>CP050234.2:11598555-12951464 GCA_012066045.3 Morus alba
ACACATATATATATATATATACATTTTTCTTCAAAACGCCATCATTAGAGGATTATTAAAAGCGTCATAACATCATCATAAACATCAAAATTATATACTACTCAATTATTCAATTCATGTTGTAGGTGAGAGTGTACTTACATAAAACGTCTTACTTAACCTTTTTAAATTTCTCAATAGTGACATGACGAATGAGGTCATGGAATGCTCACCTCTAAAATCGTTCATGCCATAAATTATAAATATAATGACATTAAAAATATTAATTCATCAAATTCATCCATCATATTAAAACAGCACCTAAAGGCCAATTCGATCATTTAATAACATCAAGACACAAAAAAAAAAAATCCAAATAATTACACAAATTTCCTAAATTTTACAAAAACTGGCAGCCTGACCTTGATCTCTTTAAAAATTCACAACAAATCATAGAAAACTAAAAATAACCTGAAACTGATGCCAAATGAAAATAGACATCAAGATCTTTCTAACGACACCTTATTTGTTAAAAACAGAGTTCGTTTGTTCCCTCAAACACTTTTTTAAAGTCAGATCATATAAGCTGGAAAATTCCAGCACAATAAACTCAGAAAATACCAAAATAAATTCATTAAAGATAAAATCAATTCCAGCCATATTCATACTTTAACCAGCCCTAAGACATGTTCCTCAAACATTCAAATCACACATTATAAAAATTCTCATGGCAAAGCGAATTAGAAACATCAATATGACCATCAAAATTCACATGTCTTGCAACTCGAATCCAAATTTTATGCTAACTCATGTTTCTATAAAATCACAATTTATAACATAAAAAGGAAACAACAGTATAAGAAAATAACATAATTCCTAACATACTTCTCTAGAATTTATCAAATTATGAAGACACCCAAACACCCAAAATATTAACCGGGTGATACATGATTATCCCAAAATAAAAGCATGCAGCCATGGACATTAAAGCCTCACCTAAATCACATATATCTTTCCTCAATCGTCAACCAAAGAAAATTATTCATCATCGAATTTTGTAGATTAAATTTTACGAGCTCACAGACTGGACCTATTATTTGAGATTCTAAATTTAATCCTATTTCAAGCATATTTTGCAATATTCTTATGAACCAGAAAGCATTATAAAATTAAAAATTAAAATAAATGTAGTTCAATAAAATAGCTCTAATTTAGGGTTCTGCAATTTTAATTGAGATCAATAAATTAATAATAAATTGGACCGAGTCCTACCAATAGGATAGGCTATAAAATCTTAAACGGTTTTGTGAGGAATTGAAAGATATATAATGATTTTAAAAAGTTAATATTGGAATAAATAGTTTATATATATGTTAAATTTTTAAATCAAATATAAAAATTTATAAATTATGTGTGTGTATATATATATATATATTAGATGAATTTTAAATAATTATATTTTTATCGGTGATTATTTATTAAATATAAAAATTAATAAAGAGTCATGATATAAATTTAATTTTATTAATTATTATATATGTTTTTAATTAAATATCTAATTTATTATAACCTTACGACTAAAATATAATATCCATTAATTAATAAATATTAAAGTAACTATGAAAATCACACAAGATAATATATTTTATTATGACATTATTATAGGAACATTGTAGAAGATCATTTTTAAATTTTATTTTTCTTTTTGCTAGAATGTCAAAGAACACATTCGTCAACTCCAAATATGTAGCACATAATCCAATAAATTATGGGCTGTTTATCATAGCAAGCCTTCTAAATTATTCAACCACCGCCACAAAATATATTCCTTAGATGATAACATATATTTTTGCTTGAATAAATGACAATATTTTTTAGTACAATAACAAAAGATAGATATACTATTTTGAAACCAATATATAGTAGAGATCTTATGAAAAAAAACTTCCTTTTTTATTATTTTTAAATTTGATTTTCACCCGGAAAAATAATAGAGTCACTTGAAATCTCACGCTTTCTCACCCTTTATTCTTTTCTTGCCGTGTCATCTTTCTTCCCAAGAAAATAAAACCTTAATTGCGGACCATTCTTTTGAAATTTATTACAAATTTGTCGTCATTCATTTTACTAACTTTACTCTGCTTTTGAAGATTCTTTTTTCCTTTTTTTTCTTTTTTACGTGTGTATCACTGGAATTTATTTTCTTTGACAAAAGCCTATATAATATTTGAATTAGAAAATTTTTTTCTTGTTATTTGTTATTTGTCTTCAAATGTTTTTTTCAAGTATAAATAAATTTTCTTCCACAAAAATATCGTAACAAAAATCATTAACATAAAGAATAGTAATAAGTAACAAGCTTTCCAAATATGTAGAGGATTTACTTTAAAAAAATATATGTAGATGATTTGACCAAAATAAATAAATAAATAAATAAACGTGAAGAATTCGACCCCAAAAAAAAAAAAAAAAGGCTACATTCCTTAAGCTTTCCAAATATGTAGAGGATTTACTTTAAAAAAATATATGTAGATGATTTGAACAAAAAAATAAATAAATAAATAAACGTGAAGAATTCGACCAAAAAAAAAAAAAAGAAGGCTACATTCCTTAAGCTTTCCAAATATGTAGAGGATTTACTTTAAAAAAATATATGTAGATGATTTGACCAAAAAAATAAATAAAAAAAAAACGTGAAGAATTCGACCAAAAAAAAAAAGGGCTACATTTCTATCTTTCTTTCTTTCTTTCTCTCTCTTTGTTCTACAAAAGTCAAAGGTCCCTAAGGGGGCGTTTAGTATGAGGTAATCATAAGGGTGGGAATGAAAATCTTTTAGATTCCCATGTTTGGTACAATTATTAGACTTTTTTAAAACCCAGGAAAGTGAAACCTATGGGTTTCACATTACTCCATTTTGGGGTAATCCTAATCCCACCCAATAGGGTGTTATTCAAATTTCCAGGAATCTCAAAATCATAGGAATCTCATAATAATAATAATAATAATAATAATAATAATAATAATAATAATTAATATTAATTATTATTATAATATTAATTATTATAATTATAATAATAATAATAATAATAATTATTATTATTATTATAATAATAATAATAATAATTATTATTATTATTATATTAATTATTATAATTATAATATTAATAATAATAATTATTATTATAATAATATTAATTATTATGATTATAATATTAATAATAATTATTATTATAATTATAATTATAATTATAATTATAATTATAATATATAATAATAATTATTATTATTATTACTAATATTATTATTATAATAATTATTATTAGAATTATAATTATAATAATAATAATAATTATTATTATTATTATTATAATTATTATTATAATAATAATTATAATTATAATAATAGTAATAATAATTATAATTATAATAGTAGTAATAATAGTAATAATTATAATAATAGTAATAATAATTATAATTATAATAGTAGTAATAATAGTAATAATAATTATTATTATAATTATAATTATAATAATAATAATAATTATTATTATATTAATAATTATAATTATAATTCTAATTATAGTAATAATAATTATAATTATAATAGTACTAATAATAATAATAATTATTATTATTATTATTATTGATATTATAATTATAATTATAATTACTTATAATTATAATTATAATTATAATTATTATAATAATAATAATAATAAAATTATTATTATTATTATTCATTTAAAAAATATTTTTTAATTCACAACATTCTCATGCACAACCAAACACAATAATGTAATATTCTTAAGAATTTGAGAAAGATTTCTGTATAGAACCAAACACAATAATGTATTATTCCTAAGAATCATATTACCCTCCATCACTTTTTTGAGAATATAATTCCTTATGATTACTCCATACCAAGAATCCTTTTTTTGGTCTTTAAAACACATCAACAGACAGCAAACGTTATACACGTGTAAACCCACATTTCTAATTAATTATCTCTAGTTTTGTTTTTCCGTGAAAAACTTATTCTGATTTCTCTAGTTTTTGTTTTTTATTTATTTATTTTAGACTGTGAAGCCACATGGCATAAAAAAAAGGTATGAGAAAGAGTGATATTTCACGTGAAATTAACAATTTTCTTTGTCCCGACATAATATTTAGAAATACGTGACACTGGTAAGAATGCTCTTTCGTAGAAATGTACTTAGGGCCCTAGTTTAGTCATGAGTTGATATGTTGACAAGATGGATGGAAAGATTGATTATTACATATTGTGTATATACTAAGCACAAAGGACCGATTATTAAGCACTGCTGAGAGTTTTGTTTATTATGAGTTTCTTTTTAATATTTTTTTATCTGAAAGCATTAGTTAATTTATGAGATTTTTTTTAGTACGCTAACACATATTAGTGGAATAAGTTTTTTATTCATCGTATTTATATTAAATCGTATAAAAATTAAAAATATGTAAATTTAATAGTTAAAAAAATTTAATCTATCAGTACACTAGACGTATTAAAAAATTTCTCTTAATTTATTATGAATTGATATATTCATGACAATATATATGAAAAGAATTTGATAATCAATATATATATATATATATAATGGTTCTATACACACACTCTTTTTTACTCTGTGTTCCTTTTAAATTAATAATTTCTAATTACAAAAGCACCATTAAATAAAATCACAAAAACGAACAATAAACTTATAGAATTAAATTTTATTATAAAAAAAGCCAATGATAGATGGTCTTTTTTTCTTCACACACACCCTACATATTATATTGCCAAATTATAAATTATTTTTATTTCAAAAATCCAATGTAAAGCCCTAATTCTACCTTTCTATCACTATTCTAAAAAAAAAAATTGCATAGAAGTATGTTAAATTTTCTTTGCTATTTGTGGCATGACGATTGTTTTTTTTACGTTGGGTTTTTGGTCTGTTTTTCACGTGGAGTTGCATTTGTAAAAAGTAATATTCAAGCATCACTAAAAATACGAAAGAAGGAGAAGGTAAAGTGGTTAAATAATTCATTTAAATTATGCACGTGCATGCTTTTTAGTTTTCTTATTGATTCGGGAGGATTTTCCAAACACACCAACCAGGATCCGATATGTCTAAGATGTATCTAGATGCATTTCCATGATATTACAAAACAAAGGAAAATAAATAAAAAAAATACATACAAATAAAAGATAATTATAAAGTAATAAATTGATTTATATATAGGGTGTGCAGTTATAAGGGGTGTGGTAAGAAAAGAGGTGTAAATAAAACCATTCTTAATAATTTTATAAAAATATTTAGTAGTAATTTTGTAATAATAAGGGTGTGTAAAAATAAAATTTAATAATTTAAAAATTTTGTAGAGTGTGTAATTAGAAGAAGATGTGGAGAGTAAAAAAGGGGTGTGATAAGAATCTAACTTATATAATATAGGTTTTTCTATATATATGTATGTATGTATATGTATACATATATGCTGATGACATATATGGAAACATAGATTATAATATCTGTATATGCATATAAAGATTAATATAGGTTTTTTCTCTATATATGTTGATGATATATATGGAAAGATATATGTAGATTGGTTTTATTTACACATCTCTTTTTACAATGCAATTTTCTTTTAATTATAATTTCTTGTTAGAAAAAACACTCATGTAAAATGACAAAAGAGACGAATATAATAGGCTTAATTACATAATTAAATTTTATTATAAAAAAATGATTTTATTTTTTTCCCTTCACACACTCCACATGTCATATTTTCAAATTACAAACAATTGCTATTTTGAAATCTATCATAAAACTTTAATTTTTACCATTCAATAGATATTCCAAAAAATTACATAAAGGCATGTTAAATTTTCTTTGCTATTTGTTCTATGGTGATTGTTATTTTGCCTCTTCTTTCCTTTGTTTTGTGTTAATGTTTTTTATTTTCTAATTATTTCATTTTTGAAAGGGTAAATCATTTTTTTATTTTCTTTTTTCATTTCTTATAAAGTAGAATTGATTTTTTTTCCATTTTGTTATTTTTATGCTTATTATGCTCATTTATTTGTTTTTCATTATTTTTTCATTTTCTATTTTTAATCATACCTCAATAGTACAATAACTTTGTTATAGTATTTTTTATTTTTTTTTATTTCTTGAATTATATTGCATTTTATTTTATATTTTTTAGTGTTCTTTATGTTTTCTAAAAAATATATTTAAATAAATTTTCTTCATGTAAAAAAAAAAGGAGTCATGCCTAAAGCTTCAATTAAAAAAAATAGATAAATATAAAAATGATAATATTAAAATAAAATAGTGGGTGTGAAAAAAAAAATCAAATCATCAAGAATTAATTAATAATTCTATAAAAATAGTTTGGGGTACTTTTGGAATAATAGAAGTGTGTAACAAGTAAATTCAACTATTTAAAATTATGCGAGATGTATGTTTAAAAAGGAGTGTAGAAAACAAAAAAAAGGGTATGTGAGTAAAACCACTCTTATGTATATATAGATATATAGATTACGCACCGAAAGTGGATAACACGTCAGGCCCATAACGTTGTGCTACTAAAGAAGAATTAAAATATTTATACTGCATTTGGACATATATAATGTATCTAATAATTCAAATGGCTATAATTCCAATAACCAATAATAATAATATTAATAATATTAATAATAATAATAATTCAAATGGCTATAAATCAACCAACTCTTCATATAGCCTAAATGCATCCCAAAACACAAAATCAAACTCTAATACTTTTCCTTGCAAATATCCAATAATGGCATCCCCATTGGAGCTGGGAAACGATCGAAAATTCCTTGACAATGAGGGCAGAAATAAAGAAGAAGACAAAAAAACTTCTCCTATGCCATGCAGCTTGTGTTTTCCACCGTGCTGTCCATGTCTTTGCAAACTGCAATTGAGCTTGGAGTTTTCGACATCATAGCGAAAGCCGGTGAAGGCGCTAAGCTTTCGCCGGCGGAGATTACGGCGCAGATGACCACCGACAACCCTGAGGCACCCATCATGCTTGACCGCATACTTAGGGTGCTGGCAAGCCACTCCATATTGAGATGTTCGGTGGTTGGTGATGTTAATAGTGAGTCGGATTTTCAAACGCTGTACAGTCTTGGCCCTGTGGCCAAGTATTTTGCGACTAATGAAGATGGTGTTTCTTTGGGACCCTTGATGGCATTGATACAAGACAAGATCTCCTTGGATAGCTGGTTTGTTTGTTTTGTTTTGTTTTGTTTTTTGTTTTTTTGTTTACTTTTTTTTTTTTTTGTAGAGGGATTCGTTCCCTGATTTGAATCACAATTCATAATTTATTATAGTATTTTCTCTCATAAAAAATACACGTAAATCAAAAATAATTCGAATCACATAATTTGAATCTTCTAACCAAACGTTATTTTTTGTGCAGGGAAATGTTGTATAATGTAAAACTTTCTATGGGCTTTTCTTAGGGTTATGTTGTTTAGTGACAAGACGAAGGAACTTTTTGATATTTGAAGACTCATTTTTGTGCTAATATTTGGAAAAGAAAAAAGAACTGAAAACAAGGATTTGGTAAGAGGAAAGAAAGAAGGATTTATAATCTTGGTGAGGAAAAATGAGCAAAAAAAAAAAAAAAAAAAAGGGACCTTTCTCTTATTAGATATGGATTCTTTCTCAAATCGTTATATTAAGAGAGATAAAAATTGATTTATCAAACGACAAAGGATCAAAATCATTTTACTAATTCCCTCACGTCTTTCCGTCTTTTCCTCATTTCACGTTTCTTTCATACCAAATTACAAGTTTTAAGGGCACAAATCAGAACAAAGTATTTCGATCATGAGTAAATTAACTAATTACGGTTTTCTAAATAGAAAATTGCATATCAACCATGTGTTTTTGCTGTCTTTATATTTTTGCCTTTTAAAATATAAGTTTGTTTAGATCTCAAATAAATGAAAATTTTATTGATAAGACCTACCACTTAAGATTATTATTTTTTACTGATTTAATAAAAGACACGTTCTTACTATGCCACTTCGATGGCATAAATGTAAGTTGATACTATTTGAGTGGTATTTTTGGTTTTCTCCTTTTGTTAATTAAAAGGGTACAAGTACTTTTCTCTAATACAAATGCAAATAAAGCTTTGGTTCTAAGCTTGTATCACTTGCTCATTTTCTTATTTATTGTTTAGGGTCTCATAATTTCCTTATTTAAGATTACTCTCCTTTTTCCAGTAACCAATTAATACCATCAAGTAAGTATTACCTTGTATTCTGCTTATATATTTAATTCCGGAGTACTTAAACTTAAACCTGAATTAATTACAGGCCCCAACTAAAAGAGGCAGTTCTTAAGGGAGGAATTGCATTTAACAGAGTCCATGGAACACACGCCTTTGAGTATTTTGGCTTGAACCCAAGAATTAATCATGTTTTCAACAAAGCAATGTACAATCACACTGCTATTGTTATTAAGAACATCCTCAAATTTTACAAAGGTTTTAAGGACCTTGCAAAATTGGTAGATGTTGGTGGCGGTCTAGGAGTGGCCCTTAACCTAATCACTTCCAAATACCCACATATTAAGGGTATTAACTTTGACTTGCCACATGTTATAGAACACGCCCTTCTTATCCATGTACGATTTTGATATATATTATCTTAATTCTTAATTAAAACACATTTTAATTATGATTTATAACTTTAAATTTTTGGACTAACGGAGATGTTTATGAATAATATTGGTTTAGGTGTTGAACACGTGGGTGGAGATATGTTTGAAAAGGTTCCTACCGGGGATGCAATTTTTATGAAGGTAGAGTTAGAAATATTTTGCACTTTGGAAGCATTCATTATATATGTCCTTTTATTTTTTGAAATGCCCGTGCATTAACCAAATTGTAGAAACCGTCCAATTCAACTTAAACCAAATTAAATCATTAATATTTTTATCTTATTGTTCAATTTAAGGAATTATTATTTTTTTTTTTTTTTTTTTTAAAATATCAAATTGACTAAATCGATCAAAATTAATTTTATTTTTGTGATGGCCAGAGGTCTGTTTTTTTTTTGTTCCAAACCCATCAAGACCCACCATTAATATCCCTAACTAAAATGTATGTTTTCCTAGTATATCCTGCATAATTGGAGTGATGAACACTGCTTAAAGCTATTGAAAAACTGTTACAAAGCCATTCCAGAAAATGGAAAGATCATAGTTGTGGAATCAGTCCTTCCAGTCGAGGCAGAAACTAATACCGCTGTGAAAATCACCTCCCAAATTGATGTGTTTATGATGACTCAAAATCCAGGAGGAAAGGAAAGGAGCAAGCAACAATTCCTGGCCTTGGCAACTGGTGCAGGATTTAGGGGCATTAAATTTGAATATTTTATTCGTAACTTTTGGGTTATGGAGTTCTTTAAGTAGATGGCTTTCTTTCCATATGTTGGAAATCTCTACTCTCCCATTGATCCGTGTGTTTCTGTTGGTATCTTTTTTTTTTTTTTTTTTTTTTTTTTAATTTTTAAGTTGAACGAAATTTCTGTGGTTAATAAGAAATTAACGACATCTTGTTGTTGATTATTCAAAATAATAATATATCGTTAGTATTTAAAGATTTATGCAGTTTACACAAAAACAACTTCAAAATTATTATTATAAGCTGACGCGAAAAGGACAAGATTTGTTGGGCTCATTTATATATATATATATATATATATATATATATATATGTGTGTGTGTGTGTGTGTGTGTGTGTGTGTGTGTGTGTGTGTGTGTGTGTGTGTGTGTGTGTGTGATTGAATCCTATGCAGATATAGGTTCTTAAAACATGTTGAATATTAATCAGCTCAACTCAATTTATCACCTTTTGAGTTATTCACAAATGGGCAAATTCAAGTTGAAACGATTAACTTTTAAAATTGATTCAAAGAATAGCTGATCAATGATTGTCTTTTAATAAATGAAGTACTTGAGGACAAAAAAATGTATAAGAAAAAAAAAAGGTAAATAATTTAAGAACCCTCGTAAAAATATCTACTCTATATCAATAAAGAATGTAATGAATGAGAATTTTTATATTAAAAAAAAATGGTTAATCTCCGTGATGCTCCCTGAACTATGAGATCATTCATGTTTTCCCACATGACTTTTAAAAGCTCCAATTCTGTCCATTGATTTTTTTTCCCCTAAAATTAGGCCCAAAAAATGGAGTTAAGCATGGTCATGTTGTTTTTTTTTTTGTTTTCAATTTATCTTTAAATAAATTTTTGCACACCTGATCACTACCCTTTTATTCAACATATATTAAACATAAATTCTAATAACTAGGATTAATTGAACAATGAGAGAGGTGAGTAAAGTGGGAATTCTTAATATTCAAATAGTAAAATGGGAATGATACTAAAGTGTAAGGGGTTGTGAGATCAATTTTAAAATAAAATAGTGAGACTTTGAACTAGTAGGATTATGTTCAAGGAAAATCACACGTCCCAATTCCCATTATCCAGGTCTAGTAACATTCCCAAAGATAATTGTTTTTAATTTTTCATTTATGTTAAATACCCAAGCTAACAACTGTTCATTGACTTAGTTGACCCTGTTATTTAGTTCTTATTATTACTTAATTGTATTTTTTATCTAGCTCTGATCCTATATTTATTTAATCTTTTACTTTCTTTTTTGCTAGAAATTTAATCTTTTACTTGAATTAGGATTCCTTGTCACATTGGGAGTGATGGTCACATTTCAAATTCTGTTTCTCACTTGAAATAGGATTTCGAGTTTCATTACAATTGATGGCCTTTAAATAGGACTTGCCTTCACAATAGTTTTCTCATTATTTAGCAAAAGCTTATGTAAGTATTTTGAGGTTTTTTTTTTTTCCTAGCACTAAAGTATTATTTTATTTATATTCAGCTTCTATTAATAGCCGTATCGTTAATTACCTTGGCCTTTGAGTTTTTAACGGTGCACATATTGGCAGTAGGAGCTACCTTAAAATTTTTCATATGTATATATATATATATATATATATATATATATATATATATGCGCGCGCATGTATATTTTTTTCAGTAGTTTTCTTTGTTCGTGGGTTGAATTAAATATAACAATATATATAAATGAGTTTTTAATGATAAGGTTTTTGTCGGTGACTACTCATCAAACACCGAACCCATTCATATGTATTTAAATGTATATATATTTTTTTATTTATTCTTTTAGTGAAATCATTATTTTTATATTAAATTAAAATTTGTTTGTTTTTTCGATAAAAGGGTGTATTTTTTTCTTCTAATTATTAGAGTGAGTGTGAAAAAATACTTTAAAATATTTTTCCCTAAAAAAATAATTTTATTAGGGAGAATTTAGTAATAAAAAGATTTATTATTCAATTATATCCCAAATTTTTTTAAACGGATTATTGTTCCAAATTTTCACTTTATTTAAAACTTAAAATCCTAGATAAACTTCCTCAAAAATAAAAAATAAAAAATAAAAAAACACCTAGATAAACGAAAAATCAAGTAGCATAGTTTACAAACTCAAACTTTTTGGAAAAATTTTACACTTGTTGTAATTCGTTATTTTAGTTTTAGTTTAAAATCTTGCCTGGTTCTTCATGAATAGCACCTATTTCGATATGGAAGTGCCATGCATAAATTTACAAATAGATAAATCATAAAAAAAGAAGGATAGAGTTGAAAAAAGATTGCTGCAACGCAATTCATCACCACATTGAATTCTTCACAAAAAAACACACTATTTCTAGTTGCTTCTCTCTTAGTAATCTTTATGACACTTTTACTAAAATCATCTACTTTGAAAATGATCCTCAGGAAGGGCATTTGTTTAGAGCGTTCTTTGCCCGTCGGTATGGTAAAGCATACTCCAGCACCCCACCAAGCACGGGTGCGCAAGGATAGAGTTTGTTTGCATCCGAAAACTACAAATGGTTTACAGAAGTTTTCTAAGTTTGGAGATTCTTTAGAGGCTGATAATAATTCCGAGGAGTTCGAAGAGCTGCTCCCAGCTCCGAAACGTGTGAAGACGGAGAAAAATTCATGTCTAGGCACATATGATCAGGCTGCGAGCATTGTGCCTTCACATATAGATATGACAAGCTGTGAGAGCAATGCTACTGGAAACAATGTGAAGGAAATTTCGGATAGTTTGCAGTTCAAGAGTACTAATTCTGTATCGCCAACAGAGCTCGATGTCGATTCTAAATTTGTCGAAGCGCAAATCGGAAGTGATGATCATGACACAGAAACAAAGCCAGGAAGTCAGAGGATGAAAGTTGCTTCCCTTGCTGAATTCCTCACAAAAGACCAAATCAAAGAACATATCTCAAGTCTTCGCCAATACTCGGTTGATAAGGTTAGTATGCTGTTACAATGTTACTGTCAACTGTTATTAACTGATATGATGTTTCATGGACATTTCCTAATTTCACTTTAAGCATTTTTTATTCTTCTTAATTACCCAGAGGATTTCTCAACCTCTTAGCTTCTGTAATCCCTTTTCCAAATGTTGTAGATTTTGTTTCATTGCCTAAAGTTTGTTTGTTGTTTGTAGCATACATGATGACCAAGAGTTTTCCTCTTCTGAATAGGATCTGTCGGACAACGAGAAGGAAAATAAGATTGCGCAGTGTCAATTATGCGGGCTGGGTCTCTATCTACTCGCGCGAAAAGTGATATATTGTTCATCATGTGCTGATCCTATCAAGCGCAAAGCTAATTATTACTGTACACCAGAAGAATATGATTCTCAACACTTCTTTTGCACGACATGTTACAAGCGGTGTCGAGGTGGGCATATTTCCATTTGTGACATGCGCATTCCGAAAGAGAAGCTTTAGAGGAGGAACAGCCATTCAGAGATGGAAGAATCAGTAAGTGAAGTCATATTTGGCCCCTTTGGTAGAGTTTTCAAAATGATTTTATTTTCAATATAAAAGTAAATATGAGATTGTTTTGAGAATCATTCTAAGCCCGATTCCCTTTGATTGGTTTTTCAAGATATTATTTTGAATATAATAAAAAAAGTAAAATCATGTTTAGTTATAATTATTAATTAATATATTATAACATTGTTAATAAGTAATAAAAAATAAAAACATAAAAAGGAAAACAATTTTCAACCGTGTTCTAATTCCTTAACAAAAATCATGCTTATACTTTTTTTTTTATTTTTGTTTTCATTTTCAAAATATTTACTAAACAAACACGGTTTGTAAACTATTTTTCTTTTCGTGTCTCAAAATACGTACAGAAATGTTTTTAAAAATAATCTGAAACTAATTTTAAACGCACCAATTATTTTTTATTTTGCTGATGTTAGCAAGAACGATTAGGTTCTAAAAAGTATGTGCATTTGCAGTGGGTTCAATGTGATGAATGTGATTGCTGGCAGCACCAAGTATGTGGACTTTTCCAAGACGATCAAGGTGAAAAAACTAAGTATTAATGTCCAATATGCTTGTTGAGAGAAGAAAAAGGAGAATACGAGACCTTGACTTTTAGTGCAAAAGATCTGCCACAAACCATGCTTAGCACCCACATTGAGGAGAGACTCCTTAGGCGTCTTGAACAAGAAAGAAAAGAGAGAGCAAAATTCGAAGCAAAATCTTTTGATGAGGTAATGAAATAAACGCCCATGACATGATATACAATTTTATTAATATAGTTCTAAATATGATTATTTCATTTGTTACATGTCTACTGCATCTAATGTGTGCTTGTTCCCGGGTGGAGCCACCATCTACCCCAACTAATTTTTTCCCCTTAATTTGCATTGAAATCTGATGAAATTTGTAATCCGCCCCCTTAAAATTTTCAACTATGTTTGGCCGTCCTCATAATAGCTCACATTATTTTCTTGATAAACTTATTTTTATGGCTACCCTACTTAGTTTTGTTTTGTAGCTGCATAAATATTGAGCTTTAATTTCCATTTGCTCTACTATAGGTTCCTGGAGCAGAGAATCTTACTGTCAGGGTAGTGCTATCAAAGAAGAAAAAATTAAGACTCGAGGAGCAACTCTTAAATACCCTTAAGGAACAAGATTATCATGCTGAATTTCCGTACACATCAAAGGTTAAAAAAGTTCAAAGATTTTAATTGTATGTTTACATATACCCCCATTGAATGTTAGTATTACTAAGCTTTTTTTCCCCCCCTTTTTCAGTTGATTCTTTTGTTTCAAAAGATTGAAGGAGTGGATGTATGCATTTTTAGTATGTATGTCCAAGAGTTCGGCTCAGAATGCAGTCGGCCGAACCAGCTCTGTGTTTACATCTCTTATCTTGATTCAATCAAGTACTTTGTGCCTTCTATACAGACATCGAGTGGAGAAGCTCTTTGGTCACTTGCTTTCCATGAAATTTTGGTAATTTCTTCCCTGATTAATTTCATTTATAGTCTCTAAACTATATACAAGTAAAATCTTATTTTGGTTCCTGATTTTCCATTTTTCTTCTTTGACTCATCAGATTGGTTATATCGATCACATCAAGAAGCGAGGTTTTACAACCTGCTATTTATGGGCTTGCCCTCCTGTAAAAGGAGATGACTTCTTCTTCTATTGTCATCTAGAGACTCAAAAAATTCCCAAGTCTGATATGCTCCGATAATGGTTTGTCTCTGCTTATATATATATATATATATTTGTCTATATTTTTCTTATTTGTTTTAAAACGATGTGGGAGCTTTAGGAATAATGAAACCATCAGAATCTAAACCCTGGTGACACACTCGCACACCCAATGAGTTGAACTAGCCTTAAGTGGCTACATGTCTTTCTTTTTTAACGCACATACATGAGTTATTATGATTATGATTATTATTATTTTCATACTTGCATTGTTCCAAACGTGTGCATGCAGGTATCACTCAATGCTAAGAAAAGCAACCAATGAAGGAATTGTGGCCAGTCATACTAATTTATATGATCATTTTTTTATCGCAACTGGAGAAGCCAAGCACCGCAAAATAACAACAACTCGCTTGCCGTATTTTGATGGGGCCTACTGGTCCGGAGCTGCAGAGAATTTTGTTAAGAATGTTGAAAAGGAAAACAAGGAAAATGCTAGCAAGAGGAAGACAAAGACAACTTTAAAAGCCACGAGACACACGAATTCTTCAGATGTTGTCAGTAATAAAGATGCGTTACTCATGAAAAAGGTAATTAGATTATAAGATTTACTTGGACGTTAAGAAATCTTTTTCTTCGCACAAGAAAGCACTAGTGTAATATTGTTATTACTCGTTGCTTATTATTTTTCTCTCGTTTCTTTTGCGTAGCTGGGGCAAGCCATTTTACCCTACAAACAAAACTTTATGGTCATTTTCTTGCAGTCTGTCTGCACAAATTGTCGTGAACCAATACTATCTAGGCAGAGATGGCTTTGCAATCAATGCAAAGATTTTCATATATGTCAAAGGTAAATTTTCGCTCAAAGTATCCCTTTCGCTCGAATGTTCCTATTCTTCTTTCCTATTAAAATTATGTATAATTTTTTTAAGTGCTTGTATTTAGTTTTGCTATGCCTTCATAAGTTGTTCTAATTTGCAGATAAGTCGCTCAGTGAGTAATAGTTAATATGATGTGTCGCGATTATTTATTTGGTATTCATACTGTTTGTCTCAACATTTTATCTACAATTTCTTCTATTATGATAAGAAGTCCAAGCAACTTGATTATGGACTAATAATTTTCTACATTTCACTCTTGCAATTTGTACTATTGCAGATGCCATGACATAGGGCAATATCTTAATAATACGCACACTTCAGTCAAAGGGAACAACATGTGCTCTCCGAGGTGAAACTCAAACCTTCATTGTCATTCCACATACCTAATTTATTACATTCAATTTTTTTTACTCACTTTTATGAATTCCTTAATTTTAGGTCCTGGTGGATGTTCCTTTTGATACCAAAGATGAAGATGATATGTTTGATAGCGGTTTATTTGAGAATAGGTATAAATTCTTAAAATTCTGCGAGGACAACAAGTATCAGTTTGACTCGCTTCGTCGCGCTAAGCATTCATCAATGATGATTCTTTACCATCTCCGTCACCTCATTAAGCCCACTGCAGCTGTGAAAAGATATTTCAAAAAAAAAAAAAAAAAAGGGGTGGTGGTTGGTCAGAAGACTCCAATTCTTATGTGTAAAAAATGAAATAGTACTAAATCAAATAGGTGGATTCCATCTTGAAAAGGTGATAACTGATCCTGGGTTGTAAACTCTAATTTTAGAGTATAATACTAACATCTGTGATCAAGGTTGAGGAGGGTAATATGCAAAAATGTCCTTATTAGTCTCGGGACTATAAATTCTCATCGACACAAGTAGCAATGCATAAGGAGATAACGAAATACATTTTTAAGTAGAAACAAGAAGCTAAATGAAGAAGAGCCAAAGATTAAAATGAACAAGCAGCTCAAACGAAAGGGATAGAGAGTCAATATCGTTATTAAAGAAATCACAGACGAAGGGGAAGAAATAACATATGTCAAACAACCTTAGATTAGAAAATAAGGTTACGATGCAAATTACAACTCAATAAAACGACACATTTTCAAAAGTACTGAGGTCTTGACTTTAAACTCATACATCATTTAGGTGATGTTTGATTCGTGGATTCAAAACTATAGTTCATAATTTTGATTTTTAACATTTAAATTGTTTGTGAGAAAAAAAACACTATAACGAATCAAGAACTATGATCGTAAACTAGGCCAGAATTCTCAAAACAAATGGAGTATTAATTAGTTCAAGTATGAGCATCGTGATCCTTTTGCTTCATCTAAGTTGGTTTTAGCGTGTTACTAAACTTGTATGTGTTTTTGTTTTATCTTCCTTGTTTATAAAATTGACCATAAATTTTATGAAATTTAACGGAAGTAATTACACCATAACTACAAAGGAAGAAGCAACATAATAACAGGGGAAGAAAAAAAATGGAATATAATAACATAAATCTGCATCATACAATTTTTAGTATTTAGACTTGTATATATATGTGTATATATATATATACTCCAAAGTCAAAACTCCCTCCAGACGACCAACTCTACCCTCTTAGCAATGTAAAGTTATGAGATAATGTTTAAGTAGGGATGCATTGAAAAATAAATATTACTTCATTAGGGACAAATTAGAGAAAAAGCAATTATGAGATAACAATTAAGAGGGTTATGTGAAAATAAAAATGTTTAAATAGGGTCGTATTTAAGAATTATTATTTTAAGGGTCATTTTGAAAAAAGTCTTTCTTTTTTTCTAGATCGCCAATGATATAATAAAGACCATATGGAATTTGGTTTTTATAGCTGATCAATGATTGTCTTTTAATAAATGAAGTACTTGAGCACAAAAAAACGTATAAGAAAACAAAAGGTGAATAATTTAAGAACCTTCGTAAAAATATCTACTCTATATCAATAAAGAATGTAATGAATGAGAATTTTTTATATTAAAAAAATGGTTAATCTCCGTGATGCTTCCTGAACTATGAGATCATTCATGTTTTCCCACATGACTTTTAAAAGGTCCAATTCTGTCCATTCATTTTTGGGAGAAAGAGAAAAATAGACTAAAATTTGAGATGAATTGAAATTAATAGGCCAATAGCTTACATAAGTTAATAAATAGGCTAAATTATTATTTTCGTCCATAACTTGTCTGGTTATGAACCATAACTTGACAAGTTATTATTCATTATTGTCCATAACTTGTCCGGTTATGAACCATAACTTAACAAGTTTGTCCATAACTTATCTGGTTATAAATCATAACTTGATAAGTTATAGCCTATTAATTTCTATAACTAAAAATTAGCCTATATACTTTCTTAAACTTTTCATATTGGCCTATTTTCTACTATTTCTCTTGATTTTTTCCCCTAAAATTAGGCCCAAAAAATGGAGTTAAGCATGGTCATGTTGATTTTTTTTTTTTCAATTTATCTTTATATAAATTTTTGCACACTTGATCACTACCCTTTTATTCAAAATATATTAAACATAAATTCTAATAACTAGGATTAATTGAACAGTGAGAGAGGGGAGTAAAGTGGGAATTCTTAATATTAAAAGAGTAAAATGGGAATGATACTAAAGTGTAAGGGGTTGTGAGATCAATTTTAAAATAAAATAGTGAGACTTTGAACTAGTAGGATTATGTTCAAGGAAAATCCCATGTCCCATTATCCAGGTCCGGCAACATTCCCAAAGATAATTGTTTTTAATTTTTCATTTATGTTAAATACCCAAGCCAACAACTGTTCGTTGACTTAGTTGACCATGTTATTTAGTTCTTATTTTTACTTAATTGTATTTTTTATCTAGCTCTGATCCTATATTTATTTAATCATTTACTTTCTTTTTTGCTAGAAATTTAATCGTTTACTTGAATTAGGATTCCTTGTGACATTGGGAGTATTAATGATGGTCTGCAAATCAAGTTGTAGTACATTTCAAATTCTGTTTCTCACTTGAAATAGGATTTCGAGTTTCATTACAATTGATGGCCTTTAAATAGGACTTGCCTTCACAATAGTTTTCTCATTATTTAGCAAAAGCTTATGTAGATATTTTGAGTTTTTTTTTTTTTTTATTTTTTATCTAGCACTAAAGTATTATTTTGGTGAACGAAACATTAGGAATTCTCGACACCTTACCATTTTTATTATTGAATTTTCTTCATACAAATTTCCTCATTTCTATTTTATTTGCAACAAAATCTCATAAAAACTATTCTTTTTCTTTAATTCACTTTTCTTTAACGCTCTTATTCTATTAGCCATTCTTGTTATTTTGTTATCTCTCTGTGGATACGACCGCCCTTCTGTGCTATAATAGACCGCTTGTGAGCATCACTTTTGGGCGTTAATCAAACACCCTAGAGGAGGAGAGACAAAACGCAGAGAACACAGTCTACTTCAAGCTCGACTAGACCCCCCCTTGACGAGCATGAGGTTTTTGTGCAAGTTCTTGGCATGCGTAGAGGACATAAGATAGGAGTGGGTCCGATGCTCTCCCAAAAGCATTACTCCAGGCCTTCTCCTTCATTTACTGGTTCATACTTGGACACAACATCATCGGCTCAACCTGACCCACGTGTGAGTCGTTATTTAAAAGAATCGTCTTGGGTACAAATGAAGATTTATGATAATCAAGTGAAGATGTTAGAGTTGGTGTCTAAATTGTAGCCTAACATCCAATTACCTACGATTGATCGTCCAAAACCGTTTTTACCTAGATGCTCTTGAATTGCCTTCTTCAAATGATGACATTCCCGATGATGATTCAACTATTGGTGATGCTACAAACTTAGACAATTAATTTCGTTATATGTACTATTTTATTTTTTTTCACTTTATTTAGACTTTTATATTTTTTTTGAACATTATATATGCACTTCATGTAGTATTCATAATATATTTTATAAATTTATTTAGATTTACTGTTTTTAATATTAATTTATATTTCACTTTTAATGTGTCTTAATAAATTATATTCAATATGTAACAAAATAATGTTTAATTAAAATTATAAAAAAAATTAATTTCGGTTTTTTACGACGACTTTTTTAGACTTGTCGTCGCAAAAAAATGAGATTATTTGCGATGACAATTTGAAATGCCGTCGCAAAAAATGATCATATCACAAGAATTTTGCAACGGCGTATTAGCGACGCTTGTCATTGTAAAAACAGCATGTTCTCGCAAATACATTTGTGACGATACTATGTCGTCACAAAAAAAGTTTTTGCAACGACATATCTGCGACGACACTCAGGTTTTTGCAACGATAAAAAGTCATCGCAAAAACCCCTTGCAAAAACCCCTTTTTCTTATAGTGGATGAAATTGCTAAATTGCTTTTCTTAGATAGACATGGAATTTTTTGAGTGGATGCATAACAATAAGCACTTGGATAGTTAGTTATAAATGGAAAATATGTTCTTTTTTTTTTTTCCCTTTCAAAGGAAGAAACTTTCCCATTTGTAATTAAAAGAAGGCTCTCCAACGTAACAAAGAAATCATGCGTTTTTTTTTTCCCCCAATTTAAATATTATGAATGATGTGAAAGTCTACTACGTGCATCACTGCCCGTTTACCTAATCAAAGATCAACATTCATCTAGTTCTCTTACCCCAAAAAAAAAAAAAAAAAAAAAAAAAAAATCCTATAATGTAACAAATAATCCAATAAATTAATAATGAGTGTGTCATAATCAAGGTTCTTAATTTATAAAAGCATCCCACAAAATATTATCTCAACATGTGATTTTTGTAGTAGAATATAGAGATGCCCACAGATGAGATGAGGCCCAGGGGAGACTGCCAATTTATCACATGTGAGGAGAAGACTAGTAAAAGATTTGAGCTTTAAACTCGCAATATAGAATCTTAAACATTATAGAATTAAAAATTTAATAACTGCAGTTCAATAACGTAGCTCTAATTTAGGGTTCTCCAATTTTAATTGACATGATCAATAAATTAATAATGAGTGTATCATAATCAAGCTTCTTAATTTATAAAAGCACCCCACAAATATTTTCTCAACATGTGATTTTTGTAGTAGAATATAGAGATGCCCACAGATGAGATGAGGCCTAGGGGAGACCGCCAATTTATCACATATGAGGAGACTAGTAAAAGTTTTGAGCTGTAAACTCGCAATATAAAATCTTAAACATTATAAAATTAAAAATTAAAATAACTGCAGTTCAATAACGTAGCTCTAATTTAGGGTTCTCCAAATTTAATTGAGATGGTCAATAAATTAATAATGAGTGTATCATAATCGAGCTTCTTAATTTATAAAAGCACCCCTCAAAAAATTTTCTCAACATGTGATTTTTGTAGTAGAATATAGAGATGCCCACAGATGAGATGAGGCCTAGGGAGACCGCCAATTTATCACATGTGAGGATAAGACTAGTAAAAATTTCAGCTGTAAACTCGCAATATAGAATCTTAAACATTGTAAAGTTAAAAATTAAAATAATTGTAGTCAATAACGTAGCTCTGATTTAGGGTTCTCCCATTTTAATTGACATGATCAATAAATTAATTATGAGTGTATCATAATCAAGCTTCTTAATTTATAAAAGCACCCCACAAAATATTTTCTCAACATGTGATTTTTGTAGTAGAATATGGAGATGCCCACAGATGAGATGAGGCCTAGGGAGACCGCCAATTTCTCACATGTGAGGATAAGACTAGTAAAAGATTTCAGCTGTAAACTCGCAATATAGAATCTTAAACATTATAAAATTAAAAATTAAAATAATTGTAGTCAATAACGTATTTCTGATTTAGGGTTCTCCCATTTTAATTGAGATGATCTATAAATTAATAATAAATTGGACCGAGTCCTACCAATGGGATAGGCTATAAAATCTTAAATATAACACCCACTAATTAATAAATATTAAACTATGAAAATCACGCAAAATAATATATTTTATTATGACATTATTATAGGAACATTACTCTACTGTAGAAGATCATTTTAAAATTTATTTTTCTTTTTGCTAGAATGTCAGAGAACACGTTCGTCAAGTCCAAATATGTAGCACATAATCCAATGAATTATGGGTTGTTTATCTTAGCAAGCGTTCTAAATTATTGAACCACCGCCACAAAATATATATATATATATATATATATTCCTTAGATGATAATATATTTTTTTGCTTGAATAAATGATAATATTTTTTAGTACAATATGAAAAGATAAATATACTATTTTGAAACCAATATATCGTAGAGATCTTCTTGAAAAAACAAATTGCTTTTTTTAATTATTTTAAATCTGATTAGATCACACTCAAGTAAGCTCAATTCGAGTGTGAAATTAAAAGCGAGTTATCGTTTATTAAACACAACTCAAATTTTAAACTCGAGTAATAACTTTCGAATTGGTGAGTTTCACACACCCCTTGTTTTCCTATTATTCAAGTTTGGTTCTACAATGCATATTGTTTTTTCGACAGAAAAAAGACACTTTTTGTAATTGAAGTTTAGCTTTAGTACAAGTGAATACAAAACTTAAATTTTAAATGTCAAATCAATCTTCTCCTAAATACTTAACTCAAAATTTAAATTAAACTCAAATTTTATATAACTCAAATCCACTTTCTTTAACTCTAATCAATAAATTTGAATTATTAACATGAACGCGCCCTAAAGTCACTTGAAGTATTACTCTCCCTTAATTGCATACGATTCTTTTGCAATTTATTACAAAGTTGCTATCATTCATTTTGCTAACTTTACTCTGCTTTTTTTAAAGTTTTTTTTTTTTTTTTTTTGTGCGTATCACTGGAATTTATTTTCTTTGCAAAGTCCAAATATTATATTCCTTAGTGAAACAATCAAGTAAAGTCATTAGAAAAAAAAAGCCTAAATAATATTTAAATTAGAAAATTTGTTTCTTGTTATTTGTTATTTGTCTTTAAATGGTTTTTTCAAGCATAAATAAATTTTCTTCCACAAATATATAGTAACAAAAAATCATTAACATAAAGAATAGTAATAAGTAACAAGCTTTCCAAATATGTAGAGGATTTACTTTACAAAAATATATTTAATAATAGGATATTTATTATTTATTTAATAAAAGAGTTTATTCATCATTTTATGTGCATATATTTGTGAATATTTTATGAATATCAAATGAAAATTATGTGATTATTTATATGACCTTAAACATTGTATATAAGTGTTGTATACAAGAGGATAATGTTTAAGGATAATAATCAAAAAGTAATGTTTGAAATAAACTTAATTAAAGTTCAGAATCTTTAATTAGAACATTACTAATACATGTCATTCTCATTTAGAATGGAATGGTGTTATCCACACTGTTAATATGGTGAGATATTGAATGAGTGTATTACGTATAATGAGATTATGTGGAACAAGGACACAGACACAATATGAATTTCTAAAAATTTCCATTAAGTATAGAAATTCTAATCGAGTCTACTGATAGTCATATAAAGAATGATTTTAATCCCGAGTTCTTAAAAAAAACTCCTATTTATGAATTTGTGTCTTTTGATTTACTCGGTACGGATTCTGAGACCCTGAATCATATTCCTTATATTTTAAAGACATGATGAAGTTGGTAACCAGGAATTTTATTATACAAGATAAAATCCATTCCTTCTTAAGAAAGAAGTAGATAAATAATTCTCTTGAGTGTTGATTCAATACTTGGATTAGTAAGAGCGCTCTGGTTCAAGAATGTATTTTATAAATCCTTGTCCATTAAAGAATCAATGGTACTCAAGGATGAAGATATAATTAGAGAGGCTAACAGATTCTACCTAGCTTTAATTATAGATTATTTATGGAGGATTGATCTATATCACAAAAGGACTATATCAAATGAACACTTCACAGTTTAGAAGTAATTTATGTTTATAATTTCGAGAGTGCAATTCTAAGTTTATAGTGGAGTAGCTATTGGAATTAATATAATTAATTAATTAATTAAAGTATCTAATTAATTATTAATTTTATTGGAGCTCAGGATTTTAGGTTCATTAGTCCATGCGTCGTCCTAGTAATTCTACAAGACACAAAGGGTAAAATGGAAATTTTAGAATTACGTAATTCTAAAAATTAAATACTCGAGAATAATTATTTGAGAATTAATTAAAAATTAAATAATGTGACTATTTAATTTGAATTTGAATTTTGGATCGATATAGTGTGAACACACAATATGAACATAGTGTTAACATACAAAGGTGAATACAATTTAAATTTATTCTTTGAAACTTATTTGATAAGTTGTTTAATTATAATTCAAATTAATTTAAGTTTGTCTCAAATTGGAATTTGAATTTTGAGTTAAAAGTGGACTGCAAGATAAAATGTGATTTTCTCTTCCTTCCCTATCTGTATTTGGCGCCTACCATAGAGATAAGATCACCTAATCTTGGCCGGCCATATTGAGGATAAGGAGTACGAGATTTTTGTTCTAAATTCAAATAGGAGATAATTAACAAGTTTTATCTTGGAGAGAGAGATTGGATTCCTTCTAGAAGATTGACTTCTACTCTATAAATAAGAGAATGATAGAAAATTGTGAGACACAATTTTTGACATATATTTTTGAGTGTGGCCGAAATTCTCTTAGAGTGGGAAAAAAAAAAATTTCTCCAAAAATTTAACATCGTGCATGCGTTGGTGTTTGTGGAAATTCAAGTGTTTATTCTAACTCGTTTTGTCTCAATTGTGCCCACACACTCGTCTTTGAGGATTCTAGAAATTGACTCCGAAGACATGGGTTTTCTAAACACAAGGCTTTTGAGCAAGGATTGTTCGAGGTCAAAGAACTCAAGTTATCATCCTAATCGGCCATCAGGTATTTTTCCTAATTGAGTTCTTAATAAATAAATTAATGTGATTAATTTATTCGAGCATAACTTAATATAATTTATACAGTTTCTCAAAGGTTTTATGAAAATTTTTGTTATACTTGATCCGTTATCTTCATGCTTACGCCGTCCAAATTTGATTCGAAACCAATAGTTTAGTCATGAGTTGATATATTGACAAGATAGATGGAAAGATTGATTATTACATATTATATATATATATATATATATATATATATTAAGCACAAGGGATTGATTATTAAGCACTGCCGAGAGCTTTGTTTATTATGAGTTTCTTTTTAATATTTTTTTATCTGATAGCATTAGTTAATGTATGAGATTTTATCCGGTATGTCAACATATCAGTAGGTCAAGTTTTATGTTCATCGTATTTATATAAAATCGTATAAAAGTTAAAAAGTATATAAATCTAATGGTTAGAAAAATCTAATTTACTAGTACACGAGACGTACTAAAGAATCTCTCTTAATTTATTATGAATTGATATATTCATGAAGATATATATGAAAAGAATTTGATAATCAATATGTGTATATATATATATATATATATATATAATATAGTGATTATATACACACTCTACGCTCCTTATAAATTAATAATTTCTAATTATAAAAACACCCTTAAATAAAATCACAAAAACGAACAATAAACTTATTATATAATTAAATTTTATTATAAAAAAGAAACCAATGATAGGTGGTCTTTTTTTTCATCACACACCCTGCAATATAAAATTATAAATTATTTCTATTTCTAAAATCCATAGTAAAACCTTAATTTTTACCATTCTATCACTATTCTAAAAAAAAATTGTATAAGGGTATATTAAATTTTCTTTGCTATTTGTTGCATTAAGATTGTTTTTTTACTTTGGGTTTTTTCGGTCTATTTTTCACTTGGAGTTGCATTTGTAAAAAGTAATATTCAAGCATCACTAAAACAACGCAAGAAGAAGGTAAAGTGGTTAAATAATTCATTTAAATTCTGCACGTGCATGCTTTTTAGTTTTCTTATTGATTCGGGAGGATTTTCCAAACACATCAACCAGGATCCGATATGTCTAAGATCTATCTAGATGCATTTCCATGATATTACAAAACAAAGGATAATAATTAAAAAAAAAGAGATATAAATAAAAGATAATAATAAAGTAATAAATTGATTTATATATAGGGTGTGTAATTATAAGGGGTGTGGTAAGAAAAGAGGTGTAAATAAAATCATTCTTAATAATTTTATAAAAATATTTAGGGGTAATTTGGCAATAATAAGGGTGTGTAAAAATAAAATTGAATCATTTAAAAATTTTGTAAAGTGTGTAATTAGAAGAAGATGTGGAGAGTAAAAAAGGGGTGTGATGAGAATCTATCCTATATAATATAGGTTTTTCTATATATATATATATATATGCGCGCGCGCATACGTATACATATATGCTGATGACGTATATGGAAAGATAGATTATAATATCTGTACATGCATATAAAGATTAATATATGCTTTTTCTCTATATATGTTGATGATATATATGGAAAGATAAATGTAGATTGGTTTTATTTACACATTTTTTTTTATTCTATGCAATTTTCTTTTAATTATAATTTTTTATTAGAAAAGACTCTCATGTAAAATGATAAAAAAAAATGATTATAATAGGCTTAATTACATAATTAAATTTTATTATAAAAAATATTTATTTTTTATTTTTTTCCCTTCACACACTCCACATTTCATATTTTCAAATTACAAACAATTGCTATTTTAAAATCTATGATAAAACGTTAATTTTTACCATTCAATAGATATTCCAAAAAATTACATATAGGCGTGCTAAATTTTCTTTGCTATTTGTTCTATGATGATTGTTCTTTTGCCTCTTCTTTCCTTTGTTTTGTGTTAATGTTTTTTTTATTTTCTAATTATTTCATTTTTTGAAAGGACAAATTTTTTTTTTTTTTTGTTTCTAAAGAATTGATTTTTTTTTTTTCCATTTTGTTATTTTTACGCTTATTATGCTCATTTATTTGTTTTTCATTATTTTTTTCATTTTTTATTTTTATCATACCCCAATAGTATAATAACTTTGTTACAGTATTTTTTATTTGTTTTTTATTTCTTGAATTATATTGCGTTTTATTTTATATATTCTGAGTGTTCTTTAAGTTTTCTAAAAAAATATTTAAATAGATTTTTTTTTCTATACAAAAAAAGGCATCATGCCTAAAGCTTCAACTAAAAAAAATAGAGAAATATAAAAATGATAATATTAAAATAAAATAATAGGTGTGAAAAAAAAATCAAATAATCAAGAATTAATTATAACTCTATAAAAATAGTTTAGAGTAATTTTAAAATAATAAGAGTGTGTAATAAATAAATTCAACCATTTAAAACTATGCGAGGTGTATGTTTAAAAAATAATATAGAGAATAAAAAAAGGGTATATGAATAAAACCACTCTTATATGTATATAAATCAAATGGCTATAAATCAACCAACTCTTCATATAGCCTAAGCATCCCAAAACACAAAATCAAACTAGATCTAATACTTTTCCCTTGCAAATATCCAATAATGGCCCCATTGGAGCTGGTAAACGATCGAAAATTCCTTGACAATGAGGGCAGAAATAAAGGAGAAGAAGACAAAGAAAACTTCTCTTATGCCATGCAGCTTGTGTTTTCCACTGTACTGTCCATGTCTTTGCAAACTGCAATTGAGCTCGGAGTTTTCGACATCATAGCGAAAGCCGGTGAAGGCGCTAAGCTTTCCCCGGCGGAGATGACGGCGCAGATGACCACCGACAACCCTGAGGGCACCCATCATGCTTGACCGCATACTTAGGGTGCTGGCAAGCCACCCATATTGAGATGTTCGGTGGTTGGTGATGTTAATAGTGAGTCGGATTTTCAAAGGTTGTACAGTCTTGAACCTGTGGCCAAGTATTTTGTGACTAATGAAGATGGTGTTTCTTTGGGACCCGTGATGGCGTTGGTACAAGACAAGATCTCCTTGGATAGCTGGTTAGTTTGTTTTGTTTTGTTTTTTGTTTTTTGTTTACTTTTTCT
Source organism: Morus alba (assembly GCA_012066045.3). Taxonomy (NCBI): domain Eukaryota; kingdom Viridiplantae; phylum Streptophyta; class Magnoliopsida; order Rosales; family Moraceae; genus Morus; species Morus alba. Next base: position 11,626,089 of record CP050234.2, read on the forward strand.
TTTTTTACTTTTTGGAGACAAGAGTGAAACGATATTCCACTAACGTTATTCTTTATTTTTTTTTTTTTTTTTTTTTATTTTTGAGGAACACTAACCTTATTCTTTGCGCAGGGAAATATTGTATAATGTAAAACTTTCTATGGGCTTTTCTTAGGGTTATGTTGTTTAGTGACAAGAGTACGAAGGAACTTTTTGATATTTGAAGACTCATTTTTGTGCTAATATTTGGAAAAGAAAAAAGAACTGAAAACAAGGATTTGGTAAGAGGAAAGAAAGAAGGATTTATAATCTTGGTGAGGAAAAATGAGCAAAAAAAAAAAAAAGGGACCTTTCTCTTATTAGATATGGATTCTTTCTCAAATCGTTATATTAAGAGAGATAAAAATTGATTTATCAAACGACAAAGGATCAAAATCATTTTACTAATTCCCTCGCGTCTTTCCGTCTTGTCCTCATTTCACGTTTCCTACGTACCAAATTACAAGTTTTAAGGGCACAAATAAAAACAAAGTATTTCGATCATGAGTAAATTAACTAATTACGGTTTTCTAAAGAGAAAATTGCATATCAACCATGTTTTCTCGCTGTCTTTACATTTTTCCCTTTTAAAATATAAGTTTGTTTAGATCTCAAATAAATGAAAATTTTATTGATAAGACCTACCACTTAAGATTACTATTTTTTACTGATTTAATAAAAGACACGTTCTTACTATGCCACTTCGATGGCATAAATGTAAGTTAATACTATTTGAGAGGTATTTTTGGTTTTCTCCTTTTGTTAATTAAAAGGGTAAAAGTGCTATTCTCTAATACAAATGTAAAGAAAGTTTGGTTCTAAGCTTGTATCACTTGCTCATTTTCTTATTTATTTTTTAGGGTCTCATAATTTCCGTATTTAAGATTACTCTCCTTTTTTCCAGTAACCAATTAATACCATCAAGTAAGTATTACCTTGTATTCTGCGTAAATATTTAATTCCGGAGTACTTAAACTTAAACCTGAATTAATTACAGGCCCCAACTAAAAGAGGCAGTTCTTAAGGGAGGAATTGCATTTAACAGAGTCTATGGAACACACGCCTTTGAGTATTTAGGCTTGAACCCAAGAATTAATCATGTTTTCAACAAAGCAATGTACAATCACACTGCTATTGTTAGTAAGAACATCCTCAAATTTTACAAAGGTTTTAAGGGCCTTGCAAAATTGGTAGATGTTGGCGGCGGTCTAGGGGTGGCCCTTAACCTAATCACTTCCAAATACCCACATATTAAGGGTATTAACTTTGACTTGCCACATGTTATAGAACACGCACCTTCTTATCGAGGTATGATTTTGATTTATATTATCTTAATTCTTAATTATAACACATTTTAATTATGATTTATAACTTTAAATTTTTGGACTAAAAGAGATGTTTATGAATAATATTGGTTTAGGTGTCGAACACGTGGGTGGAGATATGTTTGAAAAGGTTCCTACCGGGGATGCAATTTTTATGAAGGTAGAGTTAGAAAAATTTTGCACTTTGGAAGCATTTATTATATATGTCCATATATTTTTTAAAATGCCCGTGCATCAACCAAATTGCAGAAACTGTCCAATTCAACTTAAACCAAATTAAATCATTAATGTGTTTATCTTATTGTTCAATTTAAGCAATTATTTTTTTTTTTTTTTGTTTAAAATTGACTAAATCGATCAAATTTAATTTATTTTTGTTATGGCCAGAGGTCTTTTTTTTTTTTTTTTTTTTTTTTTTTTTCCGAAACCCATCAAAACCCACCATTAATATCCCTAACTAAAATGTATGTTTTCCTAGTATGTCCTGCATAATTGGAGTGATGAACGCTGCTTAACGCTATTGAAAAACTGTTACAAAGCCATTCCAGAAAATGGAAAGGTCATAGTTGTGGAATCAGTCCTTCCAGTCGAGGCAGAAACTAATACCGCTGTGAAAAACACCTCCCAAATTGATGTGTTTATGATGACTCAAAATCCTGGAGGAAAGGAAAGGAGCAAGCAACAATTCCTGGCCTTGGCAACCGGTGCAGGATTTGGGGCATTAAATTTGAATATTTTCTTTGTAACTTTTGGGTTATGGAGTTCTTTAAGTAGATGGCTTTCTTTCCATATGTTGGAAATCTCTACTCTCCCATTGATCCGTGTGTTCCTGTTGGTATCTTTTTTTTTTTTTTTTTTTTTTTTTTTTTTTTTTTTTTTTTTAAGTTGAACGAAATTTCTGTGGTTAATAAGAAATTAACGGCATCTTGTTGTTGATTATTCAAAATAATAATATATCTTTAGTATTTAAAGATTTATGCAGTTTACACAAAAACAACTTGAAAATTATTATTATAAGCTGACGCGAAAAGGACAAGATTTGTTGGGCTCATTTATTTATATATATATATATATATATATATATATGTGTGTGTGTGTGATTGAAACCTATGCAGATATACCTTAAAACATCTTGAATATCAATTAGCGCAACTCAATTTATTACCTTTTGAGTCATTCACAACTGGGGCAAACTCAAGTTGAAACGATTAACTTTTAAAATGGTTAATCTCCTGAACTATGAGATCATTCATGTTTTCCCATATGACTTTAAAAAAGCTCCAATTCTGTCCATTGATTTTTTTTCCCTAGAATTAGGCCCAAAAATGGAGTTAAGCATAGTCATGTTGTTTTTTTTTTTTTTTTTTTTTTTTTCTTTAAATAAATTTGAACGTAAAGACCACGTGATTGCACACCCGATCACTACCCTTTTATTCAACATATATTAAACATAAATTATAATAACTAGGATTAATTGAACATTGAGAGAGGGGAGTAAAGTGGGAATTCTTAATATTCAAAGAGTAAAATGGGAATGATACTAAAGTGTAAGGGGTTGTGAGATCAATTTTAAAATAAAATAGTGAGACTTTGAACTAGGAGGATTATGTTCAAGGAAAATCCCATGTCCCATTATCCAGGTCTGGTAACATTCCCAAAGACAATTGTTTTTAATTTTTCATTTATGTTAAATACCCAAGCTAACAACTGTTCGTTGACTTAGTTGACCCTGTTATTTAGTTCTTATTTTTACTTAATTGTATTTTTATCTAGCTCTGATCCTATATTTATTTAATCTTTTACTTTCTTTTTTGCTAGAAATTTAATCTTTTACTTGAATTAGGATTCCTTGTGACATTTGGAGTATTAATGATGGTCTGAAAATCAAGTTGTAGTAGAAATAGGATTTCGAGTTTCTTTACATTTGATGGCCTTTAAATAGGATTGCCTTCACAATAGTTTTCTCATTATTTAGCAAAAGCGTATGTAGTTTTCTCACAAAGTATTATTTTTCTAATATTCAGCTTCTATTAATCGCCGTATCGTTAATTATCTTGGCCTTTAAGTTGTTAACGGTGCACATATTGGCAGTAGGAGCTACCTTTATATATATATATATATATATATATATATATATATATATATGCGGGCATGTGTATTTTTTTCAGTAGTTTTCTTTGTTCGTGGGATGAATTAAATATAACAATATAAATAAATGAGTTTTTAATGATAAGGTTTTTATCGGTGACTACTCATCAAACACAGAATCCATTCATATGTATTTAAATGCATATATAGTTTTATTTATTCTTTTAGTGAAATCATTATTTTGCTAGTTTTTTCGATAAAAGGGTGTATTTTTTTCTTCTAATTATTAGAGTGAGTGTGAAAAAATACTTTAAAATACTTTTGCCCTAAAAATAATTTTATTAGGGATAATTTAGTAATAAAAAGATTTATTATTCAATTATATCCCAAATTTTTTAAACGGATTATTATTCCAAATTTTCACTTTATTTAAAACTTAAGATCCTAGATAAACTTCCTCAAAAAAAAAAAAATCCTAGATAAACGAAAAATCAAACTTTTGGACAAATTTTACACTTGTTGTAATTCGTTATTGTAGTTTTAGTTTAAAATCTTGCCTGGTTCTTCATGAATAGCACCTATTTCGATATGGAATTGCAATGCATAAATGTACAAATAGATAAATCATAAAAAAGAAGGATAGAGTTGAAAAAAAAAAGATTGCTGCAATAGTAGCTCAACGCAATTCATCACCACTTTGAATTCTTCAAAAAAAAAAAAAAAAAAAAAAAAAAAAAAACACACTATTTCTAGTTGCTTCTCTCTTAGTAATCTTTATGACACTTTTAGTAAAATCATCTACTTTGAAAATGATCCTCAGGAAGAGCATTTGTTTAGAGCGTTCCTTGCCCGTCGGTATGGTAAGGCATACTCCAGCACCCCACCAAGCACGGGTGCGCAAGGATAGAGTTTGTTTGCATCCGAAAACTACAAATGGTTTACAGAAGTTTTCTAAGTTTGGAGATTCTTTAGAGGCTGATAATAATTCCGAGGAGTTCGAAGAGCTGCTCCCAGCTCCGAAACGTGTGAAGACGGAGAAAAATTCATGTCTAGGCACATATGATCAGGCTGCGAGCATTGCGCCTTCACATATAGACATGACAAGCTGTGAGAGCAATGCTACTGGAGACAATGTGAAGGAAATTTCGGATAGTTTGCAGTTCAAGAGTACTAATTCTGTATCGCCAACAGAGCTCGATGTCGATTCTAAATTCGTCGAAGCGCAAATGGGAAGTGATGACCATGACACAGAAACAAAGCCAGGAAGTCAGAGGATGAAAGTTGCTTCCCTTGCTGAATTCCTCACAAAAGACCAAATCAAAGAACATATCTCAAGTCTTCGCCAGTACTCGCCTGATAAGGTTAGTATGCTGTTACAATATTACTGTTAACTGTCATTAACTGATATGATGTTTCCGAAAGAGAAGCTTCATAGGAGGAACAACGATTCAGAGATCGAAGAATCGGTAAGCGAAGTCATATTTGGCCTGTTTGGTAGCGTTTTCAAAATAATTTTATTTTTAGTACAAAAATAAAAATGAGATTGTTTTAAGAATTATTTTGGGACCGATTCTGTAATTACGTTTGATTAGTTTTTTAAGAGATTATTTTGGGTATAATAAAAAAGTAAAATCGTATTTGGTTATATACTTATTAATTAACATATTATGACATTGTTGATAAGTACTAGAAAATAAAAAAAGAAAAAGAAAAACAACTTTCAACCGTTTTCTAATTCTTTAACCAAAATCATGCTTACCTTTTTTGTTTTTGTTTTTGTTTTCAAACCATTTGCTAAACAAACATGGTTTGCAAACCATTTTTATTTTCGTGCCTCAAAATATATGCAGAAACGTTCTCAAAAACAATCTGAAACTAATTTTAAACGCACCCATTGCTTTTTATTTTGCCGATGTTAGCAAGAACGATTCGGTTCTAAAAAGTATGTGCATTTGCAGTGGGTTCAATGTGATGAATGTGATTGCTGGCAGCACCAAGTATGTGGACTTTTCCAAGACGATCAAGGTGAAAAAACTAAGTATAAATGTCCAATATGCTTGTTGAGAGAAGAAAAAGGAGAATACGAGGCCTTGACTTTTAGTGCAAAAGATCTTCCACAAACCATGCTTAGCACCCACATTGAGGAGAGACTCCTTAGGCGTCTTGAACAAGAAAGAAAAGAGAGAGCAAAGTTCGAAGCAAAATCTTTTGATGAGGTAATGAAATAAACGCCCATGACATGATCTACAATTTTATTAATATAGTTCTAAATATGATTATTTCATTTGTTACATGTCTACTGTATCTAATGTGTGCTTGTTCCCGGGTGGAGCCACCATCTGCCCCACCTAATTTTTTCCCCTTAATTTATATTGATGAAATTTGTAGTCCGCCCCCTAAAAATTTTCAACTATGTTTGGCCCTCTCATAATAGCTTATTATTTTCTTGATAAACTTATTTTTATGGCTACCCTACTTAGTTTTCTTTTGTAGCTACATAAATATTGAGCTTTAATTTCCATTTGATCTACTATAGGTTTCTGGAGCAGAGAATCTTACTGTCAGGGTAGTGCTATTGAAGAAGAAAAAATTAAGGGCATGTTTTTTTGTCCATAAAACTCAAAAAAATACAATTCAAGTTTTAACTTTATTTAAATTCACGTTCTTTTAAGTTTCAACTTTATTCAATTTTACTCAACTTTATTCAAATCTTAACTTCAACTCAAGTTATAACTCAAATTCAACTCAAAAACTACACTCAAGTTATACTCCAAAAGAACAACCCCTAAGACTCGAGGAGCAACTCTTGGATACCCTTAAGGATCAAGATTATCCTGCTGAATTTCCGTACACATTAAAGGTTAAAAAAGTTCAAAGATTTTAATTGTATGTCTATATATACCCCCATTGAATGTTAGTATTGCTAAGCTTTTTTTCCCCTTTTTCAGTTGATTCTTTTGTTTCAAAAGATTGAAAGAGTGGATGTATGCATTTTTAGTATGTATGTCCAAGAGTTCGGCTCACAATGCTGCCAGCCGAATCAGCGTTTACATCTCTTATCTTGATTTAATCAAGTACTTTACGCCTTCTATACAGACAACGAGTGGAGAAGCTCTTTGTTCACTTGCTTTCCATGAAATTTTGGTAATTTCTTCCCTGGTTAATTTCATTTATAGTCTCTAAACTATATATCAGATTGGTTATATCGATCACATCAAGAAGCGAGGTTTTACGACCTGCTATTTTTGGGCTTGCCCTCCTGTAAAAGGAGATGACTTCTTCTTCTATTGTCATCTAGAGACTCAAAAAATTCCCAAGTTTGATATGCTCCGACAATGGTTTGTCTCTGCATACATATATTTGTCTATATTTTTCTTATTTGTTTTTATACGATGTGGGAGCTTTAGGAATAATGAACCATACCCTGGTTACACACTTGCACTCCGAATCAGTTGAACTAGCCTTAAGTGGCTACATGTCTTTCTTTTTTAACGCACATACATGAGTTATTATGATTATCATTATATTCTTTTTATACTTTGCATTGTTCCAAACGTGTGCATGTAGGTATCACTCAATGCTAAGAAAAGCAACCAATGAAGGAATTGTGGCCAGTCATACTAATTTATATGATCATTTTTTTATCGCAACTGGAGAAGCCAAGCACCGCAAAATAAGAACAACTCGCTTGCCGTATTTTGATGGGGCCTACTGGTCCGGAGCTGCTGAGAATTTTGTTAAGAATGCTGAAAATGAAAACAAGGAAAATGCTACATAAGTCACATCTTCTTGCAGTCTGTCTGCACAAATTGTCGTGAACCAATACTATCTAGGCAGAGATGGCGTTGCAATCAATGCAAAGATTTTCATATATGTCAAAGGAAAATTTTCGCTCAAAGTATCCCCTTCGCTGGAATGTTCATATTCTTCTTTCGTATTAAAATTACGTATAATTTTTTTAAGCACTTGTATTTAGTTTTACTATGCCTTCATAAGTTGTTCGAATTTGCAGTTAGAGATGATATGTTCGATAGCGGTTTATTTGAGAATAGGTATAAATTCTTAAAATTCTGTCAGGACAACAAGTATCAGTTTGACTCGCTTCGTCGGGCTAAGCATTCATCAATGATGATTCTTTACCATCTCCGTCACCTCATTAAGCCCACTGCAGCTGGGACCTCTACAGTTAGTCGCAAGGAGTAAAGTAGAACCGGAGGAAACGTTGGTATGAATTCTTGTTTTTTATATTTGAGCAGACTTAACCATGTAAATAATAATACTAGATTGATATTTTTCACGCCTAATAACTTGGTATTCTAATATGTTAGTTACTATATTCGTTTCTACAACTGATTATCTCAGTGTTAACTTATTCCTTCTTTTTTTCATTTTTCTTTTGTTGCTAAATTTGTGTAGAGAATGAAACTTTTGCAACTTCTAGAACACGCAAATCAATGCCCCTCAACCAAAACGGAGCCTTGCCCTTACAAACACTTCCCTAATATACGAGCCATGCTCCTGCATGCTAGGATGTGCAGGGTTAGAGCCACTGGTGGCTGCACAACGTGTAAGAAGATGTGGTATTTGCTGATTTTGCACGTAAAGAGCTGCACACAACATGATTGTCTAATACCGCATTGCAAGTACGTGTTCATACTTCCTTCAGTGCTATCTTGATTTTTTATGATTGTCTAAATAAAAGATTGACTTTTTTTTTTTTTTTTTTTTCATGTTCTATGTATCCAAAATGTAGCATTGCATGAACCGTATATAGATCAACTTTGAACGGAAGCTTACTTTGTTGATAAAGGGAACTGAAGAGACATCCTGCATTAAAATGCGAGACTCGCAGAAGAGCTTCAGTCGCAGAATCAGATCAGGATGGAAACAGTTGGCCTGACTGAAGTGATCATCCCTCTGCTGTGTTTATAGGGAGGACTGTTAAGTCATAGCAGGATTTGAAATATCTTATTCACATTAACCATTCTCTGCATATCTAAATTCTCCATGCCTGAAGACGGATACGACGAATTTGTAGAGCCATACCCAATCAAGTGGAGCTTTCTGATGTGTGTTTCTTTTGAACAAAAATGGAAGTTTCTCTACCTCAAAGTTTGTACAATTAGTTGGTTCCTGACTTCCTTCAACTTCTCCGTACTTGGCTTGTAATTTGTTGTCATCTCTCCCTATTCATATGACCTCTCCGATCGACTCGAGAAGACAAGTTACTTGCCAACTAGAAACCCAACTCGGGAGAATCTCCTAGAAGGAGAAGACCAATCTTCCAAATTCCTAAACAAAGGCCAGAACCAAGATCAAACTCGAGAGGGAAGTTTCCCAATCCAAATAAAGAAACAAGCAACAAGGAAACAGCAATCTCCAGTCAACACAAGATCAACTACAAAATTGGGAAACAAGAAGGGATCAAATCAGCCCCTTTACGTAAGGATTGGTACCACAAATTGAGCATCTCTTCGACCATTTACCACTCTGTATTTACTGCATATTTCTCTGCAAATCTCTTCTCCTTACTCTCCTATTCATGTTCTCTATTGTAATTGAACATTTTCTACATTATTATAGTGACTTACTATAAATTCATGTGTCCTTGTCTCTAATTTATTTGATTGTATCCGCTTTCTTGTTCTCCTTACCCCTCTCTCTGTATCTTATAAATTCAATCTCTTTTTTGGTTTTATCCTGGTCCCACGAACATTAAAGGTACGTTTGAAACTCGTTTCAAAATAATTTTATTTTTTGTATGAAAATGAAAACGAAAACGTTTTCAATCTCGGACATAAATCATTTTTGAAAATGCGTTTGGTCGTTTTATCAACAGATTATTTTTAGTATAAAAAAAATCTATTAATGCCTATCTCTTCTCTCTGCTTGAGAGAGGAGAAAATAAAAATGAAAAATGAAAAACGAAAAATCATTTTATACTAAACTAAAAAATCGTTTTCATTTCCGTTTTTTGTCTTTATTACGCTAAACACCGTTTTCAAAAGTTTTTATTTTTTTCTCAAAAAAAAGTGAAAAATAAAAACAAACTCAATTCTAAACACGGCCTAAGGATACGGATTAGATAGGGACCAAGGGAGTAGGCCTAGGACGGCTTGACCTTTTGTTTATTTTTTAGCCCTTATACATACAAGTCCACTATACAATCACAAGAATCTTAGGGCCTGTTTAGTTCACTTATTTTAGTTTTTAATTTAAGTTGAGATGTGGCTTTATCTGAGAGTTTTTTACTGTAACAAAAAATTTCGATATAACTGTTTCTGAGAGCTTTTTGCTATAGCAAAACTCGAATCGGTGAAATGAACGGGGCCTTAATCTTTTGCTCTTCCTTTTAATTGATAATCTTCTTTATTATTTTTATGTTTATTTTTTCTCACTTATTTTTGTAGTTCTTTTACTTTTATTAACTTATAATAGTATGTACTTCATAGTTAATTTTTAGAGGAATTTGAATTCTAAGGCTCGTTTATTTCACCGATTAAGTTTAGAATTTAAGTTTTTTTATAGTAAAAAACTCTTAGAAATAATCACATCTAACTTTTGTGCTGCAGTAAAAAGTTTTAACATAAAATCACATCTTAACTCGAATTAAAAACTCAAATCAGCGAACTAAACGAGACGTAACATTATTACTTTGATTTAACTCACTGTCTTGGCATGTTCATTTATCAAGATAAAGCTAAAAATAACAATAAGTTGTTAAATGTAAAAGGTTTTTCCTTTTATATTTAAGTAGCAATTGATTGAACAATTATGAAAAGATATTTCAAAAAAAAAAAAAAAGGTCATAAGACTCCAATTCTTATGGGTAAAAATGAAATAGTACTAAATCAAATAGGTGGATTCCAATTTTTGAAAAGGTGATAACTGATCCTGGGTTGTAAACTCTAATTTTAGAGTATAATCCTAACATCTGTGATCAAGTTCGAGGAGGGTAATATGCAAAAAAGTCCTTATTAGTCTCGAGACTATAAATTCTTATCGACACAAGTAGCAATGTATAAGGAGATAACGAAATACATTTTTAAGTGGAAAAAGAAGCTAAATGAAGAAGAACCAAAGACTAAAATGAACAAGCAGCTCAAACGAAAGGGATAGAGAGTCAATATCGTTATTAAAGAAATAACAGACGAAGGGGAAGAAGTAACATATGTCAAACAACCTTAGATTAGTAAATAAGGTTACAATGCAAATTACAACTCAATAAAACGACGCAACTTCAAAACAACTAAGGTTTTGACTTTTGAGCCCATGCATCATTTAGGTGACGTTTGGTTCATAAATTTAAAACTATAGTTTATAATTCTAATTTTTAACATTTAAATTTTCTGTGAGAAAAAAACACTGTAACGAATCAAGAACCATGATCTTAAACCAGGTCAGAATTCTCAAAACAAATGGAGCATTAATTAGTTCAAGTATGAGCATCATGACCCTTTGGTTTCATCTAAGTTGTTTTTAGCGTGTTATTAAACTTGTATGTGTTTTTGTTTTATCTTCCTTGTTTATAAATTTGACCATAAATTTTATGAAATTTAACGGAAGTATACACCATAACTACAGAGGAAGAAGCAACATAATAACAGGGGAAAAAAAACTGGAATATAATAACATAAATCTGCAACATACAATTTTTAGTATTTACACTTATATATATATATATATATATATATATATATATACACTCCAAAGTCAAAAATCCCTCCAGCCGACCAACTCTACCCTCTTAGCAATATAAAGTTAACCATTTACACTTTTTTTAGCTCTTCAGACTTATGAACCTTGAACATGTACTCTAAGAAGGGCAGACAATACTTGCTCGCCTGTTCTTCTGACGGCCTAAAAATGACCCTTTTACCCAAAAAACGCAAAATAGTCCCTCCTAAGAACCAATTTTCAAGGTTAGAAGAGCTTTTAATTTCCTCAAGGTCGATAATAGTGATTCCAGCAATAATATTCTCTTTAATTACTGATAAGAAGTACAAGGAGTTTATCTCGAATGGCTTTACAAAATTTTCATAAATAACTAAAGAATCTCCTGCCAAAAGTAAAGCCAATATAGTTATAGGACATATAAAACTACAAAAGTTCATATGAAATGTTGGCATCAGAAAGGTGAGAAATGAGAGAAAGTCCATCTAAACTAGAAAAACAGAAACTTGAAATTATAAAAGTTCAAATGTCTAGCATTCGAAATGAGAACTAGGGCTTTCACAAGCATAGCAGACTTGTTCTAAAATCAAAGTGACAAAATGAAGCTGCAATTAGGAAAATGGTGTTTGTTACCTTACAAGTCCGATTATCCTTTTGACTTCTCCAATAGTTCCAAAAGTATCACATTCAGTATGTGCCTATTTTTCCTCACAGCATCCATTGCAAGTTCAAAATACTGTAAGCAATATCTCATATTTCATAACAGCTCATGTCGTCAAAGAAACTAAATCACAAATGAGATGGACAAGACATATAACTAAAATCACAAACTCCATTTACTAGTTGAGGAAATTAAGAAGGTGAAAAGTGTCAAAAAACCGTCAAAATTTCGAGTCCTACACATTACTATTTGGAAGCACCTTTTTTTTTTTTCCCTAAAGAATTGGAAGCATCTGTTATGCACACCCACAATTAGTTTAATGTATTTTTGACGCGCAAATTTAAAAAATTTTCTGAAGTTAGATATGAGGACATAATAGTTGAGAGTTTCAAAAAAAAAAAAAAAAATAATAATTTTAAGTAGGGTTGCATTGAAAAATAAATATTACTTCATTAGGGACATATTAGAGAAAAAGTATTTATGAGATAACAATTAAGAGATTTATGTGAAAATAAAAATGTTTAAATAGGGTCGTATTTAAAAATTATTATTTTAAGGGTCATTTTGAATAAAAGTCTTTCTTTTTTCTCTAGATAGCCAATGATATAATAAAGACCATATGAAATTAGGTTTTTTGGAGACATATTTTGATGTTTTTCTAAACTAAGGGGGGCATATATATATATATATATATATATATATAATTAAAAACTGTATATATTTTTAGAAAAACTAAAAGTTAAAAGGCCTTTAAAATAAAATCTCAAAAAAAAAAATAGGCGGCCTAAAAACCCCTAATTAATGTAAAGTGGGCCTTATTTTTAGACCTTATACAGCGAGATCCACCATCTATAATATTATTTATGGTTTAAAAAATAGGCTAATATAAAGTTCAAAAAAAAATAAATAAGTTAATTTTTAGTTATAGAAATTAATAGGTCATAACTTGTCAAGTTATGATTCATAATTAGATAAGTTATTGGCAAAAACAAGTTATGGTTCATAACCTATTTTATGGACAATTATGAATAATAACATGTCAATTTAATTCTCATAAATCTTAATCTATTTTTCTCGTTCTCCCTAAAATAAAATTTAGTTTATTTATTAACTTATTCCAAACTATTAATATTAATTTTAATTCATCTCAAATTTTAACTTATTTTCCTCATTCTCCCGTATTATTTTAAATCTCCTCCGCCCCTAATTAATATAAGGTGGGCCTTATTTGTGGGCCTTATACTGCGAGATCCACCGTCCATAACATTATTCAGGATTTAAAGAGCTTTGCTGAGATAAATCTGAGACTTTTTTCCGAAGAGTTGCAATTGCAGAAGCAAAAATGGATGGAAGCAATTTGAGCAATTGAAGTGGTTAAATTAGATTTTTGATGTGGCTGTTATTGACAATTACAAAAAAAAAAAAAAAAAAAAAAAAAAAAAAAAATAAATAGTATATTTATAAAAATAATTAAAATGAATAGCGGATTTTAAAATTGTTAAAAATAATAACAGTTTATCATATAAATAGTGTAAATATATTTTAAAATAAACTATTCATAATTTTGACATTTTAGAGTTTATATGGAATATGGGGAATTCAAATTTTTCATTATAAATATTGGGAAGATATTCTAAAAATTAAATGGATGTAAAGTCGTATAGATGAATCTCATTAAACAAATTGTAATAAGTTAAAGTTGGGGGAAATTTTTGTAAATAAACCTAACTTTTTTTCACCCGAAAATGATATTAGGCTCCGTTTCTTTGACCTCGTTCATTCCACCGATTCGAGTTTAGAATTTGAGTTTTATTACAAAGAAAAAGCGCTCGAAAACAGTCACATTTAACTTTTTACTACTGTAAAAAAGCTCTCACATAAAGTCACATCTCAACTCAAATTAAAAATTTAAATAAACGAACTAGACAGACCTTATGACTCCAGATGGCTTCGCATGACGTGGCATGTGCCACGTATGCTATTTAAAAAATGTTGTTATTAGAGGAGTGGGTTTCCACTAATTTTCTTTTCAAAGTAAATGGCGTTGCCAGTCTGCCACGTTGTTTCTAAGCTATATGCAGAGTTGAAAATAACCGAGCCGTATAAAAATGCTCTTTTGCACCATTGCCCACTGAACTCATCACAAACACCATGAAGCAATTAAATTTTTTTAAATATCAATATTATCCTTACCAACCTTTAGTAAATTCAATTTAAAACAATTATAAAACCAAAATATTAAATAAAACAAATGTTAGAGGATTGAGAAGAGTAATCTTGGTATTTTTAAAAATTAATTGTTTTAAAGGATATCTTGAATATGATTTTAAGAACATAGAGGATGTTTTGGGCATATTATACCTACTACTAAAGGTGGCACCCAGGTTACTGTGCCCAGTCCTTCTTATCCCTCTTCTTTGAAAAAATCCCGGATTTTGTCCTAAAATTTTGTTTTTACCGTTTTAGCCTCAGTTATTTAGTTCTGATTCGTTTTTTCCTTTGGGTATTTTAGTAATTTTAATTTAATATCGTATTTCCAAATGTGTCCTAGGTTTGTGCTTTTATTGTTTTATCCTCAGTTGTCTATTTATGATTTGTTTTTCGCTTTTTTAAAAAAATAATCTTAAAAATCTAAAAATACCCAGACGGTAAATATTGGAGAAACAACAAAAAGTTTGAAAGAGAAGAAAACATAAGAACTTCATCAAAAAAAAAATAACCCATAACCTCACCCAATAAACCGGATCTGGAAAAAGGAAAACAAAAAGCGCAACCAAACCTAAAAAACTAAAAATAAATCTGGAAAAAAAAAACAGGAAAACAAAAAAAAAACAAATGCAAAAAATCTATTCTCAAACCTAGAAAAAAAAAATCTAAAAAATGAAAAAAGAAAAAATAAAAAAAATGCAAAAACCTAATCTCAGATTTGGAAAAAAAGAAAAACTATAAAAACACTAACAAATCTGAAAAAAAAAAAAAAAAAAAAAAAAATAGGGAAAAAAAAACTAATAAAAAAAAGAAAAAACAACAAAACTACTAAGAGATCTGCAAAAAAAAACAAAAATAAACCAAATATAGGAAAAGAAACAAAATAAATAGCAACGAATATAACTTTACATGGCACTCTTGATTGTCAATGAATGCATTTTTACGGACAAACAATATAATAGTGGTGGTTTTCTCACCTTCCGGTTTAGTTTGTATGTCCTATTTATGAGAGTTCTTTTGATTAAAATATACAACTGTACATGGCACTCTTGATTGTCAATAATTGAATTTTTGTGGACAAACAATATAATAGTGGTGGTTTTCTCACCTTCCGGTTTAGTTTGTATATCCTATTTATGAGAGTTCTTTCTTTGTGATATTGGTGGTGATCCTTTGTAGTTGGGTTCTCTTAATTTCAATTTATTGGAGCATTCCATCAATCGCAGAGGTATTGTAAAAGGAGCTATATGTATGCTTGACTGTTAGTGCGTCTCTTTAAATTTTCATTGTTGGAATTTACCCAATGCACATATGGGTCTGTTTCATTAACTGATTCGAGTTTTAATTTAAATTGAGATGTAATTTTATGTGAGAACTTTTTACTGTAGTAAAAAAGTTAAATGTGACTATTTCTGAGAGTTTTTTATTGTAGTAAAACTCGAATTCTAAACTTGAATCGATAAAATGAACGAGGTAATTCCCTTGTGCATTTTATTAAAATTCATTAGTGAAACCAAACTATTGTAGGCGTTAAAGTTTATCTTTGTATTGTAAGGTCATCTAAGTCTAGTGTGTGTAGTTCTTTGATTTGGAATACTATTTACCTCTAACAAACTAAAGGTGTAGGTTACAGAGGAAATCAATTTGCTTATCTATAGTATCCAAATGTGAACCAAAAATCTCATCCTTAAAATTGTAATTGAATTAAGGTTGGACCTTTTGAAATTTTAAACCAAGTAAAAAAGTATTCGATGATGAAATTGCTAAATTGCTTTTCTTAGATAGATAATTTTTTGACATGGAATTTTTTAGTTATAAATGGATATGCTTTTTTTTTTTTTTTTTACCCTTTCAAAAGAAAAACAAATAAAAAATTAAAAAAAAAAAAAGGTTTTTTTTTTTTTTTTTTTTTTTCCTGAATTTAAGTATTATGAATGGTGTGAAAGTCTGCCAACGTGCATCACGGCCCGTTTATCTAATCAAAGATCAACATTCATCTAGTTCTCAAAAACAAAAACAAAAAAAAAGAGCCGCCTATAATGTAACAAATAATCCAATAAATTAATGATGGGTGCATGTCATAATCAAGCTTCTTAATTTATAAAAGCACCCCACAAAATATCTTCTCAACATGCGATTTTTTTGGTAGAATCATGCGTTTTTTTCCCCAATTTAATTATCACGAATGATGTGAAAGTCTACCACGTGCATCACGGCCCGTTTACCTAATCAAAGATCAACATTCATCTAGTTCTCTTACCCATCAAAAAAAAAAAAAAAAAAACCGTCCTATAATGTAACAAATAATCCAATAAATTAATAATGGGTGTACATAATCATGCTTCTTAATCTATAAAAGCACCTCACAAAACATTTTCTCAACATGCGATTTTTTTAGTAGAATATAGGGATGCCCACAGATGATATATATATATATATATATATATATATATATTTGAAGGTAAATATAGCAATTTCATTAAAAGGTCAACTGCAACAAACCAATATGAACATGTATCACTCATAAGACTAGACATTAAAAATATACTCTCAATCTCATAAAGGGAGAACTCCTCTTAAAAGTAGCTCTATAACATTCGGTCACAAAGAATCGACTCACAGTGAGCCAGATCCCAATCTTATAATGGACGCTACACTCACATATAGACACACACATACACACACCTCGGACTAATAGGGTAGGGAAGCCAACCGCTGGCTGAGAGAAAAACACCACAAACTAAGAAAGGTGGAGAAGTCACCCTCTAGCTGGAGGAACACACTAAGGGATAGGGAGACCATCATCATTATTACAAAGTAAAAAATAAAAAATAAAAAACTATACACAAATCCATAACCTACAAGGGAGAGATCTAGTTGGAGATAGTGTGAGCACTACGAGTAAGTAACTTCCAAAATCTATCCATGAGTTTCCAGAGAAACTCATACCTTTAAGGGCCAAATTTGTCGAAACGCCATCCCCTCTGATTACGTAGAGCCCATCACTTTATAGATCGTATCACTACGATGTCAGGGATGAGGTTTTTATGGCCAGAGGACCGACGGCGTGCCGAACCTCTGGCCAAAAGAGAAAGGCCGGCTGAAGTTCTAGAGACATGGACGAGAAAAAATAGGTTAAATTGTAACGACCCCTCACGGGCCGTCACAGTTGTCTTAACTTTTAAACATTTACCTCTCAAAGACTGCAGAAAATAGTTAAGTTGAAACACTTTACTTTGAATGACTTAAAGAAAACCTAGAATTTTTTTTGATATATATATATATATATATTTATAACTTTAAAAATTTTAAACTTCCTCAAAGAAAAATAACCTTTAGGTTCAACTTAATTATTAAAATCCATACCATGATATAAACTTAAAGAAAAATCTAAAGTATTCTTCAATTCAAAACCACCATAAACCAAAGTTCTAAAACAATAAAAATTAAAAATTAAAAACTTTATTTAAAATTAAGAACTTTCATTTCATGATTTCTCTCGTTTTCCTGTCACGCATAGCTCACTCCGCTCCAAGATTCTCCATGGCTACATCTTCCCTTTAGTTCGTCTGCAACATGAAATAACTTATATAAGCAAGGGCTTAGTAAGATACTTAAATCTCACAAATGTAAATGAACATTTTTATTCATCAACAATAAACGTTATCATGAGAATAATTATTTTTGAACATGTTTTAACTTTAAAATCCATCATATATTTGGTCCGACGTTATACCATCATAGCATGCTAGTCACGTAAAAGCATAGGGTAGCAAATCTCATACTAACTGTGACAATAAGACCGCTCACCGTCACCATCAAAGGTGTACAATGCCTTTTAAAAACATAAACACACACACACACACACACACACACACACACACACACACACACACACATATATATATATATATATATTTTTCTTCAAAACGCCATCATTAGAGGATTATTAAAAGCGTCATAACATCATCATAAACATCAAAATTATATACTACTCAATTATTCAATTCATGTTGTAGGTGAGAGTGTACTTACATAAAACGTCTTACTTAACCTTTTTAAATTTCTCAATAGTGACATGACGAATGAGGTCATGGAATGCTCACCTCTAAAATCGTTCATGCCATAAATTATAAATATAATGACATTAAAAATATTAATTCATCAAATTCATCCATCATATTAAAACAGCACCTAAAAGGCCAATTCGATCATTTAATAACATCAAGACACAAAAAAAAAAAAAAAAAATAATTACACAAATTTCCTAAATTTTACAAAAACTGGCAGCCTGACCTTGATCTCTTTAAAAATTCACAACAAATCATAGAAAACTAAAAATAACCTGAAACTGATGCCAAATGAAAATAGACATCAAGATCTTTCTAACGACACCTTATTTGTTAAAAACAGAGTTCGTTTGTTCCCTCAAACACTTTTTTAAAGTCAGATCATATAAGCTGGAAAATTCCAGCACAATAAACTCAGAAAATACCAAAATAAATTCATTAAAGATAAAATCAATTCCAGCCATATTCATACTTTAACCAGCCCTAAGACATGTTCCTCAAACATTCAAATCACACATTATAAAAATTCTCATGGCAAAGCGAATTAGAAACATCAATATGACCATCAAAATTCACATGTCTTGCAACTCGAATCCAAATTTTATGCTAACTCATGTTTCTATAAAATCACAATTTATAACATAAAAAGGAAACAATAGTATAAGAAAATAACATAATTCCTAACATACTTCTCTAGAATTTATCAAATTATGAAGACACCCAAACACCCAAAATATTAACCGGGTGATACATGATTATCCCAAAATAAAAGCATGCAGCCATGGACATTAAAGCCTCACCTAAATCACATATATCTTTCCTCAATCGTCAACCAAAGAAAATTATTCATCATCGAATTTTGTAGATTAAATTTTACGAGCTCACAGACTGGACCTATTATTTGAGATTCTAAATTTAATCCTATTTCAAGCATATTTTGCAATATTCTTATGAACCAGAAAGCATTATAAAATTAAAAATTAAAATAAATGTAGTTCAATAAAATAGCTCTAATTTAGGGTTCTGCAATTTTAATTGAGATCAATAAATTAATAATAAATTGGACCGAGTCCTACCAATAGGATAGGCTATAAAATCTTAAACGGTTTTGTGAGGAATTGAAAGATATATAATGATTTTAAAAAGTTAATATTGGAATAAATAGTTTATATATATGTTAAATTTTTAAATCAAATATAAAAATTTATAAATTATGTGTGTGTATATATATATATATTAGGATGAATTTTAAATAATTATATTTTTATCGGTGATTATTTATTAAATATAAAAATTAATAAAGAGTCATGATATAAATTTAATTTTATTAATTATTATATATGTTTTTAATTAAATATCTAATTTATTATAACCTTACGACTAAAATATAATATCCATTAATTAATAAATATTAAAGTAACTATGAAAATCACACAAGATAATATATTTTATTATGACATTATTATAGGAACATTGTAGAAGATCATTTTTAAATTTTATTTTTCTTTTTGCTAGAATGTCAAAGAACACATTCGTCAACTCCAAATATGTAGCACATAATCCAATAAATTATGGGCTGTTTATCATAGCAAGCCTTCTAAATTATTCAACCACCGCCACAAAATATATTCCTTAGATGATAACATATATTTTTTGCTTGAATAAATGACAATATTTTTTAGTACAATAACAAAAGATAGATATACTATTTTGAAACCAATATATAGTAGAGATCTTATGAAAAAAACTTCCTTTTTTATTATTTTTAAATTTGATTTTCACCCGGAAAAATAATAGAGTCACTTGAAATCTCACGCTTTCTCACCCTTTATTCTTTTCTTGCCGTGTCATCTTTCTTCCCAAGAAAATAAAACCTTAATTGCGGACCATTCTTTTGAAATTTATTACAAATTTGTCGTCATTCATTTTGCTAACTTTACTCTGCTTTTGAAGATTCTTTTTTCCTTTTTTTTCTTTTTTACGTGTGTATCACTGGAATTTATTTTCTTTGACAAAAGCCTATATAATATTTGAATTAGAAAATTTTTTTCTTGTTATTTGTTATTTGTCTTCAAATGTTTTTTTTTCAAGTATAAATAAATTTTCTTCCACAAAAATATCGTAACAAAAATCATTAACATAAAGAATAGTAATAAGTAACAAGCTTTCCAAATATGTAGAGGATTTACTTTAAAAAAATATATGTAGATGATTTGACCAAAAAAAATAAATAAATAAATAAACGTGAAGAATTCGACCAAAAAAAAAAAAAAAAGGCTACATTCCTTAAGCTTTCCAAATATGTAGAGGATTTACTTTAAAAAAATATATGTAGATGATTTGACCAAAAAAATAAATAAATAAATAAACGTGAAGAATTCGACCAAAAAAAAAAAAAAAAAAAGGCTACATTCCTTAAGCTTTCCAAATATGTAGAGGATTTACTTTAAAAAAATATATGTAGATGATTTGACCAAAAAAATAAATAAAAAAAACGTGAAGAATTCGACCAAAAAAAAAAGGCTACATTTCTATCTTTCTTTCTTTCTTTCTTTCTCTTTGTTCTACAAAAGTCAAAAGTCCCTAAGGGGGTGTTTGGTATGGGGTAATCATAAGGATGGGAATAGAAATCTTTCAGATTCCCATATTTGGTATAATTATTAGACTTTTTTAAAACCCAGGAAAGTGAAACCCATGGGTTTCACATTACTCCATTTTGGGGTAATCCTAATCTCACCCAATAAGGTGTTATTCAAATTTTCAGGAATCTCAAAATCATAGGAATCTCATAATAATAATAATAATAATAATAAAATAATAATAATAATAATAATAATAATAAATATTAATTATTATAATTATAATAATAATAATAATAATTATTAATATTAATAATAATTATTATTATTATATTAATTATTATAATTATAATATTAATAATAATTATTATTAATATAATAATATTAATTATTATGATTATAATATTAATAATGATAATTATTATTATTATTATTATAATTATAATTATAATATATAATAATTATAATTATTATTATTAGAATTAGAATTATAATAATAATAATAATAATAATTATTATTATTATTATAATAATTATAATTATAATAATAGTAATAATAATTATAATTATAATAGTAGTAATAATAGTAATAATTATAATAATATAATAATAATTATAATTATAATAGTAGTAATAATAGTAATAATTATTATAATTATAATTATAATTATTATAATAATAATTATTATTATTATATTAATAATTATAATTATAATTCTAATTATAGTAATAATAATTATAATTATAATAGTAGTAATAATAATTAATTATTATTATTATTATTATTATTATTGATATTATAATTATAATTATAATTACTTATAATTATAATTATAATTATTATAATAATAATAATAATAAAAAATTATTATTATTATTATTCCTTTAAAAAATATTTTTTAATTCACAACATTTCCATGCACAACCAAACACAATAATGTAATATTCTTAAGAATTTGAGAAAAATTTCTGTATAGAACTAAACACAATAATGTATTATTCCTAAGAATCATATTATCCTTCATTATTTTTTAAAAATATGATTTCTTATAATTACCTCATACCAAACGCCCCTAAAAAGAAGCCTTTTTTTGGTCTTTAAAACACATCAACAGACAGCAAACGTTATACACGTGTAAACCCACATTTCTAATTAATTATCTCTAGTTTTGTTTTTCCGTGAAAAACTTATTCTGATTTCTCTAGTTTTTGTTTTTTATTTATTTATTTTAGACTGTGAAGCCACATGGCATAAAAAAAGGTATGAGAAAGAGTGATATTTCACGTGAAATTAACAATTTTCTTTGTCCCGACATAATATTTAGAAATACGTGACACTGGTAAGAATGCTCTTTCGTAGAAATGTACTTAGGGCCCTAGTTTAGTCATGAGTTGATATGTTGACAAGATGGATGGAAAGATTGATTATTACATATTGTGTATATACTAGGCACAAAGGACCGATCATTAAGTACTGCTGAGATTTTGTTTATTATGAGTTTCTTTTTAATATTTTTTTTATCTGAAAGCATTTGTTAATTTATAAGATTTTTTTTAACACGTAAACATATTAATAGGTTAAATTTTTTATTTATTATATTTATATAAATTTGTATAAAAATTAAAAAATATATAAATTTAATGATTAAAAAAATTTAATCTATCAGTATATTACACATATTAGGTATGAGAAAGAGAGTGATATTTTACGCGAACTTAACAATTTTCTTTGTCCCAACATAATCTTTAGAAATACCTGACACTGGTAGGAATGCTCTTTCGTAGAAATAGACTTAGGGTCCTAGTTTAGTCATGAGTTGATATGTTGACAAGATAGATGGAAAGATTGATTATTACATATTGTGTATCTATTAAGCACAAAGGACTGATTATTAAGCACTGCTGGGAGCTTTGTTTATTATGAGTTTCTTTTTAATATTTTTTTATCTGAAAGCATTAGTTAATTTATGAGATTTTTTTTAGTACGTTAACACGTATCAGTTGATTAAGTTTTTTATTCATCGTATTTATATTAAATCGTATAAAAATTAAAAGTATGTAAATTTAATGATTAAAAAAAATTTAATTTATCAGTACATCAGACGTATTAAAAAATTTCTCTTAATTTATTATGAATTGATATATTCATGACAATATATATGAAAAGAATTTGATAATCAATATATATATATATATATAATGGTTCTATACACACACTCTTTTTTTTTTTTCTGTGTTCCTTTTAAATTAATAATTTCTAATTACAAAAGCACCATTAAATAAAATCACAAAAACGAACAATAAACTTATAGAATTAAATTTTATTATAAAAAAGAAGCCAATGATAGATGGTCTTTTTTCTCTTCACACACCCTACATATTATATTGCCAAATTATAAATTATTTTTATTTCAAAAATCCATAGTAAAGCCCTAATTCTACCTTTCTATCACTATTCTAAAAAAATTGCATAAAAGTATGTTAAATTTTCTTTGCTATTTGTGGCATGACGATTGTTTTTTTACGTTGGGTTTTTTGGTCTGTTTTTCACGTGGAGTTGCATTTGTAAAAAGTAATATTCAAGCATCACTAAAAAGACGAAAGAAGGGGAAGGTAAAGTGGTTAAATAATTCATTTAAATTATGCACGTGCATGCTTTTTAGTTTTCTTCTTGATTCGGGAGGATTTTCCAAACACACCAACCAGGATCCGATATGTCTAAGATGTATCTAGATGCATTTCCATGATATTACAAAACAAAGGAAAATAAATAAATAAAAAATAGATACAAATAAAAGATAATTATAAAGTAATAAATTGATTTATATATAGGGTGTGCAGTTATAAGGGGTGTGGTAAGAAAAGAGGTGTAAATAAAACCATTCTTAATAATTTTATAAAAATATTTAGTAGTAATTTTGTAATAATAAGGGTGTGTAAAAATAAAATTTAATAATTTAAAAATTTTGTAGAGTGTGTAATTAGAAGAAGATGTGAAGAGTAAAAAAGGGGTGTGATAAGAATCTAACTTATATAATATAGGTTTTTCTATATATATGTATGTATGTATATGTATACATATATGCTGATGACATATATGGAAAGATAGATTATAATATCTGTATATGCATATAAAGATTAATATAGGTTTTTTCTCTATATATGTTGATGATATATATGGAAAGATATATGTAGATTGGTTTTATTTACACATCTCTTTTTACAATGCAATTTTCTTTTTAATTATAATTTCTTGTTAGAAAAAACTCTCATGTAAAATGACAAAAGAGACGAATATAATAGGCTTAATTACATAATTAAATTTTATTATAAAAAAATGATTTTATTTTTTTCCCTTCACACACTCCACATGTCATATTTTCAAATTACAAACAATTGCTATTTTGAAATCTATGATAAAACTTTAATTTTTACCATTCAATAGATATTCCAAAAAATTACATAAAGGCATGTTAAATTTTCTTTGCTATTTGTTCTGTTAATGTTTTTTATTTCTGTTATTTCATTTTTTATGTCTGTTAATTTTATTTCTGTTATTACATAGATATTCTGTTAATGTTTTTTATTTCTAATTATTTCATTTTTGAAAGGGTAAATCATTTTTTTATTTTCTTTTTTCATTTCTTATAAAGTAGAATTGATTTTTTTTCCATTTTGTTATTTTTATGCTTATTATGCTCATTTATTTGTTTTTCATTATTTTTTCATTTTTTATTTTTAATCATACCTCAATAGTACAATACCTTTGTTATAGTATTTTTTATTTTTTTTATTTCTTGAATTATATTGCATTTTATTTTATATTTTTTAGTGTTCTTTATGTTTTCTAAAAAATATATTTAAATAAATTTTCTTCATGTAAAAAAAAAAAAAGGAGTCATGCCTAAAGCTTCAATTAAAAAAAAATAGATAAATATAAAAATGATAATATTAAAATAAAATAGTGGGTGTGAAAAAAAAAATCAAATCATCAAGAATTAATTAATAATTCTATAAAAATAGTTTGGGGTACTTTTGGAATAATAGAAGTGTGTAACAAGTAAATTCAACTATTTAAAATTATGCGAGATGTATGTTTAAAAAGGAGTGTAGAAAACAAAAAAAAGGGTATGTGAGTAAAACCACTCTTATGTATATATAGATATATAGATTACGCACCGAAAGTGGATAACACGTCAGGCCCATAACGTTGTGCTACTAAAGAAGAATTAAAATATTTATACTGCATTTGGACATATATAATGTACCTAATAATTCAAATGGCTATAATTCCAATAACCAATAATAATAATATTAATAATATTAATAATAATAATAATTCAAATGGCTATAAATCAACCAACTCTTCATATAGCCTAAGCATCCCAAAACACAAAATCAAACTCTAATACTTTTCCCTTGCAAATATCCAATAATGGCATCCCCATTGGAGCTGGGAAACGATCGAAAATTCCTTGACAATGAGGGCAGAAATAAAGAAGAAGAAGAAGAAGAAGACAAAGAAAACATCTCCTATGCCATGCAGCTTGTGTTTTCCACCGTGCTGTCCATGTCTTTGCAAACTGCAATTGAGCTTGGAGTTTTCGACATCATAGCGAAAGCCGGTGAAGGCGCTAAGCTTTCGCCGGCGGAGATTACGGCGCAGATGACCACCGACAACCCTGAGGCACCCATCATGCTTGACCGCATACTTAGGGTGCTGGCAAGCCACTCCATATTGAGATGTTCGGTGGTTGGTGATGTTAATAGTGAGTCAGATTTTCAAACGCTGTACAGTCTTGGCCCTGTGGCCAAGTATTTTGCGACTAATGAAGATGGTGTTTCTTTGGGACCCTTGATGGCGTTGATACAAGACAAGATCTTCTTGGATAGCTGGTTTGTTTGTTTTGTTTTTTGATTTTTTGTTTACTTTTTCTTTTTTCAACTTATCTTGTTTAACTTTTGGAGACAAGAGTCAAGCGATATTCCACTACTAACGTTATTCTTGGCTTTGTTTTTTTTCTTTTATGTTTTTTTGTTTTTTTTTTTTTTTTTTTTTTTTTTTGTTTTTTGTTTTTTGTTTTTGTTTTTGGAGCAACACTAACGTTATTCTTTGTGCAGGGAAATATTGTATAATGTAAACCTTTCTATGGGCTTTTCTTAGGGTTATTTTGTTTAGTGACAAGACGAAGGAACTTTTTAATAATTGAAGACTCATTTTTGTGCTAATATTTGGAAAAGAAAAAAGAACTGAAAACAAGGATTTGGTAAGAGGAAAGAAAGAAGGATTTATAATCTTGGTGAGGAAAAATGAGAAAAAAAAAGGACCTTTCTCTTATTAGATATGGATTCTTTCTCAAATCTCTATATTAAGAAAGATAAAAATTAATTTATCAAACGACAAAGGATCAAAATCATTTTACCAATTCCCTCACGTCTTTCCGTCTTTCCCTCATTTCACAAATCAGATCAAAGTATTTCGATCATGAGTAAATTAACTAATTACAGTTTTCTAAATAGAAAATTACATATCAACCATGTGTTTTTGCTGTCTCTATATTTTTGCCTTTTAAAATATAAGTTTGTTTAGATCTCAAATAAATGAAAATTTTATTGATAAGGCCTACCACTTAATATTATTATTTTTTACTGATTTAATAAAAGACACGTTCTTACTATGCCACTTCGATGGCATAAATGTAAGTTAATACTATTTGAGAGTGGTATTTTTGGTTTTCTCCTTTTGTTAATTAAAAGGGTAAAAGTACTCTTCTCTAATACAAATGTAAAGAAAGCTTTGGTTCTAAGCTTGTATCACTTGCTCATTTTCTTATTTATTTTTTAGGGTCTCATAATTTCCTTATTATTTAAGATTACTCTCCTTTTTCCAGTAACCAATTAATACCATCAAGTAAGTATTACCTTGAATTAATTACAGGCCCCAACTAAAAGAGGCAGTTCTTAAGGGAGGAATTGCATTTAACAGAGTCTATGGAACACACGCCTTTGAGTATCCAGGCTTGGACCCAAGATTTAATCATGTTTTCAACAAAGCAATGCACAATCAAACTACTATTGTTATTAAGAACATCCTCAAATTTTACAAAGGTTTTAAGGACCTTGCAAAATTGGTAGATGTTGGTGGCGGTCTAGGAGTGACCCTTAACCTAATCACTTCCAAATACCCACATATTAAGGGTATTAACTTTGACTTGCCACATGTTATAGAACACGCGCCTTCTTATCCAGGTACGATTTTGATTTATATTATCTTAATTCTTAATTATAACACATTTTAATTATGATTTATAACTTTGAATTTTTGGACTAAGAGAGATGTTTATGAATAATATGGGTTTAGGTGTTGAACACGTGGGTGGAGATATGTTTGAAAAGGTTCCTACCGGGGATGCAATTTTTATGAAGGTAGAGTTAGAAAACTTTTGCACTTTGGAAGCATTTATTATTTATGTCCTTTTATTTTTTAAATGCCCGTGCATTAATCAGATTGTAGAAACTGTCCAACTCAACTTAAACCAAATCAAATCATTAAAATGTTTTATCTTATTGTTCAATTTAAGCAATTATTATTATTTTTTTTTTTTTTTTTTTTTTTTTTTTGCGAAAATATCAAATTGACTAAACCAATCAAAATTAATTTTATTTTTCGAAACCGATCAAAACCCACCATTAATATCCCTAACTAAAATGGATGTTTAATTTCCTAGTGGATTCTGCATGATTGGAGTGATGAACACTGCTTAAAGCTATTGAAAAACTGTTACAAAGCCATTCCAGAAAATGGAAAGGTCATAGTTGTGGAATCAGTCCTTCCAGTCGAGGCAGAAACTAATACCGCTGTGAAAAGCACCTCCCAAATGGATGTGTTTATGATGACTCAAAATCCAGGAGGAAAGGAAAGGAGCAAGCAACAATTCCTGGCCTTGGCAAATGGTGCAGGATTTAGGGGCATTACATTTGAATATTTTATTTGTAACTTTTGGGTTATGGAGTTCTTTAAGTAGATGGCTTTCTTTCGACATGTTGGAAATCTCTACTCTCCCATTGATCCGTGTGTTTCTGTTGGTATCTTTTTCTTTTTCTTTTTTTTTTTTTAAGTTGAACGAAATTTCTGTGTTTAATAAGAAATTAACGACATCTTGTTGTTGATTATTCAAAATAATAATATATCTTTAGTATTTAAAGATTTATGCAGTTTACACAAAAACAACTTGAAAATTACTATTATAAGCTGACGCGAAAAGGACAAGATTTGTTGGGCTCATATACATATATATATATATATATATATATGTGTGTGTGTGTGTGTGTGTGTGTGTGTGTGTGTGTGTGTGATTGAATCCTATGCAGATATAGGTTCTTAAAACATGTTGAATACTAATCACCTCAACTCAATTTATCACCTTTTGAGTTATTCACAAATGGGCAAACTTTTAAAATTGATTCAAAGAATAGTTTAATCACCTCAACTCAATTTATCAATGATTGTCTTTTAATAAATTAAGTATTTGAGGAAAAACAAAACGTAAAAGAAAAAAAAAGGTGAATAATTTAAGAACCTTCGTAAAAATATATACTCTATATCAATAAAAAAAAAAAAAATGTAATGCATGAGAATTTTTTATATTAAAAAAATGGTTAATCTCCGTGATGCTCCCGTGACATCATTCATGTTTTCCCACATGACTTTTAAAAGCTCCAATTCTGTCCATTGATTTTTTTCCCCTAAAATGGAGTTAAAGCATGGTCATTTTTTTTTTTTTTTTTTTTTTATCTTTAAATAAATTTTAACGTAAAGACCACGTGATTGCACACCTGATCACTACCCTTTTATTCAACATATATTAAACATAAATTCTAATAACTAGGATTAATTGAATATTGCGAGAGGGGAGTAAAGTGAGAATTCTTAATATTAAAAGAGTAAAATGGGAATGATACTAAAGTGTAAGGGGCTGTGAGATCAATTTTAAAATAAAATAGTGAGACTTTGAACTAGGAGGATTATGTTCAAAGATAAATCCCATGTCCCATTATCCAGGTCAGGTAACATTCCCAAAGATAATTGTTTTTAATTTTTCATTTATGTTAAATACCCAAGCTAACAACTGTTCGTTGACTTAGTTGACCCTGTTATTTAGTTCTTATCTTTACTTAATTGTATTTTTTATCTAGCTCTGATCCTATATTTATTTAATCTTTTACTTTCTTTTTTGCTAGAAATTTAATCTTTTACTTGAATTAGGATTCCTTGTGATATTGGGAGTATTAATGATGGTCTGCAAATCAAGTTGTAGTACATTTCAAATTCTGTTTCTCACTTGAAATAGGATTCCGAGTTTCATTACAATTGATGGCCTTTAAATAGGACTTGCCTTCATAATAGTTTTCTCATTATTTAGCAAAAGCTTATGTAAGTATTTTGAGGTTTTTTTTTTTTTTTTTTTTTTTTTTTTTTTTTTTCAAGCGCTAAAGTATTATTTTAATTATATTCAGCTTCTATTAATCGCCGTATCGTTAATTATCTTGGCCTTTAAGTTGTTAACGGTGCGGCGCATGTATATTTTTTTCAGTAGTTTTCTTTGTTCGTGGGATGAATTAAATATAACAATATATATATATATATATATGAGTTTTTAATGATAAGGTTTTTATTGGTGACTACTCATCAAACTCAGAACTCATTCATATATATTTAAATGTATATATAGTTTTATTTATTCTTTTAGTGAAATCATTATTTCTATGATTAAATTAAAATTTGTTAGTTTTTTCGATAAAAGGGTGTATTTTTTTCTTCTAATTATTAGAGTGAGTGTGAAAAAATACTTTAAAATACTTTTATCCTGAAAAATAATTTCATTAGGGATAATTCAGTAATAAAAAGATTTATTATTCAATTATATCCCAAAATTTTTTAAACGGATTATTATCCCAAATTTTCACTTGATTTAAAACTTAAAATCCTAGATAAACTTCTTCAACTAAAAAAAAAAAAAAAAAAAAATCCTAGATAAACGAAAAATTAAGTAGCATACTTTACAAACTCAAACTTTTTGGACAAATTTTACACTTGATGTAATTCGTTATTGTAGTTTTAGTTTAAAATCTTGCCTGGTTCTTCATGAATAGCACCTATTTCGATATGGAATTGCTATGCATAAATGTACAAACAGATAAATCATAAAAAAGAAGGATAGAGTTGAAAAAAAAAAAAAAAAAAATTTGCTGCAATTCATCACCACTTTGAATTCTTCACAAAATAGCACTATTTCTAGTTGCTTCTCTCTTAGTAATCTTTATGACACTTTTACTAAAATCGTCTACTTTGAAAATAATCCTCAGGAAGAGCATTTGTTTAGAGCGTTCTTTGCCCGTCGGTATGGTAAAGCATACTCCAGCAACCCACCAAGCACGGGTGCGCAAGGATCAAGTTTGTTTGCATCCGAAAACTACAAATGGTTTACAGAAGTTTTCTAAGTTTGGAGATTCTTTAGAGGCTGATAATAATTCCGAGGAGTTCGAAGAGCTGCTCCCAGCTCCGAAACGTGTGAAGACGGAGAAAAATTCATGTCTAGGCACATATGATCAGGCTGCGAGCATTGCGCCTTCACATATAGACATGACAAGCTCTGAGAGCAATGCTACTGGAGACAATGTGAAGGAAATTGCGGATAGTTTGCAGTTCAAGAGTACTAATTCTGTATCGCCAACAGAGCTCGATGTCGATTCTAAATTCGTCGAAGCGCAAATGGGAAGTGATGATCATGACACAGAAACAAAGCCAGGAAGTCAGAGGATGAAAGTTGCTTCCCTTGCTGAATTCCTCACAAAAGACCAAATCAAAGAACATATCTCAAGTCTTCGCCAGTACTCGGCTGATAAGGTTGGTATGCTGTTACAATGTTACTGTCAACTGTCATTAACTGATATGATGTTTCATGGACATTTTCTAATTTCACTTTAAGCATTTTTTATTCTTCTTAATTACCAAGAGGAATTCTCAACCTCTTAGCTTCTGTAATCCCTTTTCCACGTTTATATAAGGGTAATAATTTCTAACTCAAAGCTAAAACTAACTCGAACATCGGGAATTGTATTATATACCTGTCATTAATGGAATATCAGTTTTTCATTATTTTTTTTATCATGTATGAATACATTTTAAAAGAGCAGAACGCTTGTAAGTATATATTTGCTTTCCAAATGTTTTAGATTTTGTTTCATTGCCTAAAGTTTGTTTGTAGTTTGTAGCATACATGATGACCTAGAGTTTTCCTCTTCTGAATAGGATTTGTCGGACAACGAGAAGGAAAATAAGATTGCGCAGTGTCAATTATGCGGGCTGGGTCTCTTTCTACTTGCGCGAAAAGTGATATATTGTTCATCATGTGCTGCTCCTATCAAGCGCAAAGCTAATTATTACTGTACACCAGAAGAATATGATTCTCAACACTTCTTTTGTACGACATGTTACAAGCGATCTCGAGGTAGGCATATTTCCATTTGTGACATGCGCATTCCGAAAGAGAAGCTTCAGAGGAGGAACAGCGATTCGGAGACGGAAGAACCGGTAAGTGAAGTCATATTTGGCCTGTTTGGTAGCGTTTTCAAAATGATTTTATTTTCAGTACAAAAGAAAAAATGAGATTGTTTTGAAAATCATCCTAAGACCAATTCCGTTTGATTAATTTTTTAAGATATTATTTTGAATATAATAAAAAATAAAATCGTGTTTAGTTATAATTATTAATTAATTTTCAACCGTGTTCTAATTCCTTAACAAAAATCATGCTTATACTTTTTTTTATTTTTGTTTTAGTTCTCAAAATATTTATCAAACAAACACGATTTGCAAATCATTTTTCTTTTCATCTCAAAATACGTGCATAAATGTTTTTAAAAATAATTTGAAACTAATTTCAAATGCACCCATTATTTTTTGTTTTGCCGATGTTAGCAAGAACGATTAGGTTCTAAAAAGTATGTGCATTTGCAGTGGGTTCAATGTGATGAATGTGATTGCTGGCAGCACCAAGTATGTGGACTTTTCCAAGACGATCAAGGTGAAAATACAAAGTATAAATGTCCTATATGCTTGTTGAGAGAAGAAAAAGGAGAATACGAGGCCTTGACTTTTAGTGCAAAAGATCTGCCACAAACCATGCTTAGCACCCACATTGAGGAGAGACTCCTGAGGCGTCTTGAACAAGAAAGAAAAGAGAGAGCAAAGCTCGAAGCAAAATCTTTTGATGAGGTAATGAAATAAACGCCCATGACATGATATACAATTTTATTAATATAGTTCTAAATATGATTATTTCATTTGTTACATGTCTACTGCATCAAATGTGTGCTTGTTCCCGGGTGGAGCCACCATCTGCCCCACCTAATTTTTTCCCGTTAATTTATATTGAAATCTGATGAAATTTGTAGTCCGCCCCCATAAAATTTTCAACTATGTTTGGCCCTCCTCATAATAGCTGAGATTATTTTCTTGATAAACTTATTTTTATGGCTACCCTACTTAGTTTTCTTTTCTAGCTGCATAAATATTGAGCTTTAATTTCCATTTGCTCTACTATAGGTTCCTGGAGCAGAGAATCTTACTGTCAGGGTAGTGCTATCTAAGAAGAAAAAATTAAAATCTTGTTTTGGTTCCTGATTTTCCATTTTCCTTCTTTGACTCATCTGATTGGTTATATCGATCACATCAAGAAGCGAGGTTTTACGACCTGCTATTTATGGGCTTGCCCTCCTGTAAAAGGAGATGACTTCTTCTTCAATTGTCATCCAGAGACTCAAAAAACTCCCAAGTCTGATATGCTCCGACAATGGTTTGTCTCTGCATATATATATACTTGTCTATATTTTTCTTATTTGTTTTAAAACGATGTGGGAGCTTTAGGAGTAATAAAACCATCAGAATCTAAACCCTGGTGACACACTCGCACACCCAATGAGTTGAACTAGCCTTAAGTGGCTACATGACTTACTTTTTTAACGCACATACATGAGTTATTATGATTATGATTATTATTATTTTCATACTTGCATTGTTCCAAACGTGTGCATGCAGGTATCACTCAATGCTAAGAAAAGCAACCAATGAAGGAATTGTGACCAGTCATACTAATTTATATGATCATTTTTTTATCGCAACTGGAGAAGCCAAGCACCGCAAAATAACAACTCGCTTGCCGTATTTTGATGGGGCCTACTGGTCTGCAGCTGCTGAGAATTTTGTTAATAATGTTGAAAAGGAAAACAAGGAAAATGCTAGCAAGAGGAAGACAAAGACAACTTTAAAAGTCACGGGACACACGAATTCTTCAGATGTTGTCACTAATAGAGATGTGTTACTCATGAAAAAGGTAATTAGATTATAAGATTTACTTGGACGTTAAGAAATCTTTTATGTCATTCTCCATACCAAATTTATTACATTCAATTCTTACTCACTTTTATGACTTCCTTAATTTTAGGTCCTGGTGGATGTTCCTTTTGATACCAAAGATGAAGATGATATGTTCGATAGCGGTTTATTTGAGAATAGGTATAAATTCTTAAAATTCTGCGAGGACAAAAAGTATCAGTTTGACTCGCTTCGTCGGGCTAAGCATTCATCAATGATGATTCTTTACCATCTCCGTCACCTCATTGCGCCCACTGCAGCTGGGACTTCTACAGGTAGTCACGATGCAAGGTGTAAAGTAGAACCGGAGGAAACGTTGGTATGAATTCTTGCTTCTTATATTTGAGCAGAGACTTAAACCATGTAAATAATAATACTAGATTGATATTTTTCACGCCTAATAACTTGGTATTCTAATATTCTAGTTACTATATTCGTTTCTACAACTGATTATCTCAATGCTAAGTTATTCCATCTTTTTTTCATTTTTCTTTTGTTGCAAAATTTGTGCAGAGAATGAAACTTTTGCAACTTCTACAACATGCAAATCAATGCCCCTCAACCAAAACAGAGCGTTGCCCTTACAAACACTGCGGTAATATACGAGCCACGTGCCTCCATGCTAGCATGTGCAGGGTTAGAGCCACTGGTGGCTGCACAACATGTAAGAAGATGTGGTATTTGCTGATTTTGCACGCGACGAGCTGCACACAACATGATTGTCGAATACCGCATTGCAAGTACGTGTTCATACTTCCTTGAGTGCTATCTATCCCAAAAAAAAAGTCTGAATTTTTTTTTTTTTTTTCATGTGCTATCTTGTATCCAAAATGTAGCACATTGCATGAACCGTATATAGATCAACTTTGAACGGAAGCTTACTTTGTTGATTTTGCAGGGAACTGAAGAGACATCCTGCACAAAAATGTGAAACTCGCAGAAGCGCTTCAATCGCAGAATCAGGTCAGGATGGAAACAGTTGGCCTGACTGAAGTGATCATCCCTCTGCTGTGTTTAAAGGGAGGACTGTTAAGTCATAGCAGGATTTGAAATATCTCATTCACATTAACCTCTCTCTGCATATCTAAATCCTCCATGCCTGAAGACGGATACGACGAATTTGTAGAGCCATACCCAATCAAGTGGAGCTTTCTGATGTGTGTTTCTTGACAAAAATGGAAGTTTCTCTACCTCAAAGTTTGTACAATTAGTTGGTTCCTGACTTCCTTCAACTTCTCCGTACTTAGCTTGTAATTTGTTGTCATCTCTCCCTATTCATATGACCACTCCGATCGACTCGAGAAGACAAATGACTGGCCAACTAGAAGCCCGTCTCGGGAGAATCTCCTAGAAGGAGAAGACCAATCTTTCAAATTCCTAAACAAAGGCCAGAACCAAGATCAAACTCGAGAGGGAAGTTTCCCAATCAAAATAAAGAAACAAGCAACAAGGAAACTGTAATCTCAAGTCAACACAAGATCAACTACAAAATTGGGAAACAAGAAGGGTTCAAATCAGCCCCTTTTCGTAAGGATTTGTACCACAAATTGGGCATCTCTTAGACCGTTTACCACTCTGTATTTACTGCATATTTCTCTGCAAATCTCTTCTCCTTACTCTCCTATTCATGTTCTCTATTGTAATTGTACATTTTCTACATTATTATAGTGAATCTACTATAAATTCACGTGTCCTTGTCTCTAATTTATTTGATTGCACTTTACATTTTCGTTATTAATTTCTGTTTACTTGGGGCCATCAACTAGCTGTTCCAGTTGATGCCCGGATTCGGTCATTGATCCGTTACAAATTTAATTAATAGATTTCACCCTCTTCACATGTTTAGAAAATAATACAATCCTATAAATACGACGTGTGATTCTAATTTCAATTCAAAGTGAGGATGATTGATTAATAAATATTGAGTTTCTACTTCCTCTTCTTGAGTTTTTATTTTTCTTTCATCTCTCCTGCTTTCTTCTACTTCTTACCCCTCTCTCAATATCCAAATTCAATCTCTTTTTTGGTTTTATCCTGGTCCCACATACGTTAAGGGTTCATTTAGTACGAGAATTTAAACTAAAGCGATTCTAATTTTGATTTTGAAACTAGAATTATGATTTATGATTTTAGGTCCAAATCATAGTTCTGAAACCAAAACCAGAATCATGGGTTTGAACCACTTAAAATCAAGAGAGAAGGGTGATTTTAAAATTAGAGGTGATTCATGGTTTAAAACATCACATCAGGATTCAAACTTTGAATAGGAATCATCTAAACTAAACATTGATTCTGAGTGTGTCAAATCATAACCACTTTTTACCTTTTGTAAGCAAACACTGATTTGAACCCAGAATCATGATTCCAGATTCAAAATCCTTATAGCAAACAGCCACTTACGGTGCAGATTGGATAGGGACCAAGGGAGTAGGCCTAGGACGTCTTGACTTTTTGTTTTTGTGTGTGTGTGTGTGTGTTTTTTTTTTTTTTTTTTTTTGCCCCTATATACATACAAGTCTACTATACAATCACAAGAATCTTATTTTGCACTTCCTTTTAATTGATAATCTTCTTTTATTACTTTTATGTTTATATTTTCTCACTTATTTTTGTAGTTCTTTTACTTTTATTAACTTATAATAGTACGTAATTCATAGTTAATTTTTTAAGGAATATGAATTCTAACATTATTACTTTGAGAATAGTATTTGATTAAGTTAAATAGACTACACTTATTGTATTGACATGTTCATTTATCAAGTAAAGCTTAAAATAACAATAAGTTAATAAATGCAAAAGATTTTTCCTTTTATATTTAAGTAGCAATTGATTGAACAATTATGAAAAGATATTTCAAAAAAAAAAATCAAGGTCAGAAGACTCCTATTCTTATGTGTAAAAATGAAATAGTACTAAATCACATAGGTGGATTCCAATTCTTGAAAAGGTGATAACTGATCCTGGCTTGTAAACTCTTTTTAGAGTATAATACTAACATCTGTGATCAAGGTCGAGGAGGGTAATATGCAAAAATGTCCTTATTAGTCTCGGGACTATAAATTCTCATCGACACAAGTAGCAATGCATAAGGAGATAACGAAATACATTTTTTTAAGTAGAAACATGAAGCTAAATGAAGAGCCAAAGATTAAAATGAACAAGCAGCTCAAACGAAAGGGATAGAGAGTCAATATCGTTATTAAAGAAATCACAGACGGAAGGGGAAGAAGTAACATATGTCAAATAACCTTAGATTAGAAAATAAGGTTACGATGCAAATTATGACTCAATAAAACGACACAGCTTCAAAAGTACTGAGGTCTTGACTTTTAAACGCATACATCATTAAGGTGACGTTTGGTTCATGGATTCAAAACTATAGTTCATAATTCTGATTGTTAACATTTAAATTGTTTGTAAGAAAAAAACACTATAACAAATCAAGAACCATGATCATAAACCAGGCCAGAATTCTCAAGACAAATGGAGTATTAATATGTTCAAGTATGAGCATTGTGACCCTTTTGTTTCACCAAAGTTGTTTTTAGCGTGTTACTAAACTTGTATGTGTTTTTGTTTTATGTTCCTTGTTTATAAAATTGACCATAAATTTTATGAAATTTAACGGAAGTAATTACACCATAACTACAAAGGAAGAAGCAACATAATAACAGGGGAAGAAAAAAAATGGAATATAATAACATAAATCTGCATCATACAATTTTTAATATTTAGACTTGTATATATATGTGTGTGTATATATATACTCCAAAGTCAAAACTCCCTCCAGACGACCAACTCTACCCTCTTAGCAATGTAAAGTTATGAGATAATGTTTAAGTAGGGATGCATTGAAAAATAAATATTACTTCATTAGGGACAAATTAGAGAAAAGGCAATTATGAGATAACAATTAAGAGGGTTATGTGAAAATAAAAATGCTTAAATAGGGTCGTATTTAAGAATTATTATTTTAAGGGTCATTTTGAAAAAAAAAAATCTTTCTTTTTTTTCTAGATCGCTAATGATATAATACAGACCATATGAAATTAGGTTTTAATGGCTGATCAATGATTGTCTTTTAATAAATGAAGTACTTGAGGACAAAAAAAAACGAATAAGAAAAAAAAAAGTGAATAATTTAAGAACCTTCGTAAAAATATCTACTCTATATCAATAAAGAATGTAATGAATGAGAATTTTTTATATTAAAAAAATGGTTAATCTCCGTGATGCTCCCTGAACTATGAGATCATTCATGTTTTCCCACATGACTTTTAAAAGCTCCAATTCTGTCCATTGATTTTTTTCCCCTAAAATTAGGACCAAAAAATGGAGTTAAGCGTGGTCATGTTGTTTTTTTTTTTTTTTCAATTTATCTTTAAATAAATTTTAACGTAAAGACCACGTGATTGCACACCTGATCACTACCCTTTTATTCAACATATATTAAACATAAATTCTAATAACTAGGATTAATTGAATATTGCGAGAGGGGGGTAAAGTGAGAATTTTTAATATTCAAAGAGTAAAATGGTAATGATACTAAAGTGTAAGGGGATGTGAGATCAATTTTAAAGTAAAATAGTGAGACTTTGAACTAGTAGGATTATGTTCTAGGAAAATCCCATGTCCCATTATCCAGGTCTGGTAACATTCCCAAAGATAATTGTTTTTCATTTTTCATTTATGTTAAATACCCAAGCTAACAACTGTTCGTTGACTTAGTTGACCTAGTTCTTATTTTTACTTACTTGTATTTTTTATCTAGCTCTGATCCTATATTTATTTAATCTTTTACTTTCTTTTTTGCTAGAAATTTAATCTTTTACTTGAATTAGGATTCCTTGTGATATTGGGAGTATTAATGATGGTCTGCAAATCAAGTTGTAGTACATTTCAAATTCTGTTTCTCACTTGAAATAGGATTTCGAGTTTCATTACAATTGATGGCCTTTAAATAGGACTTGCCTTCACAATAGTTTTCTCATTATTTAGCAAAAGCTTATGTAAGTATTTTGAGTTTTCTTCTTTTTTTTTTTTTTTCTAGCGCTAAAGTACTATTTTAATTATATTCTGCTTCTATTAATCGTTAATTATCTTGGCCTTTAAGTTGTTAACGGTGCACATATTGGCAGTAGGAGCTACCTTTATATATATATATATATATATATATATATATACAGCGCATGTATATTTTTTTCAGTAGTTTTCTCTGTTCGTGGGATGAATTAAATATAAAAATATATATAAATAACTTTTTTTTAATCATAAGGTTTTTATCGGTGACTACTTATCAAACACAGAACCCATTCATATCTATTTAAATGTATATATAGTTTTATTTCTTCTTTTAGTCAAATCATTTTTTTTATGATTAAATTAAAATTTATTAGTGTTTTCGATAAAAGGGTGTATTTTTTTTCTTCTAATTATTAGAGTGTGTGTGAAAAAATACTTTAAAATACATTTGTCCTAAAAAATAATTTTATTAGGGATAATTCAGTAATAAAAAGATTTATTATTGAATTATATCCCAAATTTTTTTAAACGGATTATTATCCCAAATTTTCACTTTATTTAAAACTTAATATCCTAGATAAACTTCTTCAAAAAAAAAAAATCCTAGATAAACGAAAAATCAAGTAGCATACTTTACAAACTCAAAACTTTTTGGACAAATTTTACAATTTTTGTAATTCGTTATTGTAGTTTTAGTTTAAAATCTTGCCTGGTTCTTCATGAATAGCACCTATTTCGATATGGAAGTGCCATGCATAAATTTACAAATAGATAAATCATAAAAAAGAAGGATAGAGTTGAAAAAAAAGATTGCTGCCACGCAATTCATCACCACTTTGAATTCTTCACAAAAAAACACACTATTTCTAGTTGCTTCTCTCTTAGTAATCTTTATGACACTTTTACTAAAATCATCTACTTTGAAAATGATCCTCAGGAAGAGCATTTGTTTAGAGCGTTCTTTGCCCGTCGGTATGGTAAAGCATACTCCAGCACCCCACCAAGCACGGGCGCGCAAGGATAAAGTTTGTTTACAGAAGTTTTCTAAGTTTGGAGATTCTTTAGAGGCTGATAATAAATCCGAGGAGTTCGAAGAGCTTCTCCCAGCTCCGAAACGTGTGATGACGGAGAAAAATTCATGTCTAGGCACATATGATCAGGCTGCGAGCATTGCGCCTTCACATATAGACATGACAAGCTGTGAGAGCAATGCTACTGGAGACAATGTGAAGGAAATTTCGGATAGTTTGCAGCTCAAGAGTACTAATTCTGTATCGCCAACAGAGCTCGATGTCGATTCTAAATTCGTCGAAGCGCAAATGGGAAGTGATGACCATGACACAGAAACAAAGCCAGGAAGTCAGAGGATGAAAGTTGCCTCCCTTGCTGAATTCCTCACAAAAGACCAAATCAAAGAACATATCTCAAGTCTTCGCCAGTACTCGGCTGATAAGGTTTGTATGCTGTTACAATGTTACTGTCAACTGTCATTAACTGATATGATGTTTCATGGACATTTTCTAATTTCACTTCAAGCATTTTCTATTCTTCTTAATTACCAAGAGGATTTCTCAACCTCTTAGCTTCTGTAATCCCTTTTCCGCGTTTATATAAGGGTAATAATTTCTAACTCAAAGCTAAAACTAAGTCGAAGATCGGGAATTGTATTATATACCTGTCATTAATGGAATATCAGTTTTTTATTTTTATTTTTTATCATGTATGAATACATTTTAAAAGGGCAGAACGCTTGTAAGTATATATTTGTTTTCCAAATGTTTAAGATTTTGTTTCATTGCCTAAAGTTTGTTTGTAGTTTGTAGCATACATGATGACCTAGAGTTTTCCTCTTCTGAATAGGATTTGTCGGACAACGATAAGGAAAATAAGATTGTGCAGTGTCAATTATGCGGGCTGGGTCTCTTTCTACTCGCGCGAAAAGTGATATATTGTTCATCATGTGCTGCTCCTATCAAGCGCAAAGCTAATTATTACTGTACACCAGAAGAATATGATTCTCAACACTTCTTTTGTACGACATGTTACAAGCGATCTCGAGGTGGGCATATTTCCATTTGTGACATGCGCATTCCGAAAGAGAAGCTTCAGAGGAGGAACAGCGATTCAGAGACGGAAGAATCGGTAAGTGAAGTCATATTTGGCTAGTTTGGCAGCGTTTTCAAAATGATTTTATTTTCAGTACAAAAGTAAAAATGAGATTGTTTTGAAAATCATTCTAAGACCAATTCCGTTTGATTAGTTTTTTAAGATATTATTTGGAATATAATAAAAAAGTAAAATCGTGTTTAGTTATAATTATTAATTAATTTTCAACTGCGTTCAAATTCCTTAACAAAAATCATGCTTATACTTTTTTTATTTTTGCTTTTGTTTTCAAAATATTTATTAAACAAACACGATTTGCAAATCATTTTTCTTTTCGTCTCAAAATTCTTGCAGAAATGTTTTTAAAAATAATTTAAAACTAATTTCAAACGCACCCATTATTTTTTATTTTGCTAATGTTAGCAAGAACGATTAGGTTATAAAAATTATGTGCATTTGCAGTGGGTTCAATGTGATGAATGTGATTGCTGGCAGCACCAAGTATGTGGACTTTTCCAAGACGATCAAGGTGAAAATACTAAGTATAAATGTCCTATATGCTTGTTGAGAGAAGAAAAAGGAGAATACGAGGCCTTGACTTTTAGTGCAAAAGATCTGCCACAAACCATGCTTAGCACCCACATTGAGGAGAGACTCCTTAGGCGTCTTGAACAAGAAAGAAAAGAGAGAGCAAAGTTCGAAGCAAAATCTTTTGATGAGGTAAGGAAATAAACGCCCATGACATGATATACAATTTTATTAATATAGTTCTAAATATGATTATTTCATTTGTTACATGTCTACTGCATCAAATGTGTGCTTGTTGCCGGGTGGAGCCACCATCTGCCCCACCTAATTTTTTCCCCTTAATTTATATTGAAATCTGACGAAATTTGTAGTCCGCCCCCTTAAAATTTTCAACTATGTTTGGCCCTCCTCATAATAGCTGAGATTATTTTCTTGATAAACTTATTTTTATGGCTACCCTACTTAGTTTTCTTTTCTAGCTGCATAAATATTGAGCTTTAATTTCCATTTGCTCTACTATAGGTTCCTGGAGCAGAGAATCTTATTGTCAGGGTAGTGCTATCGAAGAAGAAAAAATTAAAACTCGAGGAGCAACTCTTGGATACCCTTAAGGATCAAGATTATCCTGCTGAATTTCCGTACACATCAAAGGTTAAAAAAGTTCAAAGATTTTAATTGTATGTTTACATATAACCCCATTGAATGTTAGTATTACTATGCTTTTTTCCCTCTTTTTCAGTTGATTCTATTGTTTCAAAAGATTGAAGGAGTGGATGTATGCATTTTTAGTATGTATGTCCAAGAGTTCGGCTCAGAATGCAGTCGGCCGAATCAGCGTTGTGTTTACATCTCTTATCTTGATTCAATCAAGTACTTTGCGCCTTCTATACAGACATCGAGTGGAGAAGCTCTTCGTTCACTTGCTTTCCATGAAATTTTGGTAATTTCTTCCCTGGTTAATTTCATTAATAGTCTCCAAACTATATACAAGTAAAATCTTGTTTTGGTTCCTGATTTTCCATTTTCCTTCTTTGACTCATTAGATTGGTTATATCGATCACTTCAAGAAGCGAGGTTTTACGACCTGCTATTTATGGGCTTGCCCTCCTGTAAAAGGAGATGACTTCTTCTTCAATTGTCATCCAGAGACTCAAAAAACTCCCAAGTCTAATATGCTCCGACAATGGTTTGTCTCTGCATATATATATACTTGTCTATATTTTTCTTATTTGTTTTAAAACGATGTGGGAGCTTTAGGAATAATGAAACCATCAGAATCTAAACCCTGGTGACACACTCGCACACCCAATGAGTTGAACTAGCCTTAAGTGGCTACATGACTTTCTTTTTTAACGCACATACATGAGTTATTATGATTATGATTATTATTATTTTCATACTTGCATTGTTCCAAACGTGTGCATGCAGGTATCACTCAATGCTAAGAAAAGCAACCAATGAAGGAATTGTGGCCAGTCATACTAATTTATATGATCATTTTTTTATCGCAACTGGAGAAGCCAAGCACCGCAAAATAACAACTCGCTTGCCGTATTTTGATGGGGCCTACTGGTCTACAGCTGCTGAGAATTTTGTTAAGAATGTTGAAAAGGAAAACAAGGAAAATGCTAGCAAGAGGAAGACAAAGACAACTTTAAAAGTCACGGGACACACGAATTCTTCAGATGTTGTCACTAATAGAGATGTGTTACTCATGAAAAAGGTAATTAGATCGATTATAAGATTTACTTGGACGTTAAGAAATCTTTTTCTTCGCACAAGAAAGCAGTGTAATATTGTTATTTACTCGTTGCTTATTATTTTTCTCTCGTTTCTTTTGCGTAGCTGGGGCAAGCCATTTTACACTACAAACAAAACGTTATGATCATTTTCTTGCAGTCTGTCAGCACAAATTGTCGTGAACCAATACTATATAGGCAGAGATGGCTTTGCAATCAATGCAAAGATTTTCATATATGTCAAAGGTAAATTTTCGCTCAAAGTATCCCCTTCGCTCGAATGTTCATATTCTTCTTTCGTATTAAAATTATGTATAATTACTTTAAGTACTTGTATTTAGTTTTTCTATGCCTTCGTAAGTTGTTCTAATTTGCAGATGAGTCGCTTAGTAAGTAATAGTTTTTCTAATTTTCTATGTTTCATTCTTGCAATTTGTACTATTGCAGATGCCATGACATAGAGCAATATGTTAATAATACGCACACTTCAGTGAAAGGGGAACAACATGTGCTCTCCGAGGTGAAACTCAAACCTTCAATGTCATTCTCCATACCTAATTTATTACATTCAATTCTTACTCACTTTTATGACTTCCTTAATTTTAGGTCCTGGTGGATGTTCCTTTTGATACCAAAGATGAAGATGATATGTTCGATAGCGGTTTATTTGAGAATAGGTATAAATTCTTAAAATTCTGTGAGGACAACAAGTATCAGTTTGACTCAATTCGTCGGGCTAAGCATTCATCAATGATGATTCTTTACCATCTCCGTCACCTCATTGCGCCCACTGCAGCTGGGACTTCTACAGTTAGTCACGATGCAAGGTGTAAAGTAGAACCGGAGGAAACGTTGGTATGAATTCTTGCTTCTTATATTTGAGCAGAGACTTAAACCATGTAAATAATAATACTAGATTGATATTTTTCACGCCTAATAACTTGGTATTCTAATATGTTAGTTACTATATTCGTTTCTACAACTGATTATCTCAATGCTAAGTTATTCCATCTTTTTTTCATTTTTCTTTTGTTGCAAAATTTGTGCAGAGAATGAAACTTTTGCAACTTCTACAACATGCAAATCAATGCCCCTCAACCAAAACAGAGCGTTGCCCTTACAAACACTGCGGTAATATACGAGCCACGTGCCTCCATGCTAGCATGTGCAGGGTTAGAGCCACTGGTGGCTGCACAACATGTAAGAAGATGTGGTATTTGCTGATTTTGCACGCGACGAGCTGCACACAACATGATTGTCGAATACCGCATTGCAAGTACGTGTTCATACTTCCTTGAGTGCTATCTATCCCAAAAAAAAAGTCTGAATTTTTTTTTTTTTTTCATGTGCTATCTTGTATCCAAAATGTAGCACATTGCATGAACCGTATATAGATCAACTTTGAACGGAAGCTTACTTTGTTGATTTTGCAGGGAACTGAAGAGACATCCTGCACAAAAATGTGAAACTCGCAGAAGCGCTTCAATCGCAGAATCAGGTCAGGATGGAAACAGTTGGCCTGACTGAAGTAATCATCCCTCTGCTGTGTTTAAAGGGAGGACTGTTAAGTCATAGCAGGATTTGAAATATCTCATTCACATTAACCTCTCTCTGCATATCTAAATCCTCCATGCCTGAAGACGGATACGACGAATTTGTAGAGCCATACCCAATCAAGTGGAGCTTTCTGATGTGTGTTTCTTGACAAAAATGGAAGTTTCTCTACCTCAAAGTTTGTACAATTAGTTGGTTCCTGACTTCCTTCAACTTCTCCGTACTTAGCTTGTAATTTGTTGTCATCTCTCCCTATTCATATGACCACTCCGATCGACTCGAGAAGACAAATGACTGGCCAACTAGAAGCCCGTCTCGGGAGAATCTCCTAGAAGGAGAAGACCAATCTTTCAAATTCCTAAACAAAGGCCAGAACCAAGATCAAACTCGAGAGGGAAGTTTCCCAATCAAAATAAAGAAACAAGCAACAAGGAAACTGTAATCTCAAGTCAACACAAGATCAACTACAAAATTGGGAAACAAGAAGGGTTCAAATCAGCCCCTTTTCGTAAGGATTTGTACCACAAATTGGGCATCTCTTAGACCGTTTACCAC
This sequence comes from Morus alba, assembly GCA_012066045.3. Taxonomy (NCBI): domain Eukaryota; kingdom Viridiplantae; phylum Streptophyta; class Magnoliopsida; order Rosales; family Moraceae; genus Morus; species Morus alba. The sequence goes on from CP050234.2 coordinate 11,670,652, forward strand.
TCTGTATTTACTGCATATTTCTCTGCAAATCTCTTCTCCTTACTCTCCTATTCATGTTCTCTATTGTAATTGTACATTTTCTACATTATTATAGTGAATCTACTATAAATTCACGTGTCCTTGTCTCTAATTTATTTGATTGCACTTTACATTTTCCTTATTAATTTCTGTCGACTTGGGGCCATCAACTAGCCGTTCCAGTTGATGCCCGGATCCGGTCATTGATCCGTTACAAATTTAATTAATAGATTTCACCCTCTTCACATGTTTAGAAAATAATACAATCCTATAAATACGACGTATGATTCTAATTTCAATTCAAAGTGAGGATGATTGATTAATAAATATTGAGTTTCTACTTCCTCTTCTTGAGTTTTTATTTTTCTTTCATCTCTCCTGCTTTCTTCTTCTTCTTACCCCTCTCTCAGTATCCAAATTCAATCTCTTTTTTGGTTTTAACCTGGTCCCACATACGTTAAGGGTTCGTTTAGTACGAGAATATAAACTAGAGCGATTCTAATTTTGATTTTGAAACTAGAATTATGATTTATGATTTTAGGTCCAAATCATAGTTCTGAAACCAAAACCAGAATCATGGGTTTGAACCACTTAAAATCAAGAGAGAAGGGTGATTTTAAAATTAGAGGTGATTCATGGTTTAAACCATCACATCAGAATTCAAACTTTGAATCAGAATCATCTAAACTAAACACTGATTCTGAGTGTGTCAAATCATAACCACTTTTTACCTTTTGTAAGCAAACACAGATTTGAACCCAGAATCATGATTCCAGATTCAAAATCCTTATAGCAAACAGCCACTTACGGTGCAGATTGGATAGGGACCAAGGGAGTAGGCCTAGGACGTCTTGACTTTTTGTTTTTGTGTGTGTGTGTGTGTGTGTTTTTTTTTTTTTTTTTGCCCCTATATACATACAAGTCTACTATACAATCACAAGAATCTTATTTTGCACTTCCTTTTAATTGACAATCTTCTTTTATTACTTTTATGTTTATATTTTCTCACTTATTTTTGTAGTTCTTTTACTTTTATTAACTTATAATAGTACGCAATTCATAGTTAATTTTTTAAGGAATATGAATTCTAACATTATTATTTTGAGAATAGTATTTGATTAAGTTAAATAGACTACACTTATTGTATTGACATGTTCATTTATCAAGTAAAGCTTAAAATAACAATAAGTTAATAAATGCAAAAGATTTTTCCTTTTATATTTAAGTAGCAATTGATTGAACAATTATGAAAAGATATTTCAAAAAAAAAAAATCAAGGTCAGAAGACTCCTATTCTTATGTGTAAAAATGAAATAGTACTAAATCAAATAGGTGGATTCCAATTCTTGAAAAGGTGATAACTGATCCTGGCTTGTAAACTCTTTTTAGAGTATAATACTAACATCTGTGATCAAGGTCAAGGAGGGTAATATGCAAAAATGTCCTTATTAGTCTCGGGACTATAAATTCTCATCGACACAAGTAGCAATGCATAAGGAGATAACGAAATACATTTTTTTAAGTAGAAACATGAAGCTAAATGAAGAAGAGCCAAAGATTAAAATGAACAAGCAGCTCAAACGAATGGGATAGAGAGTCAATATCGTTATTAAAGAAATCACAGACGGAAGGGGAAGAAGTAACATATGTCAAACAACCTTAGATTAGAAAATAAGGTTACGATGCAAATTACAACTCAATAAAACGACACAGCTTCAAAAGTACTGAGGTCTTGACTTTTAAACGCATACATCATTTAGGTGACGTTTGGTTCATGGATTCAAAACTATAGTTCATAATTCTGATTTTTAACATTTAAATTGTTTGTGAGAAAAAAACACTATAACGAATCAAGAACCATGATCGTAAACCAGGCCAGAATTCTCAAGACAAATGGAGTATTAATTAGTTCAAGTATGAGCATCTTGACCCTTTTGTTTCATCTAAGTTGTTTTTAGCGTGTTACTAAACTTGTATGTGTTTTCGTTTTATCTTCCTTGTTTATAAAATTGACCATAAATTTTATGAAATTTAACGGAAGTAATTACACCATAAATACAAAGGAAGAAGCAACATAATAACAGGGGAAGAAAAAAAATGGAATATAATAACATAAATCTGCATCATACAATTTTTAATATTTAGACTTGTATATATATGTGTGTGTGTATATCTACTCCAAAGTCAAAACTCCCTCCAGACGACCAACTCTACCCTCTTAGCAATGTAAAGTTATGAGATAATGTTTAAGTAGGGATGCATTGAAAAATAAATATTACTTCATTAGGGACAAATTAGAGAAAAGGCAATTATGAGATAACAATTAAGAGGGTTATGTGAAAATAAAAATGCTTAAATAGGGTCGTATTTAAGAATTATTATTTTAAGGGTCATTTTGAAAAAAGTCTTTCTTTTTTTCTAGATCGCTAATGATATAATACAGACCATATGAAATTAGGTTTTAATGGCTGATCAATGATTGTCTTTTAATAAATGAAGTACTTGAGGACAAAAAAAAACGTATAAGAAAAAAAAAAGGTGAATAATATAAGAACCTTCGTAAAAATATCTGCTCTATATCAATAAAGAATGTAATGAATGAGAATTTTTTTATTAAAAAAATGGTTAATCTTCGTGATGCTCCCTGAACTATGAGATCATTCATGTTTTCCCACATGACTTTTAAAAGCTCCAATTCTGTCCATTGATTTTTTTTCCCCTAAAATTAGGACCAAAAAATGGAGTTAAGCATGGTCATGTTGTTTGTTTTTTTTTTTTTCAATTTATCTTTAAATAAATTTGAACGTAAAGACCACGTGATTGCACACCTAATCACTACCCTTTTATTGAACATATATTAAACATAAATTCTAATAACTAGGATTAATTGAATATTGCGAGAGGGGGTAAAGTGAGAATTTTTAATATTCAAAGAGTAAAAAGGTAATGATACTAAAGTGTAAGGGGCTGTGAGATATATTTTAAAATAAAATAGTGAGACTTTGAACTAGTAGGATTATGTTCAAGGAAAATCCCATGTCCCATTATCCAGGTCTGGTAACATTCCCAAAGATAATTGTTTTTCATTTTTCATTTATGTTAAATACCCAAGCTAACAACTGTTCGTTGACTTAGTTGACCTAGTTCTTATTTTTACTTACTTGTATTTTTTATCTAGCTCTGATCCTATATTTATTTAATCTTTTACTTTCTTTTTTTTTTTGCTAGAAATTTAATCTTTTACTTGAATTAGGATTCCTTGTGATATTGGGAGTATTAATGATGGTCTGCAAATCAAGTTGTAGTACATTTCAAATTCTGTTTCTCACTTGAAATAGGATTTCGAGTTTCATTACAATTGATGGCCTTTAAATAGGACTTGCCTTCACAATAGTTTTCTCATTATTTAGCAAAAGCTTATGTAAGTATTTTGAGTTTTCTTCTTTTTTTTTTTTTTTTCTAGCGCTAAAGTACTATTTTAATTATATTCTGCTTCTATTAATCGTTAATTATCTTGGCCTTTAAGTTGTTAACGGTGCACATATTGGCAGTAGGAGCTACCTTTATATATATATATATATATATATATATATATATATATATATATATGCGGCGCATGTATATTTTTTTCAGTAGTTTTCTCTGTTCGTGGGATGAATTAAATATAAAAATATATATAAATAACTTTTTAATCATAAGGTTTTTATCGGTGACTACTTATCAAACACAGAACCCATTCATATCTATTTAAATGTATATATAGTTTTATTTCTTCTTTTAGTCAAATCATTTTTTTTATGATTAAATTAAAATTTATTAGTGTTTTCGATAAAAGGGTGTATTTTTTTTCTTCTAATTATTAGAGTGTGTGTGAAAAAATACTTTAAAATACATTTGTCCTAAAAAATAATTTTATTAGGGATAATTCAGTAATAAAAAGATTTATTATTGAATTATATCCCAAATTTTTAAACGGATTATTATCCCAAATTTTCACTTTATTTAAAACTTAATATCCTAGATAAACTTCTTCAAAAAAAAAAAAAAAAATCCTAGATAAACGAAAAATCAAGTAGCATACTTTACAAACTCAAAACTTTTTGGACAAATTTTACAATTTTTGTAATTCGTTATTGTAGTTTTAGTTTAAAATCTTGCCTGGTTCTTCATGAATAGCACCTATTTCGATATGGAAGTGCCATGCATAAATTTACAAATAGATAAATCATAAAAAAGAAGGATAGAGTTGAAAAAAAAGATTGCTGCCACGCAATTCATCACCACTTTGAATTCTTCACAAAAAAACACACTATTTCTAGTTGCTTCTCTCTTAGTAATCTTTATGACACTTTTACTAAAATCATCTACTTTGAAAATGATCCTCAGGAAGAGCATTTGTTTAGAGCGTTCTTTGCCCGTCGGTATGGTAAAGCATACTCCAGCACCCCACCAAGCACGGGCGCGCAAGGATAAAGTTTGTTTACAGAAGTTTTCTAAGTTTGGAGATTCTTTAGAGGCTGATAATAAATCCGAGGAGTTCGAAGAGCTTCTCCCAGCTCCGAAACGTGTGATGACGGAGAAAAATTCATGTCTAGGCACATATGATCAGGCTGCGAGCATTGCGCCTTCACATATAGACATGACAAGCTGTGAGAGCAATGCTACTGGAGACAATGTGAAGGAAATTTCGGATAGTTTGCAGCTCAAGAGTACTAATTCTGTATCGCCAACAGAGCTCGATGTCGATTCTAAATTCGTCGAAGCGCAAATGGGAAGTGATGACCATGACACAGAAACAAAGCCAGGAAGTCAGAGGATGAAAGTTGCTTCCCTTGCTGAATTCCTCACAAAAGACCAAATCAAAGAACATATCTCAAGTCTTCGCCAGTACTCGGCTGATAAGGTTTGTATGCTGTTACAATGTTACTGTCAACTGTCATTAACTGATATGATGTTTCATGGACATTTTCTAATTTCACTTCAAGCATTTTTTATTCTTCTTAATTACCGAGAGGATTTCTCAACCTCTTAGCTTCTGTAATCCCTTTTCCACGTTTATATAAGGGTAATAATTTCTAACTCAAAGCTAAAACTAAGTCGAAGATCGGGAATTGTATTATATACCTGTCATTAATGGAATATCAGTTTTTTATTGTTATTTTTTATCATGTATGAATACATTTTAAAAGGGCAGAACGCTTGTAAGTATATATTTGTTTTCCAAATGTTTTAGATTTTGTTTCATTGCCTAAAGTTTGTTTGTAGTTTGTAGCATACATGATGACCTAGAGTTTTCCTCTTCTGAATAGGATTTGTCGGACAACGATAAGGAAAATAAGATTGCGCAGTGTCAATTATACGGGCTGGGTCTCTTTTTACTCGCGCGAAAAGTGATATATTGTTCATCATGTGCTGCTCCTATCAAGCGCAAAGCTAATTATTACTGTACACCAGAAGAATATGATTCTCAACTCTTCTTTTGTACGACATGTTACAAGCGGTCTCGAGGTGGGCATATTTCCATTTGTGACATGCGCATTCCGAAAGAGAAGCTTCAGAGGAGGAACAGCGATTCAGAGACGGAAGAATCGGTAAGTGAAGTCATATTTGGCCAGTTTGGCAGCGTTTTCAAAATGATTTTATTTTAAGTACAAAAGTAAAAATGAGATTGTTTTGAAAATCATTCTAAGACCAATTCTGTTTGATTAGTTTTTTAAGATATTATTTTGAATATAATAAAAAAGTAAAATCGTGTTTAGTTATAATTATTAATTAATTTTCAACTGCGTTCTAATTCCTTAACAAAAATCATGCTTATACTTTTTTTATTTTTGCTTTTGTTTTCAAAATATTTATTAAACAAACACGATTTGCAAATCATTTTTCTTTTCGTCTCAAAATTCGTGCAGAAATGTTTTTAAAAATAATTTCAAACTAATTTCAAATGCACCCATTATTTTTTATTTTGCTAATGTTAGCAAGAACGATTAGGTTATAAAAATTATGTGCATTTGCAGTGGGTTCAATGTGATGAATGTGATTGCTGGCAGCACCAAGTATGTGGACTTTTCCAAGACGATCAAGGTGAAAATACTAAGTATAAATGTCCTATATGCTTGTTGAGAGAAGAAAAACGAGAATACGAGGCCTTGACTTTTAGTGCAAAAGATCTGCCACAAACCATGCTTCGCACCCACATTGAGGAGAGACTCCTGAGGTGTCTTGAACAAGAAAGAAAAGAGAGAGCAAAGCTCGAAGCAAAATCTTTTGATGAGGTAATGAAATAAACGCCCATGACATGATATACAATTTTATTAATATAGTTCTAAATATGATTATTTCATTTGTTACATGTCTACTGCATCTAATGTGTGCTTGTTCCCGGGTGGAGCCACCATCTGCCCCACCTAATTTTTTCCCCTTAATTTATATTGAAATCTGACGAAATTTGTAGTCCGCCCCCTTAAAATTTTCAACTATGTTTGGCCCTCCTCATAATAGCTGAGATTATTTTCTTGATAAACTTATTTTTATGGCTACCCTACTTAGTTTTCTTTTCTAGCTGCATAAATATTGAGCTTTAATTTCCATTTGCTCTACTATAGGTTCCTGGAGCAGAGAATCTTACTGTCAGGGTAGTGCTATCGAAGAAAAAAAAATAAAACTCGAAAAATTAAAATCAAGATTATCCTTGTTTTGGTTCCAAAGATTTTAATTGTATGTTTACCCCCATTTTTAGTATTACGCTTTTTTCCTTTTTTCAGTTGATTCTATTGTTTCAAAAGATTGAAGGAGTGATTATGTTATTTTAGTATCGATGTCAAGATTCAAGAATGCAGTCGAGGTTTCACGACCTGCTTATTTTGATTCAATCAAGCCCTCCTATAAAAGGAGATGTTCACTTCTTCTTCCAATTGTCATCCAGAGTCTCCAAACTCAAAAAATCTTGTTTTGGTTCCTGATTTTCCATTTTCCTTCTTTGATATTAGATTGGTTATATCGATCTCCGACAATGGTTTGTCTCTGCATATATATATAAAAAACTTGTCTATATTTTTATTTTATTTTTGTTTTAAAACGATGTGGGAGCTTTAGGAATAATGAAACCATCAGAATCTAAACCCTGGTGACACACTCGCACACCCAATGAGTTGAACTAGCCTTAAGTGGCTACATGACTTTCTTTTTAACGCACATACATGAGTTATTATGATTATGATTATTATTATTTTCATACTTGCATTGTTCCAAACGTGTGCATGCAGGTATCACTCAATGCTAAGAAAAGCAACCAATGAAGGAATTGTGGCCAGTCATACTAATTTATATGATCATTTTTTTTATCGCAACTGGAGAAGCCAAGCACCGCAAAATAACAACTCGCTTGCCGTATTTTGATGGGGCCTACTGGTCTACAGCTGCTGAGAATTTTGTTAAGAATGTTGAAAAGGAAAACAAGGAAAATGCTAGCAAGAGGAAGACAAAGACAACTTTAAAAGTCACGGGACACACGAATTCTTCAGATGTTGTCACTAATAGAGATGTGTTACTCATGAAAAAGGTAATTAGATTTATAAGATTTACTTGGACGTTAAGAAATCTTTTTCTTCGGACGTTAAGAAATTTTACCCTACTTTTGATCATTTTCTTGCAGTCTGTTCTATAGGCAGAGATGGCATTGCAATCAATGCAAAGATTTTCCTAATTTATTGCATTCCCCTTCTTATGTTCACTTTTAAAATTATGATAATTCCTTAATTTTAGGTCCTAATTGGATGTTCCTTTTGATACCAAAGATGAAGATGATATGTTCGATAGCGGTTTATTTGAGAATAGGTAATTTAAATTCAATTCTTAAAATTCTGTTTTAGGGATGTTCAACAAAGTATCAGTTTGACTCAATTCGTCGGTCTAATTCGTCATTTCATCAATGATGATTCTTTACCATCTCCGTCACCTCATTGCGCCCACTGCAGCTGGGACTTCTACAGTTAGTCACGATGCAAGGTGTAAAGTAGAACCGGAGGAAACGTTGGTATGAATTCTTGCTTCTTATATTTGAGCAGAGACTTAAACCATGTAAATAATAATACTAGATTGATATTTTTCACGCCTAATAACTTGGTATTCTAATATTCTAGTTACTATATTCGTTTCTACAACTGATTATCTCAATGCTAAGTTATTCCATCTTTTTTTCATTTTTCTTTTGTTGCAAAATTTGTGCAGAGAAATGAAACTTTTGCAACTTCTACAACATGCAAATCAATGCCCCTCAACCAAAACAGAGCGTTGCCCTTACAAACACTGCGGTAATATACGAGCCATGTGCCTCCATGCTAGCATGTGCAGGGTTAGAGCCACTGGTGGCTGCACAACATGTAAGAAGATGTGGTATTTGCTGATTTTGCACGCGACGAGCTGCACACAACATGATTGTCGAATACCGCATTGCAAGTACGTGTTCATACTTCCTTGAGTGCTATCTATCCTAAAAAAAAGACTGAACTTTTTTTTTTTTTTTTCATGTGCTATCTTGTATCCAAAATGTAGCACATTGCATGAACCGTATATAGATCAACTTTGAACGGAAGCTTACTTTGTTGATTTTGCAGGGAACTGAAGAGACATCCTGCACTAAAATGTGTAACTCGCAGAAGAGCTTCAATCGCAGAATCAGGTCAGGATGGAGACAGTTGGCCTGACTGAAGTGATCATCCCTCTGCTGTGTTTAAAGGGAGGATTGTTAAGTCATAGCAGGATTTGAAATATCTCATTCACATTAACCTCTCTCTGCATATCTAAATCCTCCATGCCTGAAGACGGATACGACGAATTTGTAGAGCCATACCCAATCAAGTGGAGCTTTCTGATGTGTGTTTCTTGACAAAAATGGAAGTTTCTCTACCTCAAAGTTTGTACAATTAGTTGGTTCCTGACTTCCTTCAACTTCTCCGTACTTAGCTTGTAATTTGTTGTCATCTCTCCCTATTCATATGACCACTCCGATCGACTCGAGAAGACAAATGACTGGCCAACTAGAAGTCCGCCTCGGGAGAATCTCCTAGAAGGAGAAGACCAATCTTTCAAATTCCTAAACAAAGGCCAGAACCAAAATCAAACTCGAGAGGGAAGTTTCCCAATCAAAATAAAGAAACAAGCAACAAGGAAACTGCAATCTCAAGTCAACACAAGATCAACTACAAAATTGGGAAACAAGAAGGGTTCAAATCAGCCCCTTTACGTAAGGATTTGTACCACAAATTGGGCATCTCTTAGACCGTTTACCACTCTGTATTTACTGCATATTTCTCTGCAAATCTCTTCTCCTTACTCTCCTATTCATGTTCTCTATTGTAATTGTACATTTTCTACATTATTATAGTGAATCTACTATAAATTCACGTGTCCTTGTCTCTAATTTATTTGATTGCACTTTACATTTTCCTTATTAATTTCTGTCGACTTGGGGCCATCAACTAGCCGTTCCAGTTGATGCCCGGATCCGGTCATTGATCCGTTACAAATTTAATTAATAAAAGTCACCCTCAACACTCATGTTTAGAAAATAATACAATCCTATAAATACGACGTATGATTATAATTGTAATTCAGTGTGAGGATGATTGATTAATAAACATTGAGTTTCTATCTTCTTGAGTTTTTATTTTTCTTTCATCTCTCCCGCTTTCTTGTTCTTCTTACCCCTCTCTGTGTATCCTATAAATTCAATCTCTTTTTTGGTTTTATCATGGTCCACGAACATTAATGGCATGTTTACTTATTAAGAGTAAGGAATGGAAATCAGAAATCCGAATTAATTTCATGTTTACTTACCCATTTTTATCTTAGAATGAGATTTAAAATGTGCGGGTCCCACACCAATTTAAAATTGATGAATGGGATTGACACTCCCTACTCCCCACCGGATTGACACTCCCAATCCTAATAGTAAATATTAATTATAATTTTACCCTTAATTCTATTAACAAATTTGTGAATAAAAAAGTAAAAAGTAAAAAATTGAAAAATGCCATAATTACTTTCACGCCTTTCGTATCTTCTTGCTCACTTCCTTTGATATTTTTTTTTCTTTTCTTTTTTTTTTTTTTACTAGTGTCATGGACGAATTTATATCAATGCAAATAATTAAATGAAATTAAGATAGCTTACCAAGGAGTCGGCCTAGGACGGCTTGACTTTTTTTTTTTAGCCTCCATCATAGGCCCCGTTCATTTTACCGATTCGAGTTTAGAATTCAAATTTTACTACAGTAAAAAGCTCTTAGAAATAGTCACTTTTTTTTTTTTTTTTTTTTTTTTTTTTTTTGCTACAATAAAAGCTCTCACATAAAGTCACATTTCAACTTGAATCAGTGAACTAATCGGATCTTTTGCTCTTCCTTTTAATTGATAATCTTCTTTTATTATTTTTTTGTTTATTTTTTCTCACTTATTTTTGTAGTTCTTTTACTTTTATTAACATATAATAGTACGTAATTCATAGTTAATTTTTCAAGGAATCTACATTCTAAGGCCTGTTTATTTCACTGATTAGAATTTAAAATTTGAAAAAAAACTCTCAGAAACAGTCACATCTAACTTTTGTGTTACAGTAAAAAATTATAACATTAAATCACATCTCAACTCGAATTAAAAACTTGAATGAGTGAACTAAACGGGAGGTAACATTATTATTTTGATTTAACTCATTGTCTTAACATGTTCATTTATCAAGATAAAGCTAAAAATAACGATAAGTTGTCAAGTGTAAAAGGTTTTTCCTTTTATATTTAAGTAGCAATTGATTGAACAATTATGAAAAGATATATCAAAAAAAAAAAAAAAAAAAGGTCAAAAGACTCCAATTCTTATGGGTAAAAATGAAATAGTACAAAATCAAATAGGTGGATTCCAATTCTTGAAAAGGTGATAACTGATCATGGGTTGTAAACTCTAATTTTAGAGTATAATCCTAACATCTGTGATCAAGTTCGAGGAGGGTAATATGCAAAAAAGTCCTTATTAGTCTCGGGACTATAAATTCTCATCGACACAAGAAGCTAAATGAGAAGAGCCAAAGATTAAAATGAACAAGCAGCTCAAACGAAAGGGATAGAGAGTCAATATCGTTATTAAAGAAATCACAGACGAAGGGGAAGAGGTAACATATGTCAAACAACCTTAGATTAGAAAATAAGGTTACGATGCAAATTACAACTCAATAAAACGACACATTTTCAAAACAACTGAGGTTTTGACTTTTGAGCCCATGCATCATTTAGGTGACGTTTAGTTCATAGATTCAAAACTATAATTTATAATTCTGATTTTTAACATTTAAATTTTTTGTGAAAAAAAAATACTATAACGAATTAAGAACCATGATCTTAAACCATGCCAAAATTCTCAAAACAAATGGAGCATTAATTGGTTCAGTATGAGCATCGTGACCCTTTTGTTTCATCTAAGTTATTTTTAGCGTGTTACTAAACTTGTATGCGTTTTTGTTTTATCTTCCTTGTTTATAAAATTGACCATAAATTTTATGAAATTTATCGGAAGTAATTACACCATAACTACAAAGGAAGAAGCAACATAATAACAGGGGAAAAAACTGGAATATAATAACATAAATCTGCATCATAGAATTTTTAGTATTTACACTTGTATATATATGTATATATATATATATACTCCAAAGTCAAAAATCCCTACAGACGACCAACTCTACCCTCTTAGCAATATAAAGTTAACCGTTTACACTTTTTAGCTCTTCAGACTGACTCTAAGATGGGCAGACAACACTTGCTCGCCTGTTCTTCTGACGACCTAAAAATGACCCTTTTCTGTGAAATCTTCGGTGTCGGATTATAACTGAGCCTTATATACAGTAAACAGAAGAGATAGAGACGTTATTTCAGGCAGAACTATAGATAAGTGTTTATTTACAACCACCAATATCTCTAAATGAAACTCCAAAAGCTTTGATAAAAGTTGCCATCCATGATGTTAGCTGTACAAAACGGTGGATGCTTAATTGGTGGAGGCAAGATTTAAAATGCCTTGCTTGGTCGAAGTTGAGATGGTTCAGGACGAAGTAGCGGATGCCAAACTTATGCGCCTTTCTGCAAAGATGAATAGTAGAACTTCCGAGTTAGATCAAGACTTGGTAAAACTGATAAAGAAAAAAGAGAATGTAAATTCTGCGAAGAAAGTAAAATATAGGCTCTCCTCACCTCCAGTTGCGATGAGTTTCTCGACACGAGAAACTATGTGCTTTCCATAGGTGTACCTCTTCAGGGTATTCAGATGAACCTTAATGCGAGAAAGAAGCAACTCCAGACTCTCATCATTGCAGGTCTCAAGCACTTTTTGAACAACGTAGTTTCCAAATGGATCCTTCATCATGGCCTGAAAAATTTGATATTAGCAAGTCTGACTGAATATGATGACTTAAAAGTTCGGAGACAAAAAACCATCACGCTGCACATTGGGGCAATATACATATACCTAGTAGATGCAAAGAAACATGGCAAACACAAGCAAACACATTGCGACCTCAATTAAGGTTACAAAACTGTAATTTAAGATCCCGTAGTAGTAAGGGATAGATGCTACAACAAAATGTATAGAGGATGCCAGAAAATAGAGTGACTTTAGACTGTAGAACTGCTATTAAGTTAAAAGATAGTGTGTGGTGAAGCCTACCTGTAAAGGTTCATTTTCCTCAGTCGAACCCAGCATCTCGTTCACCAAAAGTTGGCGCTCCTCAGGGCTGCCAAAAGTTAAGCACTTTTCCACGACATTAGAAGCAAACTTTTGCTGACTCATCCGTACAATTTGTCCTGCAAGTTTGCATATAATTGCAGACCTCTCATGCGGCTTGCCATGTTCAAGTACATGCTATCAAAGAAAAGTACGGTATCAGAAACATGATTAAGGGTTGAGAGTAAAACATGGCCAACAGGAAAAAACAAAACACAAAACAAAACAAAAACAAAAAACAAAATTAGAGAAATCTTCTTTTGAAATATGTTTTCTTAAAAGACCAGGGAAGTAGTTGACCAGTTGAGGAAACACATGGGATGCTTCCAGTTGCATTACAAAGAAGGTACCAGCAAAGTTTATCATGTAATTTAAACAATGTTTTATTTCAAATTTTTAACTCTACTTCTTACAGCTTGAAATAGAGAATCATGACTCGAATCATAAAGGCAAGCCTTTATCCATCCACAGCCTAAATTAAAACGTTGATATACTGACACTGAATTTCACATTAGGTGAAGTAACTATATTTCCTTTGGACGTGGCTATGGTCAAGTAAAAGAAGTTCAGTTCCCGTACCAACCCGCAGATAGCCAAGAAAAACTAACCAACCCTACCAGATTATGCTTTAAATAAGAGATAAAGGAATTTGTGAATACCTGAATTACATAATTCCCATATTGGTCTTGTGCAAGAGTGCAAACAGATTGCATGATTTCATCCATGATAATTTGCTGTGTATTCGGGTTATCACAATGTTCCAGGACCCTCTGTTGCCAAAAAGAACAAAATCAGGAAATAGAAAACACAACCATATTCCCCAACAAATTGAAGCAATATGAAAAGCTATTACTTACCTGAATAACACGGCAGCCATAAGGATGGGTGGAAAGAGTAAAAACTTGACCATAAAAGGATGAGATAATAAACTGTATACGATCTTGAGGGACACACTCTATACATTTTTGAATAACATGATTGCCATTCTGATCACGTACGCATTTCATAACTGAACCATCAAGCTCTGCGACCATTTGCGTCTGCTGATCCATGTCAACCACCTCCAAGGCCTGTGGCAAACGTTAAAGCATTATGACATGTTCATGGTCAAAGAAACTTGCGACATACACGAACATACATCTGTCCTAGAAAGAAACACGTTCTACATATGTAATAAATCTGAAAACATTGGCTTTGCTTATTCATACAATGTTGCAACAATTTACACAAGAAAATTTGATTGAAAAATCTTTTTCTCACGCCTTTTCTTTCTGAAAGAAGGAGGAAAATAGAATATCCAATCACCATATAAGAAGGAACAAAGTTGCAAGCATGAGTTGGAGATTACTTAAAAGAATTGTTGTACATATAAGTCTTTGAAAAAGTTGGAAGGAAGCGTCTGGCAAACAAATGCCTGTACTTTACGTACCCAGTTGGATATAATCCTAGGAACATGCCACTCTTAAAAAGATTCTCAGAGTTCGTTCATCGTTTGTGGTAACTTTGCTAAATTGTTGGAGATCAGGGAAGAGCAGCATGTCTCTTATTTTATAAGATCTTAAAAAGGGCATTAACTTCAGAGAATTATAGATAAATTTCTGTCCTAGATTTTTTGCATACACAAGATAGTACTTAATTTCTCCATCTTTATTTTTTTCCATCCGCCCCAAAACTAATTAACCCTTGATTGTACTTTTTCCTTTTTTTTTCCCAGTTCAAAAATTGTCGTAAAGAGTAGGTTACAGGTAACCCTGTACCTTCCCTACCTCAACACGGTACCTTTCAGACCATTCTACAATACCCCCAAAAACCATGCAATTAAGTTACTAGGAAAACAAAAGAAAAGAAACGAATAAGGGCAGAAATCACCTTCTGAATCACTCTGCAACCATACATTTGAAGGCTCAGAGGCAAAACATGGCCAGAAAGTTGGTTGGCTAATTCCTTTCTTTGACTTTCAGTACCATGCTCGAAAAACTGCAATTTCAAGAACATAATTTAATAATAGTTCTGGATGAACAAATAAGAGAATTTTAGAGTATTTCTGTTATGAAAAAGCTCATACTTTCTGTATGACATAATTTCCAAAGACATCTGTCATCAAGTTACGTGCATGTGGAATCATCTCAGGGAATATCTTGGTCTTTTCTTCTGTTGTGGAAGTTTCTAATTTCTGCTGGATAAAACGACTGCCATACTGATCCGTACTGCAAATTACGAATGAAGGAAATAAACTCAAAATCTAAGACAACTTTAAAAGAGGAAAGAAACCAAAGAAAGCATGACATACCTGAATTCAACTACATGATCAACAATGTCAGAAAGGTCAAAAGACTTAGTCTTATTGTTCTTGAACTCATCCAATAAGGACGAGACGATCCTCCCCTCTAAATTATTGCCAATATCCGAGTTCCAAGAGCCAACAGATCGCCCCATTGAATTTCTCATCATCAAATTATTATGAGAAATTCTCTCATTTTGGAACATTGGACTTCCAGATCTAACAGTAGGAAGAACCAAATTGCCCATAGTATTTCCCACATATGGTGTTCCAAGCCCATGCGATCCAATAGGACCAATAGCGTAATTATCATGACTAAAACCACCAGATTTACCTAGAAGGGACAGCTCTAAGCGTTCTCTTTGTTGAGCCAACAATGCCTCAAGGTATGCTTTCTGAATCCCCTCCAAGTCTCCATGTGAAGTGGCAAATTGATTTTTAACCAGAGAAGGGTCATTCAGAGTAGTTGCAGTACGTGCAGCATATTCAGGACTTCTTTGCAAAAACTGAAGATAACGCGGATCAATAATCGGGGAATGCAGATCAGATAAGCTATTGATATTTTGTCCATTTTGAGTAGAAGCCAAACCTGAATCTCCCCAAAACCCAAGCGACCATGAGATAGACAGACACACATGAGGAAAAAGAAAAAGAAAACAAGGAAAGAATAAAGCTTCAATGCTAGACTTATGTTTCTATGATAGTTAATTTGATAAAAGTGAAGAAACAACAAAACTACCTGCGTCAAAATGATTGTCAATAGCTGAATTTCGCTTCTGGTTGGTAGGAAAAGCACCAGGCATGAACTCAAATCCGAAAGTGGTTGCATTTTGATTATATGCATTTGATCCTTCTAAACTTCCGAATCCTGAAGAACCATACAGATTGGCAGAGGAAGAAGTCCTTGTAGGAAGGTTGACTTGCATAGTGCAATTCATCTTAGAAGCATTAAGGTTTGTCACAATCCCATTTTTCCTAGCTAAATCAACATAAATGCCTGGAAGAGAGAGATTTTCAGCATTGGCGTTCATGAGTTCCTGCTGCAGATTTTGTTTATGGCCATTTTTGAACAGAAAATCAGGCTTATTGTCATAGTTCAGATGAAGCTGAGACTGCACATGACTATTCACATCTCTATTTCTAGCTTCTGACAGACTTAAACCAGATAGATTAGCTGCAATCTCAGTGAGCTCATTCATTCCAGAAGAATGACCATTTTGGACACTCAAGCCACGACCATTATTTTGCTCGATTGGGAAAACTCGGCTTCCCACAGGAGGAAGGCCAGAATTAGGTGATCTACCAACTAGCTTTAGTTCAGGGGTTGTGCTCCTAGACAGTGAGGAGCCCGTGGCAGATGAAAAAGCATAAGGAGATGCAGTGCCATGGCTCTGAACTCCAGCAAGACCACTGGGACCTCTTCCATTAGGCAAACCCTCCAAGAGTTCCACTCCATCACCAAAATCACTACAACTGGATGGGCGTGACAAGAAGCTGGACATGGAAGCAGGTCGATCAAGTCCTTCCTACAAATGTTGGTCATCAGCATAACACGAAAACCTTATAGGAAAAAGAAAAACATGGCAGCTAACAATTCATCAAGGTCATGCATGTTGCCATGTTGGACCAAATAACAAATTTATCACTTTAACTGTAGAAGGTAAAAACCAAGGAAGTCAAAATGTATGAATCCTGCTTAGGGATCAAGAACCGGTGGATTATATCTTGGAAGCAAATCAAAAGGTATGTACTATAATTCTCATGAAAAAAACAAATCTATATTTGAATACAGCTAACTTTAATTTTCATGTACATGAAAAAACAAACTGGATTTATCACGTGTCGTGGATCGAAACAACCTTAAAGAAAATCATCAAGATGGAAAATTACATAAACTGAAAAAGAAAAAGAACCAAACTAAATGAAAATGTTGAAAAGGGTCATAAAACTACATAAATAAAACTTCATCCAGAGCTATAAAACTAATAGGAAATCAAGACAAACTGCAACAATCACCTGTAGTATGTCCGCAAAACTCTTCCTCCTTGCACCAAGCCCATTGCTTGACAAGCCAATCGAACTGTTCAAGCCTTGATCTGTCCACCCAGAAGAAGTCTGCCTGGAGTGATTACTTCCACTAGCATTCCTCAGTTCCATCAAATCATCCTCCGCCTGCTGCACAGAAAGCCCTGGCTGCATTGAGAAAAGCGACGAACTTTCGCCGTCCTCGAGCCCCTTCTTCCTCCAGTCCCCAATTTCCCCAAACGAAGACCCACCAGCCTGAAATCTCTGCGCAATGCGCCAATCCTCTTTTGACAACAATGGCGGGGGTAATCGTGGGTTCATGTTATCATGTGAATAATAGTAAGAGAGATAAGCAGGGTGTGATCTAATCTCATCTTCCGATAAACCCCCATTGTTAAAACCCCTACTATTAGTATTAATCTCTTTAACGTCCGAGTTTCCGAAAAGACTACCAACAGCACTTAACGATCCCTCAACTGTAGGAGGAGCACTGCCACTCCTATAAATATTCAGATCCCTCTCTCGATCCATAACACTCTGATTTCGATGCTCTCGCAGAATAGATTCGATTTCGGTCTGTAAACTGTCCTCTAAACTCCCATTGGGTTCCATATTTTTACTCCCACTGGCCCTGTCAAAGCTCTAGTTTTATCCTAAAAAAAAGGTAAAAATAATGGAAATCGTGAAGTAAGTAACAAAAGGAATTCTAAGATCAAACCCTAATAAATTCTCATATTTCTCGCAGTCTAGTTTCTACCAATCAAATCCAACATCTCTGTAAAACAAAACCAAAGAACTTTTAATACTGCTAAAAAAATATTCAAACTCAACATGTCAATTATGTTCTACTTTTTCTTAACGCAATTATTGTCTACTTTATCAATATCAATAATTATTATTTTCTCAGCAACCAAACACACAACAACAATTAATCCGCAAAAAATTCAACCACCGGACAACAAATTCCTAATCTTATAACCAAAAAACCGATACTTCACACGAACAACTACTCCGAACCGATCACAATTGCGAAAATAACAGAGAGAAATTCCCAAAAAAAAAAAAAAAAGAAAACGATAACTTGGAAAGTTCAGCAAAAACATATATAAGATATACGTACACATCTACATACATGAAATCATCAAACGGCTAAGCGACGAGTGGTATTACAGCCGAGTTCCGGCGTGGAATCGAAGCTGAAACCTTTTTTTTTTTTTTTTTGATTCTGCTCGAGTGAAAACGAAGAATTGTTTGTGGATGAAGACGGTGATTAATATGGGAGGCTCAAAGCTTATATAATAATAATAATTAATGATCCTTCAATTCGATCCAAAAATCTCTGGTTAAAAGAAAAATAATGTATCAACATTATTATTTACAAAAAGGAAAGAACACAAAGAGGGAGAATTCTTTTTTTTTTTTTTTTTTTTTTTTTTTACCCTTTTTCTTGTTTTGCACAGAGAGAGAGAGAGAGAGAGAGAGAGAGAGAGAAGAAAAAATGAAGGAGGGGGATGAGATCGCGTGGGTGGGGCCTGATATTCTTAATAAATGGTTTACTTTTTTTTCTTTTTTCGGAGGAACGGATAGTGAATCAGGACCGATTGATTTTTGAGATGGGTGTTGATGGACGGTCAAGAGGCTACGTGCATGGGTATAATGACAGTATTTATTAGCAATCAATTTTTTTTTTTTTTCCCAAGCGAAGGGAAAAAATGAGTAACTTTAATGTTTATTTTTTATATTCATTCTTAATTTTAAATAATAATTTATAATTTTTTATAATATTTTTTTAATAAAAAATATATATAAAATAAAAATAATTTTAAATTATAATTCTAAATATATAAATTAAAAGTTTTGCATTTGGTGCTTGCTTCCTCGAAGAAGGAAAAAAAAAAAAAAAAAAAAAAGGAAATTTGTTTGTATTTTGTGAAACAGGTCAGTATGGTAATAAAATAAGGGAAAATTAATTTTTTTTTTGGAAGGTAACATTTTTTTTTTTTTCTGAAAGGAGGGAAAATCTGTTTTGTTCTAACTAAGCAAAAAGGGAAAGAAAAAAAAAAGGTGAGTTTCATGCATTTTGTGCTTCCTCAAAAAAAAAAAAAAAAAAAAAAGAAAATTGCATTTTGTGAAACACGTAGATAAGGTTTAAAAAAAATAATAAGCCAATGTTTTTTCTAGAGAGAGCGAGAAAGAGAGATAATGTTTGGCTTTTGGACTTTAAAGTTCTTTCTTTTCTTCTTCTTTCCTGTTTTGTTTTTTAATTTCTCTATTTTCTATTTGAGAACGAACATACATACGTGTAGGAGATGCAAAGGGATTCTGTTACTAAAAAGTTTATATTTCAGAGGATTTTGGAATTATGGAAACTATTTTCATTGTTTTTGCGTTCAATACATTGTGACATCTCCCGGAAATAATAGTAGTATTAAGTATGTATATTCTTAGTATTGGTAATATGTATTTTTTAAGGTAATAATAAATAACGTGTATTGGCTGTAGTCTAATTCTAACTTTAATCCTTTCATTGTTGAGTTTGAGAGTTTAAATTCTCTCCCCAATTTTTTTTTTTTTTTTTCTAAAGAGTGTACTGGATCATAATACTCAACAATAATATTGAGACATAATAAAGGTAAAATGTGCGACTATTTGGGGTTTAGATTTGGGAGAGAGTGTGACTCGGATCTCATATTTGTAAATAAAATAAAATAAAATAAATAATAATAATAACAATGATAATATGTATTTTTAATAATAATAAATAATAATACATATCTCTCGCTTTAGTTTAATTCTAACGTTAAACCTTTTAATTGCTGAGTTTGAGATGTAAAATTTTTTAGAGCTTTTTTTTTTTTTTTTTTTAAAAAGTTAGATGTGATATTTTACTCAAGGTTTTTAGAGAGTGTGATTTAAAACTCAAAATTTGTAAATAAAATAAAATAAAATAAAATTTTAATAATAATAACTAATAATAATATTTAATATTTATCTTAGAAAAAAAATACATGCAACGAATTTTCCTTGAATTTTAATTTGAGTTGGATTAACAATTTTTTGAGTTTTTCAACATAACAAAAAAAGTTAGATCGATGATTTTTTCATGTTCTTTTACACAAAAACTAAAAAAAAAAATAACTCAAATTTTAACTTTTTTCATATTCTTCTTCTTTAAGGTTTTAACTAATATTTTTACTTAGAAAAAAATTCATGCAATAATTTTAACTCAAATTTTAACTCAAATTGGATTAAAAATTTTTTTTTTTTTTAAAATGAGCAACCCCAAAAATTGTATTTTGAAACACACTCGACTAAACCAAGTCGGTTCTGCTAAAGTGATAAGATTAGGCGTAAAAGCTAACAAAGTTTAGGCAATCAGACAGAAGAAGGGGAGATGTGATGTTATCTCTTTGCAAATTGCCGTCTACATAAGAAAGTCCATGTTTTGGTCTGCCAACCAATAATTGTGCGACGAGTTCTGATGTTGTTTCAAGTTTTTCGTCCCATCAAATGATATAATATAACACCGTACAAGTCTAGTACTATCATATAACACTGATTTGGTTAAATAAATAAATAAATTGACGAATGCTACCATTAGTGATTAGTGCTAGATTGATTAGTCAACAAAACCTCCCTATGCCCCTGCTCTATTTTCTTTCTGTTTGGCAAGTTTGAAAACGAACCAATTTGTAACATCCCTTTAGAATCACCAAGGGCCAACGCAAGTCACTTTTATTAGCTTTGAACTCCCTTTGGCGGGACGAAGACGACCACCACCCTCGGTGCTTCTCCATCTTCAGAGTATTGGAGGGGCCTGTTCAATTCAAGAGCAGACTCCTCAACACAATCATGGACAATATTCAGAGCAGAAATTTGTTGAGAAAGAAAAAACAAAGTATTTGATAATCCATTATTATCACATAAAAGCACATCTTAATTTAAATTAAAAACTCGAATCAGCGAACTGAACGGGCCTATAATCCATTCTTATCAAGTGTGCCCATAAAGAAAAACCCTTGATTAATTAGACAACGACAACTTAATTGCTAGTGCCATTAAGAGATGAAAATTGACCTCAAGACCAATTATCCTCTTGGTCGTTGCTTTGGGCAATTGTAATCATCACCTAATCTTTTTGTCCTTTTACCAACTAGAATCGGCAAGTCAAGAACCACCCCTCTGATTCCAGTACAAGTTTACACTGAACAAATCCAAATATAAGTAAACAATGGCCACACCATCACAAACTAATAAAAAAATTGTCAAAAATTTCATATCCAAGGCCCTTTCATAATACTTATATCCAAGTCTATTCCAATTTGCAATTCAGCATGTACACTAATTTTCTATATGCATAAGAGGTGAGATTTTATGCAATTATTGAGTCTCAGCACAAAAAAAAAAAAAAAAAAAAAAAAAAAAGGTGGGGGAGATAGATCGGTGTTGCTCCAACAAAGTGACTATTTGATTTGAACATCAAAGCATGAGAAACGTTGGTGGAAGGAGAGGTCTACCTCTATATTTCTACTTTGAAAAGTATATATATAAAAAAAAAAAAAAAAGATTTTTCAGCTAATGAAACTGTGAAAAGAACTTTCCTAGCATACCGAAATTTACACTGCACACTCTTTTTCAATCATTTCACGAACTTCATTAATTACTAAATACGCTTTGTGTCCACCGATAACCTCAGCTTGTTTCTTGCCGTCCTTCCAGAGCTGTAAAATAGATAATCTTTCTTATGCAGAGCTTCTAATGAATCAACTAGGAAAAATAGACTAGAGAGAATAATCCAAGCTCCCAATGACATAATAATGATGTGGAACTTACCTGTATAGTTGGCATTTTCTGCAAATATTTCCAAGCCCATGGTATACATGCATGAAAAAGATATAATAGTGAATAACATTGTGCACATTGGAACAAGCAATGGGATAAAGAAGTTTTATGAAAATTCCATTGCTGCATGTCAGCTATTGTCAGCTATTGTCATTAAGAAATTATAGATAAAGCATATCATAAAAGTAATCAATTCACCAGCAAAGTCATATATTGTTGCCAAAGATTGGCAGCAAATGCGCTTGAAATAATCAAATTACGTTAAACTAGCTATTTCTAAAATGTTGACACAGATAGTGGCATTGCAATTTACCTGCTTAATATGTTCTTATCTTATATTTATTAGAAAATCCTTGTATTGATTATTAATAAAGTAGTTGGTTCAAAGCAAAAATCACTTACAGTGACACCAGCACGAGCAACAAGCTTATGTGGAACCATGTTAACATCAACACAGTAGAACCGCAATCTACATGAAATCAATTTGATTCTTAATTAGAGTTAAAAACCAGCTAAAACACCATCATATCTATTCTCATACTCAACAAAAGAGGGATATCCGTATAATGCACGGCAAAGTCATTTTGCTCAGAAGATGTTGGCAGTCGTTATTGCTGAGGGATTTATATACAGTTGACACTTGCAACATGTTGTCGTCAGTCCTCCGCATCCTTTATATTCTTTTAGTTTTTGGATTGTTTTTATCATATTTAGGAACAACAAAAGAACTTGGGAAGGGATTACAACTGAGAAAGCTACAGGAATTCAATGCAACAGAACTCAACATTTACAGATTTTTTAGATCAATATGAAACAGACCAGAGAAAGATATCATTGTTATTTGGCCTGGTCCATTTACACAACATTATAAGAGAGATATGACTCTAATGAATTCATGGGGCACGAAGTGCATTGCACATGGTGACCAAAGTCCACATTAAACAGTAGAACGGTACAGAAGTAAATATCAATTCTTCTACTTTTCTTCAACTTCATGTTAGTCTTACTTTCTTACGGACCCTATGGCATATGGAACACCAAACTTGATGGTTCTGAGCTTAGGATTCATAAGGGAAAACACCATTTGGAGAATGAAGCATCATCACAAAATGATAGTCCAGTTCGTTACTTTGCTTGGTTAGTTAGCTCGAATATGAGATTGAGTGCTTGTATGAAGTTGTCAGGCAGGTTGTTAGACAGTTAGAAGCGATTAGAAGATAGAAGAGGATCTGACTAGTGGCCAAGGAAAATTGGGGCATAAAAAGAAAGGTCGAGTAGCTGGTTAAGGAGGGAATTTACGGGTTGCTCGGTGGTCTGTGATCACTGAGTTGGAAGAGGGACAGGACTCTTAGAAATCGTGTCAAACACTTAAAAACATTTACTGTGAATTTCACTGTTCTACTGTTCTTTCACTGCGAATTTCCAGAAAAGCTAGGATTGAACCACCCAGTTGCGGAACGTGGGGTCTTCAAAAATGTCTTGTCATTGATTTGCCAAACAAAAACCAAATAAATACAAATTGAAATAAGACAAAATAGTTAATGCAATGGATGCAGGGAGCTCAAAATATGGTACCAACTATTACTGAAGAAAACTTAAGAGGTAAATAAGAAAGTGAATTCTCAATAATAAGAGAAAGAAACCAAAAAAGTACACAAACCTTGGATAGTAATCGGCTGCCAACTTTTCCAATTTGGGTTTCAAATATATACACTTTCTGCACCAGCTTGCCATCCTAAAGACATACACAATTAATCCCCACTTTAAAATGCCATTTTTTATCAAATATTCATCTTGAAGAAAATGGGATAGATAAGCTTTGCAAAGCACAGAAACTATAACTAAAATAATCACCAATGACCAAATAAGAACGAAAGACATTACTATTTCTAAAACTTTCCACACAAAAAAAATCCAACAAAGCAAAATCCACTAAATCCTGAGCTAACATTTTCAAGCAAAATAAACCAGAAAAAAAAAAAAAAAAAAAAAAAAAAAACCGTGTTAAAATAAAAAAGTTTCTATTTCTTCATTTTTCCTCTCTTTTTTTTCTAACAGTTTTCCAGGCAACCAAACAGCAAACGAGAAACACCCACCAAAGAGGGACCCAACATCTCATCAATCAATTAAAAAAAATAG
Organism: Morus alba; assembly: GCA_012066045.3. Taxonomy (NCBI): domain Eukaryota; kingdom Viridiplantae; phylum Streptophyta; class Magnoliopsida; order Rosales; family Moraceae; genus Morus; species Morus alba. Next base: position 11,694,724 of record CP050234.2, read on the forward strand.
AAAAAAAGCCATAAATGGGAAGGAAAAGTTACCAGAGAAAAACGAGGGATTCGTCGAGTTGGTGAGCGTCGGCGATGAGGCGATCGAATTGGGTCTCGGAGGAGACGGGTGTCAGCTCCACCGACGCCGGCGACTCGTCGAGCTCCTGCAGAGACGATCCCTCTTGTTGGTTCCAAGCATTGGGGCTAACTGCGATTGCCCAATTTTCGCCTCCGAACCTCTCGAATTTACGCGAGCAGACCAGAGACGACGGCGATGACGATTTGGGATTGGAACAGAAGACGAGGAATGTCCGAGAGGTTTTGGTGGAGGAGAAGTCACGTGACCGATCACGTGAGGTTGTGGGTCCGGGCCTCAGAGGTCTGAGATTTGGGTTCAGTCGTACGGACATGTCGAACAAACAAGACGGAGATAGATATTTTCTTTTCTTTTCTTTCGCCTCGACAAAAAATGCCCACAAAAATCTCTCTCTCTCTCTCTCTCTTTTTCTGTTTCTCTGAAAAGAAAGCTTTGATTGATCATCGAACGATGGAATCGTTGACAATGCTGTGGGCTCAGTGATGACGTGGCAAATGTCAGCTGTCTGGTTTACTAAAGGCTCGTTCACGTAGTGTAAAATTTGGACCCCACGTTTTCGAAATCGGCATGGACGACGGCAACTAAAAAAACGCTTTAATTTAAACAGCCCGTAGTGTGGACCCCACGTTAGTTTATTCATCTAAAGTTTTTAATTATTAATTAAAATTTTTAATTTAAATTTATATGAATTTTATTTTTTTTTTATTGTAATAAAAAATTAAATATAATTATTTTTTAGAATTTTTTATATAATAAAATTTAAATTATAAATTTAAATTAGTAAAATAAACAGGACCTCAATAAGTTCACCTCTTTATCAAATGGGAATGACGGCAATAATTTTTAATATAAAGTTGAAAGTTCAAGTCATGCTAAACAGGTCGATTTGAATCTCATCATTACTGGCCGGTCTTAATTTTCAGATCGGATTAAGATTTTAAACCTAAAAATTTTTTTTATAAAGCCGAGTAATGTCCAAACACTCTATTTTTAAAGATTTTTTAAAAAATGTTTTATAAAATTTCAATTTGGATAGGGTCGGGTCTACACTTTTAAGACTTTAAGACCAAATTGGACCAACCTTTTCTTTTTTAGGACCGAGCCGGCCCAACCCAAAGTTTTACCTCTAATTCAATCTTTTTTTTAGCGGTATGTACTCGGTTCAATTTTTGATATATTAAAAGAAAAATGAAGTAAACAACCTATTTAAATAATTTAAGCAAAGAGTGGATTTTAAAATTATTTAAAAAAATAACAATAAATTAAAATTTTATGCAATAAAAAAATCATTTTACATAAATAAAAAATTCACGTGTCAAAAGATCTTTTAACTAGTCTAAAAATTTACAAATTGTTATTTATTTCAAATATTTGAAAATATAATATTTATCAAATTTAATTTGATAATTATTTGCTACCATTTTTGTATATATTAATAGTGTCTCTTATGTCACACTTTGTAATTTATTGACTTTAATGTTAAAGCAAAAAAAAAAAAAAAAAAAAAAAGTTAACAAGCATTTTAAATCGTTATTTTTTTTTTTTAATTTGAGTTTTCAGTTATAAATTTTTATAGTAAAAATTTTTTTTTAAATCACAACTAAATTTTTTATTACACTTAAAAATTCTTTAAAAAATATCACATTTCAACTAAAAAATAAATCAGGCCTAAAATTTCGTTTATTTTACCGATTTAAATTTAAAATTTAAATTTTACTATAGTAAAAAACTTTAAAAAATAATCACATTTAATTTTTTTATTATAATAAAATTTTTTTTACCTAAAATCACATTTTCAAATTGATTTAAAAGTTCCAATCAACGCGTAACTTTTTCAAATGGACACAACTTGTTGGTTAGACTTTTTTTTTTCGCTTTTCCATGTGGCTTTAATTTAATTGATATTTGATTTTATGTTCTTTTACACATAAAACTCAAAAAGATGTGATTATTTGTTTCAATTTTATTCAAGTTCACGTTCTTTTAAGTTTTAATTTTGCTCAATTTTACTCAGCTTTTATTCAAGTTCTAACTTGAACTAGACTTTTTTTTCCGCTTTTCCACGTGGCTCAATTTATGTCGAACAACCCCTCAAACTCCCACATTTATCATAAACTCAGAATAAAGAATGCCATTGTATTGACTATTATACCGTTATTCTCACATAGAGTCTAGGGATTTTGTTGTTTGTGATACTCCACTTGCTTTCTCTCTCTTTCTTCGTTTTTGTTCTCTTTTTCTGCCTCTCTCTTTCTGTCTCTGTCAAACTCTCTTTCTCCCCTTCATCAATGCAAAGCTCCATCTCCCATTCCTTCGCGACGTCGTCGTGCGATCACCATGGGCCGCCACTATCTCCTTCTTCGTCACAGCTTCTCTCTCAGATCTGGTGTGGAGCTTCTCAGATCTACACAGGCTGATGACATGCGTCCTCCTTGGTAGGACGACACAGAGGGAGATCTTCAGATCTCCCCTTTCATTGCGGTGGTGACATGGAGGACTTGTTGTGGCTGGACATGCAAGGAATGACTTTGTTCTTATGAAGGAGAACTGCGAATCTGACGAGTTTTTTTTTTCTTTCCTTTTTTGCTGGTCTACTTGTAGTTTTTTTTTTTTCCACCAAACTGTCTGTGATTTTTTTTTTTTTCTGAATGTTGTTCAGGCGGTCGTGGTGCCACCAATATTGGCGGTAATCGGCCTGTATTTATAGTGGATACCGGTTAGTATCATGGTTGGATACCGGTTGTGTGACCTCCTCCCGAAGCTGCAACGATCGCCTCCGCAATATTGTCGGCGGATCTTCGCCTTTCTTCGGCCATGGGAGGACAAATTTGAATGATTGGGGAGGGTCGCAATATAGTGCACCGCTCTTGAATTTAACAGAATCGATTCCTAGATTGAGAATTGTGCTTTCGATTTTTCATTTATTTTTTTGTGATTTTTTGTATTTTTTTATTATTCCGGCAGCAACATCGCCGCCAGTAATGGTGGTTACCAGTAGATACCGGTCGCTAACCATCCGGTATCTGGGTCGACACTGTGTAATGTCTGGGTAGCCACCGATAATCATGGAAGATGCTAAATTTTTAGGTATGCCACCAACACTAGCAGTTGTCCGCCAAATATCGTCGGCTATCTCAATTAGATACTAGTTTTATGACTAGATATTAGCATTATCTCGGTCGCATATTGGTATTGTGACCGAATACTAACTTATAATTTAAGGCCCAGTTCATTTCACCTATTCGAGTTTAAAATTTGAGTTTTGTTACAGTAAAAAGCTCTCAGAAACAGTCACATCTAACTTTTTTACTACAGTAAAAAGCTCTCACATAAAATCACATCTCAACTCAAATTAAAAACTCGAATAAGCTATTCTAAAAATAATGTGATGTTATAATTGTAGTATTTTTTGTAATAATTTATGTATCTTAACACGCGTCAACTCAACCCTAAAACCTATCGCAATTATCATTTTATACACTAGGGCATCGTTCACTTCGTAGATTCGAGTTTTCAATTTGAGTTGAGATGTGATATTTTTTGAGAGTTTTTCACTGTAGCAACAAAAAAAAAATAAATGTGAGATTTGCTGAGAGCTTTTTACTGTAAAAATCTAAAACTGAAAACTCGAATCAGTGAAATGAACGAGGCCTTAAGTTAGATAGACAATCTAAAACAACTCAGCCTTCCATGACACATAGGGAAGGAGTTCTGAAATAAATTGTGGGCTCCATTTAGTAACACCGTAAGTCATTAGAAAGCGTTAGTCTGAATCGACCAAGTCAACTTTCAGGAAAGGGACACCAAAGATTGAGCCAAACACAAAGGGAACCGGTCGGTTCACTCACAAATAATGTTAGTTTTTAGGCAGTCGTGAACCCAATAATCAGACAATGAAAGGCCAGTGGACGAATAATTTTGCTCTTTTTTTTTTTGCACATGTTATCTGTATTGAGGGAAGCTAAGAGAATAGGTGGCAACAACAACCGTGGAGGTCTAGGGAGGAGGGAGACCAAATGTGAGATGTGTTTGTAGCGCTAGGGTTATAAGTAAAGAATGGTGGGGTGAAAATAAGGGAAATATAGAGAATGAGAATTTGATGATGCGTTTGGTTTGTGTATTTGTGTCATGATTTGAATAATGGTTCGTAGTTCGCTATAGTATTTTTTTACAAAAAACACATAAAAATAATTCTGAATCCATGAACTAAACGTCCACTGAGTCTCACATTTGACTCGAGGGCTTTTTTGTGTTAATTGGGGTGAAACAACACTGTTTCACTCCTCAACTTTTTTTATATACTACTAGTGTGAAAATGTGTTCTGCACGTGTAGCCATGTGTTTATTATTATTATATATGAAAAATTTATTTATACATCAATTTAAATGTTTTTGAGTATTTTTAAATATTTTTTATAATTTTGATAAAAAAAAAAAAAATAATTTTAATTTGTGGCAATTTGAATTAGAAAAGATATTTAGAAATGTCACATATTTAAAATAAAATTTTAGAGGATCATAATAAAAGAAAATATTTAAATTGGTATGATGTTGAGTTTAAATCTCCACCCCACATTAAGGAAAGAAAAAAATAATTTTTAAAAATATATAAGATTATTTGGATTAAAACAGGAATATAAAGTTGCAAGGAAAACAAAAAAGAAAAATGAGCAATAAGCAAAAAAAAAAAAAAAAAAAAAAAAAAAAAAAAAAAAAAAATAAAGTTAAAGAAAAAAAAATGTGAAGCAAGGTCCAAAAAGCTTTTGCCTTTTACTAGTTGTATCTGTATAGATTATGTATAATATATATAGGAATTGTCTCTAGTCAGGCACTTGAAAAGTGTCTAACCAATCAGGTACATGTATAATCGTATATTTTGTGTGTATATTTATACGTAAATTATGTATATTTATATATAAAATCGTGTATATTTAACATAAAATACAACAAATCAGTTAATATACATATTTTCATGTTATGTGTTCACTAATTGCTATAAAAAAACATGTTTTGAAGATTAATATACATTGTCATTTCTTATAACTTAACATACATGATTTATATGTAAATATACACGATTTCTATATAAATATACACGATTGCACAATTATATAAATGTCATATAAATATACACAATTTATCTATAAATATACACAACTTACTATAAATATACACACTTTATACAAAAATGAACAAGTACGGTCCTGGTCAGACATTTTTTAAATGCCTGACTAGAGACTTTACCAATATATATATATATATATATATATATATATAGAAAAAGAAAATATGGAAGTCAGTCCACTTTAGTTCCAAACCAAGTCCCAAAACACCTACTAAACTTTTAACCACCGACTCGTTTTTGGCCAACTGAGCGACGAAATCGGTTATGACACGACATCGGTCCAAGCGGTTTTGTAAGCTGATTTATCAATCGGAAGTAGTAGTTTCAGTTCACCGATTTTTCGTAATAATCCTACCACTTATGCATGAGTGAATTAGAGTAATACAACTTTGGACAAAGAAAGAAAGGAGTGAGAAAATTAATCAATTTACTTTTAAAGAGTGTATGAGTTTTACTCTTATTTTTATTTAATATTCTTTTAATTAATATGATTATTTAAATAAAAAGACTCGTGCACTTTAAAATGATATTTGTCTCTTTTCCCTTTAAGAGTGTTAGCTTCGATTAGTTTTAGCGAGCTATATTAGGGTTGTTATTTTGCAACAAAACTAAAAAAAAATTTAAACTCGAATTACAATTTTATTTAAGTTCATATTCTTTTGTAAAATTTGAGTTTGAATTCGAGTTTGGGACTAAACTCGAGTTAAAGTTTTCTCTTCAACTCGAGTTCATAAACTCGAACTTAAGTTAATGAATAATATTTTTTCTATTCTTAAAAATGTCATAACTTTTCGTTTTAATTCTGATTGAGATAATTTTTTTTTATGCATTCACAACGAAAAGACAAATAAAACCCCACCAATATACTCTTAAAATTTTTCATCAACATTGAGTTTTTATTAAAATACTATTTAAATACCAATTTAAGTTTTGATCCACCCAAATATAAACTCAAAAAGATTCTCAATTCAAATTATATTCAAATATGTATATCCAAATACAAACTCAAGTTATAATTTTAACGAAGTTATAACTCAAATTCAACTTAAAATCATCACTTAAATCACTCTAATTCAAAAATATAAAAGAATAACTCTATTATTTTTACGGGGAAAATGGGTGAGAAAATGAAAGGGATGACGTTTTATGAGATGGCACTGACTTGTCGAATTTTCTAAGGGTCATTTTCTTGTTAGGAAGCGACCGGTTTGATTCACCGTTTCCCATAACAATCCCATCATTTAGTGCCATGAATGAATTAGACTAATGTCACTTTTAGAGAGTTAGTTTTGAACATCACTTCATTGGTTCTTGATTGGCTGCTTGGGGTTATTGAGTTCCACTTTGTTCTAGGCCGTTGCTCTTTAATTTTTAGCATACTTGGATTCTGAAACATTTTCCATTTAAATTAAGTTATAACATTCATTTTTGTTTTGCATGAGAAAGGCAAGATTTATGACAAAGAGTTTATGACCATTGCGCTTTGGCAACTTGATTTTCTAGTTTCAAGTGTCTTTGACAAAGGAAAAGGAAACAAGAAACAAACACCAAACTTACCATATAGTTTTTATTTGGTAACAAACATGAATAAGTCAAAATAAAAATAAAAAATTACGGGATTACAAGGCAAAAAAGGTGGGGCAAAAGATCAAAATTGGATATTGTTAACAACAACAACAACAACAAAAAATAATAATACTCCATAATGTTGTCTCTCAAAAGTTTCAGAAATGTCTCGAAAACTCTTCAACTCATCAAATTCTCTATAATTTTGGACAGGGCCGAATATGTCCCAAAAGACGATGATATAACTCCTACTGTGATAATTATAATGCAAAGTGTTCCCTGTAAAAGGCAATATATAAATAAATAAATAAATAAATAAAATTATTTACACCAAAACAATTCAATTATAATTTGATACTAATTAACTATGTAATAAATATTAAATACCAACCTGAAAACGGGTTATTCTTCCTCTTAAAATGCTCAGGAAACAAGCACAAGGAAGTATCAAGGTCTGCAACAGAATTAGTTGTTAGCACAAGGAAGTTTATATTTCTGTCATCAATTTTAAAATTTATCATTAATGTCATTAATATTCTGATAGGATGTATTTTATACTCTTATCAGAATATTTTTATTTTACGCATTCTATTAAAATATGTTTCATATTTTGATCAAAATATTAACATAAATAATAAAATGATGAAAAATAATAGAACCAAAATCTTATAATTTTTTCTGTAGAAAAGATAAGAACTAAAATGAGGGCAGATGAGAACTTACTACGAGCAAAGCAGAGATCCAACAAACATCACAAGATGGAGAACTTTGCAGAATCAGAAATGTTATGGACACAATACAGGGATCCAATTAAATGACATCACAAGACCTGTTTTGAGATTTGCAGAATTTTCGATGTTTTTACTGTAGTGGACACAACATTTTCTGAGCAGAATTTTTAAAAACAAAATTAAAAACTTCGAATCTTGAAGGCTCTTTTAATAGTCTTGTAATGGCCAAAATGGCCAAGCAAGGATTCACTGTTCTTCCCAAAAAAATTGAATTTTTTTTTTTTTTTTTGTCATTGACACATCAGATTATTTAGTAATTATATTTATAACATGTTATGATGATTGATGGTAATTACATTTTTTTTTCTCTGTGGTACTATAATAATTACGATAATTACTTGTGGTAATTATTGACGTGACAATAATAAAAAAAAAATGTTTTTAGTGCTTTAAAAAAAATCCTCTTGTTCCTACAGTCTACACAATTGCCTGAGAGGAAAAAAAAAAAAAAAAAAAAAAGAACAAATCAATGAAGAATGAAAGAAACATACCAAAGAAGGGGATAGTAAGAGCCAAAACAAGGGTAGAGAGCACAAGTCCAGTTCTAATGAGAATAGCAAATACATGAGACTTGAGATGGCTTGATGGAATCAACTCCTCCAGACTCATTGCCACTGGCATTATGGTCAATGCATATGTGATTCTCATTAAGGAAACACATCTTTTTTTTTTTTTTCAATTAATTTATTTTTCTTGTTTTTTCCTTTCTTTAATTAGTGACTCAAAACATTTGCATTTCACTAATCAGGATTAGATAAAATTCTTCATCCGTATGATTTTGTGAGAAAAAGGATATTTGGTAAAGGGGTTGACTACCTGCAAAAAACAAAAACAAAAACAAAAAAAAACAAAAAAAGTTGTTAGGCTTCAAACCAGAAAAATAAAAGGCAAACCACAGAAATTTATATGCTAACTACAGCTCCTAAACTCGATAAATGTCACTATTTTTACCCGAAAAATAAATAAATGTGACAATATCGGCCATTCCATTTGTTTTTTTGTCCAGAAAATAACATCGAACACGTGAAGTTTTCCGTTATTTTTTAGACGGAAAGAGAACGGAATGACTAGTATTGCCAACTTTTTCAAGTTTAGGGAGTGTCGTTGACACATTTGAAAAAGTTAAAAGGATTCACATTAAGAAGCATGTACTGATGTACATACCGTAGTCCACAAGGCAATCTTGGTGGCGACCAAATCCTGAGGCATGTTGAGAGTAAATTGTGATTGTGTCGATTCTCCAAACATTGTGTATCCCATAACAGCAACTCCAGCATACATCACAGTGCAAATGGCAAAACTATAAGTTTTAGCATCAAAACCATCATCAGAAACGTGCATTTAACACAAACTTATCCTAAAAGTTAACAAAAACTGAGCATATTTTTGATCCGTTTAGTTCGCTGATTCGAGTTTTTAATTCGAGTTAAAATGTGATTTTATGTGATAATTTTTTACTGTAACAAAAAAATTATATGTGACTGTTTTTAAAAGTTTTTTACTGTAATAAAACTCTAATTCTAAACTCGAATCGGTGAAATAAACGGGACCTTTATTTACCAAGCTAAGAGGACTGCAGGGTACTGGCTTGGATTTGCCATTGAAGTGTAAATGTTCGGGAAAACTGCGTGGCCCGAGTAGCAATATCCATAGAGACCGATTGCAACAGGAAGCGTTCCAAGGTTCAGCGTTGTCCCTGACCTCTCGAAACCGACCCCGTCCACCAAACCAACCCAAAACAGGCAGATTACCACCAAGATTGATGCAATAACTCCACCAGCTAAGCAAAGAAGCACGCAAACCTTTCAGGCTTTGTTTGGTACATCAAGATATTGTTATATTTGTACTTATTGTAGTATAGACATAGATTAGCTTTTGTGTTAGCAACTGAGACTTACCAGAGATATAGCTAAGAACAGTGAGGTCCCGGAGCCAAACAGTGGGAAGAACAGCGAGGGTGGTCAACACCGCGAAGAGAACTTTCGAGTTCATATAGAACCCGCCGAGACTTAGGTGTGCATTTGGAAATAGTGAAGACAAGTTGTCACTCTCCAGAATTATGTACTCAATGCAACAGCCCTACAAGATCAGGATAAATTTTTCAACATGCAATTGGGAAATAATTAGGCGCGAAATCAAACTATTTTATCGACTCCATTTTCAGGCTGATACAGATGTTTATTTTCGTCAGTTTTTGAGTTTGGGCGATCCACTGGCAAAAAGGCATTAATACGTCACGATGTTAAACGTTGAGGATAAGTAATGTGATGGCTCAGAGCAGTAGCAAAAAGAAAAGATTTTGGATCACCTAAATAACACTGTATTACTGTAGTCGGACAAGTTGAAACAGGCCAGCAATATCATAAAGAAAAAGTTCTAATTAACTTCTCTTTTTTTTTTTTTTAATTTTTTTTCCTAAACATATATTGAGACATCGTTCATTTCACCGATTCGAGTTTTCAGTTTTAAATTTTTACAGTAAAAACTCTCAAAAAATATCATATCTAACTTTTTTTACTACAATAAAAAATTTTTAGAAAATATCACATCTTAACTTAAATTAAAAATTTAAATCTATGAAGTAAACGAGACCTGAATATGAGAAATATTAGCGTTACTATTTATATTATTCTCTTTATCATTTACTGATTAACACGTGAACTCTATTAATATAATATATTATATAAATAAAAACATAAAGTACATGTATTAAATAATAAATATAACAAATGATAAAAAAAAAAAAAAAAAAAAATAAAAAAAAGTGCAACCTTCGCGTTTCTGTATTGAATATTATGATTGAAGACTACCCGGGTAGAGGATAAAAAAAAATCTTAATAGTAAGACATTGTGATTACGACAAAATCATATCAAATTTAAAAAATATAAAGTTACAGGACACTCTCTTGTCCTATTCCTAGTGAACTGGGCCTAATAATAAGATCCAAAAGACAGATAAAACAGATAAAGGAGTGTGCAGCACAGAGTCATAGATCCGACAAGGGACCCAGGAATTTGGAGGTGGCCCCCACTAGAATCTACCTTACTGTCTTTCTGTCGCCACTCATAATTCACCGTCGCCCTATACAAGTTGGTTATACATGCGATAGTTTCAACATTATTATTCCATCAATATATATGCAACATTTAATTAAATTTAGGTCATTATTTTCCACAATTAAAAGTTTAAAGGGGCCACCAAGCGCCGAAAGCCTTACTTTATTAGCATTATTGCATTTTTAACCCCTCATAAATTATTTTGAAAAAGTTTTTGATTAATGAACAATCAATAATGATGAACAAAAATAACTCTTAAAATAAAAAGGATCGATCATGCACATTGCAGAACCACGCGTATGATTTCATTATTTGATGTTCCGGTAAAAATGAATAATGTCAGGGACACTAATACGAGTCTCATAATATAGACCATATAAATGGAGTTATCTTTTATTAATTATGTTGTTAGACACCGTTAGTACTTTCAGGCATTTTTCAAAAAAAATAGCAAGGAAGTAAGCAAGACAAGCAAGTTGGTACTTACATATAATTCCACGTAGAGTATGATCTGCATCAGAATAGAAAAAATAAATAAATAAATAAAAATAAAGCAAAAAAAACAAAAAAACAAAACAAAACAAAAAAAAAAACAAAACGACAGAACTCAAGTTTTGAGTGTGGAGAAGAAGAGTAAGTAGAGAATTCACAATAGGCATCAAGAAAACTACTGACCGAGATGGCAATTCGACCGGGATTCCCAAAAGCAGCAAAGCCAATGTCAGGGTAAGTCTCAAGGCCCGGTTTGCTATCTAGACAGTAACGCAAAAGCATTCCAGTGTAGAAAGAAAGCACTGAAAATAGGAACAGAATGCTGAGCCCAGCCCACCCTCCTTCTTTGGCTGCATATGGGGTTGAAAGGATTCCAACTCCACATAGCACGTTTATGCCTGCACATTTGATTTGGTCAATTACTGTATTTTTATGCGTATGACATGTGGAAGTAACATTTAACATGTGCATATATGTATGTATGTATGTATGTATGTAAGACGCAAAAACAGCTTCTTACTGGAGATACATGCGTAATTGTTTGCTGGCTTGATCGTTTCATGTGCACCATGTGCAATAAGGGGCTAGGAGCCTCAGAAACTACATCATGATTGATGTCAAATATAAGGCAAGTTTGTTTGGACGCCCGTAAATAAGGTTGATATCGATAATGTATAGACAAAAGGAAAAATGATGCAGAATACGGACGCATAACAATAAAGAAATCTAACGTTATCCCTCCAATCTCAGCAAAAGATCTCTACTCCAAATCAAATAATAAAAAAAATCTAGAAAGCTTTGGAGGATTCTATATACAACATTGCCCAACCAGTATTTTATAAATATACGTATACGTTTTGTAAGAAACTCAGAAAATTTTTTGGACAATTATTATTTGACATTACTTTTTAAAAAGTTACCTTTTACTTATTATTAAGTCAACAAGATACTTCTTAAAAGTTTTGGGATAAATTTTCAAAAAAAAAAAAAAAAAAAAACATCAGCTTTTAATATCAGGGCTTCCTGTAACTTTTAAAAAGAACTCCTAAAAGATTTTGAAACTTATACCAAAATTTTAATAAGCTTCCATAAACTTTTCAGTGCTTATGAGAATTTTAAATAGAGAGTTTTTGTAGTAGTATAGTCTTATTAATAGTGTCAATTTTTTATCATTAGATCAAGTCAAAATACATTAAATTTAAAATTATACAAAATAAATAGTTTTTTATACAAATCTATGGTCGAAAATAAAAAATTACAGGTAATTTATTTTTTCTGATCCTATCATAGAAGCTCTCTTTAAAATATCATTTTTTTAACAAGAATTATTATTTTAAATATGTAGTCCAAACACTGATTAAAAGAGCTTCTAGTTCTATCTTTCAGCCGTGTGGGGGATTTGAAAGCAACAAACTGGTATAAAATTATTTCAACTTATCAATAATAAGGAGGGGCCAACAGATGAAAAAAATAATGGGATATTTATTTTAAGGGTTTTTTTTGTTTTAAATTATAGTTTTTAATTCTCTATAGTATTTTTTTTATAAAAAATTTAAATTTTAAAAATTAAAATAATGAATCATAATTCTAAACTCATGAATTAAGGCCTCGTTCATTTTACCAATTTGAGTTTTTAATGTTAGGTTTCTATAGTATAAATCTCTCAGAAAATGTCACATTTAACTTTTTTTACTACAGAAAAAACTCTTAGAAAATATCACATTTTAACTCGAATTAAAAACTTAAATTCACAAAATGAACGAGACCTAAATAATTAGAGAAAAAGTGGTCCTGGGCAAGCGAGTGAAGATCAGCCATTCCAGCAATCCTAAGAAGACATCCCTATAGTAGAATAGCCTAGAATAGCCTACACGTTGATATGATATGGCAAGGATAATACAAGTCCTTACTTGGTCCAAAAGTACAGGGTCCTACCAATTTTGACAGCTTGTACAAGTAATGGCTCTAGCTGGACGATTATAAGGCATGTTCAAGATACCACAATTAAAATGTCATGTGAAATGACATTTTTGTTTCATACTAGTTTAACATCAATCATATCGGTCCTTACGTAATAATTTGTTGGTCTCATAATTAACGTGTGAATATGTAATTATTTAAAGACTAAGAAGATGTTTGATTCATAAATTAAAATTATGAGATTAAAATTATTTTTAATTTAAGTGTATTTTTTTGTAAAAAACACTAAGTGAATCATAAACCATGATTTAAATCATGGTATAAATCTCTTTACTAAACGTCTCCTAAATGATAACTACCAACATTCATATATAATACTAATCTATGTGATCTTGCATGATTGGAACATTCTCAATATTATTGTTAGCATTGATTTACTTGTCTTTAAGAAGGATTTAGATTTGAAAAATAAAATAAAATAAACACTTACCATTTAACACGGCCTGTGCATTCGAGCTCTGGCGTGAAATGGGGTGTTCATGTGACACTCTAGATGCCTTCTCATCCTTCCTTAGAATAGAAGATCTCCGTGATGGAGGAATTGGAGGAAGGAGAGTGTGAGAGCTACGTCTCTGCTGCGGCGGCTGCTCGTCATCTACCGGTACTAAAAAAGGCCTCGAGTCGACTGGTAAGGACTCGGGAGTGTGCCTTCTTGTTAGTGATGAGGAAAGAAATGAGCTGCCTAATCTGGACAATGTAGGAGTGCCCAGAAACCCAATGCTTGGAGATGGCACACTACTATAAAGATCAATGGATTGCCTGAAAAAAGGGGGAAAAGAATTATTGAGAAACAAATCAACAGGAAAAAATCACAAAAGAAGTGCTTCATCACAATAATAGAGAAGAACGTTTTTTATGTTTATGTTTGACTAATCAAAAATTATAATGACCACAGATTAATTATCAGGACATTCCATTTGTAGGTCCAGATTAGGAGACATGACCAAGTATCATGAAAATTAACACCCAATAGTACCAAGTGAATCCATCTTGATGTGCAAATTTTGAGATCTACCTAATCATTGAATTTAAATCAACGAGCTTTTATGATAGTTCTCTTTTCATTTTTGACCGTCACGGGTCCATACTAATTAATGGCTAATGAAAAAGGAGATATAGGTCTCGTTTATTTCGTCGTTTGAGTTTTTAATTTTAAATTTTTATAGTTAAAAATTTTAAAAAAATATTGTATCTAATTTTTTCTACTGCAGTTAAAAACTCTCATAAAATATCACATTTTAACTCGAATTAAAACCTCAAATCCGCGAAGCGAGTAAGGCCATAGAGTCATGCATGCTTGCAACTAAAAAACAAAATTGCAGCTCCAAATAAGAAAGAAAGAAAATGTACCCCGTTTGCTTGTAAAATTGTGAATTAGTGTTAGTGGTGCTTATCAATTATCATCACAATTTTTTTTTAAAAGTTGGTGTAATGAAAGAGACTAATTGCTGCGTAAGGAATCCGGTTGTAAAACCACTCTCAGTCGATTCAAGAGGCTTTTTTTTTTTTTTTTTTTTTTTTCTTTTTGGTCCCAATATCAAATCTGTCAATCCCCTAGCCCCCATTAAATCTGTTTCTTAAAAAAAAAAAAAAAAAAAAAAAAAGAGGAGAAAATATTGGCATATTTGACTGTATAAATTAAAACTAATCCAAAGTTTTGAATTTGATTTATCACTAAAGTTGGATTATAATATATGAATCCTCAACATTAAAAAAAAAAAAAAAAAAAAAAAAAAAAAGAGAAAGACAGAGGTTATAGAAAGAGTGAAAAATACCTGTAACTTTGAGGCCATGAGGTATTGTAAGAACTGGGCTTGTTCTGCTGCTGATTTTCGACCGAATAATCCGAAGAATCCGATTCATTTCCATTCTCTTCTCCTTTGGGAAACTCCTTTTCATCATCTTCTTCTTCGCTCTCAATGTAAAAACTGTGATCAGAGGCCGAGTTGTTCATCTTCTTCTTCTTCTTCTTCTTCTTCTTCTTCTTTTCCTTCTCAATACCAGCCGTCTGCGAACAAACTCAAACCCCACAATGAAGGAAAAAAAAAAAAATAAAGAAAAGGAAAAACCTCGCCCCAAATGAAGGGTTTCTGAAAAGGAAAAATAAATTCAAAATGAAAAATTAGGCTCTTGAAAAAATCTCTCTTTTTTTTTTTTTTTTTTTTTTTAATTTTTGGAAAGTGATATGTCTGCTTGTTTTTGCTTCCTATATTGATGGACCTTGTTTACAATAATCATGGCATTATAAAAGAAAACTTTACATGTGGCCATGAGTTAATTATGCTAATAAATAACAATTGTCGAAATACCATATATGGAAGGAAAAAAAGAAACATTATTTAGGACTTTAGCGTACTGTATATATGGGTAATGTTTCCGTTTGGTTGGCGAGAAAATAGAGGAAAAGAAAGAGACTAAGAAAGAAGTGTTGTCGTATCTTAATTCGTATCTGTAGAGTATTATAACTAATGAAAGAAACAGAATCCTAAAATCTAGACAATTTGACTAAGCAAGCAGAGAGATTCATTCATTCATTCATTCCTAGTCAAAATCAGAACTGCAACGTGATCCGAAAAATCTGTCTGTCTTTGATCTGTTTTCTCGGAAAACAAACAGTAACCGAAAAATAAAAAGATGAGGAAAAAGAAAAAAAAAAAAAACTCCGCTGCATATTCAGTCAGAATTTTCAGAATCTCACAGGAAAAGGTGTTACCTTTTTTCTTGGTCGCCCAATAGAATATGAAGAACGAACTGAAAAACTCTCCACAAAGGCTCTCTTTTCAAGCTATATTTCGCTTCCTGTAAACTCTGCTACATATAACATATATGGTAGATATATATACGGGTGTGTATAGATATATATGTGTGTGTGTGTGTGTGTTTTGTGTGAAGGGAGAGAGAGTGGGGTCACTGTCACTCGAGGGGCGGTATATAACGTGAAGATTCAAGATGGCCGCTTGTGAAACTCTTCCGTTTGTGAGTCGTAAATCTGTGGTTCACTCGAAAATTGATGTCATATATAGATATATATATATATATATATTTTATAGGTGGCTGATTCCATCCAGTCAGTCAGCTGGATGGTTCAGCCCCTACGTAACATATAATTATGAATATAAAAAGATGCTAACGTGGGTAAATGATTAGTTTAAGTAATTGTGAAACAATTTTTAATAAATTTTTTATTTATGCCCACCAGTTGCAGCATGTTGGTGCGGCTTTTTTGACTTGGCAGTTTTGTAAATTTGTATTGTTTTGTGGGTATTCTCGGTAATGTCTCACGTAAATTTACTTCATGAAATAATGTGTAAGGGTTGTTCGGAGAGCTAATTTTTTAGTGAAAAACTTAAAAAAAAAAAAATTTAATTTTTAACTTTATTCGAATTTATATTTTTTTTTAAGTTTAAATTTGAGTTTGATTAAACAACAATGTAAATTGATGAGTGAAAGAGACGTAACACTAGCTCATTTCAATATAAATTTATGTACTTTAATGGTTCATTTAAAACGTTACTTTAAAAACTTATATTTTAAATAATTTGAATCGAGTGTGATTTATGAAGAAATTTAATAAAATAATAAAATTATGAAATGTAATATTTTTGCATTAATTTTTTTTTGGGAACGCAGCATGAGAGTGGATGTATTTGTAATATTTCTTTTAATTTGTTTTCGTGATGACATCCATAATTTCAAAAATTAATATGATGGACAGTAAATTTAAACAAAATCATTATCATAAAAATTACGTTATTTTTAGCTACTATCTCGAAAGGGACGTTACATATATAGCCTTGTCGAAACAATTGTGATTGTTCATGTAGGGTTGAGAATGTTCATACTCCCGCCCCGCCTCCCCACTCTCTCTCTCTCTTCCCAAGCTCTGAGTCAGATTTTGGGTCCCTTCTATTTCTTTCTAAACGACTAAGACATCTCAAGCAAAATAGCAAATAAAAAAGAAAAGGAAACAAAATAATAAACCGCAAAACTCATTGCCGTTTAGAGTTGTTGTCATTTACCTGAATACCCCTTGCAAATCTTAGATCGTTATCTTAAAATGGAGGGTTGATATTAAATGGTTGAACCATCCAGCCGGGTGGATGGAATCAACACCCTATATTTATATGTAAGTGTTTGTGTGCGCATATATTTATATATGAGCGCGCGTGTAAGGGTTATGGTTTCTGGTTTCTTTTTCCTGTGGATTTTTAAACGTATTAAATGTGACTGTAATTAGCTACGATCCAACAAAACCAAGAAAAAAAATAAAATGAAATGAAATGGACTACATGACAAGGCAAATGCTAAAAGCAAAAAATTATTATGCTGCTCATATATGGCTCCATCTTAGCTTGCCTGCTAGCCAATGGATTGAATTACATAAGAGAGAGAAAAAAAAATAATTTTCTTTCTTTCTTAGAAATTTTTCTGGTGTTTATTCTTTTTTAAAAATATCGGTGTTCCTTATTTAATAGCCGTCAGATTTATATTACTTTTTAATTTAATTTGACTTTTGATTAGATTTAATACAACTCTGACGGTTGATAAGCAGAAACACCAATGTTCTTAAAAAAGAGAGTATTAGAAAATGTCCTTTCTTTCTTTTCTTATTTTTATTTTTATTTTTTTGCTTGTATTTTCAGCTGAAATGAAGATTCTGAATCGAAACATAACAGCAGTCTAAGTTCATGATTTAGTTGATCTGATCTTTCTTGTTTTCAATTTTTTGGGAAGGGAAAACATATGCATTATTGGAGTTTGTTTAATTTCCATATATCTTTTTTGCAAAATGTCAGAGAAAAAAATAGTAAATATTGAAGTTTTCTAGATAAGTTTCAGTCAAAAAGAAAAACAAATGCAATCTGTAAAACCATATTTCAGTTGAAACCTTCATAGAATACGGCAAAATACAATTTGTATTCTTTTCACAACTCAAGTCACAACTCAAACTTTTTTATATGAGAGAAAAAACTGTAGTAAAAAAATTAAATTTGAGTTTTTGTGAGAGAAAACACTATAACAAAATAACTTGAATTATGAAAAGAAACAATAGATTTTAAATTTAAGAGTTGTTCTAAATATTTTTGTATGATCTTATAAAAATTACTTTTGTTAATAATATTTTATTATCATGTATGGACGTAACTAAGTTAGATGTGATTATTTCTGAGAACTTTTTACTGTAGCAAAACTCGAATTCTAAATTCGAATTGGTGAAATGAACGAAGCCTAAGATAGTGTGAAATACTTATACGTTACTTCGTCAATTTTATGCTTTGTTGTTCACAGTTCTATAAACAATTCTTATCCATTTTGATTGAAAAAACTTATCTGATTCATACACTATTGACAATTTTAGTCTATTTCAAAGTTGAATGTAAACCTTCCATGCTGTAAGACTAATCTCCTTGTGTTTCATAAATTTTATGTCAATTTCCTTCGAGTGCAGAAGTTTCTGTAAATTCCAGGTACCAATATTTCTACTTAATAAACCGGTATTTTCATATCATCCTTAATCATTACGGATCAAATTTAGTTGAAAAGTAGTACAAGAAAAATCTTTTCTACTTTTTTGGTTTTCACAAAATTAGTTTCAAACATTCGCCTAATCTTGAGAAACAGAATTTTTACTTCTCACTGTATTAATTATAGTCCCGTTTATTTCACTGATTTGAGTTTATAATTTAAATTTTGTTATAGTAAAAAATTTTCAGAAACAGTTACATTTAATTTTTTTATTACAGTAAAAAATTTTCAGTTAAATCTCAATTCGAATTAAAAATTTAAATTAAGTGAACTAAACAGACCCTATATATGCGTGTATTAAAAATTTTGTAATGGTTTACGTAGCCAATGATTTAAAAGGCACGAATAAGAATTGATTAGTTTCATTTTGTTTTCTTGTTGTATATTATTGTTGCAGTGAATGGACTTTATGGTGGGGGTGCTCCCACCCTAAAGTTTTCTAAAATTAAAATTTCCATTTATTCCAGCCCAGCTTGTCAGTTAGCCGATGGATTGAATTACAAAAGAAAAAAAAAAAAAAAAAAAAGAAAAAAAAGGAAGTAAATAAAAAAATGATTTTTAATTTTTTTTTCTTTTTATATTTTATTACTTGTTTGAAGCTATAGTGTAGATTCTGCATACAGTCATAATTGCAGTCTAAGTTCATGATATAATTGTGGCATCGCATCTCTCTCATGTTCATTTTTTTTTTCCCCTACAAAGAAAAGGCATATAATTTTATGAGCTCAAAATCTGAGCATGATGTTAACATCATCAACAACGACACAAAATCTTAATCCCAACTTAATTAAGATTCGCTTATATGAATTTTACTTTTTTACGCAACTCTATTTAAAATTAGAGTTTTCTAAAGGTCTAAATTTAAAATGTCTTTCCTCACTACTTCATTTCACGTAATTCTTAGTCTGCCACTCTCTCTCCTAGTATTAAGTATAAGAATGTCCTCCCAAGCACAAATTGACACTTCTAACGGTCTACATTGGACATGCCCATACCACCTCAAACGGCCTTCACGAACCTTATCTTCTATTAGTGCTACACTTACTGTACTACGAATAATTTCATTCCCTTATGCGATATATTCTCGTATAGTCACTCATCCATCTTAACATATATATTTCTGTTACACTCATATTAGATATATGTTATTTCTTAATGACCTAATATTTACTACGATATAACATAACTGAGCGAATTACAGTTTTATAAAACTTTTGTTTCAACTTAATAGGCATATCAAAAAAAAAAAAAAGAAGAGAAAAGAAAATTGACGACCTCATTTTTATTCTTGACTAGAGAGTACGAGTGTAGAGAGTATGTAGAGTGGTTTGATATTGTCGTTGGTTGTTGGGGTGCTCTCATATTGTTCCATGCAGAATTTATAACAGCGGATTAAGGTGTTTTGAAGGCTCTGTTTTTGTCCAATAGATTTTAAAAACTGTTGTACAACAAAAACAATAAAAAATTAAGAAATAGATAAGGATTGCTTTTGTATAGTTACTTTTTCCGTCTTTATTTAAAGTTACTTTTTTTTTTTTTATAGTAATGAACAATAATTCTAAATACACCCATTTTATTTATCTCCATAATCAATGAAAAAATAATAATTTTTTTCAATTTGCACATTGCAAATTTTACTAAAATTTCATTAATAAATACACTATATATAGAAATAGAATTATATTCTTTAGAATTTTTCGTATATAAATTATGAACATTGACTTTAAACTGAGAAATGATAACTAAAACTGTATAAATAAGCGTACCAAAATATTTTTACTATCGAAAATAAAGTATGTCTATTTTAGTTATTATAGATCTTTATAGTAATACAATTCGTCGTTTACTCCAAACTTTAACGATGCTTTTGGTTATAATTTTTTTTCCTTCTTCTTATGTTTATAATTTTTTGTTATGTTATGTTATTAATCATTTTTTGCAAAAACAATTGTTTCAATATCCATTTTCTTTTTAAAAAAAAAATTATATTCACTTAATAGTTAATCCTTGAGTAACTGATACTCCATATCATATAAAATACACAAATAGATAGATAGATATATAAAATTGCAGTAGTTTTATTCTCCTAATATATTCTTCTCTCCACTTTGCCAAATCCTTGAAGTTATGATGGGCTACCACTTGTTTTGCTAATCACTTTAATTCTTCTCTTAATTAACCTATGGTAAGTTTATGGGGCTCACCTCTTTCATGATTGAGTCGCTTGCAAATAAACAATGCTTATCTTCGCAGCCCCTATAAAATTATGAGCGTATAACAAACTAATTAATAAAAAATGATTATGCGCCCTTGTGATTATCCTACATGATTAGCATAATTAATAAATGCTTACTTTAAACACTCTTTTTTTTTTTCCCATCTCACCAATCACTCTTGACACTTAAAACAGATTACAGACAAGATGTGACCATTCCTTTTGTTTTCTAAATAAACATAACAGAATCAAGCTACATTGATTGCAATGAAATAAATTATTACAACTGGCTTTTCCTCTTATTTGAAACTTATTTTTAAACTTTAAATATTATCAAAATCACATTAAAATAAAAATACGCGAATATAAACAAAAATTTTTATAGGGACGGCGACTAAAACAAGAGTTATTAACACTCATGCTCTTTAAATTTTGAAATTGTCTCCACCTTTTTTGAATTTTGAGGTTGTCCTTACTTTATTCTTTGAACTTTCAAAGTTCTTATTCTACTACTCCATAAATTTTAAGGCCTCGTTCACTTTGCGGATTCGAGTTTTTAATTCGAGCTGAAATGTGATATTTTTTTAGAGTTTTTACTGTAGCAGAAAAAGTTAGATATAATATTTTCTGAGAATTTTTTACTATAAAAACTTGAAACTAAAAACTTAAATCGGTAAAGTGAATGAGGCTTAAATTTTTCTCACTTTGTCCTTCCGTCTCATTTTTTGTCAAAACTAAATTAAATAGAAAAATAGCATGTGCATTCACGTGGGGATTCTGCGGGTAAAACTATAATTGAAGTTTGGCTTATTTGCACCCATGTCCTCTGAGCTTTACACTATGTTTAGTAGGAGTGAGAGATAGGAAGAGGAAGAGGGGTGGAGGAAGTGGGTGAATTTATGGTTTGGTTGGAGAGAGTTGAGGAGGGGGAGAGGGGAGAAAGTCTCCCTCTAGTTTCTATTGATAGAAAGATGCAATTAATTTGTCCAATTTTAAATTGAAAAGACTTTTTTACCCTTCAAAAGAAATTATTAACAAATAATAATATGGACAACATAATAATTAAAAAATAATTATCATCAATTCTTTTTACTCTTTCTATTTTTTTTTTTTTTTTTTTTCAAATAGCGTAAAAGATTATTATAAGCATCTCCATCATTTTTATCATTCATCTCTCCAACTTTCTTCATATTTTCTACTCTTCATTTTGCAATCAAACAAAGCCTTAAGGTCACCGCTACTTAACCCTCTAAGCTTTGGGTTGCCACCATTTGCTCTCATCTCCACTTTTGCTCTTGAACTTTCGGATTTTTTATTATAATACCCTAAACTTTGAATTTCTACTGTTTTGTTCCTACTTTGATGTAAAATATTTTGTGAGAGAAAATAAAATTATAACAAAATTAAAATCAGAATTATAAATTTAAACGTGAACAAACAACCCTTTATTGGAGAAGGATATAAATTGGAATTCCCAAATAAGTGGCTCTATTCCTAATTGATTGCAAAACATTAATCACTGTAAAAACAATCTCATTGTAACATAAATTACATAATGGAACTTACTGAAAATATTAAAAATTGAAGTCTAAGGGTCCGTTTGGTTCAGGGATTCGAATCATGTGATTTGAATTATTTTTAATTTATGTGTATTTTTTTTGAGAAAAATCACTATAACAAACCACGAATCATGATTTAAATCGGGAGGAGGAACCCCCAACCAAACGGATCTAAATCTCATTAAATGGCCACCTAGAAAGGCAGCAAAACAGCAGGAGCTAATTATACGGGTTTTACTTTTTGGGGTCTGAGATCTGCCCATTTCAATTATTGCAAATAAATTCCGGTTCGTCTTCGGTTCTCCACTTCGCATCACGTCTTGTCTGAATTATTTCCAAATTTTATTAGAAAAATCGAATAGTACATTCCAAAATATTATATGTTTCAAAATATATATATATATTTATTGAAAAATAGTAGAAAATAAGTTAATATAAAAAATTTAAGAAAGTATATAGGTTAATTTTTAGTTATATAAATTAATAGGTCATAACTTGTTAAGTTATGATTCATAATTAGATAAGTTATAGACAAACTTGTCAAGTTATTATTTATAACCGGATAAATTATGGACAATTATGAATAATAACTTATCAAGTTATGATTCATAAGAGTTATGATTCATAAGTAGACAAGTTATGGACGAAAATAATAATTTGACCTATTTATTAACTTATGTAAACTATTGGCCTATTAATTTTAATTTATCTCAAATTTTGGTCTATTTTCCTCTTTCTCCCTATATTATTCCTTCTACTCAAAATGGCAAAAAAAAAAAAAAAAAAAAAAAAAAAAAAAGTAGAGCTTAAATAAAGCAAAATTTGTATTACTGCGTATATATATCTGTGTATTTGTATTTTTTTTTCATTAAAGGAAATTAATGTTTTTCGAAATTAATTTTTTGAATACTATATGTGGATCTTGATCTACTGGCTATTTTTTTTTTTTTTTTTTTTTTTGGGGTTCATATGTATCCACAAGCAAATGATCACATGCGTTATGAATGGACATGTTCATTGTTTTATTGTATTTTTTAATTTAAATTCATGCACATGTGTTGTTCATGGTTTTTTTTTTTTTTTTCCAGCTAATTATAACAGAGTGGATAAGATTTTTTTTTTTTTTTTTTTCTCTGAACTTGAGATCTTGACTCATCCATCATGCATACTCGATTAAAATTAGAAAACAAACTGGCCAGGGCTATAGATTCATGAATAATTTCAAATCCTTTTTATAGAATTATTGACAACACTCTTTACAAGATATATATGCACAATCTAGATGTACAACAATAATAGTTTTGGAAGTATCCATAATTCAATTACATATATAAAAAAAATGCATCATTGATACTTTGACTACCACTTCTTAATTAATATTTCCGTACCTAACACATATAAATTTGATACATGCATGAACTTAGCCTACTGTACAAAGTACTGTAAATACAAATATAGGGTAATTTACACGACGAAAAGAAACATCATTTCTGTAGACTGTAGAAGTTTCTTATATATGTATATATATATATATATATATATATATTATATCTCTCGTCAGACACTTAAAAAGTATCTAATCAATCAAATATTCATATAATTGTGTATAAATTATGTATATTTATATATAAATTATGTATATTTACATATAAAGTCGTATATATTTAACATGAAATGCAACAAATCAGTCAATATACATATTTTCATACTATGTGTTCACTAATTACTATAAAAAATAGATGTTTTGAGGATTAATATACATTGTCATTTCTTATAACTTAACATACATGATTTATATGTAAATATACACATTTACCTATAAATATACAAAATTCATTCACAATTATACAAGTGTCTGACTGGTTAAGCACTTTTTAAGTGCCTGACCGGAGACCTTACCTATGTATATATATAAGTTGATTTTGATAGTTATTCTAATATTTATTTGTTTAGAAAAATTATTGTTTCAACCGTATGGTATTGATTCAATGGTCATATTAAATTAGATAGTTGATCAAAATAATTTATGATGATTAATAAAATTAAATTCTTATCACAACACATTATTAAATTTTTATATTTAATTAATAATTACCAATAAAAACTTAACCAATAACTTAAATATAATCAAACTGGTAAGATTCAACGGTTGTATCGTTCCGTTTCAGTTTGTTGCCAGATCAAGAAATTGTATAATTACTACCATTTTAGATGTACTTGCTCAAAAGGTAACTTCGAGTTGTCAACTTGTCAATACCCATATTATTATAATTATTTTTATTGTTTTATAGGGACTGTTCCTCCAAGTTATAAACATTGAGAATCAACAAGGCATGCATCTAATTATCAAAAAAACAAAACAAGGCAAGCATCTAGACCTACCAGCTGTCCAACGCCATCAATCTCTCCCTTTCACTCATGGCTATCCTACAAAGATGTGTCTTGTGTGCATTACATATATTATTGTTTTTAAAGATGTGTCTTGGGTGCATTACATATATTATTGTTTTTATGTGGAAAATCTTGTTACATGTTTTTGTCTATTAGCAAAAAGAACATAATTACATGTTTTTCTCACATTTTGTTTCATGATATAAAATTGGTATATTCTTATCACCACGTCAATAATGCCTGATCTGATCTCGATCCTCTATATATGCATATATTATACTAAATTATATTACATCCATGCTATGTATGGATTAGAGACATGCAAATATTTTGCACATCATTCAGAATTTTTTTAGGGTTTGAGATAATCCCTCCAACAGTAGAAGTGAAAAACATAATATAACAGTTACTAAATATAATATTAACATTAAAAAAGTGTAACATCAATATTTTACTTTTACTGACTATCATATAATGTTTTGTACTTTTACATATTAACATGTTATGTTGGCAAGACTGTCCACCTAATAGCGTGATTATATATATATATATATATATATATATATATATATAACAAGCCTACCAAAGTAACAAACAGTTTATTGGGCATATATGTTGTATTCATATGAAAATTAACTATATTTATCCGGATTACCAGGAAAAAAAAACTTCTACATATACTGCTAATCAGAAAATGTTTTAATTAGGGTTTGTTTAGTTCGCTAATTTAAGTTTTTAATTCGAATTGATATATGATTTTATGTGAGAACTTTTTACTGTAGTAAAAATGTTAGATGTGAATATTTTTTAAAACTTTTTATTATAACAAAATTTAAAATCTAAACTCAAATCGGTAAAATAAACGAGTGGTGTTCTTGCTCACGTCCAATTTTGAAATTATTTTTTAGAGTACCGGTAGGTAAAGGGTACATGTACCTGTGGTTCAATATTACAATAAAATATTGACGACGTACTAATTGATGTGATTCCTTGTGAGTTAAGCAGATAGAATGTTTCTCGTTAATTATATATTTTAACATACATATGCTTAATTAACTAATTAATTAAAACAATATCTTCAGTATACTCATGATATATATATATATATATATATATATAAAATAGACACACACACACACTTGCAAAGCAAGTGGCAACCAAGACGACAAGTTCATCCAGTTCAATCCAGTGCTTGATAAGATTACGAGTCATATGAGCAATTTAAAACGTATATAATTAGCTTTGGTTGATTGGACGTGGAAAAAATCCAAATAAAAAAAAGTTTTATAAATTTATAATATAATAGGTATATTATCATGCTTCACGTTTTTGGTGGAAAATTTTGGCGTACCCTGTTGTTTCCAATGGCTGCTTTCAATATTTTAAGTTAACAAAGACTATCTCGATTGCAGCGATCATAATAACAAGTTGAATAGAACTGTACGAAGTATTCAAAAGTAAACTTTTCATGTCCTTTTTGTAAGTATACGACTTCAGGATTTGAAAAAATAAAAAATAAAAAAAGTGCAGAGAACTCATTAAAGATTTCTATCAATTAGAAAACCAAAACAAAAAGAAAAAATCTTCCATAATTGGAGGAATTGGTCACTTTTTTAAGGATGCATCTGTTAAAATTACTAAGTTTCTGATTCAGATTACTTATTGATCAGGTTTTAGAATCTAATATCGTGTCTAATCAACCATGTAATTTAGAAAAATTAAAATATTTTTTAATTAACTTTTTATATGATTTAACATTTAAATATTTTAAATGTCTGTGATATTATATGATTGGTTATACATTATTTTTATTTTTATGACGTTAAAATGGACAATGGGATCTCTCAGTCCCAAACTTTTCTTAGAAGAATCTCGATATTAAATGTTAAATGTAATTGAAAATAAAAGTCATGTAAACAATGATAATGCATCATTGTCATGGAAACACAAATTATAGTGCAGCACTGTGCCGTTCTTTAATGTCAATAACACATGTGATTAGTTTCCTTCAAATCAAATGTATGATAACTAGTGAAATACGTCATATTTTTCAAATTGTTTACACTTTGATCTTCCTGAACAGCATGCAACAGCATGAGTAACCGTTTACTTTATTGATTCGATAATTCAAGTTGAGATGTGATTTTATGTGAGAACTTTTTACCGTAATAAAAAAATTAGATATGACTCTTTCTGAGAACTTTTTATTATAGTAAAACTCAAATTCTAAACTCGAATAGGTGAAACAAACAGAGCCTAATTATTTTGGATTTGACTCGTAATTTCTTGCGTCTGAAAAATGTTTCGGCGATCAATGTCACTTTTATAACCTCTGGCCTTTTCACCATTTGTTTGTGTTTTCATACGTCCAGGTCATAACAATCACCTATGTAATTTATTTAGAAAAATAATTATTATCTGGTTGTATTTGGTAGGTTTGCACAAAAAATCCAGCCTAACTGTAACTGTCAATGACTCATCACCAACCTGATGGAGGGGGCAAATCTAAGCGAAAAAATCACTTCAATGAGCAGAGATTTTTTTGTACAAAAATGATATTCAACCACACTCAAAATCTGCCGTTCTCATAAATAGTGAGTCCTACCTGATAATTTAAGTGAGAAGGGAGATTCAACACAAATCCATCAAATCTAAACTAAAAAGACTATATTATCATCCAAAAGAAACTACTATCAAATTATAAAATGAATAATATAATAATTAAAAAAATAATTATCATCTACCATTTCAATTATCTATTCACCTTTTCTACTAAATAATATAAAAGATAATTATAACATTATCTATCTTTTATATTCAACATCACTTTAATCTTTTCTATTTTTACTACTTTTAATCTCTCTTACCAAACGGAGCATGAATATCACGGCGACAAGGCCAGATTGCAAGATTGCTGAGTGTTATTCCCCATATTACCGCGGTGGCAATCTGCTTTCACAGAAAACCCCTACAATCAATTTCAGTGTCACAAAAATTCGATTGTCCAAAACCAGACATACCCGACCTTGGATTATCCATAGTTTTCCTAAATTTTAAAGTAAAAAATATATGATAGACTATGAAAATATATCCTATCAGTCGTAATCATTTCTTAACCGTCAGATTTTGATAAGATTTATATGCACCTACTTTTCATAATCTAATTGAATTTGCTATAATTAGTGGTCAAATAAAAATAAAAATAAAAAGCATATCATTGTTACTCTCTATGAGTGGAAAGCAAAACAATTTTCCTTCAGTAGCATATGTTCTCTCTTCTTTTGGCAGGGACAAAATGTGGCCTTAGATCAACCTAATCCCCACATAAAATCAATCAGTTTATTAGTCAGACGTAGTAAGATCTTTATTAGATACTGGAATTCAATCAGTTTAAGTGAACACTTGTTTTTTTTTTAACTTTTATTATTATTATTATTATAGCTCAGTTTCTAACAAGTCATCAAATTATTAAAATTAATGCATTGTTTAACTCGTCGATTTAAATTTTTAATTTAAATTAAAATGTATTTTATGTAAAAAATTTTACCTGTAATAAAAAAATTAAATATAATTTTTTATAAAAATTATTAATTGTAATAAAATAACATTAAAAATTTAAATCGGTTAAATAAATAGCGCTTAATTATACATTGAAAACGTGTCTTTCTACCGGATAAAAAGAAACAAATCACTTCACCGTTATCAAAGGAACCTTCCAATTACTGATGTGGCTCAAAAGATGTCAAATCAATCAATACAAAAGATGTCACGTTGGTTGGTATCGAATATTTTGATTGAAAACTTTTGGTACCTAATGAATTATTTCACAGTGAAAGTGGGGTCCGTCTTTCTAATTTTACCACCCATATTCTGCCTCAAGAAAATGACCACCAATATCGCAGGGGCACAACCGGTAATCCAAATTAATACAACGTATTTGAAGATGTTTACTAAGAAATACATAAAGAAATTGTTTTCTGACACGGAAAACAAATTTTCCTCTTTTTCTACACATGTTAATAGTACAAGAAATGTGGTTTCGAGTGATCTAAGTTGAGTGTATAATTCCTCTGCCATTCGAGTGTTGTAACAAAATATTTGTCTCTTCCTCTACAGGTTTGGTAAAAAAGAATAAATGGTCTACCTGGTTTCTCACCATCATATCTAACATCACTGTAGAAGTTTCGCCATGGCTGTGTAGCAACATTTACACTGATTTTGAAATCTAAGAGAGAAGTAATTGTCTATGAACTGTCACGCGAAACGGGGAACGAGAGGCCGCCTTTCAGATGGCTCACTGAAGTTGGACAGAGCCATTTCAGCATGTTTGGACCCAAGACCTGATCAGGAGGAAGAACAATTAGGATATCAAATTATAAGAGCAGATTTAAGATGTGTCTGAATGTTAATACATAGAGTGAGATGAAGAATTAATAGACATTCAAACAAAAGCATGGATGGAGAGAGAGTGATATACCAAGGTAATGTTTCTGTAAGCACTAACGTTGAAAGGATGCCGATAGTTCTGCCCGGATTTTCTAGCCAGCCATGCCGTCCGTACTCCTTCGTAGTACTGATAAAAGAACAATTTCTTGTCAGTATAAATAATTACCAAAAAGAAGACAACAGAGAAAGGCATGTCAAATGTCGGAAACTTAGCTATTAATTTATTATATAACCCACCTCTATGGTTGTCATGTTGTGGTTGATGAGGTAGATATGCCAACCCAAGAGAATACCAAGCGTCGAGCTCAAGGAAACCATCATTACTCCACAAGTAACCTTAAAAGTATTAAAATTTTTACTTCTTTGCCCACAAACAAATGTGTAGACAAGACAACTGATTTCAATGGTAAGTCAGGTCTAAAAAGTTTTAAGTTCGGTCAACGGACAAGCACTAAAACAACACAAAAGCTCAAGAACTGGGGAGTGTTTAACAAATCATTCAGCGGACTCCTAGAATCTTGATTCCTAAGCAAGTGAATAAGCTTAATCTGGAACAATGGTGGGTGAAAATCTCTAAAACGGTTAGAGAACGGCAAACATTCACAAGAATCAATAGGTAGGTAAAAAAGCTTAACTTCGATAATTAGTGCCACCCCTAGACTGAAACGGATATAAAACCAAAATCATTTAGCTACTTTAAAAGACTTCAAAAAAGATCTTGTTCCCCTTTTCATCATATACATGATTGTATACAGGATATGGTGAAAACAAGAATTCAAATAAGAAATGGCAATGAAAAAAACCCAACCGAACGTGAATATGGAATAAAGTAAATAGCAATGCAAACGAAGAAGTTCTTGAACTAGATGGCCTAATTAAACCACCTCAGTAAGGAAGGAAAAAAGAAGATAAGAAAAAAAAAAAAAAGATTCCAGAAGTGAACCTTATTAATAAAAGTTGAGTGAGAAAGACAAATAATTGACTCACATAAAAAATCTTGAGCGGGAGATATCCACTGAACTCCCAGTCCTTTTGAAACGAACAGGAAATAACCATGACCTGAATATTAATGAGTTTATGTTATAGCTCAAGGCATCTTATATTATTGACAAGAAAGATCAGAAAGATGCATATCAGACTTACCGTGGAATAGATGCTTGCGATCGTTGCATAGAAGACAAGTACAAAAAAAGCCTTGTAGTTCCAATAACCAACACAGTTATTTACCCACATACAATGATGATCCTGCATTGAATTTTGTAGAGAGAAAGAATCATAAATTACACATCTCATTAAGCCTCTAAACAAAAAGTCACGTGTTAAAAATAGGGCATATGAATGTCCTCTGACCTACCATTCTCAAAACACACCTTTTACAGACTCGGCAATGGTGAGCCCTCGGAGGCTTGTATGTGGAGCACTTGTCACAAAGCTTTGATTGCACACTCTGTCAGAAAGAAAAGAAACCATGAAAAAAGACTTTCAAACTTAGATAGTTTAGATACTCTTAATTCCATATGATTTAAAAAACACAATTTGGTTTCTACCACAAAAAACACACACAATTCGGTCAAAAATGTATATGTTTCATTACAGTGAAGTAGAATAAGTGATGCAAGTTTGGGAAATGAAACCCATATTCACTATCTCTCTTATAACACCTATATTGTCTACTACATTACATTAGCAAAGAATCACAATTGATTCATCTCACCTGAATGGAATGGATAGAGTACAAAAATCAAGTCTGCAAGCTCTCTTTTTAAGTTTTAACAAGCAATACAATTGAATTTAAAATTCCCCACATCTAGATTCCATTTCCAGATTTCCTTAATAACCTACTAAGCACATAGCCGGCTCAAAGGTGAGGCCCGTAAGGCCATTGTTTAAGGCCGCACCCTTAGCCAATGCCCCAGATTTTTCTTCTTCTTTAATTCAAACACCATATTTAGGCCTTAAATAGACAAATAGCCATTGTTGTGATGATTATTATAAATTTCTTAGCAGCCAAATAAATGCATAAACTCTCAACCTACTAGAAAAGAAAAGCACATGTTTTGTTCTTCAAAATAAATCTTTCCCGCAAGAATCAAGTTTATAGTTATACTTTCACTTTCCTCAACATCCAAAACAAAACATAACACTAAAGACATCAAAATTCTCCTCTCCAGCTCAATTTTCTCATCAACCCAATTACAAAGCAAATAAAACACAAAAAACCCAGATCATAACTTAAGCAGTCATGCAGAAAAAACTTACATTTCTGTTGGTTTGTTCATCACTTTCTTCAACATCAGGGACATAAGAAGCCGGGACGTGACCTGGGTCGGTGAGAACACAGACAAAGAAAGAGAAAACACAGAGAGAGGCGAGGAAAGTGAAGTTCAAAGCATTTAGAGATCCAGACGAGCTCCTAAGCCCAACCCAATCCTCAATAAAAATGAAAACCGTGATGTAATACACGAAACCCACCAGCAGAAACACGGCGAGGATTGGGATTGACAGAAATTTCTTGAATTTTGCCATTGAATTCGTTGGATTTTAGCTGGATCGAATCATAAACAATTGTGCAGCGTTTTCTTTAGGAAAGCCATTTTCCAGCGTGACAAAGAATCAATTTTCTGGGAGTTTCGAATCTTTCGACGTTGTTGGAGAGATTAAACCGAAGTGACGCTTTGCTCGGGAAGAAACGACATATCCTTTTTAACTAAAGTTTGTAGTCGTTTCAGTAAAACGACATGCTTTGTGTCGTTTGTGCAATAAAACCCCATAAAAGGGTGTGTTCAAAACAACCGAAACCCACGGCGAACAGAGTACCACTGATTAAAACCGGCTGGAAAAATTCATGAGAACAGTCATTGTTGTCACGGTCGGCGAGACCAAACTGGTGGGGCCTTGGTGGATGGTTTGCATTTTTAGTCCTAATTATTTGAGTTTAAAATTTAAATTTTATACACTAAAAAATTATTAAAAATAATCACATTGTCATATTTAAATTCAAATTAAAAATTTAAATCAACAAAATAAATGAGTCTTTAATTTGGTGGATAAGCAACACAGAATAATTTCAAATTTCATCATGAACAGGCATGAAGACTTTCCAGAAGGATTCAACAACTAAAGATAAGCATGAGACGACTCGAATTCCTGTTTAGCTAAAACAAATGCAACACCTAGAGTTGACTACAACTATGTGATAGCTTGGAGGAGTTCGATTAATGTCCCACAAAATATTATAAAAATCTTATTGAAAATTTCGTACGGAATTTTGAGAAGCTATCAGATCACAATAAAAGCAGACCATATCACTAAGAATCTAAATTTTATAAGAAAATTTGACAAAATACAAGATGAAAGTCGATTCAGAATAAGGAAACTTGCTCCAATTAGGCATCTAAAGCTTACAACTAGAGTATAATCCTAACATCTGTGATCAAATTCGGCAAGTGTATATGCAAAAAGGTGCTTAGCAGTCCCGGGACTAAATTATCCATTAACATAATTTGAAAAACAATCAAGAAAATTCAATTTAGCTTAGTCCATTTTTCACAAAAATTTCTTGCTTCAACACGAAGCCATATTGAAAACGAGAGATCGTAGCCAGATCTACAAAGCCCCTACAAAATTGATCAAACATAATTGCAAAATATCAATACAAAGTTGAGTGTTGAATTCAACATGTTTTTTTTTTTTTTTTTTTTTTTTTTTTTTTTCCCTCAATTGAGACGAATTAGAAATAACATCCCATGTAGTCACATTTCTTGTGACCCATTCAGCATCAATTCATAAACAAGTATCCTTGTAATTTTTTCATGAGCAAGTAGCCTTGTAATTTGCCATGAATGTATTAACCCAAAAGTTTGATAACGTTCATTCTCAAGTGGAACTGATCAATGAGAAAATGAGAAATGATAGCGTCACTCTTTTTATTATTTTCTTCATTTATTGTATAACACGTGAACTCTACTATTTTATTTTTTATTAAATTAAATATATATAATATTAGTAGAGTTTACGTGTCAAATAGTGAATGTAAAAAGTGATAAAACCCAGTGGAAGTACAGTTACCAGTTACCAATAGTTCATGGTGGACACTAACGGTTGTTAGGATGAATACCGATGGTAATCAACCAGTATCGTGGATGCTGCCAATCACCAAATGGTATCCCGATCCCGATGAATACCAACGTTATATTTAGTGCTCTAAATATAATAGTATGACAAGGTATAGAATTTTATATAATTTCTTTTTCTAGTGTTATATAAATCCAAGATATAAATATGTGGCTTTCCTATAAAGAGCCCCAGTTTAAGTTGTAACATAATGTATCCCGACCGACACCTTTCTTATACCAAAGGCCCAAAGAATTCTATCTAGTCAAATCTATCTAGAAAAGAAACAATGAAACATACCAATGGCCCAAAGAAAACAAGCTGAATAAAACCCATTACAAGACAAATAAAAACCGGAAATAGTAAGAAATAGATTAATATGAAAAGTTTAAAAATATATATATAAGTTAATTTTTAGTTATAAAAATTAATAATTATAACTTGTCAAGTTATAGTTTATAACCAGATAAATTATGGACAAACTTATCAAGTTATGGTTCATAACTAGATAAATTATGAACAAAAACCGTAAATTATGGACAATAACTTGTCAAATTATGATTCATAACTAGCAAGTTCCGGATAAAAATTGTAATTTGACCTATTTATTAACTTATATAAACTAGTAACTTATTAATTTTAATTTATCTCAAGTCTTGACCTATTTTCCTCTTTCTCCCAATAAAAACCATGAGTAAAGAATTGCTTTGAAAGGATTAAGGCTGAGTTTGAGATTGTTGTGATTTTAGTAGAAGCTCCTATTTACTTAAAAGTAAGAGTAGAAATAAAAGTAAAATTTAAAAGTTACAAATTTTAATTTCTCCAAATAACTTTAAGAGTACATTAGAGCTTATGCAAAGTGCTTTTTTAATATTTTACTAGTTAAAACTCGCACATTAAAACAAATTCTAAATATGTCAGTTCATCAAATATGCATCAATTTTTTTATTTATTTATTTGTGCAAATTGCTTTTTAAAGTTGCAAAAACAATCGCAAACTCACCCTAAGTTAAAACTCGCACTTTAAAAATTAATTCTAAATATGTCAATTTATCAATACCTCCTACTAAATAATAATAATAATAATAATAATAATATTATTATTATTATTATTATAACAAAGAGTATCCTGTCGATGCTTACTCAGAGATCAAGTTGGTTAATTAATGGATCAATAATTTAGAAAACTTGCAATATCTCCTTAAATAACCTCTGACAAGCAAAAATAAACACTTTTGACCGCTAGTATAATTTGAAAATTTAACTGGCCATTGTACCCACGAACGATGTTAGTAATTATCTTACCAAGTGTCAATTTGAAAATTAGTATTTGATATAATACTCGTGATCTCAAACAAAATATATTAAAGTCGAATCGAAGGCAGCTTAATTATGAAATATATATACATAAGAATTATCTTAAGTGTGGCATCTCGATCAATTAGATATGTGTTATTATTATTATTATTTTTATGTCTGTGAAACTACATATATATTGTAACACTCAGTTTATTTTCATATAACATTAAATAAATATAATTAACGTATGCAATATTGAGTGTTACACGAGTATATGAAAAAAAAAAATTACATGTAAGAACCAATGATGTAACATAACATTTACCGGACTCTATGATCACTGGGTTTAAGACGTTGCATATAAATAGATGAGCTTTCTATTGTTACGTTTTTATTAATGGTTACTATTAAATATAAATGACATATCATGATAATAATTTAATCTTATTAATTGTCATAAATTTTTTTGGACAATTATATAATTTATTATAATCGGATCAATATCTTACTACTAAAAAATAATACCTATTAATGAATAAATATTGGAGAAATCGTTAAAACCACACCCATATATATGTGTAAGTGTGTTTGAGAAAGATCTATTATAGTGTTTTTGTTGCAAGTTTTATTGCAACAAAAACTATAACGAAACTGTTTTATTAATTTGCTGAATGCAAGTTATTTAACTAGATTAAATAATTATCGAAAGCTACTCAGGGAATTTTTAAGTGGTTTAGTAAATATCTACATTCACGAGGCCATATCTAGTTATTAAATAATCCACTAATTAATTTACAATCACTAATAAACTTAAACAATTTAAAGACTCCCTCTCATAATTATCACCTTAGTCTTGCAACAACTAGTTCAATAATCATCATTCGTTTTCAAACTCTACATGATAAAATCACTTCATTTTGTAGTTCGTTTACTCCGAAAACTTCAAATTCTTATCTGAAAAACAATGATTGGTTGAACTCGCAGATCATCTTTTCCTGGAGACAATAACTTCTTCTCAAGAAGAACGTAGAATACAAAAGCTCGAAGTTCTATGTGTGAACTCTCGAAAACCGTAGAGTGTAAACTTCTCAAAGTACTGTGTCAAACCCATGAAGTCTTCAATTACATCTAATTAAGTATTACATAGGGCAAGATGAAATCCTAAGGTCAGATATCGGATTTCTCAAAATTTGAATGTTGCAAAATCTGTAATTATTTCTTCTAAATCTTTTCACTTCTTTTCCAAGTCTTTGACAGCTGGGATAAAAATTCAACCATACTCACAATGTTCCCGAACTTGCTCAAGAATCAAAGAATGGCACTTCGAAGTGCCTCACGTTGTTCTTGATGGGGATCGGCGTGGGGAACTTCCACCGGTTCTGGAGCCAGCCACGATTTTAGCTGATAAACATCTTTGAATTCAGTTTAAACTTTTATCTCCAATTGAATTTCAAATTTGCTTTTAATTTGGATATTTTCTTGAATATTGTTATCATTCATGCCAACAAAAAAACCTAACAATATGTGTGTGTATATCACTCCATTTTAGTACTGCTCTCGTACTCATAACTCTTCATGCCGATAATCACGTCGACCTAATGTAAATGAATTATTGGATTTCGTACGATAATTACCAATTAATCGATGTCTCTTTTGCACGTACACCAAATGATGGTGCATTAATATCACTTTTTCTTTGTTGATCACATTATAATATCATTTTTTTGCATACATTTATAGATATGCGCATGATGATCTATATATATGGACACACTGCCAAATAATCATGAATATATTTCTACATATGATCTTATATATATGGAATTAATATCCTCTAACAGAATCTCCAGATTCACGAATCGCATCTATATAGGAAAATTCGAAGGTCCAAGGATCAACTGATCTCCAATCTATTTCTTAGGAATATACTTTTTGATCAACATCCGGTAGAAGATGAAGCAGAGACGAAAATGATCATTTTGTTGTTAGGTGGTCTTTTTAACTGTGAAATAATTGCTACCCAGTTTCCGCGACGAACTGCTGCAAAAGTTGTATTAATTCTTGTATAGTGTTATTTCGACTTTCAGACTTTTCTCATTCCTAGTCAATTTTTAAGATCTGCCCCAATTTAAGACCCCATGGGACATCTTTATTGCTAGTACAAACTACCACACATATAATTGAGTGAATTAAGCAGAATTTCAATCTTTCCCGGCCATATGCACCGACTACATTTTGCTTAGCCACATAAATTATGATAAGTTGTACTACTTAATTATTGTCCTGAAATATAAGTGAATCGACCTTATTAATGGTATTTTGAAGTTACGTATCTATAACTCAGTTGTCCTAGTTTTCCTCATATTAAATTTTTTTTTTTTTTTATAAAGTGATGAGAATTATTACAGAAAATTATAAACATGATAAGTCTGAGAGGAGCCCATCTCTTGTAATTTTTTTCAACATAATGAATTAACAGTGTAGCGGTTAAAATGGGTGCAATTCTCATATTAAAGGTAAACCGTTATAAAATTTTTGTGTGTTTTATTTGGTTGTTTTTCTTTTGCTATATATTTTATAATTTCTCTCGATAATATAGAATTAGGACATCTAATTCATAACATAGTAGAATCTGAAAAAAAAAAAAAAAAAAAAAAAAAAACCATTCTTATCAATAAAAACATTATCATATGATAAATACAAGTTAGAGATATGAGAAGTCAAATTATCATATGATAAACAAGAATATGAATTTTTTTTTAGGGTACTGGCCAAAAACTGGCCGCGTAGAGTTCTGGGGAGCCACTGAACTGTTGCGCCCATTGCAGCGACGTCTGGCGGAAGGGGACCAGCGGAGGGGACCGCGTTGGGTTACTAATTGGCTTTGTCCCCTTGATAATTCCGTCACCGAAAAGGGCGTGAAAATGACCAAAGAAGAAAGGAAAAGGTCCAGTTGAAAGGGAAATGAGCAAGTCGAGAATCGAGGTTTGGATCGATTAAGACTTGGTCAGTATGCGACATCGTATATATTAATGCATTTCGCCACAACCACAGTTTGTGTCGGCATCAACCTAGTACTACTAGGTGGTAAGTAAGCAAAAATAACACGACACTTTTTAATTGCAGGCCAACAGATTGTGTACTGCATCAAGTCTCGAAATATTTGTTATAAAATTTTTGAAGTTCTCGTATATGCATTTTAGATAGTACTCCTTATATATAATTAGTCTACAATGGACACATCATTTTTTTTATTATTTAAGGGGATATAGGTATTGTCCTTTCATTATTTATCGGTGTGTATACGTATAGGTAGGTACGTTCTGTGTATGTATGAATATATATAGGCACAAGAAAAAGAACTTACCCTAAACCCTATGTATGAATGTACTCATATAGGTAGGTACGTTCTGTGTATGTATGAATGTATATAATAACCTATGTTACGAACAGAATCTGAAAAATAAAATAAAAAAAAGTCGAAACCACTTCTTATTT
This sequence comes from Morus alba, assembly GCA_012066045.3. Lineage (NCBI taxonomy): Eukaryota > Viridiplantae > Streptophyta > Magnoliopsida > Rosales > Moraceae > Morus > Morus alba. The sequence continues at coordinate 11,732,860 of CP050234.2, forward strand.
AGTGAGAAATGGAAGGTTTATATGAGTCTGCAGATAAGTTTAAAAAGAATTTTGATTTAAACATTCTACCAAGATAATAATAGTAAAGCAAAATATTTTGGTATATATTAAATGTATAAAGTGAGGAAGATTGTAGCATACTGTAACAAACTGTAGAGTATATTTGAATTCCTTTAGAACAATTTATAGTGTTGATCTTCATAGCCTATTACAGAAAATTTTACTTACATTCATGATTAAGCCTAAAAAAGATAGGGGAAAAACAAGAATATTATGGATTAAAATTTTGTTTTAATTGGACACAATCAAGCAAGCTCATTACAACTTCATAGTATAAATTAAAGTTTAGTCTACTGATAAGATCACTTGATTCCTTTAAATGTAAGACATCAACGATTTCTTTTTCTCAAGCCATCCATACATACATACATACATATATATATATATATATATATATATATATGGTACCGCGAATTTGGTATTAATTGGACACATTCAAACAAGCTCATCACAGCTTTGTAGTAAATTTAAGTTTTTTATAAAGGCAGCTAGCAGCTTAGGCATAATCACCCAAAAATGTAATTATCAGATTTCCTTTTCTAGTACTGTAATCATGTATGGATTTGGCAAGCCATCTTGTCATGTTCATCAGCTTGGTGTTTAATGATTGTGCTTTTTAAGCTTTAGATTTCGAAGGTAGTTACAAAGACCTTGGCAAATCTCCTTTCAAAAAGATTATCTTGGTCAAAAAGAGCATGGAATATATCTCTAATGTAGACAACGTCAAAGAGCCACTAATTAGACCTCAAGGAGGTAGTGACAAACCTATTATAGATTGTAAGAGTATCTTGTTGATTATTAATTAAAGAAGTTGGATTATAGTTAGGCCAAGCAATTATAGACAAACAACCAGTCAATGGCATTCTATGTATTTCTTGGACTGATCAGGTTGAGAAAGCGGAAGTGCATTTGCACCTGTCAAATCCAGGAAAAAAAATGTAACAATAAATAACGAAAAATGCTTAGAAACACCACCACCACTAATAAAAAGTGAATTCTATATGTAAGTCTCATCTCGTGAGATCCAACTTTTATTAGTGGGTGGTATTAGTATTGCTCATAATAACAAAGTATACTACTCTTAGGACCAAAGACGTTGTAGAGATTTCTTATCATATAAATGTCAAGTCAGAAAGAAAATTGATAATTATACTGTGCTAAAAAAGAAGTGGAGATTGTGCTCCCAAGGTCTTATATAAAATTGGTGGAACTCAATAATTACGGAAATTAGACAATATCATTGATTTCAAAATAAAAAAAAAAAAAAAATAGTAGAAAATATGCCAATATAAAAAGTTTAAGAAAATATATAGGTCAATTTTTAGTTATAGAAATTAATAGCCCATGACTTGTCAAGTTATGGTTCATAACCAGATAAGTTATGGATAAACTTGTTAATTTATGGTTCATGGTCAGACTAGTTATGGACAATTATAGACAATAACTTGTTAAGTTATGGTTCATAACCAAACAAATTATGGACGAAAACAGTAATTTAGTTTATTTATTAACTTATGTAAACTATTGGCCTATTAATTTTAATTCATATCAAGTTTTGGCCTATTTTCCTCTCTCTCCCATAAAAAAATGCTCATGTTCTTCAAGTTTGAAAGGAAAAGAGTTTCAAGTTGTAGAATTGAAACTGGACTTTATTTTCGGTTCTTTTCATTTCCTTTCTTTCTAGGGTTGTTGTTTTAATTTGTTTTTGCCCCTTGTGGCCGATTTCTCAACTTTTTTTTTTTTTTATTTCTGTTTTTACTAATCAATTAGAGTATGGACTTATTTGAGGTGCTTAGTAGATGCTTCTCTATTCCAATTGAAATGTGTTTATTAAATTCTTTCGTTCTATTTTTTAAGATTAATTTCATAAATGTCCCTAAATTTTATAACTTGTTTCAAAATATCTCTCTAATTGTAAAAATGGTTCATTTTGCTCCCTAAATTATGTACCCTAGATCAAATTACCGACTCCTATATTTATCAAACTAACAAATTGATGAGTTGTCACTATTTATACTTTTATAAATGCCTCTAAACTACTGATTTTAAGTCAATTTGTTCTTAACTTTTTATTTTTATATCAACTATTGCCCCTTGTTTTTTAAAGGTTTGAAACGTAAATTGACACAAAATCAATAATTTAGAGTGCATTTATAAAATCACACTCGTTCATAAGGTGTTTTGAACCACTTTCATATTTGAAGGGGTGAAATGGAACATTTTCGAAACTTAATCTATTATTTTCTTTATTTCTTTCTTTCTTTCTTTTCTTGATCTATTTGTTGATTGAAGTCCGGGGTGTACCATGTGGGGTGTGGTGGAGTAAACAACAAATGTAGTAAAGCTGCGCTTACTATTATAGAATAATACATTTTGATGATAAACTCTTTTATAAGATCACCCCTAAATGTATACACAACACGCAAACACATGCATATACCTATATGAACCTTTATATCGTTGATCACTTTTTCAAAATCCCACCACAAATGAACGGAAGTACTATAGACCTCGCCTTTTGACATTCAAAAGCAACAATAACTTTTAGTACACATCACAACCTTTCACCTGGTGGAAATTGTACGTTGCTGGGTTGGAACCTAATATTGACTGTGCTTATAAAAACTTTGGTGCTCGGTGTAATTAAGCTTGTTAAACTATTTCTTTCCAAATATTGGCTGTGCTTATAAAACTTCAAAAATAGTAGAAAATATGTCAATATGAAAAGTTTAAGAAAGTATATAAGTTAATTTTTAGTTATAGAAATTAATAGGCCATAATTTGTCAAGTTATGGTTCATAACCAGATAAATTATGAACAAACTTGTCAAGTTATGGTTCATAATCAGACAAGTTATGGACAAAAACAGTCCATAACTTGTCAAGTTATGATTTATAACCAAACAAGTTATGGACAAAAACAATAATTTAGCATATTTATTAACTTATGTAAACAATTGACCTATTAATTTTAATTCATCTCAAGTATTGACTTATTTTGCTCTTTCTCCCTAAAAACTTTGGTGCTCGGTGTAATTAAGCTTGTTAAACTATTTCTTTTCATGACAATACACACACACACACACACACACACACACACACACAAAAGAATCAAGTACGCCTACGGTATGGCTCATCTTTTGGAACTGTGGGAAATTAGTTTGAATCTATTTTTTCCACCTCACGGCATTGCAAAATTTACTTCATTCACGGTACTTATGTAGGACAAGTCACTAGTCTATAATATTTTCTTGTGAATTTTGTATCTTACACTACATGCAGTCGCAGGATATATAACATGTGAAGCGAACTGGGCCTAATCTGCACATGTACTTAAGGGCAAGTTATACATGCAGCGAAAATGAAAAAGTAAAGTCGGAATATAACCAAAATGACATCATTATGATGTCATTAAAATGATGACTATATTACTATATAGTATCAAAATGACATCATTATGATAATTATTACATAATTTTTGCTACTTTTATTATATTTTGAAAATTTTGCTAAATTTTAATTTAAGGTATGAAATTTTGTACTTAAAACTATATAGGTAGAATGTGAAATGTAGTTTCTTGATGAATATCTTAATTACTATTAGTGAAATTTGATTATGTAAATTCTTAATGAATATAAGAAGAATGTATAATTATTTAAACTATTTAGTGAGAACAGATTTTGATGATGAACATTTAAGGACAGATTTTGCATGAATCAACGTTAAATGTTTGACCAAAAAGATGGTTTCTGCAGGAGTCCATGTTTTATGTAACATATTGAAGGATGGTTTTTCCGACCCTCATTAAATGCGCCTTCCTTGAGTCCATATCGTTGTCCATACTCATATTAGATGAAGGTTGAAAACCATTGTCAAAATATTAGTCACACAAATTGATTAAACTACTATTGATTACACGATGTTTTGTTATAACTTTTAAACATTGTCTAGTAGTGTACATTTTCTATAGTGAATCTCAATAGTGAACAGAGATATCCATCCACATCCACACGATTTAGGAGATATCTTGAAATGGTCATATTGAGTTCAAAATATGTCAAAAAATAAATCGAAAACCCAAATGCATAAAGAAAATTTGACTATAAGTAGGAGAATATACTATGCTCCACGATGACCAATTTTTAACCTACTAACACATTACATAACCATGGTTTTACACGGTAATTTTTTATTAGTTAATAAATCAATACTGATGATGTTATATGCAGCATTTTTCTTCTAAGAAAATTATTTCTGAATCCGTTTGATATTCATTTTAGAACGTGCAATTATTCATAAATCGGAATGACTACTTTTCTATAGATAAAAAGAATTATACAGCCGTGTACAAAATCATCAATAATGACATAGCACATCAAATCTATTTTATGAATAGTTTCTTTTCTATAGACATGTTTTTAGATTTTGCACACAAATTTTCAGGTACAATTGAGTTTCGTAAAACTATAACTTGATTGACTGACACGAAACGGACATATATATTTTACAAAAATTAATGCACATAGAAGTATTATTTTTGAGAAGCAAGCAAAAGATAGCTTTTGAATTATGATTGACGCAAAAAGAAATAAATAAATAACATTTCTCAAAAGGTACGAGTTTAATCTTACCTTAGGCTTAGAAGTTCCAACGTACAAGTTTCGTTTCATCTCCTAATTTCCTCCTTAATTTCATAGCTTTAATCTTTTGTTACGGAAGTATATAATGGTTGGTCCCAATTCCATTTTCATTCATACACACGTTTTTAGCACTCAAGTACTTGAGACCCCAAATTATCATCAACACTGCATAAGAAACACTCAAAGGTACGATATATCTCGAGAGTGAGGATATGAATACGACAATAGTATGATCTCAGTACATGAAATAAAGAGGAAAAAAAAAAAAGAAAAAAAACTTGGGTAATTAAAAATTTTAAATCACACAGAAAACATATCGTAAAGGGAAAGAGTAAACAAAGCTAATTAATGCAGTAACTTAACTTAAGGTATTACCTAATAATATGAACGAATTGGTATATATATGAATGAGTTTTTAATAATTACGATTTTAATTTAACTTGATGATATTATATATATATATATATATATATATATATATAAAAGCATGCATTATTAATTTGCGTATGCATACAAACATGATAATAGTCGAAATGGATTTGAAACGATCTCGTTGTACTACGGACTGGTGGAGCTTTCGATGAAGGAATAATGGGTTGTCCCATTCTTTCCACTTTTTTTCGAAAATGACACAACAACTTTTGTCAAGAATTGCCCCCACATGACATGGCTCAAGATTCTTCTTTCCAACTTGATGAAGCTTAGCTAAAAGTAGCATTTATATGTTCTAAAAATGTTCAACTAATGGCTAGTTGTTGTAAGTTTTTCAATCTTTAAATGGCTAAAATCGAGTACGAATTTTCATAAGCACCATGGGCATATAGTGAGCAGTGATATATACCAAATAATATTGCTATTATGTGATAACATTATAATGACTAGTGATGTCTTGACTTTGTACTGTGTCCTCATCGGTTGTTGTTTTCCAGATGATAATAGTACAGCTACACCTAGCTAGACCCTGAAATAGAACTTTGATTGATGGAATGGCGATGGCCTTGAACTTTGTCCTTGCCATGAACCATTTCAATAAGCCCTAGTATTAGAACATAATAAGATAAAGAATAATGCTAGCGATACTAACAACAATCCCCACTTTTATACTAATTTTAAGAATTGTCATTCTTTTATTTATAAGTGTATAAAAGACTACCATATCAATAAACTTAGTACTGTAAAAGAATAACAATTCAAGAGTTGGTGTAGAAATTGAGATTAGAGTTGATATCTTTAACATTATTCATATATAAAAACTAATTTAGGTGTAAAAAGCATAAAGAGTGGACACTTTTTTATTATTTAAAAATGATTTGAACAGTTGAACTAATGCCAAAATATCAAGTCAGCATATTCATCCATATGTCGATGGGGCCTCTTGAATCTTCTATTTACTTATTTTCTTTATTGTTTTGTTATTTTTATTTGTGTGTAATGAGACTTTATTATTGTTTTCTTTATTATTGATAGGAATTCTCTTGTTAAGACCATATGAATCAATTAAAACCTCAAATTCATACTAGAATCAGGATGAGTCAATAAAATCCTAAATTGTTTAACTCAATTCAAATGAAGAATATAATTCAGACTGCGTGCTTACCAAACATGAATTTATATTGTGCTTAGTTCAATCTAGAAGGTGGCATTTTTTTGTACCTCTAAAACATATGTAATATTATATGGACGAAGGCAGACATATGAACAATATGGTATATTGTATTGAAGGTTTCGAATGCTGAAATCAATGTTATAACTTAAAGTACAGTCAATCTGGTCATACATACCTTGAAGTTCAGTTGATGCATATGTCAAATAATGTTGTTGAATTTAAGTGTAAGTCGTGTGAAGTACTTCATTCTTCAGCAGAGTTTGCACGGTTTCTGATAAAGCATAAATATATATATATATATATATATATATAACTTTATATGAAAAAGAGTGGCGTCTTACAAGGTAAGTGACAAGACAATCCCTACTTACAGATCAATAATAATAACAATAACGATAAATAAAATGTAAAAATAAGAAGGAGGAAGAAAAAAAGGTCACATACAGAAGCAACTACTGTTAGATGTATATATTGCTTTGTACTGTCCACTTTGCTTGTTTGGATATCTTATCATGTTTACATAAATGTTCCCGTCTAGTACTATACCAATCAGTACTCAACAGCTATACATGTTAAAATTATTGAACTGTACCCTTTTCGTGCATGTAGAAGACTCCTAGATAATTTCACAGATTTCTTGCAGAAGTAGAAACCTAGAGATGCTTAAAAACACACACACACACACACACACACACACACACACACACACGATAATTATTAGAGGCATTAGAGACTCCTTACTTCAGTCAATTACATGTTTAAATCTCGCACTACTTTTAAACAAGTTCTAACTCACTGGCAAATATCACTTAAAAGAAGAAAATGCTAATTATAACTCAGAATATCTCACTAATAATGGTTAATTTTCGGCTCTCAAGATGAAGTTTTCAAAAAACCGTCTCCGATCTCTTTAATTTGAGATTTTATCTTCAGTTGATCCGGATCCGAAGAGGTTCTTAAATTCAGAATCTTCAAAGCCAGAATTAAAAAAATGTTGAGGCAATTGAGATTTCTGTGTGGCTATATGAGCATATATGCTAGTAGATATTTATGTCTAGATATTATATATATATATATATATATATATATATAGCTGCTGTTTCATAAAAAAGTACTAAAAATTAAACTAATTCAACTTCTTCATGAGTATTAATACCAGCTTATAAGTTTAAAAAGCTAATTAGATGCTTCTCTAAAGATTAGCTTCAAGTCTTTCTATTCATATTATATGGTAAAGAGAGATGGAACTAAACAAATTGTTCTTATTTATATTTATAGGGAAAAAGAGAGGATTCCAAATCTGACAAACAAAAAGGTTATAATTAGTACAAGCCATATTAATAATATGGTTGCACATAAAAAATTATATATATATATATATATTTATAGTTCAAGCATTAATGGCCCTAAACATGAGTGAACCGAAATGATTCGCAATATTCAACACAGAGGGAGAAGCAACAAACCAGTAAAAACAAAAGTAGAAACATGTCACTCACTCCATGACAAACAAAAACCCTAATTAAGCTTCAGAATTTTTCTCCATCGGCATCAGATCTAATATTTCTGAACCGTGAAAATTGAAGATATAAATCATATATTGTAATATGTAATATATATTACATTTATAGAATTTGTTACCAAAAAAGTGAGGTGTTAGATAGTTTTCCAAATGGATTTGCAGCAAAAAGGTTTAGATTTTTCTAGAATTACAACTTCAAAAACGGGTTTTGATATTACAAGGAAAAAGAAATTTATATCCAGTTTCTAAAGCAATAAGAAATGTGGAAGATCACCAGAAAGATGCCAAAGAGAAAGAGGAAAAGACCCAAAAAAAAAAAAAAAAAAAAAAAAAAAAAAAAAAAACTATAAGTTATGAAATAATTCAAATTAAAGAGGTTGCCGACAGAGATCCAAACTTTCTGGGATGTTGTAGTCAAAGTTCTGGCTGGGTTTTTGCCTCCGTCGAGGTAGGAGGACGAAGAGTCGACGGTGGCGGCGAGAATCTGACCGCAGCGAACTCACCGATTGTGTGTGTTAGCTTAGCTTGATTCCAACACATCCCCAAAAATACAGAACTCCACATACTAAATGAACAAAAAAAAAAAGTCCACAAAAGAAAAGTGGAAATACGATAATACAGTATCTACTGTAGTTGCAGACATAGTCTAAAGATAATTTTACATCCGACTCCGTTATAAGATTCAATTTCTCCGGCCGCAATGACCAAAGAAAGAAAATCAGGAGAACAAAAAAAAAAAAAAAGGAATAATCAACAAAGAGAAATTAAGCAGTTCACCTTGATGGCTTCTGTGGTTTACATATGTATGTATGTATCTATATAGTCATCTATCGCTGATGCAGCATCATCAAGATTCTCAATTTTCTTATCATCCTCAAACGTAAGAGCAATCATGTGGCTCTAACGTTTGCATATAATTCTCTTGTGAATCTTGATGATGATGCAGCTGCAAACAATGACTCAAAACCAATATTGATTCTTCACCGATGGATCCGTCCGCAGCAGATGGAATATATACCCCGCAAAAAAAAAAAAAAAAAAAAAAAAAAAAAAAAAAAAAGGTAAATATAATATGGTTGAGAAAGAAGATAAAAATAAAAATAAAAATAAATGGATGTTTTTTTCCACAGAGAAATTTTGTGAACGTGGCATTAAACAAATGGTTAAAAAGGTCTGCACCAATGACTAGAACTTCAACCCTAAAAAAAAAAAATGTCAAAAAAAACAAACAAAAAACCTTGAAAACGAAGGAATTCGAGACAAGATGAAAGTTACATGTATTGAGGAAGTCAACAAAAGGGAAAACAGCTCGGCCAATGACTTTTGGTTTTCGCAATCTATGGCGATTGGTGTTTGTGGGTCTTTTTCTTTTTGTTTTATTTTTTTATTTTTGAAAACGGGTATTATGGGACGACAGATTTTCTTCCTCTGTGGAAAGTAAATTTAATTAGGAATAGAAAGCCATGAAAATGGTGGGGATTCTTTCTGCGGATCCGAAGCTGAATCCCCAGTAGATCTCCACCATCTCTAAATAGATTTATAGCAGTTTCTTCTGATTAAAAAAAGAAGAAAAGCAAATTGTGTAAGAAAATAAAGTGAAGATCAGAGAAACAAAAGCAAAGAGAAAAGAGAGAGAAGAATTATCATGGTATCAAACGAACTAAATAGGCCAGAATACAGAAAAGGAGTGGAACTGGACCTCATGATCTAGTAGTAAATACTTATAGACAACGAGGAGAGAGAAAGCTGAGAGACGCAACGTTCTTTGGTGGTATATTCTCTTTTTGCCTACCCGGGTGCACAGAAATTCTACGCTGTCTCTGTAAATTTGGGCTTCTTCTTTTTTCTTTTTTTTTTTTTTTTGTTGTGAATTTGGGCTTTTATTTAAGGAAGATTCGTTTTGGTACCACTGAGGAGATGTAATTATTTATATTGGAGAAAGAGGACAGAGATCAATACTATTATAAGATCTCAATTTTTATCATTTATTTTAAAATAATATTTTTTAATTAAATAATTATACTAATTAAAAGAATATTAGTTAAAAATAAATAATAAAAATTCAGATCCATACATTTTAAAAAATAAATTCAGCAACTTTCTCTTAAAAAAATACAAATTTATTATGGTTCTCTTTATGCCTATTATTTATATTATTCTTAATAATTAGTTGTTATTATAGCTTTTCGACTTTCAAAAAAAATGGTGCCTTTTATTTTTTTATTATTAATTGAGTGAGAATTATTTTAAGAGTGACATAAATAATACTGAATAATATTTCTCAATTTTTGCTTCTTATTATTATATAATCTCCACGATTTTTTCCTTTGGATTATTTGCTTTTTATACCTTGCGTTTAAGTTTACTACCATCAAATGTATATTTTAAATTTACGTTTTAATACACAAATCTATAACTTTTATTGGTCAACACTCAAACTTTAACATCAAAAAGCCCTTAAATAAAAAAAATAATAAAAAACTCTAAAAAAGAAGAAGATAAAAAGGGAAAAACTATTTTTTTTCTAAGATTTTATTTTAGTTTTACATGTCTTTCGAATTTTTTTTTTGTATTTAGGATTTTTTTTAGGAAGACATTTGCATTTAAAGTTGTAAGTTTGAGTCATGCTAAACGGGCCAATCTGATGCTTGCCACTATTAGTCTGGGCTTGGCCCTAAATCTTTTGAACTTAGGGTCAAGTTAAGCCGACCCGTTCTCCTTTAGAGTCAACCTGACACGACCCAAACATCATATTTTTAAAGTTTTTTTTTAAATACCTTATAAAATTCTGAGTCGGCCCTACTTTTTTAGGCTTAGACCTAGGCTGGGCCGACTCTCTCTCTTTTAAGGCCGGCCTGAGGTCGACCAGCCCAAACTTACACCTCTACTTACATTATTAGGTCCAATCGACTAAAACATAAGCAGCTATAAATACTAGAGTTTTTTCTATGAGAAAATTGCTTAACTTACCTTTACAATGTATAGGTTTAGATTTTTATCTTTTACTCTTAATTGATGCCATTTTGACTAATATAGTTATTTAATTAAAAAAATATTAATCATGATAAAAATCCAAACCCATCACTCATATGCTCTATATGAGGTATTTTTCTCCTTTCTCTTTTTCTATTTCCTATAAAGTCCACATAAACTAAAAATAGAGCCAAGCAAAGAGTGAGCTAGCTTATTACCCTTCCTTGAACTAAAATCTAGTACTTACGAGTATTACGTGCATTTCTAAAATTAAAATCGAGTGTTGACTAATAGAATGTATAGATTTGTGTATTATACATAATAGGAAGGTATATATTTAATAGAATAAAAGATAGTGTACATTAAACATAATAGGAAGTATTAGAATATAATCATAAACTAAAAGAAGCTTAGATTTTATTTTTAGGAAAAACAAAAGCATAGAATTAGTCACTAGAAAGTTTTTTAAAAAATTATAGTATGAACTAAACACAATGTTCAATATAATCTTTTAGTGCATGAATTTAAATTTTTTTTAATAAGAATCTGGATTTTTTTTTATAAAAATATGCATTTTTACCTCTTACTCTTGATTAATACTTTTTTAATTAATATAGTTATTTTATTAATACACTCTAAGTGGTGTTTGTCTCCTTAATTTTTCCCATTAAAATCCTATTAATTGTATGAAACCCATAAAAAAAAAAAAAGACACAAATTTGCCCAACTAGAAAAAATTGCCCCATTATCTGAACCATATCTATCCAATACTTTGGCTTGACTTGGTTATCAGATCAAGTTATTATGGATTGATTTTGTTTTAAATAAGATGAATCTTTTAATAGGAACGTTGATTTCGTTTAATGTAATAATCAATCTGAATTCTGACGTTTTCAAAGCACTAAAAGTTATGGGGAAAAATCTTGTCAATCTTTTTTCCTTTGTGTCATAGTGAATTTCTTGTATCATGATAAAATCATTTTGGTACTCTATGTTATAGTAAAACAAACTCTTGCTATTCTGTATTTTTTATAATATTAAAACCGTACCTCGACGTTTTTAAAAACATTTTTTTGATACCTTAAAGTTGATTTTTAAGAAGTAAAATGACCTTAGTACCCTTCTATTTGATTAACTAAAAACTAATAAATTTAGAAAAGAAAAATGATGAATTTTTTTTTATTTTCTTGTTTCCTTTTAAATATTTTAATGTTTTAAAATATTTTCATATTTTTTTAAAAAAATATTGATTTCTATTTAATTAATAAGAATGGTAGTTTGAACATTTCATGTCCTAAAACTCAGTTTTAGGGTACTAAAAAGATGTTTTTAAAAATCTCGAGATACTATTTTAATATTATTAAAAATTACAAGGTACTAAGGATATGTTTGTTTCACAACTTAAATTAAGAACTTAAGTTGTGTATGTGAAAAATACATTATAGCAAAAAAATTGAATTTAAAAATTTTTTTTTAGAAAAAATATTGTAGCAATATAACTTAAATTGTGACTTAAATTGTCAAATGAACAAAGTCTAAAAGTATATTTCTCAATAACAGATGATACCAAAATGATTTTATCCTTCTTACCTCACTAAAAAGTTCTACCACAAAATATAATTTAAATCAATACATATTAGTGACGGATTATGATGCAATGTAACTAGGTATATTCTTTTTTATGTGGAAAGTTAAGGAGACTAAAAAGCTATGACTAAATTTTTACCTTTTTTTTTGTTTTGCTTTCTTTAGTGACTGACAAGACACTAAAGAGTTAAAGGGTAAAAGAAATGAAATGAGTACTGATAGATTTTTGTTAGCCTTCGTAAATTTGAACAAAAATCTAAATTTTATAAGAGAAAATTATGCAGCAAAAATGTTTACATAGTAATGTAAATCTATAAAACAAAGGATGACTATATTTAAGATTTTTTTTACCTTTATATGTATTTAAGACTTTTGTAATTTTGTGTAATTTGTTGGACATCCATTTACCTTTTTGTCTTTATGCCGTTCTAAGAGATTAGAACATTATCACAAACTTTAATAAATTGAAATGAGAAACTTGTTCAATATAATCTTTTAGTGTATGAATCTAAATTTTTTTTAATAAGAATCTAGATTTTTTTTTATAAAAATATGTATTTTTATCTCTTACTCTTAATTAATATTTTTTTAATTAATATAGTTATTTTATTAATACACTCTAAATGGTGTTTGTCTCCTTAATTTTTCCCATTAAAATCCTATTAATTGTATGAAACCCATAAAAAAAAAACACAAATTTGCCCAGCTAGAAAAAATTGCCCCATTATCTGAACCATATCTATCCAATACTTTGGCTTGACTTGGTTATCAGATCAAGTTATTATGGATTGATTTTGTTTTAAATAAGATGAATCTTTTAATAGGAACGTTGATTTGGTTTAATGTAATAATCACTCTGAAGTCTGACGTTTTCAAAGCGCAAATTTTGAAGTCTTTTTTATGTCTATCCAACGAATTTAAGTTTTCCTACAGTAAAAATTTTTTAGAAATAATCACATTTAATTTTTTTATTATAATAAAAAATTTTCATATAGAGTCACATCTCAACTCAAATTAAAAATTTAAATTAACGAACTAAACGAGTTAGTATCAATAATCCAGATGTACTTATGGTAATTAAACGAGCACAATTACAGTTTTATTTCTAATGTAAAATAAGTATCTATGATAAAATGGATAATTAATGACGTTAGCTAATTATTCGATCGTATAATATATATATATATGTTGTATATTGTAAATTAAATTCAACTTGTATCAAACTTTAGAAAAGTAAGAACAAGTCTTAAAAAATACAAATTTAAGTCATAACTTAAATTATAATTTAAATTGTATATGTAAAAAAAAATACTATAATAAAAAAATTAAATTTAAATTTTTATAAAAAAAATATTATGATAATAAAACTTAAATTGTGACTGAATCTAAATGTTTAATGAAAAGAATTCACTCCGTACAAAAATAAAAAATAAAAAATAAAAAATAATAAAATAATAAAGAAAGAGGAAGAAAGAGAGAATGAGAGTGACGACTGTGGTCATCACTACCATTATAAGTTTTTGAGTCTGAATGACGACTTTATCTCTAATATATAGATATTTATTTCTTCGATTTTCCGGCAAAAGAGATTATTCTTCCAGAATAAATAAACTTACGTTAGAGTTTCAAGATTATCAATGATATTATTATTAAGTATTTTTAGACTTTATCTTCGTTATGTAGTATTGTTTTCCTTTTTTCTTTTTTTAAATGTTGCTGATTTTAGTTTGTTAAATCCTAAATTGTGATTAAAAGATAAGCTTTAGTTTGGTGTTTAAATTCTGCTCTTGCTTAAATTCAATTTTATCTAAATTCGAATTTTGTTTTAAACAACGTTTGGCTCATTTGGCTGGAAGAAGATACTTGATTTTAAAATAGATACTTACCCTTTAATTCGGATCTCAACAATCTGTCCTGGTACATCCAACAATCCAGTCTAAGTCTGAGAAGTGACTGGAGGTGGATTGTGCTATGACTATATCAGTTGGACCAAAGGAGAACGACCTAATTTGAAGTACGTCACTTGGACTGAGAGCAAGCTGCAAACTTACGTCTCATTTAATTTGTAAATTTAAATTTTTAATTTAAATTAATATGTAATTTTATATAAAAAATTTTCATTATAACAGAAAAAATTATATGTGATTTTTTATGAAAATTTTTTACTGTATCAAAATTAAAATTAAAAATTTAAATTAATGAGATGATGAGGCCTTAGAATAGAATTGTGCATCCAAAGGCGAGTGATCGCGTGAAAGATAATATGGGTTCTGCTTTGGTAAAGTATGTTACAACTTATAATCCCAAACTCTTGAAACCGTAATTCAAAGTCTATAAAATCTTTCCATTTATCTTGTGTGATTAGCGGCCGTAGTTTTTTTCAGAAGAGCTTTTTGCCATGTTAAATGCCCAAAATATCCTACCATTGTTATTTTATTTTATTTTTTTAATGCAAAATAACATCTCGTTAATAATAAAGCATAAAACTTACAAAAAAACTTGATAGAATAAACTAAAACCATTGGCGTCTTAGTACATGGAGTTTAAATTCCTTATCCTCGTGTTTTAAAAAAATTATATCAATCTTGCGTAATCATTAGTGCTAGATTTTACTACTTTCGCCCTAATAATTTTTATATTAAATTAGAAGATTTTTATTTTCTGATTTGTTTAGGAAATTATGAATGATTAAACCTCTAATGAATTAACAAGGAAACAATAATGTATCTAAGTCCCGATCATTGATTGAGTACAAGAATGGACCGTGTTTGTATAATACAATTTTTGTAAATCGCTCTCTTCTCCCTTTCTTTAGGATTTACTTTATGTGCCACTCAAGCTTTATGGGAGCGCCAGAGTTTAGCCCCACCTTTGGGCAAACTACCACACTTCCGACATTGATCAGGGGCTCTTGAGGTGTACGAATCTCAGGCTCAGGATATTGGTAGAGTGCAAACTTGAGGTGGAGCTGCGGTTTGGGTAGCTTTCAGTAGTGTTTAGCTAACCACCTTTTTTCGAGTGAAGCTCTTTCTGCTTGTGGCACAATCTGAGCGCCTTTATTCCCTTAGTGTTACATTGACTCTGTTATGGGGTAGGTCTTGATGAGTGCTCACGCCGGCAACGTGTGCGTCTTTCGATCTGGTGCTCTTAGAGATGCAACAATGCACCGGAGCCCGTGGGCCGGCCCGAGCCCATCCTGATATAGTGACGGGCTGGGCCAACATAGCCTAACACTATTCAAGGCACGGCCCAACCCATAATATTGGTAGGTTAGGCTGGGCCAACCTATATCGACCCATAGACTGGCCCAACATGGACCGTGAAAAATCATGGGTCAGGCCGGGCTAGGCCGGCCCGTTTACACCCATGATGGGCCGGCCCATAATGGCCCGGCCCAAATGGGCCCGTCTAAGCCCATAATGGACCAGCCCAACAAAATTATTGATAGACGTGTTTTGTTTCTAAGAGGTAAAATTGATATTGTAAGTCATGTATTATTACATCAAAATACTATACATCTAATATATATATATATATATATATATAATTATTTTGTGAGAGAAAGAGAGAGGAAGTTGTTTGGAAAAGAGAAAAAATTATTGTCTGAAAAAAAAACTGAAGGTGCATTCTGACATCATAACCATTCAAAATGTACAAGTAAAAGTTAATACTTTATTTACTACGTATAATGAAAAATATGGAGGAGCCCAAACAATGTCCCCTACACCTTTAGCGAGTACTACATTGTACCACATGGTTCTTCATGGGAAAGTATAATTAGCTACACCGGATTTGGTTTCGGTGCGTCATCCACATCTTCAGCACGTAGTGAATTGGAAAACTATCTGGAAATAAATTTTGCGGCATTCATTTTCAATGAGCAAGGTGGTGGTCATGATTTCAATAAGTTTGATATTTTTTCATTTTGGAGATCACAGTCAAGAACTTTTCCTGTGCTCTCTAGAATGACACGTGATATACTAACCATACCAGTGTCCACACTTGCAAGTGAACAAGTATTTAGTTGCAGTGGTAGAGTACTTGATGAAAGACGTGCACGCATGAGTGACGATATTCTAGAGGCAGTAATGTGCGTCAAAGATTGGGAGGAGAAGAAGCCAACAAGTTCAAGATGATTGGGTTGATGATTTTGAAAATTTAGACATTTCTGATACTCCCACTAGGAGTAATACATTGTAATTATGAACAATATCTATTTTTTATGTTTTTTATGTTTTTTTCTTTGTTTTGGTAATTTTGTAAACATCTTATATATAATTATTCTGATTGTACTATTTTTTCCTTACTAAGGTTTTATCCCACTAAGTTTTCCTTAGAAAGGTTTTTAATGAGGCAATCGTAAATAAAATATATCTTTTCATATTCTCATTGACTATTCAAACATTTATTTTTGTTAACTTGTTTAAAAATTAAAAAATTAAAAATTACATGCATAGATGGGCTGGCCCATCTAAACCCATGATGGGCCAAGATGGGCCAGCCCATTCAAGGCCCGGTCCACGTAAAGTTGGCACGTGGGCTGGGCAGGGCTGAGGTAATTCGTATATGGGCCGGCCCACGTGGGCCTAAGAAGAACGGGACGGGCTGAGCTGGCCCGTTCTTGCATATCTAAGTGCTCTTAGGATCTTTTAGTAGTTTTTTAATGAGTGGTCACGTCGGCATTTATTGATATAATAAAGATGATGTTGATTCCACCATTTCAACATTTATGTTCTCGTTGTGTGAGAGTAAAAATTGTTACCTCACCCTTCTATGTTATTGGTAGGTCTAGTCTGTTAAATTATATTTTTTTAGGTATGATTCAAATTAGTTAAATAAAAATTTAAATGGAAATATTGGATATAAAAGTATCTATAGGGGTAGCATGCATCATAGAGTTGTCAAACATGTCGTGCCAGGCCAGCACGACACGTCCGACCACAAGCCCGTGACGGGCCTGGGCCGTGCCAGGCACGGCCCTGTACAGTGCAGGGCCGAACTAAGGCAGAGCCTAAAGAGAAACTCTCAAGCCCGGAACTGGCCCGCGGCCCTAGTCTATAAGGGCCAGGGCCGAGCCTGGGCCCAGGCCCTTCACAAGTTAGCCTTGGCCCTTGTAATTTTTTTTGCAAAATTTAATTAAAAAAAAGAAAATATATCATATGCTCACAAAAGATGTGATTTTATTGAATTGATAATACGAATAAGTACACATAAATGTTACCTTGTTAAAAACATTACCAAGTGAAATTCATGAGGAGATCGAGACAAAACCTTAGAGAAGGAAAAAAGAATGCAATATTCTAGAATAAGTAAATTACAAAACCTAAATACTTCCAAAAGATTATGTTATTTATACGTTAGAAAAGTAGTCTTGCACTGAATCATCTGTATATTGTTATTTTCGTCTTCTGACATTTTCCCAGTCTTTAATGCACATTAGCTCCTCCAAGATATCTGGATGCATTCTACTTCTCTTCTCGTTAAGAATTCAGTTGCTTGCACTAAATGTTTGCTCCAATGCTATCATTAACACTAAAGTTGTCAGAATATCACGAGCTATTACGGACAGTGTTGGAAAACGATCGGTCTTGCTTTCCACCATTGTAAGATGTCCAGTTTGTCATCATCGATTACAAAATTTGCTTCAAAATATTTTACCAATTCAGTAGACGCTTATGTTGATGACAATCCTACCATTTTCTCTTTCTTCTTCAAGAAACTCCACGACGACCTTTTAGGCCCCGAACTACTAGTTGACGTCGAAGTTCCCTATTCTTTTTTGACCTTTGTTGTATTTTACTTCATAAAAACCAAATAACTTTCCTAACATTTTCCTAGCGTCAGTGATAGTCAGTAGCATATCAATACCTAAATTTTCTGCTATAGAAGTCATCAAAGATTCAGTCCTATTTACTCCGCATCTAGGATCTAAAATGGTTGCTAATGCATATAACATAGGACAACATGACTAATAACTTTTAAATTTAGTTTCTATTAGCTTAACTATGTTTCCAAAAAGTTCAGTATCCCTATAATAAGAAAATGTTTATAAAATAGTTTATGCAAAGCTAAATGTGCAGTAGGATAATAAACTCCGGAAAGTAATTCAATAGCATTGTAGAAAACTTCTAAAAATTTTAAAAAAATACTCATCAATCTACCAATCTGTATAAAAAATTAAAAGCTATTTACATATGTTGTGATGAGCTGTTGATACGGGAGTGCAACCTTCAACATTAAATAGGTGGAATTCCACTTATGTCTCACGTCAGTTGAAAACCTTATTGGGTGCATCTGACTGTTCCTGTAATATTGTTTGAATTCTTAGAGCCGAGCTCCATAACTAGATATGAAGGATAAAGATTCTCTAATATTTGTTAGAATAGCTGAAATATGTTCAATCCCTGCCTGAAGTATGAAATTGATTATGTGACACGCACACCGTTGATGAAAAATTCACCCCAAATGCTGGTTTTAAACTATGTTTAAACATGTTAATTGATGCAGTGTTAGTTAATGCATTTTCAAAAGTAATAGTTAAAACTTTATCTTTTATCCCATAAAAACCAAAAATTTATATTATTGTTCCAAAAATAGCACGCCTTTGTAAGGATATGGACATAAACGAAAATCTATTATTCTCTTTTGTAAAACCCATTCATCATCAACATATCGCACCTTGATCCATAAATATCCAGTTTTCTTGCACCCCTCCCATAGATCAAAAATACAAGATACAGTAGCATTAAAGGACCTAAAATTATCAACTAGAGATTGTCTCATTGCATAAAACACTTTCATGCAATCAGAACGAGTCGTGTTTCTACTTACCCATTTGAATTGCGGACAGAAGGTCGTCTGTATGAATTCTTTGAACGACGCGTCATCTATAAAAGAAAAAGGTAATCGGCACTAGTTAGAAATTTTGCTAGTGCCTCACGAGCACGTTGTGCATCGTACGTAAAATTTTACAACCATTGTGATGTGAGTAATAGTGTTTGTTAGCGGGGAGTCTACACTCCCACCTTGGTGCAACAGTAGACATGCTTTATAATGTCTATCCATATGACCAGTACTCACACTCTTTTTATTAGAAAAGTGCTTTTTACAATACTTACATACCGCAAGAATTTTCATTTCACCTGTTTTTAGATTTTGTTGGGGCTCCTTTATGAAATGCTGCCATGGAGGAGAAGTTCGCGGTCTTTTTCCCCTGCTGCATTCTCCAACTTCCTCGTTGTGCACTAAAGCATTATCAACCGGAGCACTTTCCGGTTTCAGTAGAGGTGGGGTTAGGAGGCATCATTTCATCGTCGAAAAATGGCTCATCACCAAGCTCAGGGAGAGCAGTGAAATCAGGAAAGTTTGATGCGGCCATTTTCTGAAAAATTGAACTTAAACTTTGTAAATGAAAGAGCAAGAACATGAGTGACTGCGAGAGAAAAGCTTAGAATCAAAATCAAAAAGACAAGATGAGAGATAGAATGAAAGTGAGATGAGAATTTGAGAGTGAATTGTTGTGTGGGATTTAGGGTCGGATTAAAGAGTATTTATAGAAGACTTTGGGGATTTTTTTAGATTGTGACCATTGGGTCCTTCGCGGGCCCAACAGTCACAATCCTCACAGGCTGGAGGGCTTCTTGGCGGGCCGTTTCGCGGGCCTGGGTAGGGTCGAAAAAGGGTCGAATTTGGGCTTAGGCCACGGGCCTTCACGGGCTTGGGCCACGAGCTGAAAAGCTGTGGCCCAGCCCTAGCCCATCAAACATGCCAGGCCGACACGGTCTATAACAGTACCGCACCAGGCCATGCTGAATCGATAGCCCAGCCCATTTAACAACTCTACGCGCATGCTTTTTTTTTTGTCTCTTTACGCATCCCTAATAATACCATATATACAACATCAATTAAAACATTTTAACTACATAGAATTTTAATTAAGGGAGAAAGAAGGAAATAGTAGATTTAAGGGGAAATTAAAATTAATAGGAGAATCGCAAAAAAAGTATAGTAAATAATAGAATAGTTAAATCGTATGTTTTTACATACACTAAAATATCGAAAATGCCTCTATTAATATGCCTACCCTAATATCAGATTCTTCTCTTTCTCTCTCCTCCATCTTCCTCGCTCTTTCTCTCTCCATCTCCCACCCCCGCTCTCTTTCCTTGATCTCTCTCAGCTAATGGTTTCTCTCTCCCTCGCCAAACAGAGCTGCGATATGGAAATCATTCTAGATAAGAAAACACATCTCCGTCTCTCCTTTTGATCTTCCTCACTCTCTCTCCACCATTGATGATGTCTCCAACACAGTCGTGATCTAATATTGTTGCAGAGAAAGAAATTGGCGAAGAAATGCAGGGCATTCTAGGAATTTCAAATTTTATTTTTTAAAAATGTTATTTAGTTCATTTTTGAAAACCTTTTGCTATTAGTTACAAATACTTCTAAGAAATGACATTTATTATAGTTTTTGTTTAATTAATTAAGGCACTATGATATGTTAATTGATACGACGATTTAATTGATGTACTATAATATTATTAAAAAGATAGAAAAATGGGATAAGAATAAACAAGACAAATAAGTGAACATGTGATAGTCATCAAATCTTTGAGATAAAATGATCAAGATAAGATAAGTTGTATAATTTTACATCACATAGAAAAAATTATCGGTGATAGATTATAAAAAAGGACATCATTGTTTAATGATATGAAACTTTTTGAGGTGAAATTTGAAAACAAATTTGTGTGAAAATACGAGTCATAACATATAAAAAAACCCCAAAGCCACATAATATTCTTCATTAGTAAATTGTATTAATATTATGAGAAAGACATGGAAAACAATGAGAACAAGGAGATAAATGAGTGATCAAATCCCCAAGAACATATGATTCTCTTCACACATCCAAGTTTCTGAGTAGAGTCTATCTATTTGTCTCTGACAAAATATGTATGCATGAAAATTGTTTACTTGATCATATATCAATACATATTGAACGATATTTTAAAGATATTTCAAATAAGTAGAAGTTGCCCTATGAATACTAACTTGTCTAATTTATTTAATTGTCGAATCGAACAATATGAGATTATGATAAATATTTAGAACAGTTTGACGAAGTATAAGAATTTATCTCGGAAGGTACATTTTGATGTCTTATCATCGTAGAATTTTCCAAGAGCTCATACCTCATACAAAGTTACTGGACACATTAGATAGCTATCATGTATATGAAAATGTCACATTACACTTCTTAAATAAGAAATGTAACGCAATCAAAATAGGAACCGATAAGGATAAGAATTAAGAGATTCATTTGGGGTTAATACGTAGCACATCCATCATTATCATAACCCCGCCAGCACCACTACTAAAGTTTTGCCACGCATCATTGTGATTAGCGTTCATCTTTTCTCCTTTTCGTCTTTGATTAATTATTACGGAATCATCTTTGAAATGTTAATCATGAGTATTATCAGATGTCATAAACATCAAGTTATGATTAAGGTTATTACTCTTAGCATATATATTAAATATTATTTATTAGAATAGACCTTTTTTGGTATATTAATATATTAATAAGTTAGATTTTTTATCTGTTAAATGTGTATAATATCACATAAAAATTAAAAAGTATGTAGATTTAACGGTTAAAAAAATTTAATATGTCAATACGTCAGACGTATGAGGAAATCTTTTTTATATGAATTGAGTTCTTACACGTACATTTTTTTTTTCTTTTCCCCTTCATTTTAATTTTCATGTTCCCTTTGCTTCTAGAAAAAGATCTATAAATAGCGCAAAAATTTTTCAAGCATAATTAATTAATTACGTAAACATCTGGAATTAAGGGTTAAATTACCATGACAATGTCCTTCATTTAAAAAGCACAGATACTTGGATTTCTTTTTTTTCCCCACGATACTTGGAAATTTAGCACCATGAGTAGGGGAAAACTACTCATGAAAAAAATCAAAATGGATTTAAAAGTATTTCCTCGGGCATCATAAAAATACGGTTCATAATATCCATCGAGGTAATTAGAGGTAAATTTAGATGGATTCACGTTTTTGTGTTTCCTAGATTTCTAATTATATTTCATATTTTGTTTTGATAGATTTAATGGCCTCATTTCATATATGCCTATGGCAGCATGGAAACGTTTTTTTTTTTTTTTTCAACATCATAGCTGGGTCACCTGGCATACAAACAATAAAAACAAACACAAAGTGACCAATAATTAATGATGGCTGAAAAATGACCATCAAATTTATATAATTCACAATTTCTTTGTGCTCTATGATCTGCTTGCTTTTCTCCAAGATATGAGTCTTGACCTTATCCTTTCAGGGTAAATTCCGACTTTGCTTTCTTTTTTCCCTAGATTTTAAGGTTAAGTTTCGTTTAGTCCTTGCATTTTGTCCTTTTTGGGTTGTTTTTTTCTTCTTTTTTGTCTTTTCTATTCGAAACCCTTTTGTTATTTTCTTTTTTTATTAATAATATAAATTAGTAGGGAAATTGATAGAAAACGAGGTTGTTCAACTGATGTACAAACCTAGTTAGTATGTACTAGTTGTCTATGACATCAGTTATTTTCTCTCATAATTTTTTTTTATTTTTTATTTTAAAAAAAAAAAGGCCGATTGTGAACTTGGCCCATTCCCTTACAGTTATAGACAGTTTTTTAAGAAAAAGTAATTCATCGTAACAGTTGTACTCCGGAATAAGCAAATATGGGTTAATCAATATATAAATTACTTAGATACCTTCACTATTTCTTACAAAAGGAAGATAATAGAAAAATTAGATGCCCTATACTACTAGTTCAAATATAAAGCTGCTATGCATAATCATATATCATTTTAGGTTACGTGTTCGTTACTAACCATTTTCCTTTAATTTGTAACCAAATTCCACAAGTTAACTAAGACAAGCAAGGGCTCATTAATTGACGAGTTAGGAGTTTGCTATAAGAGCGCGTGCATATATATATATATATATATATATATATATATATATAGTTTTCTTATTTAATTATATTTACTTATTGCTTTTTTTAACAGCAGGACATACAAGGGTATGCGCGAAACCACTAAATTTCAGAAGGATATGTAAACGAGATCCCAAATTTTTACGATAAAAAAAAAAAATAATAATAATCTTAGTAGTTAAACTCACTCCTTTCTTTAGAGTAATTTAAAATGTATGTTGCATTGTCCTTTCATTGTAATGCAAAGTTGCCAGAAGAAATAAAAAATAACTACATAGAAATAAAATTTATTTATATTTAATAATATGTACTAGAGGAATTATTTAATATACCGAGTGTACCACGTTATATTGTTTATATAGTACACTCATCTAATGAGATTGTACCATTTTGACATTTTATCTATGTCAACTTTTCACTTTTATCGATGTCTAAATAGTACAATCTTATTGAACGAGTGTATATGACGTGGTACACCCTAGTGTACTGAATAATTCTTCTAATATACTAATAGCATAGAATAATGGCGAATTGGTTGGATGTCACGCCGCCTCTCCCCCCACTAAATTGAAAAATCAGTACTCCTCATTGTTCGATCTTAAATTTATAAGTGATTTTTATGGTACGAAACATGATCATGTGTAGTCCATATTTTTGGCTTTGAAATTATATTGAAGTTAAATAAAAAATGAAAGAATATAAAAATCTGATAATATTTAGAAAGCATTATCTTTTATAGGTTTTTTTTTTTTTTTTTTTCGATAGGTTTTTCAATTTTTATTTTTATTTTTAAGGTTGTTCTCTTTATACACAACTGCAAAATCCCAAAAAGATACAGAATATAAAACAATATTTCTACATAGAGGGGAGGAGGTGTGATATATTAAAAGAAATTAAATTATAATCTCATTTTCATGAGTCATTATTAATTATTTCATAATCTTAAAAACCATGTGTACCTCGACTCATTAAACAAAAAGTAAACATTCATTATTTAAAATATTGTACTAAGAATCTTTCGGTGTTTCAACTCCTTTAAATAATGTTCACTTATATAACATTCGGTATATTTATTTAGTTTGATGTTTTTTGGAAGTTTTTATTGAATAAAAAAAAAAAAAAAAGGAGAATATTCGAAAGAGAAATGAAAGAGAAGACGGTATGCAAAGATTGACAGCACATAACTTTGGATTCAACCGTTGATATAATTGATTCGTATATGTTTGTATGCATATTATTGGGTGTTAGGGGGAGAAAAAAAATAGGAATGCCAAACCTTTATTTATTTTTTTTTTTGGGGTAAAAAAAGCTTTCTCCGAATGCGAAACATTGGTAGCACAAAAATAATGACATTGAAATACTTGATCAAAGTAATCTCTTTTTTTATTTTTTTAGAAAATAAGATAATGTGGGCCAGCTGAAAGCGCTTCTTCTCCGTCACTCTTTTTTTTCTCTCTCTCTCTAGAAACTAGGGTTTCCATCTTTTTGTGAGTGCGCCATCTAGCTTGGGCCAGAGACCTTTGCCATCGCTTAGCCTTTGGGTCTCTGGCCTAGAGTTGGAGCTTGGTGTCCTTCCGACAATTTCTCCTGTTGGGAATGGTGTTTTTAAAATACGAGATATAATATGATATTTATTAGTTATTTAATAAAAATGAATTTTCTATTTTATGTGCATGTATTGCTAAATACTTTATGAATGTTATTTGAAAATTTTACAATTAGTCATGTGACCATATAAGTGTTATATATAAGATGATAATATTTAAAGATAATAATCACAATGTGTCCACAATGAATATAATTCAAATTTCAAAATCCCTAATTAAAATATTACTAATACATGTCATACTTATTAACTAAACAATTTTCTGCCAGAAAAGGTATATTTCAGCACTTTCCCTTGTGTGTATATATATGTATATGTATGACGGATCCATACAGAAGAAAATAGTATGTAATATTTCAAACTAGGACCTAATATAGGGCAATCAATTAGAGTGGCGCCAATCACATTTCACTAAGGTTTCAAGTTTAGGATTGCATTCCCCGGAAAGAAGTTTAAGATTACATTGCTTATAACTATCAATAGTTTATCAATTATCAAAAGCCAGCTTATATTGAGAGTAGGTGACACTATATTGAGAGTAGGACGTGACACAAAACTGACTTTAATTTAGTATTGTGTTCTTTTCAAAAATATTAGTATTATAACAATTTCCATATTTTCTTATTACAAATTAATCCTATACATTTTTTTTTTTTTGGCAATTTCGATCTTGCTTCTTTAAATTTATGATTTGACCTTTAAAATTAATGGAGTTGATTATGTATTTAAACGTGTGATAACTTGAAATTTTAATAAATAGTGAGATAGAAGATGTTCTAACTTTTAAGAATTTTCAAGATGAATGAAGCCAATATACATCTCATATGATAGTTTTGTAAAATCTCATAGGATAATTTTATAAAAATTTTATTATCACGTGATAGTCACATGACTGCTTCATATAATAATAATATTTAAAAACAAACAGTACAAAAATATATTTTTTATTAGCATATTTTTTTTTAAAAAAAAAAAAAAAGAAGAAGGCCAAGTGACAAATAAAATCCTACACATCATTTCTTTCTTATAATTGTTACTTTTAAAAATATCAGAGGTTAGATATGACATGCCCCACATGTGGCGAACAACCTAGTATCCTTTTTAAGATTTCCATGCCATAATCTCCATAAAGAAATTCCTACCTTTTCTTCCATTAATCCAAAGATCGTAACAAAGGCCTTTTTGGCTCTTCATTAAAGGCTCTAAACAGTTTACCAGTGATAATGCTTTTCTTCTTCTTTTTCCCAAAAAGAAGGCTATATTTTATATTCTTCTAGTACTCCACATATCCATCATGGAGAAACTAATAATATCAAATCAACACATATTGGAATTAAAAAAAAAAAAATCAGCAAAATATTGAATATAAAAATTAAAATCAAAAGAAATATTTAATCTAAAAAGTTACAAAAAGAAATATTAAAGTAAATAATTCCCTGCACAGCTTCCGCACTTTGATGCGCAGTCTAGGGTTTAACTAATAATCATGTTCTTATAAGACGTAAATAAAAATACGCATATAAGAGATAATATATATATATATATATATAATATATATATTATTTGTCAAAAAAAAAAAAAACAAAGTATAAATTATAGAAATTGAAAAAAGAAAAAAGAAAAAAGAAAGAAAACTATATAGTCACAACGCAGTAGTAGAAATTGGAATGCAAGGATAGGCAACAGCTTATATTCCGATTATTAATCGTATTATCATGAAAAGTTTTATCTACGTATCTTCAGCAAATTACCTTTAGTTTTCTTTGTACATTTATAAGATATGGTCTTTACACGATAATTCTATGCAAAAAATGGAATGAACTTTTAAAAAGAGGTCCGAGTTTGAAACTTTGTACCCTCTTTTATTACTTTTTTTTTTTTTTTGAGTTTTCAATTTTTTTTTTTTTCTTAAATGTATAATTTAGCTAGTTTATGGGTTAATAAAATTGATTTATAATTAACGTCATATACCAAGTATGCTTCTGCTGTTCTAGGTAGTCTATCAGATTATTATGAGAAGTTAGACAAATAAAAGCAAAGAAGAGCTGGACAAAAAAAGAATCAAATTACTAGCAAATGTAATGGTCAAAATTCTTATGTTATGACTTAATGAAAAGATCAAACTTATTGGTTTTGAAGCTTATTTTTCATCATTTTAAGGTCTAAAGATGTTTTTTCTCACTCTAGTTATTTTTAATTATTGATTTAATGGCACGCGACAACTAAATCTAATCGCAATCTAGTTCAATCATCAATCGACGTGGCTTAGTTGGATGATTATAATTAGTTCACGTGATCGCCGATTCTCTGTCTTTGAATATTATTTACCTCAATTGTACTAAATCAGTAATTATATCGTTGAATGTGACGTTAATTGATGAGGTCGTTTAATTGGATGGTCGATGGAACTCTACTGTATGTACAACATAATTAAGTATATGTCCGTAGTAATCTTGAAATAATTTATCACATTGACTAAGTTAAACTATTTATATGGTTTTAATTTGGCTTAAGTACTATTTTGATATTTGCGACTTAGTTAATTAGTCATATTTAAAACTAAAACAATTGTTCTTAAGAGTGGTATATGGCTCTAATAAAAGCCAGCCCGGTTTTGGTTAACACAGCCCACTGTTTTAGACTTTATAATTAATTAGGGATCACAGGTAAGCTAATTATTGTATATACTACGTTAATTAAACGTAATCATGTCTAAATCAATCTTGATTAGCATGTGCGCACTAATTGGGTATTACGATTGCCACTCTGGCGAGCCTTGGAGAGAGAGAAGCATGTTCAAGTGGTTGGTGAAACCTGCAAATTAAGTGAAAGTCCTTATTTTTTGATTGAAAAACTCAAATCCTATTATAGAGAAAATTAAAGAAATTATGTTAGTAATTAAGATCTCACAAGTCATACACATTTCTTTCAAAAAATTTACGTAAATTGCTTTTAAGATTAAGAATTGACCCTTCGGAAGTTTATTTATTTGGTTTGTATACTGATGTTCTTGTTCCATTTTCTTACCCACTTCATTCCCTACTTTTCTTAGCTGTTATTTTTATTTCATTCGTGGAAATTTTTATGATAAAAACTGCTATTTCTATTTAATCCTCTTTATAAAAATTTCTTAATTAATAATAACAGATTCTATTCTATTCTAAAAATAAATAAATAAATAAATAAAACCTCCTTTTAAAAACTGATGTTTCTGTTATTAAATTACTTTTTTAATAGTCTGATTTGTTGGTAAGGACAATTTTTAGTTATGTAAATTTTGAAAGTAAACAAAAAAGGTCAAATCGTTAAAGAACTACTCCAACAATTATAACAAAAGTTCAAACTAGTAAGTAAGATAAAATGGCAGTATTTACCGTCAGACTTCCCTTCATCTGTGGAAAACTCAACTTCATAAAGACGTCCAATCAAATTTTCTGTGTTGCACAGTTGCACATTGGTTCAAATATAATATTTCTCGTCCCATGTGCATAGTCTATTGGAACACATGTCACAATCCAATGGAGAGAACTTTTATTCCGATTGGTCACTTGACATTTTATATACTATATATTCCATATATAAAATTAATTCGTTATTTTAAGTTTATAATTTGAATTGAAATATGATTTTATATTAAAGTTTTTATTATAATTAAAAATTTAAATGTGATTATTTTTTAAAATTTTTTACTGTAATAAAATTTAAATTTTAAACTCAAAACAATAAAGTGAATAGAATCTTCGTTTATTTCGCTTATTTGAGTTTAGAATTTAAGTTTTATTACAGTAAAAAACTCTCATAAATAATCACATTTAACTTTTTTATTACAGTAAAAAGTTCTCATATAAAATTACATCTCAATTTAAATTAAAAACTCGAATTAACGAACTAAACAGGCCTTAAAAATATGATTCAACAGTCATATATTGGAAAATGTATTAATATGAACTACAGAACTAGCTATGCGGAAGTCCACTTTCATGTTCACACACAGCCCTCAGTAAAGCATTTATTTATTTTATTTATTTTTTTTTTTTTTTTTTGGACAAAGGAAAAAACCTTATGGACACATATTTCGACGTCTCATTTTTGGACAAACCAAAAGAAACAGTGTACACCCTTGAATTCCTGGCTATTAGTCATTTGACTTGCCGACTTCGTACTAATCACATATATTTTATTTGCTCGATCTCAATGTTATTTAATAATGTAAGTACATTAATCTACAGTTATACTTGAAACTTAGTATCATTTTATTGGTTGGGTGGCTTGATAAACAGTTTTATAATTTATAATTTTTATTTTTTCAAGTACTATCTTAACAAGATGGAAATATGTGCATGATCCGAACTCGTCACCCTATACATTGAAATACAAGGCAGGTGTTTTATAGTACTTGAAATTTATGATTAGGTATTGTAATTAATTAGGGAACGTTTAGTTTATGGATTAGAATTATTTTTAATTTACGTGTATTTTTTAGAAAAAAAAATACTGTAGCGAACCACGAACCATAATTCGAATCAGAGAACAAATTAAGGTACCAAACATCCCCTTGGTAATTTTCATAATATCTAGTAGATAAATAAAAAATAAAAAAAAAACTAAGAATACAAGTCATAGTAAATATAAAGAGATTTTCAATATACAAATCTGTATCGAGTTCTATCAATTTTACATAATATTTTTTTATAAGATTTTGATTAAATCTAATGTTAAAAAAATACACAAATACACTATAATAGGAGAAAAAGCACCTATAATATAATTTTGTAAGAAAAAATCACATGTCATCCATGCTCAAAATTTCGGGCCCGTTTGGTAATATTTTCAAAATGGTTTTATTTTCGGTAAAAAAATGAAAATGAGATTGTTTTGAAAATCATTCTGGAACCGATTCTGAAATTATGTTTGGTGGTCTTTCAAGAGATTGGTTTGAATATGATAAAAAAGTGAAATCGTATTTAGTTATATTTATGTTTGTTTTGAGTACATGTAATAAATAATCTTAAATTAATATATTAAGTAATTGATAATTGATAATTTTTTAGCAAATAAAAATTAATATATTAATAATATAATAATAATGGATAAAATATCATTAATGAGTACATTAGTAATTAAACTATACATATAATAAATTAATATGCTAAATAATTAAAAAATAGTAATTAGTAATTAATTATAAATAATTACTATGTTAGTAATGTACTCTTATTTATTAGATTATAAGTAATTAATTAGTGTATTAAGAAAAATGATTAGTATATAAATAATTTATTAATATTCTGTTTACTACTTAAATTATTAACTTTTAGTTACAAAATTAAATAATTAGTTAATTAATTACTAATGTTTATTTAATAATCTATTATAATATATCAAATGAACAATTTTTGGTAATTATTCTTTTTATAATGATTAATTACTAATTATTAATTAATTATTATTATTGAATAGTTTATTACATATTGCTAATTATAATTTAATATTAATTATTAACGGAGTAATTACTATTTATTTTTTATTTACCAACTATTTACTAATTAATAGATTATAATTAACATAATATATGATTGATATATTAAATATTAATTACTTATTTAATAACCTATTATTACTTGTTTATTGTTAATATGTTATATAATTAATTTTTGGCAATTAATCTTTAACTAAATAATTAATTACTATTTATTATTTTATTAATAAAATTAAAAACTTAATAGTAATAAATGAATATTTAATTAATAATTAAGTCATTACTATCTATTTATTACTTATTAAGTATATTTATTTATTAATTATTAATTAATATATAATATAACTAGTAATTAATAATTGATTAGTTAATATAACTTTGTTGATA
This sequence comes from Morus alba, assembly GCA_012066045.3. Classification (NCBI taxonomy): domain Eukaryota; kingdom Viridiplantae; phylum Streptophyta; class Magnoliopsida; order Rosales; family Moraceae; genus Morus; species Morus alba. Next base: position 11,763,716 of record CP050234.2, read on the forward strand.
AGTACTAGAAAATGAAAACGGAAAAAGGAAAATAATTTTCAATCGTTTTCTACTTTCTTTACCAAAATCATTCTCATTGTTTTTTTGTTTTCGTTTCCGTTTTCAAAATTTTTATTAAAAAAACGCGATTTATAAACCATTTTCGTTTTCATGCCTCAAAATACATGTAGAAATGTTTTAAAAACAATTCCAAACACACCCTTCATTTTTTTACCTCTTTTTATGAAATTTCAGTTGGATGCTACTTTATAAGAAAAGATTATAACTCTTCCGAAACCCATAGTTGAAATATAATATTATGTTCCTATGACTCCCCATTCAATAAAGAAATGTCTATAATTTCTTTTTATTGTGCCACCCATCCATGATCCATCCATTTTACCTCATTTCGTGCCAATGATCCAAACAAAGAGTCTTCTAAAACATGTAATTCTAAGTGCTACGTTTTAAATTCCCAGAAAAGAAAAAAGAAATTTTCATTAAAATCTTAACATCATTAATCACAAATTACATAGAAGACTTAAAAGACTTTCTACTATAATTGTTTAGGCCTTGGAGTGTTGAACTTAGAAGTATTGAGCATTTAAAAAATAACAACAAACTAAAGTAACATTAAGTAGCAAAAAAGAGTTGTGTAACTGTGTATTTTTTGACAACAAATATCCTTTCTGCACAATTAACCAATGCAATGTTCTAGCCGAGAGAGAAAAAATAAACATAAAAATATCAAATTATTCAGTTGTTTGTTCCTTAAGTAGGAATTTGCTTCAAATTCCTTAAGTAGGAAGATTATTAGGGCTCTTAAGGTTGTGCATTGGTTGGTGACCTACGATTTTCGTCGGTTCAGCAGCAACCGATACCTTCGATTCTTCAATTCTCAGAAACCGAGTACCGACCGAAGAGGGAGGGAAACCGACATGTCGATGACTGATTTTCTTGGTCGGCCACACGTGGATAACTTATGTAGGTTGAAAACGGGAGATAAACCCGAAGAGACGGCACCATTATGTCAGCGACTATGATAACGTGTCGTAGAAGGAGAAGGAGAAGAAGAAGAAGAAAGATAAGCAGCTGAGAAAGAAAACTATTAATGGACTAGTGTTTTTGACTTTAGTATGTGGGCTTGGTTCAAAACTCAAATGGTCTTGACTTGGGCCTTGCTGAATGTATGTAGGAATGTGGCCTTTTTGTTTTTTTTGTTTTTTTTTTTTTGGGTGCTATGGAAGGTGTGTAGCTGGTTGGACTTAGGCCTTAAGTTGTAAGGTTTTATTTAAGAAAAAGAGACAAATACCTTGGTACCCATTTAGATATTTAGATGTCAAGATTGGCCAACGAATTCTATTCCTTTATATTAGAATCAATCAAAGGCCCAACATATTTATTACTAATATTACACTCAATAGTAAAAAAAGGTAATCTATGGTATTACCACTAGGAAATTACTAGATGATGCTAAGACGTAATCTCCAGTCACGGCTACCGGTGCTGGTCATGATCTAACAGATTATGATTCATAATCTGTCATTTTAATTTTCTACTTTTAACCAAACAAAATAAGACGTCTCTGGCTCCTGCGTTGGTCGCCATCTCCAGCAACGGTCTTTAACTTTCATATTATCTTTCATAATCCGTTAGATTATTTTTCTATTTTTAACTAGTAAATGCGATTTTGTCTCTGCACCAGCATCAGTCGCTATAAGGTCAGTCATCGGTCATAATCTACCAATTATGCTCGTAATTTGTTGGATTATTTCTCTATTTTTAACCAGAAAATTAGAACTTGTCTCTGGCTCCGAACACGGGTACCGGTCATAATTTGTCAAATTATACTTCATAATCTATCAGATTATTTTTCCATTCTTAACTAAAAAACACATGTTATCTCTGATTCCAACGTCAACCGCCGGTCATAAATCTGCTAAATTATTTTTCTATTTTCAAATAAAAAATGTCATGTTGTCTATGAATCAAGCATCAATCGCCATTCATAATTTAACCTATTATGGTTTCATAATCTGTTAAATTATGTCAATCGTTAATCACCGATTACCTGTCATAATTTGCGAGATTAAGTTCGTCACCCGTCACTGGTCATTGTCTGACAGATTATGTCAGATTATTTTGTTTTTTTTTTTCCTAAATATTGAGCAATTAAAAAAAAAAAAACAAAAAATAGGACAAACCAAACATCTCAAATCTTTAAAACAAATCTTAAATCTCAAAATATGATATCTAACATCTGAAATCCGACGCCAGTAAGAAAACTCCTAGGATTATACCAAACAGGGACCAAAAAAAAAAAAATACCAGAATTACGAAAACTTTCATACAATGACAGTGTCTCTAGAGCTAGTCAGATTTGCAACTTGCGAACACCTTAGGTCTGGGTGTGTAAAAGTATCCGCAGATATAATGAAACACACAACATAGTTAGCCATTCGTTATAGCTGCACACCTAGATCATGCAGAGGTCAACAAAGAACATAATGGGTCTCAAAAATTGCCAGTACTAAGAAAACAAAATGCAATAATCATTTCCACAGAAAAGTCAAATCTTAATAAGAGAAAAAATGAAAATTCTCAAAACAGTTGAAGTAACTCGTTGATTGGAATATTTATTTGAATATATTTTTTTTTATTTAATTCTTTAGTTAAATCACATTGAAAATAACATTTAGTATAGATTGACAAGAATAATTTTGGTATTTTTAAAAATTTTATTGCTTCAGGGGGTATTTTAGCTAAATTTATAAACACGGAAAGTATTTTATTTATTGTATAATAAAAGGAGACGAGTGAATTAGTTTGTCTTGTGAAAAGAATAAAGAGTGCATTTGGAATTGGTTTCTGATTATTTTTGAAAATGTTTTTTCACCTCTTTTTGTAGGAAATGAAAACGGTCTTTAAACCGTGTTTGTTTAGTAAATGTTTTGAAAAAGAAAAAGAAAATAAAAAAAAGTGAGAATGATTTTTGTGAATGAATTAAAAAACGATTGAAATTTGTTTTCCCTTTTCTATTTTCACTTTCTAATATTTATCAATCATGTAATATTTAATAATTAATTGTTAATAATAAAATATATTTATTGATGATTAATATTTAAATATACTAAATTATTAATTAAATATTAATTTTTTATTGTTAAATTTTTTATTTATTAATTATTTAGTTGAAGATCAATTGTCAAAAATTGATTATAAAATACATTAACAATGGAATAATTAATAATAAGTAATTAAATAAATAATTATTAATTAATTTATCAATCATATAATATATTAATTGTAATTTATTAATTTTGTAAATATTTGATAAATAAAAAATAATTAATTATTACTCAATTAATGATTTATATTAAATTATAATTAATAATAAATTATTGTTTAAGAAATAATTACTAAAAATTAATCATATAATATATCAAATAATAGTTTATGAAATAAAAATTAGGAATAATAATTCTTTAATTATGTAACTAAAGTTAATTATTGAATTAGTAAATAAAATACTAATAAATCATTAATATACTAGATATTTTTTATTAATACAATAATTAATTAAACTAATAAAGTATTTATTTTAATGATTTAGCATATTAGTTTATTATATATATAATTTAATCACTAATGTACTAATTAATAATAATTTTTATTTGGTAAGTGATTATCAATTATGAATTACTTAATATATTAATTTAATATTATTAATTACATGCATTTAAAAATAAAATTTCATAATATAATTAAACGTGATTTTATTTTTTTTATCATATTCAAAATGATCACTTAAAAACTTAACCAAATGTAATTTCAATACTGAAAGTAAAATTATTTTAAATACGTTATCAAACTGGCCTAAAATTTTCAACCAAGAAAAAGAAAACAACTAATCCAAGATGCGGGAAAGGAGGCCACTTGTCACGTACTCACAGGTTTGCTTGGGGTTGGTTGAGATCTTGTACGTCGGATTAGGATTATTTAGGTGTTAGATCGATTGCTCAAATTTAGTACTTAACACGTGGCATAAGGTCAAGTCAGCTATGTGAATGCGATATCGAACGGTACTCCCTAATACAGCTGGTTGCAACGGGTAAGCTATAGCCCCACGTGGCCCAATAAAATTACTCCATGTGTTACTTTGAAGGTGATAAGGTTGACTTACTTTCCCAGCTCAGGTGATTCTCTTTTTCGTGTCTTTCTTTATTGGCCTTTTTGTCTTTTTGACTTTTTGACTCGTTGAATTGAATGTCCTAAGTAGTCAAAAGTTTTTCGTAAAAAATAAAAAAAAAAAAAAAAAAAAAACTATCTATTTTTTAATATTTTTTATTCAAAATAAAATACAATTGTAACAAGTTGTAATAGACACTTGCGTCCTAGATGAATAGAAGCACCCTAGGGCCTAGTGCATTATAACTGAAATAACAATATCGTAAACAAGTGTCAATAACAAAATTAAAAATTTAAATTTTATTAAATAAAATGTTCAAACAATCAATTTAACTTTTTACTATAATAAAATTTTTTACTATAATAAAACTCAAATTTTAAACTCAAATTGATAAAATAAACGAAATTAAAGACTTTAATCACTTCCAAAAACTAAATAGTTACGCAGTAGTAGACACACTATAAGCCGCTCCTACAGATTCAAGGTGTTGCTTTAATTTTACCCCAATTAAATTATTATTTTATATTTTTTTCCTATATGTTGCCCATTGAATTTTATATTTATGACATTTATATGAAATATTTAAAAATAGTTCATACCTCAAAGTAAAAAGTTTAGTTTTGAACATTTTATATTTCAAACCTAAATTGCTAAATGGATCAATAATCAATTCATAAGTTTACAATTTGTGGATTGTACACCTTAAAAAAATAAAATTAAACTTAATGAGAAGATTGACTTATTTGGATAAAAAATATAAAAATAATTAATAATTATACTATTATTTTAATTTAAAACTTTTGATTTCACCCCGCTCCCATTGAAAAAAGTTCCTCGCCATTGAAGGCTGAACATTATTTTCTCATATTATGTATTTTTAGGAAAAACAATGGTACTTCAAAAATTGGTGGACCCCTTCCCAGCAAAAAAAATGGTTCCCAATTAGTTTGTGATTAACTGGTACATATTATAGTCCCGTTTATTTCACTAATTCAAGTTTAGAATTTAAATTTAATTACAGTAAAAAATTCTCCGAAACAATTATATCTAACTTTTTTACTATAATAAAAAATTTTACATAAAATCACATCTTAATTTAAATTAAAACTTTAAATTGGAGAATTAAACAAGCCTATACAAGTGTATAACCTTAATTTGGTGACGTAAACATGAGGAAGAAAGAAGATAGAAGAAGAATTTGACTTTTGAGAAAAACTTGGGAAAGTAGTAATGAGATGCACGAGCATCTTGTCAAAAAAAGTGAAAACTACTCTTTCTCACTACTAGTAGCTAGCTAGCTAGCAAAATAAACGCATTATTGCTTTTGTAGTAATTAATTGGCTAGCTATGACCAAGTTGACATTAATATCTTACAATATTATCCCTCTACGTTCTTCATGAGCCTATTTAAACCTCTTCTCTTAGACACTTAAAAACACGTACAAAACACATTTTAACAAAATCAGAGTTTACATTGATTTTCAAAAATGTCCAAAACCAGTTTGAGTAATTACATGATCTTTCTCAAAGCTTTGTTGTACTTATTCCTTCTCATTAATTCTCCTAGTCCTGTCATTGGCATAAGGCCAATAGAAATGGAGTTGATCGCTTCACCGGCACCGGCACCGTCGCCGGATTACGTGTCGTTTAAGCCGACGGAAGGCATTGCCGGCCAACACGGGCTCGGAAGCCGGCCCGCGGTGGAGAATTGCATGCCGAAGGGTTTCCGGCGGAATTCAGCTCCGAGCCGATATATCAACTCTCAAACTCTTGGTTCTACCTTGTGTTCTACTTCTTCCACTTCAAGCAAGGGCAATATGAAGAAGCTTCCGTGAAAGGGATATAATTGTATAATTAATTACGTACCTATATCATACTTAATATTAGATATGTGCCACCACGTACCCCCCCCACCCCCGCCTTTTTTTTCCCCTAATTACGTGTACTTTTCAAGAGATGAATTCTCATATGTCTGAAAGAGTGAAGATGTAAATCTTCCTTCAGTTATGTAGACAATGGTCAACTATATAGAATCATGAAATACTTGAAATACAAGCTCTCTTCAGTTTCTTGATCGTTATATATATATATATATATATATATATATATATATATATATTTGAAGTTTGATATTTTCTCTTTTATATTTTATGTTTCAAAATAAATGCAAATATATATATATATATATATAAATTAGCATTGTTTGTGGAGAAATTATGTGTTATATTATAGCCGGGGCATGTTATATTCATCGTATTACGCAAATGAGATCACTCGCAATCTCAAAACAAGTAATTATCAAAGAAGTTCTCCACAGCAAATACAAAGTATGTAACTATGTATCATGAAATTCTGATGTGAACACGGGTAAGACTGTGAATTACATAGATGTAAAATAATATTGAGCACAAAGAATGAATAATGCGAAAAAAAAAAATCCAGCTATTAATACTTTTGTTAATCGAACATACGTATGTGGATTTTCATGTTGCTGAAATTAAGCATATATAATTTTATAAGCAAACAAATCTAAAAATGCTATTCATTATTCAACACGTCCAGTAACATAACAGAACAATCTCCCTACACAGTAGGTTACAACCAGTAATATGGTAGGCTACCAGCAGTACATAGTGCGCTACTATTGCCGGCAACCTGGCATGATGCTGTTGGTTGCAACCTCTGTTATTGCATAGAGGTCTAAATATTGGTCTAGCAAAAAAAAAAAAAAAAAAAAAAATGAAATATAGCAAAAATCCAATCTACTAGCTAGCCCAGAAATGTGGCAAAAGTGAAATATTCTCTAACTTATGGGAAAAAGAAAGATAGGGCAACGAATATTTTTGCTTGTTACAGTGCTTTTATCACAAAAATTTCAAATTTTCGTTCAAACTTTAAGTAAACGGACCCTTAATACCATCCTGTTAGTTCGTGGAGAGACTAGCGGCATCATAGTGGGCCTGCCTTGCTGCTTTTATTGGTCAACCTATGATAAAGTTAAGTTCATCTTGCCATAAATGCAAACGATTACCTAGTGACGTACGTATATAGATCGTACTTGGTGAGTTGTATAAAGATTGAGGTTACAATAATTGACCTATATACATGATTTTCTTCTTTTTTCTAAAAAAAAAAAAAAAGTAGGATAATGCGTTAAGGTAAAGTCTCTAATTTAGTATTAAATTAAAACGTATTTCTTTTAAAAATATGTATTTTTTTTATAAATATGTATATAAGTATTTTGATAAATTATATGTGTTTTCTCACATTATACATATTTTAAGAAAAATATATATTTTTTAAAAATATATATATGTACTACTCTAATCTGGTATCGGATTAGAGACAATTCAAATGTGTTAATATCAACTTTTAACTTTTTTTTTTTTTTTTTTTTAGTAGAACTTTTAACCTTATTAATAAGTAATGCCTTTAGTATTCGTGAAAGTAGAAGCACAATATTACAACTAAAAACGTGTTAATAGAAGCACGACGCAACGTGGAAGAAAATCGTAGCACGATCATGAAGAGAAATGTGCAATGCTAGATAGACAATTTAAATTTTTGTACCAAGCCTTTTAGTCCCTTATATGTTATATTTTATACGAAAGACAAATATATGTTATTCGTTTGATGGATAAAATTTAGGCAATATTGAGTATTTCCAAATTATTTAGATTTTTAATATCTTCACAGATCATGAAATTGTTTAATTTAATAGTATTACGAACACCAAATTTCATCTACAAATTTTGCTTTTATACATAGAAGGAAACAGTAAAATAAACAAACAAATAAATGAGCTAGATTAGCTTAATTTTTTTTTTCCCCGAAAAAAAAATATTTGTTGAGGTAGCTTGTGGAAATTCTAGACAATCTCATAGCACTTCTCAAATCAAACACTTCATATATATATATATATATATATATATATAGTTTTATTAGAAAAGAAGGATTGATGTCCTCACACATAAGTGAGTATTGCCATTTTTAAGACTGGAATTCTTTTGTGAGGACGTGGGAATTCAAACTCTAAATTGTGAATAAGGAAAGTTTAAAACAGAAATACATGACACCATGTCGCTGCCGCCACCAATGATACTGTATATTTGTGAATTGAGAAGGTTAAGGATACCAACTTAAATCTCAACTCTTTATACTAATTTGTGTGGCATGTGAATTATATTTTTATATTAGTGAGTGTTTAGAATATTATCACGTTAATAGATGATAAGAAATTATATCTAGTAACAAAAAAAAATTAATAATTCACGTTTCATATTAATTGATATATAAAAATTGAGATTTAAGTTAGAGTCTCTAAAATTACTATTAATCCAGTAGGGCTTAAATCGTATTCATGGCCAAGATCGATGTCGACCAAAATGTGAAAATGTAGGCAACGGTATAAGACTATTTGCATCGTCTGAATATTCTAATGAATTCGTGTGTTGGAAATCAGCATCACATGCATGTCATTTTGTACTTCCTACTATATATTTTGATTTGTTCGAAAACCAGGCAGAAATCATAATTAATCTGATATCCTTGACAATATAGAATTATGTGTAATGCATATTTTGGGCTTTGAGTTTCCCAACTCCAAAAATAAATAAATAAATAAAACATTCAATCTCCACCAAGTAAAAAATTCAATCTGTAGTAATTTACACAATTATCAATATATATTCACCTGTTCCCCAAGTAAATTCGATCCAAAATCGCATTTTCTTGGTAGCATGACCAAATATATAGTTTCCAATTGCGCGTCTTATCCCTTGGAAAATATATATATTAATCCATCAATCAATATCATTGTTACTCGTCTATATATATATATATATATATATATATATATATATATATATATATACATATATCTATATATATACACTTAATGTAAAAGAAATAAAGCTTCAGTTGGGAGTGCTTATAGATGTTAATGGGCTTATAAATTCGTATGCTTTAAATTCAAGTCAAAAGCGATCATCCCGACTAAGTGTGTTTATGGTTTTTCTGTGTTGTTTTTTTTCTATTGATTTCTCAACATTAATTGATCAAATCATTTTGTTATACCATAGTTCTTTACAAGTCTAACGTGACATTTCACATAGACTAATTCAAAACTCGAAGTTTAAAATTGAGCTTGGTATCTTAAACTGGATAAGATAAACTTGGTATGTTGAGCTAGATAAGTTAAGCTTAGTATGTTAAGTGAGGTAAGTGAGAACAAGTATGATGTAGCGGAAGCATAATTGAAGAAAAAACGTAATAATAAAATAAAAGGGTAAATCAGTTAACCTGTTATGGGTTGGTCTTTATTTTGTCTTTCTGTGCTTTGAAATATATTTTCTTAAAAAATTATTTTTTCTTCTCTTTAAAGGAAATTTTGCTAACATTTAGAAAAAAAAAAAAATCTCAAAAACAACATCAGTGTTAAACACTAAAAAAAAATATAGATCTCAGGATATGTTATTATAAGACCTATCTTTTATTAGTGTGTGATGGTTCAAAACTCTACCTAACATTTTTAAACTTAAATAGTTACCCAATGTAATTTCTCATGAAACTATTAGTAATTATTAGGGAAGGTAAAATAGAATATTTCTTATTATTTTTCTTTGTTTTTAGGAAAATTCTCTGATACATCTAGTGTATCAATAGATTAAATTTTTTTAGGGCCCGTTTAGCTCGTTGATTCGAGTTAAGATGTGATTTTATGTGAGAGCTTTTTACTGTAGCAAAAAAATTAGATGTGATTATTTGTGAGAGCTTTTTACTGTAATAAAACTCGAATTCTAAATTCGAATCAATGAAATGAACGGGATCTTATATACTTTTTTATTTTTATATGATATTATGTGAATTTGAGGAATAAAAATTTGAGTTATTATGTTGACTTACCAGATAATTTTTCTTATTTTTATATAGATAAAACTGTTTTGGTAGTATACACTTGCTTTGGTTCTTTTCCTAGGTTTATTCCCCATAAAAGTATAGGTTGGTCAAAGTCAAACAGACTTGAAATAGGCGACTCTTTTTCTTCCTTTTCGTTTCTAACACGAGTTATTAATTTATTTATTGTAGGAAAATTATTACTTTAATTCAAAATGCCAAAAAGGTTCTACATGTCACCGACTTTATAAACCAATCTACTTTGGACAGGGCACATAAATCGTGATCGAAAACTTAAAAATAGATCTGAAGAACAACCGTCCCAGTCACCAGTCAACGCTCGTACACTTAGAAAGATATTTATAACTATTTAGTTCGGAAATCCTAATGAAATCTTGAATGTTAGCACTTTATCTGATAAAGTATTAAATTATATGAGAGAAAAAACACCACGGCAGAGAAGTTAAATTTTTGTGAGAAAAATTATAACAGTAAAAATTTTAAGTTGTAATTTAAATTAGTGAAACGAAAAGACTTATTTTGTTAAAAATAACATTCAACTATTTAAATATTATTAGTTTTAATATTTGTGATGCATATATTGAGTTATAATTGAAATTTTTATAATTTAGAATACAAGCAATTATATGTAAAAAAAATAGAAAAAAAGATTCTATTTAGAGATTAAAAAAGAGTATCCATTCAATGGTATCAGGTTTATCTTAACGAAAATTAAATTCTTAACTCCACTGCAAGATATAGAATTTGAATCCCCACACGTATTTTTATTTTTTTTAAAAGAGCATACATTATTAGTAATTTAAGTAAAAAGGTTTCATTTTATCATAAAAATTAATACATGAAATATTCTAAATTATAAGACAACAAATAATAATAATAAAAAAAGAGTTGAAACTTAAATAAATAAATAAAAAGAAAAAAGTAAAGCACATAAAACTCACTAAGATAACAATAACCTCATATCCACTCACTTATAAATTTAAGATTTACAATTATGATTTAAGATTTAACATGCATGAAGAGAGAACAAGTATGAGAGTTAAAAGAAAAGAAAGAAGGAAGAAAGCAAGAGAGGCATCAAAATATTGTGTAAAACATTACTAAAAGAAACAATATAGTTCTTATCTACTCATATATTTAACATTTTGAGTTTAGATAAGAGAATTTATAATTAAGATTTAAGATTAGAATTACAATAAAATACCAGAAAATATAGCATATGATAGTTCATAATCTACTTTATTCATAACATATCATTTCTTTACTTAAAATGTTTGGAAAGAAAAGAAAAATGGAAGAAAAAGGAAGAAAAGAAAACTGGAAGAAAAAGAATAAAAAAAAAGAACCAAACAACTAAAAAAAAAAAAAAAACAAACAAAGGAATCAAAATGAATCGTTTTGGACGACTACAAAATGAATAGTGAGCTAAGGATATGATCTTTTTGTTGGGAATGATATCCTAGAAGCATGAAATATAATAGAATATTACTTATTTATTTAATAAAAGAGTTTATTTATTATTTTATGTGCATATATTGATGAATATTTTATCAATATCAGTGAAAATTTCATGATTATTTATGTGACCTTAAATATTGTATATAAGTATTATATGTGAGAATATAATATTTAAGGATAATAATCAAAACGGTGTGCGTAATAAATTTAATTAAAGTTCTGAATCTTTAATTAAAACATTACTAATACATGTCATTCCCATTTAGAATGGAACAATGTTATCCACATTATTAATATGATGAGATATTGAATGAGTATATTACGCATAACAAGATTATATGGAATAAGGACATAGATACAATATGAATTTATGATAATTTTTGTTAAGTATAGAAATTCTAATTGAGTCTACCGATTATTATATATAGAATGATCATAATCCTGAGTTATTAGCAGATTCTTATTTATGGATTTGTGTCTTTTGATTTACTTTGTACGAATTCTGAGATCCTGAATCATATTCTTTGTATTTTGGAGACATGATGAAGTGAGTAGCTAAGAATGTTATTATACGAGATGAAATCCATTCATTCTTGAGAAAGAAGTAGATAAATAATTTCCTTAATGGTTTTTTTGGTACTTGGATTAGTAGGAGCTCTGATTTATTAATTTGTTTTATGAATCACTGTCCATTAGAGAATCAATGGTACTCAAGGATAAAGATGTAATTAGAGAAGTTAACGGATTTCACCTAGCTCTAAGTATGAATTATTTATGGAGGATTGATCTATGTGTAATGACTATATCAAATGGACACTTCACAGTTTAGAAGTAATTTATGTCTATAATTATGAGAGTACAATTTCAAGTTTATAGTGGGGTAACTTTTAGAATTAATAGAATTAATTAGTTAATTAAAGAGTTTAATTAATTATTAATTTTGTTAGAGCTCAAAATTATAGGTCCATGAGTCCCCGTGTCGTCCTTGTAATTCTACAAGACACTAAGGCCAAAATGAGAATTTTAAAATTATAGAATTCTAAAAATAACGCACAAGGATAATTAATTGATAATTGATTATGAATTAAAGAATGTGATTATTTAAGTTTAAGTTTAAATTTGAATTTTGAAACACACATGTGAAAGTGTTCACATAGTATGAACGCACACTATAGTGTGAATCCCTATGGGATTTAGTTATTTTCTCTCCAAGTTATCCATTTGAATTATTTGATAAGTTATTCAATTGAAATTCAAATTAATTTAAGTTTGACTTAAATATGAATTTGAATTTGAGTCAAGATTGGACTATAGGATAAATGTAGAAATTTGCCCTGCCCTCTTCATACCGTATCCACCTACCACAAGGAGGAATCTCTTTTTAGTGGCTGGCCATATAGCATAAGGGAGAGAGTGGATTTTGTTTCAAAAATCAAATTAAAAGTGAGAGATAATTATCAAGTTTTATTTTAAAGATAAAGATTAGACTCCCTCTGGGAGTCTGACTGCTACTCTAAAAATAGGAAATTGTAAAAAATTAGATAAAAAAGTTTTCTTGCTCTCTCCTAGCTATAGTGGCCGAATTTTATAGTGTGGAAAGGAAAAATGTCCTCCTAAATTTCACGTCGTGCATGTGTTGGTGTTTGTATAAAACTTGAGTGTTTATTTACTAATCTCGTTTTGTTTTAGGTGTGCTCACACACATGTCTTCATAGATTTTAAGAATTTACGAGAAAGATTCAGGTGTTCTAAACTAGCTTGGAGAGAGGAATGTTTGAGGTTAAAAAACTCAAATTATCGACCTAATCGTTCGCTAGGTAAATAAATTAATTTAATTAATTTATTCATGTATAAATTAATGTAATCTATATAATATCTCAAAATTTTATAAAAAAATTTTTCATTATACACGATCTACTAATTACACGCTTCTACATTTAAAATCATTTTCAAAACCAAAACTTTTATATATGTAGGATACAGCCTCCTTATTCCATAATTTTCTTGTTAAAGTAGAGAAAGAAAAAAAGTAGCATTTTGTTGGTATGGTGTAAGAAAATATCCTCCTAATATGATACAGTTTAAAAGTACAAAAATTTAATAAATGTATTACATTAGAAATTTCGGAATCAGATTTATATAAAAAGATTATATTTATCTTTTAAAATTTATATAAAAGTATTAGGAATCAAATTACGTTAGGATTTTGAATTAGAATTGCTTTACGATTTGCTTATCTATATATAAGCATCTCTATATTCACCGTTTCAAAGACAAAATCCGCATCACAATATTGAGTAGTCCCACTGCTCTCTTTTCTTATCTGTCCTCCAAAATTCTTAAATTTCTCAGCATAAGATACACCAGGGAGAAACTCGTCTTTTCACAAGTCGTGTAAAGAACGAAGGAAAAATCTCCCTCAACCATAGCCAAAATCAAACTTATATATAAAGGGGCCTAAAACTAAACCAAATCCCATATCTCCAAATTCACAAACTAATCAGTCATCATTCAAAAACAACAAGAGCTTTCTCTCAATTTCTCAGGACACTCTCTCCAGTACTAGCAAGAATACACTCCCACGGAGGTACACAATTAATCATCGGCGGAAATCAAATGAATTTTGATCAAAAGAGATCGTCGTCATCAGTGATGAAACAGACGGTGGATAATCATCATCAGGATCGGAAGAAGAAGATAAAGAAGGAGGAGGAGGAGAATCAGAAGAACGTGAACTTCTGCGAGAAGCACGTGCGGGACCCATGCAGGTCGTTCGGAAGGAGATGTAGCCTGCTGGTGAAGGAGCAGAGGGCGAGGTTTTATATCCTCCGACGCTGCGTCACCATGCTCCTCTGCTGGCGCGACTGCGGTGACCCTTGATCGGTTTTGTAGTTTTTTTTTTTTTTTTTTTTTGCCCCCCTTTTGTTGGGTGGTTAAATGATGAATGTAAATTTTATTTTATTTTTTCTTCTTCTGATCACATATATATGGGTTTTAGAATACAGAGTACGAGAGGAAGGTTTTTGGAAAGTTAATTAGTTAACTCAATGGAAGGGAAAAGGGAATGATATTTTTGATAGAATGTAGCTCATGTTAAATAGAAAAATTAATATGTATTATATAGCTCATATTAATTTTGTTTCTTTTAAAGATAATAATTTTCTTTCTCTATTTTCTTTGATTTTATTTTTCTGTGATCGCACATAGTGTTAATTTCTCTTTCTCTAGTCTTTTTTGTGTTATTATCGATTTTAATGGTCTTGAATTCGCCTGCTAGGTCGTATTGACATTTAAGCAGATTTGGATTTTTTTTTTCTTTTTGATATATATATATATATATATATATTAATATGAGGGATTTTTATATATAAAACAAAATAAATGCATTGATACTTTAATTGTTTTGAATTAATTGTGTTAACACGATAATCTTTATTCAATAGGGAAAAAAAAAAAAGAAACTAAAAATCTTCGATCTGTTATATATGGTGGTTCTATTGATCCGTTATTAGTTTGCTGTATAATATATATTGTGGTTGCAATTGCTTGATGTTCTGGTTAGTGATAAAGAATATTTTAAATAAATCGGAATTCTATGTTATTAATAAGAAAAGGAAATAAGTAACTAGGTTTTGTTAATCAATATTTTGTATATATTATTTGTCTAAAAGGTTTAAAATTTTCGAGGATCTGGTTTGTTTTTGGGGCTTTTTGTATGGTTTCCTCTTGAACTTTACATGATTGACAATTCAATCTCTAAATTAAAATTTGTAGCAATCGGCTCTTTAAACTTTAAAATTTATTTTTTAACTTGTCCAGTTGATGACACCATCAAAAACTTTAACAGAAATTTCATGTGCACACCCCCGCGTGCACATAACCAGATTTCAAACTGAAGTTTATTAAACACATTTGTTTTTTTTTTTTTTTTTTTTTTTTTTTTTTAAATATTAGAAGAGGTAATCAATTAACAACAATTTTGAAGAGCGTATACGTATCCATTTCAAACAGAACAATGGTCGATATACAGAATTTAAATACAACTGAACAGACAGACACACGTTGAAGAGTGCAATCATTCATCAACGTAGGACTTGTTCATTTAGAATAAAACTTAAAAAAAAATTTAAAATCAAGTTATAATTTTATTTATGTTCATGTTTTGTTTTAAATTTTGAGTTTGAATTTGAGTTTTAACTTAAGTTTGAGACTAAAATATGAGTTTAAGTTTTCCCTTCAACTTAAGTTCTTAAACTCAAACTCAAGTTAATTCTTAAAAACGCCATAACTTTTTCGTTTTTTCGTTTTAATTCCAATTGAGTTGATTTTTTTTCTATGTGTTCACAACAAAAAGACGAATAAAACTCTACCCATATACCCTATTAAAATTTTTCATCACTATTGAGTTTTTATTAAAATACTATCTAAATACAAATTCAAATTTTGAGCCACCCAAACACAAACTCAAATAGATTCTCAATTCAAATAATAACTCAAATGTGCACATCCAAACACAAATTAAGTTACAACTTCAACTTAAATTATAACTCAAATTTAACTCAAGATCTATACTCAAGTCATCATAACTCAAAAATGCAACCGAATAAGTCCTTAAATATTCACCAAAAGGTAATAGCTCCTGAATAAAAAATAAAAAATATTAAAGAAAAAACCAAATTTCAACAACTTTGAAATTCAATGCTTAAACTACAGAATTTGTCACACCAAAAACAAAAAGGAATGTAGCATCAAGACTTTAGACATCTGGACTATTAAAACATCAAAATCTTAAATTAAGATGTTTTTTAATATGAACCTGTAAAATCAAAAGGACTACACATGTAAACAGAACTGTGATGGTTCAGGAAGTTTTTTTTTTTTTTTTTTTGGTATTTTAAAGTTATACTACATGGAAGTGATTGTTTGTTTGCTCTCTCTCTCTCTCTCTCTCTCTCTCTCTCTCTCTCTCTCTCTCTCTCTCTCTCTCTCTCTCTCTCTCAGGAAGTTTTTTTTTTTTTTATGGTATTTTAAAGTTATACTACATGGAAGTGATTGTTTGTTTGTTTGCTCTCTCTCTCTCTCTCTCTCTCTCTCTCTCTCTCTCTCTAACATTAGGGAAAAAAATCTTCATTCTTTTAATTCTTATTGTTCTTTTCAGTACAATAGATGAAGATATATATAGATCTTAAAAGAGTGAAATTCAAAGTAAACAAAGTAAAGTAGCTACCAAAAACATTTTGTTTACGTTGTCTATAATAGCGTTATAGATTGGAGCATAAAATAGATAGCATGCTAATTATGTTATTTTCACTTTTTTTAATGTTAAATATGACATTGACATTTATATTGGAAATGGTCAACATTATATTAGATGTCAAATTATAGCACATGTCAAACTTGGCCATTTTCCCTTAATGAGAAAACATTTTTTTTAATCCTTTTCCATTAAAAAAAAAAAAAAAAAACACGGTTGTTGTTTATTTAAGAAATTAAAATTTTCTTTTTGCAAGTTTTAAAACAAAATTATAATAAAAAATAAAATATAACATTTGAAATATTATTATATATTAAGGAGTATTGGAGTACAATATATATTATTTTTATTATATAATATGTATTTATTTTGAATATGGTTTAATGAATCAAATCATATTGAATCTGATCCCAAATCTCGTAATGGAGCCCTAATACTAATTAACAGAAGAAGAATCATTGGGAGGGGCAAAACAAATCTAAAATAAAAAAGAAGAGTAGTCAAAATAACGTAAAATTAGTAGGAATATCTTCGATAGAAACTAACATCTTTTTTATATTGATAATAATTGTTTTTTTATCGTTTATCTGGTATTATAACAGTATAATCTATGATTTAAATTAATTTGTGTTCACTTACTATGAATTCTTAACATTCACAAGACACTTACCAATCAAATCGTTGTAAAATTAATCAAACAATTAAAATAACAGTTTCAATCGATAGATAAAAAAGAAATGGTTTCTATTGTAGAATTTCTACATTATTATACTTGCATGTTTACTCTATTTGTAAAAATTATTATTTTTAATTATTAAATTATATTTTAACAATTAAATCTGTATATATTTATATTAAAAATTTATAACAAGACGAGACCGTCCATATTCCAAACCAAATCTTTAAAAAAAAAAAAAAACTAATCTAAAAATTAAAATACGTATCCTACCGAGAGAAAAAAAAAAAATATCCTTCTCCGCGAGAAAGAGCCTCGTGAAATGAAAAAAAAAAAAAAAAAAAAAAAAAAAAAAAAGAATCCGAAAGGCAACCGACAGCAAGAATCCTTTAAACAGCGGGACATCGTACAGCTTCACAGACCATATTTCACTTGCCACCTCCTCTGGACTTTTACCCTTTTTTTTTCTTTTTTTTTTTCCTCATTGATTGCCCACTCGTGCGCTCCTTTCTCTCTTTTCCTTTTTTTCTTCCCCCATCGCACCTGGTCTGGCCCCACTTTCCCTTTTGTTTTACAAGTTCGGCCCACTTTTCCAATGTTCTTTCTAAGTAAATTGAGAGGACTCACAAGCACTCATGCAGTAGTTGATTTTGATACGATTCATATGGAGCTTTCTGTGAGTTATTTAACTGAGGATGTATGTTTTTTTAATGTGAAATTTTTTTAGAAAAAAAGATATGTCAAAATAAAAAAGATAAAACTATACAAATATGACGATTTAAAATAGTAGGATATATATATATATATATATATATATATATATATATCGAGATTATATTGTAACCAAAAAAATGGATATTGATACTTTACAGATATTGTTTGAAAAGTATAGTAGTTTCACGAATACTGAGATAACAAAATGCTTGTGCTAATTGTATTCGAATTGAATGTCCCAACTTAGGGATATTATGATCGGAAAATATCCACAATTAACAGATTCTAATACGATTCTCACGTATCAGTTAAAACCGTGTGTACTGCCATCCATAATATAGTTTTCTATATTTCACAAGAGAAAAAGTAATGTTCTCTTCCTTTTTGTTTGTGAATAAGTGCAATATTCAATTCAGTACACGTATCTTGGAACATTGTTTTGGACATTTTTAATTTCAAATATTCTTCTTGATGATTGACTATGGAAGAGGAGGCTGACAAGGCTCACCATTAGTCTTAATTATTTGAAATTGTTTTGCAAAAGAAATGCCCTTATGTAATGCTGCAATTAACATCTCAATTCAAGAAGGGGAAGAAGATTGAGAAATAATCTTTTAACAATTAAATTTATATATATATATATATATGTCTTAAAAATTTATAACGTGTAAAATTACTCTATTAGAGATTAGACTGTTGAAAAATTAATTCAATAATTAAAATATGCAGTAAATTAGACTTCTCCACTGTTAATGCACTGAAGATTCGTTGAATAAGATGTAATCCCTTCTGTATTAAATAATGCGTTCATGGTCAAAGAGCTATCAGATCTCTAATACAAAAAAAAAAAAAAAAAAAAAAAAAAAAAAAAAAAAAAAACAATGCAATCAAAAATTATGGCTTATTTGGCATGAATGTCCCGACCAAACGAGGATGGATGCTTGATTAGTCTAATCCAAATAAATGGAGAAGTTAGTGCGGAATTCAGCATGGATTATGGCCACGTGGGACCATCTTCAATGCGTGACACGTGGGAAAGGGCCTGACTTGCATGGTGTCAAATCAGTGATAGCCCCATTATCTGAAAATCATCATCATCATCATCATATTTCTCTTCTTCTCCCGGGGGCAACAGTTTGAATCTTTGGACAGAAAATCTGCCTGACATTATCTGTCTCATGACACTCCCGTTGAAATTTTATGCAGCATAATTCCTTACAACCACAAATCTAATTTCTAATTCTAAACATGTGTATAATTACTGTTTTTTTTTTTCTTCTAAATGAATAGTTGTATCGTCTTCGACTTTTCTTTCTTATCTATAATAGAAACCTAACTCAATTATACTCAAATAATAAGTTTATAGTTTGTTTAATTCGTTGATTTAAGTTTTTAATTTTTATTGAGATGTGATGTTATATGTGAATTTTTTACTGTAGTAAAAAAATTAGATATAACTGTTTCTTAGAATTTTTTACTATAGTAAAACTCAAATTCTAAATTCGAATCGACGAAATAAACGGAACCTTAATTTTAAGCCTGACCGTCATACCACATCCACATCTAACAAAGAAAAATAACACGTATCGCAAAATCGATGCGACAGTCTTGGACTCTTTTTTTTTTCCTTCTTTATCTAAAGAGCGTAAAGAATTAAATCTTAGAATCTTTCTCTTTAATAAGATTTATTATTTTCTTTTTCATCTATTTTTCTGTTTAATTTAATACTCTGTCGTGGGGTGATGAGTTGATTTTTGCATCTCAAGATGTATTCTATTTGTGGTTTTTATTTCATCATCTTTGTCTGTTGCTTTTTGTTAGATCTATATTTTTTAAAAGCAAGAGTCAGAAGCTTTTAAGTGGACAAAGATCGATAGCTAATAAAATAGATTCATTAATGAATCAATCATAAGAACTTTTAACGAAGCAAGGACTTTTTTAAAGAGACAATTATTAATTTCTTGTGGAGCTTGGTTTTAACTCCGCTGAGGAGCTATGTATATGTACACACCAATCTGAAAAAGAATACAAAAATAAATAAATAAATAAAATAAAATAAAATTATTCTCCTTGCTTCTAGACACTTAATTAGTTGTTTTATTTCTTGTATTGAATCCTTTGTTGTGTCCTATATTTGTATTTCTACTAGATCGATAGTTCTAGTACGTTTTTGTTGAATAATGGTATATCGCCTCTACAAAATTAAAAATGAGTCATGTCTATATGAATTAATACCATTTTGTATTTTGTGGTATCATAATCAATGATAATGATAAACAAAGGCCTCGTTCACTTCACCGATTTGAGTTTTCAAGTTTAGGTTTCTACAGTAAAAAACTCTTAAAAAATGTCACATTTAATTTTTCTGTTATAGTAAAAAGCTCTCAGAAAATGTTACATCTCAGTTCGATTGAAAACTCGAATCCGCGAAGTGAACGAGGCAAAATTTTGAATTTTCAAAGATTTCAAAGAAATTTCAACTTAAATTTTGAGAAATTTCAAAGTTTTTTTTCGTTTTCCTATCACTAGCGTTATGATCGTTACAATTTAAATTTGAATTTAAAAACTAAATATAAAAGCAATAAAACGTATTGTTTAGTTGATCTTTATTATTTTCTCTAAAACTTTCAATTATCGAACAAAAATAGTATATTCATATCGTAAAAACACAGCACTTGTTCATAATTATAAAGGTTGTGTCAAAAAATGGCAACTGATGATTACTTTCTTAGAAATTAAGGAACTATACGTTCTATTTTTTTTTTTTTTTTTCAAAAGTTAATTGGCTTTCCATCACCAATTGATGGTCTATTTTAGTAGGGACTTCAGAAACTAGTTTTCGGTTTCTAGATCGCAGAAGAAGCTTTCAAAGATCTTTTAAACGAAACCAAAAACATAGGTTAAAATATTGAAACTTATTTTTTTATTTGAAATACCAGAAGAGTTTTAGTTCTTGAAAGTTATTTTAGAAGAAACCAAAACCTAGTTTAAAATACGGAAAATTATTTTTGCATATATCTATTATATATATATATATATATATATATTATTAAGGAATGATTTAATTAGAGCTCTTATTTTCTTTTTGCTGGTATAAATAGAAATATAAGCTATATTTAATATAAAATAATATGAAATATAATTCAATGGTTACTATTTCTAATAAGGTCATATTTAAATAATAATTGATAATGTAATGTGATAAAAATTTAATTTCATTAATTGTCATATGTTTTTTTCTAGTTCACTAACCAATTTAATATAACCGTCTAATCTTTATCATGCGACTTAAATAAAATACTTATTAATAGATAAATACTAAAGTAACGACATTATAACCACACCCTATATATAATATAAACAATGCAATATTTAGCTAACAAACCCTAGCTATTATATCACACAAAGCTACCACACAAAAGTCGGCTCAGATTCAACGATTTAGTTTGGGTTCCAACTTAGTTTGATAACGACATTGCTTAATGACTTTTAAGAAGTGCGTTTGAAAAAGCTTGAGAAAGGTAAACAAAAGAGTCTTTAGTGGAAGAATATGAACTATTTAGTTTGCAGAAACGTTATTATCAATATCTTGTTCAAATAGCGCAGAGATAAAAATAAATAAATAAATAAATAAATAAATAACTATTTTCATGAGATGAATTTTCATAATTAATTGGCCAAAGTTGGACATATGTTTGGGTGATACTTAGCTCGGAGTTGCTTGATAAGACTAACCAACTTCTAAGGGGACAATCCCACCTGAAGTTTAGGAAAATAAAAGGGGGTTTCTATTAATTTCCTCGGAAAACAGCTATTTTTGCTTTTACGCAAAATAATAAGGACATTTTTCTTTCACTATCTTTCTATACCATATCTTAGCTTAATAACACATATATTATCCACCAGTCTTGTCAAAACCCAATCTTTACACTGTATTTGGTGGAACCAACATACTTTAGATAAAATCATATGTCATCACTTGAAAGCATTTAATTAATGTGTACACAGATCAATCTTTTTAAAAATCAATCCCAATTTTTATTTTTATATCTATTATCCGTACGTGGCTCACATGTTTTGATTAGTGTACGTATTATCCTTTGCATTTGTTACAAATTTTGATATACATGCTTTCTATCTCAACAGTAAAAATAAAAATAACTCTTTCGACTTACATTGCTAATGATGACCAACCAATATACAAAAGTCTATGCTATAGCACAATATATATTTATGTCTGCTCATAAAACGTGAAGAGTAATTGATTAAATTCGTGGACTTCATATGCGGAAACGCTTATTATATTAGAACTTATGCCGTATCGAATATGTTATCCAATTTTAAAATTGGTTTATTTTACAATAACAAATGTTAATCACAATATGCGCTTCAACTAAGCAAATTTTTTATATTTTGAGAAGTGCTAAAAGTTCTACTTACAATATGGGTTTAATCATATATTCTCATATTTTGTGTAAGTGTAATATCTGCGTGTTTTCTACATAAATTTGATACTATATGACATGTTAATCGTGGTTTCGAAAAGTTTTCTTTTTAAGTTCTCGTTCTTACCTTTTTTTTTTTTATTACTGTAGTTTCTCTTTCAGAAATTTAAATTTCAACTCAAATTTATTGAAGGAACGCCCGCTTAAGCTTTTGACATCACTCAAACACTAATAATTACCCATTAATTAAAGCTTATAAGACCTATATATTTGTAACCGACTTTAAGACATTTCCTACCTTAAAAAGAAGAGGCAAACCAATATTTTTTTTTTCAAATCCCACTTCACCTAACTGATCAATTGGTTGTGTTGATATATATATATATATATATATATATATATATATTAGGGGACATTCCATACAGCTATTACACATTAAAGACCCAGATATAAGGGTAGGATATGCCTTTCTTGTCGCAAATGTGACAAACACCCATCGTGTCCCAAGTGTATGCATATCCCATTAACTTATGTGTAATGTATTTTTGACCAAGTTATTCTTCTCATCTTTGGTGGGACGGAAAATTTTGGAAATGTAGGACCCTTTTTGAAAATTATTTGGTAGAAGGATAACGTTTTCATGTTTTCAGATTAATTGGACATAGACACACATTGAATTGTTCGTGCATGGTCTCCATCAATTATTTTGATTAATGCTCAAAAAGATGTACAAGTTTGCACGCTAAAAAACATGATAATTAATATAACTAGTAAAATTCTAATAGTGACAGATGTCGTCAATCTTAAATCCAGCCACATTTTGCTTGTATCTTTTGAAAAGAATAAAGTACTTTCGTAGTACTAATTCATTGATTATTACTCTAAATACATGATATAAAGTTTATGGTATAAATATTATACAATATATATAGTACCAATTAACTAAGC
The DNA here is from genome assembly GCA_012066045.3 of Morus alba. Taxonomy (NCBI): domain Eukaryota; kingdom Viridiplantae; phylum Streptophyta; class Magnoliopsida; order Rosales; family Moraceae; genus Morus; species Morus alba. The sequence goes on from CP050234.2 coordinate 11,787,295, forward strand.
GACAATTAATATATGAAGCGATGTATAAGCACACATTTTGGCTGGATATAGTTTGCAGATATTCTTGATTGTTATCGTTAATTATATTAGTCAAATGAACGGCCCTTAAAAGCTTATGTACATTATATATATATATATATATATATATATATATATATCTCCGCTTCCAAATGCAAATATATGTTTTCACATGAGCACCAAATGCATATATTTAGTTATTCTTAAAGGAAAAGGCTTTCATTTTGTTTTCTTTTGTGGTTAGAAAAAAAAAAAAAATCCCAAGCTTAAAAAAAAAAAAAAATGTTTACATGATGAATAAATGATAAGAAAAAAAAAAAAAAAAAAAAAAAAAAAGATTACATGATGAAGCTCTAAGGCAAGATTTTTTTGGCGGTGCAAAATAGTGTCTCATTGGGAATCGAGATAGCTAGCTAGCTAGCTTGCTAGTTTGCTTGGTTATGTTTTTAGACCAACTCACCAACCCCACTTTCCAAAGCACTTACTTAACCAAGACAGGGAGCAAATGGGTCCCCTTATGATCTGTTCTGGTAATATTATTATAAACTACTTGAATGATTGTTTCATATAAAACACTATTATATATTTATTTATTTATTTATTTTATATGGCAAATCTCCAAATTCCATGCCTTTGTTTCAAACCAAGGCTTTGGCTTTTGTCTCTTTTTTTTTTTTTCAAAAAAATAAAATAAATAAATCTATCCATGTATATTTGTTTTTTGCTTCTCAATTTCTCTACCATTTTTTTTGTCCTCATAAAAATAAGAAACCATAACAGTAGTAGTTCATGTATATGATCATGAACGGAGTAAACAAGCAGTTCCCTAACGACAGTAAGAATCGTTAAGAAAACCATTCCAGTAGTGATTGTCCCAATAATATGATCAAGACTTGAAATTAGACGACCATTGACCTATAAGATTCTCCCTCTTAAAGCACCAAGGCATGCACTTTTACGTATATATAACCAAATATCTGCTTGTTTACTAATTTTAGCATCAAAATATATAATATAATCGGTCCGTGCTTAACAAAAAAGATAGAAACCCGAATGGCACGAGTTTATTAGCAAGTGTTTTATTATTAGATGAGAGACTATTTGAGTATCGTAAGAAGCGCTTGAAATAGATTTATTCGTTAATTCAAATTTAAAAGTTAGATGTGATTACTTTAAAAAAAAAAAAATTATTCTAATAAAATTTAAATTTTAAATTCGAATTCATTAAAATGAAGGAGATTACAGTTAAAAAAAAAAAAAAAAAAAAGCCATGTCATTATTTAGCTTTAATTACTTAACGGAGCAAACGTCAGTTTTCATTGTTTTATTTTCTTTTAGGAAAAAAAAAAAAAAAAAGAGAGAAGAGCAAGCGTTTTACGCTGTCTTCAAGGTTCAGATGAGCAAAAACACTTACTCTCAGAGGCATTCAACTTGAAGACAAAAACTCTTACCTATCAAAAAAAAAAAAAAAAAAAAAAAAAACTTGAAGACAAAAAATTGCTCCATATTACTTTCAAAGGCATTCAATAAATCAGTTAATTCATAAATCAATATTTTGGAAAAAAAATTCTTTCCCTTCGCAATTCAACGCATTCTGGCTCACACATCTCGGACGGTTTTAGTTTCAGCCTCTACTCCGTCGATCTCGACTCCCCAGCCTCTTCTCCGACAATCTCACCGTCAAGCCTTTCTTCACTCTCTTCATCCTACAGTCTTCGCCAAGAGACCAACATCTGTTGGACGAAAATATTTTGCTACCAATTTGGTTTTTGTTTTTGTTTTTTTATTTTTTATTTTTAAAGAAAAATAAGGGGTTGTTCTTTTGGAACAAAACTCAAAAAAAGTTTGAAATCGAGTTACAACTTTATTCAACTTCATGTTCTTTTGTAAAATTTGAGTTTGAACTTGAATTTGAACTCGAGTTTGGGGCTAAACTCGAGTTCAAGTTTTCTCTTCAACTCGAGTTTAGAAACTCGAACTCAAATTAATGAATAATATTTTTTTATATTCTTAAAAATTCCATAACTTTTTCATTTTAATTCTGATTGAGACAATTTTTTTCTATGCATTCACAACGAAAAGACAAATAAAACCCCACTCATATACCCTATTAAAATTTTTCATCACCATTGAATTTTTATTAAAATACTATCTAAATACAAATTTAAGTTTTGACTCACCCAAACACAAACTCAAAAAGATTCTCAATTCAAATCATAACTCAAATGTGCAAATCCAAACAGAAACTCAAGTCAAAGAAGAACCCTAACTCAAACTCAAACTCAACTCAAAATCATTACTCAAATCACCCTAACTCAAAAATGTAAAAGAAGAACCCCTAAGTCTTTAAAAAAAAAAAAAAAAGGAAAAGAAAAAAGAAAAAGATAAGTCACGAAGTAGAAGATGGAGGATGCTAATGTTGGCGCGGTAAAATAAGAAATAAGTAAAAAAAAATAATATGAATATAGAATATTTTATGTGAAATTTTCTAAAAGAAAATGGGGTAAAAATTATGGGATTTTAAAAATATTTCATTAAGAAAAATGAAGATTATAACATTCTTTCATAATCACTTTCTCATATAAATAGGAGAAACATCTTACAAAAGAAGAAAAATTGGAGAAACTAAGGGCTTGTTTGGTAATGTTTTCAAAATGGTCTTGTTTTCGGTACAAAAATAAAAATGAGATTGTTTTAAATTATTCTAAAACTGATTATGAAATTACGTTTGGTGATCTTTTAAGAGATTAGTTTGGTATGATAAAAAAGTAAAATTGTGTTTCGTTATATTTATATTTATTTTGAGTACATGTAATTAATAATCTTAAATTATTATACTAAGTAATTAATAATTGATAATTATTTAACAAATAAAAATTAATATATTAATAATATAATAATAATGGATAAATTATCATTAATGAGTACATTAGTAATTAAACTATATATAATAAATTAATATGCTAAAAGATTAAAAAATATTAATTAGTAATTATTATGTTAGTAATGTACTCATATTTATTAAATTATAAGTAATTAATTAGTGTTTTAAGAAAATTAATTAGTATATACATAATTTATTAATATTTGGTTTACTACTTAAAGTATTAACTTTTAGTTGCATAATTAAATAATTAGGTAATTGATTATTAATGTTTATTTAATAATTTATTATTTAATATATAATATGATTAATTTTTGATAATTATTCTTTTTATAATAATTAATTACTAATTATTAATTATTAATTATTATTGATTGGTATATTACATATTGATAATTATAATTTAATATTAATTATAAATTGAGTAATTGCTATTTATTTTTTATTTAATAACTATTTACTAATTAATATATTATAATTGACCTAATATATGATTGATATATTAATTATTAATTATTTATTTAATAACTCATTATTACTTATTTTATTGTTAATATGTTATATAATTAATTTTTGGCAATTAATCTTTAACTAAATAATTAATTATTATATTACTTATTATTTTATTAATAAAATTAAAAATGTAATAGTAATAAATTAACATTTAATTATTAATTAAGTAATTACTATCCATTTATTAGTTATTAAGAATGTCTATTCATTAATTATTAATAATATATAATATAATTAATAATTAATAATTAATTATTTTTGTTGATAAATACTAGAAAATGAAAACAGATAAGCAAAAACAACTTTCAATCATTTTCTACTTTCTTCACAAAAATCATTCTCATTGGGCGCGTTTAGAACTCGTTACAAAACAATTTTATTTTCTGTATGAAAATAAGAATGAAAACGTTTTCATTTTCAGGGAAGAGTCATTTCTGAAAATGTGTTTGGTAGTTTTATTCAGAAATTATTTTCAATCTAAAAAAACTAAAAACTGTATTTGGTGGTTTCATTTTTGAAAACATGTAATAGTATTTAAAATAATAATATATTAAATAATTTCAAATTGAATCCCAAATAAAAACATTAATAATTAATATAATAATTTAAATTACATTACAAATAAATAGTAAATAATTTACTTCATTTTGGTTTCTCTTGTCAAGCCAAAGCAAAATATCAACGAATAAACAACGAGATTTTCTTTATCGTCTCAACATCTGCCTAAGTTCTATTTATGAATCAGACAAGCAATTTCCCAAAAGAAAGCAATTCTAATATTCATTTTTCAATACCTCAATTTCTCTTGTACAATTGAAGGAATAATAGAAACATTCATGTAACTATAGCAACCGGTTTAAGTCATCATCGACGAATTTGACCCGAGAACAATAAATATCAGTCCAAACCGAGAACAGCAAAATACCTAGGATTATCGAGAACAACAAAAAATCATCTAAACACCCAAAAATACCGAGAAATGCAAATCAGGATAAAGATTAGCAAAAAAAACACCCAGATCTTCAACTAGAACCGGCAATACTCAAAAAAATCATCAGCAAATCATATTAATGGGCATACCTCGGTTGATTTGGGGGAGTTGGGACAGAGCAGAGTCGGAGACCAGAGAAGAAACCGGAGAAGAAGGCCGCCGTTTAGATCCCGAGACCTGTGATTCCAGCTAGATGCCCACTGCAAAGAGGGAGAAAAGAGAATGGCAGGAGGGAGAGAGGAGAACGGCGAGAGGGATGGAGGTGAGCCGGAGAAAATGAAAACGACTTTAATATGTTTTCAAAAACAGATCAATTTTTGGGAAAAATACAAAAACGTTTTTGTTTTTGATTTTGGTACGGTGCTTCCCCAAGCACGATCTTCTTTTCGGTTTCAATTTTTTCTCCTCAAAAAATGTGAAAAATGTTTTCAAAACTGAAAACAAACACATCCATTGTTTTCAATTTTTGTTTCCATTTTGAAAACCTTTATTATACAAACACAATTTGTAGACTATTTACATTTTCATACCTTAAAAAAACGTGCGAAAATATTTTTGAAAACAACTAAAAAATAATTTTAAACGCACCTATTGTTTTTTATTTTTATTTTTATTTTCAAAACTGTTATTAAACAAACACGATTTATAAACTGTTTTTATTTTCATACCTTAAGATACGTGCAAAAATATTTTTAAAAACAATTCTAAGCGCATCTTAATTTTCTCCGTCAACAAATTTAGAAATCAATTAAACAACACGGTGTTTAATAGTCTTTAAATATCGCGTTTCTACATAAGCAATAAATGGACTATATGTCGTATCATTATATAAGCCAGAAGCCAATATAACGCACAGCTAATACAAAACGACATGTCAGTGTTGGTTTTTTTTTTTTTTTTTTTTTTTTGGGGTTTGAAAACCACTGTACTATACGTCGTTTATTCAACTTACAAACATCAAGTATCTAGCTAACAAACATCATTATCGTTGATCATTCCGCCTAAAATGTCAACAAACTATTTAAATGGAAAAAAAATCTTTAACCGAATTAGGGGTTCTCAATACCAGATCAGTAGGTTTGAAGGAAACTATAAAAAAAAAAAAATAATAATAATAATAAAAAATCAAAATGCTGACTTTCTTTTTGGTCGGTTTGATCTATTTGAAATTTATTTAAAAAAAAAAACACACAAATCATAACTCATATTTAACCTGTTTCAACCTATAAGTAGAATACATTATATTTTAGTAGATTGTATAAATTTAACTATTAACTTTTTTCTAGTTTTCTTATCCTGTGTATGAGCATATAAAGAAATGTGACAAGCATTGAAAAATATATACGAAAAAAAAAAAAATTGGTCAGTTTGATGGATTTGAGGTCGGAAATTTTTAAAGTGGGTACCCAAAAAAAAAATATATATATATATATATATATAAACCAAAGTAAAAACTAATTGATTTGATTTGGTTTAGTTTAGTTTTATGATTTGATTTCGTTTAGTTTAGCTTTATCACTTTTCACAGTTTTGTCAATTTTTTGAACATTCATGCCTATTTGGATTGGTCTTTTAGCTTTCTTTTTCTTTTTCCTTTTTTTTTTTTCCTTCCTTTGTGGCAAAATGGTATTTTACTTTAATGACAAAAAAAAAAAAAAAAAAAAAAAAAAACTCGTGGACGTGTTGAAAACGACTACGAAAGTTTCAGAGTACAAATAATATGCTGTTTATTGATTAAACGACGATATGCCGTTCAGATTTGATAGATGATTTTAACTTTACAATGACATGTCGTTTTATGAAAGGGTCTCGAACAGTGTTTTTTTTTTTTTTAGAAAATATAAACTTTTTGTTAGAGAGCTTACAAAGTCCAAACTTCTAAAATAAAGGCGTGTATCTTTCTTTTCAATAAACGACAGATAAAATGTCTCCTTTCCATAGAAACGGCAGCAAGCTTTCAAGGGCTCAATATTATTATTATTTTTATTATTTAAAAGGTTAAACTGCAATATGGAACACAAGAAAATCATTTTCCAAACAAAAAAAAAAACATAATATGTAATATGTTTTCAATTCTAATTTGAGCCTCAATTAAGAAGCAACCTAAAATAACCAAGTACATATTTATTTTATTTTAAAAAAAAAACCATTTATCTCTCTCTTCTGATGAAGAACACCTAGAATACAATTTAATTTAAAAAACAATAATAAAGGAATAAAGATAAAATATCCAAGCCCAACGAAATAACAATTTGGGGCCTATTGACTTAAAAAATCCCAATCTTGACCCGGGTGCTTTGTTCTGTGTTCTATCGTTCACCTGTGGCCGAAAAGGGCAAGTCTTGAAGTTCAAATTGTACCATACCATCTGATCGCCTTCCTGTGCGTACCACTTCCTTAATCAAAGATTTCCGCCATTCAAATGGGTTGTTCATCGTCTCTTCCAGGTAAATCCCTAACCAATTTGATCCCAATAGTGGTTTTTTATCATGTTTCAAGGTTGATTCCATTTGAAACCCTTACCTTAGTTTCGTCGATTCTTTGGATTCATGAGCTGAAAGTGTTGAAATTTATACCGATTTTAGCTTTAATCGAGCTTGTTTGTTGATCGTTAATTGATTATGGGGATAATTGTTGAATTTAATTGGATTGGGATTTTTGGGTCTGCAGATAGGGGTTCTGCGAGTGCGAGGCTGGTGGGTCAAAATTCGGAGAACGGTGGCGCATCGGATTCGAAAAATATTCGTGTAAAAGTAAGAAAGTTTAAACCTGATTGTTGGAAAAATTGGTAGATATTTTGATTTTTTATGTATCTTTTGAGTTGGGTTCTTCATGTTCTTGATGATTGGAAGATTTGTTTTTGTTTTTTCATTGGAGTAAGTATTTAAATTCAAAGGAAAAGTCAAGATAAAGTTTTTATTTTCTATAATTATTTTGAGATTTGTAGTAGTATTAAATGCAATGCAATTGACCATCTCATAATTTGTGACTGGTCACAGCTGGTTCTGTTAGGTGATTCTGGAGTTGGTAAAAGTTGCATTGTTCTCAGATTTGTTCGCGGCCAATTCGATCCCACGTCCAAGGTAAAAAAGAAAATAATAATAATAAAATTCAGTTGTGTTTAGTGTTTATCTGAGAAAAAATATCTTTCTTTCTTCTTCTTGTCTTGTTCTTCTCTCTCTCTCTTTTTAATGGACAAATATGTGGTTAACCTTTCCCCTTAATTTTGAATTTGGGTTCATAGCTATTGTTTGCTTGGTCCAAGCTGGCCCTAAGATAACATTATTGACATGAAAATGATTAAAAGGATATGGATTTAGACATAAGGCTCTGAACAAGCATATTGGAAGAAATGAGGAGGTACAAATCACTATTAAATGCTAAATTTATCGAAGGGTAATTTCAAATTTTTCTATTTTTGCGATTTCAGGTCACTGAGGAGGTACAAATCACTATTAAATGCTAAATTTATCGAAGGGTAATTTCAAATTTTTCTATTTTTGCGATTTCAGGTCACTGTTGGAGCTTCCTTCTTGTCACAGACAATAGCTTTGCAAGATTCTACGACTGTGAAGTTCGAAATATGGGACACTGCTGGCCAAGAGAGGTATTCATGACTGAGTAATTGTTAAACATCTTGAATTTTTTTTGCACATTCATGTTCCGAATAATCACTTGCATTTGTCATCTTATATGAAATTTTTATCTCAAAATGTCATTTAGTTCTTCATGTTTCCTACATACTTTCCCTAAGTACTCTTCCTTGGATTCACATTTTCCGATTGAAATTCAGTAGTCGATTGTTTTCCATGTAGATATGCTGCATTGGCTCCCCTTTACTACCGAGGTGCTGCAGTTGCTGTTGTTGTATATGATATAACAAGCCCGGACTCATTCTCCAAAGCGCAGTATTGGGTGAAGGTAATTTAACGTTTTTGTTCAATTGCCTTCTATGTGGACGTTCATAACATAGGAACTATATGTCATTGGGATTGGAATTGGCTTCAAAGTATATGAATATAGTATGTTTGTAGAGTCAGAAGTTTTCAACGTAGAGTTGGAGTAAGTTTATACCATATTGGGTAGGTTACATCTGTGATGACTGGGTTAAATGCTTGATGACTATCTCCCTGTTGATCGCTAGAAGTGAAAAATGAATTTAGATTCATATTCAACTATTTTGAAAACCTGAAATCCATTAATTATATCTAGTTAGGTTTTCATGGAATTTTCTATCTAAGTAATTGATAAAGCTAAGCATTTTACAGGAGCTGCAAAAACATGGGAGCCCTGATATAGTTATGGCCTTGGTTGGTAATAAAGCCGATCTTCATGAGAAACGGGAAATACCAGTTCAAGTGAGTGAAATTCTACAAACGTCCAGTATAATATTAAGTATAGATTTTGCAATATCAAGTAAAAGAAGGACATTTATTGAGCTGATGTACAAATGTTGAATTATGTAGGATGGCATGGACTACGCAGAAAAGAACGGGATGTTCTTTATTGAGACATCTGCAAAGACTGCAGATAACATCAATCAACTGTTTGAGGTATTTCTGATTTTTACGGCTGGTGTATTCATCCGAGAATCCTTATACTATATTTTATATTTGTTTATGTTTGATGGCCAGTCTTTAAATTAAAAATACAACAAACTGCTATCACTTCCCATATTTTATTAAAAAAAATTACCATTTAATTTGTTTCTAACCTAGGCCATCACGTGAATCGCCGCGTATCAACTAGAAATCTTAAATTAAGGATCTTAGACACATAGGTTAAATCGGTGCAACATGCTTTGGGAATTTTTTTGAATAGAGTTGAAAGTTTATTAACATCCTGTAAGAAATATTTCCTGCCGTTCATTTTTCTTTAGCACTTACTTGAATCTCTCAAAACTTAACTAGGCCTCACAACCGCGGGAGTATGGATTGGATACTAGTATGGCAAGTTGGAAAGATATAGGATAATCTCTGTTGGTTTCCCTGCTTACATTCATAAAGGCTTCTAAACATATTCTATTTTGACTTTGGGTACTGCCGGGGAAGTTAAGCTTGCTCATAAGCTTCTACGCATTTAGTGGAAGCCATGGTTAGATTGTATTATTTGTCTCGATCTTTAATGATCCTATGTGAACTGAGAGTCGTTATTTTTTTTCTTTTTAAAAAAAAAAAAAAAAAACAGGAATTGGCGAAACGACTGCCTCGGCCAGCTGCTCAATGATTGTAGAACCTTTGAAAGTGAAGTAGCCGAATTTACCCATGCTATGGGGGAACTCATTTAACCCTCCTGTTACCTGTAATTATAAGTTGGTGTATGTTTTGAAGATGTTTCCAAATGCCTGCCCTTTCTAATGGCTATGTATCTTCTGTGATTTTTTCACTCAGGAAGAAGAAAAAGAAAAAGGAAAGGAAAGAAAAAAAGATATTCTTGGTGTGCGAAATTATTATATTGCAGATATCGACATCTTCTCAGTTCTCACCAATTGGGCAATTCATTATAGATTCAACTGAAACTGATACCTTTCTGTGTGTGAACGAAACATTTCAAACAGCGGATGTTGCAGCACTGCTTGGTACTGCTTTCTGTTTTTCAAAAAAGAAAACAAACGCGTATATTTTGGTTTCTAGTTGTTAATTCTATAAAGACGCTACACGTTAGTAAACTTTTGCTTCGTCTTTCTTGTTAAAATGGCATACATATAGTAAGAAAACCTGAAAAGCATGATAGCTCAGTTGTGTATGTTTTTTTTTTTCAACTAGACACAAATTCAAATGTTATGTGACTCACTAAATTATAAGAGATGATCTCGCATTATTTTACATGTCAATCTTTAATTAGCTAAAAAACCTAGTGATTATCATTGACGATAATCAGAAATTTTTCCCTTTTAATCACTAATATTTATGCAAGCGCCACTCGAGGGTGCAAAAGCAGACCAGTTACAAGGACAAAGGGAGCCATGACTGAGTCTTTTTGCTGGGAAAGGAAATTTCCCGATTTTTCTTCACTAACCCATTATGTTACGACCACTGAATAAACTTGGTTGATGAACATAGTTTATGGGCCGTTAATGTAGCGGCTTGTCGAGCTGAGCATTTGACAAACTCACACCATCCATTTCAAATAGGATTTGTCCTGTAGACACACGAGCAATTCAACCCGTAGAGGATTTCCTTTTTCTCTTCCCATTTTAACTTCTGTGGGTTTTCTGGTAAAGGGAGATTTGTGAAAACTCTTATCCATATCTTACCATTTTTTGGAATTGTTCGCTAATAGCACGATGGAATTGTCCGATTGTAGCCCGACGTGTTGCTTCATTGGCTTGATATGAAAGACGACTAGCTCTACAACTTTTAGTGCCATATCTTCCAAAACCAAGTTGTGTACCGTAAGTGCCAAGAGAGTGGGAGGCCAAGTTCATTCAGGACGTGGATCGAGGAGTCTTTTGTGACATTGTACGTGCTACCGATGAGCTCCACAACAACGGGCTGGTTGACTTCCTACATCAGGGCAGGACAAAACACGAGTTGGTTGACCTTTCTAGCCAAAATGAAAGCCTACATAATCAAGGGACAAACAAAAAGATAAACCAGCATTTTAAGAGGAAAGGAGATCAATACTTTTTAAAAGATGCATGTTATTCTTAATTAATAACATTTTTTAGTCAAATAATTATACTAGTAAAGGGTGAATAAAAAATAAAGAGTAAAAATTTAGACTCATGCATTCTTATAGATAAATTATACAATTTTCTCTTTTATTTTTTTTTTATATCCAAAGCAATTTTATGCCCGACGAAGATCAATAGATCCGCAGCAATAATGCTTGGGCTTTTTGAGTTTTAGGTTTGTGTTTTTTTAATTTATTTATTTTAATTTTTGAAAATTTATTCTTTCATTACTTAATGCCAGCAAAACTTTTTATGCGTTGGGAGTACAAAATATAATACATGCTAAGTGTCAGTTTGTCTTTGGCTTTGTTTGCTGTTGAAAATTTTTGCTAATGTTATGCTATTAGTCATAAATTGTTACGATCAGAAACATGTAAGTGTTTAATAAATATTTTTCAAAGTTGTAAATATTAGAAGCAGAAAATTAAATGCTTAATAAATTGTGCATAAAATTATTGTGAAGAAGTAAAATGAGTAAATAGATATATTTTAGAACCCATTTTTATAGTTATAGTTTTATTTCTACTTTTAAATTCAATATTCATAATTTTTACACCAAAATAAAAAAAACTTTGATATTATTATTTAAAATATTTCTAAAACTAAATTATTTTTATTGAAAGAGATAAATAATACATCTACGAATAAATTGAATAACATAAATAAATATATAAAATAATATACTTTTTTTATTTGGTATGGAAAAATTAAAATGAGTAGGCTTTTTTTTTCTAGAATTAAAATTAAAATGAGTAGGTTGAGAATTAAGTTTTATTATTAGTTTTATTTTAGTAGATTGAGATAAAGGCAAATGCTATTTTTTTGATTATGTTGCGGAGTAATAATTCTTAGAATCTAGTCGACAAAAGCAGGAGAGAAATGATAGCATTATTTTTTTGATCATTTTTTTTTATCACTTTTACATTTATTTTTTGATACGTGAATTGTGTTAATATGATATATTATTATTTAAATAAAAAATGAGATAATAAAATTCACGTGTTAAATAATAAATGTAAAAAGTAACTAAAATAATAATGCTAGTATTTCTCAAAACATGATTTAATAAACACCTTGATTTACTATAGCTTCTTAAAAAAAGGGTTATTTACCATTTTATACCCTGTGTTTGGGTTTATTAAAAAATATACTTTTATTTTTTTGTTTCATCAAATATATATTTTAAAATTAGATTTAATACATAAATTTATACTTTTCATGATTAACTTTTGAATTTTAACCTTAAAATACCTAAAATACCTTTAAATAAAAAATGGTAAATGAAAAAAAAATAAAACTAACAATTTTGACCTTTAAAATATGCAAATATCCTTGAAATGGGTTTTTTTATGTTTTTTATTTTACTTTTGTTGGTATTAGAAAGTTCTCGTTTTCTTTTTTTCTCTTTTTGTTAATGATAGTTTAGTCCTTTTAAAGGTATGTAGTTAATGAGATCAAAAATTTTTGACTGAGCTGAGATATATATTTATATATTAAATTTAATTTAAAGGTATGTAGTTAATGAAATTAAAAATTTAAAGTATAATTTTTAATAAATTTAAAATACAAAAATAAAAATATAAATATCTGAAAAAAAGGAAAGAGGGCAAGAAGCAACCTCTGTAACATCAATATTGAGATTAAGACTAACAACATAGGTCACGACAATACACAAATTTTTCGGATTAAGGTTGAGAAAAAAGAATCTCGGGTCAAAATTGAGTCGACTTGTAATTGAAACAAAAAATATGGGTCAATTTCATGTTGGATTTGCCTAACCCAAACACAACACGAAACTCATAAAAACTAAAAAATACATATATTTTTCATTACATATTTTTTATTTTATTATGAACTTGTAATATCATGATAGTTATACTTAAAATCTTATACTATTATTTACTTAATTTCAATGGATGTTATTGTCTTTTAATGTGTTATGAATTTTAAATTATTTTTAATATATAAAAAATTAAATAAATATATACAATTTTTATGTCAATTTCATATTCACAAGTCAATTTCGTGTCACATGTTATTTTTGTGTTGTGGCGTACAAACCTATAAAATATTCGTATCATGTTTATGTTGTAATTTTTAAAAAAATTTGTATCATAAATTATGTTTGAATTGATTATAAATTAAAAAAAAAATAAAAACGATCAAAATATAATACCCGACATAAATTGCCACATCTAATTAAGATTTACATCGCAAGTGGTACAAACTTTAAAAAGCTTACACACCAGATATTCATATCATGTGTCATGATCTTTCCCAAATCCTAATCATCATCTCTCTCTAACCAAAAATAAAATAAAAAAAAAAAAAATCTAGTCATCACCGTGGCTAATATCTCGTGTATAGACCTATAATCATTTGTCTTGGAAGGAATATTCATTATCATTAATGTCTAAACTTTATTTTTTAAGTAACATCAATGGAAATTTAAAAAAAAAAAATAGAAAATTCATCTTTAAAATGTATAAATTTAAATTTTTATCTCTTATTTTTTATAATAATTTTTATTTATATAATTATTTAACTAAAAAAATTATATATTAATAATAAAAAAAAAAAATCTTCACACGTATACTTTTAAAAAGTATTTATTGAGATTGCTAAACATCAATATTTTGTGGGACCCATATAACATGTCATGTGACGCCATCTTAGTTTGAACGCTTCCAAGTCATGGAGCGTAATGCGTATCTTCTTGTACACCTGGCCTGTCTCAACGCGCTCTTGACGCAACCTTCTCTGATGGCTAGCAAGTGCCTAGCCGCTTTTTTTGAGCCACTGGAAACGTGTCTTTTTTAATTTTTCTCCTATAAATTCAGAATATGATTTTAATTTTTAAAATTTAAATTTTTTATAAAAAAAAAATATTATAAAAAATTAAGAATTATGATTTAAAATCAGAGAAGAACTCTTGAAACAAATATTTTATGAATATTTCAAGAACAAAAATCCAAAATTTGAAAAAAGTAAATTTTGCTAAGAAAGAAGGAAACAAAATTTGAAAATTAAGCCAACAAAAACCGATCTTGCCTTCAGATTATTAGGCTTAAAGGCTCAACTCAAACTTAAACCAAGTTTACAAAGAGGTCTTCTATTTCAATATTCTTGACCGTTCAATTAATGTTGATTATGGGCGGGAAGGAACCCCACTATTCTATGTTTTAGTGAGGACGTGGAACATTACACGTTTTGTTTAGTTGCACGTTATTTATTTTCTGTGTAAGGTCAAAAATACCCTTAAAAGTACCATTTTTTTGGCTAGAAGAAAAATAGTTATAGACTTACAGTAAATTCCCCTAGAGAGTCAACTAGCTAAAAAATGAAAAAGCAAAGGCAAAAAAAAAACCCTAGAGAGATTTGCAAGCAAATGAGCAACATAGTTACAAGAAGAGAGTCAACACAATCTTTGGAGTTTGGTTACAAAACATAGTCCATAAACTCCTGAATGTCCTCAACGATCCGGCCATGACAGCCAAGAGTTTGCTAATTATTTATCAATAGTTTCTTGAGAGTTTCTCTAGTGTCCTTTTTTAAAACATCGATGTTTCTTACTTTTTCAACTATTAGATCTATTTAAAATCACATTGAATTGAAAAGGCATGCAGAACATATAGATTTTGATATATATTTGACAGTTTAAAAGCAAAAAACACTGGTGTTCCCAAAAAGAAAGAACATCAGAGAAAGGTCCTTCTTGATTTTCTCTAGTGTTCTCTCCTTTTTGGGAACACTGGTGTTTCTTACTTTTCAGTCTTTAGATATATATCAAAATCTGTCTGTTCTGCATACTTTTTTTAATCTGATGTGATTTTAACCAAATTTAACGGTTAAAAAAAAAGTAACACCGGTGTTCTAAAAAAAACACTACAAAAACTCCCTAAATATAAACTAAAAATGAAAGTCTTAAGATGTTTTTATTTCCCACATGGGAATGAAAACGAGTATGTTTTAGTTGATGGCATGTGATACACGCATGAAAATGCACTTAATTTATTCATATTTATTAAAAAAATTAGAAAAAATTTAATATTTTTATGGAATTAATTTAGTGTAAAGTGTTTAATTTTAATTTAATTTATTTTTGTAAGGAAATAATATATTTGGATAACAACTAAAAAAAAAAAAAGTAGAAAGAGACCCATCAGCAAGCCTAGCCGCCGTCGAGTCAAGCCGTTTGAGCCACTCCACCAGCTACCCCACGTGGCGTCTCAGGGGTTACCCACGTTCCCCACTCAGCCACGCGTGCGTTCCGTGCACGCCAAGTCCGGGCCGCGAGTTCGCCCCACGCCCGCGTAAGACATCCCTCTCTTCTTCCTCGTGGGACCCAGTTGTCCCCTCGCACAGGCGCTTTTGGCCCGCACTGCTTCCTCCCCAGGCGAGTTCCTTCCACGCAAGCTTCAGGCACGTTTTCTTTCTTCTTCCGCGTGGGTCCCGCCACGTGTCCTTATGGGACCCAGCTATCGGCATGTCCTCCTCACACTCGCTTTTGGCGCGCACTGCTTCCTCCCCCGGGCGAGTTCTTTCCACGCAAGCTTCAGACACGTTTTCTTTCTTCTTCCGCGTGGGTCCGCCACGTGTCGTCATGGGACCTAGCTATCGGCATGTCCTCCTTTCCGCCTCTCAGCTCGCGCCACGTGTCGCTTGCAAGGAACGTTTCCTTCTCCGGTTCCAAACGTTTCTGATGGTTCTTTTTCTCCACCATTTATCAGTCTTTGCTCTCCCCATGGTAAATTCCAATTTAATTGGAATAGTCCCTTTTCTTCTTTCGTTGTCATTTTTAGTATTCCCCAAAAACTTTATTATAAATAGGGGATTTAATTTTAGTTTTTAGTTGTTGAATTTTAACTTAAGTATAGACATTTTTATTTTCAAATTTTATCTTGCTTTCTTTTCATATTTTCTATTTAGAATTTTGTAAAAATTATGTGCAAGTTAAATTAAAATTCTTTGATGAGATTATAAAGAAATTTATATGTGAGATGATCTTGAGTGGATTTTAATTCTCCGTTTATTTTTTAAAGTTTATATAATTGAGTGATTAAATTTCTTTTATCTTTTTCTAATTTCTCATATTGATATATTTTGTTGTCAATTTATATAAATTTAGTCATGCTCTTTTTATGTAATTGTTACTCAATATAATTATTTTAATAATATTATTTTATGAGTAGTCTTTTATTGTATCACTTTAGGATTTCTTGTAAGAACAATTTTCATTAGTTTTCAACGTAAGAATTTTACTCAATTAAATATATTTTATTTTAATTCACATATTCTTTAAATATTTATTTTCCAATTATTAGTTTGGGTTGTGAAACTTTTAATTGAGTAATCTTAAAAATTAAAATCCAATTAGGTGAACAAAGCATATAAGGGAATCTTAACGCCTTACCGATTTTAATTACATAGGTTTCTCATATATTTTTCATACGCTTAAACTTCTCAACAAAAATTTTATTTTATTTTATTTTTATTTTATTATTTATCTCCTAACGCATTTTATTTACTAATCATTTATTGTTTAATTTGTCTACTCTTTGCGAATGCGACCGTTCTAATTGTGCTACTGTGATCGCTTTATTTTTAACATGTTTAGACATAATTGTTAGGATGGGATAAAAAAGCAGTGTTGGATAAATCAAAACAATTATAAAATAGGACAACAAAAATGACGACCGCATTTTAAATAAATAAGTAAAGCTTGATCAAGACTGATTTGATTTAGAACACGAAAATTGTTAAATGTAAGAATGTGCAATATCCTAGTGCATAACACATAGCCACATTACTTAATAATTAATCAGACTGCGCCATACTTAAAATGACTCGATGCAAAGTGAGCAAAGGGAAGACTCGATTTTGGGTGTTTTGCTGCTCATTTTGTAGGAGGCTATCACCACATAGTGATAAGACATGCATGGGAAAATGGATGGTTGTCTTGGTCCTTGAATTAAAATCCTTTCTTGATTCTTTTTTTTTCTTTTGAAGTGAGCGACGATTTTTTATTTTTTATTTTTTATTGTGCGATGATTTTGTTATTATTATTTTTTTTTTTATTTTTCAATGTTGAAAATGTTTGGTAAAATTTTTCATCCGAAAACAAAAATGAAAAAGTTTTGTCGTTTTCCGAATTCTTTTTTTTCAAACTATTTAGAGCTTAAGAGTTCAAAAAATTTGAAAGTACCACCGCCTTCTCCGTTAAGGAGATCTTCTCCGCCCGCCATCATCTCCGACCGCCCACTTTCTCCGCAGATCCGTTTATGGGTTAAAATATATATATACGAAAATGAGATTATAACTATTTTTAATTTATCTAAAAACGATATATTTTTTTTGTTTTCGTGTATAATAGATATTTAATAATAATATAAATAATAATATTTATTTAAATTTTAATATATTAATTTAATTATTTAATAAAATATTTATTTAATATATTTAATATTAAATTTTTTTAATATTTTAAATATTATCGTTTTTTCGAAATTTGTTAAAAACCGAAAACAACAAAAACTAAAACGCAAAATGATTCCAAAAAATAAAAAGATTTTCATTTTCAAATTAAAAAAAACGTTTTGGAACCAATTCCAAACGCACCCTATAACTTCCAAACTTTTATATTTAAGAGTTCAAAAATTTAAAAGTAGGGTTAAATTTTTTTTATGAAATTTGTTAACCATTAAAAACAAATATAAAAAGTTAAAAGACACAAAAATTAGTATCGCAGTTCGGTAACTATTTATATTTGTAAGGTTATATTTAGATGATGAACAATCCATTAAAAACTTAATGAACACCACTCAGACTTACAAAGTTTAAATTTCTCTTGAAAAACAAAATCCCTTCTCCTGAAGAAATAAGAAAATTACTAGTGCTCATAAAAATCTCTAACTCTATAAAACTGAGGCTCAAAGTACATAAAAAGACTAATATAAGACCTTAATTAAATAGCTATGTTAAATCTTCAATGATAATCCGTTATCAACGATCGGTTATAGATCTTTAAGTAGTAAGAGAAGATTTATTTTGCATAAATTCATTCCATTTAAATCCAAGTTTCTACATCCTGATAAAGTTGGCATCTCCAACATAAGAAACCTTTAAATGCATTTGATTTTTACCACACCAGATTTCTTCAAATTAGAAACTTCTCAAAACCGATATTCTGCAGCAAATCAATTTACAAAACAAAATTCTGTAGCAAATCAATCAACTTATCTATTTTTAACTTACCAAAGATACTCAAAAGTTAACTTTAATCAAATCAAATCAAATTAATTTCATTAATTCTAAACAGTTTCCAAATAAACTTAACAGGTGCTATTTAATCTTCAATCAAATCCATCACCAAAACATACCTAAAGTAACGGCAATAATTAAAAAACTAATCAAATCCGAAAAACAAATCAAAACCAAAATCCCAACAGAAATCTTTCACCCTGCACATGGTAATTTTATCAGATTATTTTACATGAAAGCAACTTTAAGCTTCCGTTTGATGTTTTACAAAAAAGCAAAAAAAAAAAAAAAAAAAAAAAAAAAAGGTTTCATGAGAGAAGAAAGTATAATTTCAGAAGCATTTCCAATATATTATAATAGGATCTAGTTGAAAAGTATAAGGAAATTAAAAATAAATTCTAATAGCACAAATTCAATATAATTTCCTTTTTGTGTAATCGCGTGTTAAAGGTACGCTTATGCCCAAAACGGTGATAAACTAAAGGAAACAGAATTCACAGGAACAATAAAAGACTAGTTGGGCCGTTAATAGCAAACGAATTACCCTTTTAAGGCATGTTTACTTTACATCAAAAGAAAAAGAGAAATATATATCAATTCTCTTCCTCATTTAATAATGTGTTTACTTATAAAATTAATAATAGAGATTTAAGTAAGTCTCAAAAAATATAAAAAATGAGAAAAAAAAAAAATACAATCCTTGCATCCTTTTAAAGTATGTTTGGTAGGAAAGAGAGAAAGTATGTTTGATAGGAGAGAGATGGAGTGGAAGGAAGAGGTCCAATCTCTTATTTGGTTGGGAGAGAGGTAGGAGATATAAGGGCGTGCTCTCCCTCATAGCCCACCAAATTAGATCATTTCAGCAATCTATCTACTTTTAGCTTTAAAAAATTATTTTACCATCTGATTAAATTATTAAAAAAAAATTAAACATATAATAAGTAATTTAAAAAAAAAAATAACATTTATCCTTTCAACTCCCCATCCATCCTGCCAAACAAAATGAAATAGTACTACAATCATCTATATCCTTCCTACTCCTCATCCATCCAACTCTTCCATCATTTCTTCTCTCCATCCCTCCAACCAAACAAAGCCTTAGTATTAATTATTTATCAAAAGAAATGAATGTTAAATTTACTTATCTACTCTTAATGAATTAATATATAATTAATAATTATTTAATTGTGTAAAAAGATATTTTAGTGATTACATTCATAAAATTATTATTTCTAATTTTAGTAAACATAAGAAAATGAAATAGAGTTGTTTCCTATTACATTATCTAATAATTAAATAAATACATAAAAAAAATAAATGACCCTCAATTTTATTATTTTATTTTCATTTCTATTTTCATTACATTCTTTAATATGATCATTCCCTTGATACTAACAAATTTTTTTTGCTAGTATTAAAAAAAAAAAAAGAAAAGAAACGTTAAAAATAAAAAGACAAATGTTTTAAGATTTGACTTGGTTATGGAAGATCAAGAAGCATTTTTTTTTTCCTTTCAAAAAATGATGAGCTGCCTATAATCATTTTAGCCTTTTGATTTGGTCCAATTCAGAGAATCATTCAAAGAAAGGAATTGTCTCTCATTAAAAATTTTACCTATCTAGGATGACAAAAACGAATCTAGGCCTACTTTGATTTAAAAACAAATTCAAATCACATTAAGCAATTTAAACACCATTTGACTTGCTCATGGATACCATTGCTTGTAAGTGTGACCTCATTTTTGTTACATATACTTTTTAAGAGAATAAATAATATCATCTCTTTTAAAAAAAATTAGAGACTATCGGAGTTATTTAGTTAAGGGATTTATATTCCGATTTAAATTATGATTTATGATTTATTATAAAAAAAGTATTTTTTTGTGATAAAAATATACATAAAATTAAAAATAATTTTAATTCATAAATTATAATTTATGATTTAACCAAAAAATATCGTAAAATTAAAAATAATTTTAATCTTTTATAATTCATAAACTAAACGTACAAAATAGAGTTGAAGGTGAAATTATTGTTATTTAAATAAAAAATTAAAAATAAAATAAAATAAAAGGATAAAATAGTCAATAGGGGAATAATTATTTTGCTACAAGTGACATCATCCCAATTCCATTCCTAGACGAGACGACTTGGTAATCATTCGTATTTCTTTTAAACAGACTTTTAAGTCAATTATTATGATCGAAAAAATTAATTAAGGACAAACATTTATGAGTGTTAAGTTTATTATTATTATTATCATAAAATACAAAATATTTCTTTTAAATTCTGAACTACTTTTCTCATGTACAGACGCAGAACTTCAAAAGTATAACACCAACCTCCATTTGAACTTCCATGGCGGCTTTCAATTTCCGATTTTACCCTTCCCGCGGCTAGCGTCCCTCCGACACTGCAATCTCAATCCAATCTCTCCCCAGTTGTTTCTCGTTCGTCTTTGGCCAGTTTTCGCGCCGGATGGGGGAAGACTCGCGAAACTCGGTTCTGAGTCAACTCGTTGACTCGGTGAAGGCGATATCCGAGTTGCCTGAGTCGCGCAACGCGTTCAAGAGGACGAGCGGGGATTTGGTGCGGCGAGTGAAGCTGCTGAGCCCGATGTTTGAGGAATTGAGAGACGGCGACGAAGCGATCGGCGATGAAGAAATGGAAGCTTTGGAGTCTCTGAAACTCGCTTTGGATTCCACCAAGGAGCTCATCGAATCGGTGGATCAGGGAAGCAAGATTTTTCAGGTGAATAATTTTCTTCGCGTTTTTCCCCCCTTAATTTTTCTTTGCTAAGCTGAAAATTGAAAGGAATATTAGATTTTGGTTGAAAAAAGTGGAAATTGCGCTTCAAATAAGTGCGTGGGGGGGTTTTTTGGAGGGTTATTTTGATGCCGGAATTCTACTTTCCTTCACTTTCTAAGCAACCAAACATGTGGTGATTTTTAGATTTCATGAAAAGCTTTGAACTTTGGGGAAAGATTGAGAGAAAATTAAAAGAGAAAGCTTAAGTCTTAAGCCAAACCCTTTTCTTTTTCTTTTTATTAATTGTATTGAAGCAAATATTTGGGTTAGTATTGGGATCTAATTACTGAGTTAGAAAATCTTCCTTCCAATATTTGGGTTAATATTGCGACTCTTATGTTCTGTTCTTTTCATTTTGGGATCTGAAATTGTACTAGAAAGTAACTCTTACGCATTTTTCATCGTCTTTGCCATTTTTTTATTTTATTTTTAATGTTTTACATAGTATATAGTCTGTGTTTCTTTTTCTTTTTTTTTTTCCCCTTGATCTCCTGTGTCATATTTCTGCTTTCTTATATATATATATATATATATATATATATGTATGTTTGTGTATATATATTAATAGTAATGTGATCGACAATATAATTGAGTGTAAACACAGATTAAACCTCGAGTAGTATCTGTACCAAGATTTATGCTGCTAATTCCTTTATGTTACTGTCGATAACAATCCTTTTCGTTTCGAAAAATGTATTAAAGGCTTTCCATCGCGACGAGATTGCAAATAAGTTCCACAACGTGACAGAACAAATTGAAGCAGCACTGGTTGAGATTCCTTATAAGAAATTTGCTATATCGGATGAAGTTCGAGAACAGGTAATTCTACAAGCCTATAAAATCGGTTAATGTCGAAGTATTTATTTGTAAGGGCAGTAATGTATTCATGATTTAGTATATTACTAAGTATTAATCAAAGTTATGGGGCCAATTTTATTTATTTCAGATTGAGCTTGTGCATTCTCAATTCAAAAGAGCAAAAGAAAGAACAGAGCCACTAGACTCACGACTGGATATGGATTTAGCCATGGCCGAGAATGAAGATGACCCTGACCCTGCAATACTGAAAAGGCTTTCGGAAAAGCTACATCTGAGGACTATCAATGACCTAAAAATGGAGTCAGTTGCGTTCCACGAATTGGTAATCTTTAGTGATGGAAATCCAGGGGAGTCTTTTCAAAAGATGTCATCACTGCTTAAGAAGTTAATGGACTATGTGCTGTCAGAGAACCCAGTAAGCGACGCCCCTGCCGGTGATAAGGGCATGGTTAAGCACAGATCTCCTGTTATCCCAGATGATTTTAGGTGCCCAATATCGCTTGAACTGATGAAAGATCCTGTGATTGTCTCTACTGGACAGGTATTATTCGCCAATTGCATTTGTAAATTTTGGCTTATCTATTGATTTGCTGTGATTTTTATTGTACTGCTTCCTTTTTCGCAGACATATGAAAGATCCTGTATTCAAAAGTGGTTGGAAGCTGGGCATAAAACCTGTCCCAAGACACAGCAAACACTATTGCACACGGCCTTGACACCTAACTACGTCCTGAAAAGTTTGATTGCTTTGTGGTGTGAGAACAATGGTGTTGAGCTGCCAAAAACACAAGGAAATTGTAGAAGCAAGAAATGCGGAAGCTCTATCTCAGACTGTGACCGGGCTGCTATTGATGTGTTGTTGGAAAAGCTAGCAAACGGAGATCCAGAGCAACAAAGAGCAGCTGCTGGTGAGCTCCGTCTGCTGGCAAAGAGGAATGCAGATAATAGAGTATGCATTGCTGAGGCAGGAGCTATTCCACTCCTCGTTGAACTGCTATCCTCCCCTGATCCTCGAACCCAGGAGCATGCTGTTACAGCGCTTCTCAACCTTTCGATAAACGATATTAACAAGGCATCAATTGTAAATGCTGGAGCTATACCCGATATAGTGGATGTGTTGAAAAATGGAAGCATGGAGGCTAGAGAAAATGCAGCTGCGACCCTTTTCAGTTTATCCGTCGTTGATGAGAACAAGGTTGCTATAGGAGCAGCTGGGGCTATCCCTGCTCTTATAAAATTGCTCTGTGAGGGGACTCCTAGAGGGAAAAAGGATGCTGCCACTGCTATTTTTAATCTCTCAATCTATCAGGGAAACAAGGCCAGGGCTGTAAGGGCCGGTATTGTAGATCCACTTATGAGATTGCTAAAGGATGCAGGAGGGGGTATGGTAGATGAGGCACTCGCAATTCTGGCCATTCTTGCCAGTCACCAAGAAGGGAAGATGGCAATTAGCCAAGCTGAGCCAATCCACGTTCTAGTGGAGGTTGTAAGAACTGGTTCCCCACGCAACCGGGAGAATGCAGCCGCTGTGTTGTGGTCACTATTCATTGGTGATCCGCAGCAGCTGAAACTAGCGAGGGAACTTGGTGCAGAAGAGGTTTTGAAAGAACTGTCGGAGAATGGGACGGATAGGGCCAAGAGAAAAGCTGGAAGTATTTTAGAGCTCCTTCAGAGGATCGAAAGTGAATGTTAATCCAAAGAGATTATAGTTAACTCTTCGGTGCTGCCACTCCGGTATCTTTGATCTACATCAGCGTTTAAACTGTCTCATGTACAAAAGGGTAAGCAAAGTTGGTGGCTCGAATATACTACAGGGCTGCATAATCTGGTGTCGAAGGGCGGAATTGATCAGTGTTCCAAGAAATATTTTCTCTTCACTCTGGCCGGATTTAGGAGGAATTGGTCTTCTGAAAAAGCATTCATCTAATCATCACCCCCCACATGGAATATAGAAATAAATTAAAATTGTAAATTCGCATTCCTGGGTCTTTCTTTGTATTATCCACATCCAAATTATCTCAGTTTTGATTACCTGTAAAGATTTAAAGATTTGATTAGCACTAGAGAAAATGATAATGTATTGCCATCGAAGGTGTAATGAACTTTTGAATATTTTAGATTGGTATGGAATATAATGTTGTTTTTGCTTTCCCTCACAACATACTAAAAGCAGTTGGTGTAAATCTAGTCAGTCAATTCTACACAACAAATGGACTACTCGCGAACTCTGGAAAAACCTGAAAGACAAAAGATGGCAAGTAAATGACTATTAATTTTTTTGTGTGTCTAGGTTAAATGTTTTGTTTGTTAAATTTATATAAAATCACGTAAAAATTAAAAAATATATAAATTTAACGAATAAAAAAATTTAACCTATCAGTATACAAGGCATATTAGAGAATCTTTGCAAAGAAATTGAGATTGAAAGTGCAACGTTGAACATTGGATTCTTTCAACTGAAAGAGGTTGCATTGTCAACTCACAGTAGTTGAAATAGAAGTTAAAAAGTTATTACCGAACAAAGTCAAACTTAAACAATGCAGTTTATGGGATTAGGTAACACGTTTCAAGTCCAAAGAGTTTTGTCAAATCTGCTCGGTCTAATGTTGAAACTCAAAAGAAACATTTTGATCCCGTTTTCATAGCTTGTATTGATTTCCATATCAACTTTAATAGACTGGCCCGTGATCATTGGAGGTCATAATGAAACATCTCTGCAAAAATTTTTTTTTTTTTTTTTTTCAGTTATGTTCATGTTGTTGGGGAAAAAAAAGTCGAGAAAACACTACGCTGTTTATTTCTGTTTTGTCCATGTGAAACATCACATTAAATGTGCAATAATTGCTACTGTGCTACATGAAATTTCATATATTTTGATATAAGCGCCATGACTAAGGGTTCGTTTGGTTCCTAGATTCGAATCTCTGATTCGAATTATAATTTATGATCGCTATAGTATTTTCTCTCATAAAAAATATACGTAAATTGAAAATAATTCAAATCACATGATTTAAATATATGAACCAAACAGACCTTAAGTTTACCCACATAATAAAAACTACGGTTCTTTTTAAAAAGATTTTAAGTTTAAGTAAGTTATGTTGCATTAGATAAACACGGTTCTTTCATATATCATGTAAAAATATCTTGTCTCATTAATGTCATTTGAATACGTCATCATTTATCATTATAAACTTTTACTATTTTTAAGCAATAGTCTTAAAGGTGTGTTCATTTCATGGGTTTAACTTAAATTGGGTTAATTAGAGTTGAAACTCTAACTCAAGTTGGCGTTCAGAAAGGATAGTCACGATTATAACTCGAATTGAAACTCGAGTTAAATGCCCGAATTGGGAATTCAACCCCCTCTGTATTCCATTAACTCCAACCCATGGCTATAGTAAAAGCGATCTGCCACAACTCACAGCTTTTACCTCACAACTCCTATCCTCCTTATCGTTGCTCTGCCTCCTTTTTGAGCTCCATGGACAGGTCTCTCCACCCATCATCCACAGGAGAGATTCGCTGCAATCTTTTTGAATCTAGAGTCTTCCCTTCTCTCACATGTTGGACTTCTACAGATTTTGAGCGAGGATCCATTTCCTCCTTACCATTGCTCTGCCTCCTTTCCTATTTCCACTGACCGGTCTCTCCACGCGTACAATTCCCATCATCCGCAAGAGAGATTCGCTGTAAATATCTTGAATTGAGAGTCTTCCCCTGTTTCTTTCATGCTGGAGTTCAAAATATTTATCTTCTTTTGAGCAAGGATCCCTTTCCGAGTTCATCCCTCTTCGCCCAAAATGGAGAAAATAGCGCGACCTAGATGCTCTCGGCAGACTCTGTTGGCCGTTCTTTTGGGTAGATGTAGCCACAACCGGCGACGTCAATCTCTGCACCGTCATCTTCATCTGAGCTTTTTCCGTGGTTGGTATTGTCGGTGGATAAATTCTAATAGGGAATCGACATCACGGTTAGGGTTTTTGTTGGAGGAGCAAACACATTCATCGACTGGACCCAACTCGGTAAATCAGTTCACCCTTTACCTTTGGTTTCCATTTCATTCACCATTTTTCTGCTGAACTTGAAATAGAGGCCATCGAAAAATAATTTTTTGATTGATTCTTGGCTACCACGAAAACAAGTGTCTGCAGAGAAATGCAGCTCTGTCATATACCACCATGTTTAATCCCTTGTTTCTATCGATGGTCATGTTTTAGAGTGAAAGACATAAGTAAATTCACCCGTGATTGATAAGAAGTAGTTTATTTGTTTTAGTTTCTGTCATTTAACCATGTTTAATCCCTTGTTTCTGCCGATGGTCATGTTTTAGAGTGAAAGACATAAGTATAATTCACCATGATTGATAAGTAGTTAATTTGCTTTAGTTCTTGTCATTTGAGGATGTTCAATCCATTGTCTCTGCCGATGGTAATGTTCTAGAGTGAAAGACATAAGTATAATTCACCCATGATTGATAAGAAGTAGTTAATTTACTTTAGTTTCTGTCGTTTGAGGATGGTCAATCCCTTGTTTCTGCCGATGGTCAAGTTTTAGGGTTAAAGACTTAAGTATAACTTATCCACGATTGCCAAGAAGTAGTTAATTTGCTTACTTTCATTCACTTGAAGATGTTTAACCCCCTTGTTATGCCCCTGGTTATGTTTTAGAGTGCAAGACTTAAGTACAATTCACCCATGACTTTACACATGACATTATTGTGCAGATGAACTCTTTGTTTTTATTGGATTTAATACTTTGACAGTGATGATTTTTTGGGCCTATCTATTTCGTTGTGGCGATATCCTCTTAGTGTGTGGTATTTATCAGTTGCTACTGCATGTAATTAAGTTTGTTTGGATTGAATGCTAGGATTTGGAAATAGAGGACAACGTACTATATGTAGTCATGAATATCGTTTTAAATGTCTTAGTCAACTAGAAATAAACCCTCCACATAAAACTCAAAGCCTAGTCATAGAAAAGCCAAACCTTGATTACCAGCGACTACGAAAAGAACTAGAACAGGTTAAACTAGAAAACCAAAAATTAAAATTTCAAATAGAAAAAATGCATTATGAATTCTAGATAGAAAGAGAAAAAATAAAAAATAAAATCTTGACCCAAATAGGATTAGATAAAGGATATCAAGATGAACCTTAGATATCAAGTCAAGAGATTACAAGAACAGTTAAAAGTGAGAAAGCAATAAAAACAAAGCCAAAAGGCCTAACAGACAGTCAAGAGGAAATTTAAGAATTAATTAGTATTGCCAACTCACAGACCCCAATACAAAATAGTATTTTTATACCATGTAGTCCAATATTTCCAGACAAAATTAACATTCACTACAATTGCACTCAGACACAAGTAGTACTTGTTGTCAACTAGATATAGAAAGCGTACCAGATAAGTTTAAAAGAAAAACAGAACCAGCGTATGGTAGAATTGCAAATGATAGCATTATAAAATAAAATACGAACTGGCTTTATTTGATTCACAAATAGAAATAGATAGTGAAAAATATCCCCTACCAAAAACATGGTTAAGAAAGTTTGCAATTGATAGACAATTTAAATTAAATCTAGAACTGAGATTAATATCCCCTACTAAAAACACGGTTAAAAGCTAAGAGCCTAAGACTATCGTTAGAACAGACTACCGGAAAAACTCTGTTAGTTTTTACTCTATTATTTATTATTATTATTTTTTTATGTCATAATAGTCCAAAACGATGAGTTTTAGGTATTTTTACTTTCTTTTCTCTTTCTTTTTAACCTTTTGATTTAAACTACTATTAACATATGTTTTTTTTTCCTCATAAATTAAGTGTAGGAGATTCAAATTCTATATTTTAAAACAGAGTCACGAGTTAAGTTAATATTATAATATGTCTTCTACTACTTAAAATATAATTTTTGAAATTTTAAGTAAAATTTTTCTTATAATGTATATTGCTAGTATTCTACATTATAAAAACTTCAATTACAACTCCAATATACGTGCATGATACATAGGTAAACTAGTATTGAAAAAATATAACAAAAGTACTGAACTCCAACTAGTAATGATAACAACAATAACACATATTCATAGCAAAAAACAACAATAACAACATCAGTAATAATAATAATAAGCAGAATAATAAGTGGTGTCCGTTTACCCGTTAGTGTCAACCACTTAACCTTTGAAAATTGAAATCTTGGTTTTCCCTTTGCCAGAAACCGAATCATCTCACTTTGCTCCTTCCTTCTCTCTCTCCCTCGCTCCCTCTCTCTCTCTCTCTCTCTCTCTCTCTCTCTCTAAACATAGACAATAGACAAAGCAGAGCATAGAGAGCTCAAACAATGGTGCCCACCTCACTGCCTCCTCTTCGCTCATCAAATGTCTCTTCAACTCCTTCTCTCTCTCCTCTCTCCTCATTCTCTATGTACACCTCCTCTACCTCTTTTTCTTCTTCCTCTTCTTCGTTTTGCTTTCTGTCTTCCAAACCATCTTACCGGCCTTGCTCTCTCCGGGTCAACATCAACAAAACCCATTTGGGAACTAGCTCCAAGTCCAAGGTTGTTCTAGAGAAGCAGAGCTATAAGTTCCTCCCCCCTCTCTCTGTTTTCAGTTGTTTATTTTCTGCTTTGTGCTGGGCAGGGCTTGAAAGTGAATTGCTCAGTAAAGAGTGAACCGTTGAAGGTGATGATATCAGGTGCACCAGCTTCAGGCAAAGGAACCCAATGCGAGTTGATTGTGCAGAAGGTACAGTGTAAATATGCATATGCATATATATATATATATATGTGTGTGTGTGTGTGTGTGTGTGTGTGTGTGTATATATATTATGTTACATTATATACACACAATCACATTGAGACTTGTTTAGAACTTCTTTGGTGATGCTATGAACTTCTAATTTTTTTGAAAAATTAAACAAATGAGGGAGGGAGATCTTCTCAAAATTTTGCTCGGGAAAACTTCTACTGTCCTTCTTAATTCTAAGATTTTATTATTATTATTTTTTTAAGAGCATAATGTTGAAGTATTAGAGGATCCCCATGTAATGCTAAATTAGCATTGTAAGGTTAAATTTTAGCATTTTAATAGAAAATCACTCTCCAATACTATTCTTAGGTCTCATTTATTTTATTGATTTGAGCTTTCAATTTTAAGTTTTTACAGTTAAAAGTTCACAAAAAATATCACATTTAATATTTTCTGTTACAATTAAAAACTCTAAAAAAATATCACATATCAATTCAAATTGAAAACTCGAATCCGCAAAGCGAATGAGGTTTTAGTGATAAATTTAGCATGTGCTTTTAAAAGTTTACTTTTAAAACTTTCAATGCTTTGCTTAGTGATTAAAAAAAAAAGTAGATTTAGCATTAGCATCATGTATTATAGCACGAACGAAAGTAACATATCAAATATGTTTTCGCTCTTTTTGGTGCCAATATGGCATTGTATTTGCATTGGAGGTGATCTTAGGCCTTAATTATTGGGTAAAGATTGTTATTTGGGATTACTTATTATGACCATGACGAATCTTAAAATGATTTTAGCTATTGCATAGAGAAATTATATGATTTTACCCATTATAGACCAGAAATCCATCTTGGCTATTCCGTCTAATTAAGTGATTGCTTCATATTTATGGATTCTTCAACACTGTTTGTTCTTCAGTTTGGATTAGTGCACATTTCAACAGGAGATCTTCTGAGAGCTGAAGTGTCATCTGGGACGGAAATTGGGAACAAGGCAAAAGAATACATGAATGCTGGTCGTCTAGTTCCTGACGAGATAGTAACAGCTGTATGCAAATATCAACCTTGAAGTGAACATCTCATATTGTGCATCATTCTCAACATAAATCATGATATGTTACTCTTTTTTTCCTTTTTTTTTTGTGGGTGTGTAGATGGTCAAAGCTAGATTATCTCGCGAAGATGCAAAAGAAAAAGGGTGGCTTCTTGATGGGTATCCAAGAAGTGCCACCCAAGTACAGAGTTTGGAGGAGCTGAAGATCAGACCAGACATTTATGTTGTGCTAGATGTATGTTAATTGCAAGCACATATGTTCTATACTTGACTATGGAATGCGTTATGGAATTTGAATGTATTAAATCGAATGCATGATGCGTGGAAGTTTGATTTACTTGTTTGTGTCATCTCTTCTACGGTTTTTGATAAAATGGTTGCGGTTACTTTATACAACCTTTTGCATTGCGCAATTGATTTTTACAAAGTGCTAATCTTTCAATATTCAGGTTCCTGATGAAACTCTAATCGACAGATGTATTGAAAGAAGGTTGGATCCTGTGACGGGGAAGATTTACCATTTGAATAATTTCCCTCCAGAGACGGAGGAGATTAGAGAAAGACTTGTTACCCGTCCGGATGACAGCGAGGAAAAGGTATGATTGCACATCGTCACAAGCTATACTCGAAGAGAGAGAACAGACCTGGGTTGGGATTGTTGTACATTTAAAGTAAAACTTTTTTTTTTTTTTTTTTAGAAAATGTTAGATGTGACATTTTCTGAAGCAAAAACCTAAAACTAAAACTAGAAATAGAAGTCGAAAAACTAAAGAATCTGGCTTCTCAAAATAAAGATGAAAGTGTATGTGCAAAGTGCTTCTATGTAAATTTGCCAAACGTGCTAGTAGCACTTTTATGCGTAAAGTGCTTTTATAGACTCCAAAATCAATCCCAAAGTAGCTCAACACAGTGACTTGAATGAGTAGCACACAAAGCTAAGGTTTGCACTTTTTCACTTTTATTGTAGCATAGTGAAAATTTTGGTTGAGGATACCTGATACGATACAAATGGAAACTATCATCTCTTTGAAGTGTTTGTTGATAATATTTAACATGATTTCTACGTATTTATCCTCTCACTGTTCTCCTTTTCATTTAATATGGATTACTGTTGATCCCCTGCATGGCTTCTGATATTGGTCTCTGTATTTTTGTGAAGGTAAAGCTACGTCTTGAAATATACAAGCAAAATGCTGAAACAACCTTATCCACTTACTCAAACATAATGAAAAAGGTAGTTTAACACTATAAGTATTTGTATATGTTTTCCTTGTCTCGCATTATTTTGATCTGTTTAAGTAACACACTTATACACATGACTCCCTTCGGGAACACAGATTGATGGAAACCGACCTAAAGACGAAATTTTTGCCGAAATAGAGTCTTTGTTATCAGAAGTACAGAAAGATAAAGAGAAGCTGAAATTAGGTAAAGCATTTTCAAGGTCTAAAATTCATCATGTGAGTTTGCCTAAGTTACAAGTGTCATATCCAAAAAAGGATTTTTAAAACCTTGTTTCACGGTAATGAAGAACTCACTTTCAAACTGTTTGTTTCTCCTGCAAACTGTTTGTTTTTCTCTTAACTTTTTGTTCCTCTCTAACAGGGAAACCAACCTCTGGAAATGATAGCCTCTTAAATCAGTCATCTTCAAGTCAGGTTTTTGTGAGACCTATAACATGAAATTTTGCATGTGAATCCTTGTTGCTTACAAGAGTTGCTTTTATTTATGGAAGTTGCGATAAGTAATGTCTTATATTATTTCCTTATTTCGTTAGTAATTTTACAGGATAACTGGAGGGGTATTCCTACTAGATTGAATAACATTCCCCATTCTAGAGAAATTAGAAAATATTTCTATAACGATGTCTTACAGGCCACGCAAAGAGCTATAAATGATGGAAGAACTAGATTAAAGGTTTGATTTTTCTCTGAACATGATTTTCCTTTAAGTTGTGACAAAAGTTTAATCCACTACCAGTTAGAACACTGTTTACAAGAACCTGACACCTTTGGCAGGTGGAGATTAATATCCCAGAGCTGAATCCAGAAATGGTAAGTAAACTGTTTCCTTATTTACTTATAATTTTGTTTGGGGTTGACCATATCTTACGATCCACAGGATGTTTATCGCATAGGTACGTTAATGGAACTTGTTCGGGTTGTTGCTCTTTCATTTGCTGATGATGGAAAACGGGTCAAGGTATTTCAATCCTTCTTGCTTCTGTATTATTGATGTGGCTATGATAACAAGCGAGTCTGATGAATATTCCCTCAAAACTTTTTCTATAGTTTTATGTCGACTAGTTGTAGGGTAAAATCGATAATTTACCTGATTTGTTAATAGTATATTGCTGATTTACTTGAGGAATTCATCAGTTTACAGTTATATTATTGATTTACTTGAAAAGGAACATAAATAGAAGCAAAAAGATTTACATGACGGTTTTTGAAAAGGGGTCTAGAGTTTTGCCCAAAATTCCCCTGATATAATTTTAGAATGATGCAAACGTTTTCCTTTTCTACTTAGGTTTGCGTCCAAGGATCTATGGGAGAAGGTGCACTTGCAGGAATGCCATTGCAGCTTGCTGGTACTCGACAGATCTTAGAGTTCATGGACTGGGGTGATTATGGTGCAATTGGGACATTTATCAAAATTGGATCTATAGGTAGACAAACCATTCTTATTTGTCAAATGTACATCATCATATGCTCATGGACTGAATCCATACATAATAATTGTTAGGTTCATTGTTTATAGCTTATCATGTCACGTTTCACATGCCGCTAGATACTTAGCTTAAGTGTATTGAAAGAAAATGTGTCGAACAAAACTGATGGTGTGTTCAAGTTTTGATGGTTATCAAATCTAAACTGCTGGTGTGTTCAACTTTTGATGGCTATAAAATCTAAACTGCTGGTGTGTTCAAGTTTTGATGGCTATCAAATCTAAACTGCTGGTGTGTTCATGTATATCAAACCTAAATTCATCGCTATTTGTTTGAAAATAGTGTTACAAAAGAATCTGATTTCACCAATATATTTTCTTTATGAATGTGCTCAACTTGCTTACTGAAAAATTTTAATTTCACCCAGGTGCCAAAGATGTAGATGAGCAAGACGACATGTTTATTCTTGTGGCTCCTCAAAATGCTGTAGGAAATTGTATTATTGATGTAAGAAGCCTACAGTGGTGCAATTTTGAATCATACATTTAAATTGAAAATGTACTTTGACATGCTCTTTAAGTTCTGCGTTTTTGTTTCCCAATACTCTTGTGGTTGATTATACAGGATCTAAGAGTCATGACTGATGCTGCTGGGAAACGACCAGTTATTCTTATCAATCCTCGACTCAAGGTTTCATTCCTATACATATCCATCTTTCTTGGAAAGAAATTTTTTTTATCTACGGCCCCACCTCTTAATAGTTTAACTGATCTATGATCAAAATAGAAGAGAAAGAATTGAGGAAAGAAATAGACCACTAAAGATTGAAGACAAAGTGTAGTCGAGAGATGATTCTAGACATAGAACAAGAATTAAAGAGGAGGATATATGAGATCTGAATATTCATTCATCAAACATGTATGGATAGAAATTATAAACTCTTAAAATATAAAACTATTATTGGCCCAAGTCCTAATAGGTCTAGGATTAATTGGTAATTTAATATGTTATTAGAGCTGAAGGTCCTGAGTTGAAACTCCTATAATTGTAACTCAAACTACCTTATTTATGGGCAAACCAAATGAACTACCAAATAAAAACTAGGAAACTATATCAAATTAAGTAAGAAAATTACTAATAAAAAACAGTGTTAAACTAACCATAATCCCAAATTAACATAAATTCCTAATTTAGTTAAAACTAATTGTTAAATAAAATAAAATTCTAACCTCCATCATTCCACCTACTAAAAAGAACTTGACTCTAGCAAGTGAAAACTTGAAAGAATCATAAGCAATCAATTTGAGAAAAGATTCAATCACAACATTTAATTCTAAAAGAAGCCATAGGAGCTTGATATTTGATTACATCCTCACTCTAGAAAAAAACATAGAAAATAGTTGAGGCCTTTGATCAACATAGTGATTAAAACACTCTATCTCATTCAGAATGAAACCCATAGTCAAAATATAGAAGGAAATTCAAGAAAAACATGCATTAGATCCAAAGGAATCAAGAGAAGTTCAGGAATTTTATCATGCAACTTTAGAGGTAAATATTCAACAAAAAATTATGAGGAATCAGATTCAATGTGTTAGAAAAGTGTTGTTTCTTTGGTAATAGTCTTGGGAAAAGAATAGGCATGAAGAACCTTGTCATTTTCTAAAAACTCACTCTTACTTTTATCCTTCTCGATAGGTGTATAATCCTGGGACCTATAGGCGGTGTCTGAATTACTAGGACTTGTGAAGGGAGAATGAACTTAGATATATGTATTTTCTTTTTGCTTGGTCAAATTTGAGATTTTTTTTTTTTCCCATTATGTCGAAATACACATTTATTCACTTCAGTGTCTCTGACCTCATTTTCATCTACCCAAGGAATTCCTAATGACTTATGAGTAATGTTTCTTCACAGGACATCAGAACAGATGTATCTCTTATAATAACAACTAATTGAAGACATTGTTCAGTCCCTTCAAAGAAATCTTTACGTATCAAATTTATTCATAATGGTCTAGGGTGAGGCTCCATATAGCCGACCCCAATTAAAATGGAATTAAGACTTGTTGTTGTTGTTGTTGGTGGTGGTGGTCTAGGGTGAGGCTCAGTTTGAAGTTTTATTCTATTGAAAAGTTGTGAAGCCACAACATTAATCTCACTCCCCTTATTGAAAACAAGCTTGCAAGGTTTATATTTAAACAAAATAAAGGTGTGGAAATAATGAGTGTAATCTATCACTCTTACATTATAGTAGTAGAGATGGATTTTTTGGTTTACTCACGAAAACTATGGATAAAAATAATTAGATAGAAGAGCTTTTGAACATATGCTTGAATATTTATGGTGATTTTATGCTAAGTTGGGAGTCATGGAGTAAGGAAACGATGTTAGGATAAAGGCAAAATGGCGTGGATCCAAAAAACTCAGTAATCATCTTCTAATAAGAATAAAACGAAAATTTCAAGAGAATGAAGTTGCACCTATCTAAAAGTGGTTGCAAATGAAAAAGAAAAAAAAAAAAAGAGTCCACTTTGGTTGCTGGTGCAGCTGGCACTTTCTGGTGGTCTACAGGGATCACACTTTAGGTTGGTTGATAGACCAGACCACACTAACGTTTAGTGTAGAACATGTTCTTCGATAGGGGCAGAGGTCTCCAAGAATGAGTTGGTGGCTAATCTGTTGGTTGATGATTTTGGACTTTCTTCTTATGGTTTGGGCTTTGATTGGCTTAGTTGGGCTTCATGTTTGAATTGGTTATTTTTGAAAAAAAAACACAACTTGTAAGTCGTTTGGGTGGATAAGGCTCCGTGAAGAAGATCAAGCTTGTGGTTATTTTGATTTTTAACAGGATTTGAAATTGTCGTTTGGGTAGATAATGCTCGAGGATTTCGGTGGAGAAGATCAAGCTTGTGCCGCTATCTTGATTTTTAACAGATTTGAAATTGAAACAAATATCCCATTATAGATTTTGTTTTAGTTTGATAAGTGGTTTACATCAAAATCATTCCTTGATGGATTGGTCGATCAAGATATTATCCTTAAAGAGATTGGAGGCCGAGAATCCGGGTTAAAGGGAATAGCAACTGGAATATGCTTTTCCAAATCGTCTTACGGTGACATATTCGGATTTTGAACCAAATCAGGTAAAAGGTTGATACACGCTCGAAGAGTGAGAGCATTCATCGATTTTGATCTTTGAGAGATGATTTTGTGAGCAGAAGGCGTTTTGAAGATGGTGGCTAGCCACTTTTAGATCATCAAAAGTTAAGTCCGGCTTATTAGTGGATGGCTTGATGCTCGGGCGTGGCCCGTGGATGTAAGCATTTTAATCATTATGTGGTTTTTACTTTGCTTTTGTGTTTTGCTTTGGTAATCCTTATTCATTTTATAAGAAAACACAGTAAAAGCACATAACCGGTTCTAACATCATCAAAAGAGGGCGAGGCATTTTAGCATCGTGGAGGCACACAGAAACACATGGGAGTGTACAGGCAATGGTTTTGGAACATGAAAGATTGGGATTTCTTTGATTTGATAAATTAATACCCATTGGTCTTCATGCCAACTAATTTAGGCCCACGGTAGAAAAGATAGAAATAAGACATGAAGTAAATTTGACTAGAGATTTGAGAGACAAAGGGATATCACAGATATGATTATAGAGAGAGAACAACAAATCAAGAGGAGGATATTTGAGATCTCACCATTCATTCGTCAACTGAAATGGTCTCTCTGAAATTGAGAACACAAAAATTTCAGATATGAAATTGTCCAGATATGATTATAGAGAGAGGATATGATTATCAAGAATTTCAGATATGATTATCTCTCTGAAATTGTCCAGGCCCGGGGAGTATTGGAACACAAAAATTGTTGTTGGAGGATTATCAATAGCTAGCCATACATGCATAACAGTTCTTATGTACATGTCAAAAATCTCAAAACATTTTTTTTTTTTTTTTTTTGGATAATAGACCAACTTTCATTGATAAGAATCAGTTGCAAGGGAAAGAATGACAAGAAGTCCTCATAACAGGAATAAAAAAAAAAAAAAAAAATAGAAGACAACACAAAAAAGTGAGAGCAAAAAAAACTAAAACGTCAAAAATAATTCCCCATTACATTTTTCTAGTTAAGAACTATCATTGAGAAAGGAATGACCGTTGAATGCTTTATCTCTAGAAGCCCATAACGAAGCAAGAAAAAAATTCTGAAACTAAAGTGCCCATGTTCTCTGGTTCAATTTAACTCTTTTTGTGTGGCTAATGTAGTGACGAATTTCTTCATGTTCAGGATTTACCGGGATCTAGTGGAATCATGCAAGTAAGTGTTCAGATTATGATGAATTCGAAATGATCTTATATGGATTAAGAACAATTTATCAATTGTTTTTTTTTTTTTTTTTTTTAGACAATGGGCCGCGACAAGAGATTGGAGTATGCTGCATCGTTTGAAAGTTGCTATTTCTTTAGGCTTCTGTATTATGCAGGAACCCAATACCCAATTATGGGAGCAATTAGGTCAGCTTAGTTTACTAAAAGTTAATATGCCGCATCAACAATAAGTTAATGAGTACTTTGAAAAACATGCACAACCCCAATTTCAGAATCTTCATCAGCATCCATTGCGAAACAAGAGTTTTAAAAGAATTTAACACGTTCAGGACAATAAAATATAGGTCTTGCAAGATGTTCTTACTGTGGATATTAAGCTATATTATACATTTAATTTTTCTTACTTCTGACCCATTTTTCAGGATGTCTCATCCTTATCCATACGAATTGTACAAGAGAGTGGATGAACCTTCTGGAAAGGAAAAGTATGTCGCCTTGTCAACATTTCCTAAACGGCCAAATCCTGATGAAATCAATGACGCTTTCATAGGAAAACCCAGGTAAAAAAAATGTTTGAGCATCACATGTCCCATTTTATTGGAAAGATAAGCTCCTTGGATCATACAACTTTCGCTGTTAGTACTAAATTCGAATGTCAATAGTCGCGTGTCGGTTGCAATTCTGATTAGTCAACTTGCTTCAGCATAATTTAGCATCTAGATAAGACTCTTGTTAAGAAACTTGGAAGACCAATACGTCTTAATGTCAAGAGTGTTAGCACCATTCTAACTCAACGATTTCATTTCAATATTATCATTGCAGAAATCAAACGAAGAAAGCCTCTGGAATTTGGTATGAAACACTTATATTTGCGTTGTTTGTAGTCATTACTGTATATTGATGTTGATCTGGCTCCTTTTTTTCCTCCTTTTCCTGTAGGGGATTCTTGAGCAGCATATTTTGAGCAATGAGGAAGATGGTGTATATATTTAGTCTTATTCACTTGTAAGTTTTACTTTTAAGAGTTGTTTGATTAGGGGATTCATACCCTGATTTGAATCATAATTCATAACTCATTATAATATTTTCTCTCATAAAAAATACACGTAAATCAAAAATAATTTTAATTTCATAATTTTAATCTATGAACCAAACGTCTCCTTAGTTACAATGGTGTAACATAATAATGCAGTTTATATTTAGTCTTATTCACTAGTAAGTTTTACTTTTAGTTACAAAAGGGTGCTGAAAATATCTATGCTCTTTCTTGTTCATATCAAGTTTCATGTCTATATTTCCGGCCACTTCGTTCTGAAGATTCTGCTGTCACTCATGTGACAGCTCATAATATTAGTTTATGAACTCGCACTTTGTTCTTACAAGTTACATGTGACGTGATATTGGGAGGGGGGAAAAAAACTGTATAGTTACTGCATTCTCTATTAGCTTTCAGTTTTATAAAATGAATTAATGAGAACTATTTTGTTGGCAAACACATTTTAATATGGTCAGTACAATTTACACATGAGACACTTTCAATGCAAATTTGATTAGAATCAAAATGTAACGCCCTAAAAATATTCGGAACCGTCCCCATTGCTTTATTATTTTTGGTTTGAGGTAGTAAATGAAAAAATATGCCTTACTTATCATACACCAACCGCTTGAGAAAAAAAGAGGGAAGAAAAAAGAAATACCATATAATAAAAATACACATGCCCGTTCATTTTATCGATTTAAGTTTAAAATTTGAATTTTGTTACCGTAAAAAGTTCTCAGAAATAATTACATCTAACTTTTCTGTTACAGTAAAAAGTTCTCATATAAAATCATATTCCAACTCGAATTATAAACTCGAATTAACGAAATGAACGGACTCAATCGGTTGAAATCGCAGAAGAAACCCAAGCAAAATCTCCAATCAAAACTGGAGAAAATGAGCAGAAGTAAGCAAAAGAAACTTGCGCCAAAAACAGTCAAAGGACCAAGATCATGTAAGAATTGAGAGAAATAAAGAAGTCAAAAATGGAGGCCTTTTAGAGAATAAAATAGAAGAGACGACACAAGAAAAAGCACATAAAGAAAGAAATGAGGCTTAGGGCTTCATTAGAAACCAAACGACAAAAAAAGCAAGGAGACAAAGGCAAAAACGCAAAGTCACAAACACATGAGATGGAAAAGACAAAAACGCCCCCACACAAAAGAGGAAGAACAAAAGAGAGAATAACGGTAAAACGGGAAAAAATGTGCATTGTATAATGAATAGTAAAGTGTGTGTAGTTGAACAGTAATAATCTAGGTTTCCTTTAATATATTTATAATAATATGTAGATTTTGTTACCTTTGCCACACAATTGGCAAACACATGGCATAAAACTAGCTAAAATAGCATTTTATTCCAACTATTTTCCTTTTCAACAATTTTTTTTTTTTTTTGCTGAGTTCTTTTTACAATTTTATTACAAGTTTTAAAGTGTATTTGATAGATAATTTAAATTATGATTTTGAATCTTAATTTAGAATTAGTGTTTATTTATAGTGATTTTGAATCAATAATTAATTTTAATGATTTTAAATTATGATTTAAAATTAATGTGATATTTTAAATTAGTTCAAATTATGATTTTAAAATTACTCATCTCTTAATTTAAGATGATTTAAATTTTTAATTTTAAATTATAATTTTAAAATTATAATTTAAATTTAAAATTATGAATTATAATTTTAATTTTAAAATTATAATTAAAATTATCTTAATTTAAATTCTTGTAAATCCTAATATCTGGGATAGCTCATGCCTAATAATGTAACTCTGACGTGCCAGAAAAGAACGTGTCTTATGGGGTGTGCCCAACGAGAATGACCTGTATAATTTCTTTGTTAGCTATTATTGCTCTAAAATATCTCTTGGTTGCCGATTAACAATTCAACATCCAAATTAAGAGGACCTTTTTTTTTTTCCTTTCGTTTTCTAAACTTTTTATTTTTGTTTTTTGTTTTTTGTTTTTTTTTGCTTAAACCTTTCGTTTTCTAACTCAGTCAACTGTAAATTAACTAACCAAAAGTCTATAGCTAGCATATCCTCACTAAATTAAAACCCAACTCTAAACAGTGAACATTTCGTATATTAACTCAGAGATTGGTGAGGTTTTGAGGAGAAAAATAAGTTCATCTTTGAAAATGGAAGGTGGGTCTTTTGGTCATGGTGGTCTGGCCATGGAGAGAGCAGGGCAGTACCAAGGGAAGGTCACCGCCTATGTCATCATTGCTTGTTTCGTTGCTGCTATTGGAGGCTCAATATTTGGCTATGATATTGGCATTTCAGGTACTTTTCCTATTTTTTTTCTTCTTTTTTTTTTATTAACTTTTTATTTATTTATTTTGGCTTAGTGATCAAGATTTCTTGAACTTCTGCAAATTTTGGGTTTTGGTAAAGGAAATTCACTCTTCTGTGTAATCTGGTTTTCTTTAGTAGTAAACGAAAAAAAAGTGTAGAACTTTTCATGTTTGGGTCAAAGGAGACGAAAAGTGAGGCGTGTAAAGTTCAGGTGTCATGAAATTGCGAGGGGTTGAGCATCTTGCGGAAAAGAGAGGATAATTATTAGACTCTTAAGCTGGGGATATTTATCATTTTCGTTATTAGCCTCCCATATGCGTAGCGTTTATTTATTTATTTATTTAAAATAGAATCAGCTATTATTTTGGGATAATGAATAAATAGTTGGTAAATAATTGAGAAAATGGACTAATATAACCTTATTTATTGTTCTTTTAGCTATTTATTTTATTTCTGAATATAACGTAGTTGATATGTAATTTTGCGGAAGGAATAAATGAGATAAATTTTAAATGGTTGGTAAATAGATTAAAAAAAAAGGACAAATATATCCTAGTTTGATAAAATTCGGCATGTAACTAGACTTGCATGTTTGCTTTAAAATAATAATAATAAATAAATAAATAAAATAAATCAATCAATCCTAATTGCTTAATGACGCACAGGAGGAGTTACATCAATGGATGGATTTCTTGAACGCTTCTTCAAAGAAGTGTACAGAAAAAAGAAGTCAGCACATGAAAACAACTATTGTAAGTTCAACAACCAAGAGCTTGCAGCATTCACTTCCTCTCTGTACCTTGCTGGTCTAGTATCATCATTGCTTGCCTCTCCCGTCACAAGGAACTACGGGCGGCGTGCTAGCATAATCTCCGGCGGGGTCAGCTTCTTCGTCGGAGCAACTTTAAATGCCTTAGCAGTTAATATGGCAATGCTCATTTTGGGCAGGATCCTGCTTGGTGTTGGAATTGGGTTTGGAAATCAGGTATACTATTGTGCTCCAAATCTAGTAAATAGAAAACGGTTAAAAAAAAAAGTGTTTCATCACTTGGTGTTTAGTCATTGCCAATTTTAAGTTTAAACTCCCAAGTCCTTGGGTTTCATTTCTAAACGTTTTATCATATTTTCATGTTTTGTTATAAAAAGTGAAATGAAGGGGGGGAGAGAATTTAGGATGTTGCCTAAAAGAATCTCCACCATCCTTTTCACTTCCGAATACAAAAAGTATACTGTTTAGTAGTTTTAAATTTTGAGTTACCTGATTCCATGTTTCTCTTTGACTATCATAAAAGGCAGTCCCACTATATTTATCAGAAATGGCACCTGCCCATCTTAGAGGAGCCTTGAACATGATGTTTCAACTAGCAACAACACTCGGAATCTTCACAGCAAACATGGTCAACTATGGAACTCAAAAGCTCGGCAATTGGGGTTGGAGGGTCTCTCTGGGGTTGGCTGCAGTGCCGGCCTTGATGATGACAGTTGGAGGAATCT
Organism: Morus alba; assembly: GCA_012066045.3. NCBI lineage: Eukaryota > Viridiplantae > Streptophyta > Magnoliopsida > Rosales > Moraceae > Morus > Morus alba. Next base: position 11,828,906 of record CP050234.2, read on the forward strand.
TCCTTCCTGAGACACCGAATAATCTAGTTGAGCGGGGATTTAAAGAGCGGGGTAGAAAAGGCTTGCAAAAGATTAGAGGGACCAAGAATGTGGACGCGGAGTTTCAGGACATAGTGGATGCAAGTGCAATATCCAGTGCAATTAAGCATCCATTTGAGAACATCTTTGAGAATCGGAACAGGCCTCAATTGGTCATGGCAATCTTTATGCCGATGTTTCAGATCCTCACAGGAATAAACTCTTTTCTTTTCTATGCTCCTCTTTTGTTTCAGAGCATGGGGTTTGGTCGAAATGCTTCTTTGTATTCTTCAGCTATAACTGGGGCTGTTCTTGCTTCATCAACACTTATTTCGATGGCAATAGTTGATAGATTGGGTCGCAGGGCTTTGCTAATAAGTGGGGGAATACAAATGATCATATGCCAGGTAAAAGCTTGTTTCATTCTGGGCAAAGTGAGATTTAGTAGGAGTAGACTGAGAAGAATGAGCATGTAAGTGATGCTTTTCTTTCTAAAAGTGCACTGCTCACTATATGCACTTCCAAGTTCAAAAGGCTTTCTAGTACCAAAAAGGGGAAGCAAGACTGTAATTTATTGTCGTTTTTCTAGTAGTTTGTCTTTGCAGTTTTGGATTCCTGTTGTTTTCTTTACTTTAATTCTCCGGTTCATATCTTTTTTTATTTTTTTTAAGAGTCAACGTCGTTCTCTCAGGTTTATCGTCGTTTTTTCTGAGTGGTGTCTTTTTTTTCTCTTGTTCATCTAGCTCTTGAATTTTGTTGTCGTTTTGATATTTTGCCGTTTCTCATTTTATGGTCATTTTCGTTTTTTAATTTGTACCTTTTTTTTTTTCGTGTTTATGTCGTTCTTCAAGGTTGTTGTTATTCTTAATATTTCTGACATCGTTAGTTTCTTCATTAACTTTTCACTCTTATATTCATTCTGTTTTTCTTTTGTCCGTCGTTTGCGGTTGATATTCTTTTTTTCAATTCATTGTCGTTTACAATGTTGCTGTCGTTTTATTATCTTTTTAATTAATCATTATCTTGATTCTTGAAATTAATACAGGTTATAGTGGCCATAATTTTAGGGGTCAAGCTCGGAGACAACCAAGAACTATCAAAGGACTTTTCAATATTGGTTGTGATTGTGATTTGCCTCTTTATTTTGGCCTTTGGATGGTCGTGGGGTCCACTTGGCTGGACAGTTCCAAGTGAAATCTTTCCATTGGAAACTCGGTCAGCTGGTCAAAGCATTACAGTGGCAGTCAACCTTCTATTCACCTTCATAATTGCCCAATCCTTCCTTTCCCTTTTGTGTGCCTTCAAATTTGGGATCTTCCTCTTCTTCGCTGGATGGATCACTTTGATGACCATCTTTGTTTATGTCTTCCTTCCTGAAACCAAAGGAGTGCCCATTGAAGAGATGACTTTCTTGTGGAGAAAGCATTGGTTCTGGAAGAGGATTGTCCCTCAATATTGAGAAGCAATGTGGTTTCTAACTTATTACCTTTTCTTTTTTTTAATAAAAAGGAACTTTTATTTTCCAGCCCTAGAGAAATTATGAGGTTGTGTACTAGAAAATAGTTATATACGAGTTTGGTGAACCAGTGGTTTGATACACACATGGCTCTAGTCAACAGGTGAGTGACCTTCTTTTCCTACGCTACATCAGTAATCCCATACAAGACAACAAAATTCCAGCCATTCGTTTTAGGCCTTCATCAGAGTCATTCCCTCTCACCCCGTTACCTCCCAACTCGCGTCACCCTTGGCTTGCCCTTGCCAAACCCTCAGCTCCATCAGCCTAGCCATAGCTCAGCCTGCAGCCCCATCAACGTGGCAAGCGAAAGAACTGGGAATAATGAGAAAATAAAGAGAGAAGAATGCGGTAGCAAATTAAGGAAAGTAGGGAAGTGAAGAGTAAATAAAGTAGGTAATAAGCTAAGTACAAAAAAATCTAGATCAGTGTAAAAGAGAAAAAGACTAATATTAGTCAGCGGTATATTTATTCATGTAATAATAAATAATGTAACAATCAGTTACAAAGTTATTGATATGTTTACAAATCATGTTATGTTTACATAAAATAAAAAATCAAATATACAAAGCTTATCTTTGATGTTCAATATCTCACTTTTGTGTGAAAGAGGAATTCGCAGGAATGAACAATTAGCCGGACAGAGTTGCCTTCTTTTTCTCTTGTTCAGGAATACAATTCTAAACAAAACCTCAAATCTACTACAATTAATCAAAATACAGTGAAACTGTTGATGTTTTAAAAAATACAACGAATGATAACTCTTATTAAAAAAAATTAAACATCATTTATTGCATTGCATATGTTATAGTAAACACGTTAGATACAAATATTTTGTCTGTTCATACATAAAAAGAAGACGGTATTTATATTCAGCTGTTGAACGGGAAGAGAAAATAAATTACAACTATAAAACAAATAAAAATAGCAGATAGATAAACGAAAAAAAACTAATGATAAACACTATTAATGAACCTAACAAAAAAAAAAAGGAATATATAATTAATTTTTTTTTTATTTAATCAATAGTATTATTACAATAATAAAGTTTAAAAAAGGTTCAAGTATTTTTCTTATATTGCTAACAGCATGTATCGCAGGTAACTAAAAGGGGATTTAGCAACGTTCTTGACTGCCAACTGAATTATTTAAGAAATCACTTATAAAATGAAAAGAGGAAATGAGAGAGGGAAAAAAGAATAAGATCATAAAAACACGGATATAACAAAAAAGCATAATAACTCAACATTGTTAAAAGATTTATACATAACATTAGTAGAAAAATACTATAATGAAGCGGAAGAAACTATAACAAAGGAAAAATGAAAATAGAGACATGACTTGAAGGTAAAAAAAATGGCTGAGAAAACAAAAAAGCAGTATAAATCTAAAATAATTGAGGCAACATCAAAAACTACGAAGTTCCTTGGCTGCCAACTGAACTATTAAAAGATTTACACAAAACAGTAGAAGACGGAATTAATACTGAAACAAAGAAAAAAAAAAAAAAAAAAAAAACAGAAAAAAAAGAGAATTGAAGTGAAGACAAATGAAAACTTTGAGAAAAAGAAGATAGCATCATGATTCAAAAATAATTCAGGCAACATCAACAATTGCAAAATCATTATAGAGAGTTATCCGATACATGGTAACAACAAAAGAAAAAGACATAATCATCACCAAAGAACAATAAAACAATAAAAAATAAAAAAGAGGAAGAGGAACAAATTCGCCATAAATGCAGAAGAATTTTTTTTTTATATAAATGACTAAAAAGATAGAAGCACTTGTTTAAAACAATCCAAACAACAACAGTTCCCAAATAACAATCAACAGATACCGAAAACACTACCACAATAAGAAAAAAATATAGCATCATCAACAAAGAAGAAAAAGAGTATATTGAAAAACAAACTCTTCATACAACAAAAAAAGAAATGACCACGAACATAACCTAAGAATAAATAACAACAACTTAAATAACGTTACTACCTCAATTTTTTAAAATTAAGTAAATAATTAGATAACAAATTAAATTTGAATATAATTTTCACAGCATAATATAATTAACATATCAACTAACAAATAAACAGAATCAATTCGTGTGTAAGAAAGGATAAACACATACATCAGTTGAAAAAGGATAGTGCATACAGCGAAGAGAACACAATAATAAAACGTTGAATATTATCAGGAGGAACCCTTCACAGAGTGTCAGAAAAAAAACATAAACAAACAAAATAAATTGATATATAAGATTAGAGAAGTGCATACCTCAGAAAAGAACAGTGGATACAGATAAAACAACACAACAACAAAACCTCCAATATTATTAAAGAGCAATAAAAAAATATATTAGTAGAAGGAACCCTCCACAGATAATGAGAAAAAACAGTAATAAACACAACATAAATTTAACAATTAAAGAACAGATTTAAGAATGAACAAATACTGACCTTATTCAAAATTCAAAGAAGAACGATAGATGCAGCAGATACAACACAACAACAAAAGCAAAAATATATTGCTTAAGAACAGTTAAACAAAAAATATGGCAAGATTATAATAGTAAAAGAAGAAAAACAGAGAAGTTTATGAATGAAAAGAAACGCAGCTTATACAGACAAAAAATTTATGGTGGTTATCTGAAAGCAGAACCAAGAAACAAAAATCAACCAAATTAATCATTAACTAAACAACAAGTGCCATGGGGTGCCCTGGAGTCTCCAGGGGGTCTCCCGGGCGTGTGCTGGGGTATTCCCGGTGGTGCCCCGGAGCCTCCAGGCCGCCCCGGGGGTGCCCCCTGGGTTGACCCGGGGACTCTAGTGGGGTGACCCGGGGGTTCCCATGGGGGGCCACAGTGCTGGCCCGGGGGTGCCCCTGGGGGTGTCCCGACCGAGTGCTAGGTGTGTCTCGGGGGGTGTACCGAGGTCTCCCGTGGGAATTACGGGGGTGTCCCTGGGGTGCCCCGTGGTATCCCGGGGGTGACACGTCGGTGCCTCGGGGGTGCCCCGAGGGTGTCCCAAGTGTGCCCCGGAGTGTCTCGGGGTGCCCATAGGGTTCCCTGGGACCCTCCCGAGGGTCCCACGGGGATCTGTCGGTGGTTTCCCGGCGGTGCCCCGCTGTGTCCCGGAGGTGCGTCCGACGGGGGTGGCCCGGGTGTGCCCTGACGGCCTCCCGGGTGTCTCCCAGGGGTGCACCGGGGGTGTCCGGGGGGTGTGTGCCTGGGGCGCCCTTGGGGTGTCCCGGGGGTGTCCGGTGGGTGCCCTTGGGGTGACCTGGAGGCCCCGGCTGCCTCTCGGGAGTCCTCCGGGGTTCTCCCATGGGTCACCCGGGGTCTCTCGAGGGTGCCCCGGGGTGTGCCTGTGGCAACTCGGGGTGTCCCGGAGCTATGTTGGGGGTGTCCGGGGCTGCCCCGGGGTGTCCCAAGGTCGGGGGTGTCCCGGGGGTGACTTGGGGGTATCGCAGGGGTGTCGTGGGGGTGCCCCGGCCGCCTCCCGGGGGGTGCTCTGGGGATCCTCCAGGGGTCTCCAGGGGGTCTCTAAGGGGTCTCCCGTGGGTCTCCAGGGGGTCTCTAAGGGGTCTCTAAGGGTCTCCTGGCGGTGCCCCGGTGTCTTCCTGAGGTCTCCAGGGTGTGTATACAGGACGTCTCCCTGGGGTCTCCCGGCGGTGCCCCGTGTGTCCTGGGGGTGCCCCGAAGGTGTCCCGGAGTTGTTCTGGGGTGTCCCGGGGATCTACCGGGGTTTCCCCGTGGGTGTCCTAGGCTTGAGTGCCCCGGGGTATCCCGGGGGTGACACGTCAGTGCCCCGGGTCCATGGGGTGTCCCAGACTCGAGTGCCCCGGGGTATCCCAGGGGTGACACATTAGTGCCCCGGGGGCGCGCCGAGGGTGTCCCGAGTCCCTGGGGTCTCTCGGGGTGTACCGCGGGTGCCCAGGGAGTTCCCTGGACCCTGCCGGGGGTCTCGCAGGTATCTCCCAGGGGGTCCCACGGACGCCAATGGTGTCCCGGGGGTGTCTCGGCGTGGGTGCCCCTGGGGCCTCCCGGGGGTCTCCCGTGGGTACCCCGGGGGACTCCTGGGGGTCTACCGGGGTTCTCCCGAGGGCGTCCCGGGGGTGCCCTGAGTGTGTCCTAAGGTTGTCCCGGGAGGTAACCCAGCGGTGCCTCGGTGTGCCCCAAGGGCCTCCCGGACTGCCCCGGGGGCATCCTAGGGGTGTTCCGGGGGTGTCCCGAGGGTGCCCCACTGTGTCCCGACGTTGTCCCGGGGTGCCCCACAGGTGTCTTGGGGGTGCACCGGGGTAGTCCGGATGTGCCCCGGCGGCCTCCCACAGGTGCACCGGGGGTGACCCGGGATTGTGCCGGGGGTGTGTGCTTGGGTCGCCCTGGGGGTTTCCTCGGGGTGCCCTGGGATGTCTCGGGGTTGACCCGAGGGTGCCCCGACGGTTCAGGGGTTTCCCGGTGGGTGCCACGGGGGTGTCCCAGCGGTGCCCCGAGTCTTCCCCAGGAGTGCGCCGGGGTGCCCCTGTTGGTCTCCAAAGGGTGCCCCAGGGGCGCCCTGGGGCTGTGCCAGGGGCCTTCCGGAGGTCTGCCAAGGGGTCTCCCAGGGGTGCCCCAAGCGTGTCCCAGGGTTGTTGTATTATAATAAACTAATAAGCATTTAATTAATAATATTATTAAATTAGGTTATAATTTACTCCAATTAAAAAAGCATTACTACTAATGAATATTATCGATCTATTATAATAAAAACATAAGTTTTAACGTGTCATTAACAAGCAACTAACAGAAGGACTAACTTTGTAGTACCAAGGTAGGTTGGAATAAGCTTTGGGACGCTTTAAAAGTTGGAATGAAAGTGGAATTAATTGTAAAATTTGGGGACCATGTTTAAGATTAGAGTTAATTTCTTATACTAATGTTTTCTTACAAAAATTTAAATTTAATTCAAATCTTTTGTTTTGAACTAATGAACCAAATAGACATGTTAGAATTAGATTATTACAGCTTTTAAAACGCAATTGGTGGAATATATTTTTCCTCTTTGACCAAAAGATAGAAAATAAAATACTCTCTCTCTCTCTCTCTCTCTCTCTCTCTCTCTCTCTCTCTCTCTCTCTCTCTCTCACACACACACACACACACACACACACCGTCTTGAAGCACAAACTGGAATAAATGGTGAATATTCCAGGGAAAAAGAAAAAAGAATATATATATATATATATATATATCTCTCTCTCTCACACACACACACACACACACGCACACACACCTTGAAGCACAAACTGGAATAAATGGTGAATATTCCAGGGAAAAAGAAAAAAGAAAATCTCTCTCTCACACACACACATAGCACAAACTGGAATAAATGGTGAATATTCCAGGGAAAAAGAAAAAAGAAAATCTCTCTCTCTCTCTCTCTCTCTCTCTCTCTCTCTCTCTCTCTCTCTCACACACACACACACACACACACACACACACACCGTCTTGAAGCACAAACTGGAATAAATGGTGAATATTCCAGGGAAAAAGAAAAAAGAAAAAAAAAAAATATATATATATATATATATATATATCTCTCTCACACACACACACACACACACACACACCTTGAAGGAATAAATGGTGAATATTCCAGGAAAAAGAAAAAAGAAAATCTGGAATAAATGGTGAATATTCCAGGGAAAAAGAAAAAAGAAAATCTCTCTCTCTCTCTCTCTCTCACACACACACACACCCCTTCTCCTCTCTCACACACACACACACACACACACACCCCTTCTCGAAGCACAAATGGTGATCTCTCTCTCCAGTGTTTTGCTTCCTATCAAGCTAAATGGGAAAATAGACCAACTACTAATCACCCTTCTCGAAGCACAAATGGTGAATCTTCCAGGGAAAAAGAAAAATGGAGCATTATTGGTGAATCCCACGCGGTTTGCAATGCGTTCCTCTTTCCAGTAAGTGGTCATTGGAAATTTGGGAGTTAAAAAGTCTTTAAATCTTGTACTCATCAGTTTTTGTCACCAATATTCTGATTCAAAAAATTGAATCAACCCCATTTTTTCCTAATAAAACCAGGCAATTTCCTTGGGAGGAGATTGCATGACCGGTGACCCTCATTACTAGTGCTCCCAGCAGGCAAAAGAGAAAAAATAAAGGAAAAAAAATAAATAAATCTTTGCAGGCAAATAAATTAAACACGGGTTATTATAGAAACAAACATGGACCGCAACAAGTCACGCCACAAGCCTCATCTTCTGCAGCTCTCAACCAGGAAAAAGTAAGTAGAGATTTTAAGACAAGAAAGGACATGTTACAATTCAACCCAACTTCTCAACGAATGTTTCGGTCAAGGTGTTTCCGCTGATGATTTTTGTTGTCCCAATAATCAGATCATATGCCATCCCTTCCTGCAAAACGCAAAATTTCCTTAAGCAGCTAGCTATATCTAGATTCGAGCGTAGAGAAAATTATAGTAATGAGTCGGTCAAGCAGTCCAAATCACTTGAAAAACGATGACCAGTTCCAATCGCTTAAATACCAAGTTTAAACAAAACCCCCAACCTACCATATACAATGGTTGCAACACAATATTATGATTCAGTAATTCCGTTTTACGTAAGCTCAACAAGCGAATAAGAAATAAGGTAAATTATTGGAGCAATAGAACAGTCATGGCAGTTAGGATATTTCCTACGGTTGAGTCAAGGACTCAAGGCCATTGCGCTCGACTCAAAGATCATTTGAATATCTAGACTATGCTTAATGTTTCATCCATGCCTTTCATTGTTTGATTTAAGTTTTGACATGCAACTATGTTATGATGATCAATTTCTACAAGGGCTTTTAAGGCATTGATTATTTTCTAAGGCTACAACTCAAATAGGCAATCTGTTCTGGTTTTATGAACTGGTATGCAGCTTCTGAATTTCTAGTGAAAATAGAAATATACATATATTCAGTGCTGCTTGAACCAATGAAATTATCTTACCAGACGAGATATCATAAGTTTCACAATGATAATATTAATATACCTGAGCACTGAGAAACCGTAGAGCAGAAATCTCCGCAAATGTTACACCTCCAATGAACACTACAAGTACTAGGGAGCGCCTTCCGTCAGCCACCCTGCTATGTGTTAAGTGACAATAAATTGTGACCATATTATCGCAGTTAAAATCTAAGGAGAAACTAAAATATTGGTTGTAGTTAATTTCATTCAGACCACAGAATAAGACAAACAGAAATGTTTTGCAACCTTGATACAAAGTTCAGAACCGGCACAAGTTGCGAATTCCACTGCCTTTTTTTTTCTTTTTCAATTGAAAGAAAAAGACTCTAGAAATAAATCTATGCTTGTTGAAGGTGAAGTTTGAAAAAAAAAAAAAAAAAAAAGCCCTTCTGTTGTGTATCTCTCTGATTAATGCAACATGCAATATATATATATATATATATATATATATATATATATATAGAACCCAACAAAAGAATGTCAAACATATGAAGAAAATACAATAATTAAAAAATCATCATATAAAAGAGGATCAAACGAGGCATACTTGTCTCCACTGGCTGAAGAGCCGTATAGGTTGTCAAACGATGAAGTACTTGAAAATCTCCCCTGTGGAAATAGCAAGACACATCATGATTAATTAGACATAGCAGAGTAAAGAAAAGATGAGAGTTATAGACTGCTTTAAAATAATTTACAAAGACACCAGTATGAATAAAACTTGGTAAAAATGAATATGTCAAAGCAATGAAACAAAAGACGCAACCAATAAAAATAATAAAAAAAAAAAAAAAAAAAATTGAAAGAAATGTACTCACTCTTTTTGTATCTGAATGAGGCCCAGGTAACAACTTCAGGATTTCTTCTATAGGACGCCTGAAGGGTTATTAAATAGAAGATTAAGTCATGTGCAAGATAAATTACAACAGTAGAATTTCAATTGAGATTTTATAACAAATTAGATAATACAAAACATGAATTTGAATAGAAATAACCACCAAGTAGCAACCTAAAGAATGATCCTCACCATCCAGATCGAACAGCATGCTGTACAAGCCGAATACTAAGAGGTGCGTACCCAGAAAAGACATAGGCAATATCATTGGGGCTGTCACATGCAAATTACTTAAATAAGTTAGTGAGCAAGACAGAAAGGCTAACACCAAAGGTATAACCAATTAAGATAAAAACGATACAAAATGAAACGAAACTAAAAGAAACTGAAAGAAAACCAGAAAACAAAAAAGCTAATAAAGCAAAACATATCAGCATCCTATCACGTGAACTAAATTAGTTTCACTATAAGAAAAACTTCCTTTCATTCATAAAGAATAAAGAACAAAGGAAATGTGAGTCCAAATGATTGAGCAATACTTGGCTGTGTCAGTATCCTCAACCACAAGTTGCAGAGCACGTTTTACTGTCAACCAATTGCTTTTTGTCTCCTGAAAGGTTCATACAATTAAAATCCAGTCTCATCAATAGAAAACCACGATAGTTTTTTGTTAAAGTACATAATTTTAAACTGCAATAACGATTTCAAGGTAAAGAACAAACCTGTTTTCTAAACAATCCAGCTTTTTCCAAGTTATTCAACGTTGCCATGTGCTCAAATCCATAACTATGGAGGAGCTCTCTCCTAAACCAAGAGTTATGAACTATATGAGAAATAATTAACACGAAATGCAACATTCTCTAAACAGCGAATGTTGGCTGTGATATAAGGAGGTCAAAGCTTTTCTTGCCTCAAATAGTCAAAATGTTTTTTGGGCAACCCTGAATTTGTGATAGAAAATAAGACAAGAAGACGAAGGACATTTATCAGTGATTCTTGCTTATGGATCATTTCTTCAATGTACTCAAAACATCTGCAATCATCAACAATATTATTTTAGCTTTTAACTCTCAGACAACATGACAAATCTCATCAATCTGAAAGGTGCAATGATAAACGTACAAGAGGCAGATTTTGTTACAAGAAGAACACGGCAATATTACAATTTCACGATTACTTACATGGCTTTAAGAAGAATCAACATATACTTGATTCAGGATATAATAACATACAAGCCAATGTCATAAGGTAACCAAATAAAACAATGATCTTTGTCTCTACGTCTTTTCAATAGTTAAGAAAAAATATAGTATAATAAGCAAAAAATTGTCCCCACCCCACCCCCCAGCAATGTTTCCAATAGCAGCAAAAAAGCCAGCTTACATGTCATAACTCTGAGCCTCAATAATTGTGTGCTCCATGTCAAGTTTCCCCAGAAATGATGGCTTTGATGTGAAAGTTGACAGGTGCTGAGCAAGATTTATATGCCTCTAAAGCAATAATTTGCACCACTTTAAAAACCCAAACCAAGAAAATTCTAATTATAAAGTTAAAACTAAAATTTTCAATTTAAAAAATACATACAGTCATTTCTGGCAATGAGTTCAGCTTTTTGACAAAGTCCTTCAATTCAGAAACTGATTGGCTCTGTATTACATACCAGTCCATTAGAACTAATAAAAACAGACAAAGCTTTAAATTGATTTTCAGTGATTGTGACGTAAATACAAAACAACATGATCTTGTTTCAAGCCGTTCACTTACCGTGGTTGTCATCTCTGTGTAGTCCTGCTTCATGGATGTTGCTTTTTGACGTAGAATCTGCAATCATACTGCAGATGGCAACTAAGACATTGGAACTCCAAAGGAATCGTTTATTATACTGGATGCTTAAAAGAGACGGTATTTGGAAAAGGAAATGAATAATGAAAAGGAACATAATCTGCTGAAAAAAGAATCAACCTGGACAACAACTTCGAAGTTGAGATCCCGTATCTCCTTAAAGAGCTTGTCACTACGATATGGCAAGGAAAGTAAGGAAACAGAAACACAAATACAGTGTAGTAAATTCTGAAAGCCACAATACAAGCTCATAAAGTATATGCAACTAAAGGGATTGAAGAAAAGGCTCCATAGTATATATAATGTTTTCTATAAGAAGCAAGATATCATTGCATTGTACTAGGAAATATATAAAAGATAGTATTTTACCTAGAATTAAGTGGAACTTTGATCTTCTTTCCTTCTTGCTGGACACCCATGATAGATGCCTCAAGCTCCACTGCACCATTGTTTATGTGCAAAAACTGCATGAGACCAACAAGGGATAGCTTAACCAAAGAGAGCAATTATCCTCCTTTTATTCTCATCAGGAATGTGCTGTGTTTAACCTGTCCTTAAAATTTAGCATTAGGCTTAATTTCACTGGAGTCCCATGAATTTTCGGATCACTCCTAGTTTGCCCTTAAACTTTAAAAACTCTTACTTTGACCTCTGAATTTTAAATTAATCCCATTTAAGACCCACTATAAGAATTTAGGTTAAAATAAACAGGAAAAAAGGGAGTGGTGCGGTCACATGATCTTTTGGTTAGATTTAGTTAAAAACAAATGCAAAAAAGACTACGTGACCATCCTAAATCCCCTCTCTTTTCCGTATGATTTTTAACAAATTCTTATAAAACTTATAAAAGGGATTAAGTGAGACTAAATCAAAATTTAAGGGGCAAAGTGAGAGTTTTTAAAGTTCCGTGAGAAAACTAGGAATGACCCCAAAATTTTGGGGGCACAGTTACCTTTTAGCATTAACACAACAAAAAATAAAAAAATAAAAAAAATGTTGAACATCTTACTACCAGAAATCAGTTGGGTTCATTCAGGTGTTTCACGTCGAGAAGAACTTATTTGACGTAAAGCGAACAAAGCAACCTATTCCAGATCATAGTAATTGTAGGGGAAAAAAAAAAATTTCCACCGTGCTAATTGACATAGTACACAGAATCTCAAGGTTGAAGGCCAAAAAACCAACACAAGTTTACCGTTTAAAAGTTTAAAATACTGCCCCATTACCACAGTGGCTTACCTCATCAAGAAGCCCCTCATATGTTAGTTGAGAACACATAGGAGTTACCATATCCACCTGCAGCAAAATACACCCCATTAAACCACTTTTGAGCAACACCGTTGGTTTTTATTTGCATTGGCATCATCAGACCATTGTAATATCATTTCTATAAACTTAGCCTCCTCAATCTGTGATTAATAGGTGATAAAATTATCTAGAAACATTTTCCTATGGGTTCTATATCTATTTGTTTGCAACATTTTACCTCATCGATCATTAATTGATACGTGAGGGACATTTGTTAAAACTTAAAACGAGTTATCGTATCCAAATTCCATTATAACAGCTGGAAAAAATATGCAACAAGGGGAGAGAGAGAGAGAGAGTTACCTCCCTATCTAAAAGAATAAGAGTATTTATCTCTGGCACAACCATCTGAAATCCGCATACAGCATCAGAGATTCCCACAAAAAACAAAACAAAATGAAAGAGAGATCAGTGAGAAAGAAGCATGTCGTGCACATATTTTCAATTTTCTGCTGAGAAAAGACTAAAGAAAACCTATATTTTATACTCAAATCTGTTATATGCTCTTTTGTCAGTAAGGGCTTGAGGTAATGCATATTACCTCAGGCGAGTTAACTGGTTCCTCTGCTTGCATATGGTTTAGTATGTCAGCAACACGTACTGATGCTTTGCCTTTGGCCCTCACATTTGGTATTACACCAAAAGAAGACTGCAAAAGAGTACCCAATACACGATTTTCAGTTAATTACAAAGACTGTGAATTAGAATACACAGGACCATTCATAATTCTGAAGGACTCATGGGAAAATTTCAGGGCATTATCTTGTCATTACTTTCGTTATACACTTTAGGAACCCATTGTTATACAACTTAATCAACTTAAATAGATGGTTGCTGGAAAAAGAAATAAAAATAATAAAAATATAACAAACTCGTAAGCGTACTTTCATACTACCTCAAGCTTGTGAATGGCTTTTGCAATATGCCAAAGTGAGCTTGTATCACCATCGACTTGATATTCCTAACGTGCATACAAAGTATATATCAGCAAAGAATTGTCATCCGAAGCTAATTATGCTCAAAACTGATAAGGTAGATTTTCTTGCATACTTTATAAGCAAGATCCAATTCAAATGATAGAACATCCTCATCCAATGGAAGAATGTACAACGGGTACTCCCCTACAGTCAACAAGTGATGGATTTTTTCCTCTTCAAGGATCTGTGTAACCAAAACGATACCTTTACAACATCTTTCCAGCAAATCATGCTCTTAATAACATTAATGGGCAATAAGCGGTTACCTTTTCGCAACCAACCGCACGGCGGGGGACAAAATAAACGTAATACTCCCTCTGAAGACCTTTAGATAAGTCATTATGAACATGTGAACTAATGAATTTCATCAAGTTAAGCTGAGAACGGACAAGGTACACCACTTTGGCCAAATCGGTTTGAATTGGATCGGCCGAGAGATACCGCAATTCAACCCCATGTTCCTGCTTGCAAATCATCACTAAAATGCATTAAATTCCAAATTTCCATCATTTCAAGAAAAATCCCAGTTAATTAAAACGACTTCTCCGCACTTAAAACATCAAATTTGAGTAATGAGGTAAACAAAATTCGCTATAAAAGTCCAAACGCCATATGAGGGAAATGAATTCACAATCAAAATGGTTCATCGCGATTCGTTTTCTAGGGAAACAAACAGGAAAAAAAATAAAAATAAAAAAGAAACGTACCTTGAGAAGCGAAGTCTGGATAATCGATGAGAGAGATCCACCGAGCTTCGGATCGATCACCAAACACTTCTTTCCTCGAATCTACAATTTTCGCAAAAGAATTCAATTTCGATTATTACACATACAGACACAACATAGAAATTTATATATCACAAAACAAAACTGATCAGTTTACGAACTCTGAGAATTTTGACAAAAAACTCACATTCTTTAGGATGTTTATAAGCTCTTTCTGAGACTGTTCCCTGGAATATAAGAATTCATGAGCCAAACATTTTCAAAAGAAAAATATAGTGAATTTAAACGGTAGAATTAGATGTTTATTACGATGGAATTAAATAGAAAAATGCGGTATTGGAAGATACCTGAGGGCTGTGAGATTGAGAGGAGCATTGTCTAAGTTTGGAATTTGAGCCATTGAAGAGGAACTTCAGAATTATTATTTTCTTTTCGTAGCGGAAAATGCAGAGGAATTGGTTTTGTGGAGCTTGGAAGACGACGATCGTAGAGAGGCTGGTGAGAAGAGAATGGGCCTGGACTGTTCCACTCGGACTTAACTGAGCTTGGACGGGATGGAAAACCAGGCCTTTTTTTTAAAGGGAGAAAGAGGAAAATAGGTAAAAATTTAAGATGAATTAAAATTAATAAGTTAATAATTTATATAAGTTAATAAATATGTCAAATTATTATTTTTGTCCATAATTTGTCTGGTTATGAATCATAACTTGACAAGTTATTATTTATAATTATCCATAACTTGTCCGATTATGAACAATAACTTGACAAGTTTGTTAATAACTTATTTGATTATGAACCATAACTTGACAAGTTATGGCCTATTAATTTTTATAACTAAAAATTGACCTATATACTTTCTTAAGCTTTTCATATTAGTCTATTTTCTACTATTTCCCTTTTTTTTCAATATAAATTGTGTTATTTGCACAATTATAATGACATTTCTATTTTTTATTAACTACTTATAACCACCTAAAAAAATATTTGAAATAATATTATCCCAATAACTATAAAATAAATAGATTGATAATATTATTAAATAAATGATAAACTCTAAATATAGTGTATAAAAGTGATCATTTTGTATAATGCCAAATTCTAACATTGAAGTAGGAATATTTGCAAAGTAAAACCTCTAAAATTTACTATCGTAATGAGATCCTTAATACTAAATTTGACATACGATATATTTAATTATAAATTAAACATTGTATCACTCCTCATGCCTTTTTTTAAAAAAGATATAAATGTTATTCTTAAGCCAAAAAGAAAAATATTAAATTTAATATATAAGACCATCTCCAATACAAAAGTTATTTATATATTTGACACTAACAAAGTATATTTGACATGTTATTCTTATTTATTCTCTAATGCATATAGTCCTTCTTTTCATATTTGTGTGATTGCTGGAGTAAGAGACAAGAGTAATCATTCACTATTCTCTAAATTGTTCAATAACGCTCATTTACTATGTGGTGCGTATTATTTATGTTTAAACTCCTTACAGAATAATATTAGACCATATCCAATGTACTTGTATATTTGACATTAAAATATAAGATAGGATAAATTATTTTTATTTATGCTCTGATGCATAATGCCATTTAAAATATTAAATTCACTTATTCCCGAAAACTTTGAAAGTTGTAAAAGTTAATTCTTACTTCTAAAATAATTTGAAAAATAAATATTGCAATGATTAAATAGAAAAAAGTAAAGATGACAATTAAGAGAAATTAAGCACTAAATTTATCACATGGTATACTTGGTAAAAAAAATTTCACAAATAATAGTAAATTAAACGTCATACCGTGGATAGTCTTTATTTTGATTTGACATAAGGGAGAGAATGAATAAATATTTTTCCTTCTAATGTTAAGGACATGTATGATACACCGTATAAGCATTTCATATTGTATTGTTTAACAATAATATAATATTTGGTGGCATTTATATATTATATAATTTAATATGAGATTTAAAATTAATACAATACCAAGTGTGATATCTAATATGAAAAAAAAATATGTATTAGACTATATTATGTAATTTAATTTAAAATATCATATTAAAAACATATAAAATATTCAACAAATATCAAAGCTCGGGATTGGGTTTTGGGATCAACGTTGTGGTCGAGTTTTAGGACCGGAGTGATGTTGGGTTTATATTTTTTAAAAATTACATTTTGACTTGGAAACTTTATAAAAATTATATTTTAACCCCCTAAACTTTAAAAAACTATGTTTTGACCACTCAATTTTTTGTAATAATATTTTGACCCCTCAACTTTTTAAAAATTATATTTTACCCCTTATTTTTTAAAAATTACAATACTCCATTTTTCAAATTTTTTTTGCAAAATGACCCTTATGTAGCAACTCTACTTTCTCCCTTACTTTTTCCAAATGTTGAGTTCGCGCCGAGATTAGGTCAAATTAGGTTATGATTAGGCCTAAATTTTACCTTATTACAAAGTAATACATAAATAATATTATAATGGTAAAAATAGTATAATATTTAATAATACCACCAATCAAACTGCGTATTGTATAAAAATTATACAGTGTAATATAATATTATACAATACGATACGATATAATATCATACATTATAATACAATACGGTGCACCAAACATGCCCTAATCTATATAGAAAAGAAATACAAGATAAAACTAACATTCGGCCTACGAAAAATAAAATTGAAAATTCACCATTAATAGATCTGCTCTCCCTGATAGTAGAGGCCTCATTAAAAGTCAAAACCTTGTCAAATAAAAACCCTAAAGGGCAAAAACCTCACAAAAGAAAAAAGAACATCCCGTTGATTTTTGCTATAAAAAAAATGCCAACATCAAAGATCAATCCTTTGCCATTTCCAGATGAATCTTGCGCTCTTCACATAATCCTGCTATACAAAGTAACGAATCATTATGGCTGCATACATAACTTTAAAATTAATAAGAGCTCCAAACAAGAAACAACATATTTATAATATATATATATATATATATATATAATGATTTTACTAGATGGCAGATTTACAACTACATATCAATCATTTGCATTTAATCGTATAACTTCTAGTCACATGCAAAAAATAAAGAAAATACTGCTAATGTTGAACATATAATTATCTACATACCGTGGTTCGGACATGATCGGATGCTAGGGTGCAGGAAGATCAAGGTCTCCAATGATCTTCCCAACAATGACTGTGATATCATCCACTTTGCCTGTTTGAGTACTCTTTTTTCCCGCCATTTTAGCCGCAATCTCAAAAGGACTTTGATAAGACTCGTCAAACGAATTTTTAAAAGCTACTCTTGCTATATTGAATGTCAACTCCGGTTAGACGCGTTTGAAATTTATTTTAAAATAATTTTATTTTTTATATAAAAATAAAAATAAAAATATTTTTAATTTAAGACATAAATTATTTTTAAAAATATATTTGATAGTTTTATTAAAAGATTATTTTTAGTGTGAAAAAATTTATTAATGTATTTTTTTCTCTTTTTCTGCTTGAGAGAGGAGGAGGGAATAAAAATAAAATATGAAAAATGACTAAATTCATTTTTCATTTCTCTCTCATTTTACACTAAACTAAAAAATCGTTTTTATTTTTATTTTTTGTCTTTATTACATCAAACGCTATTTTAAAAATATTTTTATTTTTTTATTAAAAAAACGTGAAAAATAAAAACGGGATCAATTCTAAACACGGTCAATATTTCTTCTTCATGGCCTGTCTTGATGATCTCCTCGATTTCCGGCAGAAACATGTTGTCTATTAACATTCCATCTGTTCCCACCACTATCAGATCTCCCTCCATCACTCTCACTTCTATCAGATCTCCCGAGCACCATGATGCATTTTCTCTTTAAATATTATCCACCATAAATTCAATACTAACAATCTCATTCTACACAATTGCAAGTACATGTAATGGTCTTTACCTATTTTGAAGTCATGGATTTTCCGACTACTGAGGCTAAATGCTTAACTTACGTGGTAAATATTTTATCTATCATCCGAACATCTTGTGTTCTTGGTAAATAAAAAATTTACCGTGTAAATAGATCATTTACGAAGTAGCAAATGAATCATTTATTGTAAATGATTCATTTATTGTAACATTTTTTAAAAATATTTATGAAAAGACTCTTAGTAAATATTACGATTCCAAGGAAATGACAATTCCAACAACTGCTCTAGCAATGGCTCCAACGACGGTTCTGGCAATGACTATAACTCCGGCAATGGCGATGACAACGACGGCAATTCCGATGACAGTTTCAACGAAAGGTACCAATTGTGAGAAAAGAAAGGAAGAGAATAAGATAGAGTATTTTAAGAATTTTAATTAGTTACAACAATTATGTTATTTACTTTAAAAATAAACTTTTATGCTATTTTTTTATGGTCAATTAATTTTAGCCTATTTCCCTCCTTCCAAATTAGAATTGGTGTTTGATTTAGTTATATGAATCAAACATTTTCAAATTTACCCTTGTAGTATTTTCTTTTTCTTTAACGGACTTGCTCTCTCTCTCTCTCTCTCTCTCTCTCTCTCTCTCTCTCTATTCTCTCTCTGTGTTGAGCTTCACCGCCGCCCCTCTCCTTTCTTTCTCCGCCAATCGCCGTTGCTGATAACCAGGCCGGCGTCGTGAATCGAACTCCAAAAAAGGCGTCGTTGCGAACAAGATTCATGACCTGCGAAGACCGGAGTTGCGAACCGCTTGCGGCGAACTACACCACGAACTACATCGCGAAGATCAACCTTCGCTGAAGATCGCGAACCGCCGTTCTCATTGCCACCTGCGACATCTCCCTGGCGAGAGATCCAGTAGCGATCTTCTCCTTTGTTTTGCCCTTTGTTGCAGGCTCACCGGTGGCGCCTCGCAAGATAAGTTTGGTCGTCGATTCGTTGTCGCTACTCTTCCCACCACCGAAGAAGCAAGATGTCGCGAGCAGATCCGTGGTGGGGAGAGAGTCACGCTAGTACATCCGACTTTGCTCCGGATTTTTTGAACGTCGGAGAAGTGCAGTTCTTGTCGATCTGCTTGAGAACGTCGGAGAGCACGAGGATTGACGGCGGATAAGAGAGATGTCGTTGCCAGAAAAGATCATCTGAGATCGTGCTTTGGTCTATTTGAGTTTGTGGGTTTTTTTTTTCCCCCTTTTCTTATAAACGGTGTTTTTTTTGGGGCTAAGGATGATACGAATATACCGGCCATCGGAGCGAGTGGCTTGATTTACCAGTCGCGAGGATCGACCGCTGGCGCCGAACATAGTAAATCTGACTAGAGGGGAGAGGAAAATAGAGGTGGGATGGGAAGTAGAGGATTTAAGAGTATTTTTTTAGTTTTCTTATAGTGTTGGAAATTAAAGATATCAAATTATGTTATAATTTACTTATTTTAAAAAGTTGTTATAATTTACTAATTATCTTATCAAATATGTTTCACTCATTTCTCTTAAACGGACGGTAATTAATCAAAGATAAACTACTAATTGTTGTAAAAGTTCTATAAATTTCTCAAAGGGTCCCTCCTCTAACAAATTAGACCCAAAATTAAAAACGATTGCAACAATGAGTAGGGGTGTAAAGCGGCCGGGTAGGATAGGGTTGAGCCGAAAAATTGAGCATACCCGATCAGTGCGGGTTGAGAAAATTTTGGGTCGCGACACTCTCTTAAATCTACAAACCTGCAACCTTTCGGGTGACCTCAGGTAGGGTCGGGTTACTCTGGTCGGTAATCTCAATGACCACATGATCACTTTTTAGTCAATTAATCTGTGCTTGTAACAGAAGAAATCATTATCAAACAGAACATGTCTTTCCTTCAAGAGGGGGTCTAAATGCAATGTGAACAATTAAAACACTCACTTTGAAATCAAACACTTTCAATATAAATAAAGAATGTCCTAATTCAACAACTATGACATACAAGCATTTTTTACACAAACCGTGAATCCAAAACATTAATAAGTTAATAGTTTAAATGCATAAAGTTCACAAACTTATGAAAGTAAGAATTTGAAGTGTTGGACATTATTTTACCTACTTTGAACATGTTCGGCCGGGTAGGGTTACCTCGGGTTCATGTAACCCCACCTCGCGCCCCTACCCGCGCAGTGCGGATTAGATATAATTAAAACCGAAAATTAAATAAAAAATTAAAAACTCGTGATTTTCGGGTAGGATAGGCTCGACTTAGCCGGATTCGTCGGGTTCGGGGTGATTTCTTACAGCCCTAGCTGTAGCTATCACATTCACGGATCAAGTAATTAAAAAAATTAAAAATTTATGTGAAAATTTTTTATTATAATAAAAAAATTAAATATAAATTTTTTTTATTATAATAAATTTTAAATTTTAAATTTAAATGAATAAAATAAATGGAACTTAAATTTACAGCCGTGAAGGTTTTAACTTCGAACACACAAAGGATTCCACGAGACATCCACCTTCATTGGGTAAGGTTTGTGTCCCGAGCCATGCAGCTTTATTCGCTTCCTAGACGTGGGGTGATTGGAGCCCATCTTCCATCACCTACATTTATATTTTATTCGCTTCCTTTTGCTTTTATTATTATTTTTTCCATCTCGAATGACGTCATCAAATTTTATTCGGTTGGTCAAACTCACTATTTATTTGAAAGGTCATGTTTACCCTTCCCATTCTTCCTTTCCTATATATTCGGCTGATTAATATTTCACATTTGCTTCCTTCTAAAGTTGAGACGTTTACAGAATCTTTGTAACGCTGATAAAGTTTTTTTTTTTTTTTTTTTTTTTTTTTTGGTGGCACTTACTTATTATTTTAAGATTTTTTTTCTCCTCAAATTTGACTAATTAATATGTCAATGACATAAGAACTCATATTTAATATGATAAAAATATAATAAATTTTACAGACAGATATATGAGAATGAGTCTTATTTTTATAATAAAACTCGATTCAACTTCATGTAAATTGAGTAAGATTTTTTTAATAACACATACCACCTACTATAATGAAAAGCCTAAAAGTGATTTTTTTATTTTTTATTTTATTTTATTTTTTTTTTTGTTGTTAGCCTTACAAATTTCTCTAAAGGGCCGTATTTACCCTATATTTAAGACGTCATTTTTAGCTTTTCCTTTATGTAATTTTTAAAAAATAGTAGAAAATAGACCAATATAAAAAGTTTAAGAAAGTATATAGGTCAATTTTAAGTTATAAAAATTAATAGGCTATAACTTGTCAAGTTAGGGTTTATAATCAGATAAGTTATGGACAAATTTGTCAAGTTATCATTCATAACCGGATAAGTTATGGACAATTATGAATAATAACTTGTCAAGTTATGGTTTATAACTAGACAAATTATGAACGAAAATAATAATTTGGCCTATTTATTAACTCATGTGAACTATTGGTCTATTAATTTTAATTCATCTCAAATTTTGGTCTATTTTCCTCTTTCTCCTAATTTTTACCATAAAAATTAGCTAGTAACGACTATCATTGAATCATTTGGTGATTTGAATACCCTAAAAATTCATAAATAGTGAGAATGTAAAAACAAAACACCTTATTCTTTGTTATCTACTTGCCCACAAAAATTATGGTCACATCATATGATATATAGGGTGTTGCATATGAAAATTTGTTTAATGACCAGACATGTGAATTATCTACCTAGTACAAGTATAGATGTATTTTCCAAGCAAAAAAAAAAAAAAGAAAAATTATTGATATATTTTAATAACCAAATATGTACGTAACTGACCACATCCACATCATTAAAATAGATTGTTTATCATTAAGAAAGTATGCTGATTATAGAACTTCTGATTATATTATATAAAATATATATTTTTTATTTTAATTAACAATAAATTTTTTAAAAAATTGCAAAGATTTAATAAAATACCCTAAGGTTCCGAGTTTGACTATTCGAGTTTGACTATTCCGAGCATGATGGTGCTCATCAAAAAATACATTTAAATCACATAATTCGAATCCCTGAACCAAACGGACCCTTAAAGTAACCCAACAAAGCAACACACCTTCAAAGGGAAAAAAAAAAACAAAAGAAACAACACGCAGCC
Organism: Morus alba; assembly: GCA_012066045.3. Lineage (NCBI taxonomy): Eukaryota > Viridiplantae > Streptophyta > Magnoliopsida > Rosales > Moraceae > Morus > Morus alba. The sequence goes on from CP050234.2 coordinate 11,851,247, forward strand.
ACAGCCAAGAAACTAACAATGTCATCTTCAGCCATATGAATAAAAACTAAACATAAAAGGCAATATTTTAACATTAAAGAAAAATACGGGTATGTTCATTTTACAATTCAAGTCATTACTTAAATTATAACTTTAATTGTGTATGTAAAAAAAAAAAACAATATTATAGTAAAAAAGATTAAATTTAAATTTTAATGAAAAAAAAGATTATAACAATCAAACTTGAGTTGTAAAATAAGTCTGTTTATGTCTACTTTAAATTATCTTCTAAACCTTTTAAAAGATATATAAAGCAGTGCATAAAACACATAACATAAAACATGCGATTGGAGTAAGATTTGCAAAGCAATTTACTTGTGAAACCAAATGAGAATGAAAGAGGAAACAAATGATTCTTCATTTTCAAATCAATTTCTGCATGATGGCAACGTAGATCACAATATAAAAACAAAGGATTTAACTACCCCCATAATCGGAATGTAATCACAAACTGGTCGTCAACAATCAAAATCGTACCAAAAATAACAATTGAGCATTTGACACGTTGGGACTTTATAAAAAAAAAAATGTTTGAAGTTCCAAATTAAATTGAATGGTGTGTGGCATGATGGTAAAGTTGTTTTAGGGACATTTTAGATTAGATGATTCATATTATGATTTGAATTATAGTTCATAGTTTACTATAATATTTTTTCTCATAAAAAATATACGTAAATCAAAAATAATTTTAATCCATAAACCAAACGTTCTCTTAATTAGAATCATCTTTCTTTTTTTTTTTGGAAGAGTTATGACACATGTCTTTATAAACTCTTCTAATTGCGTTAAACTCGAGCATAAAAACATAACTAATTCTTTTTTTTTTCTTTTGCTCTTTAGTAAGACAGTCTACCATAGATATGGGTTAATTATTTTCATATATTCTCTAATATAAATATGAAGATTAAAAAATAAAAACAATAATTTATTTTTTTAAAATCCTGTTAAAGAAATAGAAATTTCCATTTCTTTTTAAATTAACAAAAAGTAATCCTTTTTCCTTTAAAAAAAAAAAAAAACACGGGGATTAATTTGGTAATTCAGGTACAACAAGAAGCCCGACTTTTCCGATGATCCGATCCCATCCAAACCAAAAATAGAAAAACGGAAAAAGAAAAATAGAAAATATGTAAGAATAGCAAAGTGGGACCTCTGTCTTCCTGCAACTGTCGTAACAGTGCATCCAAATCCCCGTGTCCGATTCCCAACGCAAAACCGTTTCCAACAATCCATAACTCAATTTCTTCCCTCTCCCTCTCTCTCTCTCTCTTCTCTCTCTCTCTATATCTCATTATGACCACCGCCATTCGCCTGCGCCGCCTCGGGGCTGCCGCCGCGATTGCCGCGGCGTCCGGCGGCGCGCTCCTCCTCAACCAGCCGTCGTTCTCCGTCAGCGACAGCGGCGGCGTCCCAGCCCTCTCCGCCGTCCGGCAGAAGATCGCCGATCCGAACGCCGTCGTTCCGCCTAGGTCGGTCCAGGAGTCGGCTCTGATTGGCGCTAGCTCCGCCAACCCGCTCGACATTCTCGTTATCGGCGGCGGTGCGACCGGAAGCGGAGTCGCCATCGACGCCGTCACTAGAGGCCTACGCGTCGGCCTCGTCGAGCGCGATGATTTCTCCTCCGGAACGTCGTCGCGCTCTACGAAGCTAATTCATGGAGGTACGTTGTCTCTATTTCGAAATCTGCCTTGGCGTATGGTTTTCTGTTGATCAGTTCGAGAGTCGTTGATCGTTTTTTGAGGGAATTGAGTGGATTTTTGTTTGTTGATTCGCAAACTTGTTCAAAAACGTCTATGTTTTTCATCTGTTCATTTGTAGTATGGAGAATTATATAGAAATTTGGACGAACCTTGACATAATCACGCGTTGGAAACTGGAAGAATTCAATCATGGTGGCTATATCCGCTTGTCGTTAAACCTATAGGGTCAACAATTCATAAAACGATACAGAACAAAACAAAATGAAAAACATACAACGTGAAAAAGAAATTGTGGAAATTCTTTGATCATCAGCTTAAGAGATTTCCACCTTCTAATTTACTTCTGAAAACTAAAGTTAAAAATGAAATGTCACCAAACAAGTTTGTGAATAACCTTTTTCTTATTCGGTCATATAAGTATTTTTTTCCCCTGATAATATGGTCATTTAGATTTTTTTTTTTTTTTTATTTAAATAATTTTGGTGCTTATAGACTAGAAAATGACATGATTTTGTTCAGGAGTTCGGTACTTGGAGAAAGCCGTGTTTAATTTGGACTACGGGCAGTTGAAACTGGTTTTTCATGCTCTGGAGGAGCGTAAGCAGGTTATTGAGAATGCACCACACCTCTGCCATGCTTTGCCTTGCATGACACCGTGTTTTGACTGGTTTGAGGTAGTGTACTACTGGATGGGCTTGAAAATGTATGATTTAGTTGCAGGGGCGCGCCTGTTACATTTGTCAAGATATTATTCTGCACAAGAGTCCGTTGAGCTCTTCCCCACTCTTGCAAGGAAGGGCAAGGATAGAAGCTTGAAAGGCACAGTGGTATATTATGATGGACAAATGAATGATTCTCGGCTTAATGTTGGTTTGGCTTGTACAGCTGCATTAGCTGGTGCTGCTGTGCTTAACCACGCAGAAGTAGTGTCATTTTTGAAGGATGAGGGTAGCGACCGGATAATTGGTGCAAGAATCAGAGACAATTTCACAGGTACCACTCAGTTTAAATAAATTAATGTCATGGATGATGTGCCATTTTCTTTAGGCAATTCTTTCTAATCTATAGTTAAGAAATTTGAACTGTTCTTGTAGAAAAAAATAATATAGGTTGATGTTGAAAACTGAAATAAGATTAGTTATATTACTGATTGTGCTTGTTGTTAAATACCATAGTTTGATGTACCGGGTTTTCCAAACATCACATGTCTTTAGGTTTTTATTTCAAGAGAACTAAATCTTAGGTTTCACCATAGTAACCTCCATAGCGCTTGCTACTGTTAGCAATGAAAATAAGTTTCATGTAGTTGGGGTTTTTGAAATGCTTATTTTCTGGTTTTACTATTTTTGTTCTTCTTGTTAAAAGTCCTTTGTGTTAATTAAACCAGGAAAAGAGTTCGATACGTATGCAAAAGTTGTTGTTAATGCTGCTGGACCATTTTGTGACTCCGTAAGAAAATTGGCTGACAAAGAGGCACGACCTATTATCTGTCCAAGTAGCGGCGTACATATTGTTCTCCCTGATTATTATTCTCCTGAGGGAATGGGTTTAATTGTCCCAAAAACCAAGGATGGTCGTGTTGTTTTTATGCTGCCATGGTTGGGCCGAACTGTTGCTGGCACCACAGATTCCAATACTACTATCACTCTACTTCCTGAACCACATGAGGATGAGATTCAGTTTATACTTGATGCCATTTGCGACTACCTCAATATTAAGGTATGTGATCCAAAGTTCTCTGTATTTTCTATTGTGTTACATCTTTTCTTAGACAATCTCTGAGGAGAGTCTCGTAAGCTGTATACTAGTTGTTTTGAGATCTAGCTTCTTAGATTGTTGAAAAAATGTGGTAGAGTTGCTTGTTAGAAAAATCACAGAGAGAACCAGCATTATGGCTGAGGATTTGTTATTTTCTTTAACAGCTTAAAGCATAATTCTTTCTATGTGGTTCGTCAATGGAAAGAAAAGGAAAAGAAAAAATAATGTCACAAGTTTCTTCTTATTTGATCTTTAAGTTCACAAGCATAGCATTTAGTATTAGGGACTCAGGCTAGGCGTTTCCTTTTCCTTTCCTCATCCAGTTTACATGTGGGACTAAAGTAATGCCAGAAAATTTAGGTACGGCGTGCTGATGTTCTTTCTGCTTGGAGTGGTATTCGCCCATTGGCAATGGATCCATCAACAAAAAACACTGAGAGCATCTCCAGGGATCATGTTGTATGTGAAGATTATCCTGGTTTAGTTACAATCACTGGTGGAAAGTGGACAACTTACCGCAGGTAACATTTATTTGGTTGAGCTGATTTTACAGTATAAAAGTTGTTGAGGATTTCCATTTACCAGCAATAGTGACTAGGGATTTCCATTTCAGGCTTTTCCAATTATGAGTTTATCTAACATTTTAAAGTCTTGGTCTATAGTCTGTTTCACGTGGTTTTATTATAGCATCTTTTTTTTTGGCCCCCTAGTGAGCTTCATTTCTAAGTATCATGAATTTTAGGGAAGGTTTCTGCATCACGATCGGTGAAAGGTTGTGTTTCTGTGTGATTGGTGATGCTATCAGCCTATACTCTTTTTTTCAGTTCTCTTTCTTCCTGTTTGTTATGTCCATACAACTATTTGGGACTTTTTTTTTGGCTTGTACCACGCAGTTACTTGTACTTACTTGAACCTTTTTTTCAGCATGGCAGAAGATGCTGTTGATGCAGCCATAAAATCTGGAAAACTGAACCCCATAAATGAGTGTTTGACTCAAAAGCTGCGTATTGTTGGTGGAGAGGGATGGGACCCTGCATCTTTCACAGTTCTGGCTCAACAATATATACGCATGAAGAAGAGTCATAGTGGTAAAGTTGTTCCTGGGGTTATGGACACCGCTGCAGCAAAGCATTTGTCTCATGCGTATGGTACTATGGCTGAAAAAGTTGCGATTATAGCTCAGGTTGGTTTTTCTTGCTCCAAATTACAGTAGTTTATTGATATATAGTATTTCTGTGAACTTTTATTACCTCTTACTTGCATGGAAACAAGATTATTTTAAGTAGAGTATTTCTCTTACTAAGGTTTTATAGTCTTGGGCCTTGCATGCTTTCCGCATTCAACGTTCTTAAATTAGGTTTGATTTTAAAATGTTTTATGTTAAAACTTTTCCCAAACAACTCATTTATCAACCAGCTAAAATTGTTGTTAACCTCATTGATGGTGAATATTCGAGTGTCAGATGGAGTGGAATCTTGCCTTCTGTTTTTGGTTTAGTAATGTAATACACGAGTACAGATGGGGATGGGATGGAGTGGAACCAAGATCTGCTAATGAACCATATATTTTGTTAAGAAGTACGGAACCCAACCCCATACTCATGCGTGTGCACAAGTCAATAATGTAATGAGGAGACTTTAATTTTTAAATCATCATCAAAATTGGAGATTATTCCGTCATTTTGTTGGAGATGATGTGTTCTGTTTGTTGAGCACATGTTAAATGCGCATACATGAAATGCCAAAAGTTTGCTGGTCAATCTAATTTGCCTGTCCATGTACTCGGCTAATGGGGCCTTCATTCAGCAATGCTTTCGCTTGAAATTCAAAATGCTCAAGTGTGAAATATTTGTAAAGAAAACATGCTGTTTGCATGAAATTGCGTCAAATCATGAGAGTTAAAAGACCGATTCAGTATGTGGAGTATCTGAGGCACTTTAAGAGAAATCTATAGTTGGACGTTGTGATTCTAGCAGTTTGTGAACACTCGGTAATTGATTCTAATATGCATGGATTGTGCAAGATTTTCTTTGGCTATTCAAGGACGTTGTGCAAGATTAAAAATTGGCACTGTGTTTGCAAGGGTTTCTTTGGCTATTCATGTTTTTCTTTAGTGATTGAATATTAATTTGTCTATCTTTTCTGTTTTCAGAATGAAAATCTGGGGAAGCGACTTGCCCATGGCTACCCCTTTTTAGAGGCCGAGGTAGCCTACTGTGCTCGAAATGAGTACTGTGAATCTGCTGTTGATTTTATTGCTAGAAGGTCTCGACTCGCTTTTCTTGACACAGATGCAGCATCCCGAGCATTGCCGCGCATAATCGAAATATTGGCAACCGAACACAAATGGGATAAGTCGAGGAAGAAGCAAGAAGTAGAGAAGGCTAAACAATTTTTGGAAACTTTCAAGTCCTCGAAAAATGCTCAGTTCTATGATGGGAAACATTAGTAACAAGTGATTGTTCCCGCTGTTCCCGTTGTCAACAGACAGTTTTCTCTCCTCTCGTCTAGAACTGGAATCCTTTTCAATCATTCAATGGCTTCAGTAACTACATCTAAAAGGAGCTTGATTTTTCACAGATACCTTGTTTGACAACAAATTTCCGGCGTTTACTTGATTTGGTGTAAACCGTTCTTTTCCTCCTTTTATTTGGGGACACAAGCTGATTCGTCTAATCTTTAGAAACATAAACAATTCCATATATCATGTGTTTATGTAGTTTACACACAAGGTGCTAAACTATTGTTCTCCAGCTCCTGTTACGCAGCTCTCTGCCAAAATAATTGTAATTTTCGATAATCATTGTTCCCAAATGGTTCTGTTTTGCAAATATGTCCGTCTTTCTATTTGCTGAGGCCCCTTTACATTTGTCATAGATACGTTTATCTTTCCCCTGATTGAAATTAAATTCTTAAAGAGCTTTTATTTTCTTTTACTTTTATTCGCCAAACTTGCAACCTTATGTCTGTTATGAACATGTTAAATGAAAAGAAATTAATTTAAATTTGTGAAAGAAAAAGAAACGACTCGAAAACCGGGGACGAGGAGGCAGTTTGCCTGATACATGTTTTCCATTGTTTTGGGTTAAAAACACAAAGTACGTGTCGTTTTTGTTCTAAACGAGACGACGTGAAGTTTATAAAGATAACGATTCAAGGATATGTTATAATCGACAACAATTTAAGATACCAGAGGCATTTTGTTTAAATGATTTTCTTGCTTTTGGACGACGGTGGTTTTTGAAAAGGACGAAGCGGGATGTTGTTTGCTGATAAGCGACTTCGCAAGTCTAATCTAGAATATGAGCCTCAGGATAAATAACGGATAACACGCTTTTTAAAAGGAAAATGATACATCGTTTCTTTTCTTTTCTATTGCAACAAGCTGTCATTTTCAAGTGGAACGAGCGACATCACCGTGTCATTTTCTTTACTCGGGACAGCAAAAACCCATCTAAAACCCCCTCAGGATTAAACAAAAATTACAAAAAAAATCTACAACCAAATATCGATAACGAGCAGAAAGGGGAAAAAAAAAAAAAGAAAAAAAAGGGTGAGTACTACCGTATCGTAAGTCACTTTTTCGCTATTGATAGCGGCCGGACCGTTGGTTTTGATCTAAGGGCAAAGAGAAGTGAGATGCATTCGTAGTGTTAGAGAATATGACAAGTTGTGCAAGTTGTAAATAAGGGTCCGTTTAGTTGTAAATTCGATTATGATTAGTTTGTTATTTTTCTCAGGAAATCGAAAATAGTTAAATCACATTATTCAATCCCCGCTGGACCTTTGTTATTAGGAAGTTAGCTTTAGCTAGACCTCATATAAATGACGGATTTTTAGTTTTTGAAATTTTAAATTTTGATTATAAAATTTTTTAAAAAAATATCATATTTAATTTTTTCTATTATAATAAAAAATTCTTAAAAAATATCACATCTCAACTCGAATTAAAAACTTAAATTCACAAAGTGAACGAAAAATAAATATATTAAGTTTTTATTTAATTCATTGATTTAAAATTTTTAATTTAAATTTAAATATGACTTTATATGAAAATTTTTTATTATAAAAACATTAAATATAATTACTTTTTAAAAAAATTTTACTATAATAAAAATTAAATTTTAAATTAATAAAATAAATAAATTCATATAAATATATAAAATTTATATTTAATTTTTAATTAAAATTTTTTTTTAAAAATTAAATATAATTATTTTAAAATTTTTTTTTACTAAAATTAAATTTTAAACTTAAATCAGAACCTCAGTCAATTGAATCAGTGAATAACAGAAATTTCTTCCACAAACTTCTATTTTTCTCTCTCTTTCTTTCTTCTTTCTCTCTCGACACCTTATATGGTATTAGAGCTCATCATCTGTAATGTAGAAAACACCAGCAACCGCCATTGGAGAAGCTTCTGGTGCAGCAGCAAAGTTCGTTCCTGTCACGTTTAGTCACTTGATCTCGACTAAGCTCGACAATGATAACTACATTCGTTGGCGAAAACAGGCTTTGACGGTGATTCGTAGGTCTAAGCTTCAACACTTCTTCGCCATTGCAATTTCTTTCCTCTGATGATTTAGATTTTGGCAATATAAACCCGAATTATCTGGATTGGGAGCAGCAGGACCAATTAGGTGTGAGAGAAGATTGAGTGAGCGATGGATGGAAAGGTTGGAAACCAAAAAAAAAAGAAAAAAAAGAAGTTAAAATGGAGGTTTTGATCGGCTGCCTCTCCACATAATTATTACCAGAGGATTTATGGGGCCCACTAGAAATCCTTCAATCTTCAGCCCTTCGATGCAGCTTTTTTCAAAAAAAAAAAAAATCTTTACCATAAAGAAACAGTGCACCATCATCATCGGGCCATTAACCAAAAAAAAAAAAAAAAGGGAGCGAAAAAATGGTTTGTGTAGCAATAGCTTCACTCTCGTCCCTCCACCACCTGTCTTCTTCACTTCTCTCCATATCCTCCCTCTCCCTCTCCCTCCGACCCTCCATACGACATATTCTCCCTCGCGTTTCGTGTTCTCTCTCATCATCCACTTCGGAGTTCAACATCTCCTTCGCTCCGGCCAAGCCCAAACCCCAACCGGAGGCCACGGAGGTCGACTCCCTCTTCGGCGCCGACGGAAGCCAGCTCTTCATTCCCTGGATCATCCGCGGCGACGATGGCAACCTTAAGCTCCAGTCTCACCCCCCGGCGCGCCTCCTCCACGCCATGGCCCACGCCGACACTAAGAACTCCAAGAAGAAGAAGCCAACGGCGGCGGAGAAGAAGAAGAAGAAGAACGATAACGCGAACAAGAGCCCCGCTGAGCCCAAGTATTCGAAGGCGGCGCGTCGGTTCTACAACGAGAATTTCAGGGAATCCGACCAGAGGCTCAGCAAGGTTCTCGCCGCTGCCGGAGGTAATAATAATATCTCTCTCAAGCTTTTATTTCTCGAGAAAATGCAAATGTGTGATGGTCGATGGTGTGAAAAGTGAGTGAGGGAGCGAAATGAATATAAAATTTATTGGATTGGTGACAAAAGTTTCTCTGAACACTGGAATTTGTGGTTGCAAAAAAAAAAAAAAAAAAAAAAAAATCAGTTGCAGATTGTTTTGTGGATTGGTATAATAACTCAAGAAAGAAAATGGTCGATCGATGGTTTTTGGATAATTTATGAGTTTATTCTTTTCGCTACATAAATGAATTTGTGATGGTTTGATTTTAATATAAACTGTACATATTGATTGTCTAGCTTTGTGTTGAAATTTAAGAAATTCGTGATGCTTTTGAGCGAATGATTTAAATTCAAGCAAATGCAAGTGAATATGAGTGTGATTTTGGAAAGGGACTGAATAATTTTTTGTCCACCTTTGCTGTCAAATGAGGGGCAGCTTCTTAAGCGTTTTTAGTAGATTATTGCTTGGACTGCGGACATTGTACGAAATCGAGTTGGATTTGAAGTAATTATTATTCTAATTATTAATATTCTTTTGTATTGATATTTAAAATTTTTAAGAATGTATCTTTGTGATATTTGTAATCTTTAAAATGTCTCTGATCTTTGGATCATGTATTTGTATGTCTCAGTGGCATCAAGAAGAAACAGCGAGGAACTTATTTTGGAAGGCCGAGTGACTGTTAATGGCTCTGTTTGCAATACTCCTCAGGTTAGCTGGTTCTTTCGCGTCTCTTATGATTTCAAATTCTTGCTTTAGCTAAAGGAATTTCTTTATGTCTCTATATTGTCATTTGTCTGAATGATGAGCAGACTCGAGTTGACCCTGTGAAGGATGTTATTTATGTCAATGGCAATCGGCTTCCCAAGAGACTGCCCCCAAAGGTTTATCTAGCGCTCAACAAGCCAAAGGGGTTTGTTTCTGTCACTTATCTATGTTTGCTACTTTTGTTCTTTTAAACTACTTGGTTTTGATGCTTGGACTGTTTTGTTTTGTTTTTATTTTATTTTATTCCTCCGGATATTAATGTAATTTTGTTTTCACAGGTATATTTGCTCAGTTGGGGATAAAAAATCTGTGATGTCTTTATTTGACGATTATTTAAAGAGCTGGGTATGTGAAGCTTGAACTTATGCATACTTTTTTCTTGATCATTTTTTCATGTGAATTTACTACTTATTGCACTAGGAGAGAGAAAAGGATTGTGAGGATCTAATGGTTTGTGAAAGCTAGTATGCAAGTCCTGTCTTGATAGTGGCTTAATTCAATGATAACTTAAGGGAACACAGGGATGCTATTTTTGTTATTTTCCTCAGCAATCAAGGACCTCTTCCTTTTCTTTCAATAGAGAAAGTGGCGGCTAGATTCGGAGTTGCTTTCCGGACTAGAAATGATTTGAAAAAGCTTTTGGGTAGAACTTAGTATTCAAGTGAGTCCTAGGGTCTTAGGTTTTTGGCGTGTTTTTTGTATTTCTTTTCTTGTATCTTGTTTCATCAGGGAGATACCTTATCCTCTTTCTTTGTAATTGATTTATTTAATCATTGAAGTTCTTAAAAAAAAAAGCTTTTTTTCTGTTTATAAATGAGATGATGCTTTTGTTGAATGTAAGAGTATACATTAATGATAGTTTGCGTTTGCGTTTGCATTTTCAGAATAAAAGAAATTTAGGGCAATCCAAACCGAGATTATTTACCGTTGGTCGGCTTGATGTTGCCACAACTGGGTTGATTATAGTGACCAATGACGGTAAGCACAGCAACCATCATGTGTTTTAGTATACATATTTGAATTATTATGTATGCATCTAGCTTATTCCCAATGTGATACCATCTCAGGAGATTTTGCTCAAAAACTTTCACATCCTTCATCCAACTTGTCAAAAGAGTAAGGGCTTCTGTAATTCACTTTACTTTTTTTCACTGCAGAAAAATCTTGTTTAATGGTTTAAGGTCCAAGCCTTTTATGTCAAACGATGTGAATGAATACTTGTTATACATCTATATATATATATATATATATATATATATATATATATATTTCTTTTTTTTTCTAAACAAAATTTCTGAAGTTGCTGTTTGAGAGTTTATTGGTTATGGTTTTTCATGTGGAAGTGCTACATGTAAATATTCACATCAGAAGGTTATATGAAGCTGCTAATCATGTTACGCATTTCAATGCTGATGTCATTTTTATTACTTCATCTTCTACTTCAATTCAATGTATCTACCTCTGTTTGTAATTGTAGATACATTGCAACTATAGAGGGAACAGTTAGCAAGAAGCACTTGCTAGTGATCAGTGAGGGAACAGTCATTGATGGCGTCCATTGTGTACCAGATTCGGTGGAGTTACTCCCAAATCAGCCAGATATGCCTAGACCCCGTTTACGTGTTGTGGTATGACATCTATAGTTTTGTAAAAGAATTGTGATAACTGTATTCTCATCTACACACACACACACACACACACACACACACACAAAAGAGTCCTTTTTTTTTTTTTTTTTTTTTTTTTTTTGCTCTTATCGTCAATAACTTACTAACCTACAAAATGGTACAATAGGGAAACTATTAATGGTACAATGTGGAAAATTTATGGGAATTCTATTTCTTTCGTAGGTTTGGAATGTGGTATTAAATACTAGTTTTAAATATATTTGATCAGAGCTTAGGTGAAATCCCTCCAAAATGGTACAATAGGGAAACTTAATTGTTAATCTGCTAAGATTTTTCGGCTAGTTAAGAGAATGCATATATTGAATAGAGAACAAGAATCTCCAAGTTGGTAAAGTCGTTTGTATTAACTCCAAGAATGTCCATCTCTTATCGGATTTGAGGTTTTATGGGTTTGAGATGGCTATTTTCTGGGTATTGACAGGTTTATGCTCCTAGAACACACCCAAAAGAAGAAATGAAAAAAAATAAAAATAAAAACAAAAGAGAAGTCTTAAGTTGAGGCATGCAATATACAATGTGACAATGCTATGTTTTAAGGTTCATTTATGCTTTATTCTTACAGGTCCATGATGGGAGGAAGCATGAAGTGCGAGAACTAGTGAAAAATGCTGGACTTGAGGTTAGTTTTGACCTTGTATTCAGAAAAATTCTTCATTTTAAAAAATCTTGGTTGAACCAACCGAACAAGGTGGGAAAACTATTAGAAGAATGAAAACTATAAATGGTCGGCCAAAGTTTATACAAAGTCTGTGACATAGCAGTCCTGAAAAATTCCTTCTAACTAATTCAGCAGAAAAGAAAAGAAAATATGTTGACATAGGGCAAATAACATTGATGTAGGAGCCCCCCGTTTTTTGTGAAGGGCTACTAGGGTTTTATCACAGCATAATTGCTATGGATGTCTAATCATCCTTTTGTCTTCTCTCTTTTTCTTTTTCTTTTTTTGTCTTTTTTTTTTTTTTTTTTTTTTTTTTTTTTTTTTGGTGAAGGGCTATTAGAAGTTTGAAACTTTGTTATTTCGAGTTTGAGCATTATTGACATGATATGTTGGATTTATTATTTGGAAAATGATTGTTCCTCCATCACTATTTTCAATTATGCTTATGTTACTTCGTATGTTTCAACTTAATCCAGATTCATTCATTAAAGCGTGTACGAATTGGTGGCTATCGACTTCCATCAGATCTTGGGTGAGTTACTTTGAGAACACCTATTATCATATCAAGAGTGCTTTTTGTTTCTAATATTGTTTCCTCAGTACTGAAATGTTTACATTCATTTTAGTAAAATATCTCCAATGGTCATCATGTGAATTTATGAACCACAATTGTTGGCTGTGTGATCCTACGCACACAATGTGCCACTTTAAAAAAATGTATTTACTTACTGTAACGTACTGAATATCATTTAGGGCCTGTTTGGTTCATGTGTTTAAACCAGTTATTCTTGATTTTAGCATTTGAAAATCAAATTTTTTGTGAGAAAAAACACTAATAAAATCAAAATCATGGGTTTAAACACATGATACAAACGAGCCTTTAGTGCTGGCGTAGTTTGTTTAAGGAGTCTGCAAATGCAATCCTCATATCATTCCATGATTTAGTACTAGTCTAATTATTTGTTAATTCAGGCTCGGGAAGCACGTCGAGCTAAAACAAGGTGATCTGTCGGCTCTTGGTTGGAAGAGTTAGGGCAAGTCACTGCTTAACTGCTGTTCAGCATCCTCAATCTTTCCAGTAGTCACTTCAGATGTCAAGGTGTCAAAGTCCATTGGCCGATTTGCCGATGCCTTGTGGGTTAGAATTGCTGATTTAGATCTCATACCTCATTCATAGCACAATGATTGGATTTTTGGTGTGGATTTATCGTCTAGTCTATAATGAACGCAATGTTATACTACAGCTACTGACAGAATAAGATATTTGTCCATTTCTGGTGCAGAGTTTGATGTAAAACCTGCCATGTGAAAATTACTTGGTTGTAGGGTCAATCATGTCTCAGCTGTATTCGGATGTTGCTAAAGATTGACTAAATCTTCTGACCAAAATGGGCTCTAGCTGAAAGTTCATTTGTCATCTGCCAGAGATCAGAAGTCGTAAAGTTCTTACTCTGAAATGCGGAGTCAAAATAGAATCATTTTCATACCAAAGGATTTCTGTTTGGTGTTTTTAATCTTATTCTGCCAAGGATTCAGCTTGTGCATTATTTGCATAAAGCTGTGGCCTTATAAATGTGGGGTGAAGCTCTTTTTTTTTTTTTTTTTTATTTCTTTTATTAATTTTTTTTTTTTTTTTTTTTTTTTTTGGCTGCTAGTAAGGTAAGGCCCATTTCCATGTGCATTGAGAACCGAAAGCCAATTATTGAAAAATTAGCCATTGTGATTTTCTGCTTTATTGTCCTTTCCTTTCTGGCTTAGACATAGAAAGAAGTTGGTTTGAACCGGACCACATTCGAAAATTGAGAGTAATCATGGAGAAAACCATATGCAAAGTTAGATCATCATAAATTTTTTTCTGAACACCTAAAATTACATGTTTGTTTCATAAGTTTAAATAGAAAATTAAATTAAATTTTTTAATGAGAGAAAATAACATAGCAAAAATATTTGAATTATAATTCAATGACTTTTAATTTTTTTCTATTTTTTGTTTTTGAATGCTGAATGTTTCCAAAAGTTGCTTTTGAGGACCAAAATAATGAAAATAGTTTCTATAAAAAAAAGGACATGATAATCTGATTAAAATTGGTTTTACCAAACGTACGTTGTTGCTGAAATTCTATTGTAATAACATCAATACCAAACCGTTCTCGAATCGGTTAGTGATGAGCTAAAGCTAAGAATTGAGATTGACCTTAAAATATCAACAGCAGCATGTGTCTTTTCCCTGTACTTGAAGAAATTTTTTCTCTTTTTACCCCCTTTTTCATAGGGAAGAAGAAATTGAAATAAATTAATTAGCTTTTATTTAATAAAATTTTCAGAATTTTCATAAATCTCATTTAGGGAAATAAAAACCAGATAGAAGTTCCAACCACTAAAACACATTAACACAAATTTCCTAAACCTTGGGATAGAATAATCCAAAGGTTGAACTTAGTATTATTATGCAAAAACTTGTTCAAATAACTACATGCATGCACTTATGCTATTCCCTCAAAAAAAAAAAAAAAATGTCGGTATTTGAACAATTCTGATAGGGACATAAAGCATAAGAAATACAAGAGAAAGGAATAGACCTCAAATCAAATGATACTTTCCAAAAGGATAAAATAAAGGACTTAATCAAGGGATTTATATTGACTTAAACCAATGATAATTTTGGTTTTGTTGGTTATGTTTGACCCATGTACCGAATGGCAAAGACCAGCTTGCATTGCCGGCCAAATAATAAACACAACGAAACAACACCAACAAACCATTCAAATAACTGTCAGTCTGACATCCTCCAACTCATTTCCCTTCACTATCACAATCATCAATTTAGCTTTTTTCAATTGGATTGGTCGTTAACATGAATTTCAATTGTCATCTTCCTCTTCCCTTTTTTTTTTTTTTTTTTTTCTTAAAATTGAAGCTCTATACAGTTATATATTTGTAGTGATTTTGTGTTGCTTCGTTTGTTTCGTTAATTCAAATCATAACTTAATTTTTTGTTACAATTGTTTCTCTCATAAAAATTTAAATTTAATTTTTTATTACAGTATTTTTTCTCATATAAATTCACTTTTTAATTTAAATTCTTAATTTAAAAGAGCGAAACGAATAAGTTATTACTTGTGTAACCTAAAAAAATGGCATAATCAGATAAAAATTTGATAGCCTAAAATAATGTCCTGTTCACAGAGTTTTAGATCGGTTCAAAATAATATTCAACAGCACCCTATATATTTATATAATATATGGTCAAGCACCACCGGAGTATAATATATATATATATATATATATATATGAAAGAAACTCAATAAAATATATAGGATACAATGAAATTACAAAAAAAGGGGTTTAAAAGTTATTATTGGTGTTTTTTTGGGACTTTCTTTTGTACTTCTTTTTTAAGAATAACGGTATTATCTCTTTTTTAAGAATATTTTTTAGAGACACTGACGTTTCTTTTTTAAGAATATCTATTTTTTTTATTTATCATCTATTAAATTTAATTAAAAGTTAAATTAAATTGAATAAATAATACAAATTTAATAATTAATAAACAGAAAATATCGGTATAAAAAATAAAAGAAAAATTATATAATTTTTTTTTTTTTTTTTAAAAAAAAAGGAAAGTTAGTGGTTTAAAGGGTCGGTAGGTCGCATCTAGCTCTAAGAGGTCAAACATTTGTGTAAATGCCTTTTGATAAGTGAAGATGGGACGGCAAACCTTTTGTTGTCCTAACCATAAATGGTATGCACAAGCATCCACACACAAAAAGAAAATGTCCATTAAATAGAAAAAAATATATACGAGTTCTACCTCCAGGAGGGGTTTTTTTTTTTTTCTTTTTTTTTTTTTTTTTAAATGGGAGGGTTAATTTTCAGAATTACAGAAACCCCTCCTTAAAAAAAAAAAACTTTTCTCGTTCATTAATGACTTGCATCGAGGAATTTGGCTCTCTTTTTGTTCAAATGATAGTTTAGATATTAAGAGTTCGTTTAGTTTGTTAATTTAAAATTTTAATTCGAGTTGATATGTAATTTTATGTGAAAATTTTTTACTGTAATAAAAAAATTAAATGTAATTTTTTTCAAAAATTTTTTACTGTAAAAAAACTTAAATTTTAAATTTAAATCGATAAAATTATCCGGACTTTAGATAATATCTTTTTGGTCGGATACGTGTGAGGGAGGGAAGGTTACACTGCACATGGTTTGTCCAAAGACAGCAACCTGATAAAGCATAGACATGGTAGATTTTTTTTTTTTTTTTGTGACATATTGATATATTCAGTAACAATACTATTGCATGCTTCTCGGAAATGAACCCCAAATAATGTTTTTTTTTTTTTTCCCCTTTTTTCTTTTTGAGCTATAAAGTGGTTATGTGCTTTATTAAGATACAATTACATCTAACATGGTCTTGAACAATATTTTCTCATGATTGCAGACATAAATAAGTGATAAAATCCACACCCGACCCCACCTGAGGTATAAGTTTAAATTCTCCATTTTCATATTTTCTTCTTTAAAATTGTGATGTTCAAATGTTTGGCGTGTACCGAGATCTTCAAAACCTTGTAAGAGCAATACCAATACATTTTTACACATTATTTTTTGTTGTTGCATGCTTAATGTAGCAATTGCAATATATAATAAATAGGCGAGTTTTAAATTGAGCATCACTAACGGAAAAAAGGGACAATGCATGTGCATTGTCTAATAACACAATAATTTTATTTATGATTTCGTTCACTTCGTCGATTTGAGTTTTATTACAATAAAAAAGCTTTTACAAATAGTCACATCTAATTTTTTTGTTACTATAAAAAATCTCACATAACATCACATCTCAACTCAAATCAACAAACTAAACGGACAATTAATTATTTAACCATACTTTCTCCGCATTTCCTTCTTTTTAAAAATATCAGTGTTTTTTACTTTTTAATTGTTAAATTTATATTTAAAAATTATTTATTTTATATATTTTTTTAATTTAATATAATTTTAATTAAATTTAACAAAATAAAGAACATTAATATTTCAAGTTTCTCCATGAGCAAAAGCATCATAGAAAACTCTTGGGGACCCGCACCCATGAAATTCATTTTAGTTGCCAAAGGGTTTAATAAATACTTTTGTTTTGTACTTTCACCCGCCAATCACTTTCGTCAACAAAATGTTAGGCACCCAAGAAAATGCAACATTTATGGTAGGGCAAGCCTTTTCGCCCCCTACCGGTAGGGTAAGTACAATGTGGGTTGACTACTCTTTACATTGGTTATCCCTGCGGTTCAATAAAGAATAACATGGACCTTATTGCATCGGAACTAAAGGCTTGTTTATTTTTTTTTTTTAAGTTAAGATTCATATCTTGATTTGAGTTAAAATATATTTGAATATAGTTTGAGTTGAGACTCTAATTTGAGTTTGTATTTAGAGGTGCACATTTTGAGTTATGGTTTGAAATGAGAATTTATTTGAGTTTGTGTTTGGATAGGTCAAAACTTAAATTTATATTTATATAATATCTTAATAAAAACTCAATAGTTATGGAAAAATTTTAATAAGGTATATGGATTAAGTTTTATTCGTCTTTTTGTTATAAACGCATAGAAAAAAATCACCTCAATCGAAATTAAAATGAAAAAGTTATAGCGTTTTTAAATAAAAAAATATTATTCATTAACTTGAGTTTGAGTTTAAGAACTTGAGTTGAAAAGAAAACTTGAACTTAGGGGTTGTTCGTCAGCCCCTTTCTTGAGTCAAAAACTCAAAAAAAAAAAACTCGAGTTACAACTTTATTACAGTTCATGTTCTTTTAAGTTTGAACTCAAGTTTGAACTCGAGTTTGAGATTAAAACTCGAGTTCAAGTTTCCTCTTCAACTCGAGTTCATAAACTCAAACTCAAATTAATGAACAATATTTTTTCTATTCTTAAAAATGCTATAACTTTTCGTTTTAATTCTGATTGAGATGATTTTTTTTCTATGTGTTGACAACGAAAAGAAGAATAAAACCTCACCCATATACCATATTAAAATTTTTCATCAGCATTGAGTTTTTATTAAAATACTATCTAAATACAAATTTAAGTTTTGACTCACTCAAACAAAAACTCAAAAAGATTATTATCTCAAACCATAACTCAAATGTACACAACCAAACATAGTGAAGTGAACGGGGCCCAACTTCAACTCAAGTTGAGATGTGATTTTATGTGAGAGCTTTTTACTGTAGTAAAAAAGTTAGATGTGATTGTTTGTGAGAGCTTTTTACTGTAGCAAAACTCGAATTCTAAACTCGAATCAGTGAAGTGAACGGGGCCCAACTTCAACTCAAGTTGTAACTCAAACTCAACTCAAAATCTACACTCAAGTTATCTAACTCAAAAACGGCAAAAGAACATATTTTAACCCTAAACTTAAGTTAAAACTCAAATTTTACAAAAGAACGTGAACTTGAATAAAGTTGTAACTTGAGTTCAAACTTTTTTTGAGTTGGGGTACAATCTTCACTTCCCACTTAAATTCAATATTGTAGATTTTCAACCCATTCATTCTTTCCTCCACACCCTTCGTGTAGGGTTGGCAATCCGAGTAGTGACACGACAATACAACTTGAAACCCACATTAAGTTAGCGAGTTTAGATTTACTATAAATGAGTTTGAGTCATAATCTAGTTAACACGATTAATAAATGAGTTAGATTATGGTTGACCTCTTAACACGAAGTGACACGAATTGACACGATTAACTATATATGTCATTTATAATATAATGATATGTAATATAACATGAAAATTTATATGATATATTAAATATAAATAATGTGAATATTAATATTTATAGGTAAAGTTCATTTATTTTTTTAAATAAAAAGATAAATTAATCAATAAATATGAAACTTATTATGATCGTGTTAAATAAATAATTATTATATTAGTTACTTATTTAATATATTAATTTAAATGTATTATATGGGTTGACATGATTGATACGATTAAGAAATTAATTATATTTAAGTTGATATTTTTAATACGTTTAATAAATAAATTATATTTAAATTAATATTTTTGACACAATTAATAAACGAATTGATATGAACACAACCCACTAATACAAATGGCCACCTCTAAAGCTATCTCTCCCTGTGTCTGAATTATTATTATTATATTTTTATAAACTTTTGAAGAATTTCATCGGGTAATATGAACATGTCTCGTATTATCGCGAAAAAAAAAAAAAAAAGTTCTCACACCTGCACGAAATACCTCTACCTCACACCTAGGCTGGTATAGATATCCGATTAGTCTTCCACAGCCGGGAGGTGAATTTAGATGAACGAAGTGAGCATCTGACAGTGAAGAATGAAATTTAGTTGCTTGTGATGGTTTCGTTCTCATGGTTATCAGTAGGCAAAGAACGGTGTCCCCCTTCGTTTTCTGTTTGATTTGTCTGGAAGTTTTTTTTTTTAATGGATTTGTATGAAGTATTTTCACAAAACTAATTTAATCTAATTGCAAATCCTTATGAGAACAATTATCCCCACCGGAACCACCTCTTTCTCGACCCCTCGCCTCCGTCGCCTGCCCCTCCACTGACGTCGGCTTGGGCGTAGCCATCGTCACCTGCCTCTTAATGATGCTGCCAAATTCTTGGATCTTCAACCTAGAAGATATGGGTCTGAAGTTGGCATTTGCCAATGGAGCTAAGGAGGTTCGTTTTTTTTTTTTTTTTTCCTTCTAAATGTGAAATTCATTTCGACACAAAACAAAGGCAGAATGCAGATCAACGGCCGCAGAAACAACCCAGAGAGGTAACCAACGAAAGACCAGAGATAACAACCCAGGAGCTGAGCAGTTTTTTTTTTTTTAGGCAATAATTTTACGTTTGATGTAAATAAAGTAATGGTTCGTCAATTTCACCGATTCGAGTTTTTAGTTTTATATTTTTACAGTAAAAAATTCTAAAAAAATATCACATTAAAATTTTCTATTACAGTAAAAAGCTCCAAAAAAATATCACATCTCAATTTGAATCGAAAACTCAAATCAACAAAATGAACGATACTAATTTTACGACGTGGGACCCACCTGCATACAACTAATGAACTAAGCATATTTGTTTTTTTTTTTTAAATTTTTATTGGGCCCCACCGTAATTATTAAACTCAAAACTAAAAATTTAGGACCCTTATTTTATTAATTTGAATTTAAAATATAAATTTTATTATAGTAAATTTTTTTAAAAAATAATTATATTTAATTTATTTATTATAGTAAAAAATTTTCATATAAAATTATATCTTAACTCAAATTACAAACTTAAATTAATAAATTAAATGGCCGTTTAATTTTCAACCGAATATTTTTAAGTCTCATTTAATTCATAATTTAAGTTTTAATTTTAAATTTTTACGGTTAAAATTTTTTTTTAAAAATATCATATTTTAATTTAAATTAAAATTTTAAATATGTGAAACATGAGTTCTGAATAACGTGCTCTGCCGCTAGTTTAAAAAAAAGGCTGCCCTAGCAAAAGGGCAAGAACCATAAAGGCTTGCAAAAGGGAAAGAAAAGTAGGAAAACAGCTTTTTTTTTTTTTTTTTTTTTGTTGCTTGAAGGAAAGAAAAGAATTTGTGTTAATGTAAACACGTACTAAAACACAAGAGTCAAGGCAGGAGGCAGAGAGAGAGAGAGAGAGAGAGAGAGAGACGTACTAAAACACAAGAGTCAAGGCAGGAGGCAGAGAGAGAGAGAGAGAGAGAGAGAGAGAGAGAGAGAGAGAGAGAGAGAGAGAGAGAGAGAGAGAGAGAGAGAGAGAGAGAGAGAGAGTGCCTTTAAGAAATTCAAACAAATCCTAAAGGGCACAAAAAAGAAAAAAGAAAAAAGAACAAGAGGGAGAAAAGAAGTATAAATCCACAAATCCAAAAGCTAGTGACTTTTTATATAAGTGAAAAAGGAAGTAATAATTGCCGCAGACAAACCTTAAAAAAACATCAACCTTTTACATTAGCTTCACGTTCATCACAGTTGAATGAATGAATGAACCAAAACCCAAAAATAATAGAGATAAAAAAATGAAAAACAAAAGAAAAAAAAAAAGAATGTTTCAAAGACAAAATTGTACATGATAATGCGAACGCGGGAACCATTTTCCCATTAAACGAATAAAATAATTGCTCTTTCTCTTTCTGAGTCGTGCCGGCCTCAAACCATTTTTTTCTTTTTCTCTCTCTACAATAAAATGATAGAGAGAGAGAGAGAGAGAGAGAGAGAGAGAGAGAGAGAGAGAGAGAGAGAATTGTTCTTCTCTTTCTCTCTGACTCTGTGAAGCTCGCGAAGCGAATTTAATGCCTTCGGCTTTAAGGTCTTCAATGGCGACGACAGGACATCATAGTAATAGTAGTGGCAGATTTGAGAAGCAACAAGGTTCTTCTTTTACTTCGTCGTCTTCTTCTTCTTCCCGTGTCTGGAGTTTCTAGCAGAGGAAATGGCGTTGCCAATCGTACTAAAGCTCCTTCTCCTTCTTCTTCGAGACGCTCTGTCACTCCCAATTCCAGAACTCGCTCTTCTTCCGAATGTGAACCAGGTGAAAAAAAGTCCCAACTTCTCTCTCTCTCTCTCTCTCTCTCTCTATATATATATATATATATATATATATATATATACTATATGTACATTATGAAGTGCGACATTGTAAATAAGTGTACTTGTAGCTGTGTTGTTGTGCCCGGTTCTTGTTATGTTTTTCTTTTCTGGATTATGGATACTTTAACCTTACGAGTTACGACCTTCAAATGAGTATCTTTTACTGTTGTTCTTTTTTTTTTTATTTGTTTTTTTGTTTTTTGGTGAGTGAACTGGCTGCCAATTGTTCGAACAAATATTTTGTATATGTTCATACTCTTTAGTTTGTGAATTTCTTATGGTTTTCTTATGCGTAATTATTTCTGATGATGCACGATCGAACTTCACTTCTCTTTCTTTCGTTTGAAAGTTTTTTTTTTTTTTTTTTTTTTTTTTTTTCAAACATTGATTAATGTGTTGTTCTAGAAAACTAACTCATGGACTTTTTTTTCCCCTTCGAAACTTCTATATTTATGGCAGATTCTGAAAGGGTGAGAGTTGCAGTCAGAGTCCGACCAAGAAATGCTGAGGAACTACTCCCAGAATCTGATTTTGTCGAATGTGTTGAGTTGCAGCCAGAGGTGAATAAATTTGCCACCAAGTGGAAATTAAAGGAAAAAGAAGAGGAAAAAAAAAAAAAAAAAAGAAGCATTCTCATAGTTGACCAGTTAAATCATGTTTGGTTCCATTATTGACTTGCATAGTTGTTGTTGTCTCAATAAATAACACCATAAGTTTCCTCTGCAATAGTTTTTGTCTCTCTCAAAATCAAATTGCACAAAGCATGCTTATTTTCTTGTGCAGCGACAAGAATGTTTAGGCTAAAATACTTATTTCTCTTTTGCAGCTAAAGCGACTGAAGTTGAGAAAAAACAATTGGACTTCCGAATCCTACAGATTCGACGAGGTTTTTACTGACACCGCCTCTCAAAGGCGTGTTTATGAAGCTGTGGCAAAACCTGTAGTTGAGGTAAGTTAACTTCCAAGTTCCACCACGATACAGTATTCATGAAATGTGAGTGAACAGACAATTTGATCAAATTAGAATAACAAACAAGATACAATAATAGTATGTTGCTTGTTTGGGGTTCACAAAATAGATTTTAAAATGCTTAATGTGTGTTTGTTCATGTAGTGATTTTGTGTTTGGTTAGTGTAGCGGAAATCTTCCCTTTTGTGATTGTCTCTTAAAAAAGTATTCTTTATGGTAACTTTGTAAATGAAATTTTTGATAAACTTTGTGCAGAGTGTATTGAATGGATATAATGGAACAGTTATGGCTTACGGTCAAACGGGTACTGGAAAAACTTACACTCTTGGAAAATTAGGTAAAGATGACACGTCTGAGCGTGGTATAATGGTCAGAGCTTTGGAGGATATACTTTCTAGTATATCTCCTGCTTTTGATAGTGTGGAAATTTCCTATTTGCAGGTAATATTCTCTATGTTACAGTAAGACTTGCTTCTAATTCCTATTCTTAAAATCATCATAGACACGGTTTTTCTTAATGTTCTGAGCAATTTTCTTTGCCAAACTCTACTATTCATCGACTTGAAATTTGTTGACCTGAAAATGGAACAACTCTACCTTCAAAAGGAACACTATAAACATTGTTGACCTGAAAATGGAACAATTCTAGCTTCGATGGAAACACTGTATATTTAAATTTAGTGTGGACAAAATGAGAAAAACAAGAAACATAAAGCAAAATTTAGGTTTGTACATGACTAATGGACAGCAGAAAATGAAATTCGATGGGAGTGATTCATCCACATGTTCTATAAGGACATAATGATGACAACAAGCAGATGTTAATGTAGGCCGTAACCTGGGATTGATGTTTTCCCTTATTCAATGAAAGAAAGATGCAACAAGTACACACACACAAGCACATGAATCTATTAGCATTTTACTTATGTACCATCACAGTGAATGAACCTTCTTAATATTTACATAACAAACCTCAAGAACTTACTGTTTTTCAGACTAATTGTGTAGAAGATGAGACTTCTTTTTTCTTATGATGGTAACTTGTACCAGTTGTATATGGAATCTATTCAAGATCTGCTTGCACCAGAGAAGATTAATATCCCCATTAATGATGATCCCAAGACTGGGGAGGTGTCACTGCCTGGTGCTTCAGTGGTCAAAATTCAAGACCTTGATCACTTTTTAAAGCTGTTACAAATAGGTGAGACAAATCGCCATGCGGCAAATACTAAGCTGAACACGGAGTCGTCACGCAGTCATGCAATTCTTATGGTGAGATATTAAGTGACTGGATTTTGCTATTTAGATCCCTTACCTTCAAGTTTGTAGGTGATACTTTCTTTGTTTTTTATTTATCTATAATAGTTCAGATCTGATCTCATTCATTGTTCACCACTTACATGTTCTACAGGTTTATGTTCGAAGACCTGTCCATGAAAATGCAAAAGATGGACCCACTTCACTGGAGAAGGTCTCTAGTTCTGGTAGCAATGGCATACCTATGGTTCGAAAAAGCAAGTTGCTGATTGTTGATCTTGCAGGGTCCGAGAGACTAGATAAATCTGGTATGATGTTGATGCTATAACTATAAAGCTAGACTTCAGACCTGCATATCCAGTACCTCTAATTTTTTTTAAACCTTATTTTTGTATTTTGATTTTCCTTTCAACCTCATATGAACTAAATTACCCAAACATTTTCTTCACTATACTTATTCTTGATTTCTTATCGAAAGTTTGCTATTGTGGATGCTATATTATTACACTGGATAGTATTATTTGTATAGGAAAGTAATTCATCTTACTGGCTTTTGCTCTTGCTATGGTAAATTTCTAAATTGGCAGGATTTCAGCTTAGTCCATGATACTACTGTTTATAACATGCACATTTCTTATTTGGCAGGGAGTGAAGGCCACATGCTTGAAGAGACGAAGTTCATAAATCTCTCTCTTACTTCTCTTGGGAAATGTATAAATGCGTTAGCTGAAAACAGTCCACATATACCTTTCAGAGAGTCTAAGCTGACAAGATTGCTTCGCGATTCATTTGGAGGTCATTCCAAACATTCTTTTATTTTTTTTTTCCTCCATTCTTTATTATTTTGACTTCTCCACTGAATATAACACCGAAAAATTTCTTTAGTAACATTAGGCACTTCAACTAGGGTTGCAATACTCACTTCAGAGTTCCGATATTAATATAGTTATATCAACAGTAAGCTTTGATGATTATTTCCTGTGGATTTATCTGGCTGTAGAATCTGCTAATGGAACTGCAACGTTACTTTTATTATTATAGGCTCTGCAAGGACTTCACTTATAGTAACAATTGGCCCCTCAGCACGACATTATGCCGAGACTACCAGTACGATAATGTTTGGACAAAGGGTGAGCTATTTTAAAACCTCATTTTGAAATAAGTAGGAGTTTCTGTTATCTACATGTATGTTATTTTGTTGCTTTAATATCTCAAGCTTTTGATTTCTTCTTAGAGATCTTAGATGGATTATTTACACCAATAATAACTCTTTCAACAACCCAATATTAAATAAAGTTAGAATTAGAATTAAATTTTGTCTTATTACATCTTGCACTTGTTGGTTTCTTTGTGATAATTCTCAAGTATGGTTGATTGACATCGACATGTGATTTCCAGTATCATTTCTGGTTTCTATTTTTAAGGCCATCAGTGTTACAAGCAGAAAGCTAACTTTAAGTTAATTTAGCTTAACCGTAAGATTCAAACCTCCTGATACCAAATTTTCTGTTGACTTGTTTTCACAGGCTATTAAAATAGTAAACACAGTAAAACTTAAGGAAGACTTTGATTATGAAAGCTTATGTCGGAAGCTCGAAAACCAAGTAGACCATCTCACAGCAGAAGTTGAAAGGCAGCAGAAGTTGAGGGATGATGATAGAAATTTGTTGGAAAAACAGCTCAGAGAGTGCCAAGACTCTTTTGCTGAAGACAAAAAGAACCTAATTACAAGGTCCGAGGTACTTGTCTTTTCCTTGTAATAATTTCTGATCTCATTAAATTAGTTGTCCATCTTCACATTTGTGTGACTTACTTTCTAGTAATTGACTGAGCTGGTATCAACTAGTTCTCACTTCCAAAATCTTCCCCATGCTTGCAGTTTCTAGAGAAGGAAAATACTCGTCTAGAGCTGGAAGTGAAAGATATTTTAAGTGAATTGAACCAACAACAAGATCAGAACGATTTAATGCGTGATAAGATTGTACAGCTAGAATTGAGTTTAAAAGAAAGAAAGGTATTTCCCTTTATTTGAGATGGAGATAGTACTTTGACCTCATTCAATTACCCCATGATTATTATTCTTCTTCTTTGTTTTGTTTGTTTGTTTGTTTGTGTCGGCAGAGAAACTCAATTAGGGATTTTATCCCGATTTATTCATGATCCTAGAAGAGTATTAGGATGTGTATCTAATGTAAATATGGAAAGTCAACTAAGTAGAATAGGTGTAGGTTTCTAGGGCAGAAAAATTGTATATTGCTCTATTAAACTGTACAACATTTACATGACTTTTATAGGGAAAACATACCACCTAATTAGGTATAGAAATCCCTCAATTAAAGGAGATCCTTATTTTAAGGAATCTCTTTTATTTAAAAAATAAACTACTTTCCTAATCTATCTCACAACCCCTAATTGACCGGTTTAAATGGGAAACAAGGTCAAATATCCTACTTTTCTTATTTCTACACTCCCCTCAAGTTGGTGCATAGATATCTATCATGCCCAACTTGCTAATAAGAAATTCAAAGCTTGGCTTGAATAATCCCTTTGTGAGAATATATGCTACTTGTTGTGATGTTGGAATGAAGGGCATATAAATAGCTCCAACCTTGATCTTTTCTTTTATAAAATGCCTATCAATCTCAACATGTTTAGTTCGATCATGTTGGACTGGGTTATGGGCAATGTTAATGGCTGCCTTGTTATCACAGTACAACTTCATAGGCAAAGTCATTGGTCCTTTCAGTTCCTCCAAAGATCCATTTAAGCCGTAACATTTCACAAATTCCATGTGCCATTGATCTATACTCTACTTCAACATTACTACGAGCCACGACATTTTGCCTTTTGCTTCTCAAAGTTACTAGGTTTCCCCACACAAATGTACAGTAGCCTACTGTAGACCTCTTATCTGAAATAGACCCTGCCCAATATGCATCTATGTAGGCCTCAACACCTCGCTGCTCATTCTTTCCAAAAAATAAGCCTTTTCCCGAAGAATTCTTTAATTATCTAAGGATATGGTAGATTGCTTCAAGATGTTCCTCATGAGGAGAGTGCATAAATTGACTTACTAGGCTCACGGCAAATGCTATGTCTTGCCATGTATGTGACAAGTAAATTAGTTTTCCAACTAGCTTTTGATATTGAGTTGTATCTACCGGTTTTCCTTCCTTGCTCCCAAACTTATGATTTGGATCAATGGGTGTTTCGGCAAGACGACATCCACTCATTCCAGTTTCTTTAAGTAATTCCACCCATATTTCCAATTCCCCTCTTTGACCGAGCTATCTCCATGCCGAGAAAATACTTTAGTGAATCCAGATCTTTGATTTCAAACTCAAAGGCTAGGCACTGCTTCAACCGCTCCATTTCTGTCACATCATCCCTAGTAAGAATAATGTCATCAACATAAACTATAAGAACAACTATCTTCCCACCAGTTGAGTGCTTTGTGAATATGGTGTGGTCTTCCTATCCCTGAGCATATCCTTGTTTTTTTACAAACTGAGTGAACCTCTCAAACCAGGCTCTCGGTGACTGTTTTAAGCCATACAGGGATTTTCTTAGTTTGCATACCTTTGAGCCAAACTTCTTCTCAAAACCTGGAGGTGGATCCATAGACTTCTTCTTCTAAGTCGCCATTGAGGAATGCATTCTTCACATCTAGTTGTTGAAGTCGTCAGTCTAGATTAGTTGCAATTGTTAAAAGCACTCTGACAATAGTCATTTTGCCATGGGTGCAAAGGTCTCAAGGTAGTCAATACCATACATTTGAGTGAACCCCTTAGCCACCAGGCGAACCTTGTATATTTCTAAGGTTCCATCGATTTAAACTTGGTTGTGAACACCAATTTGTAGCCAACCGTCTTTTTTTCCTTCGGCAGCTCCATTGCCTGCCATGTTCTATTTTTTTCAAGAGCCCTTATTTCTTCAAGAATAGCCTCCTTCCATTCAAGAACCTCTATAGCATCCTGCACATTCTTTGGAATCTCCACACTATATAATTGTGAGACAAACCGTAGAAAAAACTGGGGACATATTTTTATAGGTAACAAAATTGGACATTGGATACTTGACACAACTTCTGACACCTTTACGTTGAGCAATTAGAAGGTCAAGTTCAGACACAGGTGTAGACTCTTGAAGTGGAGGATCTATGGGAGTAGGTGCAAACTGACTGGACTCTTGATGAGGAAGATTTATGTGAGTGGGGGCTTTATGAGGATTATTCGGAACATCAATAGAATTCTGAATGATCTGAGGTGTAGACTCTTGATAGTGTTGGGAAGTGTTAATGTTATTTCCTTGCTTCCGGTTCCTTCTCGAGTAGACAAGTAGCTTTTTTGTACTTGCTTGTTCATTATTTCCATGTTTACTAATGTTATGAGATGGCTCTATAGTTCCAGCATCCCAGTTTTCATTAGTCAAATCACTAGGTTCCACATTTTATTAAGAAATTGGGACTTTGAACATTATCTTATGTGCTAAGGATATCAAGAAAATAAGAATAATCTTCACTTAGGCTCTCTCCCTGAAGATGATTATCAAAAAATGGTCAATCTTCAAAGAAGGTTACATCTAAAGTAACAAACATTTTTCTTGTTCTCGGATCATAGTATTTATACCCCTTTTGGTGTGGAGCATAGCCTACCAAAACACACTTCCGAGCTCTAGGATCTAATTTTCCCTATTTTGGTCATGTATATGGGTAAAGGCACTACAACCAAATACTTTCAAAGGTAAATCATATATCAATCTTGAAGTTGGAAAGGCATCTTTAAAGGTATTAAGAGGTGTTTTGAAGTTCAAGATTTTTGTAGGCATACGGTTTATGAGGTATGTTGCAGTTAAAAGTTTTTTCCCCAAAGATAATTAGGGACATGATGAGTGAAAAGTAGTGCCCTAGTGACTTCTAAGAGATGTTTGTTTTTACGTTCTGCTATCCCATTTTGTTGGGGTGTATATGGGCATGTGCTTTGATGTATTATCCCTGTTTTTGAAAAATAATCCCCTAGGACTTCATTAAAGTATTCTTTCCCATTGTCACTTTTGAACACTTTGATTGTTTTTTAAAATTGTGTCTCAACCATTGTATAAAACACCTTAAAAATTTCTTTTACCTCAGATTTATCCTTTAGTAAATAAACCCAACTAAGCCGTGTGTGATCATCAATAAAACTAACAAACCATTTTTTTGCCAAACATTGTTGTGACTCTAGATGGTCCCCAAACATCACTATGAATTAACAAAAAAGGTTTTGAAGCTTGATATGGTCTTGAAGGGAAAAAAGATCGATGATGTTTTGCCAATTCACATATTTCACATCGAAAAGAAGATGGACTTTTATTTCGAAATGAATCAGGTAACAAGTGTTTCAAGTAATAAAAACTTGGATGTCCTAGTCTATATTGCCAAAGCATAAAATTATTAGAAACATAAATAGAGTTCAAACAAGTATTTTGAACTTGTTGTCCAGAGTTGGTTCCACCTACAAGGAAATAGAGTCCTCTACTTTCCCTAGCATTACCAATCATCCTCCCCGACCATTTCCTGAAACTCACACTTAGAGGAGTTAAAAACAGTACAACAATTGAGAGTATTAGTCATTTTACTAATTGACACAAGATTACAAGAAAGGTTAGGGACACGAAGGACATCATGCAGGATTATAAAGGGATTTATTCTGATAGTTCCTATTCCAACAACTGCCGAGAATGAGCCATCAACGATTCTTATCTTTTTATTTCCTGCACATGGAGTATAGGTGGAAAAAAATTGGGAACAGCTTGTCATGTGATCAATAGCCCCTGAATCTATGATCCAGAAACTGTTTTGATTGGGGCTACCGTTGGAAAAAACCGAGATAGGGACAGAGACAGGTTTACTTGTTTGGACAAAGGAACAAGAAGAATTTGATGGGTTTACTCGAAACTGAGGAGATTGGAGAAGTTTGTGCAATTGCCTAGTTGATCCTTTGTGAAAGGAAGCGATTTTAGAGTACTTTGCTGCCCCTATTCTTCAATGGATACTTGGAGTGCTCGATTGTTTGGAGCATTCCTCTTCTTCCAATTCAGAGGCTTCCCATGGAGTTTCCAGCAATTTTCCCGTGTATGCCAATGTTTCTTGCAATGATCACACCACGGTTTCTTCTTCCTGTCATTCTTCGATTCATTCCTTGAAACAAAGGTTGAACTGTCATTGATAGCACCAATGGCTGGTTTCACTTCAGAATCATTTTTTAGCATAACCTTCCTCTTAGTGTCTTCTCTCCTAATCTTAGAAAAGGCCTCTTGAAGTGTAGGCAAGGGTTTTTTTTCCAAGAATCCTAGACCTAACCTCATCAAATTCCTGGTTTAGGCATGCTAAGAAAAGGAACACCCAATCACTCTCTTCCTTCTTCATAAACCTACACTATCGGTTGGACAATCTCATTCATCATTGTAGCATTGATCTAATTCTTGCCACAGAGACACCATCTCATTGTAAAAGATAGTCACTTCACGTTCACCTTGCCTAGACTTCCATAACTTAATTTTCAGTTCAAAAATTCATGAAATTTTTGACATTGGAATAGGTTTCCCTAACCACTTCCCAAACATCTATAGCGGTGGGGAGGAAAAGGTATGGTTTACCTATCGTTGGCTCCATGGAATTGATCAACTAGGCAATGACCAATGAGTTCTCGGATCTCCATGCACTCAGCTTCGGATCTTCAGCCTTGGGTCTCTTCACTTCTCTTGTCAAATAGCCTGGCTTTCCCCTTGCCGTCGATAGCCAGCTTCATGGATTGCGCCCATTCCAAGTAGTTCTTCCCATTCAATTTTGTGGAGGGTTAGTTGGAACGAAATATGAGAAGAATCCTCCTTGTGATTCCTGGTGGTTCGGTATGGTTCACCAATATTAGAGCTCTCTACCTTAGATGAAGCCAAGGATCTCCTTTCCTTTGTAGCCGCCATTTCAGCCATCAAGGAGAGGACGACTTTGATACCATGTAGGTTTCTAGGGCAGAAAAATTATATATTGCTTTATTAAACTGTACAACATTTACATGGCTTTTATAGGGAAAACATACCACCTAATTAGGTATAGAAATCTCTCAATTAAAGGAGATCCTTATTTTAAGGAATCTCTTTTATTTAAAAAATAAACTACTTTTCTAATCTATCTCACAACCCCTAATTGGCCGGTTTAAATGGGAAATAAGGTCAAATATCCTACTTTCCTTATTTCTACAATAGGAAATAGAAAATTGTCAATATTTATTTTTATTCCTTTCCTTTTTGTGTAAACCTGTGTCCCTCTTACCTATAAAGAGGGCAATGTATTCATTCAATAAGATTATTCTAGACACAATTTTATTCTATCTTCTAAGTGTTTGTTTTTTTTTTTTTTTTAAATAACCTGTGTTAGTAGTCTTTTGATATATCTTCATAGTTGATGTATGAAAACTACAACCTCAAATATTTCCACGTGTTTGTATTATTGTATTAAGTTCTTTTTTTCTTTGTCAAATATCTTTTTCTATATCAGCACAAGTATTTATGTTGCTTTACTTGTTAGTAGCAAAACCAGCTTGAGAGTTCTACGTATCAGAAAGTACTGGCTGACACCACTCAGATGTATGAGAAAAAAATAGCAGAGTTGGTTAAACAGCTAAAAGATGAGCAGACTCGTGCTGAAATTGTAGACGAAGGATTAGATGCACTCAAGAAGCTCCTCAATGATAGTCAAAGGACTATTAAGGTAACTTATTTATGTTTTCGTTGTTAGCAATGAGGGTTTGAAGGTTTCTGTTTTACAGTTTTCCGTTTGCAATTTATCAAGTTCAAATAAGATTTCATGTTCAAGGAATCACACGTTACTTGTTCAATCAAAGGAATCACATGTTACTTGTTCAATCAAAGCTTGCAAATGCTATTTTTTTATCTTCTATTTGTTTTTATTTGTTTATTTTCTTTCCATTTCAACTGTTTAATCCTCAGCATAACTTTTTGCAACATAAGCACTGACCACAAAGCTGTCCTTTTTTACTCTTAGCAACATGAGATGGAAAATTCAAGATACCAGAAAACACTATTAGATACTACTCAGATGTATGAGAATAAAATAGCAGAGATGAGCAAGCAATTAAAAGATGAGCAGAGCCATTCTGAAATGCTAAAGGAACAATTGGATTCTGTTAAGAAGCTGCTTAGTGATAATCAAGTTTCCATGCAGGTAAACTTTAACCCTGTTGTAGATATATGGAAGATTTCATGTTGACTTTTGTTGTTGATTTTTTTGCAGCATGTTTTATGCTCGTTTATAATTATAAATATTAATTAATTGTAAATAATAATAATAATAATATAATTTTTTCTGCGAGTATAGACCTTAAAGTAAAAATCAGTTAAAGAATTTGGATTGCAGGTGTTGTTGAAAAGGGTTCCAGACTATTTTATAAAATGCAAATGAATAAATAGATAAGTTATTTTCTTTGATAAACCATTTGGAAGGAGGCCTTAAATGTTATGCATCCTCTCTTTGACTTCTTACACTCCATTCTCATCCTTTTCCATTATAATAGTAGTTTAGGAGGCAAAAAGACGTATCAAGACTCGAGTAGAATCCTGAAGTGAGGGGTTTATATCTTAATGATTTGTTGAAAATATCTATTTGCATTCTGTACTCTTTTTAGTTTCATATAAAGCTATAATATTTTTGTTGTAAATCTAGGAGCAGAAAGAGATTGAGAAGCTTTGTGGGAAGTTACAAGAAACGTGTCAGTTGCATGAACAAACTCTAAATGAACTTCAATCGTTGAAATCAGAGTACAAGGATCTATTAGAAAACAAGGTACGATTAACATGGATCCTATTTGCAAGGTTGAGTTTCTTCTCTTCAAATTAAATTACTCTTCTATTAGCTCATCATGTTATTCCTTATTTATGCTAAGATTAATCTTGTACTATTGACTTATTAACACTTCTTCTATGAACGAAATTATATTTCAAAAAGGCGACAATAACTGAGGAACTTCAAACCGTGAGGCAAAGATTTTTAATTGAAGAAAAGCAGAGGAAAACAGTGGAAAATGAGCTAGTCAAGCTAAAGAAGGCTGTACCTGAAACGGAGAATGATTTTGAGGTAAGGTTTTCTTCTTTAGCTGAAAGATTTTGAGGCAAGTTTTATGCATTTAGGGATATATGCGTTTTGGCAGTTAAGATCTTACAATTGATACACTCAGGATAAAAGTTGCATACGAAAGAAAGCATATGCAAAGTACCTTCTGCATTTGGGAGTCCAACAAGGTTAGAAAAGCCAATTCCCCTGAAGGACACGTTTTCTGGTCAGAGAGCTACAATTGCAAAGATATGTGAAGAAGGCAAGATATTTTTATGTCACATAAATTTTAGTAAAGTTTCAAGCAAATTATCTTTATTTGCAAATTGACTTATTGAGGTATATTGATTTTAAGTTGCTTGGCTTCACAAAATTCAGTTGGCCTTCAAAAGATATTACAACTGTTGACATCCGAAGACCCAGATGTTCAAATTCATGCTGTGAAGGTGGTGGCCAATCTTGCTGCTGAAGGTGCAGCTCACTTGCCTGATATCTATATATTAGTAGATACATGTTTATCTCTCTCTCTCTTTATGGACATTCCGTCCATTTACTTGCAAGCTATACAATATGTTTGAATAAAGTAGCTAGAGAATTAAAGTAAAAGAAAAACTTGTGGTCAAAGAAAAGAAAATATTGGTTTTCAGGCAGGAGATTTGTCCTTTGGAATTTGCTTCTGCTTTTGAATTGAGTCTTTATGAACCTTCCTCTGCTAGTCATGAATCTTTCATTTCTTATCATGAACATTTGATTGCATTTGGTATGGTATGCAGCAGTCCTAAGTTTTTTTTTTTTTTTTAAAAAAAAAGATATTAACCAGGAAAGAATAGTGGAGGAAGGTGGTTTAGATGCTTTGCTTATGCTGTTACGATCATCGCAAAATGCAACTATTCTTAGAGTGACTTCTGGGGCCATTGCGAATATGGCAATGAACGGTAATATTGTTTTCCGACTCAGTTAATTTCCCTCGTGAATATGTAATGTGGTAACCTACCTTCCTCCATTGGACATGTTTACACTGTCATTGATCTGAATGCCAGGTATTAACATACTAATCTAAGTTTATTCTTGAGACTATCCTCGTAAAAGGTGTTCGTTATGTAATCCGAGTATCTAGAGTGTAAGGAGAAAAGGCCTCGGTAATGAAAAACAAACCAAATTAATTATGAATTGCAGAGTCGTTATTCCTTACTATCCTAGGGCACTTGTTCACTTTCTGTTAATTTATTGTTCTTTGAATCGTCAGAGATGAGTCAAGGCCTAATAATAAGTAAAGGTGGAGCTCAACTATTAGCAAAAACCGCTTCCAAGACAAATGATGCACAAACTCTTAGAATGGTTGCTGGTGCACTTGCTAATTTATGCGGAAATGGTAACCCGTGATCTGTCTTGCTGTAGTTTTTCCAATTTTTGCCACTTCATTGCGTTTTCTCATCTCATAAGCATTCATTAATGTTAATAATCAATTTTTATTAAACAAATTACTATTTTTTATTAAGAGGTTTGGTTGTGGTATAGAAAATCTACACATGATACTAATTGAAGATGGAGGTGTGGAGGCACTCTTGGGAATGGTTAGATGTGGGAGCAGTGATGTGATTGCACAAATTGCTAGAGGAATTGCAAACTTTGCGAAATGTGAATCCCGCGGAGTAATCCAAGGTTAGAGGATGGAGGTTGTCCATTTGTAATTTACCAGTCGCGAATTACATGTGACATTAAGTGCTAAAAAAATTTGCAGGTCATAGGAAAGGTCGTTCGCTTCTAATAGAAGATGGTGCCCTTACTTGGCTACTAGCCAATTCAAATACTAGCTCGGCTACAACTAGACGCCATATCGAGCTTGCTCTTTGCCATTTAGCTCAAAATGGTAACTGATCACTGTGATTGGATGCTTCAACATGGATAGTTGAAATTTTGTCATTATTTGTTAATACTTGGAATTTATTGACTCTTTTATGCCATCCTTTTTTTTTCCCCCTTGTGTAGGTCCTTTAACATAGTGTTCTCCTTCTTATATTGGTTTAACATGATATGATCAACTTGGATTTCTTCTTCAGAGGACAATGCTAGGGACTTCATATCCAGTGGAGGGGTGAAAGAGCTCGTTCGAATATCAATGGAGTCTAGTAAAGAGGATATCCGCAATTTAGCAAAGAAGACATTGAGAATAAATTCGGCATTTCAAGCTGAGATGCAAGCGAAAAGATAGATGTATAGAGACACGACCCTTTTAAGGTTTTTTTTTTTTTTTTTTTTTTTTTTTTTTTTCGTGATGAGCTTAGTTTGTCATTTTAAATATATTAACCGAAGCAAGCTTCTGTGTAAGGAGTGCCCTCTTGTACTGGGTGGTGCATGTAAGTAGTGAAGAAAAAAAAGAGACCAAGAAAACAAGTCTAAACTCGACTTTATAAGTGAATTAATGCTATGAACTTTTATTTCATTATAGTACATGGCCATTTCAAATTTAAAAACAAAATGAAGAAGGAAAAAAAAAAAAAAGTTTTGAGCTTTGGCCCACTTCTGCGACAATTATAAGGGAAAATATTGAAATCCGTGTATTATATCATACCAGATTAGAGATTACAACCTATATATACACAACATAGTTTACTAATCTACAACCATTTATTAGGAAACTAACTAATCAGATAAATCCATCATCTACAGTAGGATTTTCAAGAATAAATAGAAATCAACTTGGCTAATTTATAAAGTCAGCTTTCCAACGTTCCCTTCAAGCGGGTGTGAAGACATCATGCATCTCGAGCTTGCCTACAAGCTGATAGAAAGTTGACCCAGGAAGACCTTTGCAGGGACAACGTCAACCAATTGACTTGAAGAGTAATAATTTCAATGTGCTTAAGTTCTATCATGTTGAACATGATTACGAGCAATTGTTGTCGCAATACATCGTTGGTAACTCATGAACAGATATTTTCAAATTTGTTATACAAGAAAACGGATTCATAAGTACCTTCTCCAAGAGTTTTCACACGATTCCATACCGAACGTGAAGTCATGAATGCAAAAATCATCTCAGTCCAAAAACTAAAACGTCATAACTATTTATATATATATATATATATATATATATATATAATAAAAATTAATAAAAACGGATATCTTTGCACTCAATTATTGTACCATCTAAGAAAAAGCGACAGGAAAAAAAATTGTGGCGCTTTTCTATAATTGACGAGAGAAGATAACTAATATCAGAGACAATCAGTATATTCCAACTAAGTTGGCACCCACTAGACAATCCATCTTATACCAAACTCTCAACTCTAATGTTATTGAGAAATGAGAAAATAAATACAAGATGAAGTATCCAGCCCATAGGCAAAGAAACAAACAGAAACGACAAAACACTGTAGTTTCAAATGAAACTAGAAGCGCTGTACATTAGGTCCAGTTATGCTATCCCTATATCAAGACCCTACAGTTTGAGCCTCGTTGAAACCTTTCAAGTAAAACCCTATGAGAAACCAAGAAAGGAAAAAGAGTACTCAAACTCAGTGAGACTTTCAAAGTTTGGTCTCGTTGATTTCAATAATTGGAATTTCTAAGTTTTTATAATTAAAAACACTAAAAAAATGTCATATTTAAATTTTTTTTATTACAGTTACAAATTTTTAAAAAATATCGTATATATTTTAATTTAAATTAAAAATTTAAATTCACAAAATAAACAAGACTTGAAAATGAGGCCTGGATAACTACACCATTTGACTGCCCGCAAATGCACTGCTTTAGAAGACATATACGTCTACAACTTGATTTCGTTCCATGAAATAAATGTGCAAGACGGTGAAGTTCAATTGATCCAAACGGCTAGCTGTTGCAAGAAAGAAACTAAAATCAATATATAAAACACGTAAAATATATAAGCCAAACAACATGTTTAATTTAAATTAATAGAAAAGAAAAAAAGAGAATCATATTTTGTATTATACAATACAATCAGGTCATGAGGCATACCTATTCTGAGATAACCAACTGATTCAGTAGTAGTTCTAATATTTGACATAGGGATGAGCCAACAACTGTTGAGCCGACCACCTTTTGGTCGGATCTCTTTGCAAACACTTGCTCAAGAAATCCTTGCCGGTCTCCGACATGTCTTCTGGTATCCGAGGAATCAAATTCGAAGATATCACGGTAATACGCCTTGCCGGATCCATAGCGTCGTCGCCCAACGCGTAGTCCCCAGTAATCATCGTCAACACAGCACATCCCAAAGCCCAAATATCCATTGCAGTCCCAAATTTACCAAGCACCACATATTCCGGAGACAAGTAAGGTAAGGTCCCACGAAATCCGTACTTGTTACTCTCTGAAACCGTCTCGTCAGGCTCCTTAGCCAATCCGAAATCCGTGATCGGAAATACGAGAATGTTCTCGGGCTCTATGTCGCAGTGCACAATTCCTTTTGCTCGGTGGTCATGTCTTGGCCGCAATACTGGATGATTTCTGGACAGTTAATAAATTGCCCAAGGATTCTGTTTTCTTTAATAAGGGAATCCGAGCACTGTTATTTTTATTAATTTGAATTTTTAATTTAAGTTAAAATGTAATTTTATATGAAAATATTTTATTATAGCAGAAAAAAATTTAAATATGTTTTTTTATAAGTAATTTTAACTGCAATAAAAATAAAATTAAAAATTTAAATAAATAAAAGACTTAAGAGAACCGATTTATAAGTACTTTTTCTGAGAGTTTTAACACGATTCCATAAATAAAAGGCAGGTGAATTTGTGTGTAAGGAAGTGGGGATCTTTTCCCTTCTCCCTTTTGGGTTATGTATAATTACAGTGACTTTAGAGTCACCTGGAAATCTAAAGCGCAAATTGTGCCTTTTCCAATTTTCCGATTCACATGTTGGTCTCACCACGTTAGATATCCCTACGATGCTTAAACAAATTAGATAATCTCTGATTGGTCGTTGAGAGAGTCAAATTCATTCCTCAGAGATATGAGTACTGATTCTGATGTTCTCGCTTCTCATAGTAGGGCTCCCGGGCGGTTAGCCTTCTCGACTAGCTCTGATGCTGGAAAGATGAGAATCTTCTCTATATGTAATTATGTTATTCAACGTCTTTTGCAACCAGTCTATGACTTGGACAACCTTCCTTGTAAGAACGACCCACCATTCTGAAGGAATAGGATAAGGGCCGACCTTATAAAAAGAAAAAAGCGTTTTAGGCCCACCATTCCGAATGAATGGAATAAGGGCCTACCAAAATAAGGAGTTTGAGGCCCGCCATTTTGAAGGAATGGAATAAAAGGCCTACCTTCTAAAGAGTTGTAACAATAAAGAGTAGTCGGCCCGCAATTCTAAAGGAATGGAATAAAGGGCCTACCTTAAAAAACTAAAGTGTTTTGTAATACAATCATACCTTAATCTTACCGTATGGAGCCACGTCAGTCAAGTATAGCGACTAAGTACCTAAAGGCCAAAAAGGTTCACCACTTCTCGTCCTTTAGGTACTTTAGCGATCATACATATGCTTGATTAATATTATTTTAACTAATATAGTTACTTGACCAAAAAAAAAATATTAATTAAAATTAAGGGGTATTTGTATTCTTTTCCTTTCTTATTACAATGGATAGCTATATAAAAGTCTAAGATCAATTATAAAATTTCATCCGAACTATACCTCTTATAATACTTTGCCTCCCTGATCTTAAAAACATAACATCCGTTCTTCTTTGAATAATAAAATGTTAACAAAATCACCATCTTTGTTAAGAAATCTCACAATTATAGTTCCTTTTTTCTTTGAAAAAAAAAAGTTTCTTATTTTTCATTTGGTTATTTTTACAATAAAAAGAATATCCAAAAAAAGTTCTTCATAATTTTTTTGTTCTGTAAAAACAAATCATTAAATTTTAACTTATTTTCAATTAATAATGCATATTTCATAGTTAAAAGTTTAAATTTAAATTAGTTTTAATTTTAAATTATATTTTAAGTCATGAAAATACCTCTAAAGTAACAAATTAAATGCCAATTTCCATTAAAAATTTAATGGAGAGATTTTTTTGTTAACACTTTATTATTTAGAAGTGATAAATGCCACAAAGACAAAGTGTTAAAAGATGCATAGTTCAAGTAGAATTTTTATAAATAATCCAAAAGTCTACAATCTTAAGGATACTCAGTACTAATTAGCGGAGCCATCTTTTGTCCTACTTTTCGGTAGTGTAAACTATTTTTTTTTTTTGATAAATAATAACATAATATGTATATTCCATATTGCAATAAAATGAAGAAACTTTTTCCCTATATAATCATCGTTAAAAGAGCCTGTGGAGGTAACCAAGTAAAATTTACAAACCAACACAATTTTACCATACATACAATTAGGACACGCGACGACATGAGATTTAACGAACTGAAAGATCGATGAGAGTTGGAGGGATTTCACAGGCTAAAAAAACTATGACAAAATAGTCAAATTTGTTGGCCAAAAGTCATAGCCATGTGAGATGAGAACCAATAAAGATGATTAATAATAATAATAATAATAATAATAATAATAATAATAATAATAATAAAATAATAATAATAAGCATGAAAAATTTAAATTACATTTCTCTATTCTCACAAAAGCTAAAAACCATAGTTCTTTTTTCTGCAAACACGAATGAACAAAATTGATACTGCACAAGAACAAATTATAACAAGAATAATAAGAGAACTACTACAATAACGACCTCATCAGAATAAAATGCGACAAAAACTTCACACCACGTGTTGTAATGTGATACAGAGACGATGCCGAAAATACAATCTGCGTCAGATTGATGCTTCTACCAATTTTGAGAAAAGCTTATAAACTTAGAGGAAAGCACCACATGCAGAATGATGGAATCCTTTGTTCTTGGCACTCAAACGCAGAACATAATGCTAACGGGATAAAATCTCCAAGACACGGCTTTGTGCATCAGCAGGAATCTCTCTTCCCGGAACTTGGACCTTTAGAAGATTAGCATACCTGAACAACAGAATTTAGCACATTATTCAAACACATAAACAATTTCCTCTGACTAGAGAGATGACAGAGAAAAAAAAAAAAAATTCGTGTTGACTAACTCTGCAGCTGTGAACAAGTGCTCATGCTCTGTGATGAATGCAAGCAAGGCCTGAAAAAGGGTGCGTGAGATTGCCATTTGAAGATGGAAAAAATATAGTAATGATACAAAGGGCGTCATAAGTTCCAATAACTTGCCTCGTATGGCATGTTCAGAAGTTCGTAGTAAGTTCGAACATGATCTAATCTCTGCTGCACCGCTTCACTATTAATTGACGGCATGGCTGCTAGCGCCTGCAACACCAATAGTGACCATAAAATATGACATCCATCCACAAACCAAAAGAAGAAACACAGAGCATAGTATCAAAGATTTGGTGCAAGTTTTATAAATTAGCTTGGTAATATTTGAAACTTGTCCCTATAAAGCTGAACCCACTATGTAATGGTTCTGCACACCACCTGCCAAGAACCAACTGGATCTGCATTTGGTGGCTTTAAAGCATATGAAATATAAGCAAGTAGATGGTAGATTCCCATAAGCCGAGCAGGTTCCTTTTCATCTGTGAGCAGCTTTTAAGTAGTCCAGGGAATTCTCTGGCTACACTTCTACAAAATGTAGCGGGTCTCCAATTGTGCTCATGTCACAACTCAGCCCCAAAGATACTAGCCAACATTAGGGGTCCTAAACCTTGCTTTCAATATTATATTTGTATGGAAGGAAAGACAGGAATAAAAATTTTCCCCCGAACAAGCAGCTAATCAAAGAAGACTTAAGGTACTGGGAGATGCAATAAAATCTACCTGTTCCAATGCAATTGAATTTCGGCATATCTGCTGCACCCCAAAAAGATTGATGGATTTCATATCAGCCAAAGCCTAAGAGAGTAAAACACGCTTGTTATTAGCAAAAGGAGTAAATTAAGCGCAAACAAAAGTTTGTTAAATTTTATAATCTGAAAATTATGCAAGAAAAATAAAAATTGCAGAAAAAACAATATAAATCCAAATTTGAAGAGAAAATTGAAATGCATGCATCTAAATCCAACTTTGAAGAGAAATGAAATGCACGCCCACCGTCATGGATGCATTTGCTGCAATGCTGCAAATTCCCCAAAATGTAATTACGTTTTACTCCCGCAACAAAAGGTGCCATTTCCTCATCCCTACGCATTATCTGCAACAGAATATGATGGCCACTTTTATGTATACAAGTATACCGTACTTGTGAAATGACTTCCAGCGGAATTGAAGAACAGAGCATTATACATTTAGAATCATCCTCAAACAATCATCCTTTGATTACAAGTAAATAGTTTGCATAGGCTTTGCATGTTTCCATTATTTAGTATATCTTATTATTCGTTACTGAATAAACCAATATAGGTGTTTTCAATCAGGAGTTGAATATGCTTACCTGTGCGGTGAGTGAAATAATGAAGCCATCTGGCTCTTCTGCATCTTGGTCCTCCAGATACTCTCTTGTTGTCATTTCCTGTTAAAATAAGCTGGCTCAGAAGTTGTTGCTACTTTCAGCTAAGGAAATATACATATCACTCTCAGATAAGCCAGTGTGCGTGAATCATGTCTCACAGACCTGCATGTGGAAAATTGTCTCAAGTTGCATCTCAACACGCAAAACTTTAAGGCAGTCAACTGCCAATTTCCTATACTCGTCTGCAAATGATGCCAGATCCCTAGAGGGTGTAGTACTTGATCGAGAATGATTTTTCTTGCCACTCTCTTCTATTAGATTGGGAACTTTTGTGGTTGCCTGTCCAAGCCTGTTAAATGCATGTTATACTTCATAAAATTAATCATAAGTTGCTAGATAAGATTTTCGGGACAACAATTTTCTTTAAGATGGATGAAAGTTTTCCCAGGAAGTTGAAACACCAATTAAATCAAAAACTTGACACAATGCTAGAAGATACTTGATTGTGTAAGTTTGGATATTATGCAAACACCAGTGCACTCCCAAGCAGAACATAATACTACCAGGAAAACAACAAAGATGGTATTGTCTTGTATATAACGTGGGAACAAAATTCGACAATTCAAGTAGAATTACTAATTTCTGATGAGAAGAAATGTCATTGTTTCGTTTGGGAAAAGGTACATCTTTGGCATCTTCAAAAGCTTTCATTTCAAAGGACTGATACCCTGATATGTTTAG
The DNA here is from genome assembly GCA_012066045.3 of Morus alba. Lineage (NCBI taxonomy): Eukaryota > Viridiplantae > Streptophyta > Magnoliopsida > Rosales > Moraceae > Morus > Morus alba. Next base: position 11,893,511 of record CP050234.2, read on the forward strand.
TTAGACTGAAGCACTATAATAAATTTTATTCTTTGATGTAATAGGAGTTACTTTTGTTCTAATATTCTTGTAAGTCTCCGATTTAGTAAGTTGAATGTGTGTTGCATGTAAAACTATTATAAGCCGTCCAAATTGTTAAAAAAATACATCGTGATTGGGATATCCCATTATGAGTGAAAGAACAAACGTCTGAAAATGTAATGCTTGCACCCATAAAACACAAGTTGCAAAAACGTCGGAGCCAAATACTGCATTGCACTTGTAGAGAGATAACTATGGGTTGTTCTCACAATGACCATGCTAGGATCCAAATGCAGCCAAAATAATCATGGCAGAATACGAGACAAACTACTAGCATCTGTAAAACATATAAAGTCTGCAATTTGAAACACCTCTACGTTCTTGCTCAAAGTCTCATACTAAGCCCTCTTTACTCGCAGATGATAAGTTCATAGAAGAAAACTGAAAGAAAAATTGGAGGTTCAACCAGATGAGAGAACTTGCCTTTCAATAGAGTCTGCAACATACTCCAATGAATCGCTAAGGGATGAAAGCAAAATAAGTTTGTTATCATCACGAATTAGATTCTCCTATATGACAAAGTTAAGAAAAGGAAAAAAAAAAAGGCTTAATGCATAATCTTGATATCTATCTATATAGTAAATAGTTCAATATAGCAAAAAGAGTTCATCAATAGGGCCAACAATATGGATCATGACACGACAACACAACTCAAAAAAAACACGAATTTCACGGGTTAGGGTTGAGAAAGGAAAAAAAAAATGTTCATGTCAGAATTGGGTCGACCTGAAATTGACACGAGAAACACGGGTCAATTTCGGGTTGAACCCACCTAACCCGAACATGACACAAAATTCGTAAAAAACTAAAAAATACATATATTTTTCATTACATATTTTTGATTTTATTATGAACTTATTATATCATGATAGTTATACTTAAAATCTTATACTATTATTTGCTTAAGTTCAATGGATGTTATTGTATTTTAGTGTGTTATAAATTTTAAGTTATTTTTAATATGTAGAAAACTAAATAAAAGTATACAATTTTCATGTCAATTTCGTGTCACGGGTCATTTTCGTGTCATGTCATGTCAACCCGGAAAGTGGTCATGTCGTGTTCATGATTGCGGTTTTTAAAAAATTGTGTCACGGGTCGTGTTCGGATTGACTATAAATTTAGAAAGAAAAAAAAACGATCAGAACACGATACGTGACACGAATTGCCACCCCTAATTGTCAACCAGGCTCCAATAGGATCTCAAGGAGAAAAATCAACATCCTTGGTAAAAAGGGATAAATAAAAATGGTGAATAGAACCCAATTAAGACGTGTACTTGAAATATGGTATAGCAATTAAAATACCTGCTTAATAGGCCGCAAATTCAATAATAAATCGCATAGTTCTGATTCAAACTCAACTGTTTCAGCATCTGTGGGGTGATTGTTAATGTTTGACTGGCCAACTGCATTTGGTAAACATGCACTTGCTGGATCAAGTCGCATCAATTTCTCAATATCATGCCTCCCAATAAGCATATAACTCTGCTTTTCAAGAACTGCCTGAAAAAGAGGCAAAAACACCCAAAATAAAGAGTCAGTGAATGGTAGAAAAACATAGAGACACTGACATGCACCTGGCATTAAAGATCAAGATTTAACTCAGTTTATTATTGCATCAAGTGATAAATTAAAATTTTGGTTATACATCATTTGCAAAACAAGGAAATTTGATGTTTCAAAGTCTTGCAATAATGTGTTGAAAAAAAAAAGTCATGCCAATCATGCAGTAATGTGTTAACTGCACATTTAAGAACTACTAATGATGATATATGTTTAAACCAATTGATCATAAGGAATGTTATGATCAGTGATTAGATTAAGATTAAATTGCACATCCCCCTGGGAACTAGGTAAAAATAGGGGTCAAAAGTTAGAAAGAAGCTTATTACACCACGGCTTAGTTTGGTAGTGCTGTAGATTTTAGAAAAATTGCTTTTAACTGTGCTGAAGGAAAAAACAACCGTTACAAAAGGCAACTGAATGTTTGGTAAACTATAATTATAGTAACTGTACTAGTTCTAAAATTAGTGTACTAGCGTTTGGTAAATTATAAAGTTGAATTGCTATGGACAATTAAAAATTACAACTATATTATATTATACTATAATATAATATATATAATTACAATATAATATATAGTTATTATTATATTTAATATAATAGAAAAAAATATAATTATATAATATATTATATAATTATGATATAGAATATAATAATATTATTAAAATAATAACCTAAATAATTAAAAAATAATGATTATATTATATTATACTATAATATAATATATATAATTACAATATAATGTATATTTATTATTATATTTAATATAATACAATAAAACTATTATTAAATAACATATTATATAACTATGATATAGAATATAATAATACTATTAAAATGATTAATATAATTACAATATTATAAAACATATTATAATATTATATAAGAAATATTAATATTTCAGTTATAATATAATTAAAAATTACAAATATATTATATCATAATATAATATATTATATTATATAATAATTATTATATTATATTAAACAAATATATTATATAACCATAACATGTGTAATACAAAATAATATATAATAATATTAGAATTATAAGATTATATTAATTATTATATTATTACTATAATAAATATAATTATATCAATACAATATCATATTATAATTATAATATCATATTATTTAAATAATTATAATATTATTATAATATCATATTATATAATAAAATAATATTAGAGTTATTAATATAATTATGATATTATTTGTTGCAATATTACTATTATATTATATTATATTATATTATATTACGAGTTTGAATTTTAGATTAGGAAGATTTGTAAATTTTAAATTTCATTAGGGGTATTATGGGTATTATGAAAGTTTCATTAATTTTACAATGCTGATTCCCTCACAATTTAAAGGCTAAAATTGTCTTTAGGTTATTTCTGATTTTGGCTGCAGATTCTTAAAAATTCTTCAAAAAACACTTTTGAGGAGATTTACTAAACACTAAAATCAACTTCTATTGTAGCAGAAGCTGATTTTGGGAGGGAAAGCAATACCAAACTAAGCCCATGTGCTAGGAGCACAAACTAAATAACACATGAAAAGATAGAATAATTGAAAATAAATAAAATAAACTAAACGGGAAGTTCACTGAAAATGCATGTTAATGAGAAATGGTAAACATCCTTGCCTCCATGTATGAAGTCCGACATCTTTCATATGTTCGCTCCAGAAAAGTTTGCACATATTTTACAAGATCTCCAGCAAATTTAGGCATTGCCTGAGCCCAACCAAGCACCTAATTTAAATAATTGCTTTAGATTAGACAACTAAAAGAAAATTCATTCAGAAAAGAAATCTGGATTGTAAATTTAAACAACAGTCCAAAAAATGTAAAGGGGAGAGAAAAGACCTCATAACTGACTGTTTAAGTTAACTTGTGATGACAACAAAAGAAAACTAAATTTCAACCAAAAAAAAAAAAACAAACAAACACTCTAAAGCAGCAGCAAAAGCAAAAACTTACCTCCTTTGCTAAGAAATCTATTGCAAGAAGTCCCTGTAAGACAGGACGTCCCTTCTCAACTGATGGAGTGTAAGTTGCAGCAGTATGTGCTCGAGGCCTGAATGCAGCTGGACCTAAAAGAATGCCAACAAATTAAATCAAATTACCGTACAGGAGGAATGCAATATAGGACAATCAAAGAACCAATTCCCCATATTTCTAAACAGTTTAAATGTATTTAGGCTTTTTTACAACCATGCTTCAAACATTTCAATTTCCCTGCATGTTTTACTGACCTTGAATTGAAGCATAAAGCTATCAAAGTGATATTTAAACATATTTGAAATTTCAGTTGATTAAGTTATTTGATAAGTGGGTTAGTGCTATAATTTTCAAATAATTGCTATAGTTCGTTATTATTAAAAAAAAAATGCTAGTGGTATTATGTAGTTATAGAACTTGCTTGATATAGCCTGCTGTACGCTTTTTCTGTAGTCTACGAACATTGTTGGTAAAAAGTGGTCCTTTACAAAGTTCTCCACAAATGCTAGTAAGCCATCATTCCTGCAATGTCAAGATTTAATAGTAAAAATTTATTGCCTACATAAGTAATGAAAGTAGAGAAAATATTAAACTTCTATAATACATTCCCAACTATGCAACAAAAGAGAAAACAATGTCTGCTAAAATGGGGGCAATACAAATGTAGATTCACATATAGTGGAAAGCGTAACATGGTACCAAGCTTACCCTAGCTGGGAATACTTCTTTGGGAGCAAGGAAGCAACTTTATCGGTGAACTGCAGAACGTAGAATCAGAAAATGCAAATATAAATAAGTGAATAAACAAATAAGAGAATCCACCATGTAAAATTTATGTCACAAGAATGGACAAAGAATGGTCTAAAACCTGGAGAACAGGCCGGTATATAGATGCTGCAAGATATATGCCTTGCTCAGGCAGGACAGCTGCAGAACCATAACCTTCTTGTAGAACATTTGGACCTCGCCTACTCCAGCCTTGGCGAATCAGATCAACCCCTGGAAAATGGACAATGAGAACCACATTAAACGTTAATGACCAAAAAGAATAGTAGAGTATAGCAGCATATAAAAAATATATTAGAGTTCAACAAGTTCAGTATTCAAAGGAAAATGAAAAGTGGCCTCATCGAAGAACAAGGAAAATCAAATGAAAATTTTAAGCCTATGAATATGTTAGATGCTACAAATAGCAGATAGGAGCACAATCAAGCCAAGCGAGTAGAGCCTAGGGTTGTTCAGCTCAACTTATAAGATTTCGAACTTAATAAGATTTCAACAAAGTTGAGGTCTTATTTATAGATATCTTTTAAGGTCTACCCGAAATGAAAAGGTACGGGCAACCATTAGCTAAATATTCGAACCAAAACCTTGAAAACGAAATCAGAAACATGTCAAAAACAGAAAAATTAAGAAGCAGCAGGAAAAGGTATAGACAACCATAAGCCAAATATTCCAACCAAAACCTTGAAAAAGTAAAACAGAAACACGTCAAAAATTGAAAAAAAAAAAAAAAAAAAAAAAAAAAAGAAAGAAAGCAAGAAACAGAGGAAAAAAGAGACGACCATCAGCTAAATATTCCAACCAAAACCCTTGAAAACGAAATCAGAAACACGTTGAAAACAGAAAAATTAGAACCCAAATCACTAAATAAAGACAAACTTTTGAGTAAGTGACGGCACATTTTGTAGTTTTACACTCAGGAGAGAAGAATGAAGCATACCCTCGTTGGGAATTGAAATAGTAGCATCCGTAAAGCGAAAAGCAAAGGTGAGACCTTCTTCCGCTCCATCCCTGTAATAATTAACATCAAAATGACATTATTCTGAAGAGAAAGTGGAGTGGTCATGCCAGAGAAATTGATGAGGCATGCTAAATGGGTCGGTTGAAAGGAAGTTTACATACCTCTTTTCTTTGGAAGGAACCTTGCTTGCAAGTCTAGCTGTTTGTACAGCAGCGTCAGCAGATGCAGCTTCAGGAGTCGCTCGCAGAATCTCACAAATGAGTTGTTGGCACTCGCTCTTCAGCACATTTTATTAAAAAAAAAAAATTAACAAAAGGTCAATAAGAGGTCTATCAACTATTATGTATGTCCAATTGTTCAAGAGTACAATATGTTTGAGAAATTGAATATTTCCAAGCAACTGATTACCAAAAGATTATAAACCGGTCACCTGCAACACTGTCAAGGAAAATCCGAGGCTGTAGCCTCCAGTAACTTGAGATGCTTCAGAATCAGGATTCCAGTTTACATCGATTGGCAATGACTTTGGTGTATCAAACTGAGTAGATTTTGATTCGAAAATCTCCCCAACAACAACATGATTCTCTGAACATTCATAGTAAGGAAATTAGTGTCAAGTGTCAAACATTTAAAACCCAATAAAGAGGAAAAAGAAAGGGAGTATTCTGTCAGACCAAATATACGAGCAACGGTGTCCAGAATTGAATCCAGAAGTTCTTTTGCTGCAGCCTGTGCTTTCCCCGAGGGAGCCATCACAGGTGAGACAGGGCTTACTGCCAATAGAGTCCCGCCAAGAGACATCCCATTTTGGCGTTTCTGCTTTGGAAACTGGTAACTTTCTAACTGCCCCTTCATAAAATGTAGACCAAGTGTGGCAGTTTGGGCAGCCTGACCGACACCGTATCTAGATGAATTAACAAGTTCGGCATGTGCTTTAATCTTGGATGTAATAGTCTCATGAATTGTAGGTCGCAACCTTTGGCTGTGGGGAGGAGAAAGAAACAACAAATTTTATATAAGTTCAAAATATGGCATGCAGTTATAGCAAAAAAATTTTTTTTAGCCATTTGCTTAACTGCCAAGTTTATGATAAAAAATTATTGAAATTTCAATTCAAGGGAAAAAAATCATAAGACATCCTAATTAGGGGTGTTCAAAAAATCCGCCAAACTATAAAAACCGCCCAATTCAAATCAAACTAAACCAAATCATTAATTATTTTTGAATTATTGGGCGGTTTGGTTTGTGGTTTGGACTCCCCAAACCACCCAATAATTTCCCCAAAAATATACAAATATAATTTTTTATTTTTAAAACATTTTTTATATTTATTTTTGTTTTTATTGATCATAATAAAGGTTCTACACTTATAAAATACACCCTATTATATTTTTGGTGGTTTGTATTAAAACTTTAAATTGTGAACTTTTAGAAAATTTCTATTTTTGAGTTATACTGTAAACTTGAATCTTATTTTTATTTTTATGGATTAACAATTTTATAATTTTTGTGAATTATTGAAAACTTTTTTAGTCTTAAGCTCAAATCGTTCAAACCAAATCGCCCAAACCACTTATGAGTAATTTGGTTCAATTTGGTTTTTGTCAAAAACATTAAACCGCCCAAAAGAAAAAATTATTTTTAGTTTGGTTGGTGGTTTCTTATAAAAAAAAAAAAAAAAAAAAAAAAAAAAGACCCAAACTGACTGCGAACACCCCTAATCCTAATTGTCCCAGTACGGACGTGTCACCACCTGATGTAGCTAGATTTCATTAGACTTGTTAATGACATTGGACCCATATAATGGACCAATAATTGATTATCAAATAATGAGGTAAGGTATGTTCCAACAGGGATATACAGTTACAAATTAAAATTATTCATCCCCACGAGTCTTTTAGCATCACCAAAATGAAAGTTCTTTTATTTATTTCTACGGTTAAAGGGCAAGAGCTACTTGCAGATCAATAATTATGCTCTCATACAAAAAAAAAAAAAAAAAAAAAAAAAAAAAAAAAAAAAAAAAAAGTAAAAAGCAGTCTTCTTTTGCTAGTAAGGAGTGCTCGCTCTAATTTCCACCCCTTTTTTGTGTGTGTGTGTGTGTGTCCGTGTATGTCAGATGGAAGATCCTTTACTGAAAGGACCATTTATATTTATAGTTTGATAACAATAATCGCATCCAGATAAACCTAAATGCATAGTTGGAGTGCTTATAGTTCGATAACAATAATCGCATCCAGATAAACCTAACTGCATAGTTGGAGTGCTTCCGAATCTTTTTGCATGCATTCTTTCATATCCATACTTCAAGTGGAAATTAAAAGGAAAAAAAAAAAAGAATATTAGAAGGCAAACCAGATCATAGCACCAGCGGCAGCAACTTTTCCCAGTATGCAAAGGCACTCTACCATGGTCTGCAGGTACTTGACATGAAGTGGGGCATCACTTTTTTTAATTGTTTCCTAAACCAAAGAATAATCTCTAAAATGAAAATCCTGTAGATGAGGCTACTTCATAATAAAGGTAAAATGAGACATGGTGAGGACAAAAATGCATACAAGAAATTCATCTGGAGTGGAATTTGAAAGCCATGTTGGCAATTGACGAGGTACAGTTTTGACATCCTTTGAGTAACCCTCCCCGCCGTTTACCCTTAGGGATGTTGCGTGTCCATCTGAGGCAACGTCGTCATGTAGTTCTGACGCACCCTCCTCGTCATGGCCATCAAAAGAGGAACTGAAAGCATATTCAGGTTCTCAAAGCTCGTAAGAAAAGCAATAAGAGATATCTACACAAAGATTCTTCCCACATTGTGCTTGTGAACTACGTCAATTTAGACTCTGAGCTTTTTGATCAAGAATCAAGATATATACCAGAAAGATCTCGTTGCACATTCAACAATGAAATAGAAAGGAAAGGAAAGGAAAGGAAAAGGTTTCAGATGGTGAAAGAAATTTGTAACATTTGTTCATAAAGAAGCGACCACTACTTAGCTTTCAAGAAAAAATATATTTGCTAATTGCGCACAAATAATTCAAAGACTACTGTCAAACAGGTAGAAGCACTGGTAATCTTAAATATTTCAAATTCTCTATTCCTACCCAACTTAAAGATCATTGAAATCCGGATGAAAAGCGTATCTAGAACCTCGGGAAGTTAAATTTCTTCCAAACTCACCCCCCATCAATAGAAGCCGCCCTATATGATCCATCTCCATGGATACCAATTTGACTGTCACCCTTTAACAACCTGGTTCTTCGAGATAGACTTTGTGTATTATTCACTGAAAATGGAACAGCAGTAGTGGTTGGTACCTCGTCATCATTTTCATGGATGCCCGAGGAAACTGAGCTGCAAAAAGAGTCATCTCAGTACAACTTAATAACAAAACTAAAAGAATTATTTTTCCATCACATTGATCAATTAAAAAATCTAACGGGAGATACAGCTTGGTCTAAAAATGTAATATATGCCTTCAGCAAAATTACGAAACAAGCGAATGAGCGATAAATAATGTTTCTGTGAAAGTTAAGAACCATAAAAAAAAAATAATAGACAAATTTGTAGCCATTGCAAGCATCTGTTATACTAGCTTTAGATATATATGTATATATACATATTACATAATAGTGGCTTGAATATTGTAGATTTGCTGAATATCCTATCAACCCACATAAAAGAGAGAACGCACACACACACTAATGTAAATAGAACAACCAAGAGACTCATAGGTACAGTTTCTTCGCCTAGTTAATGATTCACGTGAGACCAGGTTATCTTCACTTGCATCCAAGCACAGACACAAACATAAAATATGAGATAAAACAAATAGATAAAATAAAAACATCACTATCGTAAAGGGAAAGTTGGTACCTATATTCGCCCTTGTTGTAAAGATGTGCATGCAAATCCTCCAAAACTTTATAAAATAAAACTCCTCTCAACTTCGTCAACTCAGAGCGAACATCTTGAAGTGCACCAACCTGGTTCATAATAGCAAGAATTACTGTGTCATGCATACCACTTAAAAAGTTTCCTTGACACAGTCTATTCATATCTATTCTATAAACTATAAAGGTGCCATTATGAAAAACCACCTAATAAAAAAATGTATCGGGAAACAAGAACTTTCTATTTCTATGAAACCTCAAGAAGTTTCTGCAAAACCTCACATTTATGCTCTCAAGAAATCATCATAGTAGAAGGAACATGTGAGAGCTACAAAGCATTATTAATTGACAGTACAGTGGTCATCAGAATAATAACACCAGTTCATGCACAAGTTGTAGTTGCTCATAAATCAAAACCTCTATTAAAGATACGCATTTGACAGCACTGACTGCAGTAAAGTAAATAAGAAAAATCAGTGTGCTTCAAAATAGTTAATATTTAACTGTTCAGAAGTAATTTTATAGCATCCATTTTCTAGCCAAACTATCGTATACAAGAAAGAGTTGGAAAACCTACTGTCTGAAGTCCTTCTCGCTCAAGCATCAATGTCGAATGAACATGCAATTGAACTGCAGCATAAAACTGCTTTTCAGCAATGAGTTTCTCAATGCGCTCTGGAACCTGAGGGACATTTTGAAAAGACATGATAATAGGTTTTCAGACTGAAACTTTTTATCAATGCAACTAAATCTAAACTGAAACATTTTATCCACTAATTAAGTGACTGCTCTGGTTAAAGAAAAATAAAAACATTTTTTTGATACAAGCTAGCTACTCCCAGGAATTGAACCTGGAATCTCTCCCTTAAACCCACTCTACCCTTATCAACAGGGCTAGTACAAGTTGGCTAAAGAAAAATAAAAACATATTAAGTATGCTCCACTCCACTTGGTGCAGGCATGCTGCAAATAAACCTCAGGAATAATTACAGCCCAAATACGAGACTGATAAGGGTAATATCGTGGTTGAAATGGTAATAGCACAAAATAGATTTTTGTACAGCTATACATGTCTTGTGTTTGAGTATAAATAAAGCAATGCGACAGGTTAATTGGACAAGACTTTAAATATTATGATTGACAAAAAAGAGAGAATGCTCTAATCTAGAAAGAAGTAAGAATAAGAGTAGACGAACCTTGGCTATGCCCTCAATTTGGTCTAATAGGGAAATTATATGCCGCAACGTAACAGACCGATACCATAACTGATGAAGTTGCTTATTGCGAGCACTAAGACACTTCTTAGCCTCAGCCAAATCAACCTTTAAGTCAGAAATACTTTCTGTAGATTCGCTGAACAAACGCAAGATCTGAAAGGAAGTAAATAAATATTAAGGACAGCAAAATGCAACACCAAGTCGTTGCTTCATAGAGGGGAAAGAGAGGCATCCTCTACAGCTAAAGAAAATACTCAAAAAGACAGGAACATAAAAATTAATTACAGTAAATCAGGGATGGATAGACCTGTGAATAATTTTGAATTGCTTTATTGAAGCCACTGTGATAAGCATGTACTACTTCATCCACAACCTCTTCCACAACATCGCTTTGCTCCTTCAGAAATTGAACTTCAGCTTCGCGATCTTTTGACGTCAAAATATGGACAACATGAGGTAATGAATCAAAACGCGCGGCAGCCCAGCTCTCATCTATTCGTGCAAGTTCTTCTCTCAAATCCTGGATTAATCATCACGTGATTCAGAGGGTTCAGTTTACTTACTAAAACTAATGCATATAAGCTGATTGTTTTTAGTTATTTTATAGTTTCCACCCGTTTCATTATTGAGTTCTGTCATTTACAGGAAGAAGATTTAAACCACCTATATGCCCATGTGCCCACAAGCACCACACGCATATATATATACACACATCACACACACACACACACACACATATGCATATACATTATATATAAATATATATATATATATTGAATATATATATATATATATATATATAAGTTAATTGAAAATGGGGACAAAGGGATTAGCTAATTACATTTTTTATACGAACATATGCATATACATGAATATATATATATTTGAGACATATATATATATATAAGTTAATTGAAAATGGGGACAAAGGGATTAGCTAATTCAACTTACTGCCTTATCTGGAGGGACGGGCAGCCCATCAAAAAGCCCCATCTCTTTACAAGAGTGCCACTCAGCTCTTTACGAGTCTTTATCCAACAGAGAGACACATAGTTGAAAAAAAAAATGGCAGAATTTGAGGAACAGTAGCTAACAAAGAATATCAAACCCCTGGTGAATTTTCTTTCCCGTAAAAAAAAAATCTAGATCCGGCGCGCGAAGCTCCAAATACACAAAAACTCCTCACAATCTAGGCAATTAGGCTGCGAAAACCCTGAAAATGACGACCTGAAGCTCAGACAACGAAGAATTACGGAGGATTATCGGGAAATCAGCACTAAAAACCAATCGAAAAAGGAGAATTAACACAAAACCGAAGAGCTTGAAAAGGATTATGGAGATTGAGAATCGAATGAGGACTGAACTAGGAATAAGCTGCAGTTTGGGGTCGGAAATGCTTACAGATCGAGAATTGGAGGAGGAAAGTTCATTAGAGATGGAAATTCTGAGCCTCGTGGTGATGGATCAATGACGGTAAACAGATTGAAAGCTTCGCAGTAATGAGAAGAAGAAGAAGAAGAAGGAAATTCTGAAAAGCCATCCTGGGATTGAAAGTGGATCAAAGTTGACGTTGATCGTTTTATTATTATTATATTATTATTATTTCTAATTTTCTTTTTATTTCAGCATTATTTTTCTGTAGCGGTGAAGCAAAACAAGATACAGCGGGCCCGTTTATTTTCGAAGTTTTCATTTTTTACATTTTTGAGAAAAAAAATTTAAAAAGAAAATGAAGAAGACGAATCCATACCAAAAAAAAATAAAAACTTTTTGGATTTTTCAAAAACTCAAAAAAAAAATGAAAATTTTCCTTCGCCTACGCTTTGTCGTTGATCGTTTTAATTATTATTATATTATTATTATTTAATAATTTTATTTTTTTATTTAATATATTATTTTTTTAATACATTATTATTTAATATGTAATATTATTTATTTAATTATTTTAACAAAAATAAGAATTTATATATTTATTTAATACATTTATTATTTAATATATTAATATTTATTATTTGTTTATTTTATATATTTTTTAAGAATATTATTTAATTATTTAATTATTATTATTTTAAATTTAATTTAAAAATTAAACCAATATTATTTATTTAATAATTTAAATTAATATTTTCATCGAGTGTATAAAAAATATATTTAAATTAAAAAATTTAATTTAAATTTTTTATTTAAAAGAAAATATTATAACAATATAAAATAAAATGAATAATATCATATTTAAATTATTGATTCTATCTTCACAAAATTTTAAATTTAAAATGTTAAAATTAAAATTATAATTTAAATATATTTTTTATGCCATCCCTAATTGACATATGTATATGTGGTCCCACATGCAATTCATTGTTTAATTAAAGTAAGAAATAATTCAATTAAGCAATTAAAATGAATAGAAAATTCAAAATAGTGACCAAAAGGCCAAAGAGAAGTTCTTAGAATTTAGGTTTAGTTTTGTAGTGTTTTTTCATCCCAAATTCAATTTTTGTTTGTAGCATAAGTTGATTTTAGTGTTTGATAAATCTTCTCAAAAGTGATTTTTAAAGAATTTTTTAAGAATTTGGTATTGTTTTTCTTCCCAAATTCAAAATCGAAATTTTAGTGTTTAATAAAGACAAATTTAAACTTTTTGATTGTGCATAATATAATTAATGAAACTTTTATAATATCCCTAATTAAATTTAAAATTTACAATCTTTTTAATTTAAAATTCATACTTACAATATAATATAATAGTAATATTATAACAAATAATATCATAATTATATTAATAACTCTAATATTATATATTATAATAATATTATATTATTTTAATAATATAATATTATAATTATAATATAAAATTGTAATTATTATTTTATAATATATTATATATTATATTTCATTGATATAAATATATTTATTATATTAATAATAATAATAATTAATATAATAAATATTAATATAATATTATTAATATTATATATTATAGATATAAATATATTTATTATATTAATAATAATATAATTATTTAATATAATTAAATATTAATATAATCTTATAATTCTAATATTATTTTATATTATAACTAAATATTACTATATATTAATTATAATATATTTATTTAATATAATATAATATAATTGTAATTTTTAATTATATTATAATTGAAATATTAATATTTCTTATGTAATATTATAATATAAATTTTATAATATTGTAATTATATTAATCATTTTAATAATATTATTATATTATATATCATAGTTATATAATATATTTAATAATAGGTTTAATGTTATTATATTAAATATAATAATTAAATATTTCAAACACATTATATTGTAATTATATATATTATATTATACTATAATATAATATAATCACTAATTTTTAATTATAGATTGTCATTCTAAAAAAGAAGAAAAAATTCAAACCTTAATAATTTTTAAAACATTATTATATTTATTTTTTATTATAATTAAAAATTTTAAAAAATATTATATTTTATAATTATAAATTTTTAAAACAAAAATTTGAATTGCTTTTTATAACATTTACTTCTTCTTTTTTGTTTTTTTTATTTTCAAATTTTTTTTTCTAAAAAAAATAAAAAACAACTAAAAATGCGTTAAACTTTTTTAAAAACAAAAACAAATTGTTTGTCTTTTATGAAAAATTAAAAAAAAAAAAAAGAATTATTTTTTTTTTTTGTTTTCTGAACACACAATTTCAATGTACAAAAAATACATTTTTATTTAACTGAATTAAATTTATTTAATTTTTATAATTAATAATATTTAAAAATTATTATTTTATATTTATATTTTTTTTTAAAATTAAAATTTTTAAAAATATTATATTTTTTTAAAATTAAAAATTTTTAAATAAAATATTAAAAATTTTAAAAAATTTGAAATAAAAATAAAGATTCTCGTTTTTTTAGAACAAATTCTATCTAAAATTTAAAAGTTGACGAAATTTAGTGCGGCAAGCGTTTTCTCGGAAACCAAACAGTTCCTTCTCGATCAACACGGTCTCTCACCTTCCCGCCGGGAAACACCACCGGTACGGATTCCATGGACCCGCCCGATGATATCGCCGATCAATTTTCTCTGTTCCCTCCCATCCCATTCACTCTTTACGATCCCCACGAAATCCCCAATCCCGAACCTATTCCTGGTTTTCTTCCTAACTTCAACCCTAACCCTAACCAGAATTCGGATCCAACTTCATTCCCGAGCTCAAGCCAAGTTTCCGAAACTGGCTCAAGCCACATTCTCTCTTTCTCGATCCCCAAGAAGCGACGGCGAGGCAGGCCGCAGCGCAGTTCGACGTCGTTCAACATTGCTCATTTTCCTAATGGGACTGACTTAAACCCTAACGGTAATGATTTCACTTCTGCTTCTTCTAATTCCATTTCAGTCAATTCAATCAGGAACAATGTAGGAAACTTTAATTCTTTACCCCGCGCTGCGCCTGATACTTCCGACGAGATCATCGTGATCAACAGAGAATCCACGGCTGAAGCAGTGGTTGCGCTTACTGCCGGTTTCCCGGCCGATTCCCTAACCGATGAAGAAATCGACGCCGGGGTTCTCCCCCTCATTGGGGGAATTGAACAGGTCAATTACATTCTAATTCGGAACCACATTATGGCGAAATGGCGCGAAAACGTGTCTAATTGGGTTACCAAGGAGATGTTTGTTGATACTATACCCAAACATTGTCACACACTTTTAGACTCTGCTTACAATTATCTTGTTTCACATGGATATATTAATTTTGGGGTTGCACCGGCTATCAAGGAGAAGATTCCTTCCGAACCCAGTAAGCCGAATGTGGTTGTGATTGGTGCTGGCCTTGCGGGTCTAGCCGCTGCGAGGCAAATGATGCGTTTTGGGTTTAAAGTGACTGTATTGGAGGGAAGGAAGCGCGCAGGTGGGCGGGTTTATACGAAGAAAATGGAGGGGGGAAATAGGGTATTCGCGGCAGCAGATTTAGGTGGGAGTGTTTTGACAGGTACATTAGGAAACCCTCTTGGGATTGTTGCAAGGCAATTGGGTTCAACCTTTCATAAGGTGAAAGACAAGTGCCCGTTGTATAGTTCGGAGGGGAAGCCTGTAGACCATGACATGGATATGAAGGTGGAATATGATTTTAACCATCTTCTGGATAAAGCGAGTAGGCTTAGGCAGTTGATGGGGGATGTATCAGTTGATGTTTCTCTTGGCGCGGCCTTGGAAACGTTCAGACAGGTTTATGGGGATGATGCAGATGCTGAGGAAATGAAGTTGTTCAATTGGCATCTTGCAAATTTAGAATATGCGAATGCAGGCTTAATATCAAAGCTTTCACTTGCGTTTTGGGACCAAGATGACCCGTACGATATGGGAGGTGATCATTGCTTCTTGCCTGGAGGGAATGGAAGGCTGGTTCAGGCCTTGGCGGAGAATGTTCCAATTTTGTATGAAAAACTGTGAACACAATTAGGTATGGGAACCATGGGGTGCAAGTAGTAGCTGGCAACCAGGTTTTTGAGTGTGATATGGCATTGTGCACTGTGCCTCTTGGGGTTTTGAAAAGTGGGTCCATCAAATTTATTCCAGAGTTGCCTCAGAGAAAGCTTGATGGGATAAAGAGATTAGGATTTGGATTGCTGAATAAGGTTGCAATGCTTTTTCCTCACGCTTTTTGGGGTACAGATCTTGATACCTTTGGACACCTTTCTGATGATCCCAGCCGTCGAGGGGAATTTTTTCTATTTTACAGTTATGCTACAGTTGCTGGCGGTCCTCTCTTGATTGCTTTAGTGGCAGGGGAAGCAGCACATAAGTTTGAGTGCATGCCTCCTACTGATGCAGTAACACTAGTTCTTCAAATTCTCAAGGGTATAATATTTACTTTTATGTATTTAAAGTTCATTTTCACAATGGCACATTTTATTCTTTTGAAAAAAAAAAAGGAAAAACCAAAACTTCTAATTGTGCATTGTTCTGAAGTTTATCTTAATCATGACCCTTCTTTGGAATCATTTTAGTACTATTGTTTGATGTTTTGATTTCTCAAACTGTCACTCAATGTTTAGCTGCTTATTCTTAACGAGGACTAGACTCTGGCTCTTATTCATACAGGTATATATGAACCACAAGGAATAAATGTCCCAGAGCCTATTCAAACCGTATGTACCAGATGGGGAAGTGATCCTTTTAGCCTAGGTTCTTATTCTAATGTTGCAGTTGGGGCATCAGGAGACGACTATGATATTTTAGCAGAAAGTGTTGGAGATGGGAGACTATTCTTTGCAGGGGAGGCCACCACCAGGCGGTACCCTGCAACCATGCATGGGGCTTTTCTTAGTGGGCTGAGGGAAGCTGCAAATATGGCTCATCATGCTAATGCTCGATCTTTGAAGATAAAAGTTGGAAGGAATCCATCAAAGAATGCCCACTCTTGTGCTTCTCTTCTTGCAGATTTATTTAGGGAGCCTGATTTAGAATTTGGGAGTTTTTCTATTATCTTTGGTCGTAAAAATGCTGATCCAAAGTCACCGGCAATTTTAAGAGTGACATTTAATGAACCGCGAAAGAAGAGTCATGAAGGTTCAAAACCTGACCAACAACATTCAAATAAGTTACTTTTCCAGCAGCTTCAATCACACTTTAATCAGCAGCAACAGCTGCATGTTTACACTTTGTTGTCAAGGCAACAGGCACTTGAGCTGAGAGAAGTAAGAGGGGGTGATGAGATGAGGTTAAATTACCTATGTGAAAAACTTGGAGTGAAATTGGTGGGAAGAAAAGGTTTGGGGTCTACTGCTGATTCTGTTATTGCTGCCATAAAAGCTCAGAGAGGAAATCGGAAACCTACTTCAACTTCTGGTAAGACAAGTGAGTCTTGGAGTAGAACTTATTTATCCTTCCTCCCTTCGGTTCCTATCATAGAACTTGTGTTCTGTCTCTTCAATTATGCTTCACCATCATAAAACATTGGTGACATTTACATTGCTTCGTGAAGGTACGTCAAAGCTGAAAACTGGCACTTTAAAACGGAAGTTGGTCAGGTATAAGCTGCAAATATTAATGTTTTTACTGCTTGAATATCTTAAATATGTTTGTTTGGAACTTGGATGGTAAATTTTACTTTTGCTAGCTGTAACTCTACAATTTCAGAAGGGCTAAAGTAGTGGGAAAGAGAAATGGGTTGGCCACTCCTCCCAATTCAAATTTCGTAAATGGAAAAGTCTCAGAGGAAACTAGGACTGTGCATCAAGCATCTTCTACTACTCCGGGGCCAGGTAAACAATTAACGACTTTTCTACTAACCTTAGACTGTGGGCTATCTAGTGGAACTGGTTTTTGCTTCATTCTCACTCTGTCTGCAAAAGCACATGAGGCAAATGATGATTTATTTCTTTCCTCTCCAAAACATTTAGTTTATCTTTTCAAGCTATATCATCGTTCAAGAGGTTATCACTTGTGCTTAAATGTTAGTGGCTATTGCATATAAATATAAATGAATAAATAAAAATCTGTGTTTAGATGGTCGATATTTCTCAGTAAAAGTTGGTGTCACAGTTTTCCAAGTAGTAATTATGGTTTCATTTTGTATATTCTTAGGGCAGGTTGACATGTTAAAGCAATGAATGGATCACCTCTTCTTGTCGAGAAGTGAGATCCCTTTAATTGACAGTGAAAGCGGTTCTTGGAGATTACTATGTTTTACCCAGCTTTTTCAGTTTATTATGCTGGTGAGTTGCTTTCATAATGATATATGCGGCCAGGTTGATGGCCATGAAGGTTTTCGAGAGATCAAGTTCTCATTGGTTTAGAAGCTCTGATAAGAAAGCAGTTTTGTATGATAGATTCTTGTATGTGTAGGTTCCTCTGATAAATTGCATTTATGTCAAAATTTTAATTATTACCATATCTCATTGTTCATATAATCAAATATAGGTGTTTTTCTTTCATAAATTTTCTTTTCTTGTAAAAAAGTATAACCAGAGATTATTTATAATATTTTAATCATCCATATTGTTTATGAAAAAGCTTTCCAATTTAGAGCTTTAATTGGTGATTTCTCCATCTCATTGTTGTTTTCTTCCCTTTCTTTTGTTTAAGGAGATAAGAATTAAAAATTTTGATTGATGAAATAAAAAAGCTCCATCCAGAAATTTGCAATCAGATACACTAACCAGCTTTTTGTTTTCTCATTTATAATCACACCTTGGATGGTATGGTCCTTTTAGACGCAAATTCATTCGATCACCTTGGCACTTGTTATTTCTTCTCTCTCCTTTTTTTGGATTGATCACAATTCAACAGTGGTAAACTGGCACTGTTATAGACTGTAGCGATCTGCACTCTTCCTTACAGAAGCACTATGCTGCTGACACGTTTACTTTGGTCGGTTACAAGATCAATCAGCCTGGTGAAAAACTGAATTACTGCAATCGTTGTTTTGAAATTGGCTTAATTAACTGGACTTGGTTACTGTTAGCCTCTTAGACTCAGAGAGGCGCGGTGGCATGGTGGCTGGTGCATCATGGCCACTGGCCTAGGCGCCAAGGCATGCTGGCAGGGGCAGCATGGCCTTGAGCCAAGACTTGGCTGGTCAGGACGATCAGCATCGTAGGCACATGGTGCGGTCCGAGTGCTGAGCTGTCCCTTGTTGGGTGTTCGAGTGTGCATGGAGCTCAGCCGTGTGGCGCAGTGACTTGGCTGTGTGCCTAGTCAGCACGCCAGGTGGCATGGGGCGCCACAAAACTCGGAAGGAAGTGTGGCTTAGCGCGTGTGATGGGCGGTTACTAGTGGTGACTGGCCTTTGTGGCGTGCAGATGAGACTTGGGGCCTCTGGGGCAGATAAGGTCGACAGATGGCACAGTGCATGGGCAGACAGCATGTCTGGCAGTTACGCTGACTAGCCAGACACGCCCAGATGGCCCTGGCTGGTCAGCCTAGGCGGTTGGGGGTTGTCAACCGGATCTGTATGGCTTATATTCATAATTATGTGCAGAGAAATGGGCAATGTCATGATCCTGCAAAAGTCTGTAAACAGTTTGTATTCCTTTATTGAGAGAAAAATAAAGGTTGGGAGGGGATTTCCCGTATATTGTGTGCTTTATGTTTCTGATTGTTGCTGGTTGCTTATTTTCTACGTGTGATTGCTGATTCATGTGCTGACTGAATGAGGATCACTTAGGCCATCACGGTGGTGCAACTTTGTGTGAATAATTAGCCCTGTGACAGTTAGCATGGTCCACATATTTGGCACTAGGCCACAGATGAAGCACAGCAGCACGTTCCTGTGTAATAGAGTACCTACTAGCATCGGCATATCAAGTTCATTGCACTGTGGGAGAGTAGTTCCTGCTCAATGATGAAGTTTCAAATAGGATCCTAGTAACTCTTGATGCTTGAACAGGAATAGACTTCCTCTTGGATCCTGGGGTCTATGTCCTCAACGAGGCTCTGGTGAACCATCCTTGCCTCCTGTCTTCCTGATGAAGTTTTAAATAGGATCCTAGTAACTCTTGATGCTTGAACAGGAATAGATGCACGATTCTCCTCCCAGGTATTCATTATTTTCTTCATCACAAGTACACAGTTACAGCCTAAAGGTGTAAGCTAAAGATTTGTATCCATTCTCCTCGCACTTCATCAGGGAGATTATAACATGATGTTAGGATTTACTGTTGTTTACCTTTACTTTGAGCTGGGTTGCAACTTGCACGGCTTGGAATCAATAAACTATCTTGAATCTTCTGTAATTCGGAAATTATTTTGACTTATGAACCATGGTAACTCCAGGACGCTTGATGTGCAAGTTCCACAGCTTTTGTTTCCCGTGGAATACTGGTCAATTTGTTTCATTTTTGGTAACTATTTCTCTCCGTTCCTTAAATGAGGTCGGAGATATACTTTTTCATGTACGTGATTCTAGAGGACTTGGCGTTTAGATTTCGTATTGATGTACATTCAGATTCCTAAAACAATCAAATGAAAATGATTGTCATACGTTTGTAAAATGAGCAGATATTGCAGTTGAATTTGCCTAGAGCGACTGATGTATCATTATTGTCATTCTCTGAGGTTGGTTGGTCACCAAAACAAAAAAACAAAAATCTGGTTCATTCATCCTTTGATTTTCATACGTGCTTTCCTTTGGTATTATAATTTTCATGACAACGCACGCTCGTATTTCTGTACACAGCACCTGAATGTGTTCCAATGTTCTGTATGCATCCGCGCTCTTGTGCGAAGGCATTTCTTGCAAGTAAGGTACTTTTTCTATGACGTTTATTTTCGTAAATGTTCTCCGAAGTAACCCTTTATTCAAAACTGTCCTAAACACTGAGATCAAATTGTGTCTATAATTCAAACGGTTTTTTCTTATGTGACACCTGTTAAAAGGGTTTTCATTTGATAAACGAGTCATATGGGTTAATAAACTATATTTCAAAAACTTGGTTAAATTGTCAAATTTAAAAAATATTTTGGTAAATGATGATTTAAAAAACAATATCAGAAAAACAAAACCCTAAGTTGAAAAGAACACAGCAAACGTCCCTCAATGTCACAGTGCTTCAGGGAGAAGACCTCCATGGCTGCCGCGAGCCCAGCCAGTCCCCGTTGCGAGTCATCTTTTAGTCTCGAGCAACCAACCTTCTCCTCCATTGTTCCCCTCCACTGCGTGCCATCCACTCTGGGAGAGATGCCGCTTTTTCTGTGATGAGAAAATTGCAGGACTTCTCCATCAATTGCCCCTGGCAGCACATGCTATGAAAACCCCACTGCTACATTTCCCTTAATTGCAAAGATCCTTTTAAAGTAATCTTCATTTGGAAGTGGTACATGTGCAGACACTCTTAGACCAGCTTATGCAAGGATTTTACATATAAGTGGCACTGTTTTTTGGATTTCAAGTATCAGATTCAACAGAGCACGTTGAAATTATATTGCATTAAGGACATTGGAGATGTATAGCATTTTAGTTGGGTCCACTGAAACAACAATGATAAAAACTCAAAAAACTTTTAAATAGGAACCAAAAATTTCCAGATTGTCAATATGTTTGTGATTGGGAGTGGATCAGGATAGAGGGACAAAAGGCATAGATCCAGTTTAGGATTTCAGGATATGCGCCAAAACTCACAAATCTTGAAATCTATGTGCCAAATACTTGCATGTGATATAACACTTCCCAGTTCGGAATTAGTCGTATTACCAATTACCAAAAGTACTAACTGCAAAAAACGTTGTGAAAATTTTTCATGATTTGGTGTAAACCACCAACGGAGAAGTAGATGATACCAGCAGCATTGGCTTATTATGATCATCATTGTCGTCGTCGTTATTATTATTATTATCTTACTGAAATATTGTTTGAATCAAGACTTTACAGATACGATTTTGCTTGTGGACTCTTAATGGAGTTTGACACGCCAAGCACTCTAGCAAAGGCATAATAGTACTGTAATTAGGAGATGCATAGCGAAGGAAAAGCATTCGAGTTTCATAAGCATGTCGAGGCCAAAAGAACATTGAGCCGAAAAAAAAAAAAAAAAAAAAAAAACCCTCAAACGGCTAGAAGAACAATTACGAAATGAAGGGATTCTTATTATTATTATTTTCTTTTCCTCTTGTTTTATTACCATTGATAAAACACCAACCACACCATTAAACATTCCCCGTAAAAGGGGAAAAAATACTTGAAAACATTGTTACAACAGATTAAATTGTACACAAATCGTCAAGAGCAGATAATCAAGTAATAAACATCAGTATATACAGTAACATTCTCAGTATCTGTACTGTATGTTGTCAAGACTTGAAGTTAAATTGCACCTGAATCACTTTCGCCTCCACGATTATCCAGGTTGCCATTATCCCCTAACCACTCCTCTAATTTGGCTTCTTTATCTGCCTTGAACTCGTCATAGTTCTCCAATACTGGTATTGAACTATGGAACGACGAACTCATGTCTATTTGTTCTTCTTGTGGTTCATCTGCAATCTGACTTGAAAAGGGCAGTTCATTGTGTTCCACATCTGGCAGAGATGAATTAGTGCTTGCCGCAGATGCAACTGTTAATGGTTGCTCGGGATAGTGCAGCAGCTTCTCATCCTTTGTTTGGACGACTTCTCTGGAATCAAGTTGTGGCCACTTGAAATTGCTTGCCTTCTGTTTTGCAGACTTAAATACAGTTGATAAGTAGCCACTCTTTTCAGTGTCCTGTTGACCGTAAAATCCAGGCCGAACCCAAGTGGATGGTCCCCAGGAGTTTGTTCTATCCATTCGAAGACCAGATCTCGAGTCATGAATTAACCCTCTTCTTGGTTGTTTCGTAGACATGATCAACAAAGATTTCTTTATGTCCCTAATCATCTCGTCTGCAATGGGGAATCCGCATTCTTTCATAGTCCTCACCATGGTTATTGAATCCTCAGAATCTTCAGTATGCAAAGTTGTTTCATGAGATTTATCCACAACATTATTCGTGAGACGAACGACATTTGGCACTGCATTTTGAGCATGCTGCTGAACATAGAAAAGCCCTACTGAGGGTTCATTTGCCACATATTTAATCATCTCTGCCAAGCACTCTGTCATATCCAAAAAGCCGTCAAAAGCGGAGAATTCATGCATTGTTCGAGGACAAGATGCAGTTTGTCTCTGGTTTTTGTCAAGAGTTACAAAAGCGAATGCATCAATGTGTGAACTAGTAAAGGGGGGAAAAAGGAAGAAGCAAGAACTGAAGGGGAATTGAAAAGGTTGAAGATTTACATATCTAGAGATGATCTACAAGCTGCATGCGTCTTCTTTATTTGGTAGGATTTAGTACGTTTAGCATCTAATCATTAATTTTGAAAAGAGCTCTCATGTAACAGTAATATATGATTGGAAACCATGAAAATACACCAATAAACTCAAGAAGAGCTTAGACTAGGAATATCAGCAGCCTTGGTTGTTTCAGTAGGAGTAAAGCTATATAACTCATAGTCCAAAAGGCCAAAATCTAACAAATTATGAAGAGATAGCCGGCATATCTCCAACCAAATATTGCGATTGGGGTTTATTCTAAAACCAAGGCAGAATTAGCAAAATTATATCTATCCTGATCCTTTACAATTCACATATCGGGTTTAACTCTAGCAAAAAAAAAAAAAAAAAAAGTTTAAACGACTATATGCTAATGGAAACGTATCATATCCCTTTTAGGATCATAAACGACTTCAACTTGAACCTAACTACTCTCCAGTTTCATATCAATAAAATGCTTTCTTAACTACGTTCTCAAAGCTATCCATTTCATGACTATCCAAGCTTTGACTATGCAGGCAATTCGGATGGTATTTCTAAAGGTCTAGTGTTTAAGACGATCAATCTTTCATGTTCCCATGCCTCTCTGTATGAAAGTGTGCATATATTCATATGACTCGGCTATGGAACTCGTGGAACCAGAGTGATCGTGAGTATGTGTCTATATATATATATATATATATATATATATATATATATATATATATAAAAATGGTGACAATCAACAGCAACTCTAAACCCAACAAAATAAACAATTTTGAAATCAATGTGATCATTCAACAATGGTTCTATTCTTTCACTCCCACATCAAAATAGCACCATAGCTCCATTCCATTACCGAAAAGAAGATAGAGAGAGAAAGAAACTGAAAATACACCTCCTGCTTATATTCTCTTCTCTTCGTGAAAAGTAAATTAGATTCATTATTTTTCTCAATCAATCTTCTGCTTGAATAGATCTTCGTTCAAAACAAAATTTAAAAAGCCAAGATCATGCATTTCAATCAATGCCCATCTAAATAAAGTTCAAATATCGCGTACCCAATTTCAAAATCATAGTTTTTATTCATTCTATAAAAAAAATAAAAAAATAAAAAAATAAAAGAAGAAGAAGAAGCTGCCCAACAAAAAAGAAGTTTTGAAAATACGGGGGAAATGAAATTGCAAAAAAGAAAGTGATAACTTACAGAAAAACCCTAGAAGGCCATGTTTTATTTCACAAGAATATTCAGTTCAGCTATTAAATTGTCTGAGGAGGCCGTTTAGAGATCGAACATCTGATTCAAGCGAGCCAACCTGTGGAAAGCTAGAAGCTTCTTTGTCCTCTGTCTCGTCCCATCACTTCGAGCCTCAAAAGTGAAAATATTTTGGGTAATTCCAAATTCGGTTATTTATATATTTTGGACCTTGTATTTTAAGTCATTTATAAAATACACCTTATACGTTTCATCTCATCAAATTTGGGTCGGCGAAATCAAAACCTCTGATCAGTTAACTGTCCAAAATACCCTTAAAAAAAAATTTTTTTTATTTTTATAATAATTAAAGCCACAAACTCTTTCTTCATCAAAACCCAAATTTCAAATTTCTCAAATTGAATTTTGTTACCCTAAAAATAATCACATTTAATTTTTTTATTACAAAAAAAAACTAAGTCACATCTCAACTCGAATTAAAAACTAATCAATCGAACATTTCTCCATTAAAATCGTTTTTCTCCATTAAAATCGTTTTTCTTCTTTTTTGGGTCTTTGCTTTTTACTAGCCGCACCTCATATTAGATGAGACATAGAAGGAGCCAACAAGGGAAGAAGCTTTTTATAGGACTCATTTAGAATATATATTTAAATTATAATTTTTGATTTTGATGTTTTAAATTTAAATTTTTTGTGAGAAAAAAACATTATAATAAAATTAATGAATTGATTTGGGGTTCATAAATATCACTTGAATTTTGTAAGTTGCCTCAATATACCTTTGAATTTTGTAAGTTGCCTCAATATACCTTTGAATTTTGAAAAAAAAAATCCATCTCACCCTCTAAATTATGTAACATAATTTAAAATGTCCTTACATTTATAAAACTAACAAAATAATAAAGTGACACTACATCTCTCAACCTATTAATTTTAGGGTCTGTTTACTAATTAGGAACTGAAAGAATAGGAAATAAATTCCAAGAAAAAAGAAATTAAGTTTCATAAAATTAAGTCCTATAACTCCATAAATTAAGTTTTACTAATCTAATTGGAAATTAAGTTACAAGAGGAAATAAATTCTATTATGTTGTTTACTTACATAAAAATTAAAGGGAATCGAATATAATAAATGTGCTTATAAAAGTACCCTTGTGCTAAGTGAATAACTAATTTAAATAAGGGTAAATTTGATAAATAAGTTAGTTCCTATTTTTTAGAGGAAGGAGTTAAATTTCATAGGTAAGAGTTGGGATATAAGTTCTTCTTTATCAAGAAACTTTATTCCTCATCGATAGATGGGGCCCACGTAATTCAACTATCAAATATAAAAGTAAATACAAAATTATTCATTTCCCTAAAATTGGTTTTCAGGTTAGTAAACGGGCCTTAAATTTATTCCATTAGTTATTATTTTTGTGTCAATGTGTTGTTGATATTTTAAAAAATTAAAAGATAAATTGATAAAAAATCAGTAATTGAGGGTGCCTTCATAGAAACGTCTTTAATATAATATTATAATTAATGTATCAATTATAAATTTAACATTTAAGTATAAAAAATACTCTTTAATATAATACTATATATTGTGTCAAATTTTCTATATGTTATACTCTGACAAATTTCTTATCAAATGTAACATAGGAGAAATTTAACATTTAATTACTATTGGTTAAAATATTTACTTTTTTCATGTAATCAATGTAATTTTGATATTTTTTAATTATTTTAAACATTAAAATTTACTTTTATAATTTTTAAAAATTAATAATTATGAAAAAAATAAATTTAGTATTTCAAATAACATTATACATTATTATAAAAATAATTAACATTAGTATTTAAATTAGAGATGTTCTAACATTAATTTAGCTGACATTGTGAACCATTTTTACATAGTTTAACAGGTGAAGTAAACCTTTTTCGAGGCACATATTGAATTGAGTTATAAAGTTCACGTGGCTTTTACGAAATTAATCCTTATACTAATAGATAGAGTGAGGCAAGTTCTACTGGAAAAACATTCAGTCATAGGGACAAAGTAACAAAAGTAATATTTACCTCGTTTATTTCACTGATTTAAGTTTTTAATTTTAAATTTTTATAATTAAAAATTCTTAAAAAAAATTACATTTAATTTTTTTTGTTACAATTAAAAACTCTTAAAAAATATCACATCTCAACTTGAATCTGTGAAAGTGAACGAGGCGTTAGGTGTGTTTAAACTCGTTCTAAAATAATTTTATTTTTTGTATGAAAATATAAATGAAAACGTTTTCAATCTTAGACATATATTATTTTTGAAAATACATTTGGTAGTTTTATTAAGAGAATGTTAAAAACCATTAATGTCTCTTTCTACTTAAGAGAGAAGAAAAATGAAAACAAAAAATAAAAAATGACTAAGGGTCTGTTTGGTAGGAGGAAAATAAAAGAGAATGAAAAGAAAACACATAAAAAAAATGTGAAGGAAATGAATAAAGTTGATTTTCTTTTATAATGTTTAGAATAATGAGAGAAAAAAAATATAATAACCTAAATGACTATTTTATCAATTATTTAATATTAATTTAGATTTTAAAATAGAGACAAAAAAATAAATTTAACCATTAATAAATAAATTTAAGTTTTTCTCTTAATATTAGAGAGATAAAAAATAATAGACCCCATTATAATTTTTTTCATCTTATTTTTTTTTTTCTCCTCTCTTCTTTCTTATTAAATAACTAACTTTATCATTTTTTATGTAATAATCTTTCTATTTTTTCCTTAATTTTATATTATTTTTTTTCATTTTACACTAAATTAAAAAATTATTTTTATTTTTATTTTTTATTTTTAATAGTAAAAAATGTCATTTTAAAATTATTTTTAATTTTCTTTTTAAAAAAAGTGAAAAATAAAAAAAAAATTTTTTTTGACACTTATCTCTTAAACTCAATCATATATTTTAATTAAAGATTATGTTTATTTTATAATTTAAAATTTAAATTTTATTATAATAAATAATTTTAAAAAATAATTATATTTAATTTTTTTATTATAATATAAAATTTTTTATAAAATCACATCAAAATTCAAATTAAAAACTCGTTGAACTCGAATGAACGAGCCCGAAATCATTTCCATTTAACTAGAACACACAGAGAAGCCAATGGTGAAAAACAAGAAGACGACGAAGAAGAGGAACCCAACCGACAGCGACGACGACGACGACACCTTCTACTATCGCTACGCCTCCGCCGCTGCAAACCCTCCGGATGGCCCCGGCGCCACCACCTCCGCCGCCAAAAAACACTCCGGCGGTGGAGGCGGCTCTGGAACCCTAGCGCCGTCGAAATCGACGCTCTACGTGTCGAACATCGACTTCGCCCTCACCAACTCCGACCTCCATACGCTCTTCTCCACCTTCGGCAAGATCGCGCGAGTGACCGTCCTTAAGGACCGCCACACGCGCCAAAGCCGCGGTGTTGCATTCGTCCAGTTCGTCTCCCGAGACGACGCCGTTCTCGCCGCCTCACAGATGCACGGCAAGGTCCTCAACGGCCGAACCCTAACGGCCTCGATTGCCGCCGATAACGGCCGTGCGGCGGAGTTTATCAGGAAGAGAGTCTACCGGGACAAGAGCCGGTGCTACGAGTGCGGAGCCGAAGGACACCTGTCGTACGAGTGCCCGAAGAACCAGCTGGGGCCGAGGGAGCGCCCACCGCCGAAGAGAGAGAGAGGTAGAGGAGGAGGAGGAGGAGGAGGAGGAGGAGGAGGGAGAGGGAGTAATTGCTGGAGAGAGAATGAGCAGGATGAGGAGATAGGACCGGACGGCGGGGAAGGGTTTGAGGAGGATAATTGGGCGTCGGTGGTGGACGGCGGCGCAGACGATAGGCTGTTGAGAAGTGGCGGCGACGGCGAGCCGGAGAAGAAGAGGATGAAGAAGGCGAGTTACTTCAGCGATGAGAGTGGTGACGACGAGGACGATTGATTGATGCATTGATTATTCAGTGTTTTTTCAAGGTAATGAGAATTTAGTTTCTGGAAAATTCAATTTAGACAGAGTGATTACCAACTGAATGAAGCTTCTGGATACAAATTAAATTCCATTTTTGCTGCAAAATTTGATTTTCGTATGGACTAGCAAAGGGGAAAAAAGGGAGAGATTTTTATGTTGCCTTTGCTTTCAGAGAAGCACCGTAACGGATGAAGAGTAATTGTAGTCTGCTGATCTCACTACTATATACTGTGGAAATTGGAGTTTATTTGAGCAACATGTTTTATGGAGTCTGTCTTTTGCATGTCATGTTTCAAGACAACTCTCTCTTTAATGTAAAATTTCCTTGATTTTAGTGGCGAAGAATAGATATATATATATATATATATATATATATATTTGTTTTTGTTGTGTAGTTGTTAAGCGATTTGCTCTTCAGAAATCAGGTCGAGCTATTACAAACTAAACAAAGTACTGATTAAAGCATCAATTTTAGTCTGGGGCAGGGATTTGCTGGCCAATGTCTGTAGGTGAGAGTTGGGAATGGTAGTTCGGTTTGTCGGTTTCCTGGACCTTGTTCTTATCTCCCTATTTCCAGTCCCGATCTATCACTGAAAATTTAAAGGTTATTGAGCTTTCTCTTCCCTGCTGGATGCTGACATTTGAAAGGAAAAAAATGTTGATAATCCTTGGAAAATTGATAAGAATTCAGTCCTTGGTATTCCTCCAGGTTATAGTAACCTTGAAGATTAATTGTGGCATTATGGTGACAATGGGAACTATTCTGTGACATCAAGTTACTGGCTTGCGCTTGAACCGAGGAACGGTGTGTTACAACCCTTGGGTAGAACTCATTTCCCAAAAGTTAGCTTTTAGGAAGAGGGTGCCCAGGTGGTTATAAACCCACATGCTAAGCCTATATTTTAGCAATGTGGAACTCAATTAGAATCCTAACACTATGATAAGGTTTTAAGACCCTAGGGTTCTGCTTTTAAGTTGTGGAATGGGCTATGATCTTAAAAATCCCCCATAAATTGAAAATCTCCATATAGAAGGGCTGCATCAATTTTTTGCCTTATCTTCTTAATCTTCATGACCAAGGTATTGTTTTCTTAACTGTTTACCCAAGATGTGGTGACAAGTCTGAATCCTTTTACCATACTTTTATTTGAGCGTACTCCTGCTGTTTGTGTCTGGATGCTATCTGAGTGGTGGGATGTGCTCTCTTCTTAAAAAGGCAGCTTGGTTGATGGTCTATTGGACATGGTCTTCTGGTTGGCTGGTCACGACTTTGATCTTTTTTGCATTGTGCTGTGGAGTGTTTGGAATGATCAAAACCTTATGATCCACGGTGGTTCCTGCAGGCGTGCCCCCAAGTGCTGTGAAGATGCTATAGCCCTATTTGAGGAGTTTAGGCGGGGTATCAAGCCTGTTTTGGTTCCCATGGTGCAGCCTCCTATGACTTCCAATTCTTAGTGCCCGCCTTTGGCTGGAAATTTGAATGTATAAAAGCTGAACACTCATGCAGCAGCTGTTCCTGGCTCTGATTGGATTGGTGCTGGAGGAGTTATTAGGGTTTGCTCAGCGGCTATTCTCAGAGCTAAGGCTGCTAAGCATGTGCTTGGAATTTTTTTCCTCCGGGTGTTGCAGAGTGTTTTTTGTTATAGCTCAGGACCGTTCCCTTGCCGTGGAGGGACAGGGGCCCATCATTGCTGATGTCTCTGCTATTTGTGGCTGGTTCCTGACTTCTGGTTAATTTATTTCCTGTTTGCTCCTAGAAGTCCCAACAAAATGGCACATCACTTGGCTTGCTTAGGCCCTAGGGACCCTTTTTGTTTTTTGGTTTTGTTGTTTTTTTTTTTTTTTTTTTTTGGAATGACTTGGTGACCAATTTTGGTTGGAGGAGTTTCCTGATTGTGTAAACAGTTTGTAATTGAAGATTCTGTTCCGTGAGTGAGTGA
Organism: Morus alba; assembly: GCA_012066045.3. Classification (NCBI taxonomy): domain Eukaryota; kingdom Viridiplantae; phylum Streptophyta; class Magnoliopsida; order Rosales; family Moraceae; genus Morus; species Morus alba. The sequence continues at coordinate 11,923,966 of CP050234.2, forward strand.
AACTGTCTTCTTTTTTGTTTTTATTGAATTATGCAACAGCCAAATAATTAGAAACCAGCCGAACCAATAGAGAGAAGAACAACATCAGTAAAATGAAAACATCATCTGTTTAAACTAGTAACTATTCCATTTTTAAAATCATACCCTTTTTTTTTTTTTTTTTTTGTAACATACATGTATGATGTATCCGTACAAAACATTAAAGGCTCTAGTTCATGTTTTGTATGTTCATCATGTACATGGGTGTTCCTCGAGAATTGAAGGTTGGAGGCTTTTGACCGGAAAAAAAATGGTGCTATTTCTTTAAGACAATGATTATTTCCCAAGTTCAGATGCATGAGTAATTATGCAATATACGTAGCTAGCATAACATCCCTATCTATTTTGGTGTAAAATTAACAAAACCAAAGGAGACGATTCAATGTGAAGAGTAGGATGTTTTTTTTTGGCTCCACAATCATAATTAATTTTTTTTAAAAAAAAATCAAAAATTCTCAAAAGTTATTTACTTCCGAGGTTCATTTTTACGCTAATTCAACATAACAAAGCAATACTTCCAATGAAAATTAGTTCATGTTAGCATAGCATAGCGTTGATTTCTCGGAGAGAAGATTCTGCATACGGGGCTTGTCTTTCTCATTCATTTGAAGTCTGTATGAAAATCACCATGTTGTTATGGATAGGATAAATTAAAATCAAACATAAAATACTTGTGTAGGGAACACAAAAAGGCAGACTCACCAGCATTTCATGGTCTCCCATAATCTCTTCTATCAGTTCTTGCAGAGGTTTTTCCGCACTGTTCGGAACAAGAGCTGCAAACACAGCTGGTTCTAGTCCTGTAAAGCGAGAACAATTCAATCTTAATTCATACATTCACGTGATGAAGACACTGGTGAATATAGATTGTATGCAAATTTCTCCAATCATTTATCCCATGTGCCTTGAGAAATTGATTACAACTAAAAGCATTGTAGTCGCAGATAACACTTCGACGGCATTTTCTTATCATCAAAAAGCAGAATGCAGAGTGCTTAGGAAAAAAAACTTTATCAGTGAATTTAATACTAGAGAAGGAGAATCTCCCATACCAGCTTCCGGAAAAGCGTCAATGAACATCATCATCTCCTCCCCAGTAAGACCAGATAAGAAACAGATCCGTGGCAATGACTGGGCAATCTGCAGAGCAAAGCACAAACATTTACACGTAGAATACAAGAGTTAGCATTAGTCTCCAGACCAGAGTCTCCTGAAACTATGCTTTTCCATATTCATTTCCCTCCAATCGAGATGTATCTTCTGCATCATATATTGGTCGCTTTGAGTGAAGTATTTTTGAAAAGCTTTAAAGAACTTAGCAGAAAAACCAGGCAATGAAAGTTCATTCTTGATATTCGAAACCAGTGCCAGATCAGTAGACATTCTGAAGATAAATCAAGCACCAGTAAGATCAAGAGTTCAACCTTAACTTTTTCCAAATTGGGTTGCTCTGTGTTAATTGCATCCCACAATGAACGAGTAATCATCTCTTCAGTACACAAGATAATCTAAAAAAAGATGGGATCAGTAACGCGTTCAGAAAGCAGATGTATGGATGATTTATCATAAACAAGCAATTTTATTTTTTATAATTAGCGCAGTTCAGAAAACAGATGTAATGATGATTCAGAAGCAGATGTATGGATGATTTATCATAAACAAGCAATTTTATTTTTTCTAATTCGCCTTTAGCAGGAAATATGAAGAACGAGCGAGGAATCATAATAGATGATGAAAACTCACAGTCAACGTGAGTTGGTACAAAAAGGTAAGAATTAGAGTTGATGTCCCTAGCATTACTCATACTGGTATTTTGTTCCAATTTTGAACTTCTTTAGACAACCTTGACCAAAAGAACTTTAATTTAATCGCTTAGTTCAACCGTGTTTTGTTGTAGATTTCTAAAGTAATAGGAAATGTACCTGTAAGAATTCCCCATCCATTCCTTTCAAAAGCTGATTTATCTGCAACACACCAGAGATGTGTATAACTATGAGGTAACATAGAACTCTTTTAATTGTATATCCTATAGGGTTAACAATTCTCTGCAAAAGGTCTATTAAACAAATGAATGATTAAATTGCAAAACCAAGAAGAAACACATTTTCTGAAAACCAGAAATCCTATATAAATGATATACAACAAAAACCGGTGACTGAAAAATATGTATCACCTTCACAGTTTCCTCTACTTCAAAGCCTAACAATAACAAAGCCTGCAAAACAAGAGTTTATGTTCAACATCAGTAGTATTGAGAAGGAAGTGACAAACAAATAAAAAACTTAAGGAATAGAAATTTCCTCTTACATTTCAAAAGATGAAAAAAAGAAAGAAAGAAAAAAGAAAGAAAGAAAGAAAGAAGGAAAGCATGTACACTAAGTGATTTCCATAAAAGTAGTTCATTTCTTGAATTTAAATTGAAGAAAGCATGAGATTAAGAATTGAAAGGAAAGGGTGATGACATCTGGAGTGAAACTAACCAGAACTTACAGGTGGACCATATTGTAGCTCATCGGGATTTAAAGGAACAAACTTCGAATCTTCGGTTAATTCAACGGGAACTCCTGTAAGATGACGAGGAATATCATACTCAATAGTTACAAAAGTGAAGTATTGACTACATATAAGAAAAGTGGAAAACAGGAGAATTGTGGCAAGGTACAAAAAAAGTATCAGGACCGTTCTTTAAGCGTTAGATTGCACCGGAGTCATGTTTAGAATAAACAAGTTATGATAATATACCAAATAGAATTTCTTTTATACCGTACCGAAAATTCTCAGCCAAAAAAAAAACAATATCTTATAAGAAAACTGCAGAATAACATTCTTAAAAGCTTTTAAAGCTCAATTCAAGGAAAACCCATCTCTAACTGTTTATTTTGGAGTGAAATTCAAGTTGAAAAGATGATAAAACCATGAAACTCAAAGGGTAAGCTTACCTTCAGAAGATGTTCTAATAAGGTGTTTGAGCTTCAAGTGATGATGAGCATTGTTTGGTAACGAAGAAGAAAGTGTTGAAATCTGTGAAGCTGAAAAGGGAGATGGATAGACGGAAGGTAACGGAAGTGCAGGAGATTTGAGAGTTTGATTTGGAAAGAAGAAGCCAACAGCAAAAGCCATGAGGGTGAAGTGAAACTGGTTCTGTGAACTCCTGATCTATCCTCGAGACTCAACAGAACATTTTGCTATAAAAGATGGAATTTTTTAGATATTTTCTCTCCACACCCCCCCCCCCCCCTACTCTTTTTTTCCCCCTTTTTTCTGTGGACTTTTTGAAATCGTGCGGTGAAATTTTGAGGAGGTGCACATAACTCACATGCACAAACCCGCACTATATTAAACTTTGAAATGCTGTAAGTTTAGAGCGGACTAAACAGGTTGGTTTGAGATCCGTCACTGTTAATACGAGTCTAGCTCGGTCTTAACTTTTTTTAAAAAAATAGTAAAAAATAAATCAATATGAAAAGCTTAAGAAAGTATATAGGTCAATTTTTAGTTATAAAAATTAATAGGTCATAACTTGTCAAGTTATGGTTCATAACTAAATAAGGTATAGACAAACTTGTCAAATTATGGTTCATAGTCAGACAAGTTATGGATAATAACTTGTCAAGTTATAGTTCATAATCAGATAAGTTATGGACGAAAACAGTAACTTGGCCTATTTATTAACTTATGTAAACTATTGGCCTATTAATTTTAATTCATCTCAAATCTTGATCTATTTTCCTCTTTCTCTTTTTTTTTAAGCTTTGGGCAGACCCTCTCTTTTAGGGCCGGTCCAACCGAGCCTAAACATCATATTTTTAAAAATATTTTTATGAAATTCCAAGCCGGTTCTAAATTTTTTGAGCTTAGATTCAAACTTGGCCAACTCTTTGTTTTAAGACCGGACCGGATCGACTTGAAATTTATTTTTGAGCTATCGAGCCCAGGCCAACTCATGCCATACGACTTAAACTTACATCTCTAATCGCATCGAGAAAAAGTTTGAATGCTAGAATATGTACTCCCAATCTTCCCAATGTGCCAAAACTTAGGAGTGTTCAGGATTTTTTTTTTTTTATTTATTACTTTCTAAGAAAGGAGTGTTCAAGGATTGGTTTCTATGGATTAAGGGTCAATTTGTAACCCAATTTAAAGCTATAGAATTGGAAAAATCTCTACTCTAAACATGTTCAAAATGTGACGGTTTGAAATTTTTAATTGAAATGGTAAGTTTGTAAAAAATGGTTCAAACTTGTTTTTAGGTGGAGATTCTTAAAATTTTTTTATTTGAAACATTAAACCAATGGTTTGAACTAAAACTTTAAAAATTTTACAAAACACTGATTTGAAAAACTTTTTAGTTCAAACCCACTTAAACTAGTTTATAAAACAAACTCTAAAAGAAAAGTATATGGTTCATCATGATGTTGTGCAGATCTTTTATTTATGTCATCTTAAATAATTAAGAGTTACGTAACTCATTTTTTCTTTATTAATTGAATTATAATTATTTATTTTTAAATTGAGTGACATAAAGTATCACCATATTTTTTCTTCACATTTTCCCTTCTTATTACTCTTGATTCGTTGTAAGCAACTAATATAGGTGAGCTATGACTTATGATGCTGAACTAAGGTTTTAAAAGGAAGGGCATTTAATAAACTTAAAATACCTAATCAACAAATTAACAAGAAGCTTTAATAATTTCATTCACTATTAACGTGAAGGACAAAGTTAAAGATATATAATAAAGTCGTGGAGTAAAATAGATCATTTTAAAGTTAAAGGCGAGCCGACACAAATAACATAATTTAGTAACAATTTGTAAAACTTTGTTAAAAGAAAAAAAGTAGAGAAGAAATTTAATTGGAAATACGAAAATAACCTTAGCAATTTCTTTTATTTATTTATTTATTTTGGCTAATTGACAAGACTTAGGTGCAGCCGTGAATATGTTTACCAAAGTGCTTAGCCCTCCATTTCAACACGTCATTGCCTTGGACCGTAGGATCTCTCTACCCAGCTTCTCCCATGGAAAAAAAAAAAAAAAAAAGCAAAAAATAAAGTCAATTATCAAGGGGCAAAAAAATAAAAAAAAAAAAAAAAAAAGGCAAGCAAACAAGGAAAAAAGTCTCGTGAAAAACTCTTCAGCCCTTGATTTCTCTCCCTCATTCGAATTTGCCCCTTCCTTTCTTTCCATAGCACTAGAAACCCTAGCACAGCAGCACGCACAGCGCCAGCCCTCCTTCCGGTTGACGGTAAGCCCCGTTCGTTTCATAGGTTTGGATCACAATTCAACCTTTTTACTTTGATGTTTTCTCTTTTTTTTTTTTTTTTTTTTATGATTTAGTTTTAAGAGTGTGTTTGTGTGTGTACACATATATATATATATATATATTTTGTGCAGTTGATTCTGTTTAGTGTTTTCTTCCAATGGTGTTAGGCTCGGCAATATTGATTGTGAACTTTTTTTCTGAAATTTATTAATGTAGGAAAAGTTTTCATTTCAATCCCATTTCAATTTAGTATTTTATTTTATTTTTTTATCGACAAATAAAAAAAAAGTATATTATGCATCTGTAATCTAGATTGTTGTTGTACTTTTGAGACATAAAAAACTGACCCTTTTGACGCGTGGGCTGAGACGAGCAAGCTGGCTAGATCGCTCTTTTAGTTCGCACACAAAATTCAACCCTCATTTTCTCAAATCCTTGTCGCTCTGAGTCTCAAAATCAATTCCCATAACCAGGCAATTCTGCTTTTCTTTACACTTTTTTCATTAATTTGTTGCAAATTTTGTCAAAATTTCATTGGGGTATCGTTCATTTTCTTCAATTTTGGAAAGGAGATGGGATTTTTTCCTCCCCTTTCCTTTTCTTGTGGGTTGAAGCATTTTTCTCGATCTTTGTTTCCTTTTAAGAGATTATTGAAATTTTGATAAGCATTCCATATTATCATCACGGTTAAATCCCGGCAGTTCGATCGCATTTTTTTGTTGGGATTCTACATTGAATATATAGGAACGATTTTATTTATTTTTAATGCTTAATTTTGTAGGATGGGAATTTGGGTTTTTATGGTTTGTGAAATCTCTTTCTCCAATTAGAATATAAGAATAGTTCCCTTAATTTTAAGTTTAAAACTTATACATTCTTTTTGAGAGTAAAACTTATACGTTCTTTCGTTCTTTTGATGTATCAATTTTCCAAGGAAGCGTTTGAATTATAGTCAGTTATTATTATTAATTTATTTTTGGTTTTTGTGTGTGTGTGTGTTTGAAGCATAGCGTGCATTATCTAACCAAACGTCTCTAAGTGTGTGAAGATTATAACTTTGTACGGGATTGAAGTCAAAGTTATTGGAGAAACCATAGTGAAATGAAAAGTTCCTCAATTAGTCGTCTACATGATCTTTTATGTTTATTGTGATTGCAGCTAACATTTTATAGCTGGGAAGTTGGAAACCCAAGATGGTGAAGCTAACAATGATTGCTCGTGTTACCGACGGTCTCCCTCTAGCAGAGGGATTGGATGATGGTCGTGATATTAAGGATGCGGAATTCTACAAACAGCAAGTCAAGGCTTTGTTTAAGAACCTGTCAAGAGGCCAAAATGAGGCTTCAAGGATGTCAGTTGAAACTGGACCTTATGTTTTCCAGTATCCTTGTTACCCTTGTTTTCTATGCCGTTATTTTTTGTCACACATATAAGGAGCCCATAGACAACAAGTTAATAGATGCCAATTGTCATAAGATGCCAATTTTCAAGGGATGAATTAATTACAAAAATTTCCAGAAAAAGTGTGTCAGCTTCTAGTTCAAGCAGTGCAATAATAGCAAGCGTCAAGTAATATCTCGACTTTATGCAGTTGAAGTTTGCTTTAGTCAATCAGTTTTCCGAGCTTTTGCATGCTTCAGATATTCTTGTCCTAAATTCGTTCTGGAACTTATGATGGCAATTGTGAGATAAGCATTGAATCTTTGTAGTTGAAACCCTTGTTTCGTTACTGTTTCATGAATTAATCTATCTGTGATTTACCTGCCCCACTAACATACTATCTAGTTAGATTCTCACAATTTAATTTGATAGTCGCATGCACATGAGCTCGCTTTTGGGAATTTACATATTTGTATCACTTGTTATATGTTTGCTCTGTTGACTGTTTATGAGTAGCAGCTACCTCTTAGTGTTTACCTTGACCTATGTTCTTAGTTATATAATAGAAGGGCGTGTTTGTTATTTGACAATGTGTGACCGTGCGTATCCAAAGAAACTTGCATTCCAATACCTTGAGGACCTCAAGAATGAATTTGAGCGTGTTAATGTGGCACAAATTGAAACTGCAGCTAGACCATATGCTTTCATTAAGTTTGGTAGGTTTACTGTTATTATCTGTTTTTTCTTATTTTTTTTTTTATATTATCTCATTTGGTGGTCTTATTTTCTCTTCCTTATTGTTTAGATACATTCATACAGAAAACAAAGAAATTGTACCAGGACACCCGTACTCAGCGGAATATTGCAAAGTTAAATGATGAGCTTTATGAAGTCCACCAAGTAATGACTCGAAACGTGCAGGAAGTTCTTGGCGTTGGTGAAAAGTTGGACCGTAAGATGTTCTTAAAATTTTGAGAATCGTTTCGTTTTCTCATCATGTCATTTATTCTGAGAACACTTCTAAGTTTGATAGATCATTTTTTTCGTGGGGCTATTAACTTAATACATAGATAGAATTGCATTCTTTTCCCTCTTGTGAAACCTGTTCTGGCCAAAATTGATTCCAACTTTCAATTTCCGATTCTGCAGAGGTCAGTCAGATGTCCAGCCGCTTAACATCAGAATCACGCATATATGCTGATAAGGCGAGAGATCTAAATCGACAGGTCAGTTTTATCAGACACTATTGACAATGGTACTTGTGAGTTCAACCCTGTTAGAAGACCCAAGTCAAATATATGATTTATGTGGAATTACTCCCAACATTTTATTTGTTATTTCACTCTTACCTGCCCCTCTTTCTTCCCTCCTTTTAGGCTTTCATTCGGAAGTGGGCGCCGGTTGCCATTGTTCTCGGAGTTGTCTTCCTCCTCTTCTGGGTCAAGACCAAGCTCTGGTGATTAAACTGCGTTATCGTTGTTTTGGAAATTATGTGATTTTCACTGGGCTTCTTGTCGCCGAGGATTTGCTTCCTGGCGTACTTGTCCCAGTCGGGAAGACTTGCGGAGTTCAGATTTGGTGCTTTGAGCCTCGTGAAGAATTATATGATGTTACAAACTCTCGTCTTAGTTGATGGCATAATTTGTTGGGATAACTTGTCACTGAATTACGAGAGAGATCCTTTGTTATCAGATTAAGAACTCATCTGTCCGTACTATGATACTATAATTACTATTGAAAATGAATAGAATTTTATAGTTTTGATATATAGTTTTGATACTCTGTCATTTCATTTTCAGCTTTTCACCTTTCAAGAGGATGGCTATTGACAAGCATATAATAGGCAGACGGTTTAGCTTCTGAGAGGATAGCTAACGTCGAGTTATCATAATACTAATAAACACAACAGGCAAATTACAAATATGAGTATTAGTTTCTTATCTCAAATATATATATATAGTAAAACTGATGTTCCTACAGGTAGTGCATTTTATAAGCGCTGAATTTGGTTTAAAATTGCATTGAAATGAAAAGATGTGCGAAACTGATAAAATTTAATACAAATTTAACGGTTTAAAATTGCATTGAACTGAAAAGATGTGCAAAACTAATAAAATTTGAGACAAATTTAACGGTTCAAAATAAAGTGATGTTGGTAGGGTATGTTTCATACTCTTTAAGTAGAATTATACTAGTTTAGTTTTGCAAGAAGTGTATTAGTTCTATGTTTAGTATGAGGATTCGTATAATGGTTCATGACTCACTATAATATTTTTTCTTACAAAAAATACACGTAAATTAAGAATAATTATAAATTATGATTTTGAATATGTGAATCAAACGTCAACGTAATTATTACAATGACGAAGAGTGCAACAGGGAAATAATTTAAGCCAATGGCATATGAATGCTCTATATTTTCAAAAGGCAACAATTAGGTGGTTCCCAACATGTGAATTCAAATTTGTGCATTGATTTACTAAAAATGGTTTTATTCACACAATTTTTTTACCCTTCAAACCCCCCTTTAAATTAAGATTCCTTATGATAAAAAAACCCTCACGACAAATGACAAAAAAAAAGGAAATTATGATGACTGAATTACTTAATTAAATTTTATTATAAAAGAAAACTAATTACATATCTATTTTTTCTTTCAACACACTGCACATATTGCATCTCAAAATTTATGTCCTTTTATCTTATTAATAATTTTTTTTAAATGATGATCACTTCATTTTGGTTTTTTGTTTTTATAACGTTGGATTTTTTTTTTTTTATGTTTCATTTTCTCTCTTCCTTTTTTGTTTTGTTTATACTATTAAGAATTATTTTTCCCCTTTTTGTCTTTTTTTTAGTCAATACCTCATTTGATGTAACAATTATGGTTTTTTTCACTGAAAAGATATAACAATTATGTTGTTGTTATGCTTATACTTATGACTTTTATTTATTTTAAAAAAATATATAATAGTTAATTTCTTTATGTATGAAAAAAGTTTTCATACCCAAAACTTCAAAAAAAAAAAATTAGAGAGATAAAGAAATGATAATATTTAAAATGACAAATTAAAATAAAATGATAGATTTGGAAAGAAAAATAGAATGTTAGAGTTAATAATCTTATGAAAATAGTTAAGGGTAATCTTGAAATAATAGGGATATATAAAAAGTAATTCTAATTCTTTAAAAATTAAATAAGGTTTGTATTTTAAAAGTGTGTAAAGAGTGTGTGTAAATATATATATATAAATATATATATATATATATATATATATAGAACCATCCTTTACTAAAATTGAAGGACAATTTTAAAAAATTAATAATGATAGAAAGTTATTAACGATTCTGTACTATGACATACGACTGATGATCATACTAATTTTTGCCAGAGATAAAGTTGATTTTTCTTTCCCCATTTCTTCATTTACTAGTCTTGTCATCTTATCAAATTGTTTAAAGTTTACTCAGCGAAAAAAAAAAAAAAAAAAAATGTTTAAAGTTTACTGATTAAAGACAACATGAAAAATCTTGTTCCATCATCATCGTCATCATCATGACCATCTCCTTCTTCTTCTTCTTCTTCTTCTTCTTTTTTTTTTTTTTTTCCTTTAATTTTTTAACACTGGCAAACCGTGGTTTTAGAGTACTGTCACTGTCGAATGCCAAGTTAATGTCCGAATGCCAAGTTTTAACATTTCTATAGGAAAGTCACTCTCTCATATATTATTTTTAGGACAAATTTTAAAAATTCTCACTGAACTTTATTACTTATGTAATATGTTTCTCGAATTTTAAAATGTACATATTATACCTCTTAAATTTTATCACTTACGTCAATATGTCTTTTGAGTCTAACTCTGTCAAGTTTTTTAACAGACTACTTATAAATATCCATGAACTTTATCTATTGTGTCAATATATCCCATAAACTTTAAAATATACTTGTTGTGTCCCAAACTACGATATGTCTTTAACTTTTCCCTCCCACTTGATTTTATTAGTTTTTTAAATGAAAATGTTGATATGACCATTAAATTCCTAATTAGCTATGATATTTGAGGTTTGTTAAATGCATTCCCCTCTAAAAATATTAATTAGGCACTAATTCTCAAAACATTAGTTGATTAGAGATAATAAAAAGAGAAAACTGAGGAGCAAATATGTATAATGTAATAGGTTTGTTGATTTTTTTTTTTTTTTTTTTTTTTTTTTTCTGTTTTTAATGGAATAGGTTTATTAAATTAATTTGTTTCTTCATGTTGATGATAGATTTTTCTTTAAATTTTATATTACGGTGTTTTTTTTTTTTTTTTTTTTTTTTTGAAGATTTTTCTTAAGGTTTGTTAGGTTAATAGGGTTTTTAATGTTTGTGTTGAATTATTTTTAAAAAAGATTAAAATAAAATAAATGATCTAAACATATTTAGATTTAAAAATGCTATATATGTATAAAGGATAAATATGTTTTATGTTGAACACTTCTATCTAGGTTAAATGTTAAAAGAAAAAAAAACTAACAAAATCTATTATATTACGTAGATTTACTCCTCAACATTTCCATCTTGATTTCCTCTAATCGACTAATGTTTTGAGAATTAGTGTCTAACTAACATTTTAGAGGGAAGACATTCAATAAATCTCAAATATCATAGATAATTAGTAATTTAATAGTCATATCAATATTTTCATTCAAAAAACTGATATAATCAAGATGAAGAAGGAAAAGTTAGAGACATATCATAGTTCGGGGGCACAATATGTACATTTTAAAGTTTAGAGGCATATTGACACAAGTGACAAAGTTCATAGGGCATTTATAAATATTTCCATTAAAAAACTTAATAAAGTTAGATTCATAGAGTATGTTGACACAAATGATAAAGTTAAGAGGGCACAATATGTACATTTTAAAATTCAGAAGACATGTTGACAAAAATGATGAAATTCAAAAGAACTTTATAAAATTTGTCCTTACTTTTAATATTAAATTTGGTATATACTATATTTGGTGTCGAATTTAGCACCGGGTATAAAATTGTTAAAATTTAATATTTGATTGTTATTGATTAATGTCTTAATTTTTCACTCATTGATTACAATAGTGTCATTTTTAAATTATTTTAAAATTGGGCGTACTTTTATACAGATAAAAGCTTAGGGGATGTTTGGTTGGGGGATTCGTCCCCCGATTCGAATCATGATTCGTAGTTCGTTACAGTGATTTCTCTCACAAAAAATACACGTAAATCGAAAATGATTCGAATATCTGAACCAAACGGACCCTTAAAGTTTATGAGAAAATTATTTTTTAAATTTAAATTAATATTAGGCATTCGAATGCAAAATAGAATCACATATTAAACTTTTAAGAGTCCGTTTAATTCATTAATTTGAGTTTTTAATTTGAGTTGAAATGTGATTTTATATGAGAGTTTTTTATTATAGTAAAAAAATTAAATATGACTGTTTATAAAAATTTTTTACTGTAACAAAACTCAAATTTTAAATTTAAATTGATAAAATAAATGGGCTCAAATTGTTTTTCAATTCATAAACCCGATAACAAAGTTATGCTTTACACAACGAGATGCTGGAGATTTTGGTTATTTGTTCAATGCATAAAAAAATCAAGGCTTATCGTGTCAATACCTTTCAAGGAATATAAAAATATGAAATAGTAAAAAATAGGCCAATATGAAAAGCTTAAGAAAGGAAATAGGCCAATTTTTAGTTATAGAAATTAATAGGCCATAACTTGTCAAGTTATGGTTCATAACCAGATAAGTTATGGACAAACTTGTCAAGTTATGGTTCATAACCGGACAAGTTATGGACAATTATGAATAATAACTTGTCAAGTTATAGTTCATAACCAGACAAGTTATGAACGAAAATAATAATTTGGTCTATTTATTAACTTATGTAAACTATTGGCCTATTAATTTTAATTCATCTCAAATTTTAGCCTATTTTTCTCTTTCTCCCTATAAATATTTGCGGCTTAAATCAATAACGGCCCAACGATACAACTGATAAAAAGACTTTCAATTTCATATGATTGAAATCTCAAAAATCAAATCAAATCAAATCTCTCTCTGTCTCTTTCATTTTTTGTATCTATTTTTCTGCTCACTACTTGAATGTAATTTTGGATAGGTGATGGATTATTTGGTGTTTATCCTTTGTCAAAATTTCATGTTTTTTGATGCATGATTTTAGAGAAAGGGAAATTTTATTGACGCCCCATCTTTTTACTAAGGCACCCCATTTAAATAATATAATCTTTTTATTACTATTTTACCTTTGCACCCCATAATAAATTCATAAAACTTAGATGCACTTCTAAATCCATGGACGTCACAGTCACAGCAGTTTTTGTTTCAAAAAGAAAATAAAAAACTTAAATATATAACACAAGATCTTTCTTCAAGTTTTAAATATATATACCTACATATCTTTCTTCAACAAAAAGGATTTGTTTATTTTTATTTTATTTTTGAGGTTTGAACAAGAAGGGAATTATCATGTTTTTCATATGAAATTGAAGAGCAGCTAAAAATTGTATACTACAGGTATTTTCTTATTAAGTTGGAAATGAAGAATTGTACATAGCTTGTATGATTGTGCTGGTAAGTAATTTTATGGAGAATATACTCCTATCAATTATGCAACGAAAATAGACAGTTGGTTCTATAGAATGACCACTTTATTTAAATTTACGTTATTTTACAGAATTTGAGTTTTAACTTGAATTTAAGACTAAAATTTAAATTCAAACCCCGCTCAATTCAAATTTAGAATTTAAATTTTACTACAGTAAAAAAATCTTAAAAAATAATCACATTTAATTTTTTTATTACAGTAAAAAAAACTCACATAAAATCACATATCAACTCAAATTAAAAACTCGAACCAGTTAATTAAACAAGCCCTCAATCTCCTCTTTCAACTCAAGTTCTTAAACTCAAACTTAAATTAATAAATAATATTTTCTCTATTATTAAACTCGTCATAACTTTTTCATTTTAATTCTAATTGAAATAATTTTTTTATGCGTTCAAAATAAAAAGATGAATAAAACCTCACTCATATACCTAATTAAAATTTTTCATCATCATTGAATTTTTATTAAAATACTAATCTGAATATAAACTCAAGTTTTGACTCACCTAAACACACTAAAAGAGATTTTCATCTTAAACCATAACTCAAATATACACAACCAAACACAAACTCAAGTTACAATTTTAACTCAAGTTATAACATAAATTCAGTTTAAGATCTACACTCAAGTCACCATGACTGTAACTGAACAAGCTTGACGTAAATGACAGGATATTTATAAAACAAAGTATGGATTCCCATGTATGCAGTCAATAGTTCACTGTGGAAACTTTTATAAAACATGGTCTAGTAACCATTATCTCCCAGAAGGGCCTGAAAACATAGGCGCGATATTTACAACATTGAGAAACAGTGAAAACCATACACTGGCACGAGAAGCAACAACGGGGAGATCACATCTGAGCAACCAATTTTTCTGGTTCGGCCACGGTTTCAGAAAGAGTGCCTTGAGTCCACCTTTTCAGCATCTCTAATGCAGCCTTGGGCTGGTCCATTGGAACCATGTGACCGGCGTCGTGGACCTGTTAGTTTTTTCATATCCCATACAACTATGTCAGCGTTGAGTATTGGTAAGAGAAAGTAAAGTATGTCCATGTGTTTGTGCGTGCGCAAGAGAAGGATACCTTGAGGAAACTGAGCGGTCCGTGGCTTTTCAGAACTCCTGCTTCTGAATCGTCAACCAGGAAAGGAACTTCGGGAGAAGCCACAAATTCTTTCTGACCAGACCATTCCATCGCATGAACCCATCTTGAATTCCCTGATCATATCAATTTATATCTGTAGGTAAATATTACATTCATGAGGAGAAAATTTCCTGACGATGGTTTGAACAATATGTCCCATAACTATGAGATACTTGGGCCTAAAAGCTTACCAAGCCAGTTGCAGATCAGATCGTATTCGCCAGCATACACAAGCAACTTCACTCCATCTTCAAGAAGAGTAGGAATACCGACTTCGAGATTCCTCATCCAGTCCAACAGCATGGCCTGATAAACTGTATGGCTACATGACACAAACTCTATGTCCCCAACTCCAAGAGAGGCCCTTACAGATTTCTGGTTCAAGAATTTCTCCAAATTTGAGAAGTCATAGCAAAGGCTTCCCACACATTGCTTCCTGATGTCATAGTACTGCACACCAAAATAGAATGTCGTTACTTATCGAAATGCAGGAGTTTTCTTTTTCTTTTTCCCCCCCAATGTAATAAAAAATAAAAATAAAAAAAAGGAATATTAAAAAAATTGTTCCTCTGAGATCTTAGGGTCAAGACTTTCTCTAAACTCGAAATTGAGTTGACAAAAGTCCTGTTATGTCTGAGACAAAATCACTAACAACTTATAAGCGATATATAAAAGTAGAATGGAGAGGAAATGGGTCTCTTACGTTTATATTCCCAGCACGTGCTATGATGCTGCTAAAAATGATATTGCAAACAAAATAAGAAGCCATACAAGAAACCGTACCATCAGTGCCTGAAAGACGCATGCACATATTATAACAACCAAATTACAAAAAAATAAAAAAAAAAATAAATACAGGCCTTTAACATGATGACATGAAATTTTAATGAATAGGTGTAGGAAGAATTTCAAGGAAAATAATAATATAATTAAAGGCCAGCAAACCCAAAAGGAAAGACGATTGTCGATTGTTCATGTTGCCTACCACAAAACTTTATTGCCACTTCACAAGGACCAACCACCTTGTTGATACGTTCATAATCAGTCTTTGTTATTATGCCCATGTCCAATGCGTAATCCGTATAAGCTTTATACTGAATCGCAGGATCTGTAAGCCCATTTCCAATGGCAAATCCCTGTCCAATCGTTTTTCATGTATTAAAGATTGGTTTTTGAAAACCCGACTAAATTGATCAATTTTAACCGCAAATACTGATATATATGTTAGACCTTCAAATTTATATGAATTCCTTCTTTAGCTTTGTTTCCTCGGTGAACTCGAGCAGCAAAAGCAGGTATGTAGTGCCCGGCATATGATTCCCCAGTTATATAGAAGTCATTTTTCGCTAAATTAGGATGCTCTGCGAAGAATGCCTGAAATATAGAAACAGCATTCTAAGGCTATCAATATTATGGTGGTTACACCAACACATGTTAATCATTAAAACAATGGTTTTCTCTCTCAAATCTCAAAGTGGAGGAATGGAAGGGTTTATTTTTTTCGCCATTCACACAATCCAGTTCAGTGTAAGAATTCAACAACTAGTGACTAGTTATATGGTAGGAAAATTGGGGAAATATGAATATTATTTTTAAAATAAGTGGAAAGACCTCAGAAATACACCTGTAAAAAGTCATATAGGTCATTACTGACACCATATTCATTGTGACGAATGTCACGTTTGTCTGAACTGTAACTAAAACCGGTCCCAGTAGGTTGGTCAACATACAGAAGATTAGACGCCTGAAAAATGAAACAAAAAGGAAGATGTCTTGAAAACCGATAGAGGAAGAAGAAAGGCACTACTAAAAAAAATCAATATGGAAAGTACAACTCCAACAAAGTAAGATCGATTAACTGCACAATTTTCCTTGAAGTATACATGTTAGCTTAAGATAATCCAATCCAACCATAACATAAAGGGGGAAGATCAAGAAAAGAAAAGGAAAAACCTGATCCCAGCCATATTGATTCCAAACAAGAGACAAGTTGTCTGCAATACTGAACGGACCATTTTCATAGAACACAGCCAACTCACTGCTGCACCCTGGACCTCCAGTCAGCCAGATGACAACAGGGTCCTTCTTACTGCCGCGTGACTCAAAGAAAAGATAGAACATCCTATGGTACAACGAACGCAACAATAAGCATAACAGAAAAAACCCAGAAGCAATCGAAAATTTCAGCCAACGATAAATAATGTCCCTCATACACGTTGTTCAATCAAATTATCATATCTAATTTCAAATATAACAGTAATATCCATTTCGAGTAGAAGATTCTCTCACATGAGTCACCAATTTTAACCATGAAACCCAAAAAATGATTGACAAGCTCAGCGTGAAAGCACATTAAACATCATAAACAGTAGCATGAAAAATGTCCCTGATTATCTAAATAGTAAATTAACCACTTAAAGTCGGAAAGCAAATAAAATGAAACACCCTAAAACCAAGAAGTACTATTGACATGAACAAGAGATTCAATTCAAACTACAAAAGTAGTACGATTGAACATAATCTAGTTAATAATTGCAATGGTTATAAGCAAAACAAAATAGGAGCCCAATATACGCGATAATACAAATCTATGATTGCAGCAGAAAATACAAATCTACGATTCAATCAAACTACAGTAACAACTGTTTATAGTAAGCTGATCAATAATTGATAATAATTCGCTGACTGTTCCATTATTGCATGCGACATCAAAACCCATTTATTGATTGAAAAATTCCCTCAGATAAGTTATCCAATCCTAACCTATGTCTTTCACAGACACAAGGCTCAAATTTGCATTGCGAACAAATCAAACAGCTTAAACCAGACCGCCATGAAACCTTAAGACCATCTGCTCAAATCTCACAGTGCGAAATTACTAAGAACAGGAAAATCAAACGAAACGACGCAAGTCGGATGATCAAGAAACAAATCAATGGACTAAAAAAAGGGAAAACACTGACTTTGCGGCATAAGAGTGCTCGATCTTGTAGTAACCGGCATGGTGGCCGAGGTCCTCGACGGAGACGCCGGAGTCGGCGAGGTTGGGCATGGTGAAGCGCTTCTCGACGAGCCTCTTGTTCGGGTCAGCCGAGGAGAGAGAATCTCCGGCATCGGCTCCGTCGATGAGGTTGACGTCGCGGTCAGGGAAGAGATTGAGGGCTCTGATGAGGCTCCGGGCCTGCACGGACGGGAAGCTTGACCTGGCGAGGCCAAGGCCGTCCGTCAAGCTCGCCGAGGAGAGAGGAGAGAGAAGCAGAAGAGAGAGAAAGAGGAAGCAGGAGAGAGATAGAAATCGCTCCATTTTCCTCAAAGATTCTGAGAGAGATGAAAATGGGAGAGTTATTTGTGAGGAAGAGAGAGAGAGAGAGAGAGAGAGAGAGAGAGAGTGGCAGCACCTAACGGTCCGATGATGGAATCAAAGGGACTGTTAGCTCTGAGATGTAACGGAGAATGAAGACGAAGACTCGGGAATTATCATCTATAATGCGTTACATTGTTGCAGATTATAGCCGTTCGTTTCATAGAGCTCGCGGAAAGTCAACGATCAGAAATCGGGTCTTGTGGGGTCCTTTTATGCTGAACGGTGGGAGATTGGTGTGATTGATGAAATGGGTCGCAATTGCAAGTGAGTTTGGAGTGGAGGGGTTGGTGCCTTGGTGGTTGTGACATGAGACGTGTTTAGGATATTGCGGGAATCAGAAACCGAAAAGCGAAACGGATATTCGAGCAAAAAAGCAAGAAAAAACTGCTTTAAAGGGAAAAATATCCAAGATAAAACTGAAAAGTGGGGTTGGAATTTTTATTTATTTATTTTTTTTTTCACTTTTTGTTTTTTGTTTTTGTTTTTGAGTGGGGTTGGAATTACGAGTAAAGAACTTCGCCATTAAGGATAGTTTTGTCGATAGACGAAGCAAAAGTCAGTGAAAGTCATGATCGTACCGTGGGACCTTTACCTACTGGATTGCTCTTTTTGTTCACATTTTATAAATTTTTTTTTTTTTGAGATGATTGGCATTCTTTAGTGCCCGTTTAGAATTGTTTTTGAAATTTTTGTTTAGTAGATATTTTAAAAATAAAAATAAAAATAATGAGAATAATTTTTGTGAAAAAATTAAAAAATAGTACAAAGTTATTTTTATTTTTATTTTTATTTTATTTTATTTTTTAATACTTATTAATAATATTATAATATATTAATTAATAAATATAATTTTATTTTTTTATATTTTAGTTAATTTTTTTAAAAATTAATTAAATGTAATTTCAGAATCGGTAACAGAATGATTCTCAACATAATTTTAATTTTATTTTTTATTGAAAATAAAGAGCGTGTTTAGTCCGCTGATTTGAGTAGAGATGTAATTTTATGTGAGTTTTTTATTGTAATTAAAAAGTTAGATGTGACGGTTTCTGAGAATTTTTTACTGTAGGAGAATTCGAATTAGTGAAATAAACAGAACTAAAATTATTTTAAAACTAATTTTAAACGCACCCTTAATTTTTTAATTTTGATCATAATTTTAGTTTCTAAATTTTTAATTTTGACACATTATTCTTTAAATTTTTATTTTTAATATTTTTGATTCCTGATAGTACAATTAGTGAACAATATCTTAAATTTAATAAAAATAATTATGTATTCACTGCATGATTACATAAAATTTTACAAAAAGAGTTATGTTATTTATAAATTTTTCTTTTCGTTACTATTAAAACCTATTAGATATTATAACATTTTATACGTACTTTAAATAATTATGTAAAATGTTCCGTTGTTATGCGATGAAATGTGATTATCTATTTTACATTTTAAAATCATTCATCAATTTCTGCCGTCGTGGATCAAAATTATCAAAAATTGAAAGTTCATGTGCCACTATATTTAAAGTTTCAGGGACTAACAAAACTAATAAACCTTCCTTTTTTTTAAACATTACTTTTAGTGTCTGTTCTTTTATCTAAAAAATTTTTAAAAAAAAAAACAATTCGAGTTTTAATTTTATTTAAGTTCATATTTTTTTAAGTTCTAATTCTATTCAATTTTATTCAACTTATAATTTTAATTCAAGTTATAATTTAAATTCAACTTAAAAATTACAGTTAAATTACACTCTAAAAAAACCGATCTGATTTTCATTCTAAACATTGGGATGAGGGTAAAAAAAAAAAAAAAAATAAAAAAATTTTTGGGGAGTTTCTAAGTGGGCCATCTCAGCATAGGTCAATGAAGTTCAATGGAGTTCATTAATCACAGCTGTACGATTTCACATGGACTACATATTGTGAGAAATTTTTTAAAAATAAATAATATCTATCAGAAATACTCATAACATATTTTAAAAAATGAGGGAAGTAAATAGCATATTTATTTATAAATAAATTCATTTACCTAACCTAAATAATTTACTGATAAATAAATATACTATTTATTTCACAAATGTTTCAAAATATGTTAGATGTGTTTGAAGTTATTTTTATTTTCACATTTTTTGAGAAAGAAAAAATAAAAATAGAAAAAAATAACGTTTGACACAATTAAAGACAAAAAATAGAAATGAAAATGATTTTTTAGTTTAGTGTAAAATGAGAGAGAAATGAAATACAACTTTTAGTTGTGTTTTTATTTTTTATTTCCGTTTTCTCCTCTCTCTCTCGAGGAGAGAGAGACATTAATAGATTTTTTTATACTGAAAATAATATCTTGATAAAACTACTAAACACCTTTTCAAAAATGATTTCTGTCTAAGATTGAAAACGTTTTCATTTCTATTTTTATACAAAAAATAAAATCATTTCAAAATGAGTTTCAAACGCACATTTATTTCTTTATCTCTAATTGTTAGACTCAATTAATAAGCGTTAGGTGCTGCTTTTTTATTTTATTTTTATTTTATAGGTTTGAATAGAAAATTGAAATAGTAATTAAAGTTTTTATGAAAGAAAAAACTTTAACAAAAAGGGTTAAATAGTAATTCAAAACTATGAACCAAACACTGATTTGATTTAAATTGTAAGGTTCAGATTGATGCTTCCTACTATAGAGTGCCCCACCAAAAATATCTCTTTCAAAGTTTTTGAAGTGAAAAAAAAAAAAGTATTTAATTACTACAGGCTCGTTGGTATCATTTATCAAAATAACTTTTTATTTTTAAACAAAAAAGTGATTTTTTTTTTTAATACGTGTGGTGACATTCTTTAAAAAAAAAAAAAAAAAAAAAAAAAAAAAAAAAAGTTTTTAAATGATAGAGAAAAATTATTGTTTTCATATTTGTTTTAAACAAAAACCTTAGGTTGTGGTCACTACTAAAGCTAAGATCACAAATGGATTAGAATTGGTGTTGGGGATGGGGTTGAATCACCTTATGGGTTAGCCTGATAGCCAAGGGCCGTGACTGGAGTCAGGCTTATAAGTTGAAATCGATATAAAGGTCAGGTTGTGATCACCTTTGGGTTGGGTTTGTGATCGTCGTTGGGGTCAAGGCCAAGGGCTAGGATTGCCGGCAGGTTGGGTGGATGAGTCAGAAGCATTATTGAGATCGGGCTGACGAGTCAGGATTGCCATCAAGGTTAGGTCAATAGACCAAAATCGATACTGCGACTTGTTATGATTGAACTGGGACCGCTGAGTGATTATAGTTGAAGTGAGACCATTTGAGTGACGTCTGACATGTTGGGACCTTGAGGGCAAGATCCAAGTGGATAAAAAAAATGGCTATAGAAAATTTCTAAGGACATATTTGCAAAGATTTTAAAAATTGGGGAAAAATGCAATTTTCAATTTTCTAAAAATTAGGGATAGCTAAAAAAAAAAAAAAAAAAAAAAAAAAAAAAAAAACTGATTTAGACTCCCCTTAACTCACCTCTTTAGCTTTGTGTCATTCTCTTCAGGTATGTTTGATTTTGGTGGAATGACAATTCTTAAAATCCAGTCGTTTATATACCTACGAAAAAAAAAATCAAAACAACGGATCTAGACTCTCTTAACTCACCTCTTTAGCTTTGTGCCATTCTCTTAATGTATGTTTGGTTTAATGCAACATTATGCAACATGTTCGTCCATTCCAATGTCTCAAGCGGCACAATTTAAAGTCAGAAATATGTATTACGTATTATGATTTGCATGACATACCAATCTCAAGGGTGGAATGTGGTAAGGAAAACATTTTAGAGCAGTTAAGTGCCCATTTAGAAGGTGGATCCAGACCGGATAGTTTGACCAAATTCAAATTTTCTGAAAAAAAAATATTATAACAGAACTTGTAAATTCAAATTTTTAATGAGAGAAAACCCTGTTTGAATCCAACTAAAATGGTTTGAACTCATCCTCTAAACACACCCATTAATCGTCCACTAGGTTACACAAACATTTCCTTGCATTAAAAAGGGAACAAAGTTAAAGGTTCAGGATCTCACTTTAGAAAGCCTTGCCCTTAACTCTTCCATTTCTTACACCTGCAATAGTACGAATAAAACTTGCGGCTAGTAATAAGTAGAAGTTTATGCATAACTCAAATCGTTACTTGAATTGTGTATCAGAGAGAAAACACTATAATCAAAAAGTTAAATTTGTCCGTTTAGTTCACTGATTTGAGTTTTTAATTCGAGTTGAAATGTGATTTTATGTGAGAGCTTTTTACTATAGCAAAAAAATTAAATGTGATTGTTTGTGAGAGCTTTTTACTGTAGCAAAACTCGAATTCTAAACTCGAATCAGCGAAATGAACAGGGTAATTTTTTATGAGAAAAAACATTATAATAATATGATTTGAGTCATGAAATGAACAAGACCTTAGTATTCCCAATACCAATGTCAATAAGATTATTCTGTTATATATTTATTTATTTATTTAGAGTAAAAGTCTCTGCTTTTCATTTCAGGAACATTCTATGTTAACAATATAAAGGCCCAAACAGTCACAAACTACATTATTGGCCAATGCAACAGGACAAGTAGAAGACGGGATATTTCATTCTCGTATGATCATAATCAAAACTAAATGAAATGCAAAAAAGGTTGCATCCTTATACCATGTGAACATCTACAACTTAAAAGATATAAATAAGTTTTCAATTAATTAAAGAAAAACTCCAAGGATCCTTAAGGTTGTTCTTCATGAGTCATGATCAGCTATAGAAGATTATATGGGTCCTAATTAGAAATTAGGTTTTTAAGATTTATCCACCTTTGGTCAGTCTCTGTGTTACTACTTGAACACTGACAATGGAAGAATGAACAAGCCATAGGATGTATGATACGTCTTCATCTCACTAATGAAACACTGTCAACGGCCGTTTAGTCAAAAAAGTCGAAAAGGCCTTCATCTTGCCAAATATCAACTAAAAAGTCCACCATTTCCTGCAAATACCATAAACAGTTAATTTACACAACTAAAAAATGTGCAACAAGAAATTGAAAAATCTGATACAAACATGAAATGTCATAGAAACTAAAGTTGCGCGATAAAACTAAGGGCCATTCCCAGTCAAAGGTTTAGCCTGGTGGTAATTCCTCAACGACCTCTAATATTGAGGACTTAAATTCAAATTCCCCCACATCTGATTCAAAAAATGAGGGGAAATAAAAAACTGCAAGGGCCATTTTCTAATCTTGATAAGACTCTCCTACCCACAACATAAGAGGCATATGGTGTGTTTTGGATTGAAAATGTATGCAAGTAAAATTGTAAAATTTGCATCGATTGAGGGAGCTTACAGGCAATGGGATTGGCTCAGAAAAAGGCGCATTAGTTGAGAGTAAATCATCATATGAGGTTGTCCAGCTGCGAGAAGTGAGTTTATCATTAATTACCATGAATCATATCAGTAGCCAAAACAGACAGAACTAGCCAATCCTTTGATACCATTGAATATATAGCACATCAACGAACAATTGAGAACTTTTCATATGCTTTGTAGCGACAACTGAAGAGTCAACCATGAGAAGTACAACTTTTTTTTAGCAGAATAAAATTTGTGGTCACGATATACCTTATGATCGGATCCTTTTCGTTTCTTTTTGTGTGCTGAGATTTATCTCCAACCCACTTTTTTCGGTTCTCATGCCAAGCAGTTGCACCTGCATGATATATCAGCCAGATTATGCTTTGAAGAAAAATAATGACCTTTAATTATTTTCTTTCTAGGTAGCATGAAGAACAACTCAACTCTACTTGGACCTCAATCTTTTAAAAGAATTAAGCATATCATTAACCTATAGAGGTCGTAAGTCGTAACTATTGCAGTAGAAATATAGTGTGGGATATTTTATTTTATAATAACAAAGGGTTTGAAATTATCTCATGAACTTATCAATACAATTAGGATTGTTTACCACTCTTATAACGATTCATCTTATTTCTTTAGTGTTATGTTCTCAACTTCCACGTAGGATTGCCAGTCTATGAAAAGCTAGAAGATCATGTGAGACATTTTCAGACTTCGATTGATGAATTAAGCTATCAAAATTTTCTCTCCAGTTTCTCTCTCCCACCACCAAATTTTACAATTCTCCTTCTGCTTCTCTATTCTTAGCACTTCTATTTCTCTCTTTTCTTTCTTTCCAGACTTCAAAACATAATTTTATCTATAAACATGTCATGAAGAGAGAGAGAGAGAGAGAGAGAGAGTAATCACAACTTAAAAATCATAATGCAGACGGGCAACTATGACTATTTGAATTGGCACTGAATTAAATTTTAGGTATTAGGCCAAAACGTACAAAGAATTATGGGGACATTTTGTTTCAAATCCTCTCCCTTTCTTTCTCTTATCGTCCCATCTTCCCTAAGCTCTCATCTCAAACTATTGTCATAACATGGAATCAAATACATGTATAAAGCAGCACAGCCTTATGAAACAATATAAGGTTAGCAAAAGTACTAGTATTTAGGGATTGGTATACCTTGAATATGATGAGTATAATATAATCTACACAAGCTTACCATAATTGATAGAAACAGACGTCTTCATTTCCTTTTCTGCAGTTTTTTTGCCACGATGATTAGCTGATTTCGTGTGCTCCGAAGGTTGTTTACAATCAGAAGGGGACTTCCCGGCGCTCACCTCCATCATCTCCATAATGAGTTATGATTCATTCCCTTCCCCCAGTGACACAATAAGTTAACAAGTATTTCCTTTCAGATGCACCTTCTAAAACTTTTCCACCAGATATGGTCACCTGTATCCAACAAGGTCCGCAAAAGCAGATATTACCATAAAATAGCTCTGACTAACCGGTGATAATAACATTAAAAGTAAAAACCAAAGAAGGAAAATGTAAATGGTTACTTTGTTGCACACAAGGTGTATATTTTTTATTAAATAAACACTGACGGTCAACGGAAATTAGTGACAATAAAGGCTGATCTATATAGTAAGAAATCTGAAATCATGCTTGTGTTAATGAATTAGTAGCAAAAGTACTCACAGACATACTGAATTTTCATATGATCGTCAGATTAGAAAAGCATAATGGACTACATAAGATCCATTATAAAAATAAAACATATATTGCCTTTACTAGCATAATGATGGGAGATTAGATAAAGCATGTCCAAACTTATTCAGATTAGTTAAAAGAATTTCTAAACTTATTCAGGTTGTTGCAGGACACTAGTGCAGGTTCAACAGAAAGTGCAGTTGGCACTTGCATCTCGAACTATTAGTACGTAACGTATGAAACTTTCTTCAACTCAGAAAAGTTGATTCCACTACATATAAAGGAAAAGCTAGAGGAATAAAGAAAGTGGTATCCAATTTTACAACCTTTCACGAATTACTTTCCAAATAAGTTGTTCTCTACCTTATTTTCCTAGCAAGAGAATGAGCCTGGACTACGTCCCTGACTCTTCAGCCAAGTTCCAAATGATTTAGGCCAATTAGTAACTCCAAATTCAATTGCGAAAAGGTAAATTCTTTTGTGTGGTTGACCATAGAAACCACAATATCTCGAACTTCCCTTTTGAAGACACATATATGTAGACTCCAAAGATCATTCTATAAGTATCACGGTTAACATCCTCCAAAGAATGAATTAATCCATCTTTTCCCCTGATTGCGGAATTAAAAGTTTAGACGCTCATCTACTTTCTGTTATGCTTTCACTTTCATAGAGTCCGACTGCGCATATCTGATCCTAAATGACAATGCCCATATGCATTGAATCGTAATCTGGATTACCAAAGAATATTCCACTCCAAGATTACCAAACTCCGGTTCTCTATAGAGCCCTTACACCACTACATCAAGTTTCCATTGAGCTTTATTTGTTTGCCGAGAAATAAAATTGTTCAAACCACCGAGTCATAAGATTTAACTTCCACTTTGTTCAACTTCCAAATTAACCATCAACTTTCAAGCTCGCCATCTTCCATCTAACACTGGCATAAGGGACTAAAAGAGTGTCCACTTTGACAACCGAGCAGAAATCTGAGGCCAAAAAGCCAAATTCAATTTCAAGAACCATCTCCTAGTTTCTCACACTATCTAATTTATCAACCCAAAATAAAAAAGAAGCTTTAAAAAAAAAAATCAATCAAAATAACATAGGTTAATAACATTTCAGCCACAAAGTGAAAAGAATGATATTTTTCAATCTATAAACAATCAAGGCTAAAACTTGATCCACAAAATCTCAGACTTCAGTAAATTAATATCAAGAAGTCACTCACTGCTTCAAGATCCAGGAATTTTGTTTTTTAATAATATGATTAATATCCATTCTATATTATTCCAATGCAACAAAGTTTACGAAACAGCAAAAATCTCTATAGATCCACCAGAACGTATCAAAGCATATAAAGAAATTTATAAACAAAATATTTCAATTTTTGTAATGCACTTCGAGCAAAAAAAAAAAAAAAAAAAAAAAAAAAAAAAAAAAAAAAAAAAAAAAAAAACAAACCCATTTAACATTATTAAGAAAACTTCACATCAAAATTAAAATAAAAAATATAAAAATTGTAAAACGATCAAGAAACAGAGAAAAGGGTTTGGGATTTTCTTCAGAAACATTACAAGCCATCATAAAGCAAAAAAAGGCGTACCTTCTTGAGCATGCATCACGGGAAGCATTTGGGTTTTTTCTTCTTCTTCTTCTTCTTCTTCTTCTTCTTAAAGAGGAGACTTGTACGAACTCTTCAATTATAGAAACTTAATGGGTTTGGTTTTGGGCAAGCGAAAGAGAAATATGAGGAACAAAATAAATGCAATTAAAAACGTCGTTTTCTTCGGGTTTGTATGATTTTCTTTCCTTCTCTGCCTTGTTGGCGTCCCCGTTTCCCACAGTTTTCTGTAAATCTCCCTTCCTCTCCCTTACTGTTCTTGTCTTGCTGACGTGGATTCGATTAGGAAAAGATAGACAATTGGTTTTTAAGACCTAAATGACGATGATGCTCTAACACCTACTACCTCTCCAGTACAAACAAAATTAGGGTATTTTGGTCATTTCAAAAATTTGATTGGGCGTGAATCCCTTGGCAGTTGGAATTGATGTGGGGTTTATACTATAAAAAAAAAAAAAAAACAAAAGACTTGAGATTTTGACTCTAGGATTTTATTAGGGGTGCGTTTAGTTGGAATGATAATAAAAATAAAAATGATAATGATAATAGGAATGAAAAAAAAAGTTAATTTATTTATTTAGTTATAATTTTAAGAATTTTTTGAAATAAAATATGAATATTTTTATGTTAATAAATTTATCTTTATGTTATGTATAACACTAATATTTTATTTATCAATGTAATATATAAAATGTAATATAATATAATAAAATTATTATTATATAATATATTATATAATTATGATATATAATATAATAATATTATTAATATAATTATAATATTATAAAATATATTATAAGATTATATAATAAAAATAATAATTGAATTATAATATAATTAAAAATGACAATTATATTATATTATAATATAATATATATAATTACAATATAATTTATAATTATTATATTATATACAATAAATATATTATAATTAATACATTATGTAGTCATGTATAATGCACTATAATGGATAATAATAATAGAATTATAAGATTATATTAATATTTAATTATATTAATTATTACTATATTATTAATTTAATAAAAATTATTATATCGTATAATAAAATAATAGTATTAGAATTATTAGTATAATTATGGTATTATTTTTTTTAAAATATTACAACTATATTATATTATATCATATTATATATATATATATATTATATTATATTATTATTATTATTATATTATATTATAAGATATAATTACATTACAATATATTATATATTATTATAAAATATTAAATAAATATATTATAATTTATAACTATATTATAAATTAATTATTATATTATTATAACTATATTATGTTATAATATTTTTTATTATATATTATATTATATTATAAGATATAACTATTATATAATATATTTTAATTATATTATAATATTAAAGAGTAATTATAGAAAAAAAAAATAAAAAAAAAACTTAGAATGACTATTCATTTGTTAGGTGGGAGACCATTAACTCGAGAATGCAGGGAAAACTCGAGTTTATTTTCGAGTTTGGTCTTGAGTAACCATGAGCCAAACTTTCAATTGGGCCAACTTTCTTCACTCGAGTGGACTTTCTCGAGCAAAAACAAGCAACCGAACAAGCCCTTTTATCTCTTTTTCCCTAAAATTAAAGGTGAAGAGAAACAACGATCTATTAAGAGCTCACATAATGCTCTTTTTATCAAAGCTCTATAATCAATAGAAATAACGATCGATTAAGAGTCATGCCATTGTAGAACACAAGCCACCACAGACACAAAGCAAGAACTCAATAGGTAGAGAGACCACCTCTAAAATTATAAGAGAAATTTGAAAAAACAAAAAAATACATAATATAAGTCTATAACCTAAACGGAAAAACATCATTGTATTTACTAACAAACACAAAACTAAAACAAAAAGGTAAACCTAAAAGACAATAACGAAACTCTGATGACGAATCAACCGTCTCTGATAAAGAGAGAGAATGCCACATCACTACTTGTGAGGGAAAAACAGGAAGAAGGCACGCCTCTTATGCAAGAGAAACCACTTGTAGCCACCCACCACCATCAACCAGGGAGGACATTGTCAAGCACAGATCCACCGTCCCACAGGAACCAAGATCACCACAGTGAAGAAGAACAAGCGTCGGAAATGCCAGTAGCCCACGTTGGGAAAACCCATTAGTGTGGTCAAGAAATTCTTTCATTAATTTAACATTTGATTAGAGATACTCTAATATGTTTCCTTCATGTCTTCTCCAACTTCAGTCTAGTCCTCCTAGTCTTCATTTTTCCCTTTCATTTCTTTATTTCGTTGAGAAGTTGTAAGAAATAGACCTACTTTTAAAATCTTTGAAAGTAAATGCCAGATTTACAATAAACTAAAAATTAATATGCCATTTTGAAATTTCCATTTCTACCATTTTTATAAGGTTTATTTCCATCTTTTTTTTTTTTTTTTTTTTTTTTTTCCTTTTTCTTCTCAAGACTCTTCCCCTACAGCCCCTCTCTCTTTCCTGCCCTCTTCCTGTCTCTCTCCGACCATACTCTCTTTGCCAATCTCTCTCTTTTTCTCTACCAATCTTCCCCTCTCTCCCCTTTCTCTCTCTATCTCTATGCCATAGGATCTCTGTCATCTTCACCTACTTCTTCTTCTTCTTCTTCCTCCTCCTTACAACATCTCTGGTGGTGATTTCGTGAGCTCCAGCCGTGAGTGCGAATAAAGATCTCTGCGACAAAGACCGCGAGTGTGACGATGCAATATTGTCGTGATACCTTCACGAGGCCCTTGGCCTAGCGTCTGCTATGGCGACTAGAGAATGCAAATTTGGCCGAGCGGCAAAAAGTATCGAGGAGAAGAGAGCGAGAGAGAGAGAGAGAGAACCATTTATAAAATTTTTAATTTTAACTTGTTGAATGGAAAAGGTCCCCTATTATTTTTGAATTTTTATATTTTTAAAAAATACTAGTTGAAAATTAGAAAATAAATTTCTCTATTAAATATCACATAAAAATATTATCTGGCGCCAAAAAATGTCTCCTTAGAAGTATTAATTATAGCAAGAGCAAAATAATTTTAAAAAATCAAAAAATGAAAATATAGAATTAAATTATATAGGAGTTTTTGACCCAAAAAAGAAAATTAAGCATGGAGACATTTGAAAGGAACTTTTTAATTAAAAAAAGTGAGAAAACTAAAGTATTTTAAATAAGGATATTGTAAAAAAAAAAATGTAACAATCAAAGAATATTATGAGAAAAAAACAAAGTCAATGAGATAAAAAAAAGGAAGAAAAATAATAAAAAAGTTAAAAAAAAATAATAAGAAGGGGAAAAGTTAAAATGAAAAAAACAAATTAAAATTAAATAAAAGTTTTTGAGTAAAAAATGACATATTTAAAAAGAATTATTTTAATTAAAAAAGTAAGGGAAAAAAAAATTATATCAAAGAATGATATTTTTTTTTAAAAAAGAACAGTTAAAGAATATTAGGGAAAAATAAAAAAGACAACATGTGGCCTGTGACCCCTCTAGGAGCTAAGTCGACTTAACTGCTTTTATATATGTTAGATGTTTGATTAGATGTATATAAAAGATTAAACTATAAAAGTGTCATTAATACAATAAAAAAAAAAAAAAAAAAAAAAAAAAGATTAGTAAAGAGCAAAAAACACACACACAAAAATTCATAAAATAAAAATACAAGAACAAAATATTTTTTATAAAAAGTAAAAATAATAATAAAATAATAATAGAAAAAGAAAAAAAAAAAAAATGAGGGGGAGGGGGTTAGAGGGGCTACCACATGGTAGTTTGAAAAAGGTTATGTGGGGGCACTGGAAAAAAAAAAAAAAAAAGATTTTTTGGTACATCTGTCATGTCAATAGATCAAATTTTTTAATCGCTAGATTTGCTTAATTTTTTGATTTTTACGTGATTTTATGTAGATTCGACGAACATAAAATCTCACCTACGGGTATGTTGACTTACTGAAAAAGATCCCAAAAAAATATGTGTATAGATATGTAACATATAGTTAAATTAATTGAGATTAATTAATCTAATCTGATGGTTAGTGTTAATTAATATGAGATTAGTGAAAGATTTTCAGTTATAATTATCACGTAAATGACATTTCTCCTTTAAAAAAGATTGTTTTGAAATTGACATTGTTATTTCTCGAATAGTTTTAAGTGTTGGTAACTAATTTTTTAAAATTTGAATAATGAGTCATTCTATACTTTATTCAAATTAGACTTTGAAGTCTAATTATCAAATTTGTACAAAAAGCCTAAGCCTATTTTCTTTTTTCTTCCTTTTTACCTTTCTCTTTTTCTCATTTTTCTCTCTTTCTCTCTCTCTCTCTTCCACACTCACTCTCTCTTTCCCTCTCTTCCCATGCCGGCCAAACACCCCGATGAGGATTCCGGTATCCGTTTTTGACATGTCCCAACTTGTTGTATAGATTTGACGAGCTGACCGCGTTGACATGTTGCACAACCTCCAACTCCGCCAGAATTAGGCACAATCAATCGTCGGCTGAAGTTCTAAAAATAACTAAATTTTTATCACGATATCTCTTCCGTCCGACATCCAATCAAGGTGATTCTAGTTCCTATGTATTCAAAATGAAGAGATGAAGAAAAACACGTCCTTTTTCATAGCTCGATTCTAACCAGAGAACCACCATCCATGGTGGCCGGAGTTCTCGCCACTACCGCAGCCGTTTGTCAGAAAACGGAGCCGCCGCCGCCGTCTGAGGAGGTAAGGGGTTTGGATAGTCGTGATTTTAGTGTCAAAACACTGAGAAAGAAGTTAGTAACAAAAGCCCTCAACCAATTTTGAGGTCCTATAGCAGGAGAATTAAGATCAAAGTCGCCAGATTTTATCAATGTTTTTGGGTTTGATCGGAGTATATAAAAGCCAAATTTGGTGAAATTGACTACACCATTGAACTCAGAAGGGTCGATGTAGGGGGGTAGGACTCAAGTCCGCCGTGAAAATATACTCCGGCAACCTCCGCCGCCGTCGGTGGCTAAATTCTGGCAAGTCTCAGTTCTTAGGGTTCCCGACGACCGATCAAAGATTTGAGATCATATCCTGACTTGTTTTGACATGTTGAACGCAATAATGACATTCATTTACGCTAATTCTACTCCGTTGACAAGTTTACCGATACTGTGTACGCATATCGAGGTGAATCTAATGAATTCGTTGAGGTTCAGAGCGAGTCATGGAGCTTCAAGAATAGACGGTTAGGGCAACATAAAGTTATTTGTTGACTAAATTGCCAAGAAGTTTGATATTCTTACCCATATCCTTGTTAGCTTTACTTTAAAAGGAGATCGTATCCTTAGGGGTATAACCTAAAACCTATACAGGCCACTATGGTGGTGTTTGTTTGGTCTTCCATTGGTCGCAAGTAATTTAATTACTTAAATTACTTGCTAGTTGCCTGTAATCTGAATTTCAGTTTATTTACCTTTCCTTAAAAAAGTGGTTTGGTTTTGACTGATTCGTTTAGACCTATACTTTCATTTATTTATTTAGTTTTATAAAATTATATCATACTTGGTCTTTCGCTCACTTTTCCTCTATTTTCAGTGTTTTAATCCCTCCCTCTAGAGTTAACGGTTTAGATTTATAGCATGGCAAGTGGATGCTGATGGATTGAAAGCGTGAGATTCGAAGTGGTTAGTTTATTCTGAATTTGCAGTTTTTAATTATGAGTTGTACTGCATTTCTATATATAAACTGTATTTGGTCGATTCTGTCCCATTTTAAATTTTATGGATTGTTTTAAATATTATTTGTAAAAGAAAGATTCCGGTAATATATGTTAATATCTATTTTGGTATTTGTACATTTTATTTTATTTTTATGGATGTTCCTTAATTAATTCAGTTTAATTAAGTTAAATTTTAAATTAAACTCCAATAATCACGTCCCTCTCCTTAGGGTCGTGACAGTTTTTAGTATCAGAGTACGGCTTCAAATTCTATGAGAAATCGAGCCCGTGTGAGATTTCTATTGAGTTTTATTGTTCTTTTAACAGTTTTTTATCGGGACATGTCGTTCAATACTAATTAATACATGATATAGTTACATGATGCATTACATCAAATTACCTTACTGGAGTTCGTTTCATCCATTAATGTTGATTACGCATTTTGGTCCAAATTTTTTTAAACAATATATGATTCGGACCCCAAAAAAAAAAAAAGGCAATACATAACACATATTATTAAGTTTCTATTATGTTTATATCATTACAAAGGATTTGGAGATTACCTGTTCCCTAATTCCAAATTCGAATCCCCCTCCATGTCTCGTTAATAAGATCTTGCAACATTAAAAAACAATAACTCAACAACTAGAGAAAACTTTTCATCTGGTTGCTAATATCTTTCCATTTAAAATCTTTTTTTTTTTTTTTTTCAAGTAAATGATGAGAGGTGATAATTGATATCATGAACAATTAAAACGTCTTAATTAGATTGACACCCTCTAACTGAAGTATCGTTTACTAAACTCTTGACGGATTATTTACCAAATGACATTTTCTTACTGCATTTTTTTTTTAAAAAAAAGGTCAAAATTTTTATTTTTTACATAAATGCCTAAGCCTTTTAGGAAAATCGTCGTTTTCTTATAGTAGTCAATCAATAATTGATCGATTCATTATTATAATTTATTAATAATTTATTATTAATAACACACGTAATTTATTGATTCAAATTGATTAATTATTAATCGATTTTAGTTAATTATATAAAATTATCAAATTTATCAATGACAAACTAAATTTAGTTAGTGGTAGACCTGACATTAAGTTAATTAGTGATTGATCAATAAAAAAAAGACCATTTTACTAATTTTACAAAACTTCACCCATTTATTAATAAAACCCTTAAAAAAAGGGCCACTTGACTCAATATCCCAATAAAATAAAAGGAATTAACGGAAGTTGTTACAAATTCCATTAGGCGAAAACACAAAACAATGGAAAAAGTCCACTCAAAAAAGAAATTAGGCCCCATTCACTTTATAAATTTAAGTTTAAAATTTGAGTTTTACTACAGTAAAAAGTTTTTAAAAACAGTCACATCTAATTTTTTATTACAGTAAAAAACTCTCACATAAAATCACATCTCAACTCAAATTATAAATTCAAATCAGTAAAATAAATAAATCCATAATTTCAACAGAAATGGGTCCATTGAGAGACTTTCCCTTTCCCTACGTCCATGCTCTGAAAACAGAGCTCCATTTAAACCTTCTAAGTAAAACCCAAAGAAGAAAAAGGAGTACTCAATCTCAGTGCCTTTAAGAAAATTTACAATAGGGAGAGCGATGATATTCATAGTAATCATGGATTTGTAGAAATTTCGGATATATCCAATCCAATACCATTCTTTCGATTGCAACTGAACTGCTGCGATTGGATTGAAAATGAACCACATAATTAAGTGGAGTCATTTTCAATCTAAAGATCCTTCAACCATAAAATAATGAGTAAAAGCAACGGCCGGAATGACGCGCAAAAATCCTGCCTCAAAAGCAAAAGAAATGCTATATTTAAATTAAAAGTTCACGTTGTTTTTCGTTTTTTCTATTATTCTCTTTCTTTCTTTGTTTCTTTATTTCTTTCATTTTAATTGTTGATGCAAAATAAACGAAAATAGACCAATATTAAAAGATTAAAAAAATATACAAGTTAATTTTTAATTATAAAAATTAACAGATCATAACTTGTCAAGTTATAATTTATAATCAGATAAGTTATAGATAAAATTGTCAAATTATGATTCATAATTAAATAAGTTATGGATAAAAACTGTGAATTATGAACAATAACTTGTCAAGTTATGATTCATAACTAGACAAATTATGGATAAAAATAATAATTTAACATATTTCTTAACTTATGTAAACTATTAATCTATTAATTTTAATTCATCTCAAATCTTACTCTCTAAAATCAATTTACAACTCTCGTCTAAACCTATCAAATGGGTCAGGCTGTACCGACACAACTGATTTAAGGGAAATAGTAGAAAATAGGCCAATATAAAAAGCTTAAGAAAGGAAATAGGCCAATTTTTAGTTATAGAAATTAATAGGCCATAACTTGTCAAGTTATGGTTCATAACCAGATAAGTTATGGATAAACTTGTCAAGTTATGATTCATAACCGGACAAGTTATGGACAATTATGAATAATAACTTGTCAAGTTATGGTTCATAACCGCATGTTTTATGGACGAAAATAATAATTTGGCCTATTTATTAACTTATGTGAACTATTGGCCTATTAATTTTAATTCATCTCAAATTTTAGCCTATTTTCCTCTTTCTCCCCTGATTTAATTAGACGGTAAGCAGATCGTACTATAATCGTGTTTAGCACGCACGATCTATTATTTGTTCATGTCGTGTCGGGCTGATCCACAAATTCCCACTAATTGGCCCGATATATAGTCCGCTAACTCTTGATGTACCATGGCATGTCCGTCCCTCATTTAATCTTGTTAGCCCATTTAAACCCATATTGGCCCATCAAATTTTAATATTAGCTTTTAAAATTTTGATTTTTTTTTTTAAATTCAAAGGAGCTATTTTAATTTTTAAGGAAACCGTTTAAATACACATAAGAAAAATAGTTGTGACAAGATCATAGAAAAGGTTGTGACATTAGTTGAGAATTTAATTTTTTTTTTCCTTCTGATTAATTGTGACCAGAATGGTACAAAGTGATCATCCGAGTCTTTTGTTTTCCTTAGGTCTTGTTAGGTCCGGGGAAAAGAGAGTAACGCGACACATATTTTGAAAATTTCAGGTTTCTATTTACGCTATTATAAATAAATATTATAAAAGAGGTAATATATAATTGAGCTGCTAAATTAATGAAAACCTAGCTGAAAGCGAAAACACATTCAAAATTCGATCAACCAATTTATGGAAGTAAATATCAAATTTTATTATTAATAATAAGAGTTGTCATAATAATAATAATAATAATAATAATAATAAATAATAATAATAATAATAATAATAATAATAATTATTATTATTATTATTATTATTATTATTATTATTATTTGTTATTACTTGTACCATTTATTATTATTATTTAGCTCAATTTAAACTTATACAAATTCTAAATTCTATGGTAGGTTTTCAATTGTATAATGAAAAAATGCTAAAGCATTACTTGCTATTACACTAGTTTTTCTTTTGAAAAATATTATCATCACTTTTTCTGTTACTTTTTTTTATCAATTACTGCATTTGATGTTTAATACATAAATTTTACTATCTTATTTTCTATTTAGATAATAATATATTATATTAATAAAGTTCACGTGACAATCATTTAATATAGAGAGTAACATAAAAAGTGATGCTGATATTCTTTTTCTTTTATCAAACTAGATTTTACTATATGTTAATGTTAACTCACGAAATTTCCACAGGTCGTATCACAAAAAAAAAAAAAAAAAAAAAAAAAAAAAAAAAAAAAGCCTTTCACTTAAAAAACAAGGGTACTGTGTACCTTCCAAGGTGGAAGGCACAATATATTGATACTTCCAGAAAACAAACAAAGTGCAATAATTGTCCAAGTATAGATATTTTGAAAGTTTTCAGATCCCAGATCCGTGGAAAAAGTTTTATGCATGATGCTACATGATACAACAACAACAACAACAACAACAACAATTGTAACCAACGAAATTAGCAACAACAACAACAACAATTGTAACCAACGAAATCGCTAATTTGCTGTCATTCAAACAAGCAACTACATAATTAGGAAGAAAAGAATGATCCCTTCTCCTTAATTTTATTTCCAGAAAACATGGGATGATCACTAAAAGGATAGATATCACGGATCAATTAGCAAATTAAATGCCAAAGTCACAGGCTTGAAATCCCAGGATTCAGAGAAGCAAACGCCAAAAACTCCTTATCACTCTCCAAAACCTTCATTTGCTTTTCTTCCAACGTAATCCATGCTTCGATCCCCTTACCCCACTGCGCATCAATGAAAACGACGAGGTTCCTAAAGACAGGCCCAACTTTTCCCATCACTCCCACCCAAAACGGCTTCCCCCACCCGAAATCGATGTCGTTGAAGAGGCCATTCCACCCGGTGAAGGCGAAGATGTCCGGTTTTTCTGACTCCATCGAGAACATCGCTTCTATTTGGCTCAAAAGCTCCGATATCATCGCGAACCCCTCTTGGCCGTGCATGCTTTCCAGAAAATCGTTGTCGAAACCTTCAAGAGCTTCCTTTAGCAGTCCAACCAGCTGGTGGAGCTCTCTCTCCGTTTCGTTCGCAGGATTCGCGGCCGCAAAGGCCCACCAGAAGAGATTTCCCGTCGAGTTTTCCAGCGAGTAGGGCTTCTTTACTCTCGGCCTCATGTTAACCGCGTGAGCCGCCACTGAGAGCTTTGGTGAACCTGTATTTGGATATGTCAACAAAACTAGTTACTATAGGGTACCATTGGTCACCCAAATCATATTAGTAATGTTAATCTTTTGTTAGTGGAAAGAGGAATTATTCTTTAGATTTGAAGGAAAAAAGTGAAACAATTTTGCTCACAATTTATGTAATTTGTTGAACTAATTATTTGTCCTTCAGATTATTCATGAATCATGATTTGCTATATAATTAACTCAAATTATATTTCTTTTTTGAATTTTGGTGATTAGTCATGTCTAATCATTATATGTTATATCATCTTTAAAGCTTGAATGAATAAGGAAACAAGTATAAAGCCAATTCATAATGGGAAATATGTACATCCAAGAAAGGAGTTCTTATACATTCAGCACAACAAATATTTCATTTACTGGAGAACAGGATGTTTACATTTCTATTTCAAAAAACAAAACAAAAAAGTCCTTATTTTCAATTTTTTGTTAAACAATGAAACTGAATAATTAAGAGTTACTATACAATCATTAATTAAGAAAATAACGCAGTTTGTATTATTGTACTTCATGTGTAATATTTAAACATGCATGAGTTAGGACACAACACATGACCAGAATAAATATCTTGTTGTTATTATATAGTTTGAGAATATAATTACATAATATAAATATCTCATCAAACCTAATTTTTATGTGCTATGCGTGTAGGATTCGTGCATGTGTACCATTTTTCTTGTTCCCTTCCATATCTCCTTAATAATAATATATCACCTTATAATTTTTTAATTAATGTGTCATAATATTATTAGAGAGACAGGAAAGAGACATTCATAAAGAGATACAGGATTTGGTTCCGTGTGGTGGAAGGATATTTATATGGCCTTAAGAATAAGTGTTATACTTAGTGTTGGACTATTCTATTTTCAGTACATATTACCAATGGACGCCAAGGGACTGACTCCCTCTCCTTTTGGAGTATCCTTTCTCTCTTACCTGAGACCGCCCAAGAGGCCGCCGTCGCATGCTTCCATATAAAACCGGTGAGTGCCTCGTTGCGCGACGGCTTTGGGACCCGATCACTTTTGGCTTTGGCTCTCAAAGTGGCTATGGCTTTGGCATCGAACACGAATCTCTTGGTGACATAATTAGTTTCCTTGAACCACATTTCGTCCATCAAATCCAGATGGCTCTGGGGCAAGTCTCTCGGCGGAAAAGCCGATGAAGCTCCGGCGAGATTTGGAAGTACGACCTTTTCAGGAGAGTTTGTGAACTCAGCTGCCCACGTTTTGAGCAAATACATCACCGTCGCTCCATCGCAAAACTTGTGGCTTAAGGAAATACCTAGAGCTATTCCTCCGCAGGCAAAGATGCTCACCTGTATTACAGAAAAATATACGGTTAATCAAATTGCTAGAAGACATATATACCTTAGCAGATCAAAAAACTTCTCTAATATATTACTATATATACATATATATGTTTGAAACTTCTCTAATAAATTATGGATAACAAATATGTATGCTTATATATATATATATATATATATATATATATGTTTCTCGTAATGAGGTCTAAAATTGTGTATGTTTATATATATATATATATATATATATATATATGTTTCTCGTAATGAGGTTTAAAATTGACGTGGTTGTAAATATAATGTTGTGTCAATTCCACCATTTTGATTATATAAATCTCCTAACATATCATGTATGTCTATCCTACATATATTTAAAAGCTAGCATAATCAACATAAGATAACACACACACGTGCATATAATTAAGGTAATATGTTAGCAGATCAAAAAACTTCTCTCTAAATTTTATTGTATATAACCTTATTAATTGTGACTTTAATTGCCAAATGTTATACAAATCCTCGTCACTTATATTTAGCACTACCTGAAAAGCGACCTGAGGAAGCGATGAGGTTTCTGCAGCTTCCTTGCGAAAGGGAGGGAAGGGGAGGAAGTGGTCTAAGGACTCGGTATCCCTGAGTTTGAAATACTCGGACATACGACAATTGACTCTGGCTTCCACGTAGAGAAGCCCGGCGTCGAAGTCGTCGACGTAGAGGTTGTTTTTGATCCTGCCGGCGAACGGGTAGTGGAGGTTGAGAGCCTCCGAGAGCGACTTCTTCAGCTGGGCGAGGATTTCTTGCAGATTATTATCATTATCATTACCATTATAATTATTATTGTTGAAGTTGTGATTTTGATCAATATAATGACCTAATTT
Source organism: Morus alba (assembly GCA_012066045.3). Taxonomy (NCBI): domain Eukaryota; kingdom Viridiplantae; phylum Streptophyta; class Magnoliopsida; order Rosales; family Moraceae; genus Morus; species Morus alba. Next base: position 11,963,186 of record CP050234.2, read on the forward strand.
AGCATTCGGATAGAAGATGATTCCTGCTGGGTAAGTGAGAGGAGTGAGCTGGTCAAAGAGGCATAACTTGTAGGGTTTCAGATGGTGCAGAAATGGGTTTGATGGTTTGACGTATTCTCTTGAGATGGTGATGACTTGCATATTTTTTTTTTTTTTGGTTAACCACAAGTACTGCTTTGATTTGGAGTGATAGAAGACTAATATGTGTGCGTGTATACAAATGTGCCATATATAAGGGTTTGGTGGCCGTACAGAAATAATTAATGAAATGTACGAGATGAATTTATTGCTTCTGCAATTTTTAATATTGGATGGTTGTAATTTTTAATATTGGATGGTTGCAATTTTTAATATGTCTAAAAAGTGGACTCATGATCAAAGTGATGCTTATAATGCTTATTGGTACCACGGGATGCCTATTTATAATTCGCTTGTTTTCTCCATGTCATTACTCAAAAGAGTGCTCGATTACTGTCATAGTGGTTGGGCCACTCATTGTGATGGTATAACAATTTTCCTCTTAAAAGAACAAATGGACTTTTTCGTTGGGACCTGTTTTTAATTATTAGATGGAGTAAAAATTATATTAAATTAAAAAAATATATAAATTTAATGATTAAAAGTAGAGAATTAATTATATTTTTTTATCTTATTAAAAAGTTCTCGAAAAAAGATAAAAAAATAAAGGACATTTCGGCTTTTGGCTTTTGAATTTTTAGATATGTTTAGTTCGTTGATTTGAATTTTTAATTTGAATTGAGATGTAATTTTATGTGTGAGTTTTTTGTTGTAGTAAAAAAAAAAATTAAATGTGATTATTTTTTTAGAGTTTTTTACTATAACAAAACTCAAATTTTAAACTCAAATCGGTGAAATGAATGATGCCTCAATTTTAAAAATCTTGAATTATAAGATCTCAAACTTCCAAAAAGGTTTCTTTATTGGTCCTTTTGTTAACCTTATCTTGTCCTGAATAATAAATTAATGTTATGTTTGGTAGAGGGATTCGTTCCCTGATTCAAATCATGATTTATAGTTCGCTATAATATTTTCTTTCACAAAAAATACACGAAAATTGAAAATAGTTCGAATTACATAGTTTAAATCCTCTAACCAAATGTAAGTCACAAGCTTAAGTTTCTTGGCATTTGGGCTCACAACTTTCTGTATTTTGTATTTGACATTTTCTTTAACTTCGAAAGGAAAATTTTGGTGTTCGTTTGATTTTTTTATTCACATTTTAAAATTTATTACGGTTTTTTAATATTTTTTAATAAAATTAAAATCTCACCATAATCAAACTTTTAATTCGACGATTGAAATGAAAGGCTCGTTTAGGAGAGTTCGTGTTTTTATTTTAAGCAGTAGAAGAAGAGAAACATAGGTTATAATCTTTTAATTATATTTGAAGTGTATAAGAATGAGCTTCTTTATTTCATAGAAAATTTTGAACCCGTTTAGGCAAACAAGTCAAGAATACTTATTGTTGTAAAAAGCAACAATAAGTAATGTAATACAAGAATATGGATGAAAATATTTAGTTTATTCTTCATAAATAAAAGGTTAAAAATGTAAATAAAAAATCTTTTCATATGTCCTTTTCTTCATAAGTAGAACTAAGGAAATACTTTATTCTAAAAGAGCTTATAAAAGTTAAAATTGTCTATTTAAATAAAAAAGTAATTTTTAGACTAAATAAGCTAAAAACCATTTTTTAAACCAATCTAAAGAGACTCAAAATCAATAATGGAGAGGGAAATTATATTTGCAGCCGGCCTTAAAATAATAAAGACACACCCAAATTAGTAAAATTACAAAAGAGGACAACTTAGAGAAAGATATAAGAATCTTAAAAAAAGATATAAGAATTATACTTATGTATATGGCTATGAAAGTTCCCACAGTCACAGTACCCCTTGCTCACTTCCCTCGTCTTCTCCCAAATTCATCTCTTCCACCTCTCTCCTTTCTTCAGTTTTAACAATCTCTCACAAATATACCTTGTTTTCTTTTTATCATCATTTTTATTAATAATATTCTTAATTCATTCTCCCATTAAAGCCTAAATAATCGCTATATATATATATATATATATATATATTCATTTTTATTATGTCCTTGTGATGCAGATAATTTGGCCAAAATTACTAGAAGCATTGAGAAAACCCAACACGGAAAGAGAGAGGGGGAAAAAAGAAAACTGACAAGATGAAATTTAAACCTTGATATACATATACATATATAAATATATATATATATATATATTTATATATATTTCGTTTCAACCGTGTCTCTATTTAATACTTTTTTTTGCTTGAAAGTCTCCATTTAATACTTTGCCTAAATGTATATTCAAATCAGATTAATCTAACTTAATGTAATCAAGGATAAAACAGCTTCTTTTGAAGGAAAGAAAGAAAATTCAGAGGACTTTTAAAATCGGTTGTCGTCAAATATTTTATATAAAAAAAAGTTGTTGCCTGTGGGGTGCAGAGTGTATAGTGTAAACCCTTTGAGTTTATCCCTAAAAAAAAAAAAAAAAAAAAAAAAAAAAACCCTTTGAGTTTAAGGGTATAAGTGTAATAAAAGGAATAATTTTCAGAATGGGTGTCGATAAAGATATGAGGTACGAATATAATTTCCTTTCTGCCTTTTTTTTTTTTTTTGAAAGGTTCTATCTACCTGTTTATAAGTAAATACCATAATAAATGTCATTATTTTAAGTTTTATTTTGCGCCTTAGGTCCGCAAAAAATGTCTATTTGTTTGGATGGAACATCCTCAGAAGCTCCCCTTTTTAAAGTATAACGTATTATTTTTGTCCAAACATAATGTTAAAATACGCTAACATAAAATTGATTATGATAATTAATGACAACAAAGTGATTGAGCATAAACAAAAAAAAAATCATAAATGAAATTGAGGAAATTGGCCATCCATTCCATTATATTTTGTGTAATAAGTGGGTTCCACATTACACCAATATTGTAACTAAATAATGTCAACACCATAAATAATCGTCTAATTACATACTTTTGTTTGTTAAAGATCTTCAATATCATAGGATTATAAAAAGTATATAATTGGACAACTAACAGTTGTATGTGTATTTGTTGCACCTCTCTGTCAAAAAACATTTATTTTTTTGCGGACTTGAGACACGAAAAAAAAATCAAAATATTATCTCTCATGACATTTAATAATAGAAAGAAGACAAGTAAGAGTGTAGGGAATTAAGTGTAAAAATTCTTAAAATAGGGACCCATGACGCCAACAAATTATGAGTTTTGGGGTCTGAGTGTTCAAATACTTAAAATGGGGATTAATGATGCCAACACATTAAGAGTTTGGGGACCTGAGTGTCTAAATTCTTAAAATGGGGACTTTAGTGCTAAAGGTTACAAAATTTGGGACTCTTGGCTCAAAAACTCATTCTTAAATTTAATTAAATTAATAATGTACCTATCACAGATGACTTGAAATTTTACAGAAATAGTCACATTAAGGGTAAGATTGTCTCTTTATTATTGTTAAAAAAGCTTAAAAATTGGAGCCTTTTGTAATTAATAATACAACCATGTATTAGAATTTTAATTTATTATGTAAGGTGATTATGTCCTTTATATTTTAGAAATCTTTATTTATTTTAGTGTCAAAGACTAAAAAGAGTAAGAATCCAATGTGTTAGGAAAGGCATGCAGCATCAATAGGATATCACCAGCGTAGAAAGCTCCATAATTTTATTTGCGCCTCTATCATTCTTGACATGATTTATTTATGAATCCACATGTTCTTTTGAAGAATAGGGCACTAACGCAGGAGCATCTTCAAGTTCTTAAATTTCTTGTCGTTTGTGTCGATTGCTATGAGCTAAGACTTTGTTGTCGTTTCTTCTAGTTTCTTAAACTCAGGGTCGTTTTGTATTCCCTCTCCGGTGAGAAACAAACCGGAAAAATGAAAATAAAGAGGACCAAAAAAGTAGTAATAACAAGAAAGATAAAACCAAAATAAAGACAATTGACTGGATAACGGTCTAGTTAGAGCACAAAACACTTGAATAAAATAATAAACAGTAATTGAACAAAGGTCGACATGCCATCATTTGTCCATGGGCCGTACAGATTGGGCCTACAGGATGGCAAATGAACAAAGCATCATTGCCCTGATTTTCATGAACGACAACATTGCTAAGTATGTCGTTTGCCTTCAATTAATTTATGCATTAGTGGAATTGTCGTCCTTGTTCTTGAAACGACATTAGCATTTTGTATATTCGAGGAGTCGTTTATTTAACTATCACTCTTATTTCTTTCTCATCATTTGGTAGAGTATCACTCTTGCTAAGTATGTGGGTTCAGAATTAACGTTACTTATAGTTAAATTGCTTCCAAACCACACCCCACGATATTATTCCCTGCGAAAATCCAATTGTTGGATAATCGAAAGAGTATGATTTTTTGATTTTGAAGTGGTTGGACTGGTATGGACCAAATTGTACTATTCTTTTCAGAATTCGTATTTTGTTGAAGAATGGTTAATATAGGTCGTTCGGCAAACTAATCGATCGAGTCGTCAATTTCTAGCATAAATTAGCGAGGTTGTTGGCAAATTTTTGTCACTATGATTACGAGATACATAATATAGATAGTTAAGTAATAATATGTTGTTTCACATAGTAGAAGCATGCTAGTAAAAAATTACATAATGAATAGAAACATAGACCCCAAACTTGCATTATTAGCCCGAATTTTGCCAACCTAGATATACGGCTCCATAACACACATCACATATACTACCACTGAGATAATATGAAAAAACAAGTGATAAATCCCAGAACGTAAAAGGGACAATTTGTTTTCCTTTTTTTTTTTTTTTTTTTATTGAAGGAAAAGACAATTATTTGTTCTATATATTAGACGTTCCCGGTATATAGATACTCCAGACGAGCCTGCAGATAACGAGAGCGACTCAAACCATATTTTCAAGAGGTTTGAGTTAAAACTGCAGAGACCATAGTGTTCATGCCACACATACCGTGGCCTCGACAGAGCTTGTAATATCCGTTCTCCCCCCACTGCTTTCCCCATGAATTCTTGATGATCCAGTAGGGTTTGTACCCAAACCTGAGAATGGAGTAACCTCTGGAGCCGTATCCGACGAGCAAAACGCCGTGGTTCACCCATCGCTTCCCGCAGATTAGGGGACACGACACTCCCCCTATGTACGTTTGCATGAACACGGCATTTAACCCCACTGCACATATATAAATTTACATGTACGTTACATACGCACAATTCAATCCTTATAAGCATTGCAAAAAATCAAGTAGTTGAAATGTAGACATATGGATATTATTGTTTCTCATTATAGAAAAGTTGCACAAAATAATGCAAGCACCAAAGAGTACTTGACTATCTACCTTTTTCTCCTCTCTATATTTATGCAATATGTATTATCCTATATTAATTTTTGGGATAAGTGCCATAGACATATATTACAAAACTAAGGGGCTATGTAATTTCAAACTCTAGATGGTGTAAATAATATGTTAATTAGTTGGACAGGAAATGGGATTCATGTTACGCAAAAGTACTACTACTAAAAGCAATTAACTAACTATTATATCAATAATATGTTAAATTAGAGGATGATAATATTCCCTTAAAACCCGTTTAGTTCGCTAATTCAAGTTTTTAATTTGAATTGAGATGTGACTTTATGTGAGAACTTTTTAGTTAGCAAAAAAATTAGATGTATGATTGTTTCTGAAAACTTTCAATCCTGTTACTCATTAAGATCCTAGAAGATTTCACAAAACCCCTATCGCTTATTTTTTGACTTTATAGAAATATATTAGCTCCTGAGAATCACAATAGGTGTATTAGTAATTGTATGGTTAGAAAGAGAAATATCCGCAGGGATACAAGTTCACGCCAGACCTTTGGGAGTTCTTCCAGATGGGGCAAAGCTACTTTTCAATTATTGTAACAAAACTTGAATTCTAAACTCGAATTAGAGAAATGAACAGGGTTTACTATGAACTGGCCCCAAAATTAATATACCTGCGAGAGGACCGTGGTGGACTAGATTTGCAGCAATCTGGTTCTCATCAATAGGAATGTTGGTAAAATTGGCAACTTTTACAGCCACTTTGTCTGGATTGAATTTGCACTCGCCCTTTTTTCCGGTGTAGGGATAGGAACTCCCCTCTTCTAATCCTCCCGCCTCCATCAAATACTTGTAGGCATTCGTCATCAGTCCCCCACCGCAACCGTTGTCACAAGCGTCCTTCTCGGTTGCGTCGCACTTTGCGCCGCAAAAAGTTTCAAAAATTAAGGGAACTAATTCAGAGAGAGCTCGAGCTCTATATATACTTGTTTTACACACACACGTAAATATAATAATAACAATAATACATGTGCCAAAGGAAACTAATTAATTACCGTGTGATCACAATCGACAAGCTGTTGTTCACTGAGATTGAGAAGCTTGCCAGTTACAATAAAATTAGCCCCTTCAACAGCTCCTGTGGTGCTAAAAGCCCAGCATGATCCACATGAACCCTGCATCAACATTATGTAACTAATCACCCTAGTAGCCTATAGCACTAATAACTGTGCCTCGAATTTCCAGTAGTAAACTAAACAATAATGATATTTTTTTTTTAAAAAAAAACAGAGATAAAATGGAGGATTATAAGGGAGAGATAAAATTTTAAGAGTAAAAGAAGAAAAACAACAAAATTTGTAAAAGTGCAAGAAGAAAGGAAAAAGAGAAAAAGACAGACACAAAAGTATAAAATAGAGAGACCAAATCTTTGAATAATGAGTTAAGGTAACTCTCCTTTATATATATATATATATATATATATTATATAGATGTATAGATATAGATGATACAATTCTTAATTTCCATTAAGATCCAGAGATGTCTCAAGATCAACGGCCAGGTTGCACTAATTAAAGGGGTGAGATGGTCTTTTCATGGTAATGGGCTTGCACGCCATCATTTGTCCATGGGCCGTATAGATTGGGCCTACAGGATGGCAAATGAACAAAGGTCCACATGCCATCATTGCCCTGATTTTCATGAACGACAACATTGCTAAGTATGTCGTTTGCCTTCAATTAATTTATGCATTAGTGGAATTGTCGTCCTTGTTCTTGAAACGACATTAGCATTTTGTATATTCGAGGAGTCGTTTATTTAACTATCACTCTTATTTCACTCTTGTTATTTTTCACTCTTATTTCTCTCGTATCATTTGGTAAGCTGTCAGTATTGTTTGTGAAGGTGTGGGTTCAGAATTAACGTTAGTTTTATGAAATAGGTAATCAAATAGGTAATATTTTGTGAAGTAATGAGGGAAAAAAGAGCTAGTTTTATGTTGCAGGGACATTATTATAACTAGAACAGAGAACCTAATTAAATAAACCAAAACAATTTGTCATTTTAGGTACTCATAGCAAGTGATAGAGCTATATCTATGCATCCATTTTTGTTACATCTGAACTGAAAAATATGTAAAATAGTACATAATGAAAAAAATGAAAACATACACTAAAGAGAAACAATATATACTAACTTGCATCTTAACTCTCCGGCAATATATACTAAAGAGAAACAATATATACTAGCTTATAAAAAAAAGTAAAATCCTAAGAAATAGAATAGAAAAAGATCAGAAATAGAATACTAACTTGCATCTTAACATCGGTAACAGCTCCCTTGTCTCTCCAATCAAAACTCTCCGGCAAGTGGCCACCTCCATCGACCTCCGCCGCCGCCGCCGAAGAATTCGCAACGTTCCCGTGGCCGAATCCGGGGCCACCCCGAAAGCCGGTGTACATGCTGTCGAACTCCTCCTCGGAGAGGTCGGAGAAGGGCGTGACGCCGTGCACGGCGGTGGGATCTAGAGCCTGGTGTTCGGCGGCCCTGAGCATGTTCCTGGCGAAGATCCCGAGGCGGCGCACGTACTCCTCTCTACTTCCGTAGGTCTTTCCGTACTTCTCCATGAAGATCTTGAACTTCTTCTCCGTCCCCAGAAGCTCGTTTCCCGAGAATTTCGGGTGAAGGTCGTCTGTCACTTGGTGGATTACTGGGTCCTGATATCCGAGAGCCATAGTGAGAGTGAGTGCGCAGGTTAAGGCTGCTGCGACCACCGCGCACGTTAGTCCCCCCATCGATATCCTCTCGCTGCTTCTTTCTTCTTCTCCTCCTCTTCTGGTTTGGCTTTGTAAGACAGATTTTCCGTTGTTTTACGTTTTTACCCTTTCTGATGGATTCTTAGAAAATTTGCTTTTCTTTAATTAAAAGACGAAAATATTCTAGCTTTAGGAGATAACGAGTACGTCGAGATTTGATAATTAGACATTTGTTGAAAAACGATGGACAAGTTTCATGTATTTTCGGATGTGACGTATACTAAGGGTATAACGGTAAATATATCTTTATTAGAAACGGTGCTTTGCATGCAGAGACGTTCGTATCCAAGAATCCAACACGTAGAAGTTGCAACCATTTGTTTTTGACACGTCTTTAACTAGTATTGCTCCTCCTGGCGTTGTCGTCTTGTAGAACAAACTCATATTTTATTCTTTTTCTAATGCTTGGTGTGAAGTATTTTTCATAGTTTTCTTCGATCCTTATAACGTTCGTTCGTGGGAAGAGCTGAAATTAGAAAAAACTTAACGAATATATCTCAGCCATCTCCAACGTAAATGTGTTAATTAACATCAAAAATATAATATAGTAGGTTATTTTCATTTCTATTTTAATATATAATGCTATTTAAAATATTAAATATATATTTTTTCATAATTATTAAGCTTTACAAGTTGAAAAAATAAATTTTTATTTTTAAAATAGTTAAAAAATGTAAAAATTACAATAATTATATAGAAAAGTAAACATTTCAAAACTTAGTCAAATTTTCTATATGCTATATTAGTGAGAAATTTATCATAAAATATAACATATGAAAAATTTAACATAATAAATATCATTGCATTAAATAGTGTTTTTACATTTAAATATTAAATTTATAATTAATATATTAATTATAGTATTGTGTTAGAGATACTGTAGGTATCTATAAAGCCCACACTCCAATTTATTAAAAACATTAAAAAACAAAGTTAAGAATCTAAGAATCCAACCACAAGGACAATAAGTATTGGGCTTTTTATGGAACTACTTCATATTCTTAAGTTGGAATGACTTATACCTGAGAGAAAAAAAAAAAAAAAAAAAAAACATTTGTGAAGAGTGCCATAGTCATAGTCATGTCATAAGATTATACTTGGACTATCAAACATACTTTTAAATATCCATCCACCGAATACTTGATGCTTACCGAGCAATATCTACGAATTACTAACATTAATTATTGGTGACAGAGGTGGTGATACCGGCCGATATCTAAATACTATTTGCCATGATGATCAGTATCCATTCAGATATCGAATGATTACAGACAGTATATGCTCTTAACCACCATTAGTACCAGCGGCGCCACCGTTGGAATACTATAAATAAATAAAAAACAAAAAACAAAAAAAACAAAAAAAACAAAAAAAAAAAAAAAAAAAAAAAAAAAAAAAAAAAAAAAACAAAACAAAATTCATCTGAATCATTGAAAAAACATTAAACATTGCAAAATCATTTCACAAAGTCAACGCCGTGATAACTACCAGCGGTATCCACACAGTGATATCAGCCGGCTGGCATTCACCATGGATACTTTACAGTCACCGAGCAGTGACCGCCGCAATCCACCTAGAACAGCCATCATCATCAGCAGTGGCAGAATGTACTGCCACAAAAAAATATCCAAAAATTACAAAAGTATTCATAAAAGCAGAAATAATGTATAAATTTACACAAAAGAAATTCATAAAAATTCCAAAAAGTGATAAGACAACTGCACGAAATCGATCAAAAAACATCAAAAAACATATTTCGTCAGGCTGTGGTTAGGAGATCAATGAGAAGGAACTCGCTATCTCCAACGGGAAGAAGATTTGGTCTCAAAAGTTCCGAGGAACATGCCATCTCCACAACGAGAAAGAGATCTTTCCTTCCTTAGTATCGATGTCGGGGAGGCAAGAAGGAGATTTTCAGAGGTTGTCGTGTCTTTAATCGTGTGGGTAGAAGAGGTTTTAGCCGACGCGAGATCTTGTCGCCACGGTGTCGTTGTTGCAAGTGGGAAGCAGAACTTAAATCCGCATCTGAAATCTCTCGGGTTCTCCTCAACGCAGATCGGTGTGGACTTCGACAGAGAATGACTTGCCGGTGAGAAGGAAGAAGGCTGGCAAAGGTGAGAGAGAGAGAGAGGGGAGGTCGGGATTACGAGGGAGATATACGTTGGGCGAAGGCAACCAAAGGGAATCGAATGGCTGTTGGAGTTTGGTGGAGGCAGCTAGCGTGCGCGCATGCAGAAGAAAGAGTAGGAGAGAGAAAGAAAGCGAGAGGGAAAAGGAAGGAAAAGAATTCTAATCAAATATGAGGGTATTTTAGTCCTTTTAGGATTCGTTTAGTTCGCTGATTTGAATTTTTAATTTGAGTTGAGATGCAACTTTACGTGAGAGTTATTTACTATAGTTAAAAAGTTAGATATGACTATTTCTAAGAGCTTTTTACTATAGCAAAACTCGAATTCTAAACTTGAATTATCGCAATAAACGGAACCTTAAACTCAATTTTGTTTTGCCATAGGACAAAAAAAAAGAATGTCTAAAGAGTACAAGTAAAAGTTGAGCCTCAATCAAAACTCATGGTATTTCCAATAATAATTGCTAATATTAATCTTCAATTGTGATTTTTTTTTTTTGAGAATTTTTATGGTGGAGAAGACTATTTTACTCCACCGTAAGGAACCGTAGTTTTTAAGCGTTGAATTAGTTTTTAATAGTTAGATTTGTACATGTTCACATTAAAAATTTATAATTCGTTACATAAAACTGCTTATATTGTAGATCAAACTATTAAAAATTTAATTTAGTGATTAAAACACAATTCCTATTGAGACAACTTAATCATCTTTTACACCATAAATGCAAGTGAAGAACTATGTTGGTGGAGATTTTGAAAGTAGTTTTTGGGTATTTTGTGAAATCGTATGCTTGTTATGAATCAATAATTGAAGATGGTGATGATCAAATCCTTAAGGAATAATCGTTTCCAAAACAGGGCCACAGTTTAGGCGTTCTAATAACATAAGATTAACGTTATACAAGAGGGTGCTAAAGTTAAAGCTTAAGGAATGTATTTTGAAGCGAAAACTAATTTATGCTTTACTTACTAAGCAATATGCTTGTATAGTTCTTGATGCATGTAAGCTTTTTGATAGAAGCTCTAATTAATTGAGTAAGAATGGTCTAAGGTCCAATAACAAGTTTAGAGATTCTAAGATTTGAAACTTGTAATCCTGAGAAATTTGTTCAAGGATTGTTTCTCTAGTAGACAAAAATTTTCCATTATGCACTATTGTTTTATTTTAGTTAATGTTTCTCTCAAGCTGGCGGAGTTTTTAACTGCTAGTTTGTGAGGGGTGTTACAACTACAAATAGGAATGTTTATCTTTATATACCATATTTTTTAGGTTTATTAAAAAACTCTTACTTTCGATTTCTATCTTAATTTAGTCCAATGGTGGAGTCAGAATTTTGATTCAGGCGAAGCATAAGCTAAAAACATGAAAAAGCCTTCAAAACCTTCAATTTATCAACTCTTCATATTATTACATAGTTGGAAGGACCTAAATATTCAATTTATTGAATTTTTTTTATGTAGTACTAGAATTTTCATATAAGATTAGTTTTTAATTAATTTATTATTCTCTTATGTATATAGTTTATTGAAGAAAATAAAGTAGAACACTTAATGAAAATCATATTGATGTAACAAATTTGAAATAAATTATTTAGGAGGTAATTGTAATATCCGGGAAAAATTTCTGTCGGTGAAGTAAATAATCTTCAGTTAGAATAAATTATACATGTTTAGAGAGAATTTTAAGGATAAATTCTAAAAACTTTCTCTCTCCTCTCACGCTTGTTTCTCGTTCTCTCGACAATTCTCTCTCAAAAATGAAATAACCATGGCCAAAATTCACTTTAGATTCGGACCTTGTTCTTGACACAACTGTCAATGGAACGTATGGATGAAATATTTTGACAGTCGGGACCCGTCAAAAATAAGCCATTATCGCGGCAAAGTTTTGAAAACAACCAAAACTTTCGATCGCGATATTTTTTTCGTCCAACCTCCGATTGAGGTGATTTTAAAACCCTATCGACTTAGTGCGGCGTGACGAAGAAAACCCACATTTTCATAAGCTCAATTATGGCCGAGACACCCGCCGTACGTGGTGGTCGGAATCGCCGCCGCCACCGTCGTTTTTTTCTTCCTCCGGATGCAGTGGGTGTCACGACCCCTACCATTAGATTCGAGTTAATAGGCGAGTCGATCCCGACCAGATTCAGTCATCACCATCGCCATTTGGCCGAAAAACGGAGCTCGCCGCCGCTATCGTGATGGTGTAGGTTGGTTCCGATGATCGGACCGTTAGATCATCGTGAGTTTGGTGTCAAAACACTCATGAGATCATGGGTAAGAAAACCGCTCAACTAATTTTAGGATTTCATGACCGGAAATGTGAGATTTGGGTCGCCGAATTTTAGCGACGCTGCCGGTCCCGATTTGTACTGTTACAGGTTGAATTGTATGAAATTGACCACACCAATGGACTCAGAAGGGTCGATTTATAGGGGGTAGAACCCAAGTCCGCCACGGAAAAACTCTCCGGGAGCATGCGCCGCCGTACGCCGCCGCCATTTTTCGGTGAAGTATCATTCCTCAGGCTATCGACTTCCATTTGATGATCCAAGACCATATCCCGACTCGTTTCGACGTGCTGAACGCAATGGTGACCTCCGTTCTACCAAATTCAATTTTGATAAAACTGGTATGGTACCGATTGTACGCGGATCGAGGTGAATCGAATGGATTCACTGAAGTTTAGAATTGAATGTCTAATGCTTCAATGATGCTAGTGGATCATGCAAAGCGTTTATGATTTCTCCTAGAACGGATATCAAGGAGATACGCAGTGGAACATGACAAACGGGTATTACCGGAACCGCTTAGCTCGGAATTGAGGCAAGTACAATATGATTAATGATAAGTAATTTAGAACATATGATGTCCATGGGATATGTTATTTATGAATTCACGAATTCGTAAAGGCAATTATTAAATATAGAATTATGAGGATTTAACTAGTCCTTATAATAGAAATTATAATTCTTATGATCCTTAATAAAAAGGATAAATACATTCTATAAGAAAGGATTTAATTTCCTTTATGACTATCCTACATAAAATAGTATACTAAAGGCTAATCCTACCATCTGGATGGGTGTTTATTTACAGAATTTAGCAGTAAAGGATAGAAGATCTGAGCGAGTAGAGAATTATGCTATAACTGGAAAGCAGGTAAGTACAGTAGTTTTTCTATGTCTATATCACGAACAAGCTTATTTTTCTATGTTGGACAAAAATTGTGCATATAGTAAGTACCAGTAGTTTGTTTTTGTCTATGACACGAATGAACTTATTCTTTTGTGTTGCACATAATTGTGCATATTACATGCTCAATGAATGTTAGAATAAGAATGGTGTTTCTTGAGTAATGTATGATGTTATGAATGATTCAAGATGTATGATGTTATGAATGTTTTAAGATGTATGGTGCTATAAATGTACTTATGGATCGTAAATAGTAGTAGAATTTTACTCTACGAAAAGTATGAGGTTAAGTCAAAATCAATCTCATGGAAAATTGATGGAAATGCGTTACAACGCAAAATAAGATTGAAATTATTGTCATATTGAGAAAAGATGACAAAAAATGACGATAAAAGAAATCATGATAAATTGCTTAAAATGCACAAAGTCATAAGATTTAACTACACGCTACCGTTTCAATGAGAAAATTGATAAACGGTGAGAGACTAAACGCCTATTTGTACCAAAAAAGAAAGGTTATTATGAGACTATGAAAGATATGAAACCGTGACTGAGTTGGATTGGTTAGCTACCCCACTCCTCACTGGTTATGCGCGCTATGGTACAACAGGACAGGGCCCATAAGAAGTAAAAGACAGGAAAATGAAACAGGAAAACCATTCCATATAACGGTATGGTATCCACAAACAAGAAAGAAAAGAGAGAAACACAGAACGAAAGTCATTTAGAACGTGAAAATACAATGTGAACGACTAAAAATAGACGAAAACTGAACAAAGTACGTAATGAAAGAAGAAGAACATAAGCGATATACGTTCTAGAAGTACATAATGTTTTAGGATATATGACATGAATGCATATATGGGTATGCATTATTGTATGCTTTTACTATGGCCTCATTGTTACTTGAAAGAAAGCTCATTCGTTTGCTCGTGTTGTAGGAAGCTCGGGTAAGGCACCGCCTGAAACTTGTTCTTTGGCATGCGAGAGAAGATGCAAAGCGGTGGAGTGTGGGCAAGTGGGTAATGGGATCTACACACAATTGGTAAACACTGCAAAGTGTTTTAAGTAGACCATATTTATAGATATGGTTAGGTTATGTAATGTAAGTAAAGATCACAGGACTATGAGGTTATGCATAGCAACCTCTAGTCACAAGGTATGATTAATGTAACAAAATGCTAGTAGAATGCTACAACATTTCATGTATAGTTAAAAACAAAATGCTACGACATTTTATGAATGAGAATAGAATTAGAAAGTAGTAGAGGTTAAGTAATGCTAAGTATGAACGTAGGATGATGATCAAAAGTTTAGGGTCGTCACAGTAACTAAGAGAAAATAATATTTGAAAAGGATGCATGAGAAAAGATGTTTAAGTAGCGAAATATTAAAAATTATTTCGGTAGGACAATTTTGGAAAAAGTATATAATATGCCACATTTGTATAGATATTGTATTAAAGAACTACAAGAACGTATGGAAAAAAATATTTAAGTAGGGATTCAAAAAGAAAAAATTACTTCAACATGGGAAAATAAATCAGAAAGAAAAATTTTTTTTAGTAAAGATATATTTTAAAACGTAGTAATAGGAATAAATTAGAGAAAATTTTGTTAAGGAAAATGTATGCATAAAATCTTATTAATGAGGAGACATATATAAAAAAATTTTAAAAAGCTAAATACAACAAAACAAATTTTTAAAAATGTAGGGGGCATATATTAAAATTTTTGTAAAACTCTATGTAAGAAAACAAATTTTCAAAAATTCAGGCCCCCAGAGCATAACCCATCTCTGTTACCGCTTTAGTCAATATATATAAATCTCTACTTTATCTCAGTCAACAATTGATGTTGACCTTTATAATGGTCAAACTATCCTTAGAAATAAATGAAAAAAATAAAACCCTAAAATATTAAGAAAAAATAAAAAAATGTACAAACCAATATTTCAAGGGTATTTTATATTTTGCTTATTTTTTGAGATTAAAATTAACCGTAAGTTTTAAGATTTTCTTCACATTTTTAATTTTCTTTTCACAAAGGTTTAATTTTTCTATAAAACTAAAACATAAAGTATATATCTGGACTAATTATGTAGCTAAACCTGCAACCATACATGTGACCGTTTGCTTCCATTTTTTTCTCTTTCAAACATATCGGACGTAAACGAAAATGAACGTTATGCTTAACAATAAAACTCCTATTCAGTACCACTAAAAAAAAAAAAAATTTCAAAATGTATTAATGGCTCAAAGTTGTCATTTAAAAGACGATTATATATATATATATATATATATATATATATATATATATCCTATTGAACTCCGCTGCTATATTTAATATGCTCTTCCAAACTATTCCTGAAAAGGCTAAAACAATCAAAAAGTCACATCAATGGCTGATGAGAAGCTCACACAAGCTGTTGACAATAATTTGATTACTTTTGATAATTTATACCAATACTTACTTTCATTATTGACCAAATAATCATAGAAGCATATACTTTTCAAAGAAAGTACGAGAGTCCTTTATTTAGTACATATGGGACTCGTCAATGTCACGCCGATAATAGATAATACATCAACCTTAATATATAGCATAGAAAATACTTGAGGCAAACTATTAAATGCTTTTACATAAAGAACCCGTAAATATTTCGTCAGTAATGACTAAAACCATATATAATATTGCCGCCAGGAACTTCTTCAGGATTTGGAGAAGCAAAGGCCAAAAACTTTGGATCATTCTCCAAAGCGGCCATATGTTTCTCTTCCAACGTCACAAAGGTTTCAATTCCCTCGCCACCTTGTGCGTCAACGAAGAAAACTTGATTCCTAAACTCAGAACCAACCTTCCCATGTGCTCCGACCCAAATAGGCTTTCCCCACCCAAAATTGACCTCATTAAAGAAGCCCTTCCAGTTTGAGAATCCATAAATATCCGGTGCATTTTCGGGTTCGGAAGTAAGAATCCCCTCCATCTTATCGAAGAAATCGGACACAGCTGCGAAGCCAACCTCGCCTTCCAAGCTCTCCAAGTACTCGTTGCTGAAATTCACTAATGATTCTCTCATTTTTCCCACAAGTTTTTGCAACTCCTCTTCAGCTGCCTTATCGGAATCTGCCATTGCCCACCAAAACAGATTTCCGATTGAAGTGTTCAACACTTGGGACTTGAGTCTTGGCCTCATGTTCACCGCATGGGCTACTATCGAAGCCTTAGCGGATCCCGACACGGCCCATGAAGCCGCAGTCGCGTGCTTCCATACAAAGCACGACACCGCCTCGTTGCGTGACGGATTTGGGACGTGCTCGCTTTTCGCCATCTCTCTCAGTGCAGCGACGGATCTGGCAACGAAGACGAATCTTCTCGTTACGAAGTTACCTTTTTTGAACCACAACTGGTTCATTAGGGTTTGGTACTTCTCAGGAAAATCCTCTCTTGGTGGGAAGACTTTTGGCGCGTCAGAGAGATTAGGTTTGATGATTTTATGTGGAAAACCTCGGAACGCCGTGGACCAACACATGAGGAAATGACTCAAGGTTCCTCCGTCGGCTATCTTATGGCCCAAGGATGTACTAATTGCTATACCGCCACAAGCGAAAACGTTCACTTGGAACCCGTATTGGGGTTTTGAAGTGTCGGTTTCATTGCGAAAGGGAGGGAAGGGAACAAACTTGTCCAACAGCTCATTTTGTCTGAGCTTAAAGTAGTCAGTCAAGGTGCAACTGACTTTGGCTTCCACATAGATGACTCCGGCGTCGAAGTCGTCAACGTAAAGGTTTTTTTTGGGCCTTCCGGAAAGAGGGTAGAACAGAGTTAGGGTTTCCAAGAATGACTTCTTGAGCTGGGCTAGGGTTTCGCCGACATCGAAATTGGGATCGGTGATGCGGTAGAAGACCATGATGGAAGCGTAGGTGAAGGGAGTGATCTGATCAAAGACACAAAGTTTGTGGGGTTTCACATCAAGTGGCAAGGAAGATGGTTTGAGGGTTTCTTTTGAGATTATGCTAACCTCCATTGTTAACCAACTGAACTTTGGCAGCTAATTGATAACGAAATATGCAAAATGGTTTTTAGCTGATGATTTGTTCTGGGTCTTGGTTTAGGGCCAAGAAAGAGTATTTATAGACCGTTCCACGGACTGTATGAGTAAAGGCCTTCGTTTAAGTAGAAGAGTTCAATTTGGTTTAAACAAATGGTCCCTGTTATAGTGATCTTGTTGAAATATTAATTATCATGACCCACTTGCTCCATCATGTCTCAGTAACCCAAGACAACGGGATGTGTACAGAAATAAAAATAAATAAATAAATCTACTATATATATATATATATATATAAGTTTGCATGTGTTGTGTGTACGAGGTTTTACAATATATATATATATATATATATTATATAGACATTCACGAACCACATAAATAAATGTCCTTATTTAAATGGCTTAGCTTATGGCAAGATACACAGAAAAAAAAATATAAATATAAATATATTTATATATTAATAAACGGGTAAAGGGTCGATAACTTGCAAAATTGCACAATTATCATTAGTCTGCACAAATATTCATCCTATACTAGATTATTCTCTCGATATATTATTTGAAAAAGCGGGAAAATACGGTGTCCAGCAAAAAGAAATTACATGCTCGACTCAGGGCCAAATGAGAAATAGGAAAACTAATACCTAAACAACCTTACAACATATATCCAAACAAAGAAGGAAAGGGAACTCATTTTCAGTTGAAGAAAATAATCTCGCCAACAAATATATATATATTTTTTTTGTCATAGATGCGTGATTGAAATAGTTTAATGAAAAAAATGACTGTTAAAAATAATTTTGTTTTTAAATAAATAGACTGAAAGAGCAGTCAAAAGGGATTTAAAGAAATTAAAGAAAAATATTTCTGAAAAGTGGAAAAATAAACAATATTCCACAATGCTTACAGCTAGCTCAACATAAAATCCGTTGCAATATCCACGAGTACATATAATTGTTGTGACTATAAGCATATTGTTGATAAGTTAAAATAAATTATAGAAATTAAAATATGTTTGTAGACTAATTATTGTGACTTGAAGAATATAGTTTATAAATTAAATAAATTATGGATAAACAAATATGTATGTTTATATATATAAATAAATATATATATATATATATATATGTTTCTCGTAATGAGGTTTAAAATTGATGTGGTTGTAAATATAATCTCGTGTCAATTCCACCATAACGTGTAATGCTATTTAAATTCCCCACCCTAAGTTTAAAACTGTCAAATTTTACTAGTTTTTATTTGTTATTTTTTCCTTTTAACAGAATAAGAGAAGAAAGTAGCATAAACTTCTCAAACGAGTTGGCACTCGCTAAAAGTTTTATCCACTAATGCAACTTACAAAATAGCAGAAACACACGAATAACCTCCACTTCAAGTAATCGTATAAAGAAAAGGCCCCACTCTAAATATATATAAATATATATACACATATGAATGTATAATATTATATATATATATATATATATATATATATATATATATATAGAAGACACCTACATAAAAATCCGAATTCTCAGTAAAATTCAGTAGAAACTCTCAATATTCCAAAAAGAAAAAAAGATAATAATGGATTATTCTCTATCATCATGTATTAAAAAAAGAAGTGTATATGCTTTAGCTGTAGAATTTAATCATCTTAAAGTGACCATCATAGGCGAAGAAAAGTCAATGCCATGGAAGTTTGTATTAAATTGGTTTTTTGTTAATCCCTAAACTTGTTTTTGGTTAAAATAATGCCTTGATAATAGAAAGCAACTCGCATAGTTTAAACCATAATTCTACACCAATACCTCCACTTAAATTTATCAACACCAATACGTTAAATACTAAATTTCTAGTAGCGAATCTAATTTTTTTTTATTACGTTCATATTGTTTAACCATATTTCTTTGTTATCCTTTTTTTTTTTTGGTATTTTCTTCATCTTGTTATTGCTCTTGATTTTTTTTTTTTTTTCTAATATAAATACCCTTTGTACATTATTTTTTTGTTAAGAGTGTTAACATAATATATATATATATATAATATTGTTAATAAATTACTTTATGTTATACACTTTTGTGCTTTAGTTGTATACTTTTGGCTCATGTTGTTATGTACTTTTGAAAAATTGTTGTTAGTTTTTTTCGACTATGTTATCTGTTATCTAATTTTTTTATTACCTTTATACTGTTTAATCAGATTTCTTTGTTATCCCTTTTTTTTTTTTTTTCTTCATCTTTTTATTGCTCTTGATTTTTTTTTATTTTTTTCTAATATAAATATCAAACTAAGCCTTTGTCCTCTTTTATTTTTTGTTTGTGTTGTTTATTTGACTTATTGTGTGTGTGTGTGTGTGTGTTTTTTTTTTTTTTTTTTGGGTTACCAAGGGGTGGACCTGTCTCAGGCGCGTCCTCATACGAATTTTACGAATTTTACGAATGTGATCATTAAGCAAAATGAAAAAATAGTGCATAATCATTTTACGAATTTTAATTAGGTGTTTTAAGTTAGGAGAAATAACTAGGAGCGTTTGTAAAATAATTATATTTCCTTTATATGAAAATAAAAATAAAAACATTTTTAATATCAGACAGAAATTATTTTTAAAATGTGTTTGATAGTTTAATTAATAGATTGTTTTCAATGTAAAAAAACTGATTAATGTCTCTCTTTCTCTCTATTTGAGAGAGAAAAAAACGAAAAAAAAAAAAATGAAAAACGACTACAAGTCATTTTTCATTTTTTTTTCTCATTTTACACTAAACAAAAAAATCGTTTTCATTTATGTTTTTTTGTCTTTATTACGCTAAACACTATTTTAGAAACGTTTTCGATTTTTTTATTGAAAAATGTGAAAAATAAAAATAGAATCAATTCTAAATACGACTAAATTTAATCAATAAAAAGAAAAAGAACGTTGGGAGAAGTAACAAATTAGTGTTAACTTTTAAATTCTATTATTCCCATTTCACCCGAACATCCGGTGCCACTGGAGAAAGAGGTCTGAAACATTATGGCAATGGATTTTGATCACTACCATGATTAATCCTTGCATCTTTTCCAAAATCATCTGTATCATGTATTGATTTTGTGAGAAGTTTTTTGGCCTATCATTAGTCAATCTACTAAAATGACCTGGCCATATTGTACAGTATTCGTACTTGATACATGCATAGAGTAAAGAAAAACAACATTAGCGTGCCATGTCATTTTCGTTAATCTTATCCACAAGAGTAGTTATTAGTAATTGTTAGAAACAAATGTTCGTGGGTCGATGTCATGTTCAACGTTAGCATGCCATGTCATGTTCAACGTGCGCGTACGTGCATCCGCCCATGTTTTTTGAGTGTTTCCGTACGTAATAATGACATAAAGAATCAATAAAACAAAAAGAAATAAAATCGAAGACATATTTGTATTACAAATTAATTAATATTCAATTAATAATTAACTAATTAATTACAGTTATTTATTTTTTTATTATATAATTATTATTAAATATTTAATGAGTAATAATTAATTTTTAATGTGTTAAATCATTGACGATTAGTAATTAATTATTAATATATATGGTATCTACCTTATTTTTCATAATAAATAATTTACATGATAAAATATTATTTACTTTAAAATCTACCAAATTTAGTTCTCTATTTGCTATTTACTTCTCTTTTGTTTTTGTATTGACTTTAGAGTTAATCTAGTAAATTATAAAAAAAATATCTGCCACATTCTCTTTCAGCGACTAGAGACAATTGATCATTTGTTTTGTTGAAAATAAAAAATAATATGGTAGATTATAAAAAATAATAATCTATTAGATTACTCCTCGGAGGCCGGTGTAATGAACAAAGATAGTCAATATATTATTTTTTCTGTTGAAAACCAAAAAAGTAATCTATTATATTACTCTCTAACAACCGAAAAAAGTCGGTGATTTTACTAGAGACTATTGGTACCTAATTTTTCTAGATTTGAAAATAATCTAGTATATTACAGAATAATAATAATAATAATAATAATAATCCACTAGATTGCTCTCCAATGCTGAAGATCAAAGACAATAATTGTTTTTTGTTGAAAAGAAAAATTAATTTGGAAAATTGTAAAAGAAACTAATCTACAATATTGCTCTCTAGCATTGATTGCCTCCATGGCAACTGTACATGGACGTCGTTGGTGGTCGAAGACTACCTTACGGGTACATCTAGTAGATTACTGATGGAAATCTTGTAGATTACCTTTTCGACATGTAGTGCAATTTCAGTTACACTTAGAACATCTTTAATGCAATACTCCAATTCATGTGCCAATTACAAATTTAACATTTAAGAGCAAAAAAACACTCTAATGCAATGCTATTTATTATATCAAATTTCTCATATGTTCTTACTAAATATAACACATGAGAAATTTAATAATTAATTATTATTGGTTGAAATGTTTACTTATTTATCTAATCATTACAACTTTTATATTTTTTAATTATTTTAAAAATAAAAGCTGAGTTTTACAACTCTCAAAGTGGTTATGAAAAAAGGTAGATTTAACAATTTAAGTAACATTATGCATTAAGGTAAAAATAAAAATAACATATCATATCATACTTTTTAATGTTAATATACAATTGCATTAGTATTTATATTAGAGATGATCTTACTATTATTGACTTTTGGCAAGTATACTAGATTACAAACCGTACTCTTCTAGATTACCTTTTTGACATGTGAAGCGTTTTTTTTTTTTTTTTTTTTCAACATGCGGGGGAAAAATTTTAAGATAAAATCCAATCCCTCAAAAAGTCCAATTGCTATACAATTTTGAGTACGTAATTTTGGTTATAGCATTTTAAATTCTTCATATGTTTCTTCATTTTGCTTAGTTATCAATTGAGTTGTTTTTATTTTAATTCATGTATTTCTTACTTTACAGATTTCTTACTTGATTTGTGTTTTACTTTATAGCTATTAGTTCTTGAAGCGTTAATGGCTTTTTGTAATTGGTATCAAATGTTTCGTAATTGGTGTATAAGATTTCTAAGTTGCGTTTTTCAAGATATTCCTTGTACTTCAGACTATGATTTCTTTTAGTACTCAAAACAAAACAATTTTAAAATACTATATAGTTTAAGTTGCAAGGATGGTGATGAGAAAAAGCATGAATTTATATGACAGGAAAAAAGGGTATACAAAAAACGTTACTTATCAAACAAACTAACTCAAAATAGAAAGATTAAATTAGAGAAGGATTGAACTTGGATTTTATGTATATTGAAAGATCAACCAAGAGTGTTGGAGATTGAGATGGCGGGAATGTGGCGCACCTTGTAGAAATCTTCCCCTTCAATTCCGTCTTCATTTACTCTTATCCTGTCCTCGAATTCCTTCCACATCCCAAAAACATTTAATTCACGGAGGGTGGTGATATATTTGATTCCCTCAGGAATAATCTTTAGTTTAGGAATAAAATGAATGCCTATTCTCTTGAGATTAGGCATTGCACCTTCCTCCACTTCCCACTCCTCTAATCCAATTAAGTTACTGAGTTTAAGAATCTCCAGCTTAGGGAATCCATCGACGGAGAAAACCCATTTATACATATCTATATAGGACTCCTCGATATCCACGCTGAGAATTCTCAAGTTTGGCATCTTTTCTAAAACCTCTATTTTGTCCTGAGTAATCATACAAAAATATATATGAAATTCTGTGAGGCTTCTTGGCAGAAATGAAATGTTTTCTCGCGATAATGCCCCCCACAACTCCAAACTCAACAGAACGTGACAATGAGAAAGAAATTCAAGCTTCGGAAACTCTCCATCCCAAAACTTCATCTTCAATGTTCGAAGGCCACTGGATTGAGATTGAGAGCTGAGTGACTCAAGGACTAAGATAACTTCCTTATCACTTTCAATCTCACATATTCCTAAAGCTTGAATATTCCTCAGTGGAAGAACTGCATTATGTCTGATCAAATCCTTTGCTTTTATCCACATCAAAGTCTCGAGCTTTGTTAGGACATCATTTTTAAAAATAGGCCTGCTTGTCCAGAAAGGAAGTGAATACCTACTAGGTAACAACAAATGTCTCAAATTTCTCAACCTCCACATTATGCTTGGAAGCGAGAGCTCATCATTATTTGCAAGATCCAGAGTTTGCAAATTTTGCAAGTTGCCTATGGATGGCAATCTTAATTTTCTAACACCACTTATTCTCAAGTACCTCAAGTGAATCAAATAACCAATTCCTTTTGGAAGCGTGGTTATCCGTTCCAAAATAAAATCAAGTTCCAACACTCTTAACAATGCAAATTTCTTCTGTCTCATAGATAAAATGGGAACATAGCACAAAAGAGAGCGAAGATTAGAGTGTACTTGTTCTGCCCAAGGTGTTGAAACAGAGTTTGGAAGAGAACAGAGATGAGGACGTACTTGTTCCACCCAGCGCGTATGCTGAACAAGATCCTGGTTAACATTAATAGCAATTCTTCGTGAACGAGTAGCAGTAGAAAACTTATTCATCTCATTTGGCTGCAAAACCTCTAAGAACATTTCTTCCTTTGCTTTGGACATACAGAAGTCTCGCATTAGATCATGCAATCTGCATGTCTTTACATCGTTCCTTACAGGCTCCCTTTCGCCAACCTGAATCATGCATCTGTTGATCAATTCTGCCAAGTATTGATCGGCATCTTCTGTTTCCGTAGTCGGCACAAAACCTTCTGCGATCCACAGTTGAATCAGTTTTCCTTTTGGTATCTCACTATCTTCCGGAAATCTACCCAAATAAAGAAAGCATTGTTTTAAATAATAAGGCAAGTCTTGGAAGCTCAAGTCCAAGATGTCTTCCACTCCGTATTGTTTTTCCGATTTAAGCTTATTGAAGCTGCTTGCTTGGACATCCTTTTGCACTTTTTTCCATCCATCCAATGAATTCATTTTTGTTTTTAATAAGCCTCCAAGCACGACGATCGCAAGAGGTAGTCCACCACATTTTTCCACCATCTGCTTTCCTAATTCCTCAAAATCTAATGGACAACCATGTTGAGCAAAAGCATCTCTTGGAAATGCTTTTAGTTTAAGAAGCTCCAAGCTCTCAGTGGGTGTTAAAAGTGGAAGTTTGATGGGGGAGCTATGAGGATCAGCAATTGAAGCTACTGCCTCAATCCGTGTAGTGAATACCACTTTGCTTCCGAGCTTTCCTTTTGGAAAAGCTTTTTTGACACTGTGCCAAGCATCAATTCCCCAAATATCATCAAGAACGATAAGATACCGCTTCTCTTGTAGTGTACTTCTCATTGCAGCAGCTAGCTGATGATCATCTAAATCTTTCACAAGCTCTCTTTTATTTTTTATTTTTTCCAACGACTGTCTTGTGTATTTTTTTCCCCCCAAAGTTGTTCTTTCAGGCTGATCAGAGTGAAAGCCAACTTGCATTAGGATTTCTGACCAAACATCCCTTGGCACACACTGTTGAGATACAAAAACCCAAGCATAGCAATCAAAATGCTTCTTCACATCAACATCGTTGTATACTTTCTTTGCAAGTGTAGTCTTTCCGAGCCCCCCCATCCCCACAATGGACACCACACAAAGACGATCTTCCTTTGCCATCAGTTGAGCCTTCAAAGTTGCTGTGGTATCCTTCAACGTGATAATGTCGTCTCCATCATCATCATCCGGGTACGTCATTCTCAAACGGCACAATGAACTGCTGGTTCCTTCACCACTGCTAAGTTCTATATTGTACATTTGCCTTTGTCGATTGAGATCTTCTATCTTTCTCTTGATGGAGATAATTTTTCTCTGAAGTTCGTGTTGATGGAGCTTAGCTTTGATCTTGTACGAGGAGTTGATCTTGTAGATAAAGGTTTCAATGACATCTTCAATTTCACAGGCTAAATCTTTAACTTCAGCTATCCATCTGCGGACAAGACCATTTTGCTCCTGTTTCTTGTCAGCATCTTTTAAGAAGTCCATCATGAACATCAATTCTTTTTTTGCAAGTACTCCACATCTTCTCTCACACTGCTCAAGGCGGCCGCTTCATTTTTAGTAGGTCGGTGAGGGTTTGGACTACTTGGGATACAACAGCCTCTGCCAATTTCAATGCTACAAATTCCAATGCCATTTTGAGACACCACTTTTGTCTTCTTGCGTAAATGACAAACCAAACAACTCTTTTATTTCTCTAGAATTCTTCGCTTTCCACAACCGCGACAGTTAAACAAGAGGCCTACAGTTTTATTTCAATAAAAAAAAGTCAATAAATTAAAATACTAGTAACCAATAGATCATTCACTTTTTTTTTCCTGTTACTTACTACCTATGCCTCTGTTATAATTGACTCATTATAGAGTTGAACAATGTCATATTTGAGTCATATAAATTAACCTATTTTGTTAGAATTTTAAGCTAAAAAGCAAATGAACAAAGATCTTATGACCTCACTTAACCCTCCACTCGTTTTTTCCTTCTGTTTTTAATAGAAGTTCTAATAGAAAGGGTGTTAGATAGGATTAATTTTTAGAGCCAAAAAAATGGACTAATTCAAAATTTAAGGAGCAAAGTGGGAATGACATTAAAATTAAGGTGGTGAAATGAGAATAATCTAAAAATCTATTTGAAGTGAAAATTCTAAGTACTTGATAATTATAATATCATTATAAAAAAAAAAATGTCTCACTCAAAAAAATAAACAATGGTGAGAGTAATGATATGAGCATAATAAAAACAAAAAAATAATTTAACATTAGAAAACTGTTAATGTGAATATAATATACATCCATCATTAATTTCTCAATAAAATTTGTCTCAAAAAATCAACATTAAGAAAAAATAAATTTACTATTTACTCCTATTTACTTCAATTTACTTCAAATTTTTTTTTTTAATATTATAGCTATTTACTAACTTTAATTTCGTAAGGTTATTTATTTGGATTTCCATAAGAAAGAAAAAAAAGAAAGTAGTTGATACATATCTTAAAAAGACAACAAAGGGTATATTACTATATTTATTAGCCGAAAAGTTCAAATTTAAGAAATCATCTATGTTTGTGATATTATGAAATCCCAACCATATTTAAAACACTTCTCACAAACAAACCATTTTGCCCAATTTTTCTGTTATCTCCCTAATGCTCATTTGGATTGTGTTTTCAATCTAAATTAATGTCTTAAATGGGTTTGAAGACGTAAACCAAACGACTTTTATAGTCTATACAGAAATTTAAAAAGAAAAATGGAGGACATAAATTAGGGGCATGAGACGAGGGGCACGATTCTGTATGCCCATCACTAGAGCCTCATTTCTCTAGTTCTCCTAAACACAAAGACATGTCTCCAACTCGATCTCATTTACAGCCAATCTTTCAACAACAAAAAAAAAAAAAGGATCACGTCACATTTCTGCTAAAAACTTTATTTCTTGATAATTAATTAGATAGTTTTTGTTAATCTAGTAATTAAGATAGTTGTCTTACCCAATTGATCTTTCTCCTGAAGTTCCGTGCTTTGTTCCGGCCTATAGTGACTGCATCATCTTCTTGGTCATCCACAGAGATTAGTGGTCCACTTCCATTAGCAAATCTGATTCATCTACAAGCTTTGTCGTAGATTGATGAACTTAATTTGAGATCATGATCTAGAAACGGAGATTTGCCAATTTCAACACTACAGATTCTAATACAATTTTGAGGAACCGCTTTTGTCTTCTTGCCTAAGTGACACACATCACAACTCTTTTAGTACTCTAGAATTCTTCACTTGCCACAGCCACGAAAGTTAAACGAGAGACCTACATTTTCATTTCACACAAAAACCTTAAGTAAAAGATTTCATATAACAAAATATGACCTTAAGGTACCTATATTTAGTTTCGTAAGGTTTATATTTTGATTTAGGGTAGTTCTATTCATGAGTCTAGATTTACTGTCTCCATTTTCCTATCTCAGTGGCTCTATTCCCACTTTTTATTTACAAGCTCGTCTAAACTTAAAAATTTAGCCACATAAATAGAAATAAATTACTAAAAATACTTAATCAAATCACAAGTTGTCAAAATTTAATTGGAGGGACAATCATTCAGACATGAATGTGGGACATCAAATCTTAATTCTCTATTCACACCCCCATCTTTACTCTTCACACCCGTCTTTTCACTACACATACATCCCACATAATTTTTAAATGATTAAATTTACTTTTCGCACACCTATTATTCATATTATTAATTCTTGACCCATTCATTTTTATTTTCACACCCACCGGTTTATTTTAATTTGTTACTTTTATATTATCATTTTTCTATTTCTCTCAATTTTTTTTTATTTAAGTTCAAGCTTTAGGCATTAGCCTTTTTTTTCATATACGTTTGGGCAAGATGTGACAAAGTTACTGATGCTTACCTGCAGTTACTCTTCATGCAGGACGTACGCAGAGTGAAAGAGAGGCTGATGCTAATATTTTGGTATTGTCATCTTGTATGGAGAGTGGATGCTTCCATGCAAAACATTCCGTAGTTCTTCTCGGAAAAAAAAAAAAAAAAAAGGATACACCAAAAAATCAATCCAACTTTATAAAAAACGAAAAAAGGAAACAAAACGAAATGATAAGCAAAAACAAACATAAAAACGAAAAAAAAAAAAAAAAATAATCATCATACGACAAAAAAATTAATATATGTCCATGCAACTTTTGGGGTTAGTCATTGAAATATGAAAATTAAGGTCTTATTATACATTTTTAAACAGTAATAATTTATAATTTGGGGATCTGACTTGTGGGATGTATTAAGGGAAAAAAAAATCCCGTATCATTAGTTTCCCTTTTAAAAAAAAAAATTAATTAAGCCTTTCCTAATTGTCACTTTTTCTCATTTTATGTTAAAATCTTTTTGAAATAAGAAATTTTAACTTAAAGAGTAAATCTAGTAATTAAAAAAAAAAAAAACAAAACAGGGAGAGAGATCACATTTCTGTTACAAACTTTATTTCTTGATAATTATTAGATAGTTTTTGCTAATCTAGTAATTAAGATAGTTGTCTTACCCAGTTGATCTTTCTCCTCAAGTTCCGTTCTTTCTTCCGGCCTATAGTGACTGCATCATCTTCTTGGTCATCCACAGAGATTAGTGGGCCACTTCCATTGGCAAACCTGATTCATCTACAAGCTTTGTCGTAGATTGATATCTAGAAACGGAGATTCAAAGCTTACTATAGCGTTTGGATGCGTTGTTACCTTAGAATTGTTTAACAAAACGTAGAGCTTTATTGGAATGGAAGATAATAATGTGTTTAGTGAATGTGAATCAAAGGTTCCAAGTCTAACCGTGTGGACCCAAACTGATAATCACCAAACTAATTAAGCTTTTGGATCCAGCTAACTTTCCCAATTATCAACAGTATTATTTCTTAATTAAAAAATTACTAGTTGGGTTTGTGAGGGCATTAATATTAATTCTTTTGTTGTATTATATATACATGTATTCTTTTACTACTCAATTATTAGGGCGGCTACCTGCTAAGCGTTTACTAAACCATACATTGACAATAAGTTCAAAGCTCGAGAAGAAAAAAAACACAAAGTTAACAAATAAACAAACCATAATAGATCTATCAGCCAGCTGTTAAATAAAGTAGAAAAAGCACAAGAAAATAATAAACAAGAGGAATGATGCGTGTGGTTGGATAAGCACGAATATGATCAATGACGGAGGAGACAGGGGCGTGGCCCCCTAGCTTTTTAATTTTTTGTTTTTTAATATACTGATTTTAATTTTTAATTTTTGATATAGCGTGTATGTGTATAAATTAGATTTAATCCTTTTTAAATTAATAGTTTATATTTTATTAGGCTAATCATTGTAACATATATAAACAAAAATTGTTACATATATATACATATTATTATAATCTTGATTAACAAAAAAATACCCCTTACGTATCAATAACTCCTCATTCTGTGACTGCATATAATTATTTGTACCATTGGGAAATATTCTTCTTGAGTTGATGCAACGAAAATATAAAGGTTAATTTCAATAATAGCACTCACGAATAAATGATTATTAATTTTAGCACCACTTTTATATACTTTCACAATTAACATCGTCATGTCAGTAAAAGTGGGATCATGCCCTTTTTACTTGAGGTAAAATGAGAATTGTGCCCCATTTCAGTTTTAAAGTCTTGAATATATATTATGAAGCATTTTATAATTCAAATATTCAAAGTAGAAAGAGGAGGAGGAGAACGAACGCAGGTGTGCATAGAGACCAAGAAATCCCAACAACCACCACCGTCTACCACCTTGAGCACCGATGAACTCACGACAGTAAAAACCCATGACAGCGAGAACACATGCAATCACGCAACGAGAACCGACGAACCTTCATCGGAGAAATCAATGCCTAAACCTCTTCATCAAAGAAGAACGAACCGAGGAAACCTCCCCCTCTTCGTTGGAGAAATCAGCCACGAAATAGACGATATCAATGGCAGATTCTGAGACAAAGGTGAAAACTTTGTTGTTTTTTCTTTTTTTTTTTGTTTTTTTTGTTCTTACGTATTTATTGTTTTTTTTCTTTTACCATTTTCTGTCATCTTAGAAGAAAAGAAAGGCTTTGGAGTAGGAGATAAAAGCAAACAAGGTCAGTTATTTAAAATTTTTAGGGGTCATTGAATTCTCATTGTGCTCCTTATTTGGTCTGTGACTCTGCCTGATGGCCGATCATATCATTATTATCGCTTGGTAATTTTATTATAACCGGTCATAAGACAGGCACATTAGGCGGCCATAGTAAAATGATCGACGGTCATAATTACTATGACTGCCTATTAGACAGGCAGGCGCATAGTGTGATTGTATGACCCTCTATCATAGTAATGTGACCGCACAATTGTCAGGCTCATAGTGCTACTGTCTTGCAGTCATAGCATTATGACCTTAAGTCATAGTAATGTGACCGCACAATTGTCGGACCCTTAGTGTAATGACCAGGAAAAATTTAGGTCTAATCCGGACAGTGCAGTATTTGACTAAATTCTTTCTGAAATAGTAAGTAGTAGAATTTTGATGTAATCAAGAAAAAGTTATGTAAAAACTTTATATACGGGGTAAAATTTCCCGAAATATGTAAAGTTATAGTATAGATATATATATATATTATATATAATTATTTTTAAGTACATTTCTTAAGAAATATTATTATTATATTCATTTATGCCTTAAGAACGTGAAGTGAAGGAATTAGAAGCCACTTTGTTTTATTTGCGTGTGGCCGACTAAGAAGAAAAAGAGAAAAACCAAGTTATATATATATATATATATATATATATAATCCTTTCCATGTACGTTAGTTTTTTTTTTTTAAAAAAAAGGGTAAAAAAAGTGATAATTACGTAAGGTGGACATGGGTTACACATGCAATAATACCACTTGGCATTGTTATATGCGTAAGCTATTTTATAGCTTGGTGACTCACGTTAACTTGATAAATCAAGTTGTAAAACCACAAAAATTTACTAATGCCATTAATGTAAGGCATAGTAAAAAAAAAAAAAAAAGAGACGTGAGAGAGTTACGAAGAAAGAAAAAAAAAAACAAAACAGAGAGTTGCTAGAGAGAGACAGAGAAAGGAAAATCAAGCATTTTTATTGAGATTTCTCATGTTTAATCCGGTAAAAACGTAATCTGAGGTGTTCTAGCGGAAAAAACTCAACTTCTAGAGGTAAGATTTTAGAGTTTTCGTGAGAATTCTATATTTTCTTGATTTAGATGAATAGTGACCCATCTCAGAAAAACTTCCGTTAAAGTGAAAAATAAAACTGAGGTTTTGTAGAGTATTGTAATAAGAGTTTAACAGTGTAAGTGTTAAGACAATTGAATAAAGTTTTGGTGGATTTCTATCGAAAATCCGTGAGCCTAGATTAAGAAAGAACATATGTTTTGTTCAATTTTATGTTGGAATATGTGTTCAGGAATGTGAATCTTGACTTCAGGTACTAGAATCAGAAGTAGAACGAGTTATTAAAAACTTGGGAAACGAGAAAAATAAGGTGAAACTCTGCCGAATTTTAGTTTGAGTAATTTGAACTAAAACTGGATTTCAAGAGGAATATGGGATTAAAGTGTGAAAAGAAAGATGTTTTGATAATTGGTGATGGTTAGAAACTGAACACAACGAGAATTCACAGTTTTAGACCAAAATTGAAAATTAGGCCCATGACTGAGTAATTTGCACGTTTTAGTGCAAATCCTTGAGATAGGAAATAGTTTGAGATTGAATACCAAACATAAGGATTGTGGACCTTTCCGAAGTAAATTTCAAAGTAATTATTGATCTTAGATTCTGAATCTAACGATCGAAAAATTTATGCAATAGGGCCGATTAACGGTTGAAGTTGGAAAGCGTCAAGGGAGACAAAGGACGCGTCGTTAGTGAAACTTTGGTAAGTACAATAGTTTTTCTATGGCTATATCATGAATAAGCTTGCTTTTCTATGTTGCACAAAGATTGTGCATATAGTAGAATTTTGAATGTTAGATACAATGTGAATGCTAGATACTATGTTAGGTAAGTATCTACAAGATTTATGTAATCGTAGAACTTTATTCCGTAAAAAGTATGTATCGATGTTAAGTCGAGATCAAACTAAGAGAAATGAAAGGTTAAACTTTAACGAAAAGTTAATCTCATGATAAATGCTCAATAATGCACAAATTCATAAGATTTAACTACGATTACTGCTTTCAATGAGAAAATTGATAAATGGTAAGAGACTAAACGTCCTATTTGTACTAGCCTTGAAGGAAAGGTTATTATGAGACTATGAAAGATATGAAACCGTGATCGAGTTGGATTGGTTAGCTACCCCACTCCTCACCGGTTATGCGCTATGGGTACAACAGACAGGGCCCTAAGAAGTAAAAGACAAGAAAATGAAACACGGAGACCATTCTTTATAACAAAGATGGTATCCGTAAACAAGAATGAAAAGAATGAAAAATACGAATCGAAAGTCGTTGAGAATTCTGACTAGGCTATATGATATGAATGCATATATGGGTATGCATAATTATTGCATCTGTTATGACCTATTGATACTTGCTGAGCGAAAGCTCATTAAATTTGTTCATGTTGTAGGAAGCACAGGTAAGGCACCGGCTCCCTAAAACTTGATGCTGGACATGCAGAGAGGGTG
The DNA here is from genome assembly GCA_012066045.3 of Morus alba. Lineage (NCBI taxonomy): Eukaryota > Viridiplantae > Streptophyta > Magnoliopsida > Rosales > Moraceae > Morus > Morus alba. The sequence goes on from CP050234.2 coordinate 11,995,968, forward strand.
TAGCAGCGGAATGTGGGCAAGTGGGTTGTGGATGCATCACGTGTTTTGGAAACACTGCTAAACTTTATATGTAAAATAAAGTAATGTTTTATGTATTTTGATGACTGATGTAATAGAATGTTGCCAGAATGCTACAGCATTTTAACGTACATGGTAAGAATGAAAAAAAAATGGCCTGAAATTTTAAGAAATTATAACTAGCATCGTCATAGAGGTTAAGAAATGGTAAGTATGAGCATAGGATGATGATCAAAAGTTAGGATCATCACACTTAGTATGCCAGTCATAATATATATATATTTTATGGACGGTTAGCACTACTAATAAACAAAGGCATAGAATCTAGCCAAAACTTATTAACAGAGAAAGTAAATGCACGACTAGTTAACTTGTGAGCTACACAATTCCCTTCACAGAGTATATAACAAACAAAGCCATAACGAGCTTGAGAAAAGACACCTCTAATTCTTGCAAAATACCTACTTCAATTGCACATTCCGGAGAGAAATAAACTGCATGCATGGCATTTATTGAATCAGACAAATCATGCAAAACAGTTCTAACCAATATTCCTCCTAACATGCTACACTACAAACAAACAAATAAGGACACAAAATGACCACCAACGAAAGATTTAAGTTCTTGCCAAAGAACACTATTAGCCCACGAGATGCTAAATTAAATTAAAAAGCCCACGTCTCATGGAAACTCCACCAAACATGGATTTTAACTTTCCTAGGAACATTGCAAGCCCATAATTTCAACATATATATATATATATATATATATATTACACCACCACGGTCGAGACATCGACCACTCCTTCTAACGACCGACGTCGAGGACTCCCCGCGGAGGACCGGCCGTTGGCATTGAGGGAAAGGCATAGCAGAAGTGCCTTATACGTCAAGAGATCGCTCAAGAGGAGAGGCGCCGGGCTAGGGCTCTATGTGCTGAGACCGCTGCGCCGAGGCAACATTGTCGGTCCTTTTTGCCAGAGGTCATGTCAACCCGAAGAGGGAAATACTGATCCGACTGCTACTGCAAAAGTCAGGAAATCAGACGGCAAGATGAGAGGATCAACCGGATTTTCAGGAAACGTCATCATGAAAATTCACCTACCCTCGCGAGGATCGAGAACAGAAGATGGCTTCCTTCTTAGGAACCGGAAATATGTAATCACATGAGAGGGCCTATAAATAGAGCCAACAAAATTCAGGAAGGGGTTAGACACCATTTATATTACAGAGAATAAGCTTGTATTCATATGAAAATATTGTGCATACACAAGTGGATTAGGCACAATATTATTGCCGAACCACTATAAAACTTATTGTCTCTTTTACATTATTTTACAGTTTATTCATTGGTTTTGTGGTTAGCACAACCGTGAACGCGTTTTCGGGAGAGGCAATTACGAGTTGTCGGAAAAACACCGTCAACATATATATATATATTTAAGTTTACATGTGTTGTGTGCACGAGGTTTTACAATATATATATATATATATATATATATTATATAGACATACACGAACCGCATAAATAAATGTCCTTATTTAAATGGCTTAGGTTATGGCAAGATACACACAAAAGATAACGGGTCGATAACTTGCAAAATTGCACAATTATCATTAGTCTGCACAAATATTCATCCTATACTAGATCATTCTCTCTGCATATTATATTTGAAAAAGCGGGAAAATACGGTCTCCAGCAAAAAGAAATTACATGCTCGACTCAAGGCCAAATGAGAAATAGGAAAACTAATACCTAAACAACCTTACAACATATATCCAAATAAAGAAGGAAAGGTAACTCATTTTCAATTAAAGAAAATAATCTCGTCACTAAATAATTTTTTTTTAGTTCTGTTGTCATTAGTAGATGCGTGATTGAAATAGTTTAATTAATTAAAAAAATGACTGTTAATTAAAAATAGTTTTGTTTTTAAATAAATAGACTGAAAGAGCAGTCAAAAGGGATTTAAAGAAATTAAAGAAAAATATTTCTGAAAAATGGAAAAATAAACAATCCACAATGCTTACAGCTCAACATAAAATTAATTCGTTGCAATATCCACGAGTACATATAATTGTTGTGACTACTATAAGCATATTGTTGATAAGTTAAAAAAAAATTATAGAAATTAAAATATGTTTGTAGACTAATTATTGTGACTAGAAGAATATAGTTGATAAATTAAATACATTGTGGATGAACAAATATGTATGTTTATATATATATATATATATATATTTCTCGTAATGAGGTTTAAAATTGACGTGGTTGTAAATATAATCTTGTGTCAATTCCACCATAACGTGTAGTGCTATTTAAATCCCCCACCCTAAGTTTAAAACTGTCAAATTTTACTAGTTTTTATTTTTTATTTTTTCCTTTTAACTGAATAAGAGAAGAAAGGAGCATAAACTTCTCAAACGAGTTGGCACCCGCTAAAAGTTTTACCCACTAATGCAACTAACAAAATAGCAGAAACACACGAATATACACACACACACACACACACACACACACACACACACACACATGAATGTATAATATATTATATATAAATTATATATATATGTAGAAGACACCTACATAAAAATCCGAATTCTCAGTAAAATTCAGTAGAAAATCTCAATATTCCAAAAAGAAAAAAAGATAATAACGGATTATTCTCTATCAGCATGTATTAAAAAAAGAAGTGTATATGCTTTAGCGGTAGACTTTAATCATCTTAAAGTGACTATCATTGGCGAAGAAAAGTCAATGCCATGGAAGTTTGTATCAAATTGGTTTTTTTTAATCCCTAAATTTGTTTTTGGTTAAAATAATGCCTTGATGATGAACCATTTTTCTTTTCAATATTGAATGATAATAGAAAGCAACTTGCATAAGTTTATTGGAATCATCAGAAGAATTCTACACCAATACGTCCACTTAAATTTATCTATGAAAAAAATACGACACAAGGTAATTGACTAACAACTCAAAATAGCATGCACGAAATAAAAGAAGAAAAAAAAAAAAAACATATAACCCTGAACGAATTAAGCAACGAAAGTAAAATTAAGAAAAAAAAAAAGAGTTAAAACATGTACACCTAATTGCCGTCTAACATTTTAATGACGGTTATTAATGGTCGTTAAATATTAAAATTTTTCCTAGCATATCTTGTTAGATTACCAATTCATCCCAAAAACTTAAGCTATTAAGAGATAGACTAACAATACTTTTATACTTTAATACTTCCCCTCACGTGTGAGCTGGACAATAGGCAATCGTATGGATAAATTAATTAAAAAGCCCAACACGTGAATATTTAAACCCGCTATATATTAAAGACCCAACACATGATGATAATTTAAATATGGATAAATAGTGCAATTACGGAGGTTTGAACTCATGACCTCACGCTCTAATACCATGTTAGTTTACCAATCCATCCCAAAAACTTAACCTTTTAGGAAGTGGGCTAATAATAGTTTTATATATCTAATTTTTTTTATTACGTTCATATTGTTTAACTAGATTTCTTTGTTATCCTTTTTTTTTTTTTTTGTACTTTCATCTTTTTATTGCTCTTGATTTTTTTATTTTTTCTAATATACATACCCTTTGTACATCTTTTTTTTTTTTTTTTTTTTTTTTTTTGTGTTAAGTGTGTTACACTTTTGGCTCGTGAACTGATTTTGTGCATTATGTTACACTTTTGTACATTATTTTCTTTGTTACACTTTGTATGAGGACTTTGTACATTATTTTTCTTTGTTACACTTTTGTACATTATGTTCGTGAACTGATTTTGTGTTTTAGTTGTACACTTTGACTCATGTTCTTATGTACTTCTGAAAAATTGTTGTTGGTTTTTTTCAACTATGTTATCTGTTATCTAATTCTTTTTATTACCTTATACTGTTTAATCAGATTTCTTTGTTATCCTTTATTTTATTTTAGTATTTTCTTCATCTTTCTATTGCTCTTGATTTTTTAATTCTTATAAAGAAAGCGTACACAGAAAGAATTTGGGAGAAAATCAATCGTTATGTTATTGCTACAGTAAAGCCTTTATATATAAGTTACAACAGAAAGCTTACGCAGTAAGCTTTAGCAAACTAATATTCTAACTAACAGTAGCTTAATCTACAAGCTTGATAACTAACTAACTAACAGAAGCTTGCTTAACAAGCTTAATGCTAAGACTCCTTAACAGCCCCCCTCAAACTAAGAGTAGCAAGACTTTCTACTCTGAGTTTGTTTTGTATTTGACTGAAAACTGAGCTTGAAATTGCTTTAGTAAAAACATCTGCCAACTGATCAACTGAGGGTACATGACGAACATCGACTTGCTTCCTCATGACTTTTTCTCGAACGAAATACAAGTCCAACTCAATGTGCTTGGTTCTTGCGTGTAAAACAGAATTGGCTGCTAAATGAACAGTGCTAAGGTTGTCACACCAAATCACTGGTGTTTTTGATGTGGAGAAGTGCAGTTCACTTAGGAGAGACTGCATCCAGGAAATTTCTGCCACTGCACAAGCAAGACTCCGATATTCTGCTTCTGTAGATGACCGAGACACGGTGTGCTGTTTTTTTGACTGCCATGATACCAGATTTGGACCAAGAAAAATACAAAAGCCTGATGTTGATCTCCTGTCATCAATATCTGACGCCCAATCAGCATCACAGAAACCGACCAAGTTCAAACTCGTGGCAGGGCACTGCCTTAAGTGAAGACCAAAGTCGATTGTGCCAGCAAGATACCTCAATATCCTCTTTACAGCCTTCCAATGTGCTTCCAAAGGTGCCTGCATGAATTGGCAGACTTTGTTGACACTAAAAGAGATCTCCGGTCTTGTAATTGTCACATACTGTAAAGCTCCCACCACACTTCTATACAACTGAACATTACTCACTGCATCACTACCAAAGGATGTTAGTTTTTGCCCTGTTGTCATAGGTGCAGAAACATTTTTAGCATACTGCATCTTTGTTTTACATAACAAATCCATGACATATTTCTTTTGAGACAAGTGAAGACCATGAGCAGTTTTGGTGACTTGTATTCCCAGGTAGTAATCAAGATCTCCCAGATCCTTGAGTGCAAAAGCAGCATTCAATTGGTCCAAGACACGCTGAATAGCTAAATCATTCGACCCCGTGATCAAAATATCATCCACATAGACAAGGATGTATAATGACCATTGCGAGGTGATTTGAACAAAGAGGGACCTGTCGGACTTGGCTGAGTGAAAACCAAGTTTGAGCAAAGCATGATGAAGTTTATCAAACCAGGCTCGAGGAGCCTGTTTCAAACCATAAAGAGATTTGTGTAGTTTACATACCAAACTGGAATTCTGGTGATCAATGAAACCTGCAGGTTGCTCCATGAAAACCTCCTATTGCAAATCCCCATTTAGAAAGGCATTATTCACATCAAGTTGCCTCACAGACCATTGTTTACTCAATGCCAAAGTAAGAATGACTCGGATAGTAGTTGGTTTGACTACAGGACTAAAAGTTTCAGTAAAATCAAACCCTGCAACTTGATGAAACCCCTTTGCCACAAGTCTGGCCTTATATTTGTTAATACTCCCATCTGGATTCTCCTTCACCCGAAAAACCCACTTACAGCCGATAGCCTTCCTTCCAGGAGGTAACTCAACTAGACTCCAGGTGTTATTTCTTTGGAGAGCAAGGAATTCATCTGTCATGGCCTGTTTCCAATGTTCTAATGTGAGAGCTTCTTCAGGTGTAGCAGGCTCTCGTGTAGCCATGTAAACTTTTGGTTTGAAAATTCCTCGTTTTGAACGTGTCACCATGGAATGAGACGGCAAAGATGTTGGCTGTTGTGAGTTTGCAGCATCATCACAGGGACTAGGACCAGTACATGGACTAGGACAAGTAGTTGGTTCTGAGACAGGAAGTGGTTCTGTGGCAAGGACCAGAACTGGTTCTGTGGCAGGGATCAGTTCACTGGACGTCACAGAGACTGGTTCACTATCATTAAGCAAATGAAAAAATAGTGCATAATCATTTTACGAATTTTAATTAGGTGTTTTAAGTTAGGAGAAATAACTAGGAGCGTTTGTAAAATAATTTTATTTCCTTTATATGAAAATAAAAATAAAAAAACAGAAATTATTTTAAAAATATATTTAGTAGTTTAATTAAGAGATTATTTTTAATGTAAAAAAATTAATTAATGTCACTCTTTCTCTCTATTTGAGAGAGGAGAAAACGAAAATAAAAAATAAAAAACGACTACAAGTTATTTTTCATTTTTTTTCTCATTTTATACTAAATAAAAAAATCGTGTTCATTTATGTTTTTTTGTCTTTATTACGCCAAACACCATTTTAGAAACATTTTTAATTTTTTTTATTGAAAAACGTGAAAAACAAAAACAGAATCAATTCTAAATACGACTAAATTTGACCAGCAAAAAAAAAAAAAAAAAAGAACGTTGGGAGAAGTAACAAATAAGTGTTAACTTTTAAATTCTATTAAGGTTTTATTCCCATTTCACCCAAACCTCCGGTGCCACTGGAGAAAGAGGTCTGAAACATTATGGCAATGGATTTTGATCACTACCATAATTAATCCTTGCATCTTTTCCAAAATCAACTGTATCATGTATTGATTTTGTGAGAAGTTTGTTGGCCTATCATTAGTCGATCTACTAAAATGACCTGGCCATATTGTACAGTATTCGTACGTGACACATGCATAGAGTAAAAAAAACAACATTAGCATGCCATGTCATTTTCGTTAATCTTATCCACAAGAGTAGTTATTAGTAATTGTTAGAAATAAATGTTCGTGGGTCGATGTCATGTTCAACGTTAGCATGCCATGTCATGTTCAACGTTAGCATGCCATGTCATGTTCAACGTGCGCGTACGTGCATCCGCCCATGTTTTTTGAGTGTTTCCGTACGTAATAATGACATAAAGAATCAATAAAACAAAAAGAAATTAAATCGAAGACATATTTGTATTACAAATTAATTAATATTCAATTAATAATTAACTAATTAATTACAGTTATTTATTTTTTTATTATATAATTATTATTAAATATTTAATGAGTAATAATTAATTTTTAATGTGTTAAATCATTGACGATTAGTAATTAATTATTAATATATATGGTATCTACCTTATTTTTCATAATAAATAATTTACATAATAAAATATTATTTACTTTAAATTCTACCAAATTTAGTTATCTATATGCTATTTACTTCTCTTTCTGTTTTTGTATTTTTAGAGTTAATCTAGTAAATTATAAAAAATATCTACCAGATTCTCTTTCAACGACTAGAGACAATTGGTCATTTGTTTTGTTGAAAATAAAAAATAATATGGTAGATTATAAAAAATAATAATCTACTAGATTACTCCTCAGAGGCCGGTGTAATGAACAAAGATAGTCAATATATATTTTTTTCTGTTAAAAATCAAAAAAGTAATCTATTATATTACTCTCTAGCAACCAAAAAAAGTCGGTGATTTTACTAGAGACAGTTGGTACCTAATTTTTCTAGATTTGAAAATAATCTAGTATATTACAGAATAATAATAATAATAATCCACTAGATTGCTCTCCAATGCTGAAGATCAACGACAATAAATGTTTTTTGTTGAAAAGAAAAATTAATTTGGAAAATTGTAAAAGAAACTAATCTACAATATTGCTCTCTGGCATTGATTGCCTCCATGGCAACTGTACATGGCCGTCGTCGGTGGTCGAAGACTACCTTATGGGTACATCTAGTAGATTACTAATGGAAATCTTGTAGATTACCTTTTCGACATGTAGTGCAATTTCAGTTACACTTAGAACATCTCTAATGCAATACTTTAATTCATGTGTCAATTGTAAATTTAACATTTAAGAGTAAAATAAAACTCTCTAATGTAATGCTATTTATTATATCAAATTTCTCATATGTTTTTACTAAGTATAGCACATGAGAAATTTAGTAATTAATTACTATTGGTTGAAATGTTTACTTATTTATCTAATCATTACAACCTTTACATTTTTTAATTATTTTAAAAATAAAAGCTAACTTTTACAGCTCTCAAAGTGGTTATGAAAAAAGGTAGATTTAACAATTTAAGTAGCATTATACATTAAAGCGAAAATAAAAATAACATATCATATCATACTTTTTAATGTTAAATATACAATTGACATTAGTATTTATATTAGAGATGATCTTACTATTATTGACTTTTGGCAAGTATACTAGATTACAAACCGTACTCTTCTAGATTATGTTTTTGACATGCAAAGCGTTTTTTTTTTTTTTTAACATGCGGGGGAAAACTATTAAGATAAAATCCAATCCCTCAAAAAGTCCAATTGCTATACAATTTTGAGTACATAATTTTGGTTATAGCATTTAAATTCTTCATATGTTTCTTCATTTTGCTTAGTTATCGATTGAGTTGCTTTTATTTCAATTCATGTATTTCTTATTTTACAGATTTCTTACTTGATTTGTGTTTTACTTCATAGCTATTAGTTCTTGAAGCGTTAATGGCTTTTCGTAATTGGTATCAAATGTTTCGTAATTGGTGTATAAGATTTTTAAGTTGCATTTTTCAAGATATTCCTTGTACCTCAGACTATGATTTCTTTTAGTACTCAAAACAAAACAATTTTAAAATACTATATAGTTTAAGTTGCAAGGATGATGATGAGAAAAAGCATGAATTTATATGACAGGAAAAAAAGTGTAAACAGAAAACATTACTTATCAAACAAACTAACTCAAAATAGAAAGATTAAATTAGAGAATGATTGAACTTGGATTTTATGTATATTGAAAGGACTCAACATATCCCTATGTACCAAGAGTGTTGGAGATTGAGATGGCGGGAATGTGGTGCACCTTGTAGAAATCTTCACTTTCAATTCTGTCTTCACTTACTCAGTAACATTTAATTCACAGAGGGTGGTGATATATTTGATTCCCTCAGGAATAATCTTCAGAAAAGGAATAAAATCAATGTATACTCTCTTGAGATTGGGCATTGCACCTTCCTCCACTTCCCACTCCTCTAATCCATACAAGTACCTAAGTACAAGAATCTCCAGCTTAGGGAATCCATCGACGGAGAAAACCCATTTATACCTATCTGTATAGGACTTGTCGATATCCACACTGAGAATTCTCAAGTTTGGCATCTTTTCTAAAACCTCTATTTTGTCCTGAGTAATCATACAACAATGTATATGAAATTCTGTGAGGCTTCTTGGCAGAAATGAAATGTTTTCTCGCGATAATGCCCCCCACAACTCCAAACTCAACAGAACGTGACAATGAGAAAGAAATTCAAGCTTCGGAAACTCTCCATCCCAAAACTCCATCTTCAATGTTCGAATGCCACTAGATTGAGATTGAGAGCTGAGTGACTCAAGGACTAAGGTAACTTCCTTATCACTTTCAATCTCACATATTCCTAAAGCTTGAATATTCCTCAGTGGAAGAACTGCATTATGTCTGATCAAATCCTTTGCTTTTATCCACATCAAAGTCTCAAGCTTTGTTAGGACATCATTTTTAAAAATAGGCCTGCTTGTCCAGAAAGGAAGTGAATACCTACTAGGTAACAACAAATGTCTCAAATTTCTCAACCTCCACATTATGCTTGGAAGCGAGAGCTCATCATTATTTGCAAGATCCAGAGTTTGCAAATTTCGCAAGTTGCCTATGGATGGCAATCTTAATTTTCTAACACCACTTACTCTCAAGTACCTCAAGTGAATCAAATAACCAATTCCTTTTGGAAGCGTGGTTATCCGTTCCAAAATAAAATCAAGTTCCAACACTCTTAACAATGCAAATTTCTTCTGTCTCATAGATAAAATGGGAACATAGCACAAAAGGGAGCGAAGATTAGAGTGTACTTGTTCCGCCCAAGGTGTTGAAACAGAGTTTGGAAGAGAACAGAGATGAGGACGTACTTGTTCCACCCAGCGCGTATGCTGAACAAGATCCTGGTTAACATTAATAGCAATTCTACGTGAACGAGTAGCAGTAGAAAACTTATTCATCTCATTTGGCTGCAAAACCTCTAAGAACATTTCTTCCTTTGCTTTGGACATACAGAAGTCTCGCATTAGATCATGCAATCTGCATGTCTTTACATCGTTCCTTACAGGCTCCCTTTCGCCAACCTGAACCATGCATCTGTTGATCAATTCTGCCAAGTATTGATCGGCATCTTCTGTTTCCGTAGTCGGCACAAAACCTTCTGCGATCCACAGTTGAATCAGTTTTCCTTTTGGTATCTCACTATCTTCCGGAAATCTACCCAAATAAAGAAAGCATTGTTTTAAATAATAAGGCAAGTCTTGGAAGCTCAAGTCCAAGATGTCTTCCACTCCGTATTGTTTTTCTGATTTAAGCTTATTGAAGCTGCTTGCTTGGACATCCTTTTGCACTTTTTTCCATCCATCCAATGAATTCATTTTTGTTTTTAATAAGCCTCCAAGCACGACGATCGCAAGAGGTAGTCCACCACATTTTTCCACCATCTGCTTTCCTAATTCCTCAAAATCTAATGGACAACCATGTTGAGCAAAAGCGTCTCTTGGAAATGCTTTTAGTTTAAGAAGCTCCAAGCTCTCAGTGGGTGTTAAAAGTGGAAGTTTGATGGGGGAGCTATGAGGATCAGCAATTGAAGCTACTGCCTCAATCCGTGTAGTGAATACCACTTTGCTTCCGAGCTTTCCTTTTGGAAAAGCTTTTTTGACACTGTGCCAAGCATCAATTCCCCAAATATCATCAAGAACGATAAGATACCGCTTCTCTTGTAGTGTACTTCTCATTGCAGCAGCTAGCTGATGATCATCTAAATCTTTCACAAGCTCTCTTTTATTTTTTTTTTTTTCAACGACTGTCTTGTGTATTTTTTTTCCCCAAAGTTGTTCTTTCAGGCTGATCAGAGTGAAAGCCAACTTGCATTAGGATTTCTGACCAAACATCCCTTGGCACACACTGTTGAGATACAAAAACCCAAGCATAGCAATCAAAATGCTTCTTCACATCAACATCGTTGTATACTTTCTTTGCAAGTGTAGTCTTTCCGAGCCCCCCCATCCCCACAATGGACACCACACAAAGACGATCTTCCTTTGCCATCAGTTGAGCCTTCAAAGTTGCTGTGGTATCCTTCAACGTGATAATGTCGTCTCCATCATCATCATCCGGGTACGTCATTCTCAAACGGCTCAATGAACTGCTGGTTCCTTCACCACTGCTAAGTTCTATATTGTACATTTGCCTTTGTCGATTGAGATCTTCTATCTTTCTCTTGATGGAGACAATTTTTCTCCGAAGTTCGTGTTGATGGAGCTTAGCTTTGATCTTGTACGAGGAGTTGATCTTGTAGATAAAGGTTTCAATGACATCTTCAATTTCACAGGCTAAATCTTTAACTTCAGCTATCCATCTGCGGACAAGACCATTTTGCTCCTGTTTCTTGTCAGCATCTTTTAAGAAGTCCATCATGAACATCAATTCTTTTTGCAAGTACTCCACATCTTCTCTCACACTGCTCAAGGCGGCCGCTTCATTTTTAGTAGGTCGGTGAGGGTTTGACTACTTGGGATACAACAGCCTCTGCCAATTTCAATGCTACAAATTCCAATGCCATTTTGAGACACCACTTTTGTCTTCTTGCGTAAATGACAAACCAAACAACTCTTTTATTTCTCTAGAATTCTTCGCTTTCCACAACCGCGACAGTTAAACAAGAGGCCTACAGTTTTATTTCAATAAAAAAAAGTCAATAAATTAAAATACTAGTAACCAATAGATCATTCACTTTTTTTTTCCTGTTACTTACTACCTATGCCTCTGTTATAATTGACTCATTATAGAGTTGAACAATGTCATATTTGAGTCATATGGATTAACCTATTTTGTTAGAATTTTAAGCTAAAAAGCAAATGAATAAAGATCTTATGACCTCACTTAACCCTCCACTCGTTTTTTCCTTCTGTTTTTAATAGAAGTTCTAATAGAATGGGTGTTAGATAGGATTAATTTTTAGAGCCAAAAAAATGGACTAATTCAAAATTTAAGGAGCAAAGTGGGAATGACATTAAAATTAAGGTGGTGAAATGAGAATAATCTAAAAATCTATTTGAAGTGAAAATTCTAAGTACTTGATAATTATAATATCATTATAAAAAAAAAATGTCTCACTCAAAAAAATAAACAATGGTGAGAGTAATGATATGAGCATAATAAAAACAAAAATAATTTAACATTAGAAAACTGTTAATGTGAATATAATATACATCCATCATTAATTTCTCAATAAAATTTGTCTCGCAAAATCAACATTAAGAAAAAATAAATTTACTATTTACTCCTATTTACTTCAATTTACTTCAAATTTTTTTTTTTAATATTATAGCTATTTACTAACTTTAATTTCGTAAGGTTATTTATTTGGATTTCCATAAGAAAGAAAAAAAAGAAAGTAGTTGATACATATCTTAAAAAGACAACAAAGGGTATATTACTATATTTATTAGCCGAAAAGTTCAAATTTAAGAAATCATCTATGTTTGTGATATTATGAAATCCCAACCATATTTAAAACACTTCTCACAAACAAACCATTTTGCCCAATTTTTCTGTTATCTCCCTAATGCTCATTTGGATTGTGTTTTCAATGTAAATTAATGTCTTAAATGGGTTTGAAGACGTAAACCAAACGACTTTTGTAGTCTATACAGAAATTTAAAAAGAAAAATGGAGGACATAAATTAGGGGCATGAGACGAGGGGCACGATTCTGTATGCCCATCACTAGAGGCTCATTTCTCTAGTTCTCCTAAACACAAAGACATGTCTCCAACTCGATCTCATTTACAGCCAATCTTTCAACAACAAAAAAAAAAAGGATCACGTCACATTTCTGCTAAAAACTTTATTTCTTGATAATTAATTAGATAGTTTTTGTTAATCTAGTAATTAAGATAGTTGTCTTACCCAATTGATCTTTCTCCTGAAGTTCCGTGCTTTGTTCCGGCCTATAGTGACTGCATCATCTTCTTGGTCATCTACAGAGATTAGTGGTCCACTTCCTTTAGCAAATCTGATTCATCTACAAGCTTTGTCGTAGATTGATGAACTTAATTTGAGATCATGATCTAGAAACGGAGATTTGCCAATTTCAACACTACAGATTCTAATACCATTTTGAGGAACAGCTTTTGTCTTCTTGCCTAAGTGACACACCACACAACTCTTTTAGTACTCTAGAATTCTTCACTTGCCACAGCCACGAAAGTTAAACGAGAGACCTACATTTTCATTTCACACAAAAACCTTAAGTAAAAGATTTCATATAACAAAATATGACCTTAAGGTACCTATATATTTAGTTTCGTAAGGTTTATATTTTGATTTAGGGTAGTTCTATTCACGAGTCTAGATTTATTGTCTCCATTTTCCTATCTCAGTGGCTGTATTCCCACTTTTTATTTACAAGCTCGTCTAAACTTAAAAATTTAGCCACATAAATAGAAATAAATTACTAAAAATACTTAATCAAATCACAAGTTGTCAAAATTTAATTGGAGGGACAATCATTCAGACATGAATGTGGGACATCAAATCTTAATTCTCTATTCACACCCCCATCTTTACTCTTCACACCCGTCTTTTCACTACACATACATCCCACATAATTTTTAAATGATTAAATTTACTTTTCGCACACCTATTATTCATATTATTAATTCTTGACCCATTCATTTTTTATTTTCACACCCACCGGTTTATTTTAATTTGTTACTTTAATATTATCATTTTTCTATTTCTCTCAATTTTTTTTTATTTAAGTTCAAGCTTTAGGCATTAGCCTTTTTTTTCATATACGTTTGGGCAAGATGTGACAAAGTTACTGATGCTTACCTGCAGTTACTCTTCATGCAGGACGTACGCAGAGTGAAAGAGAGGCTGATGCTAATATTTTGGTATTGTCATCTTGTATGGAGAGTGGATGCTTCCATGCAAAACATTCCGTAGTTCTTCTAGGAAAAAAAAAAAAAAATACATACACAAATAATCAATCCAACTTTATAAAAAACGAAAAAAGGAAACAAAACGAAATGATAAGCAAAAACAAACATAAAAACGAAAAAAAAAAAAAGAATAATCATCATACAAAAAAAAAAAAAATTAATATATGTCCATGCAACTTTTGGGGTTAGTCATTGAAATATGAAAATTAAGGTCTTATTATACATTTTTAAATAGCAATAATTTATAATTTGGGGATCTGACTTGTGGGATGTATTAAGAGAAAAAAAAAAATCCCGCATCATTAGTTTCCCTTTAAAAAAAAAAATTAATTAAGCCTTTCCTAATTGTCACTTTTTGTCATTTTATGTTAAAATCTTTTTGAAATAAGAAATTTTAACTTAAAGAGGGTGTGGAGAGTAAATAAGAATATGTAAATAAAACTACTTTTTTTTTTAATTTAATCCTTGACTTTAGAAGATTAGAAAACTTACTCATATTTGAATTCTTTGTATTGTGTATATAAATTCATCATAATCAATAGACAAAGGCTGTGCAAAAAATTTTCAATATAAGAATTTCTCTTTGTTGTATCAGATTGGGCCTCAAAACAGTAATTTTCTTAATAAGGCCATGACATAAAATATTGCTCTCATTTTTCTCTTCTTTTTAATCCAAATTCCAAAATTGCAAGCAACAAGGTTAATAAAAAAAGAAAAGTTTTGAGCTTATTTTTGTACTAGTCATATATAGATTTTCAGAAAAAAAATATATATATATTTCTTTTTTGCTCTGAAAAAATTATTATATATGTAATATTTTGTTATCTTGTTGACTGGAGTTACCAGCTCCCGACAGATCATCTTTAGTCTTGATCATCTTTAGTCTTGATCTTGTTTCTAAAATTATATTTGATTAATTTTGTAAGAGATTGTTTTAGGTATAAAAAAAAAAAAGTGAAATTATATTTGAGTATATTTCAAAAAACGTGTATTAAGTTATAATTTAGAAAATGAAAATGAACATAAAACTGGGAACAACTTTCAATCATTTTTTATTTTCTTAATAAAAATCATTTTCACTATTGATTATTTCATTCATGTTTTCAAAATATTTGCTAACTAAATGCGATTTGGAGACTATTTCGTTTTCTTGTCCCAAGCCGTGTAGAAACGTTTGAAAACAATTCAAGACAAGCCCGTAATTTTGTTTTTCTTCTTTTTTTCTTTTGCAGTAATTGGCTTGCAAATAATTGTTTCTGGCTTTTATTATCAACTAGTCAAGCGCGCGCGTGACATCCTTTTAAACAATAATTATATAAATTGTTAGGAAAAAAATAGTAAAGAAAGGAAAAAAAAAGAAATAAAGACAGAAATAGAAAAGGTAAAAGACAAGAAAAAGGGAAAAAAAAAAACTCAAAAAGTAAACTAAAGAAAATCTCAAAAAATATTTAAAATTTTTTTGGGAAATGATGCGCACATGATACCTTAACGAAATGCATAATGATAAGGTATTGATATAGATGTAGAAATAATTTTAAATAATAAAAGTTGAGAAATCTACGCATAATAATATGTGAACATTTTAAAAATATACGTATTATGATTATATATATTAGGAAAAATGTGAACAAATTAAAAATATAATTATATACATTAGGAAAAAAGAGTGAGAAGAGTTAATGTGATAACATCTTAAAAATTTTAAAGTATATGTCTTTTTTCACTATTAAGAAAATATTCTATAAGAGGTTTTTTTTTTTTCTTCTTCTTCATATTCTATAAGAATTTAGTTAAAACTGGTTACGTTCCTTTTTTATAAGGGAAAAAAAACCCTTGTTGCATTCTCTTTACTTTTTTTTAACACTTTAATTAATAATACGTGGGACCACAAATAAAAGAGAAAGAAAAAATAGACTAAGATTTGAGATGAATTAAAATTAATAAGTCAATAGTTTACATAAGTTAATAAATAGGTTAAATTATTATTTTCGTCCATAATTTGTCTTGTTATGAATCATAACTTGACAAGTTATTATACATAATTCATGATTTTTATCCATAACTTGTATGGTTATGAATCATAAATTAATAAATTTGTCCATAACTTATCTAATTATAAACCATAACGTGACAAATTATGACTTATTAATTTCTATAACTAAAAATTAACCTATATACTTTTTTAAATTTTTCATATTTACTTATTTTCTACTATTTCCTTGCAAATAATAAGTAGCTTTACTTGCAATCATTGAAAAGTTAGTTAAAGAAAAAAAAAAATTGAGACTCACATCAGCAATGCACGATACGAAAAAAAAAAAAAAAAAAAAAAAAAAAGAGCTCACACGAAACTACACAAGTTTGCATCCTGTTTAGAGAAATTACAATCTCCCAAAAACAAATGACAGTCACGAGAAACTCCACCAAACATGGAAACTCCACTAGATGACAGTAAGTACCTGCCAAAGAACACTATTAGCCCACAATATGCTAAATTAAATTAAAAAGCCCACGCCTCATGGAAACTCCACCAAACATGGATTTTAACTTTCCTTGGAACATTGCAAGCCCAAAATTTCAACATATATATATATATATATTTATTTATTTATTTTTAAGTTTGCATGTGTTGTGTGTACGATGTTTTACAATATATATAAAACATAATACCTAAACATCTCCAGCAAAAAGAAATTACATGCTCGACTCAGGGCCAAATGAGAAATAGGAAAACTAATACCTAAACAACCTTACAACATATATCCAAATAAAGAAGGAAAGGTAACTCATTTTCAATTAAACAAAATAATCTCGTCACTAAATAAATTTTTTTTAGTTCTGTTGTCATTAGTAGATGCGTGATTGAAATAGTTTAATTTAAAAAATGACTGTTAATTAAAAATAGTTTTGTTTTTAAATAAATAGACTGAAAGAGCAGTCAAAAGGGATTTAAAGAAATTAAAGAAAATTATTTCTGAAAAATGGAAAAATAAACAATCCACATTGCTTACAGCTCAACGTAAAATTAATTCGTTGCAATATCCACGAGTACATATAATTCTCGTAATGAGGTTTAAAATTGATGTGGTTGTAAATATAATCTCGTGTCAATTCCACCATAACGTGTAATGCTATTTAAATTCCCCACCCTAAGTTTAAAACTGTCAAATTTTACTAGTTTTTATTTGTTATTTTTTCCTTTTAACAGAATAAGAGAAGAAAGTAGCATAAACTTCTCAAACGAGTTGGCACTCGCTAAAAGTTTTATCCACTAATGCAACTTACAAAATAGCAGAAACACACGAATAACCTCCACTTCAAGTAATCGTATAAAGAAAAGGCCCCACTCTAAATATATATAAATATATATACACATATGAATGTATAATATTATATATATATATATATATATATATAGAAGACACCTACATAAAAATCCGAATTCTCAGTAAAATTCAGTAGAAAATCTCAATATTCCAAAAAGAAAAAAAGATAATAATGGATTATTCTCTATCATCATGTATTAAAAAAAGAAGTGTATATGCTTTAGAATTTAATCATCTTAAAGTGACTATCATTGGCGAAGAAAAGTCAATGCCATGGAAGTTTGTATTAAATTGGTTTTTTGTTAATCCCTAAATTTGTTCTTGGTTAAAATAATGCCTTGATGATGAACCATTTTTCTTTTCAATATTGAATGATAATAAAAAGCAACTTGCATAAGTTTATTGGAATCATCAGAAGAATTCTACACCAATACGTCCACTTAAATTTATCTATGAAAAAAATACGAAACACGTTAAGTGACTAACAACTCAAAATAGCATGCACGAAATGAAAGGAAAAAAAAAAATCAAAACATATAACCCTGAACGAATTAAGCAACGAAAGTAAAATTAAGAAAAAAAAAAGAGTTAAAACATATACACCTAATTATCGCCTAACATTTTAACGACGATTATTAACAATCGTTAAATACCAAATTTCTACCAACGTATTTAATTTTTTTATTACGTTCATATTGTTTAACCAGATTTCTTTGTTATTTTTTTTTTCTATTTTCTTCATCTTTTTATTGCTCTTGATTTGTTTTATTTTTTTTCTAATATAAATACCCTTTGTACTTTTTTTTTTGTTAAGTGTGTTAACATATATATATATATATATATATATATAGAATATTGTTAATAAATTACTTTATGTTATACATTTTTGTAACTTATTTTGTGTTTTAGTTGTATACCTTTGGATCATGTTGTAATGTACTTTTGAAAAATTGTTGTTGGTTTTTTTCAACTATGTTATCTGTTATCTAATTTTTTTTATTTCCTTTATACTATTTAAGCAGATTTCTTTGTTATCCTTTTTTTTTCCTTCATCTTTTTATTGCTCTTGATTTTTTTATTTTATTCTAATATAAATATGTTTTGTCATTTTTTATTTTTTGTTTGTGTTGTTTATTTGATTTATTGTGTTTTTTTTTTTTTGGTTACCAAGGGGTAGACGTAGGGCTGGCAATTCGTGTTTGCGTGTCGTGTTTGGGCCAGCACGATTACAACACACACGATTATAGTGAACACGAACACGACACGATTAATAAACGTGTCAGAAACCCAAACACGAAACGCTACTAACATGGTTCACACGACACGACACACGAACACAATTACTAAATGTGCCGTGATGGGCCGACACGAAAAAAACACGTTTATAACCCGTTTATGACCCAACTGGCAAAAATAGTAGAATTTTATATTGTATTCCAAACTATATTAATTGACTACTTAATATCACTTATAGTTAAAATCATGCATAATAGCCAACACACAATAAAATATCCAAATATTAAACACACACACACACACACACACACACACACACACACACATATATATATATATATATGATACTACTAGATTATCAAGTATATATGTTTTAAAACATACCAATTACCAAACATCCAAAGAAGTTTGAAAACATAATCAAGTACATTTAAATAAGTTTGAAAATATAACCAAACATTTGAATGTTTAAGTACATAAAACATAAAATAAATATAGGAAAATGTCTTCTTTGAGCCTTCAGGTTGAATGCCCAACTATGCTCTAAAAGTCAAAATTAGTTTCCAGTTGTTTCAACCTATTCATGGAAAAAGAAAACATTTTATTAATGAAAGGAAATTTATAGCTTGGGCATGCCACTAGAAAAATCTTGTTACATTCCATTGCATTTGAGGTGTTGAGGTTGTGAGAATTTTAAGATGAACCAGTAGTGGACTCATTGATATCCAAAGTAAAAACATCTTCAGTAATTTTATCCACAGCTTCACGAATCGATTTGTTGTTTTCTACACATAATAGATAACTTATATGGTTAAGACTTAAGATAACATAAGCTAAGACAGTAAATAAACAAAAATAATAATAAATATATCTTTATCTACAAAAAAAAAAAAAAAAGTAAATAAACGGGTCGGGCCAGGTCGGGCCATGTCGGCCCGATAATGGCCTATATAATTAAGGGAGAAAGAGGAAAATAGGCCAAAATTTGAGATGAATTAAAATTAATAGGCCAATAGTTTACATAAGTTAATAAATAGGCCAAATTATTATTTTCGTCCATAACTGGTCTGGTTATGAACCATAACTTGACAAGTTATTATTCATAATTGTCCATAACTTGTCCGGTTATGAACCATAACTTAACAAGTTATGGCCTATTAATTTATATAACTAAAAATTGGTCTATTTCCTTTTTTAAACTTTTCATGTTGGCCTATTTTCTACTATTTCCCTATAATTAAACAAGTTAAGCGTGTTAAATGGGCTGATACGAATCCAACTCATTTATTTTCATGTTATTCATGTTAGCCTATTAATAACCCAATTAATAACCATGCGGTCCAAACTCATTTATCTCGTGTCGCTTTCGTGTCGTTTCATCATGTCGTGTTCGAAATTACCGGCTCTAAGTGGACGTGTCTCAGGTGCATCCTCATACTAGTGTCCAATAGAAACACGGATCTTAATCTTGAAAATTCCAATAGTAGTAAGTTTTGATCTAGACGAAATTAACCAAAAGAATATTGCCTTGACCGGAAAAGCACAAAAAAAAAAAAAAAAAAAAAAACCTCCACGAGAAAGCAAAGCACGTGATCATTAAGCAAATGAAGAAAGAGTGCATGATCATTTTACGAATTTTAATTAGGTGTTCCAAGTTAGGAGAAATAATCGGCGTGTTTGTAAAATGATTTTATATTTTGTATAAAAATAAAAATAAAAACGTTTTTAATTTCAGACATAAATTATTTTTAAAAATTCGTTTGATACTTTTATTAAAAGATTGTTTTCAATGTAACAAAATCAATTAATGTCTCTCTTTCTCTCTATCTACTCGAGAAAGAAGAAAACAAAAACAAAAAATGAAAAACGACTAAAAGTCATTTTTTCATTTCTCTCTCATTTTACACTAAACTAAGAAATCGTTTTCATTTCAGTTTTTTGTTTTTATTGTACCAAACGCCGTTTTAAAAATATTTTCATTTTTTCTTAAAAAACGTGAAAAACAAAAACATAATTAATTTCAAACACGGCCCAGTTTAACTAGCAAAAAAAGAAAAAGAACATTAGGAGAAGTAACAAATTAGTGTTAACTTTTAAATTCTATTGAGGTTTTATATATTCCCATTTCACCCGAACCTCCTGTGCCACTGGAGCAAGAGGTCTGAAACATTAAAGAATATTAAAGAGCCTTGACCGGAAAAGCCAAAAAAAAAAAAAAAAAAAAAAAAAAAGCCTTCACGAGAAAGCAAAGCACGTGATCATTAAGCAAATGAAAAAAAGAGTGCATGATCATTTTACGAATTTTAATTAGGTGTTTTAAGTTAGGAGAAATAATCGGGCGCGTTTATAAAATGATTTTATTTTTTTGTATGAAAATAAAATAAAAAAAATTTTAATTTCAGACAGAAATTATTTTTAAAAATGCATTTAGTAGTTTTATCAAGAGATTATTTTCAGTGTAAAAAATCAATTAATGTCTCTCTTTCTCTCTATATGCTCAGAGAGGAGAAAATAAAAACAAAAAATGAAAAACGATTAAAAATCGTTTTTCATTTCTCTATCATTTTACACAAAACTAAAAAATCATTTTCATTTTTATTTTTTATCTTTATTGTACTAAACGCTGTTTTAAAACGTTTTCATTTTTCTTTCTTAAAAAACGTGAAAAATAATTCAGAATTAATTCTAAACACGGCCCAGTTTAACCGGCAAAAAAAAAAAAGAAGAAGAACGTTGGGAGAAGTAACAAATCAGTGTTAACTTTTAAATTCTATTAAAGTTTTATTCCTATTTCACCCGAACCTCCGGTGCCACTGGAGCAAGAGGTCTGAAACATTATGGCAATAGATTTTGATCCCTACCATAATTACTCCTTGCATCTTTTCCAAAATCATCTGTATCATGTATTGATTTTGTGAGAAGTTTTTTGGCCTATCATTAGTCGATCTACTAAAATGCGCTCGCCATATTGTACAGTATTCGTACGTAGGGGTGTTCATGAGTTGGGTTGGTGAGGTGTATGATTTTTTTTCCCCGCCCCAAAGGGTGCGGGTTACACATATTTTGCCCCAACGATGTTAAAAAAATTTCACAACCTAACGATGTTCGGGTTGAGTTAGGGCGGTGCGGGGTGGGTTGGGTGGTCGGTTTCAACATTCAAAAAATCAAAAACTTAAAGTTCAATATAATATTCAAACTTCATCATTAAATAGAAATTGTACGTGATACATGCATAGAGAAAAAAAAAAACAACATTAGCATGCCATGTCATTATTTTCATGATAAATAATTATTTTCATAATAAATAATTTACATGATAAAATGTTATTTACTTTAAAATATATTATCTACCAAATTTAATTTTATAAATATGCTATTTACTTCTCTTTCTGTTTTTGTATTGACTTTAGAGTTAATCTAGTAAATTATAAAAAAAATATCTGCCAGATTCTCTATCAGCAACTAGAGACAATTGGTCATTTTTTTGTTGAAAATAAAAAATAATAGGGTAGATTATAAAAAATAATAATCTACTAGATTAATCCTCGGCGGCCGATGTCAATGAACAAAGATATTAAATTTTTTTTTGTTGAAAACCAAAAAAGTAATCTATTATATTACTCTCTAACAACCGAAAACAGTTGGTGATTTTACTGGAGACTGTTGGTAACTAATTTTTCTAGATTTGAAAATAATCTAGTATGTTACAGAATAATAATAATAATAATAATAATCCACTAGATTGCTCTCCAATGCTGAAGATTAACGACAGTAATTGTTTTTTGTCGAAAAGAAATATTAATTTGGTAAATTGTAAAAGAAACTAATCAACAATATTGCTCTCTGGCATTGATTGCCACCATGGCAACTGTACATGGCCGTCGTCGGTGACTAGAGTCGGTGGTCGAAGACAGCCTTATGGGTACATCTAGTAGATTATTGATGGAAATCTTGTAGATTACCTTTTTGACATGTAGAGCAATTTTGGTTACACTTAGAACATCTCTCATGCAATACTCTAATACTCTAATTCATGTGCCAATTGTAAATTTAACATTTAAGATTAAAAAAATTCTCTAATGCAATGCTATTTATTATGTCAAATTTCTCATATATTCTAAGTATAGCACATGAGAAATTTAGTAATTGATTACTATTGGTTGAAATGTTTACTTATTTATCTAATCATTACAACTTTTATATTTTTTAATTATTTTAAAAATAAAAGCTAGCTTTTGCAACTCTCAAAGTGGTTTTGAAAAAAGGTAGATTTAACAATTCAAGTGGTATTATGCATTTGAGCAAAAATAAAAATAACATACCATATCATATTTTTTGATGTTAAATATACAATTGACATTAGTATTTGTATGGGAGATGAGCTTACTATTATTGATTTTTGGCAAGTATACTAGATTACAAACCGTACTCTTCTAGATTACCTTTTTGACATGCGAAGTATTTTTTTTTTTTAACATGCGGGGGAAAACTGTTAAGATAAAATTTAACATTTTAAATTCTTCATATGTTTCTTCATTTTGCTTAGTTATCGATTGAGTTGTTTTAATTTCAATTCATGTATATCTTACTTTACAGATTTCTTACTTGATTTGTGTTTTACTTTATAGCTATTAGTTCTTGAATCGTCAATAACTTTTTGTAATTCGGATCAAATGTTTTGAGAATGTCTTTTACGTTATAAAATTCCTGGTGTATAAGATTTTCAATTGTTGGTCTAGGCTTAAGTTGTGTTATTCAAGATATTCCTTGTACTTCAGGCTATGATTTCTTTTAGTACTCAAAACAAAACCATTTTAAAATACTATATAGTTTAAGTTGCAAGGATGATGAAGAGGAAAAACATGAATTTAAATGAGAGGAAAAAAAATCTATATACAGAAAACGTTACTTATCAAACAAACTAGCTCAAAATAAAAAGATTACATTAGAGAGGGATTGAACTTGGATTTTACGTATGTTGAAAGGACTCAACATATCCCTATGTACCACTATTGGAGATTGAGATGGAGGGAATGTGGCGCACCTTGTACAAATCTTCCCCTTCAATTCCGTCTTCATTTACTCTTATCCTGTCCTCGAATTCCTTCTCCATCCAAGAAACATTCAATTCACGAAGGGTGGTGATATATTTGATTCCATCAGGAATAATCTTCAGTTTAGGAATGTAAACAATGTCTATTCTCTTGAGATTGGGCATTGCACCTTCCTCCACTTCCCACTCCTCTAATCCAATTAAGGTAATGAGTTCCAGAATCTCCAGCTTAGGGAATCCATCGACGGAGAAAACCCATTTATACCTATCTGTATAGGAGTTGTCGAAATACAGGCTGAGAATTCTCAAGTTTGGCATCTTTTCTAAAACCTCTATTTTGTCCTGAGTAAACATACAATCACTCATACGAAATTCTGTGAGGCTTCTTGGCAGAAGTGAAATGTTTTCTTGCGATAATGCCCCCTGCAACTCCAAACTTAACAAAACGTGACAATGAGAAAGCAATTCAAGCTTCGGAAACTCTCCATCCCAAAATGCCATCTTCAATGTTCGAAGGCCACTAGATTGAGATTGAGAGCTGAGTGACTCAAGGACTAAGGTAACTTCCTTATCACTTCTAATATGACATATTCCTAAAGCTTGAATATTCCTCAGTGGAAGAACTGCATTATGTCTGATCAAATCCTTTGCTTTTATCCACATCAAAGTCTCAAGCTTTGTTACGACATCATTTTCAAAAATAGGCCTGCTTGTCCAGAAAGGAAGTGAATAACCAAAAGGTAATAATAAATGTCTCAAATTTCTCAACCTCCACAATGTGCTAGGAAGCGAAACCGAACCATTATCTTCAAGATCCAGAGTTTGCAAATTTCGCAAGTTGCCTATGGATGGCAATCTTAATTTTCTAACACCGCTTACTCTCAGGTACCTCAAGTGAATAAAATTACCGATTCCTTTTGGAAGCTTGGTTACCTGTTCCAAAATAAAATCAAGTTCCAACACTCTTAACAATGCAAATTTCTCCTTTGTCATAGATAAAATTGGAGCATTGCACAAAAGAGAGCGAAGATTAGAGTGTAATTGTTCCGTCCAAGGTGTTGAAACAGAGTGTCGAAGAGAACCGAGATGAGGACACACTTTTTCCACCCAGCGCGTATGCTGAACAAGATCCTGGTTAACATTAACAGCAATTCTTCGTGAACGAGTTGCAGTAGAAAACTTATTCATCTCATTTGGCTGCAAAATCTCTAAGAACATTTCTTCCTTTGCTTTAGACATACAGAAGTCTCGCATTAGATCATGCAATTTGCATGTCTTTACATCGTTCCTTACAGGCTCCCTTTTGCCAACTTGAACCATACATCTGTTGATCAATTCTGCCAAGTATTGCTCGGCATCTTCTGTTTCCGTAGTAGGCACAAAACCCTCTGCGATCCACAGTTGAATCAGTTTTCCTTTTGGTATCTCACTATCTTCCGGAAATCTACCCAAATAAAGAAAGCATTGTTTTAAATAATAAGGCAAGTCTTGGAAGCTCAAGTCCAAGATGTCTTCCACTCCATATTGTTTTTCCGATTTAAGCTTATTGAAGCTGCTTGCTTGGACATCCTTTTGCACTTTTTTCCATCCATCCAATGAATTCATTTTTGTTTTTAATAAGCCTCCAAGCACGACGATCGCAAGAGGTAGTCCACCACATTTTTCCACCATCTGCTTTCCTAATTCCTCAAAATCTAATGGACAACCATGTTGAGCAAAAGCGTCTCTTGGAAATGCTTTTAGTTTAAGAAGCTCCAAGCTCTCAGTGGGTGTTAAAAGTGGAAGTTTGATGGGGGAGCTGTGAGGATCAGCAATTGAAGCTACTGCCTCAATCCGTGTAGTGAATACCACTTTGCTTCCGAGCTTTCCTTTTGGAAAAGCTTTTTTGACACTGTGCCAAGCATCAATTCTCCAAATATCATCAAGAACGATAAGATACCGCTTCTCTTGTAGTGTACTTCTCATTGCAGCAGCTAGCTGATGATCATCTAAATCTTTCACAAGCTCTCTTTTATTTTTTATTTTTCCAACGACTGCCTTGTGTATTTTTTTTTTTCCCCAAAGTTGTTCTTTCAGGCTGATCAGAGTGAAAGCCAACTTGCATTAGGATTTCCGACCAAACATCCCTTGGCACACACTGTTGAGATACAAAAACCCAAGCATAGCAATCAAAATGCTTCTTCACATCAACATCGTTGTATACTTTCTTTGCAAGTGTAGTCTTTCCGAGCCCCCCCATCCCCACAATGGACACCACACAAAGACGATCTTCCTTTGCCATCAGTTGAGCCTTCAAAGTTGCTGTAGTATCCTTCAACGTGATAATGCCGTCTCCATCATCATCATCCGGGTACGTTATTCTTAAACGGCTCAGTGAACTGCAAGTTCCTTCACCACTGCTAAGTTCTATATTGTACATTTGCCTTTGTCGATTGAGATCTTCTATCTTTTTCTTGATGGAGACAATTTTCCTCCGAAGTTCGCTTTGATGGAGCTTAGCTTTGATCTTGTACCAGGAGTTGATCTTGTAGATAAAGGTTTCAACGACATCTTCAATTTCACAGGCTAAATCTTTAACTTCAGCTATCCATCTGCGGACAAGACCATTTTGCTCCTGTTTCTTGTCAGCATCTTTTAAGAAGTCCATCATGAACATCAATTCTTTTTGCAAGTACTCCACATCTTCTCTCACACTGCTCAAGGCGGCCGCTTCATTTTTTAGTAGGTCACTGAGGGTTTGGACTACTTGGGATACAACAGCCTCTGCCAATTTCAATGCTACAAGTTCCAATGCCATTTTGGAACCACTTTTGTCTTCTTGCCTAAATGACAAACCAAACAACTCTTTTATTTCTTTAGAATTCTTCGCTTGCCACAGCCGCGACAGTTAAATGAGAGGCCTACAGTTTTATTTCACAAAACAAAAGTCAAGAAATTAAAATACTAGTAACCAATAGATCATTCACCTTTTTTTTTTTTTGTTACTTACTACCTATGCTTCTGTTATAATTGACTCATTATAGAGTTGAGCAATGCCATATTTGAGTCATATGGATTAACCTATTTTGTTAGAATTTTAAGTTAAAAAGCAAATGAACAAAGATCTTATGACCTCACTTAACCCTCCACTTGTTTTTTCCTTTTGTTTTTAATAGAAGTTCTAATAGAAGGGGTGTTAGATGGGATTAATTTTTAGAGCCAAAAAAATGGACTAATTCAAAATTTAGGGAGCAAAATGAGAATGACATCAAAATTAAGGTGGTGAAATGAGAATAATCCAAAAATCTATTTGAAGTGAAAATTCTAAGTACGTGATAATTATAATATCATTATAAAAAAAAAGTCTCACTCAAAAAAAAAATGGCGAGAGCAATGATATGAGCATAATAAAAACACAAATAATTTAAAATTAGAAAAGTGTTAATGTGAATGCAATATGCATCCGTCATTAATTTCTCAATAAAATTTGTCTCGCAAAATCAACATTAAGAAAAAATAAATTTACTATTTACTCCTTTTTACTTCAATTTTTTTAATAATATTGTTATTTACTTTAATTTCGAAAGGAGTTATTTATTAGGATTTCCATAAGAAAGAAAGAAAAAAAGAAAGTAGTTGATACATATCTTAAAAGAGACAACAATGGGTATATTACTATATTTGTTAGCCGAAAAGTTCAAATTTAAGAAATCATCTATGTATGTGATATTATGAAATCCCAACCATATTTAAAACACTTCTCACAAACAAACCATTTTAAAAGAAAAATGAAGAACATAAATTAAGAGTATGAGACGAGGGGCATAATTCTGTATGCCCATCACTAGAGGCTCATTTCTCTAGTTCTCCTAAACACAAAGATATGTCTCCAACTCGATCTCATTTACAGCCAATCTTTCAAGAAAAAAAAAAAAAAAAAAAAAAATCACATCACATTTCTGCTAAAAACTTTATTTCTTGATAATTAATTAGATAGTTTTTGCTAATCTAGTAATTAAGATAGTTGTCTTACCCAATTGATCTTTCTCCTGAAGTTCCGTGCTTTCTTCCAGCCTATAGTGACTGCATCATCTTCTTGGTCATCCACAGAGATTAGTGGTCCACTTCCATTAGCAAACCTGATTCATCTACAAGCTTTGTCGTAGATTGATGGACATAATTTGAGATCATGATCTAGAAACGGAGATTTGCCAATTTCAACGCTCCAGATTCTAATATCAATTTTAGGAACCGCTTTTGTCTTCTTGCCTAATTGACAAACCACACAACTCTTTTATTTCTCTAGAATTCTTCGCTTGCCACAGCCGCCACAGTTAAACGAGAGACCTACATTTTCATTTCACACAAAAACCTTTCATAAATTAAAATACTAGAGTAACTAATAAATCATTTATCACTATTTTTGTTTACTTAATTACTAAGTATTCTGCCGTCATATTTGACGCATTACAGAGTTAGACAAAGCCATATAGATTATAAGAAAACTCTATGTGGCATCAGCTTACATGGTAAATTACATCTAAAAGAGATTATTGATATTGGAAAAGATTACGATATATATATTAGGAGGCAAAGTGTTAAAGACACAATAACTCGCGGATAAAATGAAGCTACCATTACTTATATATAGATTTTGAATTTGTCTTTTTTATTGTAACCAACTCATTATAACTGGATTTTGTTATTGATAGAGGACCCTTTTAAAAATGCATCTTTCATAATTCTAAAGACTACAAACGGTTAAAATAAAATTATTATTTTGGTATCATGTAGTTTTTGATTTTATTAGATTGACACTTCCATGTTTTGATAATCACATTAGGTACCATATAGTCATAAGACAGAGTCATTTATTGTATTTTAATGTCATTTTGACATGAAATCTCTTTTTAACACTTTAAAGTTCATTGTAATAACATAAAGAGTATTTATGTTATTGATGCTTTAAAACTTTAAAGTTCAATAAGTTCATTTATTGTTTTTGATGTGACAAAGTTATTGATGCTTTGGTAGCACAAGGCTTACCAGCAGTTACTCTTCATGCAGGACGTACGCAGAGTGAAAGAGAGGCTGATGCTAATATTTTGGTATTGTCATCTTGTATGGAGAGTGGATGCTTCCATGCGAAACAATCAGTAGTTCTTCTAGGAAAAAAAAAAAAAAAAAAATACACCAAAAAATCAATCCAACTTTATAAAAAACGAAAAAAGGAAACAAAACGAAATGATAAGCAAAAACAAACATAAAAACGAAAAAAAAAAAAAAAAAAAAAAAGAGAATAATCATCATACAACAAAAAAAGAAAATTCAATATATGTCCATGCAACTTTTGGGGTTAGTCATTGAAATATGAAAATAAGGGTCTTATTATACATTTTTAAATAGTAATAATATATAATTTGAGGATCTGACTTGTGGGATGTATTAAGAAAAAAAAAATCCCGCATCTTTCCCTTTAAAAAAAAAAAAAATTAATTAATTAAGCCTTTCCTAATTGTACCTTTTTGTCATTTTATGTTAAAATCTTTTTAAAATAAGAAATTTTAACTTAAAGAGGGTGTGGAGAGTAAATAAGAATATGTACATAAAACTACTTTTTTTTAAAAAAAAAAAATCCTTGACTTTAGGAGATTAGTAAACTTACTCATATTTGAATTCTTTGTATTGTGTATATAAATTCATCATAATCAATAGACAAAGGCTGTGTAAAAAATTTTCAATATAAGAATTTCTCTTTGTTGTATCAGATCGGGCCTCAAAACAGTAATTTTCTTAATAAGGCCATGACATAAAATATTGCTCTCATTTTTCTCTTCTTTTTAATCCAAATTCCAAAATTGCAAGCAACAAGGTTAATAAAAAAAGAAAAGTTTTGAGCTTATTTTTGTACTAGTCATATATAGATTTTCAGAAAAAATATATATATATATTTCTTTTTTGCTCTGAAAAATTTATTATATATGTAATATTTTGTTATCTTGTTGACTGGAGTTACCAGCTCCCGACAGATCATCTTTAGTCTTGATCTCTAGTACTTCTATTAAAACAAAGGCATAACTCTCTACTTCTTGCTAATTTAAGATAATTATCTTACCCAGTTGATCTTTTTTCCTGAAGATCCGTGCTTTCTTGCAGCCTATAATAACATCATCATCTTTCTGGTCATCGATCTGGATACGCTCTTTGTCGCAGATTGATGAACTTAATCTGAGTTCAAGATCTGGAAACAGATATTGAAGTGCTTACTAGTGTTTAGATGCAACGTTCAACTCGTTAGCTCTTTAGAGTTTTGGAAGATAATATGTGGATGTGGATAAGAGGATCCAAGCAAGTGTGTGGACACCAATCGATGTTAATGGTCTAAAAGTCTAACCGTGTGGACCCAAAATCCCCCTCGCCAAAAAGATTAAAAAAATAAAAAATAAAAACTATTTCTTAGTGTGATTTTTGCACAATAGTGCTCAAACTTTGTAATATTTGGCACTTAAATTTCAATTTTAAGAATTTAAACACCGAGAAAGTTCTCTAAATTTTAATTAAAGTATTTAAAAAATTATTTTAATTAATAATTTTTGAATGATTCACTTTAATTATACTACTTATTTTTAATAAATATGTATTATTTTAATATTTATTGAATTTAAATATAAATAATTTTATTGAATTTGAAAAAGAATATTTACATTTATTGTGGTTGAAAGAATAAAATAATACAAAAAATTAAATTGTTAGCCTCTCTATTTTAACTATATTTAGTTCGTGTGACAAACATTTTTTAAAATAATTAGCCATATAACTAATGATTAAAGTAGAAAAAAAAAAACAAAACTAAATCATTAACTTTTTTTTGAAAAGAAATTGAGAAATAATATTAAACACAAATAGCGTCGTTTCAAGCAACACTACTAATAAACAAAGGCATAGAATCTAGCCAAAACTTGTTAACAGAGAAAGTAAATGCACGACTAGTTAACTTGTGAGCTACACAATTTCCTTCACAGAGTATATAACGAATAAAGCCATAACGAGCTTGAGAAAAGACACCTCTAATTCTTGCAAAATACCTACTTCAATTGCTCATTCCGGAGAGAAATAAAATGCATGGACAACATTTATTGATTCAGACAAATCATGCAAAACAGTTCTAACCAATATTCCTCCTAAAATGTTGCACTACAAACAAACATAAGGAAGTAAAAGGACCACCAGCGAAAGATTTAAGTACCTGCCAAAGAACACTGTTAGCCCACGAGATGCTAAAATTAAATTAAGGAAAGTAGTAGAAAATAAATCAATATAAAAAGCTTAAGAAAATATATAGGTTAATTTTTAGTTATAGAAATTAATAGGCCATAACTTATCAAGTTATAGTTCATAATCAGATAAGTTATGAACAAACTTATCAAGTTATGATTCATAACCAGACAAGTTATGGACAATTATGGATAATAACTTGTCAAGTTATAGTTCACAATCATACAAACTATAGACAAAAACAGTAATTTAACCTATTTATTAACTTATATAAACTATTAACCTATTAATTTTTATTCATCTCAAATCTTAACCTATTTTCCTCTTTCCCTCTTAAATTAAAAAGCCCACGCCTCATGAAAACTCCACCAAACGTGGATTTTTAACTTTCCTAGGAACATTCAAGCCCATAATTTCTTCCGCCATAAAGAATCCCCACATGGGCCGGACCCATTTCCAGAACTTCTACGGGACATTTCCAACTTATAGCCGGATCGAACCGAATAAATTCCTTTCTTATCAAAAAAACCACCTCAGCACATCATCACCCCTATCAGACTTTAACGGAATCATAATTTAAAATTATTTTTGATTTACGTGTATTTTTTATGAGAAAAAAATACTGTAAAGAGTTATAAACTATGATCCGAATTATGTTGCAAATTCTTACTCTAAATGCACCTTAAAAGAATTAATTCTCTATCAATATCCCATAAATGATCACTTAGCACAGATATGGACCAGCCTCCTTCGCCAAATAAATCCACCACGCGCAAGTTATCATTAACCTCCGAGTAATAGGCCTAAAAGAGTACGGGTGAGGAATCCATATAGATCATGAAACACCCACACACAAGTACCATCTCAAATTCTCCATTACCAGTCCATCTTGAGGAGGTCTCAAGCTCAAATCCAAGTTTAATCCCTCTCTAATATAATCTTTCTATTTTAAGCTAGTTTGTTTGATAAGTAACGTTTTCATGTTTTTTGTATAAAAACAATACAAAAATTAAAATGAATGATGACCGAAGAGTCGAGCTCTCAGCTTTAGTAATTCACCAAAGAAATTCTCAAATTAAAACATCAAAATAAGAATCTGAAGAACGCATGCTTTTTTTTTTCCCTTCCTTTCCTGTCATATAAATTCATGCTTTTACTTTTATCATCCTTGCAACTTAAACTATATAATATTTTCAAAATAGTTTTGTTTTAAGTACGAAAATGAAAATAAAAATTAAAACTTTTTGAGAATGGTGTTGAGATTGTTTTTAAAATTGTGTTTGGTTAATTTTGTTAGAGATTGTTTTAGGTATAAAAAAGGGTGAAATTATATTTGAGTATATTTCAAAAAACGTGTATTAAGTTATAACTTAAAAAATGAAAATGAACATGAAAATGAGAACAATTTTCAATCATTTTCTATTTTCTTAACAAAAACTATTTTTACTATTATTTATTTTCATTCATGTTTTTAAAATATTTACTAATCAAATGCGATTGAGAGACTGTTTTATTTTCTTGCCTCAAACCGTATAGAAACGTTTGAAAACAATTCAAAACAAGCCCATAATTTTGTTTTTCTTTTTTTTTTTTTTTTTTTTTTGCGGTAATCGGCTTCCAAATAATTGTTTCTGGCTTTTATTATCAACTAGTCAAGCACGCGCGTGACATCCTTTTAAACAATAATTATATAAATTGTTAGGAAAAAAAATAATAAAGAAAAATGATGCGCACATGATACCTTAACGAAATGCATAATGATAAGGTATTGATATAGATGTAGAAATAATTTTAAATAATAAAAGTTGAGAAATCTACGGATAATATGTGAACATTTTAAAAATATACGTATTATGATTATATATATTAGGAAAAATGTGAACAAATTAAAAATATAATTATATACATTAGGAAAAATGAGTGAGAAGAGTTAATGCGATAACATCTTAAAGATTTTAAAGTATATGTCTTTTTTCACTATTAAGAAAATATTCTATAAGAGGTTTTTTTTTTCTTCTTCATATTCTATAAGAATTTAGTTAAAACTGGTTACGTTCCTTTTTTATAAGGGAAAAAAAACCCTTGTTGCATTCTCTTTACTTTTTTTTAACACTTTAATTAATAATATGTGGGACCACAAATAAAAGAGAAAGAAAAAATAGGTCAAGATTTGAGATGAATTAAAATTAATAGATCAATAGTTTACATAAGTTAATAAATAGGCTAAATTATTATTTTCGTCCATAATTTGTCTGGTTATGAATCATAACTTGACAAGTTATTGTACATAATTCACGATTTTTATCCATAACTTGTTTGGCTATGAATCATAAATTAATAAGTTTGTCCATAACTTATCTAGTTATGAACCATAACGTGACAAATTATAACTTATTAATTTTTATAACTAAAAATTAACCTATATACTTTTTTAAATTTTTCATATTGACTTATTTTTTACTATTTCCTTACAAATAATAAGTAGCTTTACTTGCAATCATTGAAAAGTTAGTTAAAGAGAAAAAAAATTGAGACTCACATCAGCAATGAACGATACGAAAAAAAAAAAAAAAAAAAAAAAAAAAAAAAAAAAATCTACACACAGTTTGCATCCTGTTTAGAGAAATTACAATCTTCCAAAACAAATGACAGTCACGAGAAACTCCACCAAACATGGAAACTCCACTAGATGACAGTAAGTACCTGCCAAAACACTATTAGCCCACAATATGCTAAATTAAATTAAAAAGCCCACGCCTCATGGAAACTCCACCAAACATGGATTTTAACTTTCCTTGGAACATTGCAAGCCCAAAATTTCAACATATATATATATATATATATATTTTATTTATTTATTTTTAAGTTTGCATGTGTTGTGTGTACGATGTTTTACAATATATATAAAACATAATACCTAAACATCTCCAGCAAAAAGAAATTACATGCTCGACTCAGGGCCAAATGAGAAATAGGAAAACTAATACCTAAACAACCTTACAACATATATCCAAATAAAGAAGGAAAGGTAACTCATTTTCAATTAAACAAAATAATCTCGTCACTAAATAAATTTTTTTTAGTTCTGTTGTCATTAGTAGATGCGTGATTGAAATAGTTTAATTAAAAAAATGACTGTTAATTAAAAATAGTTTTGTTTTTAAATAAATAGACTGAAAGAGCAGTCAAAAGGGATTTAAAGAAATTAAAGAAAATTATTTCTGAAAAATGGAAAAATAAACAATCCACATTGCTTACAGCTCAACATAAAATTAATTCGTTGCAATATCCACGAGTACATATAATTGTTGTGACTACTATAAGCATATTGTTGATAAGTTAAAAAAAATTATAGAAATTAAAATATGTTTGTCGACTAATTATTCTGACTAGAAGAATATAGTTTATAAATTAAATACATTGTGGATGAACAAATATGTATGTTTATATATATATATATATATATATATATATGTTTCTCGTAATGAGGTTTAAAATTGACGTGGTTGTAAATATAATCTTGTGTCAATTCCACCATAACGTGTAATGCTATTTAAATCCCCAACCCTAAGTTTAAAACTGTCAAATTTTACTAGTTTTTTATTTTTTATTTTTTTCCTTTTAACAGAATAAGAGAAGAAAGTAGCATAAACTTCTCAAACGAGTTGGCACCCGCTAAAAGTTTTACCCACTAATGCAACTATTACAAAATAGCAGAAACACACGAATATATATATATATATATATATATATATATATATATATACACACACACACACACACACATATGAATGTATAATATATTATATATATAATTATATATATATATATAAGACACCTACATAAAAATCCGAATTCTCAGTAAAATTCAGTAGAAAATCTCAATATTCCAAAAAGAAAAAAAGATAATAACGGATTATTCTCTATCAGCATGTATTAAAAAAAGAAGTGTATATGCTTTAGCGGTAGACTTTAATCATCTTAAAGTGACTATCATTGGCGAAGAAAAGTCAATGCCATGGAAGTTTGTATCAAATTGGTTTTTTTAATCCCTAAATTTGTTTTTGGTTAAAATAATGCCTTGATGATGAACCATTTTTCTTTTCAATATTGAATGATAATAGAAAGCAACTTGCGTAAGTTTATTGGAATCATCAGAAGAATTCTACACCAATACGTCCACTTAAATTTATCTATGAAAAAATACGAGACAAGGTAATTGACTAACAACTCAAAATAGCATGCACGAAATCAAAAAAAAAAAAAAAAATCTAAACATATAACCCTTTAAGCAACGAAAATTCAAATTGTTTTAAAACATGTACACCTAATTGCCGTCTAACATTTTAATTTTTTATTAATGGTCGTTAAATATTAAAATTTTTCCTAGCATATCTTGTTAGATTACCAATTCATCCCAAAAACTTTTATTAAGAGATAGACTAACAATACTTTTATACTTTAATACTTTTTTGTTAAATGGGCAATCGTTGGATAAATTAATTAAAAATAACATAATATTTAAGCCCGCTATATATTAAAGACCCAACACATGATGATAATTTAAATATGGATAAATAGTGCAATTACGGAGGTTTGAACTCAGGACCTTTGGCTAATACCATGTTAGTTTACCAATCCATCCTAAAAATTAACCTTTTAGGAAGTTTTCACAATAGTTTTATATATCTAATTTTTTTTTATTATGTTCATATTGTTTAACTAGATTTCTTTGTTATCCTTTTTTTTTTTTTTTTACTTTTCATCTTTTTTATTGCTCTTGATTTTTTTTTTTTTTTTTCTAATATACATACCCTTTGTACATTTTTTTTTTTTTTTTTGTGTTAAGTGTGTTACACTTTTGGCTCGTGAACTGATTTTGTGCATTATGTTACACTTTTGTACATTATTTTCTTTGTTACACTTTGTATGAGGACTTTGTACATTATTTTTCTTTGTTACACTTTTGTACAATATGTTCGTGAACTGATTTTGTGTTTTAGTTGTACACTTTGACTCATGTTCTTATGTACTTCTGAAAAATTGTTGTTGGTTTTTTTCAACTATGTTATCTGTTATCTAATTCTTTTTATTACCTTATACTGTTTAATCAGATTTCTTTGTTATCCTTTTTTTTTTTGTATTTTCTTCATCTTTCTATTTCTCTTGATTTTTTTAATTCTAATATAAATATCCTTTGTCCTATTTTATTTTTTGTTTATTTATTGTGTGTGTGTTTTTTTTTTTTTTTTTATCAATGGGTGGACGTGTCTCAAGCACGTCATCATACTAGTCTCCAATAGAAACACGGATCTTAATCTTGAAAATTCTAATAATAGTAAGTTCCAGACGAAATTAACCAAAAAAATATTAAAGAGCC
Source organism: Morus alba (assembly GCA_012066045.3). NCBI lineage: Eukaryota > Viridiplantae > Streptophyta > Magnoliopsida > Rosales > Moraceae > Morus > Morus alba. The sequence continues at coordinate 12,032,283 of CP050234.2, forward strand.
TTGACCGGAAAAGCCCGCCCAAAAAAAAAAAAAAAAAAAAAAAAAGCCTTCACTAGAAAGCAAAGCACGTGAAGCAAATGAAAAAATAGTGCATAATCATTTTGCGAATTTTAATTAGGTGTTTTAAGTTAGGAGAAATAACTAGGAGCGTTTGTAAAATAATTTTATTTCTTTTATATGAAAATAAAAATAAAAACGTTTTCAATATAGACAGAAATAATTTTTAAAAATATATTTAGTAGTTTAATTAAGAGATTATTTTTAATGTTAAAAAAAAATTAATGTCACTCTTTCTCTCTATTTGAGAGAGGAGAAAAGTGAAAATAAAAAATAAAAAAAACTACAAGTTATTTTTCATTTTTTTTTCTCATTTTATACTAAATAAAAAAAAATCGTGTTCATTTATGTTTTTTTTCTTTTATTACGCCAAACACCATTTTTTTTAAAACATTTTTATTTTTTTTTCTTAAAAAACCTGAAAAATAAAAACAAAATTAATTCTAAATACGACCAAATTTGACCAGTAAAAAAAAAAAAAAAAAAAAAAAAAAACGTTGGGAGAAGTAACAAATTAGTGTTAACTTTTAAATTCTATTAAGGTTTTATTCCCATTTCACCCGAACCTCCGGTGCCACTGGAGAAACATTATGGCAATGGATTTTGATCCCTACCATGATTAATCCTTGCATCTTTTCCAAAATCATCTGTATCATGTATTGATTTTGTGAGAAGTTTGTTGGCCTATCATTAGTCGATCTACTAAAATGACCTGGCCATATTGTACAGTATTCGTACGTGATACATGCATAGAGTAAAAAAAACAACATTAGCATGCCATGTCATTTTCGTTAATCTTATCCACAAGAGTAGTTATTAGTAATTGTTAGAATTCAATGTTCGTGGGTCGATGTCATGTTCAACGTGCGCGTACGTGCATCCGCCCATGTTTTTTGAGTGTTTCCGTACGTAATAATGACAAAAAGAAATTAAATCGAAGACATATATGTATTACAAATTAATTAATATTCAATTAATAATTAATTAATTAATTAATTACAGTTATTTATTCGTTTATTATCTAATTATTATTAAATCTTTAATAAGTAATAATTAATTTTTAATGTGTTAAATCATTGACGATTAGTAATTAATTATTAATATATATGGTATCTACCTTATTTTTTCATAATAAATAATTTACATAATAAAATATTATTTACTTTAAAATCTACCAAATTTAGTTCTCTATATGCTATTTACTTCTCTTTCTGTTTTTGTATTTTTTTAGAGTTAATCTAGTAAATTAAAAAAAAAAAATATCTACCAGATTCTCTTTCAACGACTAGAGACAATTGGTCATTTATTTTGTTGAAAATAAAAAATAATATGGTAGATTATAAAAAATAATAATCTACTAGATTACTCCTCAGAGGCCGGTGTAATGAACAAAGATAGTCAATATATATTTTTTTCTGTTAAAAATCAAAAAAGTAATCTATTATATTACTCTCTAGCAACCAAAAAAAGTCGGTGATTTTACTAGAGACTGTTGGTACCTAATTTTTCTAGATTTGAAAATAATCTAGTATATTACAGAATAATAATAATAATAATCCACTAGATTGCTCTCCAATGCTGAAGATCAACGACAATAAATGTTTTTTGTTGAAAAGAAAAATTAATTTGGAAAATTGTAAAAGAAACTAATCTACAATATTGCTCTCTGGCATTGATTGCCTCCATGGCAACTGTACATGGCCGTCGTCGGTGGTCGAAGACTACCTTATGGGTACATCTAGTAGATTACTAATGGAAATCTTGTAGATTACCTTTTCGACATGTAGTGCAATTTCAGTTACACTTAGAACATCTCTAATGCAATACTTTAATTCATGTGTCAATTGTAAATTTAACAATTAAGAGCAAAAAAACACTCTAATGCAATGCCATTTATTATATCAAATTTCTCATATGTTCTTACTAAGTATAGCACATGAGAAATTTAGTAATTAATTACTATTGGTTGAAATGTTTACTTATTTATCTAATCATTACAACCTTTACATTTTTTAATTATTTTAAAAATAAAAGCTAACTTTTACAACTCTCAAAGTGGTTATGGAAAAAGGTAGATTTAACAATTTAAGTAGCATTATACATTAAAGCGAAAATAAAAATAACATATCATATCATACTTTTTAATGTTAAATATACAATTGACATTAGTATTTATATTAGAGATGATCTTACTATTATTGACTTTTGGCAAGTATACTAGATTACAAACCGTACTCTTTTAGATTATGTTTTTGACATGCAAAGCGTTTTTTTTTTTTTTTTAACATGCGGGGGAAAACTATTAAGATAAAATCCAATCCCTCAAAAAGTCCAATTGCTATACAATTTTGAGTACGTAATTTTGGTTATAGCATTTAAATTCTTCATATGTTTCTTCATTTTGCTTAGTTATCGATTGAGTTGTTTTTATTTCAATTCATGTATTTCTTATTTTACAGATTTCTTACTTGATTTGTGTTTTACTTCATAGCTATTAGTTCTTGAAGCGTTAATGGCTTTTCGTAATTGGCATCAAATGTTTCGTAATTGGTGTATAAGATTTTTAAGTTGCATTTTTCAAGATATTCCTTGTACCTCAGACTATGATTTCTTTTAGTACTCAAAACAAAACAATTTTAAAATACTATATAGTTTAAGTTGCAAGGATGATGATGAGAAAAAATCATGAATTTATATGACAGGAAAAAAAAGTGTATACAAAAACATTACTTATCAAACAAACTAACTCAAAATAGAAAGATTAAATTAGAGAATGATTGAACTTGGATTTTATGTATATTGAAAGGACTCAACATATCCCTATGTACCAAGAGTGTTGGAGATTGAGATGGCGGGAATGTGGTGCACCTTGTAGAAATCTTCACTTTCAATTCCGTCTTCACTTACCCAAAAACATTTAATTCACAGAGGGTGGTGATATATTTGATTCCCTCAGGAATAATCTTCAGAAAAGGAATAAAATCAATGTATACTCTCTTGAGATTGGGCATTGCACCTTCCTCCACTTCCCACTCCTCTAATCCATACAAGTACCTGAGTACAAGAATCTCCAGCTTAGGGAATCCATCGAAGGAGAAAACCCATTTATACCTATCTGTATAGGACTTGTCGATATTCACACTGAGAATTCTCAAGTTTGGCATCTTTTCTAAAACCTCTATTTTGTCCTGAGTAATCATACAACAATGTATATGAAATTCTGTGAGGCTTCTTGGCAGAAATGAAATGTTTTCTCGCGATAATGCCCCCCACAACTCCAAACTCAACAGAACGTGACAATGAGAAAGAAATTCAAGCTTCGGAAACTCTCCATCCCAAAACTCCATCTTCAATGTTCGAAGGCCACTGGATTGAGATTGAGAGCTGAGTGACTCAAGGACTAAGGTAACTTCCTTATCACTTTTAATCTCACATATTCCTAAAGCTTGAATATTCCTCAGTGGAAGAACTGCATTATGTCTGATCAAATCCTTTGCTTTTATCCACATCAAAGTCTCAAGCTTTGTTAGGACATCATTTTTAAAAATAGGCCTGCTTGTCCAGAAAGGAAGTGAATACCTACTAGGTAACAACAAATGTCTCAAATTTCTCAACCTCCACATTATGCTTGGAAGCGAGAGCTCATCATTATTTGCAAGATCCAGAGTTTGCAAATTTCGCAAGTTGCCTATGGATGGCAATCTTAATTTTCTAACACCACTTACTCTCAAGTACCTCAAGTGAATCAAATAACCAATTCCTTTTGGAAGAGTGGTTATCCGTTCCAAAATAAAATCAAGTTCCAACACTCTTAACAATGCAAATTTCTTCTGTCTCATAGATAAAATGGGAACATAGCACAAAAGAGAGCGAAGATTAGAGTGTACTTGTTCCGCCCAAGGTGTTGAAACAGAGTTTGGAAGAGAACAGAGATGAGGACGTACTTGTTCCACCCAGCGCGTATGCTGAACAAGATCCTGGTTAACATTAATAGCAATTCTTCGTGAACGAGTAGCAGTAGAAAACTTATTCATCTCATTTGGCTGCAAAACCTCTAAGAACATTTCTTCCTTTGCTTTGGACATACAGAAGTCTCGCATTAGATCATGCAATCTGCATGTCTTTACATCGTTCCTTACATGCTCCCTTTCGCCAACCTGAACCATGCATCTGTTGATCAATTCTGCCAAGTATTGATCGGCATCTTCTGTTTCCGTAGTCGGCACAAAACCTTCTGCGATCCACAGTTGAATCAGTTTTCCTTTTGGTATCTCACTATCTTCCGGAAATCTACCCAAATAAAGAAAGCATTGTTTTAAATAATAAGGCAAGTCTTGGAAGCTCAAGTCCAAGATGTCTTCCACTCCGTATTGTTTTTCCGATTTAAGCTTATTGAAGCTGCTTGCTTGGACATCCTTTTGCACTTTTTTCCATCCATCCAATGAATTCATTTTTGTTTTTAATAAGCCTCCAAGCACGACGATCGCAAGAGGTAGTCCACCACATTTTTCCACCATCTGCTTTCCTAATTCCTCAAAATCTAATGGACAACCATGTTGAGCAAAAGCGTCTCTTGGAAATGCTTTTAGTTTAAGAAGCTCCAAGCTCTCAGTGGGTGTTAAAAGTGGAAGTTTGATGGGGGAGCTATGAGGATCAGCAATTGAAGCTACTGCCTCAATCCGTGTAGTGAATACCACTTTGCTTCCGAGCTTTCCTTTTGGAAAAGCTTTTTTGACACTGTGCCAAGCATCAATTCCCCAAATATCATCAAGAACGATAAGATACCGCTTCTCTTGTAGTGTACTTCTCATTGCAGCAGCTAGCTGATGATCATCTAAATCTTTCACAAGCTCTCTTTTATTTTTTATTTTTTCCAACGACTGTCTTGTGTATTTTTTTTTCCCCAAAGTTGTTCTTTCAGGCTGATCAGAGTGAAAGCCAACTTGCATTAGGATTTCTGACCAAACATCCCTTGGCACACACTGTTGAGATACAAAACCCAAGCATAGCAATCAAAATGCTTCTTCACATCAACATCGTTGTATACTTTCTTTGCAAGTGTAGTCTTTCCGAGCCCCCCCATCCCCACAATGGACACCACACAAAGACGATCTTCCTTTGCCATCAGTTGAGCCTTCAAAGTTGTTGTGGTATCCTTCAACGTGATAATGTCGTCTCCATCATCATCATCCGGGTACGTCATTCTCAAACGGCACAATGAACTGCTGGTTCCTTCACCACTGCTAAGTTCTATATTGTACATTTGCCTTTGTCGATTGAGATCTTCTATCTTTCTCTTGATGGAGATAATTTTTCTCTGAAGTTCGTGTTGATGGAGCTTAGCTTTGATCTTGTACGAGGAGTTGATCTTGTAGATAAAGGTTTCAATGACATCTTCAATTTCACAGGCTAAATCTTTAACTTCAGCTATCCATCTGCGGACAAGACCATTTTGTTCCTGTTTCTTGTCAGCATCTTTTAAGAAGTCCATCATGAACATCAATTCTTTTTGCAAGTACTCCACATCTTCTCTCACACTGCTCAAGGCGGCCGCTTCATTTTTTAGTAGGTCGGTGAGGGTTTGGACTACTTGGGATACAACAGCCTCTGCCAATTTCAATGCTACAAATTCCAATGCCATTTTGAGACACCACTTTTGTCTTCTTGCGTAAATGACAAACCAAACAACTCTTTTATTTCTCTAGAATTCTTCGCTTTCCACAACCGCGACAGTTAAACAAGAGGCCTACAGTTTTATTTCAATAAAAAAAAGTCAATAAATTAAAATACTAGTAACCAATAGATCATTCACTTTTTTTTTTCCTGTTACTTACTACCTATGCCTCTGTTATAATTGACTCATTATAGAGTTGAACAATGTCATATTTGAGTCATATGGATTAACCTATTTTGTTAGAATTTTAAGCTAAAAAGCAAATGAATAAAGATCTTATGACCTCACTTAACCCTCCTCCACTGTTTTTTTCCTTCTGTTTTTAATAGAAGTTCTAATAGAATGGGTGTTAGATAGGATTAATTTTTAGAGCCAAAAAAAATGGACTAATTCAAAATTTAAGGAGCAAAGTGGGAATGACATTAAAATTAAGGTGGTGAAATGAGAATAATCTAAAAATCTATTTGAAGTGAAAATTCTAAGTACTTGATAATTATAATATCATTATAAAAAAAAAAAAAATGTCTCACTCAAAAAAAAAAACAATGGTGAGAGTAATGATATGAGCATAATAAAAACAAAAATAATTTAACATTAGAAAACTGTTAATGTGAATATAATATACATCCATCATTAATTTCTCAATAAAATTTGTCTCAAAATCAACATTAAGAAAAAATAAATTTACTATTTACTCCTATTTACTTCAATTTACTTCAAATTTTTTTTTTTTTTTTATTATAGCTATTTACTAACTTTAATTTCGTAAGGTTATTTATTTGGATTTCCATAAGAAGAAAGAAAAAAAAAAGTAGTTGATACATATCTTAAAAAGACAACAAAGGGTATATTACTATATTTATTAGCCGAAAAGTTCAAATTTAAGAAATCATCTATGTTTGTGATATTATGAAATCCCAACCATATTTAAAACACTTCTCACAAACAAACCATTTTGCCCAATTTTTCTGTTATCTCCCTAATGCTCATTTGGATTGTGTTTTCAATGTAAATTAATGTCTTAAATGGGTTTGAAGACGTAAACCAAACGACTTTTATAGTCTATACAGAAATTTAAAAAGAAAAATGGAGGACATAAATTAGGGGCATGAGACGAGGGGCACGATTCTGTATGCCCATCACTAGAGGCTCATTTCTCTAGTTCTCCTAAACACAAAGACATGTCTCCAACTCGATCTCATTTACAGCCAATCTTTCAACAACAAAAAAAAAAAAAGGATCACGTCACATTTCTGCTAAAAACTTTATTTCTTGATAATTAATTAGATAGTTTTTGTTAATCTAGTAATTAAGATAGTTGTCTTACCCAATTGATCTTTCTCCTGAAGTTCCGTGCTTTGTTCCGGCCTATAGTGACTGCATCATCTTCTTGGTCATCCACAGAGATTAGTGGTCCACTTCCATTAGCAAATCTGATTCATCTACAAGCTTTGTCGTAGATTGATGAACTTAATTTGAGATCATGATCTAGAAACGGAGATTTGCCAATTTCAACACTACAGATTCTAATACCATTTTGAGGAACAGCTTTTGTCTTCTTGCCTAAGTGACACACCACACAACTCTTTTAGTACTCTAGAATTCTTCACTTGCCACAGCCACGAAAGTTAAACGAGAGACCTACATTTTCATTTCACACAAAAACCTTAAGTAAAAGATTTCATATAACAAAATATGACCTTAAGGTACCTATATTTAGTTTCGTAAGGTTTATATTTTGATTTAGGGTAGTTCTATTCACGAGTCTAGATTTATTGTCTCCATTTTCCTATCTCAGTGGCTGTATTCCCACTTTTTATTTACAAGCTCGTCTAAACTTAAAAATTTAGCCACATAAATAGAAATAAATTACTAAAAATACTTAATCAAATCACAAGTTGTCAAAATTTAATTGGAGGGACAATCATTCAGACATGAATGTGGGACATCAAATCTTAATTCTCTATTCACACCCCCATCTTTACTCTTCACACCCGTCTTTTCACTACACATACATCCCACATAATTTTTAAATGATTAAATTTACTTTTCACACACCTATTATTCATATTATTAATTCTTGACCCATTCATTTTTTATTTTCACACCCACCGGTTTATTTTAATTTGTTACTTTTATATTATCATTTTTCTATTTCTCTCAATTTTTTTTTTTTAATTTAAGTTCAAGCTTTAGGCATTAGCCTTTTTTTTCATATACGTTTGGGCAAGATGTGACAAAGTTACTGATGCTTACCTGCAGTTACTCTTCATGCAGGACGTACGCAGAGTGAAAGAGAGGCTGATGCTAATATTTTGGTATTGTCATCTTGTATGGAGAGTGGATGCTTCCATGCAAAACATTCCGTAGTTCTTCTAGGAAAAAAAAAAAAAAAAAGGATACACCAAATAATCAATCCAACTTTATAAAAAACGAAAAAAGGAAACAAAACGAAATGATAAGCAAAAACAAACATAAAAACGAAAAAAAAAAAAAGAATAATCATCATACAAAAAAAAAAAAAATTAATATATGTCCATGCAACTTTTGGGGTTAGTCATTGAAATATGAAAATTAAGGTCTTATTATACATTTTTAAACAGTAATAATTTATAATTTGGGGATCTGACTTGTGGGATGTATTAAGAGAAAAAAAAAAAAAAATCCCGCATCATTAGTTTCCCTTTAAAAAAAAAAATTAATTAAGCCTTTCCTAATTGTCACTTTTTGTCATTTTATGTTAAAATCTTTTTGAAATAAGAAATTTTAACTTAAAGAGGGTGTGGAGAGTAAATAAGAATATGTAAATAAAACTACTTTTTTTTTTAATTTAATCCTTGACTTTAGAAGATTAGAAAACTTACTCATATTTGAATTCTTTGTATTGTGTATATAAATTCATCATAATCAATAGACAAAGGCTATGCAAAAAATTTTCAATCTAAGAATTTCTCTTTGTTGTATCAGATCGGGCCTCAAAACAGTAATTTTCTTAATAAGGCCATGACATAAAATATTGCTCTCATTTTTCTCTTCTTTTTAATCCAAATTCCAAAATTGCAACAAGGTTAATAAAAAAAGAAAAAAAAAGTTTTGAGCTTATTTTTGTACTAGTCATATATAGATTTTCAGAAAAAAAAAAAAAAAAAAATTCTTTTTTGCTCTGAAAAAATTATTATATATGTAATATTTTGTTATCTTGTTGACTGGAGTTACCAGCTCCCGACAGATCATCTTTAGTCTTGATCTCTAGTACTTCTATTAAAACAAAAGCATAACTCTCTACTTCTTGCTAATTTAAGATAATTATCTTACCCAGTTGATCTTTTCTCCTGAAGATCCGTGCTTTCTTGCAGCCTATAATAACATCATCATCTTTCTGGTCATCGATCTGGATACGCTCTTTGTCGCAGATTGATGAACTTAATCTGAGTTCAAGATCTGGAAACAGATATTGAAGTGCTTACTAGTGTTTAGATGCAACGTTCAACTCGTTATCTCTTTAGAGTTTTGGAAGATAATATGTGGATGTGGATAAGAGGATCCAAGCAAGTGTGTGGACACCAATCGATGTTAATGGTCTAAAAGTCTAACCGTGTGGACCCAAAATCCCCCTCGCCAAAAAGATTAAAAAAATAAAAAATAAAAACTATTTCTTAGTGTGATTTTTGCACAATAGTCCTCAAACTTTGTAATATTTGGCACTTAAATTTCAATTTTAAGAATTTAAACACCGAGAGAGTTCTCTAAATTTTAATTAAAGTATTTAAAAAATTATTTTAATTAATAATTTTTGAATGATTCACTTTAATTATACTACTTATTTTTAATAAATATGTATTATTTTAATATTTATTAAATTTAAATATAAATAACTTTATTGAATTTAAAAAAAAATATTTACATTTTTGTGATTGAAAGAATAAAATAATACAAAAAATTAAATTGTTAGTCTCTCTGTTTTAACTATATTTAGTTCATGTAAAAAATAATTTTTAAAATAATTAACCATTTAACTAATGATTAGAGTAGAAAAAAATAAAAAAAAAAAAACTAAATCATTTTTTTTTAAAGAAATTGATAAATAATATTAAACATAAATAGCGTCGTTTCAAGCAACACTACTAATAAACAAAGGCATAAAATTTATTGGTTGTTTGGTTAGGAAAAAACCTGTAATTCTTACAAAATACCTACTTCAATTGCTTTCTTCCACCATAAGCCAATCTTTCAACAAAAAAAAAAAAAAAAAAAAAAAGAGAGAGATCACATTTCTGTTACAAACTTTATTTCTTGATAATTAATTAGATAGTTTTTGCTAATCTAGTAATTAAGATAGTTGTCTTACCCAGTTAATCTTTCTCCTCAAGTTCCGTGCTTTCTTCCGGCCTATAGTGACTGCATCATCTTCCTGGTCATCCACAGAGATTAGTGGTCCACTTCCATTAGCAAACCTGATTCATCTACAAGCTTTGTCGTAGATTGATGAGCTTAATTTGAGATCATGATCTAGAAATGGAGATTTCAAAGCTTACTATAGCGTATGGATGCGTTGTTACCTTAGAATTGTTTAACAAAACGTAGAGCTTTATTGGAATGGAAGATAATAATGTGTTTAGTGAATGTGAATCAAAGGTTCCAAGTCTAACCGTGTGGACCCAAACTGATAATCACCAAACTAATTAAGCTTTTGGATCCAGCTAACTTTCCCAATTATCAACAGTATTATTTCTTAATTAAAAAATTACTAGTTGGGTTTGTGAGGGGTATTAATATTAATTCGTAGGCCATGTCATCTTGTTTGTATTATATATACATGTATTCTTTTACTACATTGACGATAAGTTCAAAGATCGAGAAAAAAAAAAACCCAAAGTTAACAAATAAACAAATCATAATAGATCTATCAGCCAGCTGTTAGATAAAGTAGAAAAGCCACAAGAAAATAATAAACAAGAGGAATGATGAGTGTGGTTGGATAAGCACGAATATGATCAATGACGGAGACAGGGGCGTGGCCTCCTAGCTTTTTAATTTTTTGTTTTTTAATATAATTTTAATTTTTAATTTTAAATTTTTAATATATAAATTAGACTTAATCTTTTTAAATTAATAATTTTTATATTTTATTAGGCTAATCATGTGTAACATATATAAACAAAAATTGTTATATATATATATATATTATTATAATCTTGATTAACAAGGCCCCTTAGGTATCAATAAATCCTCACTCTGTGACTGCATATAATCATCTGCACCATTGAAAAATATTCTTCTTGAGTTGATGCAACAAAAATATAAAGGTTAATTTCAATAATAGCATTCACGAATAAATGATTATTAATTTTAACACCACTTTTATATATACTTTTACAATTAGCATTACCATTCAGTAAAAGTGGGACCAGGCCGTTTTTACTTAAAGTAAAATGAGAATTGTGCCCCATTTCAGTTTTAAAGTCTTAAATATATATTATGAAGCCTTTTATAATTTAAATATTCAAAGTAGAGAGAGGAGGAGGAGAACAAACGCAGGTGTGCACAGAGACCAAGAAACCCCAATGACCACCACCGTCTACCACCTTGAGCACCGACGAACTCACGACAGTAAAAACCCATGACATCGAGAACCCATGCAATCACGTGAATGAGAACCGATGAACCTTCACCGGAGAAATCAATGCCTAAACCTCTTAATTGGAGAAGACCTCCCCCTCTTCGCTAGAGAAATCAGCCACGAAAAAGATGAGATCAATGGCGGATTCCAAGACAAAGGTGAAAACTTTGTTGTCTTTTCTTATTTTTTTATTTTTTTTGTTCTTTACGTATTTATTGTTTTTTTTTTTTTTACCATTTTTTGTCATCTTAGAAAAAAAGAAAGGCTTTGGAGGAGGAGATAAAAGCAAATAAGGTCAGTTATTTAAAATTTTTAGGAGTCATTGGATTCTCATTGTGCTCCTTATTTGGTCTGTGACTCTCCCTGATGGTCGATCATATCATTATTATCGCTTGGTAATTTTATTATGACCGGTCATAAGACAGACACATCAGGCAGTCATAGTAATATGATCGACGGTCATAATTACTATGACTGCCCATTAGGCAAGCAGGCGCATAGTGTGATTGTCTGACTGATGAGCCTGCGGTCAAGCATTATAACCCTCGGTCATATTAATGTGACCGCACAATTGTCAAGCTCATAGTACTACTGTCTTGCGGTCATAAACCTTAGGTCATAGTAATGTGACCGCATAATTGTCGGACCCTTAGTGTGCCAATCATAATTTTTTTTTTTTATGGACGGTCAGCACTACTAATAAAACAAAGGCATAGAATCTAGCCAAAACTTATTAACAGAGAAAGTAAATGCACGACTAATTAACTTGTGAGCTATACAATTCCCTTCACAGAGTATATAACAAACAAAGCCATAACGAGCTTGAGAAAAGACACCTCTAATTCTTGCAAAATACCTACTTCAATTGCTCATTCTGGAGAGAAATAAACTGCATGCACGGCATTTATTAAATCAGACAAATCATGCAAAACAGTTCTAACCAATATTCCTCCTAACATGCTGCACTACAAACAAACATATAAGGAAGCAAAAGGACCACCAACGAAAGATTTAAGTTCCTGCCAAAGAACACTACGAGCCCAAATTAGATAAAATGGTCTAAAAAGTTAAATTAAAAGTTATAGAAATTAATAGCCCATAACACCCTCATGAAAAACTCCACCAAACATAGGTTTTAACTTTCCTTAGGTTCAAACATTTATTGCAAAAAATAATAATTTGGCCCATTTATTTTTTCCAAACATAAATTTTAATCCCCAAATTTTGCCGGACCCATTTCCAAAAAAAAGCCCACGCCTTCTATGGGACAACACCAACTTAACATGGATTTTAACGAACCTAGAACATTGCAAGCCCATTTTCTTATAAAAAAAAATCCCATCCGGACCCATTTCAGAACTTTTACCATTCTACCCCAACTTATAGCCGGATCCCCGAATAAATTCGGCTTATCAAAAAAAACATTTAATTCATTAATTTAAAAGAATTATAATTTTTAAATTATTTTTAAAATTATTTTTAATTTATGTATATTTATTATGAGAGAAAATACTGTAATGAGTCATAAATTATAATCCAAACCATATCACGAATCATGATCCAAATCATGTCATAGATTTTTACTCCAAACGCACCTTAAGAATCAATTTTCTATCAATATCCCATAAATGATCACTTAGCGCAGATATGGACCAGCCCCTTCGCCAAATAAATCCACCACGCTCAAGTTGTCACTAGCCTCCGTAGGTCGAGTAATAGGCCTACAAGAGTACGAGCGAGGAATCCATAGGTCATGAAACACCCTCACAAGAGTACCATCTCCAATTCTCCATAACAAGCCAGGAGGCCTCAAGCTCAAATCCAAATTTAATCCCTCTCTAATATAATCTTTCTATTTTGAGCTAGTTTGTTTGATAAATAACGTTTTCATGTTTTTTGTATAAAACAATACAAAAATTAAAATGAATGATGACTGAAGAGTCAAGCTTTGAGCTTTAGTTATTCACCAAAGAAACTTTCAGCTTAAAACATCAAAATAAGAATCTGAAGAATTACACATAGCCTTAAACAATACCAAGAATTGCACATAGCCTAAAGTACAAGGAATATCTTGAAAAACGCATGCTTTTTCCCCCCTTTTCCTGTCATATAAATTCATGATTTTCCTCTCATCATCTTTGCAATTTAAACTATATAATATTTTTAAAATAGTTTTGTTTTAAGTACAAAAATGAAAATAAAAATGAAAACTTTTTAAGAATAGTGTTAAGATTGTTTCTAAAACTGTGTTTAGTTAATTTTGTTAGAGATTGTTTTAGGTTTAAAAAAAAAGGTAAAATTGTATTTGGGTATATTTCAAAAAACGTGTATTAAGTTATAATTTAGAAAATGAAAATGAACATGAGAATGGGAACCACTTTCAATTTTTTCTATTTTCTTAACAAAAACGATTTTTGACTATTGTTTATTTTCATTCATGTTTTCAAAATATTTAGGGTTTTTTTTTTTTACAAAACTCAAAAAAAATTAAAACTCAAGTTACAATTTTATTCAAATTCACGTTCTTTTAAATTCTAATTTTATTCAACTTTACTCAACTTTATTCAAGTTACAATTTCAACTCAAGTTAAAACTCAAATTCAACTTAAAAATTATACTCAAATCACACTCTAAAAAAATAAGTCCTTACTAACTAAATGCAATTTGAGACTGTTTCTTTTTCTTGCCTCAAGCCGTGTAGAAACGTTTGAAAACAAGTTGAAAACAATTCAAAACAAGCCCATAATTTTGTTTTTCTTCTTCTTTTTTTTTTTTTTTTTTTTTTTTTTTTTTTTTTGTAATTGGCTTCCAAATAATTGTTTCTGGCTTTTATTATCAACTAGGAAAAAATAATAAAGAAAGGAAAAAAGAAACAAAGACAGAAATATAAAAGGAAAAAGACAAGAAAAAAAAAAAAAAACAAAACTCAAAAAGTAAACTAAAAAAATCTCAAAAATTATTTAAAAATTTGCGTGAAATGATGCGCACATTATAGCTTAACGAAATGCATAACGATAAGGTTTTGATATAGATGTAGAATTAATTTTAAATAATAAAAGTTGATAAATCTACGGATAATATGTGAAAATTTTAAAAATATACGTATTATGATTATATATATTAGGAAAAATGTGAACAAATTAAAAATATACTGATTATGATTATATACATTAGAAAAATGAGTGAGAAGAGTTAATGTGATAATAGTGGTGCAACTTTGGGTGGCGGGCATGCCCGGTGCTCAAAAATTTTCGGCACGGTGGGTAGGTGTCATTTGCCGCCCATCCGAGGTATTTGGTCGGGCACAGGGCTCGGGCAGCTGAAAAAAATCATTCCAGCTACCCACCGCCAGGTGGAGAAGTCGTCATCGTCGTCCGCCAGATTTTTTTTTGAATTTTCTAGCGTAACCCAAATTTGCCAGAATTTTGCCCGAATTCTGCCTAAATTTTTTGACCATTAGCTCGAATTTTGCCCGTTGCCCAAAAATGCCCAAATGTTTTTGACCGTTAACCCAAATTATGCCCGAATCTTGACCCCAACAGATCTTTTTGCCCAAACCCGACCATCACTTGACTTTTGCCCAAAAATTCAAACCTCAAAGGCTATTTTTTTTACCATTACCCGAACTGCCAGACTTTTGCCCAACCCGACTTGAGTGTTCGAAAATTTACTAGCCGTTGGACCCAAATTTTTGGGGATTTTTTTTTTCAAGCTAAAAAATTTCCTATAAATACCCCTCTTCTCCCAACCATTTTTCTCACCCAAAAACTCTAATTCTCTCTCAATTTCTCTCAATCTTTCTCAAATCTCTCTTAATCTCTCTCAAATCTCTTTTAATCTCACTTAAATCTTTCTTGATCTCTCTTAATCTCTCTCAAAGCGCTCTCAATCTCTCTTATTTTTCATACTGGCTTTTTCTGGTTATGTTGGTGATATTCCTATTGATGCCCAATTAAACATTGAAGAAGGGCAATTTCCATTTTTTCAAACGCAGGAGTCGTAAACTACGGAAAGAGTTGCTGAGGAAATTGTAAATTTGACCCCTGGTGGACGTACTAGAGGTCATGGATGTAATGGTGGTGGCATTGGTGGGCGTGGAGGAGAGGCAAGTGGTAGTACTAGTGCAAGTGTTGCAAGTTTTAAGAAGAAATGCAAGTGCACCTCAGCAGTTTAAGAGCACTTTAACATATTCGAGGAGATCGACAATAACGGTAACATTAAATACATAGCTCAATGTAAATATTGTGTTGATAAATTACAAGGTAACACTATTCATTGCACTACACACTTAAGAAGACACTCTGAAAAGTGTCTTCAAAAGCAAGGAGGGAGAGCTAATCTCCGCCAAACACAATTATCGTTTGACTGCCAAACCGGCGGTCTAAGGACGTGAAAATACGATCCACAAGTTGATCGTATGGAAATGACATGATTAATAGCCACATTAGATCAACCGCTTAGTTTTACTGAACAAAGAAATTGGCAGAGTTATATTAAAATTATACATAATCCTAATGCATAAGTTTTTTCTAAAACTACTCTTAAGAAAGATGCATTAAAATTATATAAACAAGAAAAGGAAGCATTAATCAACCTTCTACATTCAACAAAGATTATTTAGTTATAACCGGACATTATTATAAAGGTTTTGATTTGGATAAGAGAATCTTAAGTTTTAAATATGTTATAGGATCACATACTGCCAATTTAATATATAACACAATTTTATCTTTCATTGATGAATATAGTTTAAGAGATAGAATAATGACCATAACATTAGATAATGCAACTACAAATACTAAAGCAATAGAACTTTTTGAAAATGATTTAAGTTTATTCAGTAATAATGACATATTTCACTAACGTTGTGCATGTCATATAATTAATTTAATAGTAAAATCTGATTTAAAATCAATGTCAAGTCATATTAAAAGAATTAGAGATAACATTGTTTGGATTCAATGTAGTAATCAAAGAAAACAAGATTGGTTTAGATTTCTACAAGCATGTAATCAAAATCCTAGAGCATTAGCCTTAGATATGCCCATAAGATGAAACTCCACTTATATAATGCTTGAACAATGCATCCCCTACAAAGATGCTATAACAAATTATGTTAGTGCAAAATTAGCACCATGATTTATAGATAAAACTGATTAGTAAGTTGTCGAACTTTTGTATAACTTTTTAGGTAAATTTCAAGAAGTTACCTTAAAGCTTAATAGAACTTATTACCCAACGTCACCATTAGAGTTAGGAGAACTTTTAAGAATGTCTATTTTATTTAGTGAATTTAGGACACATGAGGTTTTAGGAGTTCCTATCACCTCTATGGAAAAGAAGTTTAAAAATATTGATCTAAATTACCCATGTTGTATGGTTTCGGAATTATTTTCGACACTAGATTAAAATTAGAAGGTTTAGAAAATGGATTAGATAACTTAGGTGAATTTTTAGCTATCGACACTACTAACCAATTTCCTATTATAAAGAAAAAAATATTTTCTCTCTATATCTCTTATGAAAGTAGGTTTAGAAACACACCTCGTGTTGAACAACCACAACAACGAGATGACAATCCGCATTCATTCTTGAATGTTTTCAAGTTGTCTAAGAAGAAGAAGAAGAAGACAACGATGATGACTCAAGGTCAAGAAGAATCTGGGAGTGGATCTTCATCAAGAGGTGGCGGCAACAGCGGCGGATTCAACGAATTAATGGCGTACATGAGTGAGGGCTTAATTGTAGACAATAGTGAAATGTTTGATTTGGTTCAGTGGTAGAGGGCACGAGCATTAACTTGGATGATCCTAATACGACTGGCAATGGATATTTTTTCGATTCTGGTCTCCATGTTGCAGCCAAACAAGCATTCAGTACAACCGGCCGAATACTTGAAGAACGGAGAAACGCATTGCAATAGGATATTGTTGAAGCTTTGGTGTGCATCAAGGATTGAGATCGTTCTGACCAACGCTTACACGATACAAATTAATAGATTAATGGATCGACGAATTTAATAGATTAACTTTTAATTTTCTAGATGATCTTTCTGCTTTAAATTAAATTTTATTATTGTAATTTGTAAATATTCATTTACTTTGTAATTTCTAATTTGTATAGTGTTATTGTAATCTTGTATAGACTTTGTAAGTTCGTCAAATTTGTAATTCGTCCTACAATGATTGCACTTTTTTTTCCTTACCAAGTTTTTATCCCAATTGGGTTTTTCTTAGTAAGGTTTTTAACGAGGCAATCATGAATTCCAAATTTAAAAATCAATAAAGAAATAATTTTTTATATAGTTCATGTGTTCATTTTAAATTTCAAATTGTAATATAATATATATATATATATACACATTATACAATATAAAAATATAATATAAAAAATATTTAAAATTCAGCAAGCGGTCGGGCAACGAGTAGCTCGACCGGGCATTGGCATCTAAAGGCTGCCTAATGCCCGTCCAATGTGAAAATCGGGTCGGATCTCGGGCATCCTAAATTTTTGGGCTGTTCGGGTTCGGTAATCGGGCAAAAATTAGACTTTTTGAGTGGTCACGGGCAGCCCGTTTAAAATTTTAGTACTATGTGATAACATCTTAAAAATTTTAAAATATATGTCTTTTTTCACTATTAAGAAAATATTCTATAAGAGGGTTTTTTTTTTCTTCTTTGCTTGGAATATTCTATAAGAATTTAGTTAAAACTGGTTACATTCCTTTTTTATAAGGGAAAAAAACCCTTATTGCATTCTCTTTACTTTTTTAAACACTTTAATTAATAATATATTGGACCTTAAATAATAAGTAGCTCTACTTGCCATCATTGAAAAGAGAGTTAAAGAAAAAGAAAATTGAGACTCACATCATGAATGCACGATACGAAAAAAAACACACACATGAAACAACATAATGAAATGCCTTAATAAAACTTATACTACTTTAGATTAGGGATTCTGCAAGTAAGATTAAAAAACATATTTATTAGGATCTTATTTGGAGAAATTAAAAAAAAAAAAACTCTATAATAAGACAAAAATAAAAAAAAAAAAAAAAGCAGAATATTGGAAAAAACAAACAAATAAAAGAGAGGAAAAAGGAAGGAAAGTACAAAATAAAAATAAAAATAAAAATAACCCACTTAAGAAATGTTTTGCCAAGAGAAGAGGATTTAAAAAAAAAAAAAAAAAAAAAATTATTTGGGTATCTCACTATCTTCCTAAAATCTACCCAAATTTTGATTGGCATTATTTTGGGAAATATTGGCTAGTTAATTGTGTTTGAGAATAGAATGTGCAGCTGACAAGTTTTTTATGAAAGGTTTCTGTAAGATCTAGAAACTTAATTTAGTTTCTTCTTTTGAAAGTTAACTATTGATCCAAAGATGGTAAATTGAGAATTTGTGATTTGATTGATATTTGATTGAGTTTTCATAGTTGGATGATCTTCCTCTGTCTCTTAGGAATGTATCCAGGTTCATATATGAGTTTAGGAAGGTTTCAGATTTAAAGCAGATTGATTTAGGACTAGTTTGGAAAAAGTCGACCATAACAGCTATGTTGCAGTTATTGTTGCAACAAGGATCTGCAACAGCGAATTATTTTGAAGAGGTCATCAAGCTGTTAACTTTCTGCTTATTTATTCAAAGAGTCTCTCAGTTTATTGTACACCTTTTGATTAGTTTTGCTGGGTTGTGAGAGAGGTGAGCACTTGTATTCAAGAGAGATGATTTGAGTATTTTTGAGAGAAAAACTTATAGAGATGGAGTCTCGGGTAGATTTGGAGGGATTTCAATGTTAAAATGTTGAGGGGATCTCGTTGTTCAAGTCCATTAGGAAATTGCAAGTTCATAGGCGTCTTTTAGAGAGGGAGTCTCGGGTAGATTAAGTCCAATTGAATTGTAAAAGTATTTTTAATGGATTGTTCATCATTTGGGCATGGCCCCACGGAGTAGGTTGTTACCGAACCGTAATACCATTTATCTCATGTTTTTATTTTACGTTTTTGCATTATTTATATTGTCTTATAAAATATTAAAAGACTCAAATTGGTACCTACATAAAGCATTATTTTAAATAATAAGGCAAGTCTTGAAAGCTCAAGTCCAAGCTATCTTCCACCCCAAACCCAAGTTTAATTCCTTTCTAATATAATATTTTTATTTTGAGCTAGTTTGTTTGAGTAAGTAACGTTTTTCTGTATAAATTCATGAATTTATATGATAGGAAAGGGGAGAAAAAAAAACCATGCGTTTTTCAAGATATTCCTTGTACTTCAAGCTATGAGTGTAATTCTTGGTATTTAGCATATATAATAAGCCCTCGCTCTTAGGAATGAAAAGAGGTTCAATTTCATCAACATAATAACGTTCTTCAGAGTCTTATTTTGATGTTTTAAGCTGAGAGTTTCTTTGCTGAATAACTAAAGCTGGGAGCTCGACCCTTTGGTCATCATTTATTTTAATTTTTGTATTGTTTTGTCATCAAATTCAATATTATTTATTTTACTTATGAAATTACACTTATTTATTTTAATTATAAAATTACAAAAGTATCAAATTTTTGACATTTATTCAATTGTAGGACTTTTTTTAAAATCATTTTTTTGGCTTTATTTCATTTTTTTTTTTTTCCCTGAGTGTGAGGTTTTTTATCTTTTTGTTTACTTTGCTATTCTCTTTTGGATAAAAACACCCAACGTATCAACACATATGGTAGATTACCTATGAGAATCTATGCCACACAGCAATCTTACTTCAGGGATTGGCCAGATCTTCATAGTGTATTGGATTTGGACGTCTCTTGATCCCAAATTAATTACCTGGTGCTATAAATAAGAGGTAAATAAGAACAAAGCCGTTATAACACCAAAAACTAACAAAATGCGATTTAAAAAGGAAAAAGAAAAAACAACCATATGCACAATGAGACAATGACGTTAATGCATATATGCCAAAGGTAGATCTTTTTTGTCTTTATCTGAACTTCTATTTAATGATAATTAAGGAATCTATAGCCAACAAGGAATGAAAGAGATATGGTGGTCTAAGAAGATTCAATTGGTATCCACACACAACCAGCAAAAAAAAAAAAAAAAATGGTGTCCACACACTAATGAGGTGTTTGTTTTCTGTATTCATCATTAATTCTGAATCATGATTTATGATTTTCTATTTTTTTTATTCACACAAAAAACACGTAAAATGAGAATAGTTGTTAATTATAATTTTGAATTCATGAATCAAACGTCAACTAATTAATTTAAGGAGGTGAGAATAGCAAAAAAGATCAAGTGCTTGAGAAGCGTTTTAATCCAAAGTTAGTTTCTGAAATAAGTTTGAACATACTATGAGCAATTAATTTATATAGCAATTTTTAGTAGTTGATACAATTAATGAAATAAGATGTTTATCAAGTTACATCATTAAATTTTTATATTTAATGGATAACTATCATAAAACGTATCTATTAAAAGCACGTCTATATATTTTTTAAAGGATTAGACTATGTCAAAAGCCTAGCATTGGATAAATATTTTCAGGACGAAGACGTCGAATGCTCATGAATACAATCTTCCAAAAACAAATTACAGTCATGAGAAACACAAATTAATTAGATATGACTCGTCATCAGTTGAAGTGAAACAACACTATGGGCCATCTTGGAGTGTTGTCAAAATTTTTTTGTTTTGGATACGAAAATGAAAAGTTTTTGGAATTGGTGTTCGGATCATATGTAGAAATGTGTTTGAATGGTGTTCTAATCTAATACTGAATTAAAACGGTACATGTATATTTTTTTTAAAATATGTATATTTTTTTTTACATATGTATATTTTTTTAAAAAATATGTATAATGTGAAAATACACATATGTATATTTTTTTTAAAAATATGTATAATGTGAAAATACATTTATAATTTATCTAAATATCTATATACATATTTTTAAAAAATACTAAAATATTATATATATTTAAAAAAAAAAATATACATGTGTCTTTTTAATTCAGTAGAGACTTTTTATTTATATATATACACACTTCGAAAATTCATACCAATCAAATCAAATCGTTTTCAAAAACAGCTTTGAAATACACGTACGAAAAGTGGTTCTGAAAACGGAACCAAACGGGCCTATACTTTTTCTCTTTTTCTCTCAAACACAAGAAATTAATTGCATGCAGCAATACTAACGTAGTAAGACTTATTTATTTGCGGATTTAAATTTTTAATTTGAGTTGAGATATGACATTTTTTAAAAATTTTTAATAATTATAGTAAAAAAAATTAAATGTGACATTTTTTAAGAACTTTTAACTGTAAAAATTTAAAATTGAAAAGTCGAATTGATGAAATAAATGAACCATATGTATCTGAAACAAAAATCCGTTAAACAGACAAAAACTAACATATAAAACCAAGTACTGCTATGCACGTGCTTGTGAATGAATATCTATCTCCCAACAGTAATCTCTTTCAGATGATCATCACTATCTTCAACCGTACACAATTATAGAATAAAAAGAGATCTCGTGGTATAGAATTTATGTGTATGATCCACCTTCTATTCTATTAGCAAGTCGGTGCCGAAACCATTTTCATTACGAAGGATTCCATAGAAAAAAGTGCATGCACGTACGGAGAAATCATCACAATCTCGAAGTATTTATTACGGGAGAAGCAAAAGCCAAGAACTTTGAATCACTTTCCAAAACCGCCATTTGCTGTTCTTCCAAGGTCAAAAACGCTTCAATCTCTTTACTTCCTTGCTTGTCGACCAACACAATAAGATTCCTAAACTCAGCCCCGACTTTCCCATGGGCGCTAACCCAAACCGGCTTTCCCCAACCGAAATCAATCTCATTAAAGAAACACTTCCAATTCGTGAAGGCGAAAATGTCCGGCTTCTCCGATTCCAAAGAGAGCATGGCTTCGAGCTGGTTTACAAACTCCGAAACCGGCTCGAACCCGTCCTCGCCAACCATCGTCTCCAAGTACTCTTCGTTAAACTCATTCATTATCTCCTTTGTCAAGGACACGAGATCCCGCAGCCCGGTCTCGGTCTCCGTGGCCGGGTTGGTGGCGACCGCGGCCCACCAGAAGAGGTTTCCGGTGCAATTCTCGAGCGACCGGGACTTCATCCGCGGCCTCATGTTAACCGCATGGGCCGCGATGGAGGTCCTCGGCGAGCCCGAGATCGCCCATGAGGCCGACATCGCGTGCTTCCATATGAAGCACGAGACGGCCTCGTTCCGTGACGGGGACGGGACCTTGTCGCTCCTCGCCAGCGCTACTAAGGTGTCGATTGCTTTCGCGTCGAAGGAGAATCTCCTCGTGACGTAGTTGCTCTTCTTGAACCATAACTGGTCCATGAGAGAGAGAGCATTCTGAGGAAGGTCCTTCAATGGCGGGAATAACGTCGCGGGTTTGGAGTGATTCGGAGGTATTATTTTGTTGCGAGAGTCGGCGAAAATGGCGGCCCAAGTGCTGAGAAAATGGCTGAGAGTTGCTCCGTCGGATTTCTTGTGGCACACGGAAGTTCCGAGCGCTATTCCACCGCAAGAAAAGACGTTCACTTGAATGGAAATCTGAGGATTTGTGACTTCATCTTTCTCCTTGCAAAAGGGATGAAAAGGGACGAACTTGTTGAGAGATTCCGTTTCCTTTTTGAGCTCCAAATACTCATACATTCGGCAGTTTACTCTGGCTTCCAAGTAAGGAACTCCGGCGTCGAAATCTGCGATGTAGAGGTTGCTTTTGGTCCTTCCTGAAAATGGGTAGAATAGAGTTAGGGTTTCTGATAAGGATTTCTTAAAGTTTATCAAAGTTTCTGAGAGATTGAAGTTATTGGGATCGGTATTGGGGTAGAAGAGAAGAACTTCCGGGTAAGTTATGGGAGTGAGTTGGTCGAAAAGAGAGAGTTTGTGGGGTTTTAGAAGGTGGAGATTTGAGCTAGAAGGTTTGATAATTTCTCTTGAAAAAATGGTCACCTCCATGTTTATAATGAAGAAGATCGATCACTGAAACTAATAAACAAATTAGATCTACTTTTATTTGGTTGCTTTGGGCAATGGAGAAGAAGAAGGCACAAATTGGTGGGTTTTGTAGAAGAAGATCAGCGTTAATATTTAAAGCGTTTAGGCCAAGAGAGTAAATGCTCATGGAACTGTCAACCATTAACGTTGATTATAGTTGTTTGGGCACTTATAATATCTACCAAGTGGGTCTGAGTTTTTCTGTTCGTCCATGACCATTTAATTCTCGATGTCACTTTCTGCAAGTTTGCACATTGTTTAATTTCTTAGAAAAAAATGGGTCCTACTATTACATTCTTATAGGCATTTTTGGTACATTTTTTTCTAAAAATATTATTTATTTACTGTGTGCCATTTTTGGCATTTCTCCCGTTTGAGAAACTGCTCTAACATTGCCAGTCACACGCAAGAGATGTATATTAGGTATTTGAATTAAAGTGATACAGGTAGAACGGAATTGAGTATAGTAAATGAATATATATATATATATATATATATTCACGGTACTCGGCTAGTTTTTGTTTGCGTGCCAAACGAAATCTTCCTAATAATTTATTATAAGGTATATGCCCATGGCAAGAGTCTCGTGCCTTGTCGGATAGATCGTTCACAAAAATAGACACAGGTCAAATGTTGCGTGTGTTAGTTCAAGTCATAATTGTAGGAATGGGGTAGCACATGCTATACCAAGGTTATCATTTTATTTTGCCCTCTTGCTTGGAAAAATGTTCCTCGGTTTCCAAATTTAAGCTTGTAGGTGACCCAATTAATTTGGGTGCTAAAGAAAGAACAAATATATATCTGGAGTACATTGATTGAGATTTACCTTCTTTTAGTTATGGTATTAGATATCACCGGTATATATAAGATACTAAGTGAAAATTTTTGGATTAATAATTTTTCACAAAGGTTATCCACATGATGTCAACTGGGATCGTTAGTCGATTTAGATGCAACTACCGGCTATGCCAATTGCCAACATGCACTCTACACAAGTTCAAATTACTCGAGATAGCAACTACCACAAGGTCAAGGCCTATGATTACATTCGTTAAGAGATAATTGTAGGGTCATTCTAAGTTAAACATGCTTCTCTTATCTTATACATGACAGATTGTGAATTTGTCTCAGATCGCTAAGTCACTTAAACTACTTGAATGTTTATACGTTGTTTCGGGTTCTTCTCGCTTTGAGCTAGCTCTTAGAGATGAGTTCTACCAAAATCACATTTAACATGATATCAAAGCTTGGTAGTGAAGAATTCAGGTTTTGTGCATCCACAATATTACAAAACTATTTTAAAAAACAGGGGACGGTCATTTTTAACATCAGTTCTTTTAAAAAAAACCCATATTAAAACTAAGTGAAAAACATAAGACTAGGACACGCTAGACGGAGAGTTTCGAATTTTATTATTTTATGGTCTTTTTTTAGTAACATATTGTTATTTATGAATTTATAACAGTGGATTTTGAATTGACCTTTGTTATTTTAAAATTTTAAAATCGGATACATTAATGTTCGTCTTTAGAAATTAAGAAAAGAAGATGGAAA
Organism: Morus alba; assembly: GCA_012066045.3. Taxonomy (NCBI): domain Eukaryota; kingdom Viridiplantae; phylum Streptophyta; class Magnoliopsida; order Rosales; family Moraceae; genus Morus; species Morus alba. The sequence continues at coordinate 12,057,227 of CP050234.2, forward strand.
AATATTAATCCGTAAGAAAAGAAGATGAACTACTATACGTCTGTCTTTAAAAATCTAGGTACCTCTACATCGCTGAAACTTTTTATTGTTTTTATATCTTCATAACCCACTTTGATTGGATTTCCTCCTCAATAATATGATTTGGGAACTAAGGCTTTATTATTTCATGATTTGTGATTTTAGATTTTTGTTTCGTAATTGCTTTGGATGTTTCTCTGCTTCAAGGTAATATTTTATTAAGAATCAAATAGCTAGTCAGTATACTTTATGGGAGCTTACAATTTGCTAGCACCAAAATTATTTTTCTAAGAATATCCTATGACATTTCCCACGTTCAATACGAGATGGCATGATCTGGTGGTATGCAGATTCTTGTCTAATTTTTAGTGTCTCAATTAATATTAATTAACTAATAAAATCATACCACATTATTTTATGATAACAGTACATTGTTAACTACTCAATACATTGTTTTATTAACTATTAAAACACAGTTTAAATTTGTTATATAATGTGACATAATATAATTAGTTAGACACTAATTGAGACACTAAAATTAGACAGAGAATTTGAGTCCAATCTGACGCTTCAATGGCCTCAACAATCTTATGGTAGAAATATTTTGAATGTTGTTGTTCCCCCATATCTTGGGTATTGACGGTGGTGCTTTAGAAGCTTTTGGTTTTTCTTTTAGTTGATAGATTTTACATTTTCACTTGGAAGAGCTTTGAAATCGCAATTTTTTACAGCATTTTTTCCTTAGACTATTGTTATTTGCTATTTTTAGATGGCGTACTTGAATAGCTTTTTATGTAGACCTAATAATTTCTGGAACATTATTTGTGCAACAGCAGAGAAGTTGGACTCATTTATTAGAACTATGTTTCTTAGAGCTGCCTACACTTTTTTTCTTCATTTGGATGTTTTTTTTTTTTTTTTTTAATAAGATCCCATTATTCTATCACTTTTTCGCTGGGTGATCCATTATAGTTTTTAATATGACTGGATGTAGAGTCTTGCCTCTACTATCATAAAAAGATGTCCTAATGCTGCTTGGACACTCAAGCTTAATTTTGGATCTTCTTGTCTTTGAAAGGAAGATATAATCTTGACTTTTGTTTCCATCATTAATGAAATTTACCAAAAAATAGCTATTGGTTCTTTATTCTTTCTCTGTCTAGGTTCATTAAAGGCTTCTCTCTCTCTTTAGATAGAATTTTCATTTAGCTTGATAAGAATTTTGTTATTGTAGTTTGCTTCCTCCAACAAATAGTTGTTGATGATTCAGCTTTCCATATACATTGTTATTAACCTTAAAATATTTTATGGAACATTCATGATTTTGATATTTGTTTGCACAGATACGACTAGTAAGAACACTCGAGAAGAAAATCAGACCTTGTGAGTCCAATATATAAATGCAAAGGTTGTGAGGTTTGGCTCTTAGCTATTTATGCTTGCAAATGATTCCTGAATTATGCTGATAACGTGATCCAGGTTCTCTGTAGGAATGTTGCAGGAACAATTTGAAGAGAAGATCTTGATATTTATTAGCTTTGTTAGTTTTGTGCCTTTTCTGTTCTTGAAAATCTCTAATTGTGCTAAGATGTTGTCATTGCAGCTGAAAGATCTAATGCTGCAGTTTTTAGTTAAAGAAAGACCAGTACTAATGAAACTATTGTTTTTCCTTGAGTTATTATGAAAAATCACATGTATATTTCCTATGATTTTAAAGTTTTATTTGTTCCTTTGTGATCTGCGCTTATAGTTAAATTTGTATAATTATTTGTTGATGATTTAACATATCTATTGACGTTGGGTCTCTCTTTCCATTGATTAGCAAAGTGTGTTCCAAAGTTGCATCAAAATGCACTCTCTTGGCTCTTTTTTCTTTTTCTTTTTCTTTTTCTTTTCTTACTAAAAGTTGTAATAGCAAACACTCCTTGTACAACTTCATTTTTGTTTTTGTTTTTAATGTATTAGTAAGAGTCGTCCGTATTATAATAATGTGATGTGAACAATATAAATGCAATGTGTATATTTTTTTGATCTTATATGCTAATTATGATATTGTTGTTGTAGATTTCTTTATGATTTTGTACTAACTTTTTTTGGTTTTACTTTTTATTTTTTTTCATACTTCTAAAATAACTGCTAAATTTATAGTTGCTAGATTCATATTTATTCATGCTCGTGCTTTTATTTTCTAAAAAAAAAAAAAAAAGGAATAGGCATGTAATAGCGGAGAAATTAGATTGTAGTTATTCGACAGTATTTAACATCGGCCAACAAAACGTCTTCTCTAACTATTTTTAACATCGGTTATGTAATTGATGGCTTTGAATATCTTTGGCAACGGTTCTCGACTGATATCTTTAAACATATTTAACAATGGTTTTTGACCGTTGTTAAAAATATTGATTTTTAATAACACCTAATACAACGTTAGTATAAAAACCATTGTTAAAAATATCTTTAACAACAGTTTTTGACCGATATTAAATAATAATTTTTGTAGTAGTGTCGCTTCTCTCTTGTATTTACTCTCTGGTGAAAATATGGTTGTAAAATATGAGATTTCTGTGATCATTGAACTTAAGGAAATTCGAGAATTTGGTGCAGCACTTGGATGGGAGTTTGTGTATAGTTATTAGATTTGTCTACGAAATTGGTGTTTTTTGGAGGTCACGGAATAGGCGGAAGTAAGCTTGGGTAAGCTTGCATTTGGGGGAGCAAAACGGAAGACTAATAGAATATTTAAGTTGACATTTGGTTCATGAATTCAGAATTATTTTTGTTTTACGTTTGTTTTTTGTGAGAGAAAAACACTATAAAGAACTATAAATTATAATTCAAAATTATAGATGAATACAAGAAATAAACATCCCCTAAGCATGGCTATGAAAGTAAGGCTGAAGTATTTGTTACAGAGTTATGTGGGATAAAAGGAGGGTTGAAAGGCTGAAGTGTTTGTTACTGAGTTTTGTAAAGATACAAAGAGGGTTGAAACAATCCTGATGTTGATCATCACGTATGTTGATTTACTGTAAGCTAAAGACGGGTACCTCGAGTCCACTTGCACGTTTTGTGCAATCGATTAGGATGACAATGGTGACAATCGATTTAAGAACTTAGATGCCTATACTAGGTCTGTTGAGGATATAAAAGATTAGTTTTTATAAGAATATATAGGATTCTAGTAGACTTTTTGCTGTTACTAATACAACAATTTGTAAATTTAACAACTCTTAATAGACAACGGTTTCGTATAAATCGAACAAGACACGGAGATTTTCGTGTTTTATATAAACAATTTGTTATATTAGTTTTTTTTTTTAAATTTAAATATTTCGCTTGAATTTATATATATATATATATTGCATATTTAAGTATTTTATGTTTGCTAGATTTATATTATTTGTATATTGATGATGAACTATATGAACAAGAGAATTTATACTATTTATTTTGTTTGAGAAAGAAAATAAAATTCTGCTAAAAATATATTTTTTTAAGTTTTTATGACTTTTAACAATGATTTTTTGCAAAAATCGTCGTTAAAAATGCATATTTAATTAGAATTTTCAAACTGTCATAAAAAGTGGCATGTTTAAGATAGTTTTTGCAAAAACCAGCTATCTACATAGTTTCACTTGTGTATTAGATGGCTTTTTTTAATCATCGTATAAAATTATAGACATTAATTATTCTAAATTAATTGACAATTTTTAAACGGTCCTTATATTTTTTAATATTATTTAAAAGGTTATATTTTTTTAACCGTCGGGCTCTAGTAGCGAGAAAGAAAAGCGTTGGTGAAAGGCTATCTGGGGCCTTGGTATTCCTCAAAAGGTAAAAATCTTGATTTGAAAAATCTCCATTGATTTCATGCCAGTCTTGGTTAATTTGCACAAGAGAGGCATCACTTGCGACATATTATGTCAGCATTGCCACGCTGAGAAAGAGACCACTACTCTTTATTTAAATGTGATAAAGCAGAAGCAATATGGATGAAAACCAAGTTTTAGGATGTCATTTTCAATTTCTCGGGCTTCAATTCCATCGACTTACTGATGTTTGTCGAGAAAAGACAAGGGAAGCCAGACTTTGAACAATTTTGCATCTTTCTCTAGAATGTCTGATATAACTGAAATTGTGAAGTTCATGGTGAGCCTTCGCTAATTGGTCGTTGATCGTGCAAAGATGGTTGTTTATCGTGCTACTAATTGGCTATCTGAATACAGGGTGGGTCAACGAGCGACTTCACAAATTGATTCAGAGTCACTATCGAGAGAAAAAGATTAGTGTTGTCCTGAAAGCAATGGCGGAACCAACTTTTTACTTTAGTGGAGATGTACACAAATTTTTTTTTAATAAATTATTTTAGTGGGGACATATAAAAAATATATTTATTTTAATTAATGCATATATTATTTCAGTAGAGGCTTGAGTATAAAATTTTAAAATTTTTAAAAATAATAATTTTTTAAAAAAAAAATTGAGTGAGGACTATTGCCTCCGCTCATCATCAAGTGGCGGAGCCACTGCTTAAAATGATATGTTAAAATGAATATGGATTCCGCAGTTGTGGAAAGATCAACTTAGATTGGTGTGGGAGCGGTGATTCGTGATCATTCAGGAGATGTGTTAGGAGCTATGACCAAGAAAATCAGGGGAAACTTTTCTCCTTTTATGGCTGAATGCTTCGTTGTCCGAGAAGGCCTCAAGTTTGCAGCTGAAGTAGGGCTCAATGTTTTAGTGGTGGAAACAGATGCGAAGAATGTTGTTGAAGCCATCAGCCAGGTTAGACCTTATGCAATTGAGGGTCCAATTGTAAGGGACATTTTATCCTTTGTTCTTAACTTTCTTAATGTTTGTTTTAAGTTCTTTCCTTGTGTTGTGGGAATAGATCGTTGCCCACAATCTGGCTTGCTTTGGTTTTAATTCTGCGGAGGATAGATATTGGCTTGAAGAAGTGCCTAGCTGCATCCAAATCTTTGTAACTGCATACTGTTGTTCTAGTTCTGATTAATTAATTTAATTTTCTTGCTTCACCCTCAAGAGAGATACAAAGATTTATAAATTAGAATAATAAAGAAATAGATGAATTTCTAATATTCTTAATATAAATTTAATTAAGAGCATGTATTATAGCTATGTAATATATTATGCGTATTCTAATATAATAGTATAAATGTCATGCCTCCTGAATGGTTTATTTTTGAATTTTTGATGAAGAATTAAACTTTTTTCTTAAGGGGGAAAATTAAACTTGTTAAAAAATAGTGAAATGTAACAAATTTTTAGAAGTTGAGAAAAAAGGAAATAAGAATAAAATAAGAATAATGATAGAGACACCAGTTCTAATATCAATTTTTTAGCACTAATTTACGTAGAATGTGAGTTGTCATTCTTTTATTGGTTATTATTTAAAAGATTATCACGTTAATTAATAATAAATAACTACATCTATTAAAGAAAAAATAATAACTTTATACCATATAAATTGGTACAAAATAGTTAAAAATTAAACTTTTATTCCTAACACTATTCAAAAATAAACTTGTTAAAAATGAAACGAAATGTAAAAAATTTAAGGAAAGAAACGTGGGATAAAAGGAAACAAATGAATAAAATAAGAATAATGATAGATAAATCCGTTCTAATATTGTGTGGGAAAATGTGATTTTTAGCACTAAACCCTTTCGTCCCTCAGAATGTGAAGTTGTCATTTTTTTATTAAGGCAATTATTTAAAAAAAGATTATCAGGCTAAGGAGCGTCAATTAATAATAAATAACTACATCTGTTAAACAAAAAGAAAAAAAATAACTTTATACCATATAAGTTGGTAAAAAATAGTTAAAATCAAAGTTATTATTCCCCAACAATTCATTCATAAAATAAATATTGTAATCTCCTCAAAAGAAATACAATACCCACAGTGGATGTAGCTCTAGTTTTACAGGGTAAACCACTATAAAATTCCCATTGTGCATTTACATACAGTTCATTTAACCTATCAATACTAAAATTAACCAAGTATCCACACTTTCATTACACCCATAGGTCGGTAACCCGAAGGAAAATTCTAAGGTAATTCGTTCGGTTTATTGTTGACGAAATCCAACCGTCAACAGTAAGTATTAAAAAAAACAAAAAAGAAGAGAAATAGAAAAGTCGTTTGATAAGTATACAAATTGAAAGAATAGAAAATAAACTTGACAAATAATTGAATTCAACAAAATTAAGTTTCAGAATTTAAATTAATAATTATTATTATACAATATTAAATGGATAGGTGAAACCTAATCTAGTAAATAGATGTGTAAATTTAGGCCGCCCATTCAGTTTAGTTCAGACTCGATAGCTTAAAAAAAAAATTTGGCCCCTCCTTAAAAGAGAGAAAGTCGGTTTACTAAACTCGGTCCTAAACTTAAAAGTTTAGGGTTAGTTCAGCTAACCCGACCTAAAATTTTATAAGGTATTTTCAAAAAAAAAATTTAAAAGTGAGATATTTAAACTAAGTCAAATTGACTGTAAATTAAAAAGTCAATTTAACTCAATATTAAACCTAAAAAATTAAGATTAGAATTAAATCGTATCTAAATTAATAGTGATGAGTCTTAGACCGACTCATTTAGCTTGATTTAAAATTATAACTCTACTAATGAGATCCACATTTATGAGCGATGAGGATTATTCCTAAGGTAAAAAAAAGGTGAAAATTTTTTCGACAATCATACTAGTTAAAGATAAATGAGAAGAAGCATATGACCGACTTCACCGACCCCCCTCAAAAGTCAAAGAGACCTCCAATTTAAATTACGAAAAGGTCCACAACAGTCTGTGGAATGACGTGTCATTACGCCATTTGTCTTTTGCCTCTAGATAATGAGGTGGAGCAGAGAAAAAAGCTTGTCAAGCAAGCAACAGAGCATGTGCCTGGGAGCAGATTTTTAAATAACGTGCACGTGGTGAGTGCTTACTTGATAACGTGGCTGTCGCTGATGGGGATGGTAGGTGATCCAACACTCACCAAATATATCGTTAAATATCGCGCTTTGATACTCACTTCTTGTCCCTAACGATATAATCGAGTTCCAACTTATCAGGAAACGATAAAATAGCCTTTTCTTTTTTTTTTCTTTCTTTCTTGGGAATATTCTGCATAGACTTTCTTGAAGCAGGCCTCCCAGTTGCGGACAAATTTGGAGAGTGCCAAGTGCATATTTCTTTCGTAATCACATCAAAATAAACAAGTATGCAATAGTGATACAATCACAAAGCTTTAAATAGAATATCCCTACGGGCAGATTTTACTCTGTTAATTTTACTAATTTAAATTTAAATTTTAAATTTTATTATAATAAAAAATTTTAAAAAAAATTATATTTAATTTTTTTATTATAATTAAAAATTTTTTTATAAAAATTACATCTTAAAAATTAAAAAAACTAAATATAACGAATTAAACAGACTCTTTGTATACTTTAATAATATTTGTTTTTCATGTCCCTTATATAAGTCAAAATAGTGAAAATAAACAAGCTCAGAACACACACCTCAAATTTTTAGGTGAAAAAAAAATAATTGTAAATTTAAAAAAAAAAAAATTTAAAAAAAATTTTGTGAAAAAATAAGGTTAAAAAAACTCAAAACAAAATAATGAAAAAAAATTTAAAAAAAAAAAAAACAATAACAAAATAATTCTCTTGTTGTGGAGGTTGCACCGGCGCGACCTGCAATACAACTTGGGAGAAGGAAGGGAGTCCCAAGGAGGAACCCATCTAGGTTGCAACCGCAACCCGTCACCCGTTGGTCGTGATACGATCACAACGACAACCCACCTAGGTTGCAACCGCTGTCGTGATAGGTTACAAAAGATGTGCTTAATTACTATGGCCATACAAGTTCAATATTGCTTGAATTTGGTGAATGTCTATCTCAAACACAATAAATAGGAAGGAGGACCAGTATGCTTGAGATCTTTAATTGAAAGGTAGAGAATTGATATTAGATTTAAATTTTGAAGAATGATAGTAGAAAAGTTAATGTCAATGAATATAATATATACACAACTATATGAGTTATATGAATTTGAGTCTAATATCTAATCTAATCTTTTAAATACAAGTATTCTTTATCATATTTAGGGGTTGTTCTTTTGTATTTTTGAGTTATGATGACTTGAACGATGATTTTGAGTTGAGTTTGAGTTATAATTTGAGTTTGTGTTTAGATGTGCATATTTGAGTTATGTTTAAATTGATAATCTTTTTGAATTTGTATTTTGGTAGGTCAAAACTTAAATTTGTATTTATATAATATTTTTAATAAAAACTTAATGGTGATGAAAAATTTTAATATGGTATATGAGTGGGGTTTTATTCGTCTTTTCGTTGTGAATGCATAGAAAAAAATCATCCCAATCAGAATTAAAACGAAAAAGTTATGGCATTTTTAAGAATAGAAAAATACTATTTATTAACTTGAGTTCGAGTTTCTGAACTCGAGTTGAAGAGAAAACTTGAACTTAACTCAAGTTCAAACTCAAGTTCAAACTCAATTCAAACTCAAATTTTACAAAAGAACATGAATTTGAATAAAGTTTGTAACTCGAGTTCAAATTTTTTATGAATTTCGTTACAAAAGAACAACCCCTTAATTTCAGAGTTTGTGATTAAACCTTATAAAGATGAAGAGTGAGAATTTATTGTTTTATTTTATGAAAACTGAGAAATGTAAAGCGGTGTTTGTGAGAGTTTTTAGAATGGTTTCGTTTTGAGTTGGAATATGAAAACATAATATTTTTAGGAATAGTGTTAGAATACTTTTTGAAGTTATGTTTGGTTTTTTTTTTTTTTTTATATATAGAAATTGTTTTTTAGCACAGGAAAAGGTCATATATTATTGTATTTGATTATGTTTTTGAAAATAGATGTTGAGTATAGATGTCCTAAAATATGAAGGAAAAAAAAAACAAATAGAAAATAATTTTCAATTATTTTTTAATTCTTTAGTAATTAAATGGGTCTCATTTTTAAATTTTTTGTTTTCATTCTAGACTGCAAATAAACGCTATTTTCAAACTCTTATTTCCTGCCATAGTATTTTATGGAAAAACTTGAAAAACAATCTCCAAAACTGAACCCTATCTAACTTATAGTGAATAAATTGGTTTTGTCATGGATGTAAGGGTATCCTTTGGAATTGGATATAAAATTGATTTGTCGTGGATGTAAGGTAATCTTTTGGAATCACATAAAATTATTGTTGTTCCTTGTTTGTGTGTTTGATTCTTTATTGCACTTGGTATCTTTAATACAAAAAAAAAAAAAAAGGGTCAGAATAAGAAGAAAAAATTGCACTAACTTTATCCTAAGATTGATTTTTTTTTTTCTTTTGGAAGTTGATTATTAATATTCAATAAATGCATTTTATAAATGTTTCTCTTATTCAGACGAAATCAAGTTAGTAATAATAATAATAATAAAAAAATGAATTGTTTTCTTACCACTGCAACTCAAACTTAAATATTAGAGAATGTTTATGTTTTTTTATGAATTCAGAATCATTTTCGCTTCAATCAGTTGGTATCATTGTTTGCACTTTTTTATAAATAGATTTTTTTTTTGGGTAATAGAGTTGTATCATTGTACACATGCATGCATACTAATGCACATCTTTCCCTTGTTGCTTATGCTATTGATTCAACGATGCAACATTTTACCTATTGTACGGGTGGCTACTTTTTCCTGTTGATAGAGAATAATCCAAGGGCCAACATTCAATCTCAACGAAGATTTAGAGAGATAGTGGCAAGTCCTCTTCACCAACTAGTTACGCTTCTATCCAAGTCCAATATCCATCCCCCACCATCCCCTCACGTCAATAGCTCCAAGTCAAAATATGGACTTTTTTTTTAGGAAAAATATGGGCTTTTAGTAAAAGATGGAAACTCAAAGGAAGTTTCCAAATGGGTTTAAAGAACTACAATAAAAAATAGAGAAAATTACAAAATTTATGTTTGTATGAATATGGATTCTTATTTTTTATTTTTGATAAATATTATTTTATTAATATAATTATTTAATTAAAAGATTATAAATTAAGAATAAAAAATAAAAAAAATTATGATCCAAATACTTTTAAAAAATATTTATCAACATTACCCAATAAAAAAGAAAAGAAAAAGAGAAAAAAGAAAAACAGAGCAAGAGATATTAGTATACAATGAACATACAAAAATTCTTAATTTTAAAGCTCATTTAATTTACACATTAATTTAAAATTAAAATTTTAATTTTATTATAATATTTTTTAGTCAATAAATTTTCTCGTAAAATTTAAATGTAGAATTAAAATTACTGTTCTAAATACGTGAATTAAATGAGTCTCAATAATTAACTTTTTTTATAGTTTTTGGACAAGTGGATGAAAATCCGGAGAACAATAGCACTAAATTATCGAACTTAAATTCCCATTTAGGATTGAGCTCATCAAACATAATTAATTATGCTTTTAATTCGAAAAATTTAAATTTTATTAAAAAAGACAATTAATTAATTTTTTAAAGGACAAATCAAAAAAATTAAATCTCAACTTAAAAACTTGGGTTGCAAAAAAAAAAAAACGCAACAGTAATTCCGACTCACTAACAACAAACAAGGTACAATTCAACGCGTCTACACTTTCGGCAAAATATCTATTCCAACGGCAAAATATGAAGAGACGAGAAATTGAAAATGCAAGAAAAAGAAACGAAAAAGTGTCTTGAAAATGAGTCATGCTGAGAGAAAGAGACCTTCCGAATCTGATCTAGCTGTTTGCGGAATCTCCAATATCCAATTCCCAGTGAACTGTAGTAGCCGAATTGGAGAGTACCCATCTGGGCTTTTTCTCGCTTTATCCACCAAGTTTCTGAGCTTTCAAAGAAGAGGAAAAAAGCTGTTAAAAACAGAGCAAAAACAGAGTGTAATTTGGGATAAATGATGGGGATTTTGCATGAAGATATGGTCCTCATAAATGAGGAAGAAAAAGCAGGAGATCCCACTGTTATTACTGTGAATTGTCCCGACAAAACTGGTTTAGGATGTGATTTGTGCAGGATTATTTTGCTCTTTGGCTTGAATATTTGCAGAGGAGGTAAGGGTTTTTTTTTTTTTTTTTTTAATTTTTGGATTTTTTTGTGTGTCAAAAGTGTTTCAATTTAGAAAAAGTGAGGTGGGTTCTTCTAATTATATCAAAATTCTAAGTGGGGTCTTGTCTAGAAATTTGTTTGGGTTTATTATAGTGATGTTATTTCCTTTCTCTGTTTTTTTTTTTTTTTTTTTTTTTTTTTGATTATGTGGAGAAAAGATGTTTCAACGGATGGGAAATGGTGCTACATAGTGTTTTGGGTGGTGGGAAAAGCAAGCACAAGATGGAAATTGTTGAAGAAGAGACTTTTGGAAGTGTGTCCGTCGTATTTTTCAACATCGGAAATCGATTACTACCGGAGGAAAAACCAGCCGCCGCGGCCACCGGAAGTTTTTCTCTTGAAATTCTGGTGTTCTTATGATCGAGAAGGCCTGTTGCATGGTAATCTTTTTGTTGATTTATAGTCTGTTTTGTGTGAGAAAATTGTTGCCTTCTTTTTGCAGCAGATGGAAAGAAGATAATTACTCTACTAAGCAAATCCCACACTAATTTCATTGATGAAATTGTTGCCTTCTTAATTTAGTATCTTTACCAGAAATTTTTTTGGTGTTACTTATGAAGAACTTCCATGTGTTTTAACAAAAATGTGTTATAACTATTCCCTTCTTTTTACAAATTTTCGTTAAAAACCTCCCTATCTTTTTTAATAGCATTCCTGAAAATTGAAAAACATAAGGTGGAACGCGATAAAACACGGAAGGTTTTTATATTTATTCCTTTTTTATAGAGAGAAGGTCACTGGCAAAGGTGATTAACGACTTGAATTTCTTGCAATAGTAAGCATTGATCAAAGAGAATTGCATAAATTTGATCTTGTAAGGAGGAAAAGGAAGAGATACAATTAATCCTTACCAAATTCCCTTGGTCAGAAAGAAGTGCGTAAGGAAATCGAGGACAAAGTCAAATAATCTCAAATACCATTTGTTTGTTTCATGAACTGGTCTAAAATAGAAACAGAACGAATTTGAAAAACTCTCCCTTTTCTGCTTCCTTTTCTAGTTTTCACGGCACCCTTTTGACAATGAAGTATCCTGACATTTACCTGTTTATCAACGAGTTGTTTTGTAAACATCTAAATGTAAATGACGTGTTTTCATTATTCATTTACTTAATATATTTTCTATCTTTTGAGCATGAAGCTATATAATTCTACTTGACCTTTTAACTTTGTTCGGCCAATAGATGTCACTGAGGTTCTCTGCGAGCTAGAGCTAACAATAAAGAGAGTGAAAGTATCCACTACTCCTGATGGGAGAGTGATGGACCTCTTTTTCGTTACAGATACCAGGTTTGTCATTCATGACAATGTTCTTTTTTTTTAACTCTTATTGATGGTTAACATTCTGCTTTACTTTTGCCCTCTCCACATTGTGGCAATGCTTACATTTTATTCATTTAGTCAAAGTGATTTTTTTTGGAAAAGAAAAAAAAGACAAAGTTGAATCAAACAAATATGTCTCAGAAAGTTTCTTCTCTGTTCATTATTATTATTAGAGTTAATCTCACAAATAGTTGTCCCTAACTTTTTAAACGCCGCATTGTTGGTCCATGGAATTTTATTATGTTTCAATTTTGGTCTTTCTTAGGGCTAGCAATATGGGTTGTCATGTCGTGTTCGTATCGTGTTGACCCCTCAGTTGACACGGTAAGACTTGATACGAACACGACCTATTTATTATTCGAAATACAAAACCCAAACACGATCAATATATTGGCGGATCGACACAATACGACATGACTAACCCGTTTATTAAAATGTCATAATAGTGTCGTGTCAACTGTTTCTAATAATCCGTTTATTAACCCGTTTATAAAATAAGTGATGATAAGGTATTATCAATCTATTTCTCAACCTGTTTCTCAACTTGACCAGCAAACAAACATGTTTCTCAACCTGTTTGTACTTAAAGAATCTCAACCTCTTTAACATGTTGAAGAGACATCAAATATTCTAAGTTAAAAATTAAAACAAACACATAAAACTCTCTCACAAATAAGAAAACAAACATACATGATTAATCATTAAACACTTAAATATTTTGCTACAGTGGGTGGAGTCACAACATCAGCTACAACAAAAGTTGATCCCTATGAAAAAGGTTCCTCATCTTTCAATGAAAAGTTGAAGATATCTTATGTGAGATCAAATCTACAAATATATATATATATATATATATATATATATACACACACACACATACAAGTTTAGTTCAAATCAAGTTAGAAAATATAAATAAATTAGTTTGAAACTACTTTTGTTACCATATAACCAATCTCTGGTACAAACAAGTGCTTCAACTGTCTTTGGTTTAAGTGAGCAATGAAATGGATAAAGAACACTACCACCAACAACACTAAATGAAGCTTCATAAGCAATTTTTGAAAACAGGGACAACCAATATATCACAAGGTATAGAAGTTAGTGCTGGATATTGAAATTGGTTTGATTTCCAAAGGAAGGATATCAAGCTCTGTGTTCCTAGCCAGTCTTGGCTCATCCAAATAAAACTTAAGCTCTCATTTATGTGAAGCAGTAGCAAACTCCATAGAAGAAATCTCATCAAATAACTAAAAAAAGAGAAGAAGATAGTATAAGAATAAACAAGCATACATAAGCATCCTCAAAAAAATAGATATTGCTGATAAACATTAAAAAAAAAATGAGGTATTGCCTTGAATATAGCATCCACATTATTATTTCCTTCTTTTTCCTTCATAGAAGATTCAATAGCATTGGTCTTTTGGCTAATTGTAGCCTTAGTTTTTTTGTTGTACTCTTCAAAAATGGAGAACAAATTACTCCTCAATGATATGCATTCAAAACAATCATCACCATAAAGCTTTTTGTAACTGAACTAAACAAGCACAAGCTTAAACCAAGGATCTAGAACACATGCTATAGCCAAGGTAAGATGGAACTCAAACCAATACTTTTGAAACTTGCCCCACATTTGAGTTGACATTTTTTTTTAAGTACTCATCATCACTTTCTCTATATTGTTTAAACATGTAGCAACAATGCCAAATGGAAGGGAAGTATAAGTTGGCAGTGGGATACTTTGTTCCAGAAAATTTAAGAGTTGCATCATAGAACAACTTTAAAAAAGTTATCTTTTCAACTTTGTCCCACTCGGCACTAGAAGGACAATGCTTGTAGTTTGAATCACTCAAACTCCAAATGTTGAAATACACGGTGATAATAAAAAGCTCTTTTAAGCATAAGATAAGGCGAGTTCCACCGTTAGTACATCTTGACACAAGCCTTTCTTATCACCAATTGCAACTAACTTCACATAATCTAAAAACTTTTGCTTCCTCACTTGGGATCTCTCGACATATTTGACACTATTACGAATCTTAATAATAGAATCATCAATCTGCTTCAAATCCTCATGCACAACTAAATTTAGTATGTGTGCACAACATCGCATGTGAAATAGATTGCCATTGTGTACAACTTTCACAACTAGTTGCTCTCTTAACATGTCAACAGATTCAGCATTTGCATAAGCATTATCTAATGTCGCATTAAACACCTTGTTCTCAATTCCCCAATTACTCAAAAAATCATAAAATTTTTCTGATAAAGCAATGCCACTATGTGGGGGTGGCATAAAACTAAAGTTTTAACACTCTTTTTTGCAAGTTCTAATTCTTATCTATGAAATGCAACAGTGAGACAAACATATCCATCACTAGTCAAAAAATTCCATGCATCAAAAGTAAAGCTAATTCTACTGGGAGTAGCCTCTAACATGCATTTAATTCGTGACATTTCATTTTTGTACAACTTTAAAGCATCAACCTTTGCAGTATTCCTAGAGACTAATTGAATTTGAAGGTGCGAGTATTGAAATAGAGACCTTATTCCCGTATATTCAACAAAACTAAAAGGCAGATCATGTATGATTATAGCAGATACAACCAACTCACGAAATTTTTCAGGATCATACTTACCTCCACAAAGTGTCACTGCACTAGCTTCTTGGGGAAGGAGCATCTGTCCTATATCACGGTAGGAAGTTTTCAAACAACTCACGAGGTAGCGTTTCAGATTACGAGTTCCATACTTGTTGTCCACGAGATACATAGATTGACAATGTTTGCACTTGGCCTTCAATTTTTTGTCCGGACCCAAAGAAAATGAATAAAGTGACTCCAAACTTTTGAGGTCAGCTTCCTCTTTCTTTTCCGGAGTTGCTCGTCTTGAGTTTTGGTATTAAAACTCGATCCATCAACCTCTTCAACATCAACCTCTTCAAAATCAACGTTTTGGTATTAAAACTCGATCCATCAACCTCTTCAACATCAACCTCTTCAAAATCAACGTCCACACTTTGAGACTCAATAGACTCAAAATCAATTTTCATTGTGTTAAATTAATTTGCACAAAAGAAAACATTAGTTCAATTTAACACATTTCACATATGTAACTAAAAAAACCACTAGTTATTTTGGAGTGAAAACCCCGACTCCAAAATAAAACTAAAAAATGTTTCCAACAACAATTTTCATTCTAAAAACTAAAAACAAACACAAAATCACAGATCAAGAGTTCATCATCAAAACCAAAACAATAATATATATATATATATATATATATATATATAAAAACGACATACATAGATCAGAACAAAACCACACATAAATCAAAACAAAACCTCAAACAAAAATCAATATTGTTGGAGTTTAGACTATTATTCCATTCTAAGCCGTCAACTAGGAAAAATATCACCACAGTGAGACCTACATAGGTCGATGTTGATTAACGACCGAGAATTGTCAATTGCAACTTCACCAAAAATAATTCCCCAAATTTACTAGCACAAACAAGCTTGCCAAATAAAAACTTAAAATTTAGACTTAGAAATATGAGATCAGATTAACAGACCTCCAGATCTTTCAATTTTGTTCCAGCAGCAACAGAGACCAGAAGCTTCTTCTTTGACAGAAGTGGCTTCAACTTTGAGACTGCATCCTTAACTGAGATCATAGAAAGAGCCAAAATTGATATGAAATAATGCTAAAATCTCATAATTTCAAAAATCAACATTTAAGAAAGAAAAGGGAAAAAAAAAAAAAAAAAAAAAAAAAAAAAAAAAAAATCTCCGAACATTTTGCAACAAGAATCAAAGTGGACTCAACACACATTAAGATTTCCATTACTGCTTTTCAAAAGATTTTTTTCCCGCCTCTCTTCTGAGTAGTCTTGTGAATATCAACGTTTTTCACATGAAACAGAAAATAGGAAATGAAATAGAGAAAGGAACAAGAAGAAAAAAAAGAACTGGGCTCTACCAACTTGAGGCTTGACAGAGAAAACAATCACGTCACTCTGTTCAACTACCTGTTCTAACCAATCGCAAATTAGGTTTCAATCCACTAGCGAGAAAACATACACTTTATGACATTAAGAGGAAAAAAAGGACTAAAACTCCGTTTGACAGCTGAGAAAATGTAAGAAAATGAAAAATAACCAATATTACGGTAGTCCGTATTATATACCTTAGAACACAAAATAGTCATTTTAAAAAAAAAAAGCCGCAATTTCCATTTCCATTCTACTATACTGTATTCTTTAAACAACCAAAAAAAAAAAAAAAAAAAAATAGAGACTCTGTTCGGCTTACAAAAACAGTTTGATTGGAGTTTAGACTATTATTCTTTCCCGTTTATTTTTATTTTCTTTTCTCTTAAAAGAAAAGAACTACTGATTTGAATTTGATAGCAGAGTTGAGTTCCCCACTGATATGAAAATCTACGCACCAGTATCAAATTTTGGGAGGAAGTTATGAAATGAAAAAAAATAAAATAAAATAAACTCCTGAAATTTCATGCATGTTTTCAACTAAACTCCTCTCTTGGCCAAAACAATATGGGATCAACACGATATCAATACACCATAAACATAGATCAAATCATCAACCAAAAACAAATAAAAACCACAAACATAGATCAAATGATCAAAACAAAAACAAAAACAAAAAATGGACAGGGAAAATACCTGAAACCGAGCTGCCGAAGCAAAGAATCTAACTTCCTGAAGGCCGAATTTGACGAAGAAATGAGAAGAACAAGACTTCACGAAGGCCGAGCTAATGAAGAAATGAGAAGGACAAGACTTCCCCAAGGCTGAATCTGTCGTAGAGATAACGAGAGTCCAGAGAGAATAGGGCGGAGATGAAAGAAGAAGAATAAGAAGAAGAAGCGAAGAAGAAGGTCCGTTGGCAAGGCCGCAAGGGTGAGGGTGGGTCTGACTTCTGAGTTCTGAGAGAAAGAGAGGGAACTGAAGAAGCATGTTGTAAACATAAGTAACAAATAGGTTGTAATTGTGTTGTGTATTCATGTTACCCAAATATGCACGTTTAATAAACGGGTTACAGCGGGTCAATTGCGGGTTGGTGGGTCAATCTGAAAACGGCACGCTATTTAATCGTGTTTCACGGGTTCAATTAATTTGACCCAAACCTATTATAATAAACCCAAAGCCGCTAACTTTATGTGGGTTTCTCGTCGTGTCATCGTACCGCTATTCAGATTGCCAGCCCTAGCTTAGTGTTAAATATTTGACGGAATCTATAGATTTTATAAACTAAAATTGAAAACATATAAAGTTTAGAGATTAAAATAATACAAAAAATTAAAAGTTAATTTCCACATATAGCCTCAAAACTTTAGCTATTTCTAATTTTGAGCTCTAATTTACACAAATTCTATCAAATTTTAACGCCTAATTGATGGAAAGATTAAAACTGAAACAAAATAAAACCTCAAGGACTGACGTTTAAAAAGTCAAGAACTAAAGTGAGATTGAGTGTAAACCTCAGGGACTATTTGTAGAATTAACCCTTATTATTATTATTTTTTTCCTGTTTTTGTTTGAATGCATCTTCTGCTCAAGTTTAATTCTACTACTCTAGTGTGCTGATATTCTTCTTTTGTCATTATTATTTGTTTCCTAAACTAAAGAACCCTTCAGTACAGACATTAACTTTTGTTATAGCCAATTGTAGACTCGCTTAGGAGTAGTAACCATTAAGATTTTCCTTTTATTCAATTTCACTTCCAATAAACAGTATAAGTCTCATCGGCGACAATATACATTAATGTATTAGTTATTTGAGATTCTAAGTTGTTTTCTGGATTACTGTCATCATTTGTGCTGATACATCGTCTCGTGGTTCTGCTTATTGAGTATAGACTAGGTTTTTCAGGTAGATATGGGGACCTTAAGAGCTGATATCAAATTTCTCTTTGAAATTACTTCTAGTTCCTTTTCGATGTTGTAACTAACATACATAGGGTGTTGCTCTCTTTCTAAATCAGGGAACTTCTTCACACAAAAAGGAGAAAGGAAGAAACGATTCATCATCTGAAAGCGGTTCTACGGGATGTCTTGATAAGTTGTGAGATTGATATGGCCGGTCCGGAAGTTACCGCATGTTCACAGGGTTCTCCATATCTTCCTTCTGCAATTGGTGAAGAAATGTTCAGCCTGGAGCTGCCAAAACAATACCTAAGTGGAGCCGTCGCTGCTAACCCAATTTCAGTCACAATGGACAATATCCTTAGCCCATCTCACACACTTGTTCAGATCCTCTGTGAGGATCATAAAGGGCTCATCTACGATGTCATGAGAACGCTTAAGGATTATAATATTCAGGTAGAACATTTAACTGCAGAAAATTATCCATATATATATATATTTATATATATATAATTAATTGCAAAGAACCTTCAGTTTCATAGTGTTTATATAAATGCCAACTATTATTGCATGTTTTAGCCTTTGTTGGGATAAGCAAGGAGGATAAGTCTGTAGGATTTTGTAGATAAAATGCAATATAATTTTACAATGTGTCCAAGTGCTTAGTATTATTTTGTACCATTCTAGTATATTTTGCAAGTTAACTCCTGTTAAAACGTCTAGACTTGTTTGCAAGCTTTTTGTTGAATTAGAATTATTTAGAATCTGCCTGTTTTTCTTTTAGCTGTTTTTAGCTTCTATTGATTCTAACTTGTAAATTTTCTTTCTTATTCATGGTTTATGGTTTATTTTAGATTTCATATGGTCGGTTCTTTGCGAACCCAAAACGGAACTCCGAGTTAGACTTGTTTATAATGCAAGCAGATGGCAAGAAGATTGTTGACCCCAGCAAGCAAGATGCATTGCGCGCGCGCTTGAAAATGGAACTACTACGTCCTCTTAGAGTGGCTGTGGTGAGCCGTGGCCCAGATACCGAACTGCTGGTAGCTAATCCCGTGGAGCTCTGTGGCAGGGGTCGTCCTCTCGTTTTTCACGATATTACTCTTGCCCTTAAGTTTCTCAACATACGCATTTTCTCGGTACTAGGCCTAACCATCTATTTCTTTTTATGTCTTTCCCTGGCTATACTATTCCTTTCCACTTGAACATGTTCTGCAACGGAGACCTGGTGCTTTGAATTTCGCAGGTTGAGATAGCTAGACACATGATCCGAGATCGGGAGTGGGAAGTGTACAGAATTCTGCTCGATGAAGGAGTCGGTTTTTCGATGCCGCGGAGCGAGATAGAAGTCAGCGTGAGAAACATATTGATGGGCTGGGACAAGAGTAGATAAGTTTAATTTCCATGAATGTGCAGCGCAGCTTCTTATTTATCAAGCCCTGTTGAGTCTAATATGACTAATAGATGCTAACCGCCGACAAAGTACTAATCATGAAATGCATGTAAATACAAATGGATGAACCCTTTTATCCATTGATGATACAAATTTGTTAGTTCTTTCTCCAATGGCCTAATTAGCTTCTTTTTTTTTCTCTCTCTCTAATTAATATTTCACTTGGGCTTTTTCTCAGGAAGAGAATAACTGTTTTGTTTTGAATTCTTCTCTTTTTTTTTTTTTTTTTTTTTTTTTTTGTGAATATTTTTTGCTATATCTTTCATTATTCCGTTAGTTACCTGTCTGATCAGCGGCACTAGGACGGCTCAAACAAGCCCCTCCTAAAGCATAAAAAGACGGCTCAACGGTCACCGTCGTTCGGTCAAACTTTGCTTTAAAGGTTCCATAGTACACGCTAACTATGACTTTAAATAAATTTCATCGCACACGCTAACTATTGAAGGAAGAACTGGATTTCCTTTGAAAAATAGTGATTATGATTATCATGATGATGATTATTATTAGTGGTTTTATTCGCACACTCGTGCTTACTCTTCACATCTTCTTTTGAATTATAATATTTTATTAAAAATACTCTTATGTAAAATTATAAAAAATAACGATTATAATAAACTTAATTATATAATTAAATTTTATTATAAAACTAATAATATTTTATTTTTTTCCCTTCATACACCTCACGTGTCATATTTTGAAATTACAAACAATTGTTCTATGCTTTTTATGCTCGTTTATTTATTTTTTTTTCTTTTTTCATTCTATATTTTTAATCATATCTCAATAATATAATAATTTTGTTGCCGTATTTTTTTCATTTATTGAATTATATTGCTTTTTATTTTATATTTTGAGTGTCCTTTATATTTTCTAAAAAAAATATTTTAACACCGCCCTTCTTCTTATTATTATTATTTAAGGAAATGTTACCTAACTATGTCGTTCCTCTCTCTCTCTCTCTCTCTAGTGTCACCTATAATCCATCTTGTGCGGGTTTAATCATATACAACGGGGTGGGTTTTGGGCGGATTGGCCTTATCGCCAACCCGCCCCATGGGTTAATTGGTTGGGGATGGGTATAACAATATATATTTTTTGTATACATCACATATTTCATATATTGTACAACATTACTTAATCTTATACAACATTATACTTAATATTATTTATAGTGTTATATTTATTATATTTAATTTTAAATAAATGTAGGCCCCGTTTATTTTACCGATTCGAATTTAGAATTTGAGTTTTACTATAGCAAAAAGCTCTAAAAATATTCACATCTAACTTTTTTTATTACAGTAAAAAATTATCATATAAAGTCACATTTCAATTCTAATTAAAAACTTAAATTAACAAACTAAACGAGGCCGTAATCAAATGTGCATGCAACAAACTCTTGGGACCTCTAAAAATTGTCTTGTCTTTGTGAGGATATAATTTTTTTAGTTAAATAATTATATTATTTTTTTTTTATTTTTTTTATTCTTAAAATTTTAACCCTTATTCATAATTAACATTATTTTTAGTCAAATAACTATATTAATTAAAAATGTATTAATTAAAAGTAAAAATTCAAACATATATACTTTAAAAATAAGTTCAGTAATTTTGTCTATCCGTTTACAAATTACAATTAGAACTAGATTAGACCTTTTAACCAAACAACTGCTGTCATCCTTAAGTTAGTAATCTCTAAAATAGTGTCTCGTTTATTTTATTGACTCAAATTTTTAGTTTTAAATTTTTACAATTAAAAGCTTTTAGAAAATATTACATTTATATTTTTCTGTTACAGTTAAAAATTCTAAAAAAAAAAATAAAATATCTCAATTTAAATTAAAATTTTAATTTTTCATAGTGAACTAGGCCTAGATTTATTTAAAATTAAACCAAAGGAAGCGATCACAATCAAAACTAGTAGATCAAAATAAGAAGGCAGGACCAAAACGAAGGAAAGAAAAATCAAGAAAAGGATTCCGAGAATAGTTCTACGGATTCCATTGGTAGAAAAGTTTGCAAAGAAAGAGCAAAATTGGCTTGGCGATGGCGGGACATAAATATTTGAGAGCTCTGATAATATGTGTGTGTGAGCAGCCCCCACGTGGTCTAACCACCTTCATTTCAGTGGTCGTTAGCAGTTTGAGCTCTTCCGTGGACCCCACTTTTGTTCCAATCCCAGAGGAGATTCCCCACGAATCTTCTTTTTCTACTTCTTCATCATATCTTCTTCCGCTTTCCTTCATTACACAATTCCTATTCCTCACTCAACCAAATTCCACTTGAAAAACCAAAATCTATAATTATAATATAAAACTAAAAGAATCATCTTCAACTTCACAAAAGAATCTGAGTTTTTGCTTTTTTTTTTTTTTTTGAGTTTTTGAATAATTAGAATGAGAGCTTTGAATTCTCGTTTTGTGCTCATTGATCTCCACACCTCATGGCAATCTCAGAACTCCAAGTTCATCTCAACCGTCTCTCCGGCATTTCGTCGAACACGTCGCGCGCATAGCGCCGTCGCTTCGTCTTCGCCGTCGATTCGCTCCCCGGAAATCCGGAGACCGTCGGACCGGTTCGTTTCCGGAATTGGGTCGCATTCGAGTTCTCCGAATACGGCCTCTACTTCGTCGTCGTCGCCACCCTCTGACGCCACGGAGCTCGAGATGTTTCTGGATCTCTTGCCTCCGAGAATGAGGAGGGAGCTGTACGGACACGAGGAGATTGAGGAGCTGATCGAGGTTGTTATGGATTTAGGGAGGAAGCCGATTGCGAGGTTTCCGTCGGGGGATTGGATCATCTCTGAGGACCCCATAAAGGACGAAGACTTGAGGCACGCCATATCCAAGGTGAAACTAGTTTTGTGATCAGAAACATTTCAACAATAATCGTGGCTTAATTCACTTTTTACTACAAATGATTAACTTATGTCTAAGATCTTTGATTGGGAATTGTGAAGTTGGAACCTTTCGTTTCCTTTTTTTTTTTTTTTTTTTTTTTTTTTTTTGGGTTATGTATTTATTAGTATGTCAATTTAGCCTGGGATTTTGTATTGTGAAAAAGATGTCTAGTGTGGTTAGTTGTGCTGATCATTGATAGCTATTAAATGTCATATTTGTTATGTGGAGCTGACATTTTCTATTCTTAGGTTGGTGATTTTTCAGATGACAACCGATCGGGTATCAATAATTCCTTGCATCGTATAAGCGCTATTCGAAACCGTAAAATGCAAATTATTGGCCTCACTTGCCGGGTTGGTAGAGCTGTCTCCGGAAGTGCTGAGATCATTCACGACTTACTTGAAGGGGGAGGCTCCATCTTGGTCATTGGTCCTCCTGGAGTTGGCAAGACAACCTTAATTAGGTAGTTTACTATTAGATTTTGATGTTTGAGAAACAAGCAATTTAGTCGAGTGCCATTGGGAATTGTCCCATTGATGAATGCTGGTTTTTCCCTGTATGAAATCATTCTCAGTTCCTTGGTTCTTCCTTCTCAACTATAACCTTTCTCTCTGCAAATTGTGCATCTGTTTCCTGGTGCAGTCATTATTCTTCCAATTTTCCTTTTGTTTCTACAATGGGAAAATCCAAGTAGAAAAATGAATATTGAACTAGTGCGGTTTCATATGGTAACTTTTTCTTAATATATATAAAAAGAAAAAAAAATTGGAACTGAAGTCAAAACTTTTCTTCCCTGCCATTTCCTTTCATTGAGACTTGACAAAATGAGTGAGCACATAAATAAGTCTGAAGTGTCTTTTATTCTGCAGAGAAATTGCAAGAATGTTAGCAGACGAGCATATGAAGCGGGTTGTCATTGTGGACACATCTAACGAAATTGGTGGTGATGGTGATATTCCTCATGCAGGTATAGGCCGCGCTAGGAGGATGCAAGTTCCTAACGTGAACCTGCAGCATAATGTGAGTGTTGAATTCGATCAATGGCTTTTCAATTTGACTGTTGCTTCAGTTCACAAATGGAAAATGTACGTCAATTTCTCCTGATGATGATGTCATGATTTGTTTATTACCCAATTTACGCAGGTTATGATCGAGGCAGTCGAAAATCATATGCCTGAAACCATTATCATCGATGAAATTGGGACAGAGCTTGAAGCTTTGGCTGCAAGTACTATTGCTCAAAGAGGGGTTCAGCTGGTCGGAACAGCGCATGGAATGACAATAGACAACATAATAAAGAATCCTTCTCTGCAGATTCTTGTTGGTGGCATTGAGGTGCAATGAAATACTTCTTTTTTTTTTTTTTCCCCTAAACTCGTGAGTTTATTGTATCATACTTGAAAGGGATCATCCTCAGTGCGTTTGACATTTCACATCACGCTACGAAATTAAGATTCTCCCAAATGAGAACTAATAATTTACCAGGGCCAATTCTTCCTTTAAAAAAAACAGAGCGTTACTCTTGGTGATGAGGAAGCAAAGAAAAGGAAAGTGCAGAAGACAATTCTTGAAAGAAAAGGGCCTTCAACATTTACTTGCGCTGTTGAGTTGATATCTAAATATGAGTGTCGTGTTCATCACAGACTAGATGCGACCGTAGATGCTATACTAGCAGGTATACCTCTTTGCAATTGGGAGTTTTTAGACCAGCAGTTATTCTCCATCCAAGTTTTTGATCTCAAGAATATATGTACATATATTTTTTCTTTTTGAACATCTGGAAGAATCCCTGTTCTTTTAAAATTTGTGTTTAAATTATTTGTTTGAAAAAATTTGTTTTACAGGGAAATCTCCTCTTTTTGAAATCCGTAAAATGGACGTTGATGCTAATGATTCTCAGAAGGCTACTCCAATATCCAAAATAATCTGCTCGGATAAATCTGATCTAACTACCGGCAAAGAAAGAGCTGCAGACATAGAATCTGATGAAGAAGATGAAGAGCCGTCTCCAAGTCGTTCCAAGAAATCGAGCAGCACTAGATCTGTTAACAAGAGAACTTCACCAGTACGGATCTATACTTACAAGGTAATCTCTTGGATACTGTTGCCCTTCCATCTGTGTCTACATGGGGGTCTTGGAAAGAATTTGAATTTCAGGATTTTTAAGATTATATGCAAATATGGATATTATATCACCATATTTTAATCGAATAATAATTTTGTCAAATTGCTCTACAGATTTTGTGGCTTTTGCAAAAATATATGAATTATATTGACATTGTTTTCTCTGTTGATATGGACCTCTTTTAGATCCTCGAGGCTGATCTACTACAAGTAGCAACCGTAATGGGGCTTGAGGATCAAATTGATGTGACTGATGATATTGGAATGGCTGATGCCATTCTCGCTTGCAGTTCCGAAATGAAGCAGAACCCATGGATCCGTAGTGTGGCAAAATTCCACCAGATGCCAGTATTCGTTATGAAGGTATTATTTTTACTTGCTGCATTGCTTAACCACACGTCAAACATAGATTTGTAGTTTTATTAAGAAACTTGCAATCTATTTTTGCAGTCAAATACCATGGCACAAATGGTAAAAGCAGTTCGCATGATTATTGGACGAGAGTCATATGGCTCTTTGCCGAAGCCACCATTTAAAAAATCATTCGACATTGAAATTGAAGATGATGGACCTGAAAGAAAACCATCTTTGGAAGAGATTGACGCCTTGGAGGTGCATATACTTCCCCATCCTATAAGTTTCATTTTTTACGAGTAATTATTGGGCATGATATGAAATTCTTTGGTAATCCCATGATAGAAATTTCAAATAACCAGTGCATTATATGCGTGTCTCCAATTAGTAAAATAGCACTCACAATCAAATTCAGCTTAAATTAAATATTTCTGCTTTTTGCCACATGATGATTTATGTTTAATCTAGATTAACTACTTAATTACGAACGAATTATTTTCTTTCCCAATAGGAGGTTCGTCTTGCGATCGAATACATTGTGATTCCTGGTGGGGAGCCCGTGGAGCTTCTTCCAAGACGCTCTGAAATAATCGCCCGGCAGCTTGAGCTGGTAGAAAGCTACCAGTTGGCTGTCGAAAACTCAGGTACCGAACAGAATCCAAGGTTGCAGATTCTCCCCATGAGATTAAGTAAGAAGGGTTCTTCTAAATCTGTTAAATCAAGCTCAATACAGAAAGCAACTAACTCTAAATCATTAACTGGTGGTGGGGGAGCTGCTAGTTTTACTAGGCTGCCCCTTTTGCCTGAATAACGAAAATAATAAAGCTGCAATTGTGACATAGCTCAATCATTGTTGATACATGTGCCATTTCATCTTCATGTACAGTCTTGTAAAGTAATTGTCTGATATTTTATTGTAATTATTTCACCCCCTCATATATATTGTACAATTTGTCCTCAATACTTCTTTAATAATTAGAAGAAAAAA
The DNA here is from genome assembly GCA_012066045.3 of Morus alba. Lineage (NCBI taxonomy): Eukaryota > Viridiplantae > Streptophyta > Magnoliopsida > Rosales > Moraceae > Morus > Morus alba. Next base: position 12,083,454 of record CP050234.2, read on the forward strand.
AAAAAGTCAATGCAACACTGTGGTGGCAAAAATACCATCTCACTGCAGAGCCATTTTTCTGTATGTGGATGCCTTTTATGGCAAATTCAGTGATAAAATATTTTCTTCTAACAGCATAAGGGGGTGCTCTTTTTGTAGGTTTGAATTGAAAATTTAAACTGAATTTTAAATTTTTGTGCAAGAAAATACTATAACAAAATGGGGCTTAAGAGACTTCTACGAGCACCATTAGGAAAGATCAGTATTTTAGTTAGCATACTGTTTCATATTTGTAAAACTTTGCTGGATTCTTATTGGTCGAATTATATTCAAGTTGAAGTCAAATTTTACTCTTCATATACGGATATACCGAACTAACAAGGGAACTACAAAGATTTTCATGGTGCAGACGTTGCTAGAGTATCTCACGATGGCTGTGAGAGAAGAAATTTTAAAATCATATTAAAAAGCTGGAACTACAAGGGAACTATAAATGTCTCGTGGAACAAAATTGAGTTTTGTTAAAAAAAGCTCTCACAAACAGTCAATTTAACTTTTTTTACATGTTCCGCCTTTTAACTAAAATAAAATTACATCTTAACTTCGAATTTTAAACCAATTCTAATCCCAAACTAAAAATATTATAAGAGATATCAATTCTAATCCCAACAATTTGTTGTGCAACTCATGAATTGTCAATAATTTAGCGTGCTTGAAATATTGTCACATCAATAATAATTAGATATTACGCCGTTGCATTTAATAGCAACTCTTGAAGCATTATTCCGCTTGCATTCTTATACAACATACATTGTTTGGATCAGTGAAATTAAATAGCGTGCTTAGAGGCTAAAGATAAACTTGCCGAAACGACATTGCGTATTTTCTAACAACCAACGAATGTTGTTTTACTTTAGACGACAGGAAACTTTCAATATGAACGACATGTCGTGTTGCTTAAAACAAAAGCCAAAAACGTCGCAAAAATTTTTGCAAGATTCGGGAATTATTGGACTTCATATCACACTTTTTACTCCTCTTTACTCACAAAAAAAAAAAAAAAAAAAAAAAATCCTCCAAAATGTGAAAAGTTGATTTTGTAGAAGGGGGAGAAAATTTTTTTCTTTACTTTGTGATTTTTATTTAAATTTTTGGAATTTGTATATCTTATTTATAAATTTCATGATTAATTTAAAAGTTTAATGTGGATAGTTTTGGTATTTTAAACAATTAGGCTAGTTAGGGCATAGTTTAACCCTTTTGAAACATTCTTACTAAAGAAGAAACAGCTTGGAACAAAACATAAAAATTATGAAAGAAAATAATGATTATTTTGCAATATTTAAGGGGTATTACAATTTTGTGACTTTTTCTGGTAGGTCGGTCCATCGTTAGGGTTAGTTTTGACTATTAAATTTATTTAAAATCACATTAAATTAAAAAAAGATATGCATAATAAACAGTTTTTTATATAAATGTTACGGTTAAAAAATAAAAAATTATCGGTAGTTTTTTTTTACAACCCTATCAGAAAAATTCCTTACTTTTTTTTTCCCTTTTAAATGTAATGTTGTTTGTTAACGAGATAAAATGTTATTTGTCATTTAAAAAATGAAAAAAAAATCTTTCTGATTAAAAATAGTTTCTTTCTCACTCAAGCATTTTTTTTTTTTTTTTTTTTTTTTTTTTTTTTTTTTTTTTTTTTTTTTTGTTTGTTTTTTTTTTTTTTTTTTTTTTTGTTTTGTCTTTCAAGTTTTATGAGTTAAATTTTCAAACATTGAATCGAAAATGTTTAAATTCAACAATAAAAAGGATAACTATTTATATATATATATATATATATATATATATATTTTTTGTTGTTGTAGACAATGTTACTTTTATCCTCAATTTGAAATTGTGTATTTATGATGAAGAGGGTTCTAGAAATTTATTTTTACATTAATTTATTAAAAAATTTTTAACGGTCTTAATTACAAAAATTTTGTATTGGAAATTATGAAAAAAAATTAAAAAATGACGGGTGATTGATTTTTTTGTTTTCAAAAAATTAAAAACGTTTTTAGTTTCATTTTTTTATTTCCGAAAATGTTTGAGTTTTATTTAGAGTTGATTTCGTGAGTTTAATTTTTAAAACATGTAATAATATATTAAATAAATAACATTATTAAATATATTAAATAATAATATATTAAATAAATAACATTAAAATATATTTAATAATAATATATTTAATAAATAATATTATTAAATATATTATATAAATAATATTATTAAATATATTAAATAATAATATATTAAATAAATATATTAAATAAACATATATAATACAAAAATGGTTTTAAAAACTCCTTAAAACAAAAAAACGAAAACGAGAAAATGAAAACACTTTTTTTTTTTCCAAAACGCTTTTTTTTTTTGTACGAAAATGAAAATGAAAATGTTTTTGTTTTCATTTTTGAATTATTTCTGAAAATGTTTGGTAGTTTTATTTAGATATTGATTTAAAAAAAAAAGTTTCATTTTTAAAAACATGTAATAATATTTAAATAAATAATATTATTAAATATATTAAATAATAATATATTAAATAAATAATATTATTAAATATATTAAATAAATTTATTAAATCTATTAAATAATAATATTTAAATAAACATATATAATACAAAAAAAAGTTTAAAAGAGGGAAGAAAATGGAAAAAAAAAGTGAAATCCGTTTAAAAAAAAAAATGAGAAAATGAAAACACCTTTTTTTCGTTTTCATTTTTTCAAAAAAAGACAAAAACGTTTTTGTTTTTGTTTTTAAAAAATTTTATGAAATATTTTTTATTTTTTTTTTAGCTAAAAAAGAAAAATAAAATGACAGTTTTTTTTTTTTTTCTTATTTCACGTGAAAAGATAAAAACATTTTTTATTTTATTTTTTAAAAATTTACACTAAACACGTTTTTTAACACTCATTTTTATTTTTTTACTTTAAAAATTATAAAAAATAAAAATAAAAACGCAAACAAAAAATTTCCACACGTGAAGTGAAATGTGTTCCCTCAAGTTTTTTTTTTTATTTTTTTTTTTTTGATAAAAAACTGAAAAAAAAAAATATCTACCGTAAACGTAAATATCAAAAGGAGGACACTATCGGCTATCCCAAAAGAAGGGTTGCCGTTTTTTTTTTTTTTTTCAAAAAAAAAAAAAAAAAAAAAAAAAAAAAAAAAAAAGTCGGTTAGGGTTTGGTTTCAAAACCCTTTAATTCGAATATCACAGGACACTGGTAAAACCACTCTTATCAGAGTTCATCTCTCACTTTTCTTCTCTCTCTCTGTTTTTTTTTTTTTTTTTTGGGTTGTTGGTGACTTTCCGTTTGGCTTAGTTTCTTTTTCTCTGGTATTCAGAGCAGAGAGAGAGAGAGAGAGAGAGAGAGAGAGAGTGATGGCTGGGAAGGAAGACTACCGAATTTTCGTTGGAGGTTTGTCTTGGAACGTCACTGAGCGTCAGCTTGAAAATGCTTTCGCTCGTTTCGGCAAAGTCCTTGAAGCTCAGGTACTCTTTTTTTTTTTGTAATTTTTTTTATTTGACTAATTATTTTGTTTATGTGCATTTTCTCATCTGTTTGGTTCCCAAGAATTTGAAGCAAATTTCCAAATTAGTTTCAGATGTTTCCCTTTTTTAATATAAAGAAAACAACTGAAATTCATTTTACCTCATGGAAATTCCAGTTATTGCCGTAGCCAGCATGCTGTTTTAGTCGATTTTCGTATAACTTTGAATAGTTTTTGCATAATTTTTGGATTAGTCTTCTTCCCCTTTCGATCTGTTTCAGGGCTTTTTTTTTTTTTTTTTTTTTTTTTGGGGGATTAGAATCTTGCGATCCCACTTTCATGTCATTTTTTATTTTCTTTCTCGTGGTGTTGCAAAGTGTCTGGCTAGTTAACTTTTTGGGATTACAGATTGTTTTACTTTCGTTCTTTTATACTTTTTATTTATTTTAAACTCCCATTCGTTCTTGAAAGGAGCATCTGTTGTAAAAACAAGGGAATTATGGTTTCCAGATTGAAGTTCAAGTGATTATTTTTCATTGATCTAGGGTTTTTTTTTTGGGGGTCAAGTTTTAGATTCTCGAGTTTTCTACTACTGATATTAATATTTCGTATTTGTTTTCTTGACTCCCGGATTGCCGGTTATGATCTTCCGAGGTGCTGTAGATTGGTTTTTTAAGTTATGTTTTTATGGGAGTGACTGCAGCAAGTTGCTGAAACACACATGTGATTTTGTGGTTAGATTATAGCAGATGATTATCTTGAGTCGTCCCAGACAAGAATTATTCAGATAAGAGGATCTTATCTCGCAGGGGGAATGAGATTCAGGGAAGGCAGTAAAAGTTAGTACCTGATTATGTTTCATCTTAGTTTGCAGAATAAGATTTTCAAGTCATGAAATGAGCTGTGGTTGAGATTAACAAGAGAAATCCAATCATAATTTTACGTGGAGCTTAGTCTTTAGGAATGGGTTGGAATCAGCAAGTCAAATGATGGGGGTGATTTAATTGATTTATGCTGAGTGATAGTTTAGTAATGCTACTTGTTTTCTGGAAAGATTATCTGCATTTTCCGGACTAAAAGAAAACACTCATATGGTCAGTTGTGGGACTAAAACTTAATTGTTAAGGTTTTGTGTGGGCTTTGGGTGGAAGATTCTTTAGCCGGAGGGTGCCTGCTCTTGACTGATTGATTGCATGCCCTTGTGTTATTTCTCTGGAGCATCCAGGATCTGGTCTACTTCCTTAACATCATTTGTTACCATGTAACGTATTAGGATTTCTTAAAGCCCTCCTGCATTCTGAAGCTGTTTTGGTGTAACTTGTATCTTAAGAGATGTAAACTGCCTGATGTTTGACCATTTAGTCCCAGGGGTGTGGAAAACATATCAAGCTTAATTTTTGAACTTCTGATTTAATGCGCAAATTTTTTGAATCAGGTTGGATATGTGTTGCATGGCACCAAGCTTTAGTGAGGTTACATGTATATTCAGAGGGGGTTGGAACCAAGATATATATGTTTTGAATGGTTCAGGTAGCCTGAGGTGGTGACTCTTGTCTGCCACTTAATAGCAACGAGCTCCTTTTATGTGCTAACATGGAGGCCGGAGTTGTCTGAGTTTCTTTCTTTTTTCCCCTTCTTGTTAGTAAAAAATTCATCTTTCAAGTGCTTTGGCTTATTTATTGATTTGCCATAACACGGTTAATATTGCTGTTTAAATGGGTTAATTTGTTCAGGATCATTGTCATTGTTGGTCTTGAAGTGTAGGTCGGATTATTTGAGGGGTTGCTTGTTTATATCTCTACTTCTGAGAAGGCTAGAGGTTTTTTACATCCTGTAACGGGGCCTAGGGACATCACCTTTTACATCTTATATTGCATCAGTTTGGTGTGTATGTGAGTGGACAACGTAAAACTACTTCAGGTCATTTGACTCTCCTCATGATCCAGACTTGTGTTCTTTTGAGAATACTATTGCATATGGCAGTGTTCAGCTTTAGCTTCAACAATGAAAACTGAATAGTTATGCTTTCTTACGTACATGTGGTTGTATTGTTGACTTGATATTCAACACCAACAAATTTTGGTGAGTGTCGTTATTGAGAAACCATTTTCCAACCCAAGTGATTCTGTAGTTCACTTTATTTTTTGGAGGGACAACTTGCATAGCCGGGAAGGTGGAGCACAGGCAGCTTAGAACAGGGTGGAGTACAGGCAGTTGAGAACAGGGTGGAGTACAGGCAACAGTATTGAGGTTTGGCTGCCAGATTGTCTGGAGAAGATCACTGTTCACTTGCTTCCTAGATCCTCTTTGCTTTGTTTTTATCTTACAGCTTTCACTCATCACATGAACCTGGAGGGTGAACTGGAATTCTTGCTCCTGATGCATTGGTTTGATCTTTTGGTTTAAGGGCCGAAAGCTTGAGTCTGCGTTTTCTTAGTTGTGCAAACCACAGTCTGTCCATGCCTTTTTGTCCTAATTTCTGATGATGTTAGTGAAGGGCGGAAGTAAACTTTCTGGTGTTATGCTGATTGCTGACTAACAGATCTTCACTGTAGTAGATTTTGTGATAAGAGTATGTTTTCACGAGTTAGAGTTTTATCGAGGCAGATTACTTGGAAGTTCTTATAATTTTCATCCTTTTTGTTATTAGCATGTCATAATTCAGATTCTTGGACAAAGCAGTCGTCTCTTGGCCGTATTTGATCAACTCTTTTCCATCACTTTGCTTGTTTTGTAAATGTTCATGAAGGCAACAGAATCAGTGAAAATTTTGAGCCATAATCTCGCCAGTGGAGAAGTTGAAAGTTGCCTCTTTGTCAGCATGTATCCTAGATATATCAGTAACTGCTAGGACGTCTTTGTCTGCCCTATTTATAACATTTTCTCTTTGGGGAGTTTGATGTTTCCATTGCAAGAGGGGCCCTTGATTGATATGTATGTTATGTTCTTTTCTGTGACTAGTAATTAAACCTATAGAAGGCTATCATCTATTGCTGTTACGAAAATGGTTTTATATTAGAAGCCTTCGTTATCAGTTTATGCTGGATTGGAGATCCTGAACTTCGTGGATTCTTTTGACAATCCATGTCGCAGTCGTGAGTTTGAAAGTTGTATGAGGTTTGAAGCCATGGTTTTTGGTCCGTGCTGCTCTGGTATCTTGGATTCTGTTGAGAATTAAAGTTGGAGGTCATGTATAGTAGTCTTCTGTTTCTTTCTAGTAATCCTTCAATTATGAAAGACGTAACACTGATCCTTGTGACAACAAAAAAAAAAAAAAAGAAAAAAAAAAAAAAGTAAGTGATCACGTATTAAATTTTGATTCACCTGTAAAGTGTTGTATGCAGACATCAACAGTTGACTCAAGTTTTCAATACTATTTTCCTGTCAGTAACATTGATGAATTCCTCTTAAATGAATTTTCAACCCAACTCATATTCCTCCTTATTTCATGGTTTTGCCATTGAACTTTGTTTCATATCAGCATTTTGTAGTGAAGTTACGTGACATTGTATTACTTCTTTCTTTTCCCCTTTGGAATTTTGAGTAAGCTATTATACTGTATCATGTCCTCAACATGGTTGTGAATGCAGAACATGTGTTATGCACGAGAAATAAGGGTGTTCTTTATTCTTGCTCGTTTAGTACTATTAGAACTAACCCAGGTTGTTCTTCAGATTGTTCCATGCAATGATATTTAGTTGTGCTTGTGCTTGATATTATGCATGGAGACATCCTTCCAAATATACTGCTGATGCCGTGTTGGAAACTCATGGGCGTTGATTTGAGTTCTGCTTCTTTCTTTGTTGGTTTGGGGAGCAGGAAGATTTTCATGTAGAACTTTTCTTTTTTATCCTTTACCTCTGTAATTGTCAATGCAAAGGAAATCTAGGTAGTTACTTGGTAGTTTCTTTATTGTCTCTTTTTCTGGCCCTTAAATCTCTTATAAATTTTCATTTCTTTGTGCTTATTTTGTTTACTGATCACTTGTATTCGCCATTCAAGATTTTTATTTTTGTGCAAGTTTTCCTTGAGAGTGAGTTGTTCTCTGAAATTTTTTGTCGTAGGAATTAGGCGTTGTTTTGTATGAGGTTCTGTTTTCTTTTGATATTTACGATGAGAACTTAACTATATTCCATGTTTTTGTGATTGTTTTGTTCATGATAAAACTTTGCCTTGCTGGTCTGTTCAGATAGTGCTTGCTGAATAATTATGACATTTCTTGGTATTAGTTGTTTCTCTGTTATTGCTTGGCATGAGTCACGCTAGTGTGGTATTTGTGTAGATCATGATGGAAAGGGACACTGGCCGTCCGCGTGGATTTGGGTTTATTACATTTGGAGATCGTCGGGGAATGGAAGATGCAATTAGGGAGATGCATGGAAGGGAGTTTGGTGATCGGATTATCTCTGTGAACAAGGCCCAACCGAAAATGGGTGACGATGATGCAGACCATGGTTATAGGGGGAGCTACTCATCTGGTGGCAGGAAAGGCTATGGGGGAGGGGATAGATCTGTAGGGCAAGATGATTGCTTCAAGTGTGGGCGTCCAGGACATTGGGCACGAGATTGCCCATCGGCTGGTGGTGGTCGAGGTGGAGGGCGCTTTGGGGATCGCTTTGGAGGTGCTAGTGGGCGCGGGGATCGCTTTGGAGGAGATCGTGATCGATATTTGGATGACCGTTATGATGCAGGGCGCTATGGGGAGAGGGATCGTGTTGACAGCAGGGACAGCAAATATGGGAGCCGTGATCGCTATGGCAGTGACAGGTACAAGAGGGTTCTGAGAAAATATTGTCAAAGTAGTTACTGTTTAGTTTGTTCCATTTCCAGGTGAATATATATATTGACCATGTATGCACTGTCATCTCTCACTTGCACTTGCAATACTGCAGGTACCAACCAGGCGATCGGTTTGCAAATGATAGGTACAATGGTGCTGATCGGTACCCACTAAATGGTTATGGTAAAGATAGGGGCTTTGATAGAGACGGTGGCGCACGAGGTGGGGACAGGTATGGAAGTGGAGGACCAGCTCGTAATGAGGGAAAAAGTTACCGGAGTAGGCCTGATCCTTATGACCGCCCTAACAGGGGAGGTCGTCCATCTTCCTTTGACCGCTACTAGTGGCTTGTTAATTTCTTATTCTGAACTTTGTAACAACATACATCATTAAGGTAGGAATGTGGTTTTGATCGTTAGTAGGTCACTGAACGTACAATATAGTCGAGGATTGATGGATGCTTTTTCAACTGGTGTTTACTCTGTTTTAATCTCTTATAATGTTCAGTTTGTGGACTCGATTGAATAGATGCTTCTGCTCCTTTACTTTGCTGTTTGACAAGCAAGTTTAGCTTCTTCAGATTTATAAACGTTGCTTGCTTTTCAATTGATAATTCAAGTATGCTTTTACCATTACAAGCATCTTTTACCTATTGTTAACAGTTTTTAAGAATCAAATCAAATTCGACATGGTTTCAAATTTCAATTCAGATAAAAGTAAAATAATACCTATTATATAAATATCAGCTTAAAATCTATAGTTGATATTCAGCTTAAATTAAGTATTATAGTTTATAACAGAGCTTGGTGAAAATGGGATGGTTAAAAATTGTGTTTTATAAGTGGTTTTATTTTTATTTTTATTTTTTGAACCTACCAATTTTCCTTGAGAAAATGAAAATTCGAACTCAAACCGAAAACACCAAGGCCTCATCCTCTCTGCAGCCGCCATTATCTTCTCCCCGACCGTCATCGGCTCATCCCTCTCTTTATTGTTCTCACTCCCTCACTTAGCAGCAAAGCCTCATCTATTTTGCCATGTTTCTGTGACACCAATATCTGCCTTGTGAGCAGATTCAATAGATCGGATTGTCCAAAAAATGGCAGTCTTGATCTAGCAGTCACAACTTTGCTTCGCCCGGCGCCCTCCGAGCTTCCAACACCCATTACGCCAATCGCATTCCCCTCTTTTGAAACCAAATAATGTAGTCAACGATTGGATAGTCAGTGTTCTTAAAACCCCACTATAAATGCAATCTTATGTCCACAATGAACAGGTATGATCTCTTGGTTTCATAATCTTCGACTAAGTTTAATTAATGTTGGGATTAATTACAAAAATTCTCTCCAAATTATTATCCTTATAACACTCTGTCTTTAATTTTTAAAACGTAACAAATGTTCTCCCAAAGTATGAAATGTTTTTCCCAACAGAGTTGCCAAGGGGGTGTTGTTTGTTTGGTTATAGAGTTTTAATTTTGCAAGTGATCTTTAAAGATAATATTTGGCTAGATATAATTTAGGCCGCATATTGTATTTCTCAAATTTTGACTTTTTTTTTTATAAATATTTTACAAAAACATTTTGGTTCTTTGTATTAGTAAAAAGAATTTAGGATAAAATATCGTATTTCGATGAAATATTGAGGGTACTTTTTTTGAAATTTTTATTTAATTTTGGTTCTTTGTATTAGTAAAAAAAAAATTAAAAAATATAATAAAGTCATCATTAAATATAATACAGATATTTAATAGTATATAGTATAATTGCTCTCCAACCTTTTTGTGGTTTAGTATATTGCCCCACAACTTTTATAATGATGATTGAAAAGGGAAAAAAAAAAAAAAAAAAAAAAAAAAAAAAAAAAAAAAGAGTTTGAGAATAAGACTAGAAGATGAGTAAGAAAATTTTGTCCGACTTCCATTCAACTGTGGTTTTTAGTTGTACAGTAAAAGAAAAACCTCATTAATTTCATGTAGTTTGTAATTTATAAAATCAATGGGACTCTTTGCAGAGATTAATGGTCAAACTTCACTATTTACTCGTCTTAAAACATTTCTTGTAGGGAAAAAAATATATATATATATATATATTGCAAATAATTTGTACAATAATATATGTGAACATATGTAAACTCAAGCGTTTATATGAATGTATATAAGTATGAAAGTGGTGACGTGATGCCTTGGAGCCATCCTCCGAAACAAGGAGGAATTAATGCAATCTAGTTGTACAAAGTTATCACGCAAAGGAAGGGAATATATACTATTGAAGTATTGATACTAATTACATCTTTCGACCTAGCTATTTCAAAGGTAGACAAATTCTTATTTCCAAAACTTGAGTAGTTTGACTTGCTTTCACATTAGCTGTCGTGTAAGTAAAGCTTACAAGTTCATTAAAAAATTGGTTTCTACATTGATAATTTGACCAGTTTTTTCTAATTTTCAAATACTCCATTACATTGTCATAAAAAACACGAGTTTGATTAACTTTGAATAGGGAATATGCTTTTGTTTTGGTTAGTGTGTAGGAGTGACGTAACCATTCGATTTTAAAATTACAATTGATGATGAGAGAGACACAGTTAAATTCTTTAAATATCACTTTGAATCAGACTCAAGAATCCACCTTTAGCACTCTTCGTTCATGTCTTTATTTTAAAGAGTTCTTTACGAATGTGTGGCCTCACCCAATAAACGGACTCAAACACTTCTTTAAGGCCCAAGTAATGTAGGTTGTCTTCTAAGTTTAAGTATGCTCAAGCATCATACTATTTACAAGGGGTGTAATTCGGCCGGATAGGGTCGGGTTGAGCCGAACAATTATCGACCCACTCAATGCGGGTTGAGAAAATTTTGGGCCACAACTTGTTGGGTGACCTTGGGTAGACTTGGATTACTCGGGTTGGTGAAAACCAATTTTAATCTATGAATTCATACCTCTTTTAACAGTCCAAAAGAATAAAATCCATAAACAGTCCATAAACATTAACATAACATCAAACATATCTCTTAACAGTCAATAAAGTCCATAAATAAAATTAACAATACATAAAATAAACAGTCTATATAGAGATAGTCTAGCAAAATAGATTTAAGAATTTAGAGTTATACACCTAAATCGGATCGGGTCGGAGCAAAGCGGGTTCAAAATGCCCGCCCCGCCCCCAACCCACACAGTGTGGATTGGAACTATTTGAATCCGAATTAAAAAAAAAAAAAAAAAAAAAACTACGCTTTCGGATCGGGTTATCGGGTTCTGGCTCATTTCTTACACCCCTACTATTTACTTTTTTTTTTTTTTTGGTTTTTCTTTCATTGTGTGAACGCATGGACTCAATTCCTGCCCCCGTGTGAGAATATTATTTTGTGTATCTAGAAGGGCATATTTTTCTTTTCTGTCCATATCTGAAAAGGATATACATATATAGAAGAGATTCACTTGCTTTCTAGTCCAATATCCTTTTTTAATTTTCCTTCGTCCAATCGTTGTCTTCCTTTTCCAACCTTCTAAAAGCAAAGTACTTTAGAAACGTAACAGTGCCTGATACTTCTGGTAGTTGACTTTATTGATCTCATGAGAGCATCAAAATTGAAAAATTGTACATGAAATTAAGCGTGCGTTTAGTAGATAAATTTAAAATTATAATTTTAGATTTTAATTCTAAATCAGTATTTGGATTAGATGATTTAAAATAATAATTCAAAATTTGATATGATGTTTTAAATTAACTCAAATCATTATTCTAAAACACCTCAATTTTGATTGAAGATGATTCAAACCACTGATTCTAAATTATGGTTTCAAAATCATAATTTAAACCTAAAATCTTAAATCATGATTCTGATTCTATTATCATGATTAAAATTACCTTAATTTGAATCATTATATCAAATAAACCCTAAAGAATTGTGACCTCTCTTCCAATATGATCTACCTGTAGTTAGTTATCCTTTCAAAGAAATTTCCCTAAAAAAAAGCCCCAAAAAAAAAAAAAAAAAAAAAAAAAAAAAAAAAAAAAAAAAAAAAAAAAAAACCCTTTTGTCCTTTTCTTTTCTTTTTTTGCTTTTTACCTTTTATGTTTTCTATTGAATGGAGAAAAGGAAGCTTAGGTTGGAGGATCTAGTTGGGTGGGGTTGTTAAGCAATCCGTTATATTTATATTATTTTGCCCCACTGATCATTTCAGCACAACTTGGATGAAAATCTTCAATTCCGTTTTCAAGATATTGGTAGAACCATTTCACGTTTTAAATTTTTTTAGTCATTAAATAATGACATCAAAGTTGTCAGCTGCCACGTGGTAAATCTCAATATATACAATAAAATTTTCAAGTCGTATTCAATATTTAAGATTTTAGCCACACATCATCTATCTAAGAGAAAAAAAAAAAAAAAAAAAAAAAAAGCACTGTAATATTTACCTCAAAATATATATTCTCACTACTCAAAGTTGTTATTATTATTATTATTATTATTATTATTATTATTATTATTATTATTATTATTATTAATGGAGACCAGAAACTCTATTAATCATTTGGTAAATCGTAGTGTGCAAAGCAACTAATAAAACATGGAAAAAATTAGAACACAATAAAACATTTTCAGAAATCAAAAGAGCCATAATGAATAGTTAAAATGTGGACTATACTATACATGTCTGTAATAGCATGCACCGCGTCGATTGCATCCGATTCTGCTCAAAGTTTTTTTGTCTTTTTAAACACATTCCATTGTCAACTTAGAAGCCTATTGCCGTAGATAACGTAGCCATTATCATATATATATATATATATATATATATATATTGATATATATATGAACTGGTATGCATGCTTTCTTGGACGACATATAAGGATATTTCAAGGATCATCTGTCAGTAATAATATTAGTAATTAAATATTTTAAATATATGTTTCAAATGAAAACAAAAATAAAAGAAAGAATATTCAACGAATACAAATTTATAAGACAATTTGTGGCAGAGTGTGTATTTAAATTGATGAAGTTAGGCTTTTTTTTTAGGGAAGCTATAGTCTTTAAATTGACTCCAATATCCTGACAAACAACCATGCGGTGGAATCTCAAAATCTTCGAGTCATTGTTTGAATTTTCTATTCAATTGTACATCCCCACAAGCAGAGAAAAGGTTCCTATATAATCTTTGAATTCGATGATTTGATGACTATAATTTTCAGTTATTTGGCTCTAGTTCATTTAGTTATCATTTTCTTAGTTTCATGTGTTAATGCTTAATTATACACCTAAGGAAAGTGATGTTTTTAATGTCGTGTGGAAGATGTATATGAGTAGACCTATATTCTATAAGCCAGTATGTACCTTATTAGTATAAATTATAACTGAGCTGTACTTCTTTAATGAATTAATTTTTTAAATCTTGTTTGAGTAAATTAATTAAGGAGGGAGGCAGAATAAGCAAGCTTTATTTATATTTTATTTGGTTTGTTAGAGGCCCATCGGAAGATTCTATTTCTTCGCTTATAAACAATTAATTCACGATAAAATATTTCAGCATCAATATAAAATTCAACTGACAACAATAATGAGCAAAAAAAAAAAAGAAAAAAAGATATTTCAATTATGACCGTTATTGTAGCATAATATTAGGTTACGTTAAGCCTATTAATAAACAGCTGTTTACAAACTAGTTAATTTCCTCAGGTGCTTCTTTTATAAAGCACTAAAAAGAACCAATATATATATATATATATATATATATATTCACACCATTATCTAATATATATATTTTGCGTAATTATTAGGTAAGTAGTTTTATATATATACATAAAACCACTTACCTAAGAATTACACTAAATCTATATTTGGTCATAAAGTACTTGCTAGTATCTCTAGGCGAAAAGAAAGACTTATTAGTATATATGCTATATAATAAAATGTTATAGAGCACCGCATTTATTAATAAAAAATGAGTCCCAATCTTCTTATTACGGATGGTACCCCAAATACTTCTTCATGTTATTATATTATTCACAAACTCTATCAATCAATTAATCAATCTTTTTCGACCGTACTCATTGAATAAACTTATCGTTCTTTTTACGGGAATTATAACTCAAATTTGTATTATAATATATATATTTTTTATAAAAATTTAAATTTAATTTTTTATTATATTATTTTGTCTCATATAAATACACTTTAAAACTCAAAATTTTAATTTGAACCCATAAATAAAAAAAAAAAAGGAGGGGGGCTCAAGGACTCGTTATTTAGTGCTCAATATTGTTACATTAATTTGGCTATATTTACCGGTTTTAACGGCTAACTAATCTGATGTTTAGGAAATTCCAATGGGAGGACAAGTCAACTCTAGTGTGGTCCGCTACTTAGGGCATTTGAATAGCCAATAATAACAATTCAATAGCTTCTCATTTGTTTTCCAAGTGTCAATGTGATGTTTGACATAATGTTATAACAACAGTAGTTTGATTGCTGGCAATTAACTTCAATTATTGATTATCCTGACTAATCTTAATTAATAATGAGACTAATTTCAAACGGCTAATTATATATTAATCTGCTCTGATTAGAATCAATGTAAAGGTGATATTCCATGATGTTATGAACTTGTTTTACAAATTTTTCAAAAGGTTATTCTTAAAATATGCTTTTATTTTGTTCGCTACCTTTAGTTTTATAACAAAATATCTCTCTTGTAGATTCGGCACTTCTAAAACACTCATGATCCGTGTTTTTGGAAACTTCTGTTAGATTTGTTTGTGAGAAGCAATTTTGGTTATATCCATTGGTAGAAATATATATATATATATATATATATATATATATATTTGGGTGTGGGACACTAAAATCACATTTACATTTTCTAAATTTAGGTTAAACCTTTCAAACAAAACATGATAGTTAAATAGTTTACCTCTATATGGAAGACACTCCAATATTCATCCAAATTGGAATTCATATATTTAAATGAAGTTCTTAATTATTAGGAATAAGAACATATGCTTCAAAAGCTAGAGTTAGATTAGATGTATTTGAATTTTTGAAAGCACGTGTGACACATTTTGTACCATTTGAAGAATAATTAAATTGTTAATTGCACACCTCATGTGATACGCAATACCTTTAAGCAATGCTCATGTCATATAGAATATTACAGTAACAATTAGGTAGTGAGCAATTACGAGCAATTTGGATATGATAGATTCTTTCTTCATCATCATCATGTCTCACTTGTTGAAAGCAAGCCTCCAAAAAATTAACAATCCTTTAATTTGTTGAAATTTGTAGATTTTCCATCAATATATGGTTCTTTTCCTTTTCCTTTATTTTATCATAGTTTTTGATTGACAATATTAAATTTGACAAGCCAGAGACATATTAATTAATACACATCACTCTTATTTATGAAATTATGTGGTATACCATGAAAATGAAAATGTATATATATGTTATTAGTATCAAAAAGCTAATTAAACAAAAATTAAAATTTTTCTTTCTTTTTTTTTTTCCTGGGATTAAAAATTTGAGATGAATTAAAACTAATAGGCTAATAGTTTATATTAATAAATATGCCAAATTATTATTTTTAGATTCATAACTTGTCTGGTTATGAACCATATTATTATTCATATCAAAATCATAACTAATTAAACCATAACTTGACAAGTTATGAAAAACTAAAAATTGGCCTATTTACTTTCTTAAGCTTTTCATATTGGCCTATTTTCTACTATTTCCCTTTTTTTTTCCTTTAATTTTTCCCCAACTCATATTGGTCGATTTGTTTCTATAAGGACAAGTATTAAGTAGGCTCACTAAAATGAAAATTAAACTGTCAGGACTCATGACATTATCATGAACTGAAACTCATAACATATTTATGATTAGGTATGCATATGATAATTATTAGTATGCTTATTAATTAAGAACAAATTAATCGATCATGACTGATGACACTAGAATTAGGGATTGACTTGTTTTTATTAGAAAATTAATTAATCTGCCATGGCTCCAACAATTAAACTTTTTTTTTTTCTCTCGTTACTATTTTTTCAAGCCATATATTGTAGGTTTTTTTTTTTTTTTTTTTTTTTTTTTTTTTTTAATAGAGGACATGCTAACCGGCGACGGGTTTGTTTGGAGTTGGACCTCCCTTTGCCAACTTGCTGCATGAAAATGACAGAAAACTTGGAATATTATTTTAATATTGTTTCCAATATTCTGTATTTTTTTTAAACTATTTTTATTATTATTTTCCTCCCAAATATATCGCATATATTTCACTTGTAACCTCCATTATGGCGCGTTCGGACGTGACATAAAATCTTGTCACTCTTAGCTACTTTTAATATTTTCCTGGGACTCCAAAATAAACTAAAGTCTAAAAAAAGTACTCTCTAGAAAAGCAGTTTTAATTCAAGCATGCACTTTTCACGTTTATTTCCTCTCAAAATAATTTATAAACAAATCGAATCATTTCCGGCCATTGTGCCCCTACAGTGGACTGATCATATGCAATATATATGAAAATTAACCCCCCACTTTGCCAATTGACTATTATCTTTGTTATTATATTCATCTTGTTATTACCATGTTTATCAAATTCAAATGTCATCAAAGGTCAATACCGTGAATCACTTGCTTTGAGTCGGACACTGATTGAAGAAGCTAAGAACAATCCAAAATAATGGTGGGTCTGGGGGTACATTGCTATATTGACATGATTAAGAGGGCAAATGGAGGCCGACCCTTGATTTTTTTTTGTCCACTTATATTTTGGCTGAAGAAGACAAGTAGTTTTTCTTTATTTGTTGTTTGTTTACAAGTTGTTTTATGTATATTTTGTACAAGTGTTGTGCGTACGTGAAAGATATAGAGGAGTGGCCTCGTGGTGCTAGGTAGCACCAAGCAACATGCTTGCCTTATCGCCTACAATTCTATCTTGAGTTTCTTGATGCTATCGAAGACCAAATAGTAAATATATGGGTTATTCTGAGTTAATTTTAAGGTCATATTTCAATTTTATTTCTCAAGCTTTAAAAACTCATTTTTACTAGTTGTAAAACATTTATGTGGTAAAGTATTATTTATTTTAAATAGTTTTAAAATATGTTATTTATTTAATTTAGTTTTAAAAATCTGCTATTTACGATATTCTTCTAGCCATTTTAAAAACGCTATCAAATATAATAATATATCATGTTAGTGGAGTTCATATATCAAACAGTAAATAGAGAGAGTGACCAAAAAAGTGAGGCTAGCATTTCTCTTTCTTTTTTTTAATTTATGTTTTTTTTAGTTTTTTATAGTATTTGAAAAGAAAATATAAAGTGTTAAAAATGTAATCACCCAATTTAACCAGATTTAGTTGGGTTTTAAAATGTTTAAAACTATTTATTTTATAAGAAGAGTTACATTACATTATTGTGCACAACAAAACACAATGAAATGATATTTATGGAATTTGAGAGTAGATTTTTATGTAACCAAAAGTCATGTTTAGTTAGTTATCATATTAATTTATTATATATGATGTAATTACTAATATATTAATAATAATATATCCATTATTTTTATATTACTAATATAGTAATTTTTATTTGCTAAGTGGTTATCAATTTTTAATTACTTAATATATAAATTTAAGATTATTATTTACGTGTACTAAAAAAAGATTCATAAATATAAGTAAACATGATTTCACTTTTTTATTATAGTTAAAATAATCTCTACCAAATGAATTTTAGCTTCACATGATTCTCAAAATAATCTTATTTTTACTTTTATATTCAAAACAAAACCATTTTAAAAACATGTATCAAATGGGCGCTAACTTTCTTCTTTTTATTTTTTTAAGCTAGCTTTTGTGTTTCCTTTTTCTCGTGTCTTTTGTGTACCCTTAAAGACTACATGTGACAAAAATATACTATGTGACATTTAATGTATATAATGTATTTTTATTTGATATGATGTTTTAATAATTGACATGACATAATATTACGGGAAGATATAAAATAAATAAAAAAGAGAATTGTGACATAAGAATTTACTTTTTCCCCTCATATTAAAGTACATTGATCTAGTCAGATAGGTATCAAATAATCTCCTAAAACACTGATACACAAGTATTTTCTTTTTCAAAATAGTTCCTTTTTAAAAAAAAAAATTAAAGATAAAAAGAAAAGAATTATGAAACCACTTTATATCCAATAATTTGTTGCTTTTTTTTTTTTCTCGGTAGCGTCCCAGGCCTCCAGGGAATATTCAGATCGGGCCTGATCAGCCATAAAAATGGGAAGATTGAGTCGGCCTGAAAATAATTTAGGGCCTAAAGTATATGTCGGCCTAGTCCAGCCCATGGATTAGGGCCGGGTTGAATTCGGGCTTGGGGCCAATAATGACGGGCTCAAGACCGGCCGATTTAACCTGACCTAAACTTACAGCTCTAATAGCATCACAATAACATGTGAACCCATCGCGTGGCCCACCTCTTCTGTCCAAATCTAATTTGAGAGAGAGAGAAAAAAAATAAGGAGAGACATGAAAAACCAACGTTTTTCTTTTCCTTCTTAATTTTATATTTATAAAATGTCTCTATTTGATTTGTTCTTAAATTACAAACTTTTTTGAGGTGTATCTTTTCTTTACAATTATATGTTTTTTAAGTATTTTTATAATACTTGAAAAGAAAATCTAAGGTTTTAAAAATTTAATCACCTAATTTAATCAGGTTTAATACGTTTTTAAAATGTTTAAAACTATTTATTTTATAAGAAGAGTTATATTCTTTTACTATGCATAATCAAACACAATGAATGATATCCATAAAAATCTGAGAAAAGATTCTTATATTATGCAACTAAATGATATATGATTCATACTGTTACCGCATACCAAACTTCCTTTTAGTAACTCCACTAGTGATATAAAGATTTTGGTCGCCAAAAAAAAAAAAAAAAAAAAAAAAAAAAAAAAAAAGTTCCATTGTTGACTGTAGTGATGGTTTTCATGTTATTAATTATCAGAATGCATTGTGTCACCGGAATTATTTTAGTATATCACATTTTTTTTTAATTTCTAAAATTCTTTTTGTTTTAGAAAAAATCTGGTTTTAGCGCACATCATATATTCACTAGACAAAACTCACAAATCGTCATTTCTCGGGGAAAAAAAAAAAAAACCTAACAAATCTTACACATAATAAGCATTTCACACACACAAGCACACACGAAACAGGAGCCAACCCACAACATAGCTTAACTTTTATGCCACTCAAACTTCTGATGCATAAAAATTAGGTATGTTCATTTGTACAATTTAAGTCATGATTTAAAATTGTGTATATGAGAAAAAAATACTGTAACAAAAAAATTAAATTTGAATTTTTGTAAGAGAAAATATTGTAATAATATGATTTAAGTCATGAAATGAATAAGGCCTTAATTTCTCTTTAATAAATTGATAGAAGATTTTGAGAAAAAAATAGCACATCTCAATTAAATTGACATAAAAGACAATCTTTTACTTTGACATAAAAAGGTAGTTAAATCTAGGCAATGTATATTCTATGTTGTATAGGATATTTTTTTTGGCAAACTAAAGTTGGTTAATATGAAAAAAAGGTTGGTTATTAGGTACAACATATTCGTAATTTCCCTAATAAAATAACCGCGGTAATTTACATTTGACATTTATTTCTCTTTGCAAACAGTTCCAATTTTTTCTTGGGGCCACGACGAACATTTTCAAGTTAATTATATCTGCCCGCACTCTAGAAGATTTAAAATACTGTAAAAGATGTGCCTAGTTAGGCCAACAAAAAGTGTGTATTAGTATGAAATCATAAAGCCAGTTACCTTTCACGTCGATTGTGTGCCTCATTCCTAAGACATGTCAAGTCATTAACCTTCTATTGACCAAAAGATTATGCACAATCTTAGAATGTGCAAAAAGAATCCAAATATATCTCCACGTTTTCCTTTTATTTTGCTTCAAGAATAATTAAAGTGCACCACTTTTGTGTTTAGAGCTAAGAATTAGATGCCACCACGATGCCTACGAATAAGTTTTAAGAATTCTAAAGAAACAACACCTTTTAGATTCAACTTTCGCTTTTCTACTGCCAACGGGGAAGAAAAGGGGATTTCTCTTGTAAGATTGGAAAAAATTAATTATCAGTTTTTTTTTTTTTTTTTTTTCAGCCATCATGTCTCTATTAGAAAATGATTGCTTTATATGTATTTTTAATTTAGTGTGATTTTAACCAGATATAACGATTAAAAGCTAGTTTAATCGATAGACCGACTTATTAGAGAAGGTCCTGAGAAGAAAATGCCCTTTCTAGATTAATGACTTGCTTTGTTTTTGCCATTTCCTTGAAACAAAAATGTTTAGGACATTACCGATCGTAAACTTTTATTAGTGTGTTGTGTTGAAATATATGTATCTCATGACTAAATAAGAAAGAAAAAAAAAAAAACATTACGTACTATTCAAACTTAGCATAAACAGCGCTCTGATTTTGACTATTCATATATATAGTAGTATAAGAAAAATATACGTGTGTCTCGTTTATTTCATCAATTTGAGTTTAAAAAAAAATGAGACATTACATATTATTTGGTTACTGTAATCAAATGAATCAAAAAAAAAAAAATTATCAGTATATCAAATATTAGGCATGAATATAGGAAAGAAAATGCCCTTTAAGATTGGTGACTTGCTTTAATTTTCCAACTTTTTGTACGTTGAAATATAGATATTTCGTAATAAAATAATTAAACACAAAAATGGATCAGAAGATGCAAATTAGTTTTCGTATCTATAATTTGCCACATATTTCATAAAATTATTTCACTTTAAGGGATGAATTTTTTAAAATTTAATTTTGGGCTTGTAACCATGTAATACCCCAATTTCAAAACGCAATCTTTGCTTCCTTCAATACCGCAACAAAATTAATCATTCTGTTAGTTTTAAGCATGGAAAGTTGACTGGCGTTGAAGTATAGAGTGGAGATGTTAAATAAAATAGGTATAGTTACAAATCTACGCCAACAATCAACGCTTCCTTGATAAATTCATTATTAATTCATATGAAACGAAATAATTCAATATAAGCAGGTTGTAACTCGCATCTTCTTTTGTCTTCTTTTCTCATCTTCATCATAAATTTTTGACAACTTTTGCATTGAAGAGGCTGATCTTGACCAATTCAAGAGACTTGTTTATTTTATTGGATTATAACTACCGGTACCCACTAAATTTTAAGGTCATTTTCAGTTTGCTCAAAAACTTAAAAATTATAATTTTACCCCCTAAACTCTGAATTATTTCTATTTAATCCATTTTATTGTAATTTCTATCATAACAAATAGAAAAAAAAAAAAAAAAAAAAAAAAAAAAAAACAGAGAGTGATGTAGTCATATCTTTCTATTTGAAAATTTGTTAAAAACAAACAGATAAAAAGTGGATGGTCATACTTAACTCCTTATTTTTTTCATATGATTTTAACAAAAATTCTTATAAAAAAGCTTAAATTGGACAAATTCAAAATTTAAAAGACAAAGTGAGAGTTTTAAATATTTAAAAGATAAAGCGGGAATTAAAAAAATCAAGTTATCATGTACTAAACAGTTATAAAAGGAAACCAATCAAAATAAAAATAACTTACCCCGCATGACCATCGTCACGTTCCTCGTGTCTTTCTCTGTATTATCCAAATACAATATATATAAATATATATATATATATAATTGACTGTGGATAAGATCATATATATATAGTTATATAATTCACTCATATCTTTTACACCATTTTCAACTCCCTCAATTTCACTTTCATATTTTTCTTCCCCTAATTTTATGTTCACACCCCTTCCTGGAAACACACATATCAAGTCAACTCCAAAGTCTCGGCATTATCATTATATCTTAAATGTGTCTATATATATGGACTCAAATCTCCAAGCAAACCCCAACACATGACGTATATTTAATTCGACGTTCTACTACTCCTTAACAAACAAAACACTCCTTTTCTCCCCATATCAAAACACCCCAAAAATGGTGGTCGCCGGACCAGGAAACGCCGGCGCCGGGGGCTGGGGTACCGCAAAGGGGTTGGCTGTCCAGGTCCTGACCGGGCGGTGGTTCATGGTGTTTGCGTCGTTACTGATCATGTCGGCGGCCGGAGCCACCTACATGTTCGGGCTCTACTCTAGCGAAATCAAGGAGGTTTTGGGGTACGACCAAACGACACTGAACTTGCTGAGCTTCTTTAAGGACTTGGGGTCGAACGTCGGTGTCCTCTCGGGGCTCATCAACGAGGTGACGCCGCCGTGGGTGGTGCTCTCCGTCGGCGCCGTCCTCAACTTCTTCGGTTACTTCATGATCTGGCTCGCCGTTTCGAAACGGATCGCCACTCCTAAAGTTTGGCACATGTGCCTCTACATATGTATCGGAGCTAATTCCCAGTCTTTTGCTAATACAGGTACATATGAAACAATTTCCAATATATATGTATATGATATTTGGTCATGTTATACAACAATCCATTTTAATCCGGTTAATGCTTGTTCATATAGTTTGAAGCAAAAACGTCTTTCATTCGTACTTCTTGAATAATAGGAGACATATATTATAAAGGTCTCTTTTGTAAAATTTCAGTTGCAGTCATATGACTCATGGTATAGCTCTATTTAAAAACTAGAAATCTTGTAACATGTTATAACATTTGATTTGCATGACAAGTTTCAATCGCATATAATATAAATACGTCCGCTTATATACTAATTGAATAAATAATATATAGAAGAAATATAAGATTTTAATTGGTAATTTTTGCATCTATGACAATTGGCCATAGCTCTATTTACTAATTAGAAATTTTGTAACACGTTACAAATATTGAATTGCATGACATTACCAAAAATGAACGAAATGAATATAAACAGGTTCACTGGTGACGTGCGTGAAGAACTTCCCGGAGAGCCGCGGCGTGGTGTTGGGTATCCTGAAGGGTTACGTCGGCCTGAGCGGTGCGATAATCACGCAGTTGTACCACGCCTTATACGGCGATGATTTAAAGTCCTTAATCCTCCTCATTGGGTGGCTGCCGGCCGCCATCTCCTTCGCCTTCCTCCGCACAATCCGCTACATGAAGGTCATCCGCCAGGCCAACGAACTCAAAGTCTTCTACAACCTCCTCTACATCTCTCTCGGCCTTGCCGGATTTCTCATGATCATGATCATCATCCAGAAACAAGTCCTCTTCACCCGGGCCGAGTACGGCGCCAGCGCCGCCATGGTCATTTTCTTGCTCTTTCTCCCCATGACCGTCGTCGTCCTAGAAGAGTATAAGCTCTACCAAAGTAAAAAATTCGACATCAACAACAATGATCCGGAGCGCACCGAATCATTATCTCTCCCTCCTCCCCCACAAAACGGCGCCGTAACGGAAAAGGAATCAGAGCCGGAAACCGAACCGGAACCGTCCTGCTGGACAACAGTTTTCCAGCCTCCAAACAGAGGGGAAGACTTCACAATTCTCCAAGCTCTCTTCAGCGTGGACATGCTGATTCTGTTTTTCTCGTGTATTTGCGGCGTCGGAGGGACTTTGACGGCGATAGACAACCTCGGACAGATCGGAACTTCCCTCGGATACCCGAAAAGAACGAGTAGCACCTTCGTTTCCCTTGTCAGCATATGGAATTACCTCGGCCGGGTCTTCTCCGGCTTCGTCTCGGAGATATTCCTCAAAAGATACAAATTCCCTCGTCCTCTTATGCTCACTCTGATCATGCTGTTGTCCTGCGTTGGACACCTCCTCATCGCCTTCGACGTCTCCGGTGGCCTCTACGCCGCGTCGATCATCATCGGATTCTGCTTTGGCGCGCAATGGCCGTTGCTTTTCGCCATAATTTCCGAGCTTTTCGGACTAAAATACTACTCGACGCTCTACAACTTCGGCTCGGTGGCGAGCCCGATCGGGCTGTATGTTCTCAACGTGAGGCTAACGGGACATTTGTACGACAAGGAGGCGAAGAGGCAGATGGAAATCAAGGGACTCGTGAGGAAGGCCGGGGAACAGTTGAATTGCGATGGAGTCAAGTGTTTTCAGTTGTCGTTTATTATAATTGCAGCTGTAGCGTTGTTTGGCTCGCTTGTTTCTTTGATCTTGGTGGTTAGAACTAGGAAGTTCTACAAGAGTGATATTTACAAGAAGTTTCGAGAGGAAGCGGAGAAGAACGAGATGGAGATGGCGCTGGCTGAGAACGGCATCAAGCCATCTCAATCCAACGAAAAGTAAAACAGATCATTATTTTCATTTATCAATGAAACTAAATACAGATGTACGATTTTACACGTTGCAATGATTTTACGATACCGGATTATACGAATTCATCTTAAAACTGTGTACTAAAAAAATAGGCTTAGAGAAAAGGATAAGTTAGGCTTGGTTTGTATGGAAACTCATGTATAAGAGTCAAAAGTCTGCCGTTTCTTTGCTTTCTTTTTTCAGTCTTCTTATTTTGTTAGCTAGCATGGTATATAGGAGTTCAAGTATTGAATGCCAAATCTCTACACTTTTGGGGTTTTCAACACTACTACAATACAACGCTTTCCAAAATTATACTACTTGTCAGCTGTCAGCATGCAATTATACAAAGAACGTGGGCCAGTGAAGCTTTGACTTGGGAAAAGATTGTGTCCTTTTCTTTTGATGGTCCCTTCCGAGTGGTGGAGGGACAACCGCAATACTTTTGGGTTGTGGGTTTTGCTGTCATAAGAAAATATTATATTTCGAAGTTTGGACCATTCAAAACAGTTTTACAATACTATTCAACTGTGTCGGCACCGGTTAATATCAAAATAGTATTACAATACTATAAAAATGAATCCTGTAATATAAGACTCGTATATAGACGGTGTTTTAAGCGTCTATTTATTTTATTAATTTAAATTTATAATTTGAGTTAAATTTAAGTTGAGATGTAATTTTATTTGAGAATTTTTTACTATAATAAAAAAATTAAATGTGACTGTTTCAGAGAACTTTTTATTGTAATAAAACTTAAATTTTAAACTCAAATCAGTGAAGTGAATAGAATCTAAATATCTTTCATTCAACTTAGATATACTTGAATTGGACTCACCTTTGCATTTGTCCTCTAGCTGCCTGATATAGAGCCTCAAATTAATTTGACATAAAATTATCTAGAATAATGTTAAGGGATACTGATCGTACCGAACACCACGTATTGATAAAAGATAGTCACGCAACGTGAAATCCATGAATAGAACTCACTCGGTTCCGTCAAAAACTTTTCAAATAGCTAAGCTCTCCCATAATATCTTTATTTTGTTTTGTGGTTCAAGACAATATTTCACTTGGCTGTGTGAGGTTAAGGATGAGAGTCAAACATGTCTGCCTCGTCGTCGCTTTAGAACTCCGCAAAGTCCCGAGTCCTTAATTACTAGATTATATATATTGCTGACTATATATTGAAGAAATATCAGACCTCCTAGTCAAAACTAACCTATATTGAAAATTATTAGTAGCCACCTACTACCTTAATTTCCGCTTTGGAACAGGAATTTGTTTGTTATTAAAAACGTTTTTAAAACGGTATTTAGTATAATAAAAATAAAAAATGAAAATGATTTTTTATTTTAGGATACTAACCTATAAGAACTTTTAATCGTTTTTTATTTTTTATTTTTGTTTTCTTCTCTCTTAAACAGAAATAAAAAAAGAGAGACATTAATTAATTTTTTTACAGTAAAAATAATCTCTTAATAAAATTATTAAACGCACTTTTAAAAATAATTTTTATCTAAAATTAAAAAAAAAATTATTTTTATTTTCATATAAAAAATTATTTTAAAATTAATTCCAGACACATTGATTATTTCGCAATATATCTACGTTGCATTACAGTTTTTTTTTTTCCCGCTAAAGTTGATTATCAGTAATATTGGATCTACTAATCACTGCTCGATTATAATTTTTTTTTTTTTTTTTTTTTTTTTTTACCTGTAGATTATGATTACACGAATGTAAATGGGTTTCAATAATTGGGTACCAAAAAGAAAATGTGAACATATCAGCCCTCATTGCGGAATCTGACTCCTGACTGCAGCTATGCAGCGTACTTTCGGCCGCGTTTTCAGTTTACAGTTTACACGCACTTGTAATATTCATATAGGATTGACACTACCCAGACGTACATATAAGTAGCATCTATAACAGTTTAAATAACACTAGTGTAAAAATCTCATCCTTATATTTTATTTTATTTTATAGTTGACACTGTTAATCTCTAAACTATAAGTATTATGGTAATCTATCTGTTGACGGTAGAATTTCGTCAACAATAAACCAGTCAGGATATCTCTAGTCACTATTTGGTTTACCGGCCGGTTATTGAGTTTCTATGTGTAATTAGTGTCTTTTACTGAAAGTAAAAACACAAGAGAAATTTTATAGTGGTTCACTCTATAAAAACAGAGCTACATCCACTGTGAATTGTATTTCTTTGAGAGAGTTTACAGTTTACAGAATGTGTATGTGGGGGTTCTTTTCTTTTTTTTCATTCACCGATCCCCTCTCAATTGGGGGTGGATTCCCCTTATATAGCCGAATATTGCCTTCACAAGGGGTTTTCCTCCGTAGGCTTAGACACTTGAGTGCTTCTCCTTTTTAGGCCCAGTAGCCCACTAATCAGCACTGTTCACTCTTCTGATTAGTCTTCGATTACGGCTCTGTGAGTCTCCGTAATGCTTTTGTGTCCCCTGTGGCGGTTTGTAATCTTGTCATTAATGCTGTCTGTAGTCTTCTTCTTTTGCACGCAACCAATCATGCCTCGACGGGAAGATCCTCTCGTCGCCAGCACCGCCTAAGCCTCTTTTGTCCTCTTCGAGCGCCCTTTCTGCAGTCGAGGAACCTCAGCGCCTTAACTCGGACCTTTTGGTTCCGTCGACGCCACATGGGGTCATCGCTTCGGTTTGGACATTGGCTTTGGGCTCGTCGGCTGATTTTGAGATATCAAAGCGTCGAGGGTTACACATCTGGCTAGGAGCGTATGTCGCCACGTGTCGTGATTTTGGTGGTCCACGTTTTTGTCACATTTTCCCACACAACACTATCCATGAGTATTAATCTTGACAATTTACTTTCTAAATTTTTTATTTCAATAATTTTGATCTCATAGACGTTAAATTTGACCAGCGTTTGGTGAAATTTAACGTAAATAATCACATACTTATCGCACAATAACTAAAAATGTTAAATAAATAGTTACAATAATTACAAAATATTGTAGTTTTCAATAATAAAGTGAAAATTTTGCATATAAGGAAACTTCTTTAAAAAAAAAAAAAAAGTTATTATGCAATGGGCACGTAATTATCTTTGTTAAATTATAAAAAATTATTATCAATTTTAATTTCTAGGACCAAAATTATCTTAAAATGAAAGTTTGTGTATTAATATGTCAAAATTAAAAGTTCGATGACCAAACTATCATGCTTAAATTTTACGGATTAATAGTGCCGGTTATCTTTATTTTTTTTTTTTTATGGTCTGAGGAGAAGAAGTAGAAGAAGAAGAACAAGAAGACAGATTACCCTTTGTCATGTGGTGTGTGTTGGGATTAAATGAAACTTAAGGAGGAGGGAGCTAAGACAAAAAATAAATGAATAAATAAATAAACGTATATATAAATGGAATTGTTTATTGGGCCAACTACAGAGTTGAAGGCAAATTATAAAGAAATGCTACTTGAGATTTCTAGGCCTCATGCTTATTGGGCTTCACATCCTTTAATTGGATTACAAACAAGTAATAATCATAGGAATCCATTAATGACAAGTACTCTTCCAAATTTTAAATTTAGAATTTCATAAAGATTCATTTCCCTTTGAAATTTGAATTATTCAATCATGCATTATATCATTCTTCTTCCCAATTAGGCCACTAAAGCAGAAATACCAAATTATTATTAGTTTTCGTTTGGATTCTCTCTACCAAACGAAAGTATGCCATGATATGATGGGTTTTTGAGTAAACCTATTTAAACCAAAAATTACTCCCTAGAGTTTCACAAAATATAAAATAAAAGAGCGTTGCTATTTGGCTCCGGTCTTTAATGGCTCCCGATAGCTCCACATGACGTGGCAAGTACACGTTTCTATCTCAAAACTGAGCGTTGCGGGCTCGTTTAGTTCGTTAATTTGAGTTAAAATGTGATTTTATGTGAGAGCTTTTTATTGTAACAAAAAATTTAGATGTAACTATTTGTAAAAGTTTTTTACTGTAGCAAAACTCAAATTTTAAACTCAAATCAGCGAAATGAATTAAATTTATTTTTTCTTCTCATTTTGCCTTATGTATCATTTTCTCAAATTTCTATTTAATCTCATTCATTTTGTGGATTTTCAACATTTTTTTAATTTTTAATTATAACAAAAAAAATTAAATATAATATTTTTTTTGAAAGTATTAAATTATAAAAATTTAAATTAAAAACTCACAACGGTCAAATAAATAAGACTTTTATTTTTCTTTTAATCGCAAAACTCACTCCACCACCGCAAATGCCCCTAGCCTTCTTCATTTTCTCTTTCTCTCCACAAATCCACCATAATTACTTCTTCTTTGCGCTCCATCTCTTCCTATTCTTCTTCTCTCTGTGCTCTGTCCATGGCCGCCATCATCGGCCGTCGACGACACTCTCTACACAAATTTGCTTCTCTTGACGTGAATGTGGATGAATGGGAAAAAGTCTGCCGTGCATGTTCATGTTCATCGGAGCAAAATTTTCTGAAGATCTGGATTTAAAACTATGTACGTTCTTCTTTGCGGTTTTGATTGCAACTAACTCCATACTAGAGATGGTTTTCTGCTTAAATGTGAAAAAGAGATATGAAACTAAAGAGGGGTTTTAACCTTGTGCAAGAAAAATTGTTCATAATTTCTTCTCCCTACGAGGAGGAAAGTGTGATCCAGATGAAAGTTATTATATATTTGATTTGGTGAAGGCAAAACCAAAATTTTTAGCCAAAAAATATTTAAAAAAAATGGAATGGTGATTCTTTTTTTTTTTATGAGTGAAATATTGCGAGTTAAAACGGAAATTTACAGAAATTCATCCACATGAAGCAAATATAATTTACAGCATCATTGTTCTTTTCCTCTCTGTGAAGTCGCGTAAAAAGAGAGCACGAGGAGGGAGAGAATAATTACAGAAAATGGGTCCAACTAGAATAAAAAATGTTGTTATTTTCTTTAAAAAAGCAAGTATAATATCGTGCAAAGTCCCACTTCTACGTCAACTTTTAAAGTGATAAAGGGGTCCCAGGGGTGTCCGGTGGGTGTCCCGGGGATCCTGGGGTGTCTCGTGGGTCCCGGGGATATCCCTAGAGTCCCGGAGGTGTCTCGGGAGAGTCCCAGCGGTGTCCCAGGGGTCCCGGGACACCCCTTGGTGCCAGTGCACCCTCAGACACCCCTAGGACACCCCTCCGGGAGACCCTCGAAACCCCGAGGCACCCCCCCCGGACACCCATGAACACCCAGGACTCCCCCAGGACACCCCCGGGAGACCGTTAGGAGACCCCCAAGGCACCCACTAGGCACCCTGGGGATACCCCCAGGGGCACTCCCGGGACACCCATGGGACACCCCCAAGAAACCCCCGAGAGATCCTTGGGAAACCTACAAGCACCCCCAGGGCACCCTAGGGACACCCATGGGAGACCCCTAGGAGACACCCGAGAGACTCACGGGGCACCCCCGGGGTAATCCCATGACACGCCCGGGAGACCCAGGATACTCTTAGGACACCCAAGGGGTACCCTAGGGACACCTCGGGGGCACCCCTAGGAGACCCTTGGGAGATCCCCGAGAGACCGCCAGGAGACGCCCGGGAAACCCCCAGTGACTCTCGGGAGACTCCGGGTGCAAGCCCCAGGTCACTCTCGGAGAACCCCTGGGGTACCCTGGAGACCCCCGGAGCACTCTCGGGAGACCCCTGGGACACCCTCTGGGGCACCCCCTGGAGACCCCCGGAGTACCACCGGGATGCCCCCGAGACACCCCCGGGAGACCCTCGAGACACCCCTGGGATACCACTTTTTAACAAAGGAATGCCACTTTTTAGATGTTAACAAAGGAATGCCACTTCTAGATGTTAACAAAGGAATGCCACTTTTAGATGTTAACAAAGGAATGCCACCTTTTGATCGTCTGTTAAATGTGTAGGGCTGCTTTTTCTGAGTTAACGACACTGGGAGATGCTTGCAGGAGGGTGATAGGTGGGAAGGTTGTATTTTACTCAGTTGAGGGGTAATAATGTAATACAACTTGTATATAACAATATGAAAACGTATTTGTAGCAAGGGAAGAACCACACAACAAAAACGACAATGTAGCATTGTGGTTTAAACATGTAACCTTTATCTAAAATAGGTGGACAATTGGCGTAGTAGCATGTATATTGCTAGTGTTTGTGGTTATTAATATAACTAAGATGTAATGTCGTTTAATATTAGAGGGCTGTATAATTATGGTAATGTAGTTTTGCAATGCATGGGATATAATTATCAGCTATATAGTGCATAGTCAAGTTGTTAAGAAAGCAGGTTTTTAACCCTGGCATGAAATATAAGGCGAAATTACAACACTAAAGAAAAAAGAATATAAAGTTAGTAGACAATAGTTTAAGCAAGTGGTGGAAAATTAACACGCTAAAAAAAGAGTGGTCAAATAGGACACATAATGCTATGGAATGCCAAGAGTGGTCATATCTAATAATGCAAAAGATTGAATTTATTTGATTTAATTAGTAAGAATGCCAAGAACAACTAAAAAAAAAAATAGGAACGACCAAAAAATTTGTAGAAATAACTGATATGTCGTTTTTGCAAATAGTAATTTTTCACGTTGATTAAAGTTAGACTTATGTGACAACAACACCATAAGGCATTTGCTTAATGTAACGAGGTTTTTTTTTTTTTTTTTTTTTTTTAATCTTAAGGTTACAGTTGATATAAGTGAAATTCCACATCAATTTGAGTCCTACTGAGCATAACGTCTTACGATAGGTTATTATAATACTTATTACAATAATACTATATAAGATTCAATATACTCATCATGACATTATTACACTATGTAACAGTTAAAATTTGGAATAAGATTGAATTTAGTAAGTAAGAATGACAAGGATAACAGAAAAAAAAAAATGAATTACCGTAAAATTTTTAAGAACAACTGATGAATCGTTCTTATAAAATAGTAATTTATCACATAAATTTTGACAAAACAAAGCATACAAAAAACTTATTAAGAATAACAACGCTATCAAAATGACCGAGAACGACTGATGTTCAGCCACACGGTCGCTCAGAACAACTGACAGTTATTACAATTGACTCATCTTCAACCTTCCACCAGCAACTGTTCCTACCTTTTAAATCGATTTTCATGACACAAACTCAAGTTTTAGGCAAAATATACCTATATGTTTTCAAATAAACCTTCAAAGTTAACTTATATACAAGTTTTAAACCAATTATTAATGTTCAAAACTTTTTATTTGTTAATAAAAATTTGATTTTTCTCCGTTTATTTCGCTTATTCGAGTTTAGAATTCGAGTTTTACTACAGTAAAAATCTCTCACAAACAATCACATCTAACTTTTTTGCTACAATAAAAAGCTCTCACATAAAATCAAATCTCAACTCGAATTAAAAACTCGAATCAGCGAACTAAACGGGCCGGTATCTTTTTCTCTTCAAAGCCTTGATCATAAGAACTTTGAGATGATTCTTGCTTGTTCATTTGCACCTAAATTCAAAAAAAGTTTAAACTCAAGTTACAACTTTATTCAAGTTCATGTTCTTTTGTAAAATTTGAGCTTTAACTTGAGCTGGTGGCTAAAATCTGAGTTCAAGCTCCCCTTTAACTCAAGTTTCTAAACTCAAACTCAAGTTAATAAACAATATTTTTTCTATTCTTAAAAACGCTATAATTTTTTTTTTTTAATTCTGATTAAGATGATTTTTTTTATGTGTTCACAACAAAGAGACAAATAAAACTCCACCCATATATCCGATTAAATTTTTTCATCACCATTGAGTTTTTATTAAAATATTATCCCAATACAAATTCAAGTTTTGACCAACCTAAATACAAACTCAAATAGATTTTCAATTCAAACTATAATTCAAAATGTGCACATCTAAATACAAACTCAAATTAAAATCTTAACTCAAATCATACTTAAATACACTTTAACTCAAATTAAAATCTAAACTCAAGCCACTTTAACTTAAAAAATGCAAATGAACTTGGGTGGATGGGGGCTGCTAGAAAAAAAAAAATGGATGGAGAGGCTATGGAAGGAATGAAAAATGAAGTGGGAGGTTTCAATGTGTCAAAAATGGGTGTGTGTGTGTGTGTGTGTGTGTGTGTTTTTTTTTTTTTTTTTTTGCCTTTTTTTTTTAAGTTGCTGTCTAACTGAGTTTAGTTTGTAGTAAAAGATTATTAAGTTTTATTTTTACTTTAAAAAAAAGGGTAATTTTTTCAATTAAAATTTTGAGAAGTTATTTTACAAATAAAAAACTCTCTTCCTTTTTTGCAAAGGGCTCGACTCAACTACAAATAAATTGTAGCAGAGCAGATCGTCGAGAGAAGGAGAGAGAGAGCGTGGATGAGGAGGAGAAAGAGTGATTAGGAATAGAGAAAGAAAAGTGCTGAGAGAATTAAAGAAAAACTTATTAAGGGTAAAAACTTAAAAATAAGTATCTATAAAATTAAATATGCTATTATTTTCTAACTTTTTATAAATATGCTATTTACTTCATTATCATAGGTTAAATATATGTTATTTGGTGTATTTCTTTAAAAAAAAATTAAAAATATCTTATCAAATTCTGGACTGATACGGCCTGAATTTACCATTCAGACTAGATCAAGTGGCCCGAACTTTCACCTCTATCCGTACAAACATAAAAGTGAAAAGAAACAGAAGAAGGAAAATACCCTTCAACATTCTGTTTACACGAGCTTAATAATTGAATGAATTCAAATTATAATATATGGTGCTCTATAAATGTGGAACAAATTAAAATTTTTCCTTGCGCTATGCACAAGAAGTAGTTTAGTAGGACAACTTATAACTCTCACAAAGAGCAGACAATACAAACTTGCATCAGGATGACCAAGCAACTAACACCAAAGAAAATTGCAAAAGTAATGCTC
This sequence comes from Morus alba, assembly GCA_012066045.3. Classification (NCBI taxonomy): domain Eukaryota; kingdom Viridiplantae; phylum Streptophyta; class Magnoliopsida; order Rosales; family Moraceae; genus Morus; species Morus alba. The sequence goes on from CP050234.2 coordinate 12,117,025, forward strand.
ACATCCTCCAAATAGTGTAAATGCATGTCAATTTTTCATCAATATTGAAAGACTTTAAATTCTCCGTTCCCCTCAAAAACGAAAAGAGAAATAATAATAATAATAATAATAATAATAATAATAATAATAATAAAATTCAAGACAAATTGAACAATTTCTGTAAGTCACAAACCTAATAATAAACCCTGACTGAAAACGAAAAGAGAAACTTAATAATAATAATTTAATAATAAATTAATAAAACAAATTGAACAATTTCTGTATCAATTTAATATAAGCCCTGCCTGAAAAAACCCAATTAGTTTTAAGAAATTAAGAAAGTTTTGCATTTCGAACATCCTAACTATTACAAAACCCATTGTTAAAAAAATAAAATAGTAAACAAAAAAATAAAAACCCAAAAGAAAACACACACAAAAAAAAAAAAAAAAAGTCACACCATCCTCCACAATACACCACTTCCCCTATTTTCCTATTTTCTCCAACGGCAACTAGAACGACATCCAACTAAATTGTCGTTCTTAACTTTGACTTCTCTTAGTTTCTATTCTATTTCATTTTTTTTTAATTCATTTTCTTGACGTACCCTATATTCTTAGATATATCCTCTAATAGACCCCACACCATAGCACACTTTATAAGAAACTTAGCATGCCATTGACGAAAACCAGTCGTCCATAAATCATTCAATGGCTACGATAACTCTGCCGGACTAGTCCGATAAATTGAACTGCTGGATGGGAGACAATTCCTACGTATATAATTTATAACCAGGCTAGATTTATCTTAAGGAGAAAGAAAAAAAATAGGTTAAGATTTGAGATGAATTAAAATTAATAAGTCAATAGTTTATATAAGTCAATAAATAGGTTAAATTACTATTTCCGTCTATAATTTGTTTGATTATGAATTATAACTTGACAAGTTATTGTCCATAATTTATCTGACTATGAACCATAACTTGATAAATTTATCCATAACTTAATAAGTTATGGCCTATTAATTTCTATAACTAAAAATTAATCTATATACTTTCTTAAATTTTTCATATTAACCTATTTTTTACCATTTTCCTTTATTTTATTGGTGATGGTTTAAGTCGGGCCTTATAGTACTTTGGGTGAGTTGAGTGTGGTCTATAAAAAGAGAAAATTACTTTAAATTTTTACCCTTTATTTTTAATTAATACCTTTTTTTATGAATGACTATACCCCTTTAATCAATATAATTATTTCACAAAAAAATATTAATTAAAAATAATGGATAAAAAGCCAGACACTCTCGTTTTCCCTTTAAAAATCACGGACCAGGCTTGAACAAGGCCAGACCGACCCATGCAAGCCCGCAATGGGCTTGCCCGTGTAGGCCTGTGCCGGCTTATTTTGGTCCATCTCTAAGAAAAATGTATGAAATATATATTAAAATATACTTTTTTAAAAGATGTATTATCATTTTATTACAAATATAATTATACACTATTATTATGAGTATATATGTTAATATGTTATGTGCCATTAATTAGATAGCAAATATAGCTTGGAAATGAATTTAATACTTGGAATTTGAATTCCTAAATCACTCTCTGTCTCTATTTCCGTATATTTTTTGTACACAGTAAATTCACTTTAGCAAGTTATCTATAATATATATATGTATAGTTATATTCTATGCGGCTATATATACATATATATATATATATATATGTATATCCTACCTTGACACTCTTGGTCGCTTATGTTAATGCTAATACGCTTTTGGGTCAATTGAACACAACTTGCTTTCAGGTGTCTAACATGGAAAAAGAACCATTTTATATCTAACATCTCTTTGTATATCTAACATCGCTTTTGGGTAATATATATATATATATATATATATATATATGTATGTATTAACAGTAGGTTGCACTACGAGTTGACTTACTAGTATGAGAAACGTACTCATGCATACACTTAAGATTTATCCATAAAGTTTAACGTACATCCCCGATTTTTTTCCCCTCTCTCGTTATTAAGTAGAATTTTACATAGTTTAAGTACCCAAGAAATTATCGTGATCCTTACCACAAGCACCATTCTTAACCAAACACATACACATCAATGATATTTCTCTCGGACTTCCACATGTTCACTATTTATAAGACCTCATAACTTTTCCTCTCTGACAGAGCCACCGCATGTCGTTTCATTCTCAGCCACACATGTCTCTTCTTCTCGAAACTTCTTATAAATATCACCCTTGTAAAACTTCCTCGTCCTCACCACCAAAACCAGCGAAACGACAGCCCCAAACAACGTAACGACAGTAATGATAATAAATGACAGCTTAAAGCACTCTCCACCGACGCAATTCAGGGCCTCCCCGGGCTTCCTATTTAGCCCCAAAACCGCCATCTGTTTCTTCGCTTCCTTGTCGTAGTAATAACCGGTAACCTTCACATTAAGCAAATACAAGCCAATGGGACTAGCTAAACCCCCGAAGTTGTAAAGAGTAGAGTAGTGTTTTAGCCCGAAAAGCTCCGAAATGATGGCGAAAATCAACGGCCAAATCCCGCCGAAGCAAAAACCGATTATAACCGAGGCCACGTAGAGGCCATTCAGGACGTTAAACGCGATTAAGAGATGACCAACGGAAGTTAATATGAGGATTATGGTTAAGAACAAAGGACGAGGGAGTTTGTACTTGGTGATAAAAACCTCGGAAAGAATTCCCACGGTTACTTGGCCAAGATAGATCCATATGCTCGTGAGAGAGACAAAGTTTGTGATTTTCCTTAAAGGGTACCCGAAGGAAGTCCCGATTTGTCCCAAGTTGTCCATCATCGTCATGCTTCCGCCGAGGCCGCAGAGTGTGGATAAGAGAAGAGTCAACATTTCGACGCTGAAAAGTGCTTGTAGAATTGTGAAGTCTTCGCCGAGTTCCGGTGGTTTGAACGCAGTTTTCCAACATGAAACTTCATTAGTTGATTCAACATTATTAACTTTCGTTGGTGTTGGTATTTTGGTGGGCGAAGAAGAAGAATCATTCGTAGTACTGCTAGTAGATGTACTCTTCATCAGAAGCTTATGTTCTTCCATGAAAACGACAACCAAAGGCAAAAACAACAAGAACAGAACGGCAATCGCGCTTAAGCCGTACTGCTTCTGATTGAACGGGACAGTTTTTTCAACAATTATGATGACCAACAAATACCCAGCGAGACACATCGAAACGTAGAGGAACTTGTAGAAAACCTTGACGTCGTCTCGAGGCCGGTCGCGGTTCGCGAGCTTTATAACCCGGATGGTTTTGAGGAAGGCAAACGACAGAGCCGTGGGGAGCCAAGCAACGAAAAGAGTGAAGTATTTAGTGTCGTCTCCGTACAAAGCTCGGTATAACTGAGCGATCACCGCCGCGCTTATGCCGATGTAGCCCTTGAGGAGGCCTAAAACAACGCCGCGGCTCTCGGGGAAGTTCTTCACGCAGGTGATGACGGCGACGGTGTTGGTGAAGGTGTGGGAGTTGGCTCCGATGGCGATGTAGGCGCACATGTGCCAGACTTGGGGCTCGGGGATGCGGCGGGTGACGGCGAGGAAGATCATGAAGTTGCCAAAGAAGTTGAGGGCGGCGCCGATGGAGAGGACGACCCAGGGAGGGGTGACCTCGTTGATGAGGCCGGAGAGGAGGCCGATGTTGGCGCCCAAGTCCTTGGAGAAGCTGATGAGGTTGAGTGTCGTTTGGTCGTAGCCGAGGACGGACTTGATGTCGTTTGAGTAGAGACCGAACATGTACGAGGCACCGGCAGTGACCATGAGAAGGAAGGAGGCGAACACCATGAGCCACCGCCCGGTGAGGACTTGCATCACTAACCTCTTCATATCGGCCATCATTATTTTTCTTCCTTTTTTTTTCTTTTTTCTTTTAGTTTGAGCTTTATTGAATTGAAAATTAGAATAATGAGTAGTAATTATACTAGCTTTGGTGCCTCGAGTGTTGCAATAATCAGTAGCCTTTTTCAAGCAAGGAAGAAAAAAGTGGAACAAGTACTTCTTCTCGCTACAAGAGTCAGAAATTATAAGGGGCTGTTCGGCGGCCTTTTCTAGGCAAAAGCTCAAAAAAAAAAAAAAAACTCAAGTTATAATTTTGGTGTCCATTGTTATTATATTAGGTCTCGTTTCCTTCACTGATTTAAGTTTAGAATTTGAGTTTTATTATAATAAAAATTTCTCAGAAATAATCACATCTAATTTTTTTACTACAATAAAAAGCTCTCACATAAAATCACATCTTAACTCGAATTACAAACTCAAATTACCAAAGTAAATGGGCGGTTCATGTTCTTTTAAATTTGAACTCAAGTTTAAACTTGAGCTTGAGACTAAAACTCGAGTTTAAGTTTCTCCTTCAACTCAAATTCAAAAACTCGAACTCAAATTAATGAACAATATTTTTTCTATTCTTAAAAATACTATAACATTTTCGTTTTAATTATGATTGAGATGATTTTTTTTATGCGTTGACAATTAAAAAATGAATAAAACCTCACCTATATACTCTATTAAAATTTTTCATCAATATTGAGTTTTTATAAAAATACTATATAAATATAAATTCAAGTTTTGATTCACTCAAACACAAACTCAAAAATATTCTTATCTCAAACTATAACTCATATATACACAACCAAACACAAACTCAAGTTTAACTTCAACTCAAGTTATAACTCAAACTCAACTCAAAATATACACTCAAATCACCTAACTCAAAAATAGTAAAAGAACAGCCCTTAAGAAATGCAAAACCCGTCACATCTCTCTCGCAACAAGAGTCCAACCATGAATATCTGTATGTTTTTTCCTAGTTATTGAGGATAAATTAAAGTCTGATTCATTTTATCGATTTAAGTTTTAGTTTTAAATTTTTATAGTTGAAAGTTTTTAAAAAATATCACATTTAAATTTTTTTTGCTATAAGTAAAAGCTTTCAGAAAATGTCACATCTCATCTCGAATTAAAAACTCAAATTCGTGAAGCGAATGAGACCTAAATCTGTTTAGTCGCTGATTTAAGTTTTTAATTTGAATTGAGATATAATTTCATATGAGAATTTTTTATTGTAGTAAAAAAGTTATATGTGACTGTTTTTAAAAACTTTTTATTGTATCAAAACTCGAATTTTAAATTTAAATCGGTGAAATAAATAGGGTCTTAATTAATATATTTAACTAAAAACCTGGCTTATTCTTTTGGACTAAAACTCAAAAAAGTTTAAACTCAAGTTACAACTTTATTTAAATTCATATTCTTTTATAAAATTTGAATTTGACCTTGAGTTTTAATTCGAATTTTAACTTGAATTTGAGACTAAAATCTAAGTTCAAGTTCTTCTTTCAACTCAAGTTTTTAAACTCAAACTCAAGTTAATGAACAATATTTTTTTTATTATTAAAAACGTCTTAATTTCGATTAAGATGATTTTTTTATGCTTTCACAACGAAAAAATGAATAAAACTTCACACATATACCTTATTAAAATTTTGTTATCACCATTGAATTTTTATTAAAATATTATCTAAATATAAATTCAAATTTTGATCCGCCAAACATAAACTCAAATAGATTCTCAATTCAAATCATAACTTAAATATGCATATCTAAACACAAACTCTAATTATAACTTTAACTTAAGTTATAATTTAAATTTAACTTAAGATCTAAACTTAAGTCATTATAATTCAAAAATGTAACTGAGCAAAATTTGTATAGAGATTTAGATTTTTGCAAATAAAAACACTTTAGTAGAAAGACTTAATTTGTGATTCAAACATACAAAACAAATATACCTTATAGATGTAGGTATACGCCGCCTTTTTTTTAATATGAGTTATTTTTACAGAAAATAGTATTTTAACTATTTAATATATTTTTATTTGTTAAATATCAGTGGAGTGCACATTAAAAGAAAAGATCTTAACACAATATAAAGGAGATAGTGTTTCCTTCTCTTGTGGAAATTAAGGAGACGTTTGATTAGAAGATTTATACCATGATTTAAATCATGGTTTATGGTTCGTTATAATATTTTCTCTCATAAAAAATACACGTAAATCAAAAATAATTTTAATCTCATAATTCTAATCTATAAACTAAACGTCTCATAAACTTCGTTCATATCCTCAAAAAATCACTTATTTCCTTTTAAAAAAATAAATAGATAAATCCCATGAGATAAGGGCCTCCCCTCTACATTTCCCTCACTCAGGTATAATAATCTGCCATCTTCACCAAACAAGGCCGAAGTGTAGAACTTCGTTAATTCGAGGTAAACTTTAATATTCTCATAATTTTTTAACTTTTTGACCCCCCCTTTTTTTTTTTTTTTTTTTTTTTTTTACATTAGATCCTTAATTTTCGGGACTTTGTCATTATTTCTTTTTGTCCCTTTCTTTATTTTTTTCAGTAATTATATAATTGTTGTTTCACATGACCGTACGCGTTTTTCATTAGTATACAATATAAGTTACAAAATTAACAATGGGACTTTATAAATCTTGAAATAGTAGATGTATTCCTAAACTTTCTAATGGTATTTTTCTTTTTTCTTTTTTTATTTTACCTAATAATAATAAAAGTTAAAAGATGAAAATAAGTGAGAAGAAAACAAAATTATTTAGGCACTGTTCATTCTATGAATTCGAATTTTCAATTTGAACTGAGATGTAATATTTTTTTAGAGCTTTTTACTGTTGTAAAAAAAGTTAGATATGACATTTTCTTAGAGTTTTTTACTGTAAAAACTTAACGCTGAAAACTCTAATCAGTAAAATAAACGAGATTTTAATGTGATCTGACAACATACCTACACCAACAGACTAGAAGAATAAAAAAGGGCTCTATATGCGTACACAAGAGAATTATATAATTAGATAAGTTACGAAAAAACTTATATATCTTTTGTCGTTGGACAATTAACATATCATTAAGGAAACTTAAATGACGTAATTTATATTTTTACGTACAACGCTAGAAATATAGGTACTGTGTGCAGGTTGAGTTGAAAATTTAATTGAAAAATAAATTTTTATTAAAAAACACTTTTATAAAAAAAAAATTAAATTTAAATTGTGGTTCAAATTGTTAAAAGAATATAGTCATAAAATTTTTTGAGAAATCAAAGAATTATCATTTAAATAAATAAAAGTGACATGTATCAAAAGTAAGATGGTGACAAATGACACGTTTTTCATCACAAAACTAGTTTCGATTATTGAACAAGCTAATTGTGGCCCTACGACTAAGTGGTTAGTGGACTCGCACTCTATTTCGTCTTTACTTCCACATACATTTTATAATTTTTTTTTTCTAAGCTACATTTTAAACATGGATGGCCACGTTTTAATTTTCAAGAGTTGATTCAGAGCATTAAAGCAACTCTAATTATATTAATTATTTCATATTTTTAATTAAAATAATTAATAATTTAATTTTTTTAACTTTTCTCTACTAATTTAAATATTAATTAAATTGTGAGTTATTTTAAAAAATTCCTTTTACACTAATTAAATATAATTAAAATAGAGTGACTAATCATTTTTATTTTTTATATTATTTTATTATTTCAATTATAATAAATATAAAAATTCTTTTATAAATTTAATAAAATTATTTATATTTTAAATTTAATAAATATTAAAATAATTTATATTTAATTAAAATAAAAAAATATAATTAAAATGATTCAATAAAAATTATTAGTTAAAATAACTTTTGTAGCTAAAATTTAAAAAGCCGCTTAGAGATGTTAAGAGATAATTTGGGCTCGTTCACTTGCTTGATTTAAGTTTATAATTTAAGTTGAGATGTAATTTTATATGAGAGTTTTTTACTATAATAAAAAAATTAAATGTGATTATTTCTAAAAATTTATTACTGTAATAAAATTTAAATTCTAAACTCGAATTAGTAAAATAAACGAGACCAAATATAAAGACCGAAAAATTTTTGGGCCCCCTCGCGCACTACTTGTTGGATTAATGCTGGACATAATGAGTGCTTTTGGCTCTGACTGGAGAACATGAATCTGAGATGCACTTTTTACTTGTGATCACCTCCAATGATACGTGTCTTATTTCACAACTCAATCTATAATTTAAGTATTTTTTTTTGTAAAAATTTAAAATTTATTTTTTATTATAAATTTTTATACATTTCGTTGATTCAAATTAAAATATAATTTTATGTGAGAATTTTTTATTATAATAAAAAAAATTAAATGTGATTATTTTTAAAAAATTTTTACTGTAATAAAATTTAAATTCTACACTCAAATTAATAAAATTTTTAATTTAAATTGTGAAACAACGTACTAAAAACTGACTTGAAAACAAGTAATAAAAACAGATAAAAAAGATTAAAAAAATTACGTATTAGAAAAAAAATAAGATATATATATATCAGCTCAAAAAGACTTCAAATCAAAATTAAAAGGTGTACTCGTGTATCTACAAAATTATTTTCCTCCAAACTGATCATAACAATAAGCCGTTTACTTTTTAAATTATATTATTTCGTCGTCACCATATATGTTGTACATCTTCACAAATCGGTCAATATTCAAAACATCTGATTTGGAGAAAGCTTCTGGTCGATCGTTACTGATAATTAATTTGTTTTGTCATAAAAAGAGGACCGCTAAAAGATCCTTGAAGAAGAAAAGGATATGGATCAGATCGACTTGTCCGAGGAGGAAAAAAGGGTTCTATATGCGGTTAATTTCGTCATTCGAGAAATGTCAAAACAGCAATGCTCGAATATTATGCTGCAATGGAAAAGTTTATATATATATATATATATATTTGCAAAAGAAATGGTAAAATAAATTGCGTAAAAATTTTCGTGCATAGGAAATATTTTTAGTTATTTTTGTATCTAATGAGAATAAATCTTTATCGGAATAAATAGGTTGTTCTATAATTTTATGTCCACCTAATCACATTTCTTTCTCGCGCTTCATTATTTGCGACTGATTTTTTTTTTTTTGGTCGCCGTTTCCAATTTTTTTTGCGACCAAATTTGGTCGCTGATTTTTAACCTGGGCACTAATTTTTGGCGACCAAAATTTGGTCTCAAAAAGACACTTTCTGCAGACTTCTTTTTTTTTTTTTTTTTTTTTTTTTTTGCAAATTGGTTAGTCTCAGAAAGTAAATTTTTTGTAATGTTTAACACAAAAATTAACATAATTCACTTAATAAGATGAGAATAGTCATCTCTTATCGGTAAAATAATATCAGAATTGACCTAATTTATAATGTTGAGTCTTTTAATATCGACTTATTCGTAGCGATTTAGCATGATTCACGTTATGCATGAGAGAAAGTATTATAATTTTACATTAGTTGGAGATATTAATATGATCTAATTAATAAGGTGAGGATAATCATTTCCTAACAAAACAGTTTTGTTAGAGTAAATTAGGTCAATATCTTTTGATTTCTGTAAAACCTCTCGGTCTTCCTCAACGAGATCACCCCGCTGTGGGCCGTCCTTGCCATCAGCGCCACCATGAACTTCACCGGCTACTTCATGGTTTGGCTCGCTGTCACCAAATGAATCCCCACACCAAAAGTTTGGCACATGTGTCTCTACCTCACCATCAGAGCCAACTCCCACACTTTCATCAACACCGGAGCTCTCGTCACTTGCACGAAAAACTTCCGGCAAAACGGCGGTATAATGCTGGGCCTTCCCAACGGTTACACAGGCATAAGCGCTGCGGTGATCGCTCAGTTATACCATGCTTTCTATGGAAATGACACAAAGTCTTTTACTCTCTTTGTCGCTTGGCTCCCGACCGCCACGGCTCTGTGTTTTCTACGAGTCATTCGGATAATGAAACCCGTTGCTCATCAACAGAAGAATAATGACCGCATATTGTTAAATAAATTCTTTTATATCTCGCTAGTCCTTGCTGGGATTTTGTTGTTGATGATTGTTGTAGAGAACAACGTGAGTTTCAATAGGAGAGAGTATGGCGGAAGTGCTTTTGTTGTACTTGTTTTGCTCTTTCTTCCTTGGTTTAGAAGAATACCGTTTATGGAAAGAGGAAGAGAAAATAATTAATGGTAATACAACGAGTAGACATTTGATGATCATGGCAAAACAGTTTCTTGTTGGAAAGACGAAGATAAATCAATTGGCAGTAATACAATGAGTATTCCGGTGATCGCGATGGCGGTGGTGACAGGGACGAAACGGACGTTTTATGATGGCATGAATGTTTCTTGTTGGAAAAATGTGTTTAGTCTACCGGAGATAGAAGAAGACTACACAATTCTACAAGCAGTTTTTAGTCCCGAAATGATAACTCTTTTCCTCACAACTATGTGCGGATTAGGAGGGACTCTATCAATGATGGACAATTTAGGGCAAATCGGAACTTCATTAGGCTACTCCAAAGAAAGCATAACAACTTTTATTTCCCTCACAAGTGTGGATTTTCCTCAACTAAGTCTTCGCCGGAATACTATCCGAAATTCTCATCACAAAGTATAAATTTCCCCGTCCTCTCATATTCAGTCTCACCCTTCTATTCTCTAGCATCGGATACCTTCGATCCTCATCGGATTCTGCTTCGGCGCTCAGTGGCCGCTGCTCTTCTCGGTCGTCTCGGAAATCTTCGGGTTCAAGCACTACTCAACACTCTACAACATTGGTGCAATGGCAAGCCCTAGTGGCTTGTACTTGCTTAACGTGAAGATCACCAGATATTTCTACGACAAATTAGAAGCTATGAAGCAACTTAGAGCTTTAGGGCTAGAGAGGAAACCCGGGGAGGAGCTGGAGTTGTAAAGGCGGCGAGTGTTATAAGTTGTCGTTTATTATACTCACAGGCGTGACTTTGTTTGGTGCGTTTGTGTCATTGGTTTTGGTGTTTCGAACTAGGAAGTTCCATAGGAGTGATATTTACAAAAGGTTCAAGGAATTGGAAATCTCACCGGCGCCGGAGAATCTCGGATCAGCGTCGCCAGAAGAAGAAGTGATAAAAGATTGATAGGTGTTGAAGAAAAGGGATCATAACAGCGATAGTAATTACAATGCAAAAAAAAACTGACGTTGCCAAGTAGTGCAGTATAAAGAGACACGTCCTATACCCCAAGAAAGCTCAATATTTATTAATGCGACAATGTCTAAATAATGTAACTGATTAATCTCATAAATGGTATCCTCAATCACATTTAATTTGATCCCAGACTTTTAAAACATCCTACAATTAGCCATTAAAATTTTATTTTATTTCAATTTCAGACCTTAACTGGTATTAAATATTAACGGAATCTATGACAACTTAGAATCAAAATTAGAAACATGTGAAGTTTAGGAATTAAAGTAATACAAAAAACAAAAGAATTTTCACAGATAATCCTTAAATTTTAGTTGTTTTTAATTTTGATCCTTAATTTAGACACTTTATGTTAAATATTTAACACCAAGTCAATAGATAGACCAAAATTGAAATAAGATAAAATCTCAATGATCAATTGTGTGACATTTTAAAAGTCAATGAATGAGATTGATGATAAACCTCATAAACTATCTGTGAGAAACGTTTCGTTGCCACACCTCACCAACTTTTTTTTTATTAGCCTTTTTTGTAGGTTTTTTTTCTTCTTATTTTTTTCTCCTTTCTTTTTCCTGCCTTATCTTTTTTTATTACATCTTTTAATTTTTTTTCTATATGTTTTTAGATAATACTCATTTAAATACTTTGCTTATGCTTATCTAAAATAATATTTTTTTCTTAATTACCTTACTAAAATGATTTATTCCCAGATGCATTCCTATATAAACATTTCTTTTAGATCCTCAAAAATTTCAAGTTTAGTTGCGAGATGCTTTGCACATTGATATAGTGTGCGTAACATTTCTCACATTTTTTAAATCTTTTTTTCTGTCTTTTCTTTTCTGTCTTTTATTTTGGATATTTTCTCACATTTGTCTTTATTTCTTTAACATTTCTTTTTTCGTTTTTTTTCTAACAATTTGTATAATCATTGCTTTAAATAAGTCAGAAATGCGGAGGGCGCGTTTTGACTAATTGAAAAAAAAAAAACCAAAAAATATCCTTGAAAAAGGAAATAACTAAAAAAAATTAGGTGCAACTGCAATTTATATGGAAACAATATGCATAATACAGATAATTAGGTGCAACTGCAATTTATATGGAAACAATATGCATAATACAGATAATTAGTAACGCTTGGTTTAGAAGATTCAAATTATGTGATTCGAATTATTTTTTATTTATGTGTATTTTTTATTAAAAAAAATACTGTAACGAACTACGAATTATGATTCGAATCAGAGAATGAATCCATCTACTAACCAAACATCTTGTTAAAGTCTTGGTTGTAGTCACTTACCACTTTGAATATTAAAGAGACGCAAACAACAAGCAGAATAATAAAGTACAAAGTAATTGAATTTTTTTTTGTTGGATTTTTCACTTGAACCCTTTTTTTTTCCTGGTCGGACTTTTCACCTGAATCCAGTTTTTCTTTGCCGGAAATAAATGCCCCGACTCCGAATAATAGATGAGAATGATGTCACTACTGTTGATGGTAGAATTTCACCAACAATAAACCAGCCAGGATACCTCTAGTCACCCTTTGGTTTACCGGCCGGTTATTGTGTTTCTATGTGGAATTAGTGTTTTCTTTTACTGAATGTAAAAACACAAGAGAAATTTTATAGTGGTTCACTCTATAAAATCAGAGCTACATCCACTGTGATTTGTATTTCTTTGAGAGAGTTTACAATTCTGAAATTTGTACTTGTGGGTTCTTTTTTCCTCTAATTCCCGATCCCCCTCCATTGGGGGTTCTCCTTATCTGCCGAATATTGCCTTCATGAGGTTTTTCCTCCGTGAGGCTTAGGCACTCAAGTGCTTCTTCTTTTTAGGCCCAGTGATAGCCCAAAGTGGCCCACTAATCAAAGACTTTGTTCACTCTTACGATTAGTCTTGATTCTGCCTCTGTGAGTCTCCGTAATGCTTTTGTGTCCCTGTGACGGTTTGTAATCTTGCCATTAATGCTGTCAGCAGTCTTCTTCTTTGGCACGCAACCAACCATGCCTCGACGGGAAGATCCTCTCGTCGCCAACACCGCCTGAGCCTCTTTTTTCCTCTTTGAGCACCCTATCTGCAGTTGAGGGACCTTAGCGCCTTAATTCGGGCCTTTTGGTTCCATCGACGCCACATGGGGTCATCGCTTCGGTTTGGTCATTGGCTTTAGGCTCGTCGGCTGACTTTGAGATATCGAAGCGTCAAGGGTTATGCATCTGGCAGGGAGCGCATGTCGCCACGTGTCGTGATTTTGGTGGTCCACGTTTTTGTCACATTTTCCCACACAACAGCTACCCCCCAGGTCGAGGGTTCCTCTTTTGGTGGCCTCGACCTCTAGGCTCGGTTCTCTTCTTCTGTGCTTCGGGTGTGGGAAACCGTCCCTGAACCTCTTTTCGCAATGAGTGTTCGGCAGGTTCGGGAACGCAACCGTCGCGTCGATTATTCTGACTTTAATGATGGCATCCGTTCTTCGAGAGGTCGACCCTTGACCGTTAGATCTGCGTCCTTTCGATTTCCCGCCCAATTTTTTGACCGCTAGATATGCGCGGAAATCCCTGACCGTGGGATTTTGAAATCTTCATCCAACGGTTGGGGGTCGAGGATAAATTTTGCCTATAAATATCCCCTTGAAAATCCGGGAACCATTTTTTAGAACTTTCAAAACTTCGAACTCGAAACTCTCGCTGTTCTTCCGTTGAAATCCCTGCACTGCATCAGAACTTCTCTTGCTGGACTTCCGACGTTGCTCTTCCCATCCTTCTCGGTGTACTTCGTCACAAATTCATTTCCACTCCATTCTCCAGTGAGTTCTCGAGACCTTCGTTCGTTCGGCTTTTACTCGCAGGATTTTTCTTTGCATATCTGGAATGTGAGAATGTATGTACACCGAAAATGGGAATATTGTTTAGTTTAGGAAAACTTACCTTTCTGTCGCACTGGAGAACCTGGTTTTTACGTACGCGTAGTTGTCTGTTTGTTGGATTTTGCCTTTAGTTTTTGGATTCTGGGAACCCGTGGTTCCCATGAATACTCGTCGTCTCCATTTATGCAATAAATGATCGACGTTTAGAGCAGTCGTCGTTTATTCCTCTCGATGTTAGGGTTTTAACTTAGCTTTTTGTCCTTTATTTGTCAGAACAATGACTCAAAACTCTAGCAGTCGAGAGGATTCTTCTTCTGTTGTTCGCTCTGACCCTCCTTCAGTGGTGGAGATTTCAGGAAGCTCCTCGTCGTCTAGTGTCGGCTCTTACCCTAGTTATATCGAAGACGTCGAGGGAAGATTCGAGCCGATCGATGACTTTAGGAACGAGTTCGCCAGATTTGAAGAGCTGGTGGACCGAAGGATCGAGCAGATCCCTTTTACCGGGGCCAGTGTTAGCGGGGTGGAGGCTGCGACGGTAAACGCCCCTCTGGCCGCTATGAGTGGTGACCCGGATAGACCTCCCTTCACAGCCGACGACGTACCGTCGAGGGTCCGGAATAAGGACATTATCCGGGCTGTGAAGGAAGGAAGTATCGACGGGAGGTGGTTCGAGTACCTCCTCCCTGATAAACATTTCAGGACCAGCATGCCGCCGACTGGGTACCTTCCAGTTTACACAAGGGCGGTAACGGCGGGGATGACTCTTCCGATTCATCCCTTCGTTAAGGAGTACTGCCATTTCTATGGCATCTCTCCTGCCCGGCTGGCGCCGAACTTCTGGTACTGCTTCGCAGGGGCCTGGGTCCTGTGGCATCAGAAGTTCGACATGGAACTCCCATTTGAGGAGTTCTGTTTCATGTACAAGTTATGCCATATCACCAATTGCGACGGGTGGTATTTCTTGAGCGGTCATGGGAGAGCCCCGCCACGACTCGGGAAGCTCATTTTGGGCATCCCCTCGTCGTCTCACGGGTGGAAGCCCATGTTCTTCATGATTCGGGGGCTATTCAACTTTCACCCCAATGACCGCCGTCCTCACCGAAGGCTGATTCAGTCGTCGTTTGGGGAGATGAGTAAGTCTGTAGATTGCGTTTTTAAGGTGACTTGTCCTTCTTTTCTCTTTTGTACTGACGACGCGCCTTCCATTGTGTAGTTAACCACGACCGGCCGAAGTTCTCAGCAAATAGCTTAGAGAGGATCGAGGAAGCTTTCTCCTTTCCCTCGGAGGCTCGCCATATCGGAAACCTCCTTACTGAGGAGAACCTCCGAGCGTCCGGCTTGATCCTCGATCTCCCCGACCCCTCTGATTTAGACGCCGTCCGTGAATATTTTCATCTTAACGACGAAGGTAACTCCTTCTCTCGACGCCTCCCTTCTCGGTTTTTTTTTTTTTTTTTTTTAACGTAATTATCTTCTTATTCTCATCGTCAGAGATGGCTTCTCTGAGGATCCAACTTCCTGGGGCCCCACAGCCGACGCCAAGCCCTCGGCAAGCGCCGAGTGTATAGGCGTCGAGAGAACAGGCGCCACCCGCCGCGCAGCCCCCGCCGAGCCATCAATCCTCGGCTAAGGGGAGGGAGACATCCAGCTCGTCCCGCCCTGCCTCAAAGCGGCAGAAGGGCAAGAGCAGGAACAAGAGGCAACGCACCGAAGCCTCGGCGGACGTTGCTGCATCGACTGGGAAAGGATGGACGCCGGCGGTACCCATCCCGGATGTTTCCGTCACCCCGGGCCCAAGGGAACGTATAATGATCCCCGGGGGGAAGGTCCTGGATCTCTCTGACGCCGAGGTTGAGGCGATGCTGAGACTCCCGCCTCGTTTTTCCCTTGTCTTCCAGGCGCTGTATGAGTTCTGTCTCGAGCCGCACTGGGTTGCCGCCTCCCAGTCCTCCATGGTCGACCGGCAAAGGAAGCAGATTTCCTTTCAGATCCATGTAAGTATGCACACATTTTTCTGAAAGTAGATTATTTGGCGTTTGGTCCTAACTCCTTGTGATTTTTTCAGAGCCTGGTCCTCTCTATCCTCAACCTTCTTGACCTTGTTAAGGTCAAGGAGCGCCAGGAGGCGATGAATGGGCTGGAGGCCGAGTTGAAGTCCCTTATTGACGAGGCCAACAAAAAGAGGGATGAGGCCTGTGATGAGAGGAATTTGGCAGCGGCCCAGTTGCTAAGTTTGGAGGGTGAGTTTGCCAAGCTAAAGGCCAAGAAAGAAAACCTCACCCGGCAACTGGAGTCGTCCGAGAAAAAGCTGGTCGCGGCTCTTGTCGATGTCGAGAATCGCTACCGCGAGGGTAAAGCTGACGAGAAGCTTGACGCTGAAGCTGCTTTTAATGCTTGACGGGCGGAGATGCTTGAGGAGTTCAAGGTCTCTCAGGAGTTCCTCGACATCCGCAACAAGGACTTCATGTCGGCGGGTGATCAAATCGTTGATTTGATTAAGAAGGAGCGTCCTGAGTGGGATTTGAGCTTTCTCTACAACTCCTCTACTCCGGCCGTCAACGAAGAGATGCTTCCTCCTGCGGAAGGCGGTGATGAGCCAGCAGCCAGTGGCGATGAAGGTGGCGACGAGGCTTGAGGAGCTGTTCTTCGCCGTTATCGATCCTCCTTTCTCTTTTTGTAATTAATTTTCTTTTCAGACAATTTTATTATCTGTATCTCAATATTTATATTTTTTATAATGGCAATGGTTTTTTTTTTGATTTCATACCTTGATTATTGATCGTTCTTTATTTTCTTCCCGTTTCTTTAGAAAATTCCTCAGAATTTGTTGAGTGTTGTCTTTCCTCTTTGGAGGATCTGACGTCGAGCTCATTCTGTAGGATCGTCGTCTTAGGAAATTCCTTAGAATTTCGCTAAGTGTTGAGTCTTTCCTCCTTGGAGGATTCTGACGTCGAAGTCACCCCTTAGGGTCGTCGTCTTAGGAAATTCCTTGGAATTTCACTAAGTGTTGCGTCTTTATTTTCCCCTATGTTGGTTAAATACACCCTTGGGTTTTCTTTCAAGCAAACACGTTATTATGGGATCAATCTATCTCATGCTGCAAAACACATCAATTTATTTCATTTGTAAAAAATGTACAAACATAAAATGTGTAAACAACTTCATACGCTATTGGTAGTATATTTTTAGCTGCTCGGCGTTCCACGGGTGTTGAACCTTTCTGCCGTCGAGGCTTTCTAAGACGTATGTGCCGGGTCGCAGCGCTTCTCTTATGCGGTAGGGTCCTTCCCAAGTTGGGCCTAGGGGACCAGTATTCTTAGGTTTTGTGCTCTGCGTTACCCTTTTTAATACTAGGTCTCCTGGGATGAACCTTCTTTGCCGAACCTTCTTGTTATAGTATCACGCCGTTCGTTGTTGATAAGCGGCGAGACGTAATTGGGAGTTGAGTCGTTTTTCCTCCAGCAAGTCGAGTTCTCCATTTAGACCCTCTGCGTTATCCTCGTCGTTGTGAACAACGGTTCTTAGGGTCGGCGTCTCGATTTCTATAGGAAGTACAGCCTCAACGCCATATGCCGTGGAGAAAGGGGTTTCTCCTGTTGTAGTTCGGCTCATCATTCTATATGCCCACAAAACTTTGGGAAGCTCCTCAGCCCATCTTCCTTTCAGGTCATCAAGTCTTTTCTTGAGAGTATATTTAAGTATTTTGTTGACTGCTTCGACCTGTCCATTTGACTATGGATGAATTGGCGCCGAGAAGTCCTTCTGGATGCCCAAACCTTCGCAGAATTTGCGTGTTGCAGCATTGTCAAACTACTTTCCGTTGTCGGAGACTATCGAGTGGGGAACCCCAAACCTGCACACAATATGGTCCCATAGGAATTTAGTGCAGGCTGCTTCGGTTGTTGTAGTTAAGGCCTTGGCTTCTGCCCACTTTGTGTAGTAGTCTACCGCTACAATTGCGAACCTCAACCCCCAGGTGCGAGGTGCAATGGTCCGATTAGGTCGATCCCCCATTTGGCGAAGGGCCATGGACTGAGAATGGAGGTCAGTTTCTCCGGGGGTGCTCGTGGAATTGTGGCATACCTCTGGCATTTATCGCATCGCCTGACATATTGAAATGCGTCTTTTTTTAGCGTGGGCCAGTAGTATCCTTGCCTTAAGACCTTTAGCGCTAAAGATTGTCCTCCGGTATGATTGCCACAGACCCCTTCGTGTATTTCCTGGAGGACCTTATGGGCTTCGTCGTCGTCCAAGCACCGTTGTAGGGTTGTTGAATAGCCTCGGCGGTAGAGCAGGCCATCGTATAATAAATACCTGGCGGCTCTATACCTGATTCGTCGGGCCTCAACTTTATCATTCGGCAGCTAAACGTCCATTAGGTATTGAATGAGGGGAGTCATCCAATTTTCTCCTTCTTGGACATTGAGTGTCTGCGCAAGTTCTTCTATGGTTGGTTGCTCTAGCTCTTCAATGGGCACGACGCCTAGTGTGTCTGCATCCCTCGACGTTGCTAGTTTTGCCAGCGCATCTGCGTTTGCATTCTCGCTGCGAGGGATCTGGAATATTTCGTATTTTTTGTATTTGACGAGCTCCTCCTTCGTCTTCCTGAGATAGGCCCCCATCTTCTCGCCGCGTGCTTGGTATTCTTCCTTGACCTGGGCGACGACTAACTGGGAGTCACTGTAGATGCTGATCCTCTCGACTTTTAAGTGTTTTGCTAAGCGTAGTCCGACAATCAAGGCTTCGTATTCTGCTTCATTGTTTGAAGCCTTAAATTTAAACCGTACCGCTGAGGTAATTTTGTGGCCTTCGGGACTGATCAAAAGAACGCCAGCCCCTGATCCGTTTTCGCTCGACGCCCCATCTACGTAAAGCTTCCATGTCGTATTATTGGCTTCTTCAGATGAGGTGGAAGCTGGTCTGTGAGAAAACTCAGCCAGGAAGTCGGCGAGAGCTTGACCTTTAATGGCGGTTCTTGGCATGTACTTTATGTCGAACTGGCTTAGCTTTACTGACCACTTGAGAAGTCGTCCTGAGGTCTCAGGTTTTTGTAAGGCTTGTCTCAGCGGGTGGTTTGTGACAACTCGTATTATGTGGGATTGGAAGTAGTGCCGGAGTTTCCTCGAGGCGATCATCAAGGCGAGAGCTAAACGCTCCATTTCGCTGTATCTTGACTCGGCATCGAGGAGCCGTTTGCTGACATAGTAGATTGGTAATTGCACTTTCCCCTCTTCCCTTATAAGTACGGAGCTCACGGCGTACTGAGATACAGAGAGATATAGGCTAAGCTCCTCGTCTGCGTTTGGTTTGGACAAGATTGGGGGCTTGCCCAAATGTTCTTTCAGCCTTTGAAAAGCTTCCTCGCACTGTGGTGTCCATTCAAAGTGCTTATTTCCTTTCAGCGCGTCGAAGAAAGGGACACATTTGTCCGTGGCCTTCGATATGAATCTATTCAGGGCGGCGACGCAACCTGTCAACCTCAGTACTTCTTTTGGTTTGGTTGGTGACCGCATATCCTGCAAGGCTTTGATCTTCTCTGGGTTGGCCTCGATTCCTCGGCTACTGACCATGAAACCGAGGAATTTACCCGATCCGACTCCGAAGGCACATTTCCGGGGATTGAGCTTCATGTGGTATTTTCTCAATATACCAAACATCTCTCCCAGATGGTCGACGTGATGGCTAGCCTTGGCGCTTTTCACGAGCATGTCGTCGACATAGACCTCCATTGTTTTGCCGATTTGTTGAGCGAACATCTTGTTTACTAACCTTTGATAGGTTGCCCCTGCGTTTTTTAGGCCGAAGGGCATGACTTTGTAGCAGTAAAGGCCCCTATCGGTTATGAAAGATGTGTGCTCCTCGTCGGCTGGATTCATGGGGATCTGATTGTACCCGGAATAAGCGTCCATAAAGCTCAGCATCTCATGTCCCGCCGTGGCGTCGACCATTTAGTCTACCCAAGGAAGCGGGAAGCCGTCTTTTGGGCATGCTTTGTTGAGGTCGCTGAAGTCGACGCAAGTTCTCCAGTTCCCGTTGGGTTTGATTACCAGAACTGGATTTGATATCCATCGTGGGTAGTGCGCCTCTCTGATGAAGCCATTCTTAATCAACTTGTCGACCTCTTCCTTCAGCGCTTCATATCTCTCCGGGTTCATCGGTTGGCGTCTTTGGCGTTTGGGAGGATATGTGGGGTCGACGTTTAAAGAGTGGCATATTACCTCGGCGTCGATCCCTTCCATGTCGGAATGGTTCCAGGCGAAGACATCCATGTTCTACTTAAGGAATCTCTCTACCTCGCTTTTGAGGGATGGAGTCAAGTCCGAGCCTATCTTCAGTATTTTGATGCCCCCATTGTGGCCAATCTTGATTTCTTCTAACTGCTCGATGGGCTGGGACCAAGTAACCTCCTCTTGAACTCTGGGGTCTATGTATTCGATGAGGCCTTGTTGAACCATTCTCATTTCTTGTCTTCCCGGCTGGTCATACCCTCGCAGGGCATCGGAGTACGCAACCTTGGCCTCATATTGATTGCTCTTAATTTCCCCTACGCCATTCGGGGTGGGGAATTTAATCTTTTGGTGGTAAATGGAAGTTACCGCCCTCAAGGCCTGGAGGGTTGGTCTCCCGATGACCGCGTTGTATTGGGAGCCTCCTTTGATTACCACGAAGTTGGCCATTGTTGTTGCTTGCCGGGGCTTTTCTCCGGCAGTTATCGGTAGCCGGATAGTTCCTTGAGGGATGACGGAGTCCCCGGTGAACTCGTATAGTGGCCTGGTAGTCCGCTCCAACTGCTCCTTAGGAATCCCCATTTTGTCTAAGCAGTCGGAATATAAGAGGTCCACCGAGCTCCCGTTGTCTACCAGAATCCGGCACACGGTATGGTTCCCGATCACGGCTTCCACTACCAGTGCGTCGTTGTGGGGGAAGTGAACTCCACTGGCGTCATCCTCGTTGAAGGCCACATCAGTGTGGCTGTGCCTCGGGGCTTTGGCGGCGGAGACATTCCAAAACCACTCCTGGTAGACCCCTTTGGCCTCGTGGGCGTAGTCCTTTTGCGACCTCTGAGTGTCTCCTCCTATGTATGGGCCGTCGAGGACTGTTCGAATGACGCCGACAGGCTCCCGATCTTCTGGTCGGTGGTTTTCCTCTCGGCGTCGACCGTCGTTGTGCCCGCCATGGCCGTCGTTACGGGGCCTTCGATCAGCCCTGAATTCCTGCAGCCTTCCCTCGCGGATTATTCTCTCGACTTCATCCTTGAGGTCGGCGCAGTCATTGGTATGGTGGCCGACCTCGCCGTGGAACTGCTGAAATTTCCTTTGGTTCCTTGAGTAGGTCGACTTCATTGGCTCAGGCCGGCGTAGTATGTTTCAGCGGCCTATCTGGTTGAATATTTCCTCGGCCCCTCTGCCGTTAGTTCATGGTAGGTGTCGTATTTTTGAACGGTAGAGGCCTGCGGGATCCTCCTGCATCTCGGCTTCTTGGCCTCCGATGTTCTTTGTGTCGAGGCTGGTGGCTTGTCGCCGCTTCCTTCCCCTCGACGTTTCCTCCCGTCTTGCCTTGGTGGCGCCGACCCTTGCTCGATCCCCTTACCTTGTTGGATGCGTGATCGGGGTCATTAGCGTCTGCCTCTTCCCGTTGATGTATCCTTGCGCCCGTGCAAGAACTCTTTGTAATAACTAGGCGGGGTTTTCGGTTCAGCTCCCTTTTGAAAGGAGTCGTCTTCTTTATGCTTGACAAGGCCCCCATCAGGGCTTCCCTGTCGGTGATATCCATCGCCGCGCACGGCCTCTCCGTGCACTGGCAAGCCAATCCCTCAACGTCTCGTTTGGCTTCGCTATATTGTTGTCGGGTTTTGTTTTGGGGGTACGTGATTTAACCCCTATGAATTGAGAGAAAACGCCTCCTTTAACTCATCCCAGCTGGAGATAGAGTTTGGTTTCAGCGTCCGGAACCATCGTCGGGCAGAGTCGGTCAGGTGGTTCCGGAAGGCTCGGCACATGATCTCCTCGGCGTAGCCGTGCAAGAGCATGTGTCCCGTGTACATCTCCAAATGGTCGTCGGGATCTCCTCATCCGTCCTAGGGTGGGATCGACGGCGACTTATACTTATCAGGGAGGGGGAGTGCCATGATCTCCGCAGTAAACTGGTGGTCGTGAGTGCGGTTGGGCGTAATGTCAACGTTCACCACCTCGGCCACCCGCCCGATGTTCTTTTTCAGTCCCGTAACATCCCCGGTCAGTCTCCTTTCCAGGTTGGCCATGCGTTCCATGATGGTCCGTGATAAATGCGCAAATTTGCACTTTTAATGTTCATAATTGTCAAATTATTTTATCACATTTGTGATTTTAATTTTAAATATTTCTAAATTTAGAGGATTTAATTTTCAGCAGATTTATTTTATTTTTCAGGTTTTTAAAGAAAACAATTTAATTTGGGCTAGTTTACTAAGCATAACCCAAAAGTTGAACCCAAAGCAAGCCCAAATTCGGCCCATCAGAAGCCCATCAGCCATCCGCGAGCCGAGCCGACTGGAGCCGAGCCGCCGCCTCCTCACCAAGCCGCCACGTGTCGATCTCTCGCGCATCCGCACCCGGTGGGCCCCATCTCCACACCCCCCACGCGTTTGGCGCGCACGGTCTTCCTCCCCGGCGAGTTCCTCTACACGCGCGTTAGGGCGCTTTTCACTTCTCTCCTTTGGGCCCCAGTGTGTTGAAGCTTCCAATCGGCGTTAGCAGCGTGTCTCCAACGGAAACAAATGTCGACCGTTTTCTTCTCCGCGTGGGTCCCGCGCGCTCCTCTTTCCCAATGACCGTCCGCCACGTGTCGCGAGCTGAAACTTCTGTCGGCCACTTTTCTTCTCCGCCAATCATTGCGCGCCACGTGTCCTAGTCTTTTGCTCTTCCGTTTTCTAGCCGTTTGTGTCCGTTGGAGTGCAATGCCTGACTTTCTTCTTCAGCCTCAAACGTTTCTATGGTTAATTATTCATTAAGTTTTAGTTTTTATCATCTCAATTAATCATTAGTAAATTTTAATTAATTTTAGAACGTTTGTTTGTTTTTTTGTTGCGGATTGTAGCCTTTGGCATGGCCCAGAAACATTATAAATAGGGCCATGTCAAGGTGTTTAGGGGTTGAACTTTTAGTCAAAATTGTGACACATTTTTCTCTTGTTGGTGAGGTTAGAGAGGAATCTATATGTGAAGTGATCTTGAGTGGATTTTGATTCTCAATTTGTTCTCTAAAGTTTATATATTTGAGTGATTAATTTTCTTCTATCTTCTTCTAATTTCTCATATCAACATATTTTATTGTCAACTTTTATATAAATCTAGTCACGCTCTTTTTATGTGATTGTTGCATGATACCATATATTGATAGATATTATTTTATGAGTAGTCTTTTACTGCATTATTGCCAATGGTATATTGTCGCTCTTAGATTTCTCATAAGATAATTTTTCCTAGTTCTAAACGTAAGAATTTTATTCACTCGAATACATTTTAATTCACATGTTCTTCAAATATATATTTTCCGATTGTTAGTTTGGGATGTGAAACTTTCAATTGAGTAATCTTGAAGATCAAAATCCATTCAGGTGAACGAATCATATAGGGGAATCTCGACGCCTTACCGGTTTTAAATATAATTTTCTCCTATATTTTTCTTATGCTTAAACTTCTCAACAAAAATTCCATTCTTTTTTTTATTTTGATTTTGTTATTCATCTTGTTGAGTCGTATGGGATATGTTGGGCTCTCCTCTATGTTTTGGGCCTTTATTGGCTTAGTTGGGCTTATTGTTTAGTTTGTTTATTTTGAAAGTGTCAAGTCAAAACTTACGTTTTGAAAGCGGGATATTAGTTCTTTATGAAATGTAATTTCAAATTAAATGGAGAAGATCCGCAAAAAAATAAAGTTAGGCTTTCGAATTTGTTGGGCTCTTTTTAAAAGAAGAAATCAGCTTCATTAAGATAAGGCTCTGAGGATTTCGTGGAGCAGATCAAGATTTTGTGGAGCAGATCAAGACTATGTTGCGATTCTGATTTTAAACAGGATTTGAAACTGAAAAAACAAATATCTGTTATAGATTTTGTTTTAGTTTGATAAGAGGTGTATTTAAAACCGTATCTCTTAATGGATTGGTGGTGAAGATCAAGATATTATCTTTAAAGAGATTGGAGTGCTGAGAATCTGGGTTAAAGGGAATAACTACTGGAATATGCGAAGCAGATTACGTGCTTTGAATTTTGAGCTGATAACTGTCTTATCTGAATTCTGATTACGTGATGATTCGGATTTTGAAACCAGATCGGTTTATAAAAGCTTGATACGCGAGGTATCGGTATGGACTGAAACTCCAAAAAAAGCACAGTGTGCACAAGTTAAAGAGTGAGAGCATTCATCGATTTTGATCTTTGAGAGATGATTTTGTGAGCTTTCGGGAGAAGGCGTTTTGAAGACGCAGTGGTGCTCGCCAAGCTAGCCACTTAGGATGTTAGACACAACAAGGTCGATAGTCAAGAGGGAGTCTTGAGTTGGTTAAGTCCGATTGGTGTGTCGTAACTTTTTACCTATTAGTGGATTGCTTGATGCAATTTGGCCCGTGGATGTAAGTCGGTTTGATGAACCACGTTTAATCATTGAGTGATATTTACTTTGCTTTTGTGTTTTGCTTTGGTAATCATTAATCATTTTATAAGAAAACACGGTAATAGCAAACAACCCGGTTCTAACAATTGGTATCGGAGAGGGTCACAAACTCATGTGTTTGTGAGATCTTGGCATAACCGGTTGATGCTTGTCTCAAGCAATGTATTCGGCTTTATTTCCGTGTCAAAGCCACCACTCTTGGATGAATCCAATTATTCGTATTGGAAGGCCATAATGAGAGCTTTCATTAAAGCCATTGATGAACGAGCTTGGAGATCGATCTTGACGGGATGGGAGCATCCAACAACAACGATACACCAAAGAACAAAGTCACCTTAAAACCCGAAAGAGAAGTGGTCGACGGATGAAGATCGCCTAGCGAATTACAACTCGAAAGCACTCAATGCTATTTTTAATGTTTGAGATATGAATCGGTTCAAACCGATCTCTACATGCGAATCGACCAAAGAGGCGTGGGAGATACTTCAAGTTGCTCATGAAGGTACCTTTGTAAAGATCTCTAAACTTCAAATTCTTACCACCAGGTTTGAACAATTAAAAATGCATGAGGATGAGTGTATTGCCGATTTTAATTCAAAATTATGCGACATTGCTAATGAATCTTTTGCTCTTGGAGAAGTATTCGGATGCAAAATTAAGAAAGACTCTCGGATCACTACGAGAGGTTTGCATACAAGGTTCTTTGCTATAGAAGAGGCTAAGGATGTTGACTCAATGAAACTTGATGAACTCATGGGTTCTCTTCGTACTTTCGAATTGAAATTTAAGAAGGACAAGAAGGAGAATGGAATGGCTTTTCGATCCGGAGTAGAATCACAGAGCAATCAAGAGGAATCAAGATGAAGGAGAACTAGAAGAATCTCTGCGCGTCTCACAAATAACTTCAAGAAGATTTTGAAGAAGTAAGGGAAATTTCAAAGATTTCTCTAAACTGGGAAACAGAGATTTAATTCTCGTGGTTCAAAACAAACCGATTTCGTATAAGAAGGGAAGAGGAATTCAATGCAGAGTGTGATGGATATGGTCATATACAAGCGGAGTGTGCAAACACCTTGAAGAAAAAGAAGAATAAGGCCATGAAGTCCACATGGAGTGATGATGAAAGTTCCAATGCAAGTCAAGATGAGGATGAAGAGCACAACAATAATTTTGTTGCATTCAACGTGACTTTTCCAATTACCACCAATCTCATATTCATGAAGGATGTTTTGTTCAAATATGATACTTATATACAGACGGTGAGGAGGAAGACATTGATATTGAAGAGGTCCGAGAAGCATATGAAAAAATGTATTCCAAGTGGACGGTGGTTTGCAAGGTCAATATTTCCTTAGAAGAGCAAGTTAAAAGCCTTAACAAGGAAAAGGAAGAACTCCGGCTATAGTGACCAAATACGAGTCTTTCTCTTAAAATGGATCTTACAGAACAAGACTGGAGCTAGAGCGAACTCAAAGAAACCTAAGGTTCTTTGAACTCTTAAATTGGACCATCTTTTATCTCAACAAAGAACAAGTAGCGATCACAATTTCTTGGTTACATGGGTGAGAGTTCGGTAGAAAATTGGCATTTGTGAAGGCCACAAACAAGTCGGATGTCACCATGAGCTTTTAAGGAACGGCCAGGTATGAAATCATCACAAATTTCTTTTACAAAACGCATAGCGTAAGCACTTTGTTCCTATCTCATCATTCATTTCTGTTATAAGTATCAAAATGCCTTGAATAGAGGAATGCGGTTTATCCACCTAATGATAGAAAAACAAGAAAACTTTGGGTTAGAAAACACGATATGCTCACAACTTCTTTCCTCATCGCTTTGTGCCCTCTTCCTCGGCCGTTGATCCTCCGTTTGATCTGTTCTTGATTTGTAATTTTCGATTCCAATAGTTTATGGTCTATTTTGGACTTTGGCTTTTTGTTTATCAAACTTAGGGGAGAGTAATTGTCTTGACACTTTGCTTTGTTTTGAGTACCAAAGATGTAGAGTTGTATAATTTTGCCAAACTAAGCCAAAGGGAGATTGTTGAGTCGTATGGGATATGTTGGGCTCTCCTCATGTTTTGGGCCTTTATTGGCTTAGTTGGGCTTATTGTTTAGTTTGTTTATTTTGAAAGTGTCAAGTCAAAACTTACGTTTTGAAAGCAATATTAGTTCTTTCAAATGTAATTTCAAATTCGTGGAGAAAGATCCAAAAATCAAGTTAGGCTTTCAATTTGTTGGGCTCTTTTTAAAAGAAGAAATCGCCTTCATTAAGATAAGGCTCGAGGATTTCGTGGAGCGGATCAAGATTTTGTGGAGCGATCAAGACTATGTTGCGATTCTATTTTAAACAGATTTGAAACCCGAAAAACAAATATCTTTATAGATTTTGTTTTAGTTTGATAAGAGGTGTATTTAAAACCGTATCTCTTAATGGATTGGTGGTGAAGATCAAGATATTATCTTTAAAGAGATTGAGTCTTTGAGAATTTAAAGGGAATAACTCTTTGGAATATCTTGGGCGATTACGTGCTTTGAATTTTGAGTGATAACTGTCTTTATCTCAAATTACTGATTACGTGATGATTCGGATTTTGAAACCGGATCGGTTTATAAAAGCTTGATACGCGAGGTATCGGTATGGACCTCCGAAAAAGCACAAGCAGCACAAGTTAAAGAGTGAGAGCATTCATCGATTTTGATCTTTGAGAGATGATTTTGTGAGCTTTCGGGAGAAGGCGTTTTGAAGACAGTGGTGCTCGCCAAGCTAGCCACTTAGGATGTTAGACACAACAAGGATAGTCAAGAGGAGTCTTGAGTTGGTTAAGTCCGATTGGTGTCTCGTAACTTTTACCTATTAGTGGATTGCTTGATGCCTGGGCGTGGCCCCGTGGATGTAAGTCGGTTTGACTGAACCACGTTTAATCATTGAGTGATATTTACTTTGCTTTTGTGTTTTGCTTTGGTAATCATTAATCATTTTATAAGAAAACACGGTAATAGCAAACAACCGGTTCTAACACATCTCTTAACGCTTTTTATTTGCTAATCTTTTCTTGTTTAATTTGTCACCTCCTTGTGGATACGACCGCCCTAACTGTGCTACCGCGACCGCTTTATTTTCGACACGTTTGGGCGTGTCGATCAGTTCTTCCGAGGCGGCTTTAACCAGCAGCTCCGGTGCTTCCGAATTTGACGATGGGTCCACCCTGGCCGGCCGCCCGCTGTACTGATCCCGAGTCTCCCGGCAGGTTTCCTTCCGGATTTTGGGGTAGCTCCTCGATGGCTTGGATCCCAGCAACTCTCAACCGGCTGCCCGAAGAGTGGGTGGGCCGAGGCATGGGAAGGCCCTGGCGGTGCTCGCTCTCCCCGGTCCCTTCTTGGACGTGTGGACGTTCACCGCGATTTGATTTTCCATTACGACGGGTCCTTGTGGTCTCGGGGCATCTTCTAACGGTGGCATGGAGTTCCTTCCATCCAGTCGCTCCACCACGGTCACTAGCCCACGCACTAGGTCGGTTGGGGCAGTTATCTGTAACACCCTGAAGAATTAATTGAGATTAATTAAGGTAATTAAGATTATTAGTGTGCCTAATCTGATTTAATTAATTGAGTTTAAATGATTCCAAGGTATTTAAATTATTTACAGTAATTTATTTAATCCAGAAGTGTGTATGGGCGCATTTCTGGACTGTTATATTTTACACGTAATTTTCTTTTCATTTTCCTTTTTCTTTTCTTTTCCCTTTTTCTTTTCTTTTCTTTCTTTTCTTCTTTTTCTCCCGTCAAAACTCTCTCTCTTTTCACTTTCACTCTCCCGTGCCCTCTCTCCTCTCTCTCTTTCCATTTTGTCTCAAATCAAGACCGGATTCAAACCAAGAGTGATTTCAAAGAGTTTTCAACATCAAGAGAAGGATTCAAGGTAAGATTACTTGAAAAGAACCTCTCTTGGATTTCAAGTTTTTCGGTTTAAAACTCATTTTTGGTTCAAAACGGATTTTGATGGATTTTGAGTGAAACTAGGGTAGAAATTGGAGATCTTGGGTTCTTTGGACTTGTTTTAGGACCTAGAACCCAGATCTAGTGGTTGTCCCTTGAGATTTTGTGATTTGGGACTGGATTTGCAGGGATCTTGGGTGATTTCCGCGATTTTTCGCGAATCGAAATGTCCACCGGCACGACCGCATCGGGTCGACCGGACTTCGTTGAGGCCACCGGCCGACGGACCGATCGATCGGAGTGCACACCACCGGCCGACCGGTGGTGATGCACTCCTCTCTCTCGTCGCCGACCGGTGTACACGGGGTTTGACCCTGTTTGGCCTGAAATTGTCGTTTTGACCCTTTTTTTGGGAGAACCCAAATTAGCTTCATTGGGGACTTGGGATGAAAGGATTAGTATCCTTAATCCCCGATTTGATATTTAAAACCCTTGGAATGGAATTTGAACATGAAAAATTGATTGGGGCACACTAATTGGAAAATCTTGGAACATGATTGAGATTGGATTACTTTAGGACCGAGGATTGATCCTAAGGTGTTATCTTGTATCGATTAACTCTTTGTGGATCCAGGACTCAAGGGGCTTGAGGAAGCGGAAGCCGGAAAAGGGCAACGCTAGTCCTGTGTTTGATTGTGCGAGGTAGGATTTCTATCCCTTTTCCTTGTGAGCCTGTTTTCAAAGAAGATTTTGGCCTTGAAAATGTTTTAAAAGAAAGGGATTGATTTGCGAAAAAAAAAATGTTTTAAAAACCATGGCTTTTTAGTTTATGGAAATCCTTGGTTTGTCCCTGTCCCAGGGAATCCATAGCTTGTCTAGTCATGGAACCTCATGGCTTGTTCACCATGGGGCCCATGCTTGAGTAGTTCGTGGGGTCATATGAACGATTTCATAATGTTAAACGGATGATTTCTTAAGATAAGAGATCTTGTGAACTGGTAATAGAGTCTATTGTCAGAAGCCTAGATAGGATGCGGAGAGTGCATCCTCGGGGCCAGAACCCGAAACCGGTCCGGTAGGCGAGGCACTTGGTGAGGTGAGTAATTTGTACTAATTACTCACTGAAGCCTGTAAAACGGTTAGTTTTGATATATATTTCCTTTGAGAAAAAGGATGTGAGGTTCCGGCTGTTCCGTCGGGACTGAATGTCTTATTTTATTTATTTATTCTTTACGCACTCTTTTAATTTAAGCATTTTAAATTATATCCTACTGGGCCTTTCGCTCATGTTTCAAATGTTTAAACCCCTCCCAGGAGATTCGAGGAGTGGTGCATCGTAGCTGAGTCGTGCTACAGATCGAGCAAGTGAGGATCGAGTTCATCCTCTGAGTTAAAGTGTAAGGAATATGTAAGAACTTGTAATAAATGATATTTGGATTTACTAGACTGTGGATGATGTCTATTGTAATGATTATTTACGTAAGCATGTATGTACGATACTGTATGTCCTGTGGGGTGGAGCCCTGTGTGTCAGAGGCTCCTGGATTATATTATTTATTTATTTATTTTAATGCAGTCAGGTGGGGTCCGGTTGGGGAATTCCGCTTTATTAATCCCTAATCGAGCTCCACGTCACCCACCCCGTTTGGGGGCGGAAACAGGAACGAGCGACCGGCTGGGGATCGGAAACAGGAATATTTTCGGGAATTCAGGCGAGCGCCTATCCCCTCGTTTAATAGTGAGGGAGGACCCCAGGAAGCTGAGTTTTGGATTGACTCCATAGTTAAGCACTTGAGTACTATGGGAGTTCCAAATGAATACTGGGTGGAATTTGCGGTGTACAAGATGGAAGGGTTAGCAAACACTTGGTGGAAACAGGTCAAGAG
The DNA here is from genome assembly GCA_012066045.3 of Morus alba. Classification (NCBI taxonomy): domain Eukaryota; kingdom Viridiplantae; phylum Streptophyta; class Magnoliopsida; order Rosales; family Moraceae; genus Morus; species Morus alba. The sequence continues at coordinate 12,147,457 of CP050234.2, forward strand.
GAGGATGGATGTCACAGGAATGACCTGGGAACAGTTCGAGGTGATGTTCAATGATCAGTACTTCCCTCCGAGTTACCGGGAAGAAAAGGCACTGGAATTCATGTCGCTGCGGCAAGGTGACATGTCTGTGAGGGAATATGAGGCTAGGTTTAATGACCTATCCCGGTTTGCGCCATCTCTAGTGGAGTCTGAAGACATGAAATGTCTCAAGTTTGAGGGGGGCCTCAAGAACTCTGTGAGGAGATCCTTGGTGGCTCTAAGACTTGGAACTTCCGGGATTTGGTAGCCGCTTTGCTACCGGGGTGGAACAGATAACCTCGCCTACCGTCAAAGTAAAGAGGAAGAAGCATGTCGGGTCTCTGCTCTGGTAGACCCTCTGTTTCTGGCAGCCTTCTGCTTTGTGGACCACAGCGAGTGGTAGAAGAAACCGCAATCAAGAAATGACAAGTGGTGGCGGTGAGTTCTTCCGGGAGTGACAAAATGTTCGTGACGGCCCAAGTGTCACCATTGTGGGCAGGTGGGCCATATTAGAGGAATTGTCCTAATCGGCCACCAGCTCAACAAGCCCAAAGTGACGCTCCTATAGCCAAGAGGGGCCGCCACAAGATATGCCGCCATATCGCCCGCAACATATGCCATACCTTCCTGGCCACCTACCAGCCCACCTCAAGATTCACGCTTCCGGCCTCAAGCGCCGAGACCTAAGATAACACCTCCGCCACAACAAGATAGACTTCCGGCCACGTCTAATGTTGGTGACAGAGGAAGGAAAAGTACAGGACAAACACATACCGGCAGAGGCAGCTCGGAGGTCGCACCACCCGAACGCGGTGGTCGAGGGTATGATTCTAATCTCTCATTCTTTTGCTCACGATTATTTGATACAGGTGCCACACACTCGTTTTTATCAAGTTCTTTTGTTCGACTTTGAAACCGAAATCTGAAAACTTAGAAGTCCCGATGACTTTGAACTCCCCACTGGGATGTGTGGAGGTGATGAGTGTGTGTAAGTCGTGTGAAATCACGATCGGTGGTGAGCGATTGAGAGCAGACTTGATTATCCTTCCGATGACCCTGTTTGATGTGGTGCTCGGAATGGATTGGTTGTCAAGGTACGGTGCAATTGTTGATTGCTACCGTAGGAAGGTGACATTGGTGACGGATTCCGGAACCGTAATTGTTTATCAGGCAGAGATGAACCCAGTCCTTGGGGAACGGCTGTTGAAGTACAGCGTTGGGGGACGGAAGAATCTAGCATGTTTTTCCTCCCTTCTTGTCTTAGAAGGTGAATCTGAAGTGAGCGGAGATAGTGCAGGAATCCCTGTGGTGGATGAATTTGCAGATGTATTTCCTGAGGATCTACCTGGTTTGCCACCAGATCGGGAGATTGAATTCTGCATTGATTTGGTTCCGGGAACGGCACCTATTTCCATTCCTCCATACCGGATGGCTCCGGCGGAGATGAAGGAATTGAGAACACAGCTTGGAGAGCTGGCAGAGAAGGGATATATCCAGAATAGTACTTCCCACAGGGTGCACGGTGCTATTTGTGAAGAAGCACGACGGATCTCTTCGGTTGTGCATTGACTACCGATAATTGAACAGAGTAATCATGAAGAACAAGTACCCACCGCCGAGGATCGATGAATTGTTCGATCGGTTGGGTGGATCACGATTCTACTCTAAGATTGATTTGAGGTCCGGGTACCACCAATTGAAAATCGGGGAGGAGGATATTTCGAAGATCTTTTTAACTCGGTATGGGCACTTCGAGTTTCGGTAATGCCGTTTGGGTTGACAAATGCCCTCGCTTTGCATTCATGGATTTGATGAATCGGGTTTTTCGGCCGTACTTGGATCGGTTCGTCATCGTGTTCATTGATGACATCTTGGTGTATTCGAAGACTTGGGAAGAACATCGCGACACCTTAGGATTGTTCTTGGACCCTCCGAGAACATCGGTTGTATGCGAAGAAGGAGAAGTGTGACTTCTGGGTGACGGAGGTAAAGTTCCTTGGCCATGTCATTTTGGACACAAGAATTTACTGCCGATCCTTCTAAGGTCGAGGCGTACTATAGTGGGAAGGCCGAAGAATGTGGCGGAGATTCCGAAGCTTTCTCGGACTCATGAGGGTATTACGGCGTTTTGTAAAGGACTTCTCGAGTATAGCTTTGCACCGATGACTCGGTTGACCAAGAAAGAAGTCGATTCAGGTGGGATCTTTGAATGTGAACATGCCTTTCGAGGGAATTGAAGGTAAGGTTGACAAGTGCACCGATTCTGGCGATTCCTAATACCGAGGAGCCATGCGAGGTGTACTCTGACATACTCGGGGTTGGGCTTGGTTGTGTCTTGATGCAAGGTGGACACGTAGTAGCTTATGCATCTCGCCAACCGAGACCGCCTTGACGAGCGGAACTACCCCACGCATGACTTGGAATTAGCAAAGCATAATATTTGCTCAAGATATGGAGATGTTATCTCTATGGAGCAAGATTTCGTGTCTTCTCGATCATAAGAGTCTCAAGTACTTGTTTACTCGGAAAAGATCTAAACCTCGAGACATGGAGGAGATGGGTAGAGTACATGGAAGATTATGACTTCACCCTGCAAAGATCATCCCGGAAAAGCTAATGTGGTGGCCGATGCCCTTAGCGGAAAAAACGCCGTGGACTCGGCGTCATTAGCTTTGGAGGATTGGAAGAGGACTGAAGTGGTAAGTGAGTATGATCTTCAGTACCATGAGGATTATAACCAGATTGTGTGTTGGGAATAGTGTCCTGAAAGCATGAGATGTAAAAGGATATTTATTATTTATTTAATAAAATAGTTTATTCATCATTTTATGTGCATATATTTATGAATATTTTATGAATATCAAATAAAATTCCTTGATTATTTATGTAACCTTAAACATAGTATATAAGTGTTATATACAAGAGGATAATGTTTAAGGATAATAATCAAAAGTAACTGTTCATAATGAATTTAATTAAAGTTTGGAATCTTTAATTAAAACATTATTAATACATGTCATTCTCATTTAGAATGGAACGGTGTTATCCGCACTGTTAATATGGCGAGATATTGAATGAGTGTATTTCGCATAATGAGATTATGTGGAACATGGACGTAGACACAATATGAATTTCTAATAATTTCCGTTAAGCATAGAAATTCTAATTGAGTCTACCGATGGTCATATATAGAATGATCTTAATCCTGAGTTCTTAACAAACTCCTATTTATGGATTTATGTCTTTTGATTTACTCGGTACGGATTAAAGAGACCCCAATCCTATTCCTTGTATTTTGGAGACATAATGAAATAGGTAGCTGGGAATGTTATTATACGAGATGGAATCCATTCCTTCTTGAAAAGAAGCGATAAATAATTCTCTTGAGTGTTGATTCGGTACTTGGATTAGTAAGAGCGCTCTGGTTCATGAATTTGTTTTATGAATCACTATCCATTAGAGAATCAATGGTACTCAAGGATAAAGATGTAATTAGAGAGGTTAACGGATTCTACCTGACTCTAATTATGAATTATTTATGGAGGATCGATCTATATGCAATGACTATATCAAATGGACACTTCACGGTTTAGAAGTAATTAATGTCTATAATTCCGAGAGTGCAATTCCAAGTTTATAGTGGAGTAACTATTGGAATTAATAGAATTAATTAATTAATTAAAGTGTTTAATTAATTATTAATTTTATTGGAGCTCGTAATTATAGGTCCATTAGTCCCCGTAGTCCTTGTAATTCTACCGACACAAAGGGCAAAATGGGAATTTTAGAATTACGGAATTCTAAAATTAAATACTCAAGAATAATTAATTGAGAATTAATTATTATTTAAATAATGAGATTATTTAAATTTGAATTTGAACATATCTAGATTTATCCATTTAAACTTATTTGATAAGTTGTTCAATTTAGAATTCAAATTAATTTAAGTTTGACTTAAATTCAATTTGAATCAAATTAAAATTGAACTATCTTGGATAATAGATAAAATATCTTCCTTCCTTATCTTATTTAGGTGCCACACAAAAAGGGATAAGGGGAAGGATTTTGTTCCAAAATTCAAAATTGGAGATAAGGATTTGATCCTATTTTGAAGTTTGACTTCTTCTCTTTAAATATGAGATAAATGGAAAATTGTAGGACAATTTTTGACATATTTTCAGCCCTAAGAAAGGTGGTGGCCGAAATTTCTCATAGGGAAAAGAGTGAAAATATTTTTCTCCAAAAATTCCACATCGTGCATGCGTTGGTGTTTGTGGAAATTCGAGTGTTTAAGAAACCGTTTTGTCTCACGTGTGCCCACACACACGCTCGTGGAATCAAGGAATTGACGTGGAAGACTTTGGTGTTCTAAACACAAAAAGCTTGGACCTAGGACTGTTCGTGGTCAAAGAAAATCAAGATATCATCCGAGTCGGCTACAAGGTATTTTTTTCGGTTGATCCTTGAATCTTATAAATTAATGAGATTAATTTATTGGTGCATAAATTAATATAATCTATAGAGTATCTCAAAAGTTTTATGAAAATTTTTGTTATACACGATCCGCCTTTCCGCTGCGTTTCCGTTTCCACGAATTCGATTCGGCAACCAACAATTGGTATCGGAGCGGTCTATAGATTTATATTAATTTATGCTTCAATTAAATATGTGATATTTAAATATGTATGTATGTGATGAGTAGGCACTTGCATTTATGGATGTTTATTTTTATTCATGATGATGAATATATGGATGATGGATTTGGTCGTTAATTATATGGTTCCATGGATCGGTTATATTCATTCGTTAATAAATTATTTCTAATTTAATTCGGGATTAGAATTATTGTAATTCTAGGATTTGGGTAGAATTAGGGTTTATGATTTTGAATCAAGAAGGAGGCCATGAAGATCATATTTGAAGCTTTCAAAGAAGCCCAGAAACCGCCCGAAAAATTCGAAAATCGCGCCCAGACGCCCCCGACGCCGCCCAGCGCCCAGGACGCTGCCCCAGCGCCGCCAGACGCCGCCCAGCGCGTCCCCTGACGCTGCCCAGCGCGGCCAGGACGCGGCCCAGCGCTGCCCCGACGCGCCCAGGCGCCGCCAGACGCTGCCCAGGCGCGTTGAGGCCGCGCCCAGGCGTGTCCAGGCCGCGCCCCAGCGGCTGCAACACAAGGCCGCCCCAGGCCGCGCCCAGTCATGCCCAAGTTCGGATTTGATCCCGAACGGGGCCCAAGGTTTCAAACCCTGTGAAGCAGTCGACGGGTTCGGAAAAGTTTCGGATCCCAAGGAAGGTGAAACCAACCCGGAGACAAAGAATGAAGCCGAAGAATGAAGAATTCAAGAATCGAAGTCCCGTTGATGTAACGGAAGAATATAATTATTGTAATTATTTATTTATTCGATTCGATTGAGTTGTAATTTATTTTTGCATGGGACCCGGTCAAATCCATCTCAATAGTTGATTGCATATATTTATATTTTATGTTGATAATTATATATTATATATGTCCATGCATATAACATGCCATGTAGATATAATGTGCCTACTCATATGTTTTTTATAACATGCCATGCATACACGCCAAGAATTGTTATTATTTATTTTATTTATTATAAAAGGGTTTTAGAAAAATAAAATAAAATAAGAACCATCTTATTTGAAAATTGATTTAATATGATTAAATTGATTTAAGTTGCAAAATTGATTTGCAAAATAATGTTACATGTGAAATTGAATTTAAAAGTTAAATTTTTGAATTTCACATATCCGAAAAAATAAATTGTTTATTTTTCGATTTGAAAATCATGAGATGTTTTTCAAACAAAATACATGTTTGCAAAATAATGAGTGGGAGAGGGTTGTATGACAATACGACCCACCGGTCTCCATCATTAGTTCAACACCGTGAGATTCGAAAAGGGCTTCACGGCGGCACCGATTCCGCACTCCCTACGGAAAGTGTTCTTTCGGATCAATAACAAGGTTGACTTCCTAGCGATAGGATTCAAGGATGTATTTCCGGTTTGACCTACCCTACGGCGGCACTCCGGAGTTAAGTCTGTAGAATCTGAAATGATGGGTTACACTCATGGAGATATAATCAAATTGTTGATTATATTTTTGACCAAAATTAACGATAGTTGATAAATATGAAAATATGAGATATTTTGATTATATTTATTAATTGAGAAGGTCTCGGTTCAATTTGCGATATTTTGACCTACCCTACGGCGGCACTATATTCGTGGTAAATTGAATTATCGTTGGCACCCAAAATTAAAACATGATTTATGTATTTTCATGTGCATCATGCATCATATTTAATTGTGCCAAAATTAACATGCCTTGATATTCATGCACATAAATTGATTAGATGAATATTCTATTTATTCCCAAAGAATATGTCGAATCCCATTATCACACTACTAGCGACTGAAAAATTAGACGGTGATAATTATGCTAAGTGGAAAAGTAACATGAACATACTATTGGTCTCGCGAAGACTATAAGTTTGTCCTAGCGGAGGAATGTCCTCCCGAACCCGCAACAACCGCATCCAAAACCGCAAGGGAGCCTTTTGATCGCTGATCAAGGCCAACAATAAAGCAAAGTGCTTTATGCTTGGCCAAGATGAGCGATATGTGCCGCAAGAAGCATGAGGAGATGGAGACCGCTATGAGATAATGGAGTCTCTAGAAGCCATGTTCGGCGCTCCCTCTGAAAAGGCTCGTTTGGATGCCGTAAGGGATTTCATGAACGACAAGATGAAGAAAGGTTCTTCAGTCAAGGCACATGTTCTGAACATGATTGATCACCTCCACGATACGGAGCTCAATGGTGCCAGAATCGATGAAGCCACCCAAGTTGGCATCATCCTGGAAAGCCTATCCCCTGACTTTCATGAGTTCGTGAACAACTTTGTTATGAACAAAAGGAAGTGCAATCTCACTGAACTCATGAATGACCTGCAAAACTTCGAATCCACTAACAAAAGAAGGGAGGAGAAGCAAATGTTGTAGTTGCAGGAAGTTCTGATAAAAACAAAAGGAAAAACCGAACTGGGAAAAGCTTAAGGAGAAAAAGGAACAAGGTAAATCAGATTTACTAGTTCTTGAAACATGTTTAGTAGAGGTGATACCTCAACCTGGATAATTGATTCGGGAGCAACTAATCATGTTTGTTTTTCTTTGCAAAGTCTTAGTTGTTATAATGAAAGTTAGCCGATGGGGACTACACGATGAAAGTAGGCAATGGCGCAAGAGTTTCGCAAAAGCAAAGGGAGAAGTTAGACTTCGTTTTAGGAAAATAAATTTTTAGTTTTGAACAATGTTTATTTTATTCCGCATATTCGCAGAAAATTGATTTACGTGGCCAAATTATTTGAACAATTATTTAAAGTTTATTTTGATAATGAATTTGTTCATATTTCTAAATGGTTTAAATATTTGTTCGGACGTCTGGATGATGGTTTATATTGTATAAAACCAATCCCTAATTCACCGCTTAACACTTTGAAATGTTCGAGTTGCCGAACCAAAGAATAAAAAGCAAAAGATTTCTCACGAAAAATAACACATATCTCTGGGCACCTTAGACTTGGTCACATTAACCTAAATAGGATTGAAAGACGGTAAAGGATGGTCCTTTGCGTGAGCTAAAAGTTGGCGAGCTTCCATGCAGGAATCTTGTTTGGAAGGTAAAATGACCAAGAGACCTTTTACAACAAAAAAGGAGTAAGAGCTACGTAACCCCTACAAACCGATACATTCAGATGTATGTGGACCGTTAAACGTCCAAGCTAGAGGAGGTTACGAATATTACGTCACCTTTATTGACGACTATTCGAGATATGGTTATGTTTACACGATGCAACGGAAATCAAACTTTTGGAAAGTTTAGAGAATTCCGAGCGTTTGAAAAACAATTAGGTAAACCAATCAAGACACTTCGATCGATCGGGGGTGAATACCGGACCAAGAGTTCCGGGATTTCTTGATTGAAGAAGGTGTGGTATCCCAATTGATCGCACCCGTACACCACAAAGAAATGGTGTGGCCGAAAGGAGAAATCGGACTTTGCTCGACATGATAAGATCAATGTTGAGTTATTCTTCACCGCCTACTTCTTTTTGGGTTATGCCCTAAAACCGCTATGTATATTCTCGAATCTAGTTCCATCTAAATCTATACCTAAGACACCCCTAGAGTTGTGGAATGGTCAAAAACCTAGTTTGAGACACATTCGCATATGGGGAGTCCAAAGACACACGTCTTTGAGGCAAAAGACCGGAAGTTGGAACCAAGGTCAAGTATGCATCTTTGTGGGATACCCACAAGGACAAGAGGAGGACTGCTTTTTTTAGTCAAGCGGATCAAAAGGTGTTTATATCGACAAATGCCACATTTCCGGAGCATGACTATATGATAGATTTCAAGCCCGAAGTAAGATAGTATTAGAAGAGTTACTTTCCGGTGAGATCGGACCACAATCGACAAGAGTTGTCGAACCACTCGAGAAAAGACCACGGTTCCTAATCGGGACTCCAAAGGCACCTCGTCGTAGTGGGAGGGTAAGCACGTTACCCGACCGTTATACCGGGGAAGCCCAAATCGTCACTGCTGATGACGGTAAGGAGGATCCATCGACCTTTAAGGATGCGATGGATGATTCTGATAAGGAAGAATGGCAAGTAGCTATGAAACTCGAGATGGAGTCTATGCACTCTAACTCAGTCTGGCAACTTGTAGATCTACCCGAAGGGGTAAAACCCATTGGATGCAAGTGGATCTTCAAGAGAAAGAGAGGAGCGGATGGAAAAGTAGAGACTTTTAAAGCAAGGCTAGTGGCAAAGGGTTATACCCAAAAGGAGGGAGTTGACTATGAGGAAACTTTCTCGCCGGTAGCCATGCTTAAGTCCATCCGGATACTCCTGGCCATTGCAGCATATTTTGACTATGAGATATGGCAGATGGACGCCAAGACAGCTTTTCTCGAATGGCTATCTTGATGAAACCATCTATATGGATCACCAGAGGGTTACATAGTGGAAAACCAACAGCAGAAAGTCTCGCAAACCGCAAAGGTCCATTTATGGACCAAGCGTGCTTCTAGATCATGGAACATCGGGTTTGATGAGGTCAGAAAGTCTTATGGATTTGATCAAAACATTGATGAACCATGCGCCTACAAGTACAAGAAAGAAAAGAAAAGTGGTCTTCTTAATTTTTACGCCGATGACATCCTACTCATAGGGAATGATGTGGGAATGATGACATATGTAAAGGAGTGGTTAGCCAGCCAATTCCAAATGAAAGATCTAGGAGAGGCAAGCTATGTTCTTGGGATCAAGATTATTCGAGATCGCAAGAAAAAGCTTTTGGCGTTATCACAAGCATCTTATATAGACAAAGTGTTGTCTAGGTATTCGATGCAAAACTCCAAGAAAGGGAATTTGCCTTCTAGGCATGGTATTCATCTTTCTAAGGAGCAATGTCCAAAGACCCCGCAGCAGGAAGAAGATATGAGAAGGTATCCCACGCTCGGCCGTGGGAAGCCTTATGTATGCCATGTTGTGTACAAGACTAGATATCTGCTATGCAAGCAGGGGAGTAGTCGTCATACCAAATTCAACCTGTGATTAGATCATTGGGTTGCAAAGAAAGTGTATTCTCAAGTATCTTAGGAGAACGAGAAACTATATGTTAGTATATTCCGAGAAGATCTGCTCTCACCGGATACACGATTCTGATTTCCAATCGATAGAGATAGTCGACGGTCGATCCGGATCTGTGTTCACTCTTAATGGAGGAGCCGTGGTATGGAGAAGTATAAAGCAAAAGTGTGTTGCCGACTCTACCATGGAAGTCGAATATGTTGCGACTTGTGAAGCCGCAAAAGAAGCTACATGGCTCGAAAAGTTCTTAACCGATCCGGAAGTTGTTCCGGATATGGATAGGCCAATTAAGCTCTCTTGTGACAACAAAGGGAGCGGTGGCTAATTCAAAAGAACCCGTGCCATAAGAGTGCGAAACATATAGAAAGGAAATATCACCCGATCGAGACATTGTGGATAGAGGCGATGTAGCGGTTCAAGATCGCGTCGAGAGGACAACCTTGTCGACCCGCTCACCAAGACATTGCCATTGAATGTTTTTGATCGGCACTTAGACGGATTTGGGATTAGAGACTGATACACCGCTTTAGGACAAGTGGGAGATTGTTGGGAATAGTGTCCCGAAAGCATGAGATGTAAAAGGATATTTATTATTTATTTAATAAAATAGTTTATTCATCATTTTATGTGCATATATTTATGAATATTTTATGAATATCAAATAAAATTCCTTGATTATTTATGTAACCTTAAACATAGTATATAAGTGTTATATACAAGAGGATAATGTTTAAGGATAATAATCAAAAATAATCTGTTCATAATGAATTTAATTAAAGTTTGGAATCTTTAATTAAAACATTATTAATACATGTCATTCTCATTTAGAATGGAACGGTGTTATCCGCACCGTTATATGGCGAGATATTGAATGAGTGTATTTCGCATAATGAGATTATGTGGAACATGGACGTAGACACAATATGAATTTCTAATAATTTCCGTTAAGCATAGAAATTCTAATTGAGTCTACCGATGGTCATATATAGAATGATCTTAATCCTCGAGTTCTTAACAAACTCCTATTTATGGATTTATGTCTTTTGATTTACTCCTGCACGGATTACTCGAGACCCCGAATCCTATTCCTTGTATTTTGGAGACATAATGAAATAGGTAGTGGGAATGTTATTATACGAGATGGAATCCATTCCTTCTTGAGAAAGAAGCGTATAAATAATTCTCTTGAGTGTTGATTCGGTACTTGGATTAGTAAGAGCGCCTGGTTCATGAATTTGTTTTATGAATCACTATCCATTAGAGAATCAATGGTACTCAAGGATAAAGATGTAATTAGAGAGGTTAACGGATTCTACCCGACTCTAATTATGAATTATTTATGGAGGATCGATCTATATGCAATGACTATATCAAATGGACACTTCACGGTTTAGAAGTAATTAATGTCTATAATTCCGAGAGTGCAATTCCAAGTTTATAGTGGAGTAACTATTGAATTAATAGAATTAATTAATTAATTAAAGTGTTTAATTAATTATTAATTTTATTGGAGCTCGAATTATAGGTCCATTAGTCCCCGCGTCGTCCTTGTAATTCTACCGCACACACAAAGGGCAAAATGGGAATTTTAGAATTACGGAATTCTAAAATTAAATACTCAAGAATAATTAATTGAGAATTAATTATTATTTAAATAATGAGATTATTTAAATTTGAATTTGAACATATCTAGATTTATCCATTTAAACTTATTTGATAAGTTGTTCAATTTAGAATTCAAATTAATTTAAGTTTGACTTAAATTGAATTTGAATCAATTAAAATTGAACTACTGGATAATAGATAAAATATCTTCCTTCCTTATCTTATTTAGGTGCCACACATCAAAGGGATAAGGGAAGGGATTTTTGTTCCAAAATTCAAAATTGGAGATAAGGATTTGATCCTATTTTGAAGTTTGACTTCTTCTCTTTAAATATGAGATAAATGGAAAATTGTAGGACAATTTTTGACATATTTTCAGCCCTAAGAAAGGTGGTGGCCGAAATTTCTCATAGGGAAAAGAGTGAAAAATATTTTTTCTCCAAAAATTCCACATCGTGCATGCGTTGGTGTTTGTGGAAATTCGAGTGTTTAAGAAACCGTTTTGTCTCACGTGTGCCCACACACACGCTCACGGGAATCAAGGAATTGACGTGGAAGACTTTGGTGTTCTAAACACAAAAGCTTGGACCTAGGACTGTTCGGTGGTCAAAGAAAATCAAGATATCATCCGAGTCGGCTACAAGGTATTTTTTCGGTTGATCCTTGAATCTTATAAATTAATGAGATTAATTTATTGGTGCATAAATTAATATAATCTATAGAGTATCTCAAAAGTTTTATGAAAATTTTTGTTATACACGATCCGCCTTTCCGCTGCGTTTCCGCCGCCGAATTCGATTCGGCAACCAACAATTGGTATCAGAGCGGTCTATAGACGATATTAATTTATGCTTCAATTAAATATGTGATATTTAAATATGTATGTATGTGATGAGTAGGCACTTGCATTTATGGATGTTTATTTTTATTCATGATGATGAATATATGGATGATGGATTTGGTCGTTAATTATATGGTTCCATGGATCGGTTATATTCATTCGTTAATAAATTATTTCTAATTTAATTCGGGATTAGAATTATTGTAATTCTAGGATTTGGGTAGAATTAGGGTTTATGATTTTGAATCAAGAAGGAGGCCATGAAGATCATATTTGAAGCTTTCAAAGAAGCCCAGAAACTGCCCATAAAAATTCTGGAAATCGTGGCCCAGACGCGTCCCGACGCTGCCCAGCGCTGCCAGACGCTGCCCAGGCGCGTCCCTCGACGCCCAGCGCTGCCAGACGCTGCCCAGCGCGCCCAGGCCGCTGCCCAAAGCCAGTCCAGGCCGCGCCCAACACAACATGCTGCCAGGCCGCCGCGCCCCAACAAAGTGGGCTGTGTCAGCGCCCCAAGTTCGGATTTGATCCCGAACGGGCCCGGGTTTCCGAAACCCTCGTGAAGCGTTCGACGGGTCCGAAAAGTTTCGATCCCAAGGAAGGTGAAATCCAACCCGAGACAAAGAATGAAGTCAAGAATGAAGAATTCAAGAATCAAGTCCCGTTGATGTAACGGAAGAATATAATTATTGTAATTATTTATTTATTCGATTCGATTGAGTTGTAATTTATTTTTGCATGGGACCCGGTCAAATCCATCTCAATAGTTGATTGCATATATTTATATTTTATGTTGATAATTATATATTATATATGTCCATGCATATAACATGCCATGTAGATATAATGTGCCTACTCATATGTTTTTTATAACATGCCATGCATACACGCGCAATTGTTATTATTTATTTTATTTATTATAAAAGGCACGATGCCATCTGGGTGGTGGTTGATAGGTTGACGAAGTCCGCGCACTTCATACCGTTCCGTGCGACGTATTCTCAGAAGGTTCTGTCAGAATTGTACCTGGAGCACATCGTGAGGTTACACGGGTGCCACCGCTCATCACGCCCGATCGTGACACGCGCTTTTCAATGCAAGGTATTGGAGAAGCTTCCCGAAGCCATGGGAACAGAATTGAACTTCAAAGACAAAGATTTCATCCTCAGACGGATGGACAATCTGAAAGAGTTATTCAGATTCTGGAGGATATGCTTCGTGCTTGTATTCTGGATTTTGGCAGGAACTGGAAGAAATATCTTCATTTAGCTGAGTTTGCGTACAACAACAGCTATCAGGCCAGTATCGGTATGGCACCATTTGAGGCGTTGTATGGTCGTCCTTGTAGGTCACCTGTTTGTTGGTTAGAACCAGAGGATAGACTTACAACTGGACCGGATGTCGTTCAAGAGAACAATGAGAAGATAGCTGTGATTCGAGAGCGTCTACTGACAGCTCAAAGTCGTCAGAAAAGCTATGCTGACAGAAGGCGGAGGCCTTTGGAATTCCAAGAAGGCGACTTTGTGTTGCTAAAGGTTTCCCCACGTAAGGGAGTTGTTCGATTCAGTGTGAAAGGAAAGCTTGCACCGAGGTATGTGGGACCATTCCCGATCGTGCAACGAGTCGGAGTGGTGGCGTACCGGTTGGCTTTACCGCCTGAGCTATCTCACGTGCATGACGTGTTTCATGTCTCCATGCTTCGGAAATGTCAACCTGAGCGGAAGCGGTGGTCTGCGGTGGTTTGACGTTCCGATACAAAGTGGACGCGCGTCTTCACGATGAGGCACCGGTTCAGATTCTTGACAGAAAGATGAAGAGTCTGCGTCATCGTGAGATTCCGTTAGTGAAAGTGCTGTGGCAGCACCATGGTGTTGAGGAAGCAACATGGGAGCTTGAAACGACGATGCAGGAACGTTATCCGCATCTGTTTGCACTTTGAGGTGAGTTTTAATTTCGAGGACGAAATTACCTAAGGGGGGTGGAGCTGTAACACCCTGAAGAATTAATTGAGATTAATTAAGGTAATTAAGATTATTAGTGTGCCTAATCTGATTTAATTAATTGAGTTTAAATGATTCCAAGGTATTTAAATTATTTACAGTAATTTATTTAATCCAGAAGTGTGTATGGGCGCATTTCTGGACTGTTATATTTTACACGTCATTTCCTTTTCATTTTCCTTTTTCTTTTCTTTTCCCTTTTTCTTTTCTTTTCTTTCTTTTCTTCTTTTCTCTCTCCCGTATGGCTCACTCACTCTCTCTTTTCTTTTCACTTTCCTCTCCCGTGCCCTCTCTCTCTCTCTCTCTTCCATTTTTGTCTCAAATCAAGACCGGATTCGAACCAAGAGTGATTTCAAAGAGTTTTCAACATCAAGAGAAGGATTCAAGGTAAGATTACTGAAAGAACCTCTCTTGGATTTCAAGTTTTTCGGATTTAAAACTCATTTTTGGTTCAAAACGGATTTTGATGGATTTTGAGTGAAACTAGGGTAGAAATTGGAGATCTTGGGTTCTTTGGACTTGTTTTAGGACCTAGAACCCAGATCTAGTGGTTGTCCCTTGAGATTTTGTGATTTGGGACTGGATTTGCAGGATCTTGGACTGATTTCCGCGATTTTTCGCGAACTGGAAATGTCCACCGGTCGACCGCATCGGTCGACCGGACTTCGTTGAGGCCACCGGCCGACGGACCGATCGATCGAGTGCACACCACCGGCCGACCGGTGGTGATGCACTCCTCTCCCGGTCGACCGGTGTACACGGGGTTTGACCCTGTTTGGCCTGAAATTGTCGTTTTGACCCCTGTTTTCGGGGAGAACCCAAATTAGCTTCATTGGGGACTTGGGATGAAAGGATTAGTATCCTTAATCCCTGATTTGATATTTAAAACCCTTGGAATGGAATTTGAACATGAAAAATTGATTGGGGCACACTAATTGGAAAATCTTGGAACATGATTGAGATTGGATTACTTTAGGACTGAGGATTGATCCTAAGGTGTTATCTTGTATCGATGCTCATTGTGGATTCAGATCAAGGGGCTTGAGGAAGCGGAAGCCGAAAAAGGCAACGCTAGTCCTGTTTTGATTGTGCGAGGTAGGATTTCTATCCCTTTTCCTTGTGAGCCTGTTTTCAAAGAAGATTTTGGCCTTGAAAATGTTTTAAAAGAAAGGGATTGATTTGCGAAAAGAAAAATGTTTTAAAAACCATGGCTTTTTAGTTTATGGAAATCCTTGGTTTGTCCCGTCCCAGGGAATCCATAGCTTGTCTAGTCATGGAACCTCATGGCTTGTTCACCATGGGGCCCGCGGGCTTGAGTAGTTCGTGGGGTCATATGAACGATTTCATAATGTTAAACGGATGATTTCTTAAGATAAGAGATCTTGTGAACTGGTAATAGAGTCTATTGTCAGAAGCCTAGATAGGATGCGGAGAGTGCATCCTCGGGGGCAGAACCCGAAACCGGTCCGGTAGGCGAGGCACTTGGTGAGGTGAGTAATTTGTACTAATTACTCGCTGAAGCCTGTAAAACGGTTAGTTTTGATATATATTTCCTTTGAGAAAAAGGATGTGAGGTTCCGGCTGTTCCGTCGGGACTGAATGTCTTATTTTATTTATTTATTCTTTACGCACTCTTTTAATTTAAGCATTTTAAATTATATCCTACTGGGCCTTTCGCTCATGTTTCAAATGTTTAAACCCCTCCCAGGAGATTCGAGGAGTGGTGCATCGTGGGCCGAGTCGTACACAGATCGATCGAGCAAGTGAGGATCGAGTTCATCCTCTGAGTTAAAGTGTAAGGAATATGTAAGAACTTGTAATAAATGATATTTGGATTTACTAGACTGTGGATGATGTCTATTGTAATGATTATTTACGTAAGCATGTATGTACGATCATCAGATGTCTCAAGGGGTGGAGCCCTGTGTGTCAGAGGCTCCTGGATTATATTATTTATTTATTTATTTTAATGCAGTCAGGTGGGGTCCGGTTGGGGAATTCCGCTTTATTAATCCCTAATCGAGCTCCACGTCACCCACCCCGTTTGGGGGCGTGACATTATCTGAGCTTGCATCTGTCTCGGGTCCGGCTGTGGTGCGTCAGGGGGGGGGGGAACTCCATTTCCGTCTGGACGTAAATCTCCTTCCATCCTGCTATCCTCTAAGTGGATGGTCGTTTGCAGCTTATATTCTTGGGGGCCTAACGCTTCCGGTCCCCAGTGGAGTCGCCAATTGTTGACGGTAGAATTTCGCCAACAATAAACCAGCCAGGATACCTCTAGTCACCCTTTGGTTTACCGGCCGGTTATTGTGTTCTTATGTGGAATTAGTGTTTTCCTTTACTGAATGTAAAAACACAAGAGAAATTTTATAGTGGTTTACTCTATAAAATCAGAGCTACATCCACTGTGATTTGTATTTCTTTGAGAGAGTTTACAATTTACAGAATTTGTACTTGTGGGTTCTTTTTTCTCTAATTCCCCGATCCCCCCTCCCATTGGGGGGGGGGGGGGTTCTCCTTATATAGCCGAATATTGCCTTCACGAGGGGTTTTCCTCCGTAGGCTTAGGCACTCAAGTGCTTCTTCTTTTTAGGCCCAGTGATAGCCCAGTAGCCCACTAATCAGCACTGTTCACTCTTCTGATTAGTCTTCGATTACGGCTCTGTGAGTCTCCGTAATGCTTTTGTGTCCCCTGTGACGGTTTGTAATCTTGCCATTAATGATGTCAGCAGTCTTCTTCTTTGACACGCAACCAACCATGCCTCGACGGGAAGATCCTCTCGTCGCCAACACCGCCTGAGCCTCTTTTGTCCTCTTTGAGCACCCTATCTGCAGTCGAGGGACCTTAGCGCCTTAATTTGGGCCTTTTGGTTCCGTCGACGCCACATGGGGTCATCGCTTCGGTTTGGTCATTGGCTTTAGGCTCGTCGGCTGACTTTGAGATATCGAAGCGTCGAGGGTTATGCATCTGGCAAGGAGCGCATGTCGCCACGTGTCGTGATTTTGGTGGTCCACGTTTTTGTCACATTTTTCCACACAACAACTACCATTTGCCGTTCTACTCTATCATTTTTAGTCATTTATTATTGTCTTCCTATCATTTATTATTTCCATTTATTACTATACCCTACATTTGTTTTAATAGTACTTTTAATAGCCCCTATTTATCTACAAAGAAAAATGCTTAGAGCATCATTAGTCTTCAACATCATCACTAATAAAAAGTGGACTCCTTTTATATGCCTCACACTGCAGGATTCACCTTCTACTAGTAGATGATGCTTAGCACCATTGATGTCTTATAGGCTATAACAATGCTCATCTACAAAGTATTATATTTCTTACAAAAATGCTAAGGACCTATTTAATATATGGGTTTTGAGAGTTATTGATTATGACTTTTAAAATTTAAATTTTTTATAAGGAAAAAATAATATAGCATAATTAAAATTATAAATTTGTACTGTAACAAAATTCATATACTAAAGCCCCATTTATATTACCGATTCGAATTTTGTTATAGTAAAAAACTATCATAAACAGTCACATCTAACTTTTTTGCTATAATAAGGGTCCGTTCACTTCGCTGATTCGAGTTTTTAATTCGAGTTGAGATTTAATTTTATGTGAGAGCTTTTTACTGTAGCAAAAAAGTTAGATGTGATTGTTTGTGAGAGCTTTTTACTGTAGCAAAACTCGAATTCTAAACTCGAATAAGCGAAGTGAACGGAGCCTAAAAAACTCTCACATAAAATCATATCTTAATTCGAATTAAAAATTCGAATCAACGAACTAAATTAGTCTTAAATATATGTGTTCCGACCACGACTTGCTCACCATCCCACGTGTGCATAAAAACAAGTCTAGTTTTTGGGGGTTTTTTTTTTTTTTTTTTTGTGTAATAACTAGTCTAGTTGGTGTTTTCATTTTAAAAGTTAAAAAGTAAAAAATTTTTATATGAGAAATGTGAAAAGTCAAGGCCAAATTAGAGAAAGAAAAGCATTCTCTCTACTTTCCTTTCAGACCTCATATCGCCTACGAAAAATATTGCATCTCATCCAAGAACTCAAAATGGGAACGTGTATGTGCAGTTGCCATATATAAGGAAAGATATAACTTCGAATAATGTTATATGTTCATAGGTATGTTCTGGTTGCCTATGAAGCCAACCCAGAGTGGTATATGTTGAGGAAAAAGGAGAAAGTTTCAAAATAGAGAACAATATATTCATGAAACTATAACTGGGATGTTTGAAACTGGACAATACCAATAGACAATGTCTTGTTTTTTTTTTTTTTTTTTTTTTTTTTTTTTTTTCTAGGACAAAGAAAATGAGCGTGTTTTTAAAATGATTTTATTTTGTGTATTAAAATGAAAATAAAAATAAAAAATATTTTGAGATTTGTACATAAATCAGTTTTAAAAATGTGTTTGTTAATTTTATTGAGAGATTATTTTTAATATTAAAAAAACCTTAAACTCTGTTTAGTTATACTTTTTTAAAAACATCGCCTAGTATTTTAAATAATATATTAAATAATTAATAAACTCCTCAATTAATGTACTAGTAATGAATATAATATCTAAATACTTGCTATGTAAGTGATATACTTACTAATTAGTTGAATAAATAATGGTGTGCGTAAGTAAATTAGGATACCAATTACCATACATGTGTATTAATAGTTAATTTATATATCAAGAACATAGTAATTATCATTAGCAATTTAAAATACTTCTTCTAGCATGTCAACTATAAATTAGTCTTTAAATCACATTACAAATAAATAGCAAAACCGTGTTTTCAATTTTTTTTTTTAATAAATGTTG
The DNA here is from genome assembly GCA_012066045.3 of Morus alba. Lineage (NCBI taxonomy): Eukaryota > Viridiplantae > Streptophyta > Magnoliopsida > Rosales > Moraceae > Morus > Morus alba. The sequence goes on from CP050234.2 coordinate 12,166,424, forward strand.
CTCCATGGTTTCCCGACAAAATTCAATTTTTTTCATCGAAAAACGTGAAAAACGTTTTCAAATTCCAAAATCTTGGAATTCGGAGAAGCAAAAAAAAAAAGAAAAAAAAGGAAAGAGAAAGAGACATGATGAAAGATAAATGTGCCGGTGAGAAAAAATAGGATTCATCAACTACGCTAATGTGATCAATTTGCACAATCTAACTTTTTTCAATTATATATGTAATATATATATATATATATATATTCGGTGTATATGTAAATATGTTTGAAATCTCAATACTATTTTAAGTTTATGTTATGTTGTATTTGTGCTTAATTTTATGAGTATATTAGAAAAATAAAAAGATAGAATACAAAAATCAAGGTTCAAAACATAAATTAATTCACGAATTTGCATAATTCCATCTGCAAAATTTGTTGCGGATTAGACTGAGAGTTTAACTGATTAATAATAAGATTTTTTTTTTTTCAATTCGATATAATAGATTAGATTACAAATTAGATTGAGAGTTTAATTAATTAATAATAGGTTAAGATTTTTTCAATCTAATATAACAGATTAAATTACAGATTAACCTTAATCCCACAATCTGAGCTGCGAACGAGAGAAGTGAAAAGATTATAAAGCTAAAGGTAGGGTCCAGAGATAAGTATATATGCGAAAGAAATTTTAAAAAGAAGAGTAAAATAGACATGACATATATCATTGCTCTATTTCTTAGCACGTGCGCCCTTACAAAAACCTGGCCCTTCAATTCTGATCCAACAACCATAACAACTGCGTGACTGATCAGACAATATATGCGCAGTTCCTTAATTAACTGATTTAGGGAAAAAAAAAAGAATGAAATAGAAAGAATATATATTGATTTTCTTTATCCTTTTTTAAGCAATATAATGAATTGGTGGATAAATACTGAACATAATTGTAATATCATAAATCAGTTTTTTTCTTTTTTAAAATGACAAATCAATTTCTAAAATAAAAGGTAAATCGAATCATTATAAGCATATGTAGAAATATAGAGAGAAATATTTCTCCAACTTTCTCTAAGGACGACAGAGAAATATTTCTCTGACCTAATCATAAGAAACAAACAAAAAGAAAACTACAACAGTTTGATGGTTTCCATGCACTTACAAAGCCAAAAGTAGAGTCATAAAGCACGACATGTTTTAAAATATCTCTCGTCTTTATAGTTTAACACTCCAATATCTCTTATCTTTATACTTTAACACTCATCTTCTCGATGATGAGTTAGACAATAGACAATTATATAAATAAATAAATTAAAAAATTTAATACGTAAATATTTAAGTTTAAAATATATAAAATATTTAATACATAATGTCAATTTAAATGGAGATAAAAAGTATAATTATAAGAGTTTAAATTCGTAATCTCTTGCTCTGATATTATGTTAATTTACCATTTCATCCCTAAAGCTTAATGTGTCAAGAGGTGGACTAATAATAATTTTATACTTTAACAAACTATGATGAAAACAAGTCTTCCGATCATCATCCTACTCTTTGGCACGAGCACTCTTCTCATTTCTGGAACTTAAATGTCTTGAGTGTATTTTCTTAATCACGCATTCATTATATATAATAGGATAAATGGCCTTACATGCATCACAAAAGGTTAACTTAAGTCGACCATACTTGCGTCCCCAACCAAAACAATATACCGAAAAGCCAGATGTGAATGACTTCTAAAAATGATTTTGTACACTTTTGAAGGGGCAGCACTACACAGCCAAAGAAGGTTCCTTCTTCTTTGGCCACACGTCAACATATCCTTTTTACTCTTTTATTTTATGTTAACTTCAACTCGTTCTTTTAACGCGTTTCGTACGCTGATAAAATCTTATAAAAAATCAATTTCACATATAGTGCAGTTTTTATTAACAATTTATTGTTAATTATTTTGAATTTATTTTAGAGATAATATTTTCTCATTTCCATATATTTAATCTATGATATATTTACAAAAGAATGTCTTAAGGGACGTATATTTTCTGTATTCGTCACTGATTCTGAATCATGATTCATAGTTCTCTATAATGTTTTTTTCTCACAAAAAATACACGTAAAACGAAAATAATTCTGGATCATGATTTTGAATTTATGAATGAAACGTCCACTTAAATCAATTACAAATGCTCTTGCACAATCTATCAAGAGCTTCTATCAAGTTAGAACAAGAATAATATTATATCATATTATGAAAGTAAAACTCAATTTTATAGAATACAAAATCAAATAGAACACTTATTAGAGTGTGCATATAGAAAAGAAAAATATGTTTAACTAAGGGCATATGAAACATAATTAGAAACAATCAAATAGAAAACTACGTATTTAAAACCCATTCTTTTCACAATTTGAATTATAACTTAAAATTTTTGTTGTTCTCTCGCAAAAATTTAAATTTAACATTTTCGTTACAATGTTTTTTCCCATATAAATTCAATTTTTAACTCAAGTTATCAATGTGAACTCGCGACAAAAACAGGTCCCTAATCTAACATATATAGGTATTAGAGTATAGATAAATTTATAAAAAAAATTTGAATTGATAAATTCGAGAAGAAAAAATAATTTTAATGAAGTTAAAAAATATCAATGAATGACAAAAATGTAAATGAAAATAACTAAGGGTCAAAGGCTCATCAAGGCTCATTCATTATGCCTTTTATATATGTAGATTTCTTATTCTTTAACTTTTTCTTATTTCTAATCTTTTTCCTCTCTTTCTTTTAATTAAAGTAATTTCCTTTAAATATATCTTACTTAATTTTTTAGGTCAAAAACTCCTGAATAATTTTTAATTCTTTTGCTATGTTTTTTTTTAAATGCATTTTTTTTTCTTTTACACTAATTAATGGATTTAGCTTCTAAAGAAGATCACACATTTTAACACAAGATTAAATTTACAAAATTATTCCCCATATGCATAGCAAGTAAATCTACTAGTTTATGTAAAAGATGCGTTAGAAATGAATATATTGACTTTTGTAAAATGTATGCTTAATATCTTGTATTTTGAGTCATTTTATTACACAAAATTATATGTAAAACTCTTTCTTTAATAACGAGTTTAGTCATATATAGTAACTCAAGTGAGGCAAGACGATAGAGCCACCCGGCCTAACCCAATCTGCACTAAAGACAAGCTGGAATAGCCCGAATAAAGACGACAATGGATGCTAGGCGTTGGTCTAAGAGCACATAGATATTTACGCATTATTCCACAATAAACTGAAGGGGATCGACAATTTCCAGCAGGTCAAAATCTATTACAAAATCTGCAAAAATCTGTTGATAAAAAAATATTGTAAGGATAATTCTAACCTTAGCTGATTAGCTCTAGGTTTTCTCTTCCTTTTTTCTGTCTCTCTCTCTCCTCCTCATATTTTCTTCTCGCTGCTCTCTTTGCTCTACCGTCGGCACTGCTTTGGCGGACATCGCTCCCCCGCCCATGCAACACACTGCCACAGAGAGCTCGTAGCGGCGATGCGAGATAGACGACGCAAGATCTTCCGTTTCAGTTCTCCTCACCGCTCCATTGGCCTCCGCTCCAGCCTCACCTCTAGACGATCCACGCCGTCGCGAGTAAGATCTCACGCAGAGCAGATTCGTGAACAAGGAAATTGTCCCACTGCCCCTTTCGTACAAAGCCGTCAGTGAGGAGTCGACGACACGCCGAGGATCTGCAGCGATCTCCACCCTCGAATTTATGGCGATGAGGCTATGTGATCTCCTTCGGAAGCTGGAATGATCTCCTCCACAAAGTCGTCGGTGGATCATCGCTTTTCCTCGGCCATGGGAGGAGATCTTTGTTGCACAAATTTTGTTTTTTTTGTTTTTTTTGTATTTTTGAAGTTTCTGGTGACGAGACTGTCGCCGGTACTGGTGGTTATTAGTTGGTATATAAGTCTTATATCAGAGAGCTTATCATGGCGGATAACGACTCTTATCATGGCCAGATACCGTTATCAAACGCATTAATCAGAGAGCTTTAGTGCTGTTAATATTGGCGGTTGTCCGTAAGATATCGCTAGATATCTCGGTCAAATATTAATATTGTGGTTGGATATCGACAGGTTTCTCAACTAGATATTGGTATTATGCCCATATACCGACCGATATTATTAGGATATATATTTAGTATTTTAAATATGGTGTAATGACATGTAATATTTTTTATAATAATTTATGTCACCTGATATACGTCATTATATAAGTCTAAAATTTATGGTTAATGCGCTTTAAAGCCCAATAGTACATGCATTAGTTAGCCCAACCTAAGGAAGGGCCAAACCCAAACTCTCTTTTATCTTCTACATCTTAAGCTGGATTTATAGGTGCGTTTAGTTGGTGTATTCGTGTTATGACTTGAATCATGATTCGTGATTCGTTATAGTATTTTTTTCATAAAAAATACACGTAAATTAAAAATAATTTTAAATCATGATTATAAATTCATAAACTAAACGTCTACTTAATTCCTACATCATTCTCTCGTTAAAAGAGAGAATTCGTTTCTCTTAGAGGGGCGTTTCGTTGCTCTCTGTTTCGTTTGCCTAAGTCTTTTTTTTGTTTCCTTTTTAGTTTTTTAAGTTTTTTTTTTTCTTTTCTTTTCTTTCCACCCTTATATATTTTTATCACATTTTTTTAACATTTGATTGTTATAGATTTTTAAATATGTCCCCTTTAAATACTTTTTTACGATTATTTAGAATATTATTTTTTTCTAATTATTCTATTAAATTAATTTTTTTTTTATAAATGTGTTCTCACATAAACATCGTTTGTGTGTGATCTTAATAAATTACAGTTTTAGTTGCAAAACATTTCACAAAAAGCCTTTTTTCTTAAAATAGTTTAGTGACATTTTATTAGACAAAATTAACAATTTTCATTCAAAATTTAAGCAGATGAATCATTTATATAACTATTTTTGAGTTCAGGGTCTGTTTATAAAACGTAATTGATTACATGAACCAAATCTAGAAAGAGAAAAAAATTCAGAAATTATTCATGAATTTAATTATTTTCTTTATCTTTTATTTATGGTTTGTTAACATTTTTGATACATTTTGTAAAGTTTGAACTTTGAGCAAATTAAATAAAAGGATAAATATGTTATTTTATGTCTTTTGAGCATTCAAGGTAAAAAAAATGTGTTTTTTAAAATATTAATGTATCGTTTTAATATTATTAAACCCATAATATTAATAATATGTTTTTTTATAATATAACATGTCGAATTGATTTTATCCCTTAAAAATGTAAAACACCTCTATTCTATAGTATTTACAAAAAAAAAAAATACACAAGGTACCAGTTTCTATTTACCATGGAGAGGAAAAAACACAAATTCATAGGAAGAAGTTCAAATGAACTCCAAGAAAAGAAAAAGAGAGGTAAAAAACAAAAAAAGATTTGAACGTAGGGATAATATCGTAAAATTACATGCACTCTGCAGATTGTCTGTAAAACTTCCTTTCCACCGTGCCATCACAAAAATCACACCAAACGCACTCGCCACTCCTTCCCTCGCTCTCTCTCTCTCTAGATGCTGTTCTAAGCTCAGTGGTCTTCTTGTTTCTGAAATCCTTGCGCATTGTCATGGGGCTGAAAGGGATGGCCCAGAAGGGCAAGGGCATCTCCGATAAGGGCAAAGGAAAAGCGGTGGCGGGAAATGGGTCCTCCGGCGCCAAGAGGAAGTTCGATGACGGGAAGGAGAAGTCCGCCGGAGGCGGCGGTCAGAGGGGGAATGACTCCGGAGTCCTGAGGTTCTTCGACGACGCGGCCGGTGAGGCCGATGGAAGCGATGCCAGCGATGAGAGTGACTTCATCGATGGTTGCAGCTGAACCTCTCTCTCTATATATATGTATATATATATATATATATCTGTTTCTTGCATTGCATGTTCCCGCTTGGTTTTGGATTTTATTCGATTTCATTTCTAGGGTTTTGAGGTCGATTTTGGAGCTTGTTTGGCGGAAATGGTCAATGGCTTTTCTTTCTTTCTTTTTTTTTTTCTGTGTTCTTTGCGTTTGATTTTCTAGGTTTTTTTTGTCGCATTTTCTGCGGGAAATTCGTGTATTGGGTTTCCCTTCGTGCGATTGTTTTCATGAACAGTGTATGTGTAATGTTTTTGGGTTTTCTAGTGCTGTTGTGAATATGAAGATCATTTTCTGGGTAGTTGGAGATTTGAGCGTTTTAAGTCTTATATTAGCATTTCTTTAAATTTATCCTAATATCTGCATTTTCTGACGTTAATTGTAGGTTATTGTGTTCATTTTGAAGTCCATGTACTGGGTATTTGGAAAATTGGAGCATTGCTTTGTTTTATCCTTAGGTGTCTGCATTTTCTGACGTTAAACTGTAGATTACAAATTATTGCGTTTCTTTTATCTGATTTTGTTTAGTTAGCTGTGTATATATAATATGTTGAAATATTTTTAATTTGGGTTTATAGTATTAATGTGAATTTGAAATCCATTTTTACCCGGTAATTGGAAAATTTGTTTCTTCAGTTTTATCTTGGGTATCGACATTGTCTGTTAAACGTGGGATTTCCCTTTATTGTATTCGTAGCTAAAATCTGATGTTGAATCCTCATTAGTGTTTGCTCTTGTAGATATGTTCCTTAGTGAACCAATCTAGGTGATAATATAAGCTAATTGTACTTTACTAGTGGTACTATGAAGAAGCTGAGCATTTTTTTTTTTTTTTTCCCCTGGCAAAATCATTCGGAGTAGATTTTATGGAAGAAGATCCTGACTCAGGACCAAAAGTTAATAGTGTACCAGGAAACTCCTACAGCATTCCAGTTATTCCTAAAGAAGAGGAGATGGATGAGGAAGAATTTGATAAAATGATGGAAGAGAGATACAAAAATAGTTCGGCATTTTTTACCTATGCTGAAAATAATCATGAAAACAAAACGTCCATTGACAGAAATTTAGTGATGCCTTCCGAAAAGGATCCAATCATCTGGAAAGTCAAATGTGCCGTAAGATTTTGAACTTTCGCATGATAGTTCTTGATATTAAATCATGCCCACCACTTCTGTGTCTCTTGATTATTTTACTCCGAAACACTCGGACGCAGGTTGGACGCGAGAGGTATTTAGCTTTCTGTCTTATGCAGAAGTATGCTGACTTGAAATCGATAGGAACTAAATTGCACATAGTATCTGCCATTTCTGTTGAGCATGTTAAAGGTTTTATATTTATTGAAGCTGACAAGCAACCCGATATTAATGAGGTACTCTCTTTCCTCCAGTTTGATAGTTTTATTGTCGTTATAATGAGTAAATGTTTTATTGTTTTCATTTTTTTGCTGAAGAAGATACTAAATTCAGAGGACACCTTTTGTGGTTTAGGCATGTAATGGGATTGGTGGTGTATATGCTTCTCGAGTAATGCCAGTTGCAAGGAATGAAGTTTCTCGTTTGCTCTCTGTCCGAAGCGAGTACAATGAGATTTCTGTTGGCATGTGGGCCCGTGTGAAAAATGGGAAATATAAGGGTGATCTAGGACAGGTATTGTGTGTCTTAGGGTTCAGTTTAGTTTCTTTAAATGATTGTGCTACTTATTTGCTTTGTCGGGATTTTACATTTGCAGGTTGTGGCTGTGAACAATTCACGAAAAAGAGCAACAGTGAAGCTGATACCAAGAATTGATCTACTAGCAATGACTGAAAAATATGTACTGACCTATTTTCAACATCTTTACATCCCTTTTCTTTTCCTTCTTCTTCTTCTTCTTCTTTTTTTTTTTTTTTTTTTTTTTTTTCCCCCTTAGTGATGTAGTTTGTGTTTTGGAACTTCCATTTGGTATGTTACTGAGTGCTATCCATCATTTATTCCTCAAGTTAGGAGAATTGGGTTGGTCAAACTCTGATGCTATTGTTGTATGGATTTTGCATCTTTAAATTAATGTTTAAAAAGTAATGACGTGCATCCTTTGTTGAATGATAATCAACTTCCTCTTGTGCCTTTGGTAATTGGGATGATTACATTTCTGAAGTATTTGCTACTCACATCATAGGGTGGAGGAATTACTGCTAAGAGAACATCCAATCCAGCACCTCGATTGATTAGCTCAAGTGAACTTGAGTAATTTTCTCAATATCTGCTTCTGTGTTTCATTCTTTTGAGTGCCAGTTTCTGATTAGACGTCAATTTTATTTCCTGCAGAGAGTTCCGCCCTCTTATTCAGACCAAGCGTGATCAAGATACTGGGAAGGTTTTTGAAGTTCTTGATGGTATGATGATCAAGGATGGGTTTTTATTCAAAAAAATACCCATAGATTCATTAAGTTGCTGGAATGTCGTACCATCGGAAGAGGAGATTCTGAAGTTTAGGACTTCTGAGAACAATGAATCTGATAATGCGGAGTGGCTTTCACAGCTATATGGTGAGCGGAAGAAAAAGAAGGTCAATAATGATGTCCAAATGCAAGGGAAAGGAGAGAGCTCGTCAGGGCCTATTTCAACAAATAGTTTCGAAGTGCATGATCTTGTGTGTTTTGGGTGAGTTCTACATGATGAGCTTGTTGTGGACCAAGCTTCCATTTATGAACTGTTAGTTTATGTTCAATTGTCCTTGTTTGTTCCCCTTGCCACTTTATTGCGATTCTTAATTACTATTATTATTTTTTCATTGCAGCCGGAAAGATTTTGGGGTCATCATAGGCATGGAGAAAGATGATAGTTACAAGGTAGTTGATTTGGTTGTTGTGCTGAGATCCACTTTACTATGATCACTCATGTAACTGTTCTTCCCTACGTTCCAGATTCTGAAAGAGGGACTTGACAGTCCTCTAGTGGTCACTGTTCAACAAAGTGAGTTAAAGAGTGGGCTATCCAATATGAAATTTACAGCCTTAGATCATCGCATGAAAAGCATACGCGTTAATGATACTGTCAAGGTTACAGAAGGACCATTTGAGGTATGGCACTTATTCATGTCTCATGATCATCTCATCAAAATGTGGTTTGTATTCAAGATCACACAGGGCGTATGCCTTGAGGCGCTGCTTCTGGGTACTCGAGGCTATAGCCCTATGATACTAGTATTGTGAAGCTTATGAGGTGCACCCCTTCAGGGCTTTGGCCTTGAAACTAGTGAGGTCTAAGCCCAATTTATTTGTCTATTTGGGATCTTTTGTGTCTTTTTCTGATGGGCCATCCTAGTAAGTGGTCATCAAATGTAGGCATAATGTAATTGGTAACCAAAAACTAATTGAAATTTTTTAAAGCAAGTAGGATCTGTGGTCTGCATGTAAATTCTAGAAGAAACTATTCATAAAAGCATAAAAAAAAAGGTTCAAGAAAGCATTTAGTGGCTTGCATGGGTGTTTTAAAAGAAAAGTGGTGGAGCGTGGCACGCAGATTTGATAGCAGCATTCTGGCCAGCAACAACCAGCGGCTTGCATGTGTGTTTTTTCTTCAATTCCTATGCTGCTTGTAGTGTTGGGAACTTCTTTTTCTCCTATAAGTTCGCACTTTCCTGTTTCTCCTGTTGCTGGCTGTTTGGGCAGTTGGCTGCATGTGTGGTGCTTGTGCACTAGATTTTGTGGCTGTAAACTTATAACACATAAATGTTGTTTGCGCGTGAGTTAGGCCTTGTTCATTTCACTGATTCAAGTTTAGCGTCTGTTTAGTTCATGGATTAGAACCATGTGATTAAAACTATTTTTGATTTACGTGTATTTTTTATGAGAGAAAATATTGTAGCGAACCATGAATCATGATTCGAATCAGGGAATGAATCCCTCTACCAAACATCACCTTAGAATTGAGTGTTGCTAGAGTAAAAAGCTTTTAAAAACAGTCACATTTAACTTTTTTACTGCAGTAAAAAGCTCTTAGAAACAGTCACATCTGACATTTTTGCTACAGTAAAAAGCTCACATAAAGTCACATTTCAACTCGAATTAAAAAGTCGAATCAGCAAACTAAACGGGCCCTTAGTTGACTGCGAACATGAAAAATCTAAGTGACTTATTAAAGAAACAGAACCAATACTTGGTACTTTTCTTATGGCATTAACTATTATGTCCGCTGTGTTTCCCTATTTACGCTATTTTTTCTTTACTTTGAACTTCTTGCTTCATTGATACCTAGGAGATGGTCTATGATGTTACGCTTTTGAATCCTTTTAATGGTTTATTTAGCTGTTTTGGGAATTAACTTTTGCCTTGATGCGCCTTGGGGCTTAAACCGTTGCCTCAGCCTAACAAGTACAAAACGGCTCAGTACCAGAACTTGTTAAAACATTTATGTAGCTTACTTAATATGCTTACTGAGGCTAGAATATTTTGCAAATATTTCTCTTTGCAGGGTAAGCAGGGTATTGTTAAGTTGATATACAGAGGGATCATTTTTCTGTATGATCAGAATCAAGAAGAAAATGGTGGTTATTTCTGCTGTAAATCTAGAATTTGTGAGAAAACCAAGCTTTCTATTGAAACTTTTAATGAAAAGGTTGGAGCTCCTTCTTACCCACTTTTTAAATATTATCTACTATATGCTTATGTGTTTATAGTAAATTTCTCCCTCATTCAGGGCAAGGAATCAGATTCTGTTGGTTGTGAAGATTTTTTTTCATCGTCCCCTAAATCCCCTTTATCACCTGAAAAGCCACCTCAAGCAAGGGAGTTTAACTGTGACTGTATGTATTCTAGTCATCTTAAGTTGTCATTTGTGGCTACTGTACCAAGCGTTTGTTCATCACTCATTTGTATCTTGAATGCAGTCAATCAGCCTGGTAATGATGGGACTTTCTCTATTGGTCAAGCTTTAAGAATCCGCGTGGGACCATTGAAGGGATACCGCTGCCGCGTCTTAGCTATACGTCGTTCTGATGTTACGGTTAAACTTGAGTCTAAGCAGAAGGTTCTTACAGGTATGTCAAGCCTAATTCCTTATCGGTATTATTGTACACTCATTTATGATTCGATGATGTTCTGTTGCTTTTATAAATTATTATACTTAGAAGTTAACTTTTTAGAATATTCCACTGTGCAGTTAAAAGTGAGCACCTTTCTGAGGTTCAAACAAGAAGCTCTGTTGTGTCTCTTAGGTACGCTTCGTAATCGTGAACCGTTTATCCATATCCAGTGATTATAATTATTGTTTTGATGTGCCTATTTCTCTTTCATTAGTGAGGATCCTGGATCTAGTACTTTTGATATGCTTGGAAACGAAGGAGGCTCTACAGGTGAGTCTTTTGACTCTTCAAATGTCTTTCTCGTTGAATGTCTCTTTTCCATCATCTGTTCTTGTTTTGATTGTCGATGGCGTTTGACTTGAGGAAATTTGTCTGACATCCTATTTTCGAAGAAGGTGGAGCGGCAGGAACCAGTGATGGGTGGAATGTTGGAGGGTCATCCGGTGAAAGGTAACTTTTTACTCCCCCAGCCCAAGTCAATTATTTCCTGACCAGAATCCAATGAGTCCAACATTCTAAGATCTGTAACTATATTAACTTTATAATTGAATTTGCATAGAGTCCCATGAGTCCAACATTCTTATATCTGTAACTATATTTCGTTTTGACCAACTTTTCTAGCTTTCTGGCTTTACTTGAAGTCTCTTGTATGATGATGTTTTGCATTTCTTGATGGGATATAATTGGGAAACTACTGACGTCAGAAGCAGATTTTATATTTTGAAAAAAAAAAAGAAAATAGTTTGAACGAGAGTTTTTGTTCGTTGTTTGTGTTTTCGTTTATTATTATTATTATTTTTTTATATTTATTATTATTATTGTACTTGTGCATTGAAGTCCTGGTAGTAGAGATCTACGTGTTTTTATCTCATCCAATTTTGCGTCTATAGTTCACCTTGACCATTTGGAATCAGGTTGAATTACCATCTATGCATTTTCACACTGTTTTAGCCAATTGCCATGTTTCTATTTTGTTTAGTCTACGTTGCTTTACCTCGAGTTCAATTCGAGTGACATTACTTTTTAGAAAGGTTGATCAGGAAAGGGTTCTGGGTTTCCTACTGCTCCATTTTTTACTGAATCTAATTCTGGCAAGTAAATTCTTGTAGGAGTTCATGGCCTACTACCTCTGCTTCAGGCTTTTCGGTTTGTTCTGCACTTGTACTGTTTAATGGCAGCCTCTATCAGTAGCAAAAGAACCAAAAAAAAAAAAAAAAAAAGGGCAGCCTCTTTCAGGAGTTTGGTGCAAGCATTTTAGAAAGTTGGTACTGAGAGATTTTTTTTTTTGGCAGGTTCAACCAGATTCTGGCTGGGGAAATCCTTCAAGTTCGAATGATGGGGTTAAAACAGGTATCAATGCATTTATGGGCCCTCTCTTCTTGCCTTTACCCCCAAAGAGTTTAAGATCTGCATTTAAACCTTTTATTGTAAATTTGTAATAGGATCAATGTCGCTTTAGTTTTTATTTTTTTATTTTTTTATTTTTTTGTTTTTTTGTTGCTGTTTTGTGGGCGACTTCTAGTTCTCCGTCTCTTTCTCTTCTCCTCTTTCCTACCCAATGGATTCTTGTTTTTTTAAAAAGAATTAAAAAAAAAAATCCAATCACAATCCATCTGCAATTAACCAAGCCTTATGCTATATTTATTTCTAGGATACAACTGCATCACTGTTTTATTTATGTACAGATGTGGAAGATGCTTGGGCGAGCAAGCTGACTCCAAAGAAGAATACATCTTGGGGTGCTGAAGCAGCTGACAATGTAGCTGGTGGCTGGGGTGAAGCAACTACAGAAAAGAATCAAGTTGTTGGCTGGGGATCAAGTATGGACTCTAAGGAGAAAGATTCTTCAAATGATGCTTCAGCTTCCTGGGATAAGAAGAATAATGTGAATAGCGACAAGGATCTTGGAAAACCATCCGAGGATCCTTGGGATAAAGGAAAGAATGCAAGCAACAATTCAGCTGGTGGCTGGGGTGTAGTAACTACTAAAAAGAATCAAGTTGGTAGCTGGGGTGACGCATCTACTGAAAAGAGTCAAGCTGTTGGCTGGGGCAGTATGGACTCAAAGGAGAAAGATACTTCAAATGATGCTTCAGCTTCCTGGGAGAAGAAGAATGATGTGGATTGTAACCAGGATCATGGAAAAAAATCTGAGGACCCTTGGGCTAAAGGAAAGAATGAAAGCAACAATCCAGTTGGTGGTTGGAGTGACGCAACAACTGAAAAGAATCAACTGGATTCTTGGGGCAAAGTTAAAAGTGCAGTTGAAGGAGGTACATGGGAAAGTAAAAGTGGATTTAGTGCTAGTAAGGATGGCTCCAATGATACACCTCAACAGAAATCCTGGGACACAGGGAAACATAAAACCAGTAGTTATGCATCAACTTGGGGCAATGATCAGCAGTCACAAGATATTGAATGGGGGAAGAAAAGTGCTGGGAACTCTGAACCTGGTGGTGGTTGGAACAAGAAAAGTAATTGGAACTCGGATGGTGGTGACAAAGGTGGCACTCAAGATTCTAACTGGGGAAAAAAACCCAACTGGAATTCTGACACCAGTGGCTCAAAATCGGACCGTGATTCAGGTTGGGGCAAGATAAGTGGGTGCTCTAGTGATGGTGGTCTTAAACAAGATAACAAAAGCGAGGCTGATACTGGGAATGTTTGGAACTCTAAATCTGGTGGCACTAGTGGAAATCAGGATTCTGGTTGGGGAACTAAAAGTAATTGGAACTCTGACTCTGGTGGTACTTCTGGAAATCAGGATTCTGGTTGGGGAACTAAAAGTAATTGGAACTCCGACTCTGGTGGCACCAGTGGAAATAATTCTGCTTGGGGCAAGAAAAGCGATTGGAATTCTGAATCTGGTAATGCAGACCAGAAGTCTCACTGGGGTAGCAAAAGTAATTGGAGCTCTGGAAGCACCTGGGGGAACCAGTCAAGAGATGCTGGAAATGAAGACCAAACGGAGGCATTCAATGATAAGCCAAGTGGTGGGAACTGGAGAGGAGGTTTTGGAGGTAGAGGTGGGGATAGGGGAGGTTTTGGTGGCAGAGGCAGGGATAGAGGAGGATTTCGCGGGAGAGGCGGGGATAGAGGAGGATTTCGTGGGAGAGGCGGGGATAGAGGAGGCTTTGGTGGTAGAGGTAGATCGGACAGAGGAGGCTTTAGGGGTAGAGGTGGATCAGATAGAGGAGGCTTTGAAGGTAGGGGTCGTGGAAGGAGGGATGAAAGTGGTGGCTGGAACAATAATGATTCTGGTGGGAATGGTTCTTGGTGGAACAAAGGGGAAGACAATTCTGGCGAGGGAAGTAGGAATAATGATAGTGCTGGAAGTTGGAGCCAAATGTTTCGTTCCAAAAGTGAGTGGCAGGGTGGAAGTGCAGGAAGCACAGAGAGTAAAAACGCATCTGGTGGTTGGAGCACCCAAGGGTCAAGTTGGAGCCAGTCAGCAGCGGACAAAGATGGTGGTAGTTGGGGCAAAGGAACAGGCTCAAGCTCTGGAGCTGGTGGAGGTTGTGGAAATAAAGATCAAGAGGCTGGCTGGACAGGATCAAATTCAACCGCACAAGCTGGCATTTGGGATACAGGAACCGACTCAAGTACTGGTCATGGTGGAAGTTGGGGAAACAAGTCTAAGTCACATGGTACTTCTGGAACGGCTCAGTGGCAAGGCTCGAGTCCTACTGATCAGGATGGTGACTGGAAAGGACAAAATTCCGGCAGCTGGAGCAAAGGAACTGGCTCAAGTACTGGAGGTGGTGGAAACTGTGGGAACAACTGGAAATCATCTGGTGATTCTGGTGGGCAGCAGCCAAATTCAACTGCTGCTGATCAAGAGGGTGGCTTCAAAAAACCGAGTTCACAAGGGGGCAGTTGGGGTAAAGCAACTGGCTCAAGCACTGGACAAGGTGATAGTTGGGGCAAAGGAACGGGCTTAAGTTCTGGAGGTGGTGGAGGTTGGGGCAAAGGAATGGGCTCAAGTTCTGGAGCTGGTGGAGGTTGGGGTAATAAAGATCAAGAGGCTGGATGGAAAGGAACGAATTCAACCACTCAAGGTGGCAGTTGGAACACAGGAACGAATTCAACCACTCAAGGTGGCGGTTGGAACACAGGAACTGACTCAAGCGCTGGTGGTGGTGGGAGTTGGGGAAACAGTTCTAAATCACCTGGTGCTTCTGGAGGGTCTCAGTGGCGAAGCTCAAATACTACTGATCAAGATGGCGGCTGGAAGGGAAAAAACTCTGGCAATTGGAACAAAGGAGACGGCTCAAGTACTGGAGGTGGTGGAAATTGGGGGAATAACCAGAAATCACCTGGTTATTCTGGAGGGGCCCAGTGGCCAAGCTCAACTGTTGCTGATCAAGAGGGTGGCTTCAAAGGAGGGAGTTCACAAGGGGGCAGTTGGGACAAAGGAACTGGCTCAAGCACTGGAGGAGGTGGAAGTTGGGGGAATAATGGGAAATCTGCTGGTGCTTCTGGAGGATCCAGCTGGTCTATGTCAACTCCTACCAATCAAGAGGGTGATTGGAAAGGACAGAGTGCGCAAGCTGGAGGTTGGAACAAAGGGACTGGCTTGAATACTGCAGGTGGTGGAAGTTGGGGAAATAATGGGAAAGGATCAAGTGCGCAAGGCGGAGGTTGGAACAAAGGAACTGGCTCGAATTCCGCTGGTGGTGGAAGTTGGGGAAATAATGGAAAAGCACCTGGTGCTTCTACTAATCAAGATGGTGGCTGGAAAGGTCCAAGTTCAACTGTGAAAGCTGGAAGCTGGGGCAACCAAGGATCAGATGGGAACAGTGGTGGAGGTTGGAATAAAGATCAAGCGGGGGTTTCTACTCAACCTAGTGCTGCAGACGCAGATCGCTCTAGTGATGCAAAAGAAAGAACTAATGGAAGTGGATCCACCGACCCATGGGGTAAAGCAGCAGACAAATCTTGGGGCAGCGGTGGTGGTAAAGGAGGATGGTAACCACTCTGCAAATTCTGTTTTGGTTACCTAACAAGTAATGACTGTAAATAATGTTCTTTCTCTCAGTTAGGAAGGGGCCTAGTGCCTGTTTTCTAAACCTTGAACAGTGTGTTTTGAAAGTCCTAAACTAATCTTTATTTTGAGCTCTCTTTGAGTATTAGATAGATAGACTGAAGAATCCTGGCTGTATGGCTCAGTTACTGTTTATTAAAATCAATATGCATTTGATGTTGCCTTGTACAGTCAGGAATCTCATTCTCTGTTGGCTAATGTCCCGGTTTGCGTTTTAAATATATTGATTGAACTTGAACTTGTTCTCGTGTTCTTTAGAGCTCCAGCAGAATGACTACTTGTTGATGGTAGAAAGTAGAAACCAGACAAATAGCATGA
Organism: Morus alba; assembly: GCA_012066045.3. Taxonomy (NCBI): domain Eukaryota; kingdom Viridiplantae; phylum Streptophyta; class Magnoliopsida; order Rosales; family Moraceae; genus Morus; species Morus alba. Next base: position 12,182,765 of record CP050234.2, read on the forward strand.
TATTTAACGTGCAAACAGAACACAAGCCGATTGTATGAACAATGAAAGTGATATTTGTTTCATTCTAATGGTATTGTTGTTAAGAAGATGTATATATATTTATATTTATGTGTGTGTGTGTCAGAAAAGGGCATCTCTAAAATGCCCACCCCCCTACCATTTTTTTTTTTTTTTTTTCTTGAATGCAAGTGATCTTATCATGTATTACTGAGCCTTCAACTTACTGCCTTATAATGTGATAACATCAGAATAAACCCACCAAATTCTCCCACAAACCTTTTCATTACTTAAAGCAAATCGCCAACAAATTTCTTACTTAATGACTAAAATAGACGGACCAATTTAATCCATAAGTTCAAAAAAAAAAAAAAAAAAAAAAAAAAAAAGCCACGAAATTGATTATTCTGTCTAAGGTTTTCTTTTCCCCTTGTTTGCCATTTCATTTTTAGAAATTAGAAAGATATTACCGTTATATATATATATATATATATATATATATATTATATATAAATATATAAAAGGTTGTTCTACGTCCGTCCTAGGGTCTGGCCGAATTAAAATAGTCACGCGTCGTGTTCGTGTCATTATTTTGATTATTATTTTTTTAAAATTTATAGTCAATTCGAACATGACTCGTGACACAAATTTTTTTAAAAACCGTAACACGAACACGACACGATACGAAAATGACCCGTGACGTGAAATTGGCCCATGAACCCGAAATTGACTCAAAAATTGTATATTTTTATTTACTTTTTTTACATATTAGAAATAACTTAAAATTCATAACACACTAAAATACAATAACATCCATTGAAATTAAGTAAATAATAGTATAAGATTTTGAGTATAAATATCATGATATCACAAGTTCATAATAAAATAAAAAATATGTAATGAAAAATATATGTATTTTTTAGTTTTTTACGAATTTCATGTCGTGCCCGAAATTGACCCATGTTTTTCATGTCAATTTCAGGTTGACTCAATTTTGACCCGAACCTCTTTTTTCTCAACTTTAACCTGTGAAATTCATGTCCTTTCGAGTCGTGTTGTCATGTCGTAATTTATATTGCCGGCCCTACTACCAACCGTCCACATAATTATAACGGCTGTGATTTAATTTTGTACAGAACTGAAAATAGGTACCTATGACATTCTTTGTTGACGTGTCAACACATTTGTTTTTTTTTTTTTTGGTTCTGAAGTTTTTTTGGGGAAGTGCGTCATGAAATGACAAGTCAGAAAAAAAAGTCATAATTAGATATCCGATTGTGGTAATTTTTCTTTACACATATTTATAATGACGAACATAACAAAATAAGATACATATTGACTATGTTATTTTTAACGGAGCATTATCATATACGGTAAGTATAGTATTGCTTGTATAACATGACGTACAGCGATGATTGTATCTTTTTAAAAATTCACAACTTTACCGTAATAACTCTAATTGAGGTAAATTTTTTTTTTTTCTACGTGTTCTTTTCCTCTCTCAAATGTGGCTCTATAAATATTTTTTTTTCCTTTTATTGTCTCATTGAAATAGTTTCTTCTTATATATGTCCTAATCAACCCCCTCTATAAATATTTTTTTCCCTTTTATTGTCTCATTGAAATAGTTTCTTCTTATATATGTCCTAATCAACCCCCCCTATAATACATTTTTTTTCCTTTCTCAAATGTGACTATAAATATTTTTTCCCTTTTATTGTCTCATTGAAATAGTTTCTTCTTATATATGTCCTAATTAATTTCTTTTTTTTTTTTTTTTTACAAATGACCCTCCTAAATACTTCTTTTTGCTATATATATACCCTTTTTTTTTTTTGCTTTCTGTTTCCCTTTTCTCTTCTTTCCCTTAATTTCTTTCTTCCCGCCTTTTTTTTTTCCCTCTACAATACATTCTTTTTTCCCTTTCTCAATTGTGACCCTCATATATATTTTTCCCTCTAATTGTCCCGTTGAATAATTTCTTCTCATATATGTCTTAATCATTTTTTTCCGAAATGAACCGCTCAAATACTTTTTGACTATATGTGCCAATGAATAATATTTTATATGTAATCTTTTCAAAATATCTTGTTCTAAAATTTGTCTTTACGGAAATATTTTATATGTAATCTTTTCAAATATCTTGTTCTAAAATGTGTCTTTACGGAAATATTTTATATGTAATCTTTTCAAATATTATTTATTGGCACATATAGTCAAAAAGTATTTGAGCGTTTCTTCCATGTGCACTACTAAATAATTTTTTGATTAATTCACCCTAATTAAAGAACTTTTTTCCCTTTTTAATGCTGCTCTATTAATATTTTTTCTATTGACTTTAATCTTTAAGAAAACAATGATAAAAAAACATAAACTATAAATTTTTGTTTAAAAAAAAAAATAGGACATCCATATAAAAAAAAAGAAAAAAAGAAAAATGTGAATACGCATGCACAGAGCGTGTGTTTATGACTATTAGCGGTGGTCAGAGCTTTTTTTTGTTATAATTTTTTGTGTTTGTAATAAGGACAGTAGTCTCTCTACTAGTTTGTTGTTTGTTATTAAATATTTTTGTGATCAGCTTAAAGTCAATTGTATGTCTCCTAATAAAGTGGTCTTAGTTGGGTTAGAATTTTTTTAAGTCGTGTAGATGTCCTCTCTTTGTGAAATTTAGTGATCTGTCCCTCTAGTGTTCAAAAGCCTATGCCAATGGGAGGAGTTTCTTCAATTTCAACCGTAAGTGTGCTCGTTGTTAGTGTGCCAAGGTGTTCTTCTGTTTTTGAGTCTTAGACTTGCATCTATCTTTTTGATGGGTTATTAACATTATATCGAGATGATTACTTATCCAATTTTGTTTAAATGCAATTCTCCTAAAAAAAAAAAAAAAGTTAAGGGAGATGGGAGTAGAAAAGAGCAAAAAAAAAAAAGATCCAAGTCCATTTTTTTCATAAAAAATTCATATTTATTCATAAGACAGAACTTAGTAACAATAGTAATAAAATAATAATTATAGGTCGGAGAAAAATGAAAAGAAAAACAGGAAAATAAAAATAAAAAGAGAGTGCTCAAAAGCAAACGTTTTTCTTTCTCCACAAAAAAAAAAAAAAAAAAAAAAAAAAAAAAAAGCAAACGATTTTTTAACAGAAAATCAAATGTTTACAGTTTACACTTTACCCGTTCTCTGGTTTTAATTCCTCTCTCTTTCCCCATCCTCATCGTTCATCATCGTCATCATTCCGGACATTAATAATAATTCACTTTCAAAAATTTTCCCATCCAATTTTCTCTACTCCCAAACACCCCCATTAACTTTCCCTTCACGGATCAAACCCAAATGAATTTCACCATCTCTCCATCATCCTCGATCCTCCAACAAATCCCCTCACTTTCCCACCTAAAAGAGCTCTCCTTTTCTCGCCCACTTTCCTCCTCAATTTCCTAGGGTTCGAATCCAATTTCTCTTCTCAATTTCTCTCAATCCCAATCAACAACAATGTTGAACAAATTCATGAAGCGTGGCCACCGGAAATCCAAGTCGGAATCGGCCGACTTCGGCTACGGCCAGCCGTTCAACACCGTCACCGTCAACCACGCTTCTCGGACGACCACCGCCTCCGCCGCCGACAACATCTCCGAATCGCATCCCGTAGCTCATTCGCCGGCGCCGCCTCCCAACCCCGGATTGATCGAGATCCTCCCTTTCCTAAGAGACGTCGCCGTTTCGGACCGTCCGGCCCTCTTCCTCCGCAAGCTCCAGGTTTGCTGGTTCCAATGCGACTTCTCCGACACTCTCAAGGGCGTTCGAGAGAAGGAAATTAAGCGCCAGACGCTTCTCGAGCTCGTCGATTTCATCCAATCTGGTTCCTGCAAATTGAACGAATCAATGCAGGAGGAGCTGATCCGAATGGTCTCCGTCAACGTCTTCCGGTGCTTGCCTCCCGCGCCTCACGAGAACACAGGCTCCGAAGCCGCCGATCCCGAGGACGACGAGCCGTTTTTGGAGCCTTCTTGGCCGCATTTGCAAATCGTGTACGAGATTCTATTGAGGTACCTTGTTTCCTCCGAGACCGATACTAAGATCGCTAAGAAGTACATTGATCATGTTTTTGTCTTGAAATTGCTTGAATTGTTCGATTCCGAGGACCCGAGAGAGCGAGAGTATTTGAAAACCATTCTTCATCGTGTGTATGGGAAATTTATGGTGCATCGACCTTTTATTAGGAAGGCAATCAATAACATATTCTATAGGTTTATATTTGAGACCGAGAGGCATTGTGGGATTGCTGAATTGTTGGAGATTCTTGGGAGTATAATTAATGGTTTCGCACTGCCCATGAAAGAGGAGCATAAGTTGTTTCTCTCTCGGGCGCTTATACCACTGCACAAGCCGAAATCTATATCGCTTTATCACCAGCCTTTGTCGTATTGCATCACGCAGTTCGTTGAGAAGGATTACAAGTTGGCGGAGATGGTGATTCGAGGGTTATTGAAGTATTGGCCCGTCACGAATTGCCAGAAGGAGATTCTGTTTCTGGGGGAGTTGGAAGAGGTTTTGGAGGGTACTCAGGCTGCAGAATTCCAGAGATGCATGATTCCTCTTTTCAGACAGATTGGCCGCTGTCTTAACAGCCCACATTTCCAGGTTCGCTAAGAAGTTTATTGCTTTTTCGCTCATTATAAACGCTGCTATTTCTTGTGTTCGTGGGCACACTTGACATGTTGAAAGTTTGAAACATCTTTCTTTGTTATTCTTAATTAGTGTTTTTAATTGAATCTAGATCAAAGCTTTCAGGGTCGATAGGTTTATTATAGCCGATTATCACACAGAAATTGTGTTTAAGATCTGTCTCATGTGTTTGTCCCTTCACTTAGACACATTATGCGGTGAATTTTGTCTATTCCTTTTGAATTCGTCCTTGTACCCAATGCTGCAAGTGTTATTTTACGCCTCAAGTGTTACTAAACCTCTTGGTGCATGCTTTTTGCGGATGATATAGTTTTAGTTGATGAACATAGGGAAGGAGTTAACCGTAAGTTATAACTCTAGAGATAGACTCTCGAGAAGAAGGGATTTAGTTAAGTAGGACAAAAACTGAATACATGCATTGTAAGTTTAGTAACTCAAGTAATCAGAGTGATGGAATTTCTTTATATGGTGTGGAGACTGGGGCTTTTAGGAAATTTAGGTACCTTGGGTCTATAGTGCAGCACGAAGGAAATATAGAAAAGGATATTCAACATAGGATTAAGGTAGGGTGGGTTAAGTGGAAGAATGCTACGGGAGTTTTATGTGATGGCAAGATGCCTATTAAGTTGAAAGGAAAGTTCTATAGGACTGTAATCCGCTCAACTATGTTGTATGGTAGTGAATGTTGGGCCATTAAGAGACAACATATATCTAAGATGAGTGTGACAGAAATGCGTATGTTAAGATGGATGAGTGGTCATACGAGAATAGATCGCATAATGAATGAAGTTATTCGTAGTAAAGTAGGTGTAGCACTAATAGAAGATAAGGTGCGCGAAGGCCGCTTGAGGTGGTTCGGACATGTCCAACGTAGACCGCTAGAAGCACCAGTTCGTGCTTGGGGAGACATTCTTATACCTAGTACTAGGAGAGGGAGGGGTAGACCAAGAATTACGTGGACTGAAGTCATTAGGAAAGACATTTTAGATCTAGGCCTTCAGGAAAATTTAATTTCGAACAGAGCCATGTAGAAAACTGAAAGCCATATAGCCAACCCAATTAATTTGGGATTAAGACTTGTTGTTGTTGTTGTTGTTGTTGTTGTTGTGTCAGATGATACTTTCTTAGATCTTGCTTGTTTATTTAGAAATAGGCCAAGCGAAAAAAGCAACTTTTGGAAGTACCTTGAAACAGGCTATAAGTACTTTATAGAAGACTACTTTTTACCACAATTTATCATCTACAAGTAATGAACTAGTCTGCTCTGATGGTTGCTGTATGAGGATTTTGACACGTGAAATCTGCCCAACCTCTTGGGCTAATTCTGCAAAAGGCAGTGATATCGTGTGTATCCACTAATACCAGCATGTTTGAAGATACAAATTGTGTGTTTCCAGCTCTGCATACATCTTGGTGTATGGATAGTAGTGTACAACATTCCCTACTTGACCTGTAGGGTCTTCAAATTAGTTCATAACATGATTTTGATGTGAACTGTATTTCGTATGGAAGACTGCCATTCAAACTCCTAGGTTTTGTGAAGTATCAAGTCAAACGAGCTTTTGTGACATGCTTATTTGATTGTACTTGCGGATTAGAATCTTATATTTTTCCAACATCGTGTCTTTCAGTTGCCATTTCACACCTCTATGGTGACAATAAATTGTGCTTGTATCACTTACAATTTTGTAGTTTAGTTTACTTTTTATTTCTTATTTTTCATCCCTTTAAGTTTTTCATGTGCGCTAATTGCAAACATGACTCTTTTAGAGTTATATGCTCTGGTTGCCCATTCTTTTATATAAATAAAATTTGGGACTTCTTCTTCTTCTTCTTCGTCTTTTATTTTATTTTATTTTTAACGAAACAAATGGGGACACATTATTGGCAAAAGATCATTAGATTTATTTCAATGACCATTTCTACTGTTGGTTATTGGCAATCGTAGTTTACTAATATCGATGGAGGTTCGATAATCTTCTTCTCATTTGTCTGGCTAGACAAGATAAACCCAATGGGAGTGATCTATTGGCCGTCAGATGTGGACCATAATCGAACTTCGGTCTATATTGGCGCTATAATATCCTATCAGAGAAGATGTAAATTATAGATTGGTTAAAAAGCAAGGACATTGGCTCACGTGAGAAGAAAAAATTAAAAATGTACAAGTTCTATTGTTCGCCTATGGGCTCTAATCTAAGAGTTATTCTAGGGAATTTGTGTTACCTGAAATTTTCTCACTCTTTACTAAATAATGAGATTTAATTAAAAAAAAATGTTGGAAGAAAAGAAAATTCTTTGTGGAGTTTTGTGAACAATTTTAGTGCAAAGGCAAAAGACCCACTATTTGCTGAATCCTTGTACAAGGAATCACAAAAGAAATTGGACCAGTATGTCCTTCCAACTTGACCTCAATATCTGGTCTGACTAATTGCCATTGAAGTATTAAAGTTGCTTATTGTCTCTCCTACTTCTTTGGACATTTATGACACCTCTCGTGGGTTAATGCAGCAAGATACCTTTATGTTTCTTTCAATGTAATTTAATGGTCCTGCTGCACCTCTGCTTATTAATGGTTTATACTGCCAGACTTGTTTCAGTTGCGTGGAGATGACTTTTCTTTGTGAAGTCTCCCTTGTTACTTGCAGAAATATATATTGTAACCTACTGAATAGTGTAACATTGTAAATAACTTTGTAAATTCCATATTCCTTTTTTCCTCTCCTTGAGGGGGTCAAATACTGATTTCTGTGTGTGAATTAACGTTTTAGAACAAAGAAAAGGAGAACTTATGGTTTGCTGTGTGCAGTACCAATTTCCTTCTATACTAAATTTTAAACGGATAATCTAGTTCCATTCCAAAATGATTTAGAAGTCTAGTAGTGTCTCATGTAAACTATTGAAGATGTTTTCCGTCTTGTTGATATTAATTACCTTGAGTTATAGTGGAACATTAATACATTGCGAGTCTGCTTTCCTTTTCGTTTGATTCTGCTTTCCTTTTCGTTTGCATCTGTACTTCTGTTCGTGATATTTTCTTCTTTTTACTTACAACCTGCCTCTCTTTTAGAGGCTTGTTTAATTGTCTATAACTTAATGGTGTTAGTCAATAGATTAGTGCTGAAGTCCTGGTTGATATGATTCGAGTACTATGTGATAAAGCGACAAAGCCATAACTGTGAAACCCTATTATATTCTGAAGTTCAATAGAAGATCTATGCTGCAGTACTGAATTCTACATTGTGCCATAATACCTATTGGAGGTTTTGATCTTAATTGTAACACTTGAACAGTTAACAAACTTATCGCATTCTGAGTAAATATTCTGAATGAAAGCACTACGTAGAAATAGATCCTGTTTATTCAATTTAGAGAGGTGTCTTTGTTGAGTAATAGAGAAAACACATAGAAATGCTGGTTTATTACAGATGTCATCTGAGTTTCTCAATACGTTTTGCAGGTTGCAGAACGAGCCCTTTACTTTTGGAACAACGAACACATTGTAAGCTTAATTGCACAGAACCGAAATGTGATACTTCCATTGATTTTTGAAGCATTGGAGAAAAACATTCGAGGTCACTGGAACCAGGCTGTGAACGGGCTGACGGCAAATGTGCAGAGGATGTTCCAGGAGATGGATATCGAATTATTCGAGGAGTGCGAGAGGCAGTACTTGGAGAAAGAAACCAGGGCCAGAGATTTGGAAGAGCGGCGAGAATTAACGTGGAAGAGACTGGAAGCGGTTGCAGCACAAGCTCAGCGAGAGAATATGGTTTTGGTTAGCTGATTATTTTCGTTAGAGATAATTGAGTTGGCTATTCTTTCTTTCTTTTTTTTTTTTTCCCCCCTTGTTTTTGACATTGAGGTCTTAAATCTTATTAAGGCTATAACTGACGTATTATAGAAAGGAGAAGAATATATATATATATATGTAATGCTTTTTATGTAACAAGGAATTCGAATTGTCCTTCTGCTGACTATTAACAGTTAAAGGAAATTGATTAATTATTTTTGCTTTTCCCATTTGTTTCAGGGAGTAAAAATCCACATCCTTACGTTCATTTTTTTTTTTTTTTTTTTTCATTCATAATTTTTCTTGATCAATGTTCTCTTCCTGTTTGGACATATATGGGCTTCATGATAATGACGTTCTGCACTTCTGCTTGGTTTGGAAATGCTGAAATCCTACAACAATCTCCAACAAGAGTGTCTGGCATTTCTTTCACTTAACTATTCATGATTGATAAACTTTTAATTTTAACAAATTATTTCTTGATGATGACTGTTACGAAGAAATGTTCTGGTACATGTTAATCGAGCTCGTTTTAAGGGAGGGATTAGAATTTTAGACAAGGATTGGACAACACTGTCAAAATTAAAGGGATAAGTGCCGCGCATTTCAGGCATTAAGTTGCCGACTTGACAGAACACCCAACCCGTTGAAAATTGCATCTTTTTGAAAGGAGGACTTTGCTTCGTTCTAGACCTCGTTTATGTTCAATTATTTGAGCTTCTAACACTGATTTTGTATTTATGTAGGCAGGTACATTTGAATCAAGCAAATGCAAATGGATTTATAATTGATGTATCTGCCTACGTTTAGGGGCCCACATATAACAGAGCTTTAGATGAAGTTCTAAAAAGCATTATGTAGATGGTTTGGCCGTTTGATCCGACACAAAGACATGTCCATGTTAACCACCTTGCTATTGTCATTGTAACTTGTAAGAAGAAAAACAAAACATCCCAAAATGAAAAAAAAAAAAAAAAAAAAAAAAAAAAAAAAAAAAAAATGGTCGGTTCATATAACAAGTAAATACAGTCACATGATTAGCAAAAAAAAAAAAAAATGGTCGATTCATATAACAAGTAAATACAGTCACATGATTAGCAAAAAACAAACAAAAAAAAAAAAGGAAAATACGGCCACAAGGCTCTGAATGTGACGTGGCATGTAAAATGCCACCTCAGCCGCCCATATCCTATCCTTTCCGAAAATTTCCCCCCTTTTTAAAATATCTTTTGTACAAGATATGAGCCTTAGCCCCTAGCACAAAAATCCACCAATTACACGCCCAAAGTATGAGCTTTTAGTCAAAAAGTGCGCCTCAAATAATTTAGTTATGCATGAGAAAAGACCTATAAACCTATTAACATAGAGAGAGAGAGAGAGAGAGAGAGAGAGAGAGAGAGAGAGAGAGAGTGATTGAGAAGTGCTTTGGAGACCCCACAAAATGGGCGTCGCATATTTTAGTTATGTGACACTACATGTTCTTTGATGCTTTTCAAACAACAATAATGGCAGTGAAACAAATGGGGGACCAGGAAATCCAAACAAATTGTGAAATTTCTTTCTTTTTTCTTTTCTGTACTTTTTTCTAATTATGAAATTTCATCAATTCCTTTTTTCAAACTTCTATAATGATGCTAATAATAATGGTAATGAAAATAGAGCACCACAGTTTGTGATGGGATACACTAGTAAAATAATAGTAAGAGACAAAAAGATTGCAAATAAAGATGAAGGGTTGGAGGGGCTTGCTGATGCTCCGCTCCCGAATATCATTCCGAAGAAGTCACCATCATCGTTGCTGGAGGCCCCGCGGCCGCTGTTGCTGGTCGCCCCGGTGGTGGTCCCACCGCCGCTGAATCCCGGGTATGATATCCCGTCCCTGCCATTAATTGATCATAGGGTTAACAGACAGTAGTGATGAGATACATGACTCAAGAGAAAAGGCCTCCCTAAATGGAAATTTGAATTAAGAGAACGCTCCATCAAAGAATTAGCATATGACCTGATAGAGACAATTCTCAAACCTTCAAAAGGAAATGAAAAGAGGAAAAGAAGTCTCTTCAAATGGAAGTACGAATCAAGATATGCGGTGCCATGGTAACTAAATGGAACTAATCTTTAGTCCTAATCTACCTTACATTGAGATGTGAATATGAATTAAGTTTAAGAAATTAGTAATATATATATATATATATATATATATATATTTTGTATGTGTCAATGCTATGGTCCTGCTAAGAAGACCATACTCCCACCCTAACACAAAAAATAAACGTAAAATCATATTTATTCAACTTTAACACTGACGTTGTAAGTACAAAGCATCAAGAAATTAAGTTATCCTATACTACTGTTACTCCTTTTAAGTCAACTTATGTCGAATAAATGTTATGTTACACTTCTCACTTTCTTTTATATGTTACGTGAAAGTAAAATCTTTTTAGGATTACATAGGCCCAATTTATAAAAATATATATTAATTAGAGAGCTCTAAGCCCTTTAGGCTTCAGTGATGGGGTCTCCACAGGATACTCACATAGGTCCCACATGGCAGAAACTTCTTTTTATTTTTGTTCAAATAAAATACCCTTGAATTAAGAACTTAAATATTATAAGGCTCAAGGGACATAATCTAAAGTGGCATGCCAAAACAAAACTATTACAATGTGGGACCAACTTGAAGAAAGTAACAACATTATTAGTTAGGAAAGGGCACGGGTCACTCGAGTGACATGAGACCCTAGATTAGGGCCCATTTCCTCCAACGGAAAACTATGCTCAAATAGTCAAGCCAATACAAAGACTCAAAATAATGTAAATATTATTTGGGCGAGGATGAAAGTATCATGGACTAAAACTAATTGTCATTTCCATAACACATAAGACTAGAAATGGGTTAAATTTTTGCTTTAAGTTCTCCCATGAGAGTCCTTGTCTGTATGCTTTAAGCAATACTAAAAGACATCCCTGGTATTGAACCCCACGTACCAATAAAATGTGGATCTCACAAATCAATCTTACTTTTTATTGAAATGTGGATCTCACAAATCAATCTTACTTTTTATTGAGCATTCGTAAGAGACGTTTGGTAAGAGAATTCATACTATGATTTGAATCATAATTCATAATTCATAATTTATTATAGTATTTTCTCTCAAAAAAATACACCGTAAATCAAAAATAATTATTTTCATAATTCTAATTCATGAATCAAACATCTATTCAGTTATACAAGATCATAATCTCATCACTCATAAATAATGAGCCCCATCTGATAGAACTCACATAAAACTCATCAAATGAGACACATTATTTATGAATGATAAACTTATAACCCTGTAGAGTTGAATTTTATCATATATTAATTATAGTACTCAACACGCAGCAAATATTTTGTTTTTGTTTATATATTTGGTTAGACTCTTTTGCCAACAGTTTCAATTAAACATTACACTCGATTAGAGGAGCAGAGCAGAGCAGAGACCAATAAAAGTCACAAGACGACCACCAAGTGGGGGGAAGTAGAAGGACAGAATTGCAATAGAAAAAAAGAGGCAAAGAAGGCAGGAGAAAGCAATGGGACTTGGTGAAAAGCACCGGTTCCTATGCTGTACTCTGTGGCTAGTTGTCTCATCGTCTAGGTCCAATTCATATCAATATCAGAAGTGGGGTCCAATTGTTCAGATAAAAAATGAGTGGCCCACTCGTCATGGCTGGAAAGCAGATGTGAGCGAATAAAAACCCAGTCACAGTCCCTATGCTCACTCACCACTTGTTGGTTAATGGCTTTTGTTTGCCGTTTGTTTGTCGATTTAAGTGTTCGTTTAGTTCGTGTATTTAAAATTATAATTTAAAATTATTTTTATTTTATGTGTATTTTTTATGAGAAAAAATATTGTAAAAAATTATGAATCATGATTCAAAATCAAGAATAAATACAAGAAATAAACGACTTTTACTATAAGTTTCATGTAATTTTATATAAAAAAAAAATTTTATTATAATAAAAAAAATCAAATTTGACTTTGTTTTTAAATGAAAGGACCCTCACAAACTCATTCTCAAATAACAGAAGTCCCACTTGCAACTTTTTCACTTTTCTCTATAGCAGTTCTTTTTTTTTTTTTTTCATACCATGAATAACCAATACCCCTGAATGATAAGCACAACCAGAAAATTTAATTCTCGTATAGGATTATGACTTACATTCATATTTTGAACTAAATTAATAATGTAGTAAATACCTCATTTTCCAATTTCGTTATCTATTTACTTCAAAATTAAGAACCCAAATAAATAAAAATTAGGATACAATACTAGTGTTGTCTATTTTGATCTACTAATTTAGTTCAAAATTATTATTATGGTTGCAAGCATAGTCTAAAAGTAGTTCGACACCTAATTTCAACATAAGATGATGAATTCAAATCCCTCTAACTTAAGTTAAAAAAAAAAAATTATTATTTACTTAACATCTTAGAATCCTTTTTAGCTTAACAACTAATAGTAAATGGAACAGACACAATAGAGTTTATTTATAGTTCGTTTAATTCGTTGATTTAAATTTTTAATTTAAATTGAGACGTGAATTTATGTGAAAATTTTATATTGTAATAAAAAAAATTAAATGTGCTTATTTTTTAAAAAAATTTACTATAATAAAATTTAAATTTTAAATTTAAATCAATAAAATCAATAGGACTCAAAACCATCTTCCTTAGTTGATATATATGTGTTTTTTTGGTCCTAATTCCCGTTCACTTTGTAGATTTTAATTTTTAATTCGAATTGTAATGTGATATTTTTTAAGAATTTTTTACTGTAATAAAAAAATTAAATGTAATATTTTTTTAAAATTTTTTATTATAAAAATTTAAATCAGTAAAGTGAACGAGATACTAATTTTTTTAACAGAAGCTGAAAGCAAAGGGGGTGTTCTTTTACACATAAAACTCAAAAAAAGACAACTCAAGTTTTAACTTTATTCAAGTTTACGTTCTTTTAAGTTTTAACTTCACTCAATTTTACTCAATTTTATTTAAATTTTAATTTCAACTCAAATTATAACTTAAATTCAACTTAAAAATTATATTCAAATTACACTTTAAAAGAACAATCCTAATATTTTGGGCCCAACAAAGTTTCGCATATGAATGAGGTTAAAATCCCACTGGCACAAATAATAATGCTGCTCAAATGGCTATGTTTAATTAAGCATAACAATAAAAGGAAAAGGACAAAATTATAGGGAGTAAATAAAGCTTATAGCTGTCGAACGTTGTGGTACCACTCATGGTAGGGGAAGCAGGCTAAACACTGTCAAAGGTCAAATAAGTCTGAGAACTGGACCCCACTAACGAGTGACCGGATCAATCGGTCTAAAGTCTAAGATGCATATACTCCTCAGCCAATCCCAAGGCCATGATGAAAGTGTAATTTTGCCAAAAGGGTAAGCGAATAAAAAAAAGAAAGAAAATAAACCTTTTTTTTAATAATTAAAGAAAATAAACATTTTTTTTAATAATTACAGTGAGGAAGCAGTCCCAATACTGGGACATTTGAACTGTAATAAGATTCTCACCCCGCATGATCACGTGCACCGATTGAAAACATAAAAAGGCTCAATTATTTTTTTAAAAAAAATTTAGATTATTTTTAAGAAAGGGAAAAAAGAACATTTTTTATTGTCGTTTTCGTAAATCTGCCGACCACGGTTTTTGCATCGGCAGAAGTTGAAGAAAACCCAAAAACAGGGAAAATTATGGGACAAGGGCAGGTATATTATATTTAATTTTTAATCTTTCCAAATTAAGGCTTCAAGAAGTGTACCAGTTACTGATTTACTAAATACATTGTTTTAATTCGACGTTTTATGCGTGTTTTTACTGTAGCATTTTATATTTTTATTTGAGTTTTTAATTTTAAATTTTTATAGTAAAAATTTATTTTTATATTTTGAAAATTTTAAATTTTTATAGTAAAAATATTTTTAAAAATTTTTTTTTTATTATAATAAAAAATTTTAAAAAAATATCACATTTTAATTCAAATTAAAAATTTAATTATGTAAAGTACACTAGTAAACTAATTCAGAATCAGAAAAGAAAAGGACCAACAAACAAAAGATTGTGGTAAAAAGACGAAAACACCCTTGGCAGTGACAGTTAAGGTGGTTACCTGGGGTCGCCGAAGACGCCGGCATTGGAGGTGAGCTGCTCGATGAGGGCGGCGGATTTGGGCTCAACACTGGAGGCCTTGGCGTACTGCGTGCTCAGCCCCGCCCCGGACGGCACGAAGAATGCTCCATTTACCATTATGTCCCCCTCCGTTCTCCAGTTCCAGTCCGCCCATTCCCCCTCCGACGTATCCACGCGCTTCGTCACCTGAACCCAAAAAAAAAGGAACCCCAACACAGCCAGAAATAGTTCCAATGTTAGTTCAGGTGTTCGTACACACACGCGCCGAACAGTGCGCGTGTGAATGTTCCTACCAGTAATAAATCGGTTCATGATTGTGGTCTACTGAGTCTGACACCACTGTCGCTTTCACAGTCTACCCTTTTTCAATTATTTCACGAGGCCCTCAATAACTTCGTTCCGTGCAAATTTTTCTATTTTCGAACTCTTTTCTTGTCTCATTGACAGGATTAAAAAACGGAAAAAAGAAGAAAAATACCAATCTTCCGGTCATATTTTAGAAGAGAAGATCTTTAAATTGGGAAAAACAAAGCAAAAATTGAAGTAAAAAGGCAAATAACTTCCGAGTCCTAACGTGCAAATAATTCGAGATTATGACGTGACATAAGGAGCCAATCCAACAACCGCTTTTTTATCATCCAACCCAAAACGCCTAACAAGAAAACGCCACCACTCGCCAACCACAACGGAGGCGCGTGTGCTCACGCGCCGCCACTTCAAGTGGGGACCACTCTACATGCAATCAAAATTTCAAGCACAAGTCAAAAAGAAGAGCTCCGAGAGTGTAAAAAAAAAAAATCACAAAAAGAAAAAAAACGATGAATACGTTTAAAATTAATTTTAAAATAATTTTATTTTTTATACAAAAATAAAAATAAAAATATTTTTAATCTCAAATAAAAATTATTTTTAAAAATACGTTTAATAAATTTATTAAAAATTTTATTAATATTTTTTATTTAAGAGAAAAAATAAAATAAAATAATTATTTTTTATTTTTCTTTCATTTAACATTAAATTAAAAAAATATTTTGATTTTTATTATGTCATTTTCAAAACGTTTTTTTTAAAGAAAGGTAAGAAATAAAAACGGATACATTCCTGCCGATCATTCTCCTTAAAAGGCAACCTTTAACCGCCCTCCCCCAGAAAAAACAAAATAAGAAAACACCAAAAGTGAAATTACCAAACTACCCAAACTGAAATTACCTCTTTGGCATTCTCGTCACTCGGAGCAATATAGCGGTTCCCCTGACTGTTAATGGTGGGACTAGCACTCCCGCCAATGGCGTACATCTCCCACTGCGTGAAATCATTATTCACCACATGAATATACCCGCGTCTGCACCGTGGCATACGCTGCACCAGCGCCTCCCCAAAATGATTAAACGCGATCGTCACCTGCATCCCGGAATCCGGCAAGTAACCATCACTGTGCCCCAACAGCATAACCTCGTCATGATGAGAAAAATGGTTGTTCGTGATTGTAATCCCCGTCGATCCCATTATCGCATCAATCAGCCCGTCCGTACAGTACGACAGCGTGCAATGATCGATCCAGATCTTGCGGGACCCGTAGATGGAGATCCCGTCGCCGTCGGATCTCCCCCTCCACCCGACGTGGGTGGGGCTGGAGGCGATGTCGGCGTGGCCGGAGGGCTTGCAGTGGTGGACGTGGACGTTGTGGATGATGACGTTGGAGATGTACTGGAGGGTTATGCAGCCGTTGCCGACGATGTGGACGTTGGCGCCGCGGCCGTCGATGGTCTTGAAGCTGTTCATGATGAGCTCGTGTTGGAGCTTGATGGTCATGTCGGCGGAGAAGACGATCCAGAGGGGCTCGGTTTGGATGACGGCGTGGCGGAGAGTGCCTGGGACGGGGCGGGCTGGGTCACGGTCGGAGGAGTCGGAGACGACGTAGATCTGGCCGCCTTTGCCGCCGAGGGCGTCGCGGCCAAAGCCGATGCCGCAGTCGGCGAGGCGCTGGCGGTTAGCGGCCCAGTTGGGGTCGCAGCGCCAGCAGTCGTCAATGGGGTTGCCGGTCAGGCATTGTTGTTGGTCGGCTTGGTGGACGGAGAGGAGGCTTCTGCGTGTGAGTGAGGCGTTGACGGACCTGCGAGGAAGAAAGAAAGAGAGTTTGTTTGGTTAGAGGGAAAATGGGTGGTTTGAGGAGGGAATTTGAGAATGTGGGTGTGACCCATGATTGGAATTGGTTTGGACAGGAAAACCCAGATGGGGTTTTGTTTTTAGTGGAAAACAGAGGAATGCTCTGTTCTGTTTGGTTACTGTGAAAATGAGGTGAATGCAGAGAAAATGAGCTCAACTAAAAAAGAAATGGGCTTTCTTTTTCTCCTTTCTTTTTTTTGGTTGGTTTGAAGAACAAGAGTAGAATGCATGAGACGCTAGTGGAGCATATTTTGTGGTTTTTAACATGAAAAATCACTTGAAATGAAAATGACCCATTATCCAAAACTGTTTAAAGAGCAAAACCTAGAAATGGCTTACCTTTGAACTTCTTCAACAACTGCTTCAGGGTTCGTATGCTGATGAGGAAGAGTGAGATTGTTGAGGCTGAGAGAGTTGGCTTCGACAATTGTGAGAAGAACAAGCCATAAGAGAATGTAGGTGATCGTAGTAACCATTCTTGAAAGAACTAATAATTATGGAAGGTTTTGGGTATTTGTTCTTCTTGTTTGCCTTTTTGTAACTACTTTTTTTTTTTTTTTTTTTTTTTGCTTTTTCCGTAAAAGACACACTGTTCCTCTTTAGAAGATGACTTCCTCTTGAATGCTCTCTCAACAACTTAGGACCAAACTGCAAAAAAATTTGGGAAAATGTGATGAGGTTTTATAAAGAGAAGAAGATTATAATAACTCCATGGCCCCAAAACGATGCCAAATTTCTAGTGGGAAATGAGTTTTACTTTATCTATAGGGTTTTGGGGGGTCTTTTGTTTTGATAAATCAGACGAAAGAAGAAAGGAAGAGATCAAAGGAGGTGACTGATGGAGGAGACACCGAGATAAGTTGAGAGAAAAATGTCTCTCTCCATCTCTCTCTCTCTCTCTCTCTCTCTCTCTCTCTCCTTCCTCTCTAATTCTCCCTTGCAGGCTCTCTCAAACACTCACCCTTTGCATGTTAATTATTCTAGGAAAAGGAGAAAAATCCAATAAAAGTTAAAGAAAAAGAGAGAAAAAAGAAATAATATATATGAGAGAGAGAGGAATAGGCTTATCCAAAATGCTAAGCTCCTCTTTTATTTTGTTTTATTATATATATATATATATATATATATATTTGGTTGTGTGTTTCATTTTCTCAAAATGGGCTGCGGATTAAAGATTCTTTGCTGGCTAGGATGAAAGAAAGTATTCCAAGGTCCAAGTGTACACAAAAAAAGTCTTTTACTTTGCTTTCTGTTTTGGTTAAGAAAGATTCATGAGATAGATATTAATCAGGGTTTATAGAGCTTTGCCTTTCTGCAGTAATTCTCTATTTATTTTTTTTAAAAGGAAGATTAAAGCCTAGAGGAGCCCTTAATTTCATAAAGTGTGTCTTTTTGTACAAGAAAAGAAGCAATCAAAGTGATCAAGTAAGATAAAAAGGTGTTAGGAAAACGATAAAGATTCCGGTTTTTTTTTAATCCTCTGCTTTTGAAATGTTTTTCTTTAGGCAAATTTATTACAGATTCCATTTACCATTAGTTTCAAACCCTGTATCATTACAGAGCAAGGAGATTTGGAAAGGAAAAAAAAAAAAAACAAAAATGAAAATGTGCTAAACCAATTATGACTTGGAATTGGTTATACCAAATCAAGTTTGTTATAAAATTATCAAAACAAAAAAAAAATTCAAGTTGTATATAATATATTACATTATAAACATGTAACAGAGTCATGCTTAGCAAACAAAAAAAAAAATAATAATACAAACACTACAATTTTGTATGGACGCGGCATCCAAAAATTATTCTGACGGCAACTTGTCCATAGAGATGAATTAGTGAAATCCAGCGAACAAGAATATTTAAATAAACGCTTGTATTCAATAAATATATATATATATATTTAAAGACATACAATTATGAGCATAAATACAAAATTCAGTTTTCTCATATACCTAATCATCGACAAAATATAACTATTAATGCATAAAATTAGAATAAAAAATAAATAGTACTTAAAAAAAAAAAAACGAGTGAGTTAAAAAACACACAAACATGGAACAGTTCTAGCCTATGTTGATGGAGAAGTTCCACATGCAAATTCGTGCCCATGTTTGTCAAATTCAAGAATTACAACAAACAGAAGGAGAGAGCATAAATACTGATTTACAGCAATTAGCTATGTAAATCTCTCCTGACCGCCCAGTTTCCTTTTCTTTTCGTGAGTTCTATCTTTTTCTTTTTAAGGAAAGTTTCCGATTCTGCTAATTACATTTGATATATGTAATAAGATTGGCTTCTTTTTTGTTTTTAATCTTAAATAATTGCACCGATAAGGAAGGCCAAAGGCGGTGGTGGCCAGCTGCTGCATTAATCTTATTTTTGGTCTAAGTACTACGTCATATTTTGTTTTAATCCTATAAAACAGAGGATAATCGAAGCACCCACTATGACCCTCTATCACGACTTTTTTAAGTGATCATTAATGTAGCTGATATTACTTATTAAAAATTTTTAAAATTTATGAAATATATATTTTTTAAAACTATTATAGTAAATATAAATTTTAGATTTCTTTCTTAATTATGACAAAATATTAATGTCTCAACGTATTGATCTTTCAAAACATAAATATATATATATATATATGTAATTGATCTTTTAAATCTTGTTTATTTACATACACTTTACCGTCATAATCTAATCATTTAACATATAGTTTTAAAGTCATAATTGACAAAATTATTTATCATATAAATTTTTACAAAAATAATTACGAGCGGTATCCATTCTTTGATCTCCACATCGTTCGTTTGCCGCCTCGCCATCAGTCTATCATTCATTAAGTCAGGTTGCTTACTTACAGTACAAATATTCTCTGATGAGCTTTCACTCAACAAGTAGGAACTATCTCTCGCAAAACAACCGTAAGTTCACATGAATAAATATGCATGAGCCAATTATTAATCATGTCTTATTAAAGTCTTATTATTTGATCTTATATTGCTTACTGATAGGCCCGAGTGCTCGTACCATGTGCGCGCAATCATCGGGACGTTAGGGTTTGTAAGGTCCCCAACGACACCATGATTTAACATACTATATACTTAATTCTTTTTTTTTTCTATCTCCCTTGCAGAGTCTGAGTTACTTCCTTGTCAGAGGCTGGTACGACATTCAACTGAGATTATTCTTATAAGTTTCACTTGACTTATTAAGATGTATGCAATATGGCATGACCTCACATATTATAACATAAAGCATAAACATGCATATATAACATGTATAACTTTTTCTTTAAAATTTATTCATATTACAAGCGAGATTCTTACTTATCTGATTTACAGAGCTAGAATTCATTATTTGCCAAACAATTTATTCTCTTACTTACTTTCTTCTGAAAATGAACATCTATTAATAGTGTGAGATTAACTGTCATTTGCTATTATATTTTAGCAAACTTATGAAGGAATCTAATGTTTTACTTAAGGCGTGTCTTCCTTTCCTTTTTCAGAGGATCGTAAAAATTTACTATAATAATCAATTTATTAAATCCTCAAAATCTTATTTTTCTTAATTACCCTTAAAAACCATATGCCTAGATTGAAATTCAATTTATGATTAATCAATCACTCAATCTAGCACCTATCCACCATAAATTACCTTATTGGGCTTGTTCTATTATTAAGGCCCAATTTGGTCTAGAGACTTAATAGAGACGTTTTAACTCTAAACTGTTGAAATTTAAACTTAAGTGTGAGTTCTTGAACTAATACAGGCGTTGGATATGCTTTTAACCGTGAAATTCTACGAGCTTAACATATTGGGCTCGTAAGTTCCCGTTTGAATGTTTTTGCTCGAAAACTATTAAGGTTTTAAAAGAAACTATTATTCGACTTTCATAAAACCGATAGCTTACTTATTTAGTTACAAGTACTAAAATTCTATTATCAATCCTAAATGAATTTTCTTTTGAATACCGACTTTTAAAACTATTTCACAAGTCATTTTACGGTTAGTTTGTAAACCATTGTGAAACTATGTCTTAGAAATCGTTTTCTTGAAAACTTTCTTCATGACTATTTTCTGCTAAATGAGGTCTAAAACCGTGGTATTTTATTGATATCACATCTCAGTTTCTTTAATGAATTTTTCGTTAAAAACCAAAACTGTCTTAGTTTTGTCCGGTTAAAACTATGTAGTTTCAGAAATCTGTGTTTTACTACATCTTAAAATCTGACTTTGAAAATCCATTCTTCATGAGAATTCTTAGTCTCGTCGAGATCTAAAATTCTCGTGTTTGGAGAAAACTGAGATTTGGCCTCTAAAGAACTCGTTTGGCTGCAAACAGTGGCTGCCAGTTTTGAAGCAGTTTTTTGGACAACTTTACAGTGTTTTGAAAAACAATTTAAAACTTGTATTTATAGTTAAAACTAGGTTTATTCACAATCACAGAAAAATGTTTAAAACATCGAGAACTATAAGCTCAAACTTAGAATAACTGAAAAATCTTGCTCTACGATCTTCATTTTCACGTTCAAAGTAACCAAATTTTTTTACCTCTAACCGAAATAAACCAAACTTAAACCAAGCAAAAACATACTACATACCACTAATCAAACTAACGTCAAAACACACCAAAACCACCATAAACTCATACACTCTTATTACAAACTTATTTCCTCAAGAACCACAAATTATATCAATGGATTCTTAGACTTAAACTTTGCTTGAAAAGAAGAGATTAAGAGTTTACCCTTGAAGGCCAATAAAGATTGACTCCTCCTAGCCTCTTGATCACTGTCTTCCTCCTCTAAGGTTTGTTATTGACGTGGAATTAGAAGAGTGGAAGAAAAATTGAGAAGGACATTCTAAATCTTAAACTTTGCTAGAAAATAAGAGAGAGGGGGTTTAGAGTTTATACCATTGAAGAAAAATCCTTAGCTAAACGTCTCTTAGAACACTTTGATCTTCTTCTCCTTCTTCTAATGTTTGCTAATGGCTTAGGATTAGAAGAGTGGGAGAAATTTTTTGAGAAGAAATGGAGAGAGAGGGGGGCAAATTCTTGTGTGTAGGAAAAGGAGAGGAAATGTGCAAGATGGCCAAATTGATGCTGCACTAATGATCTACCATTTATTGACTTTTGCTTAATCTCCTCTTAACTCTTAATTAAGCATATCAAGGTAGCTTAATTAGCAAAAATCTTTGGTTAATTCCCCCATGCATGACCGGCCATAAGTGGAGAAAAAGAGAGGAAAATAATCTCTTAATTACTCCATCAAATCAAAATCAACTCATGTCTAATCTTTATAAATTCATATCTCATCACATCTTTTCTTTTGTCCTTCAAGCTTATCTCTCAAGAATCTCATGATTAACCTCCATAAATTCACATCTCATTACATCTTTTCTTTGTCCTTCAAGCTTATATTAAGATTTCATTTAAAGCAATCAAAATTTATGCTGACTGTAGAGGATTAACTTAGCCGACATGAAGTTTTAGTTTCTAACGATTCATTTTTTACTATTTATTCATAGTCTGGTACTAATTCCTGAATAATTCAAGATCGAATTAAGGTCTTAATCGCTTAATATTTCAGACTGTTTCAGTCTTGAAAGTATTTCTAGACTATATAAATTCTAATCTTAACTTTTTCTGCATTATATCCCAGGAATGACAACGTTACTGACAGTATCAACTCCCGAGCTCATATTGTATTTCTCTACTGAAAAACATTATCCTCATGACTTCAACTTATCTGCTCGGCAATTAAGGATTTCTTTTGAATGTCATAGCGTTTCTCGGTACGCTGCTAAGACCGTACTGTACTTGGAGATTCTTGAAATTAAGATTCTCAAATTGTATATGCATTGAAAATTCTTCGACCTTAAATTGCGGCGAGAATTTATCGATTGAATTTACTTGATCGTAAAACAAGAACTTAACATAAAACTTGCGACAGAATTTAAGAATACTGATATTAATTCCATATATACTTTAGTCACAAAATATAACATGATATTCTCTAAGAAAATCCTTGACTTAAATACGTAAATTACATTATTTAATTTTGAGATTTTCTCGGTCATTACACATGCAACAATGAAATTTCCAGCTGCCTCTACACTGCGAGTAGGACCGTAAGTAGTCCATCCCCTCCACTATCTTCGACCACCAAGCCGTATACAAGTCCCCTCTCAAAGAGCATGATATTGAGATGATCCATCCACTGTGTCAGCAGCCAAAAACTCGCCAAAAAAAGCCTCTCCAAAACCCATGTCTTTGTCCTAAAGCAAGACAACGTTAGTGTTGGTTTCCGACTTGAATTTGAACAGTCACAATTTCACTGAAAAAAATGAATCCGCTACATCTGGGCACCCTTTCACGGGGCTTGGAGTTCAGAGCACCGCCTAAGGATGAGAGCACCACCCAAGGGCGGCACCGGACTCCAGCCTTTTAAGGCTTATAACAGAGGTGGCAGAAAGAAGAGAAGGGAAAAAAAAAAACCCCCTAGCAGGAGAGAGAGGGAGAAATCTTGTACTCTTTATAATAATGACAACAAAAATTTAGGTTTATGATTTACTACATATGAAATTGTCATAGAAATGTATAAGTATTAAATAGATATATTTTAACACACATATTTATATTAGGATCACATAATAATAAAATCTTGAAAAATTAAAAAAGAAAAGTTTAGTGAATAGCAGATTCATGAATAAAGAACTAGCAAATTTTAAAAATATTTAAAGTAAATAGTAGTTTGCTATGTAAATATTTTTTTATAAAAAAGTTATAAAAAGAAAATTTACATGGAATAAATCTTTTTGCTAATCATTAAAAAGAACATTTACACGATAAACTATTATTTACTTTAAATAATAAAATATGCTATTTATTTCAATTATTTACTATAAATCTAATATTTACTTCATTCTCCCTAATTAAAATACATCAATGAAATAAATACAAAATTAAAAATGTAATTTTCAAATAAATATTTAAAATATACATGTATTTAATTTGGTGTGGAAAATATAAAAAAATTATTTTAAATCAAGTTTTCATTCTCAATGTTATATTAATAAATTTAGATAATAATAACAAAAATAGCTGTACAAAAAAAATCTCTGATATGCTTCTCCTATGAACTTTTATAAGCTGTCAGACAAACACAAGATTTATCAAAAACTTTTTAAGTTGTTTTTTTTTTTTTTTTTTTTTTTTTTTTTTTTTTTTAAGTTAAAAACAACCTCTAAAAATAACCCTAAACAGAGCTAACAAGTTGATAGATTCATAACTTATGAGATATTTAAATATTAATTTAACCCTTAAAAAGACAAAAAAATTGCATAACCATCTTCCTATTTTGTCTTCATTTATTTGTACAGAATACATAATCTCATCATCTCTATAAAAATATTTCACACTACGATCTAGTTAATATCTCATATTCAGTGTTCGTGGGCATAATTTATAATAGTACACTGATTTTATCAAAAGGTGTAGAGTTCAAATCTTTCATTTCTAATTAAAAAAAAAAAAAATTAACTATACTCATCCCACGTGTTCAGAACATGTATGATGAGTAGATACTTTTTGCATGTAATCTGACTTTATAATACTACTAGTAAAAATTGAAAAAAAAAAAAAAAATGAAAAAGCCTTGTTTTGTATGTACTTAATTGTCGACAAATTCATCTTCCTAAAATTTGAGTGCCAATATATAGTAACTTATATACTTTGGTTTCTATTTCTTTATCAAGCACAAATTATCAAATTGTATTAAGTTATTTTTTTACGTAAACACAGATCATCTAAATAAATATCAAATTGTGTAGCATACGCATCAAGAATAATTATCAAGGGAACAAATACAACCACATTTCAAAGAGAAGGATTCCAATTTTCAGAGTTAATATATAAGTAACGTTGTATGTCATCCATTTTTTTTTTTTTAATCTTTTGTGAAGTCATAGAGCAACATACCTCAACCTTTGTTCTTTTGTTTTTTTTTTTTTTTGTTTTTTTTTTGTTTTTGTTTTTTGTTTTTTTCTTTAGAATTGATAAATTTCATTTTTTTTTTCCATAAAATTATAGGGACCACTAGGTACATTTTATAAAAATTTTCTTAGGGCGCATCTTCATTCATAAAATGCTTCGCAAAAAAAAAAAAAAAAAAAAGGTCTACCTGTTACTATAGTTAGTTCTTCTAATTGCAATTTTGTAGTTTCATCTATATTTCATTATAAATATGTATATCTGAATTTATAATAAAACTTATAATAGATATTTTTTTCTGTTCTAATATTGATAAAAAATTAGTTCTTCACAAATTTTAGTGTATATATTTGTTACAACTTTTGAAAAACAAAAATGTAACCTAAAACACGAATAGTATATCAAGAAGAAAATAAAACTCTATATGTACATATCTATAAGAAAAAACAAAGGCAGTGCTGTTCCCCATATTGATACAACATATAATATAGTTTATCCATTTTTTTTTTCTTTAGGTCGGTTATCTATATGTATATGCATATATTACCAATATTCGGACCGACCTTATCTTGATGCTCGTGGGTTATAATTCCTTGTTTTTATTATTAATATACATGTGATAATAGGGTGAGAGAATATCACTATGAATTATAGTTTATTAATATATCACTATTAGTTATAGTTTATTAATATACATGTTGAATATAAGTTAATTAATTATTAAATTAGTTAAGAAAATATTTTTCCATTATTTTTTTTAGGGAAAACAAAATCTCGTATTATTTTTAACTAGAGAGAATCTGTAAGACTGTATCATTTATTTAATGTAACAGAAGTCATTTTCAATGAAATTATTTTTTTTCCTAATTATTTCACAATGACAACCAAGCGCCCCAATTAAACTGTTTTCCTTCATTCTTCATGAATAGTTTTGTGTGTGTGTGTTGTTGTTTTTTTTTTTTGATAGAAATGAGTAGGTTTTTTTTTTTTTATTTTTTTATTTTTTTATTTAATGAAATAGAAATGAGTAGTTGTGTTTTATCTAAAGAAGTCTAGAATGTTTTTGTTTTTTCCCCCTCTAACTAAGACTGATTAAGCTCTAAAATTAATGAATAATATTTGACACACCAACTCTAATCTTAAATTCTTTTATACCAACTTACATGCCGTGACTTGTCATTTTTTTTATTCTAATTATTTAAAATATCGTCACGTCAATTAATAATAATTAATAAGTAACCTCACAAACTAGTAAAAAAAATGACCACTCTGTACCATGTAGCTTAGTGCAAAATAATTAGAATTAGAATTATAGTTCAAACCATGATTTGAATTATGATTCATAGTTCGCTACAGTGTTTTCTCTCACAAAAAATACACGTAAATTGAAAATAATTCTAATCACATGATTCTAATCTATGAACTAAACGTCTACAGTGTTTCTAATACTACTCAAAATTAATTGCTAAAGTCCCGTATTATTCCAAGAAGAAAAACAAAATGATACTAAATATTAAATAGAGATTAACTGCGATCAATTATAACTCACTGACCTACAATGACTTAAGTCGACCTACAAACATGACAATATGATGATAGCTTTATACACAGAAATACTTGAATATTATGGCCAGCTGAGTTTAACATTTATTTTTTTCTTTTCTTGTTGCTAATAGACATGCTTCTTCGTACTTTACAGGTACAGATAGCTCATAAGCAGTGCCAAAGTCGTATTGTAGGGGCTTTCAGTTTTGAATTCAAGAAGGAAGTTGGTAATTGGACACACATAAGTATCATGAATATATATAATCAATCTAATAAAAAACTTTGCTGAATCTGCTTTACAAACGAAACTTTTTTGAAATCAATCCATGTGTGCCTTTCCAATTGTCATAAAAATGATATGCAGACTCACCCACGTTAAAACTCAGATCTCTGTCCTACTCCTTTCTCTTTTAATTTTGTTTTATATATTGACTCTATTATGGTTTATTCTCACTATTGAATGCTTTATAGTACCGGTGATGCAGTTAAAGTGGGGACCTCTTTTTACAGCGCATACTACTCTGGCAAAATAAATTCTTGACTATTTATTTTCTTTCATGGCTAATAAAACAGTGTAAGTTTTTACAACCCTGATCTACCTTAGTATTTCAATAATTCCTCTTTTAATTATAAAGGTATTTGATCTCAAGATATTTAGAAAATTTAATGTTTCGAGGCGTGTCTAACACCACAACTAATAAAAAATAAATCATAATTACGGAACTCATGTTACGGGGTTCATTTTCTCTTACAGATTATGATGTTGAACATTATCGGTGTCTTATAAAATTGTTAAGAATTTAATATATGAAAACATTCTTAAGAACGACAATGATATTCAACACCGCAGCTAAAATAAGGGCCTTATTTGCAGGGACCGTAGGACACATATTTTACAAGTGTGTTGGACATATTGACGCCTGTTAGCATTGTTTTTAAGAAATAAGAAAAGTATTTTGAACATTTTAAGTACCAAAACTAATATAAAGTGAGCTTTTTTTTGTAACCTCACGTTGTGAGACCAACATTTTATCATATTTAGTGCTCAATATCACCTGTGTGCCTAACATTGTCAAAGATATAAACTTCCTGTGCATGATATCACCGGACGATTGGTGTCCATTGTCAGTAGACTAATATAGTTGCAGAATACATTCATTCATGGTTCCCAGTACCGGTAAAGGCCTTTATCTATTTTCATAATTATAAGGAACCCATCAAATTTGTCTCAATAATTGCAAACCATTATCCTAATTGACGTGAGTTGTAATAGCTCTAATTCACTTGGCAAACCATTATCCTAATTGCATTTATTTCCTAGTAGTTTAGTAGATTAAAGATAAAAGAGCAATTTATTTCGCTAAGTACAATTAGAGTTGTAATGGGTGAATTAGGGGTGCTTCTCTACTTTGCTTCTCTACTTTCCAATTTAAAAAAAAAAAAAAAAAAGACGTGAGTTTTACATATATACTCAATTATTCTTAAAACACAATATGCCAAATGTGAACATTTTCAACAAGACAAAATCATAATGTGTCCAAGACCTGTCATACAATCAATTTTGAAATAAAATGAATTCTTATTGATGATAAGCACCAACAAACATGAAATTGTAATAATAAAAGATTTAGGCAATGAGAGTGTAAATACAATTTTCTAGTCTTGAAAAATGCTCGCATTCATTATTGTCAAATAAACCATTAAGTTCGGCTTTCAGTATGACCACACATAATATAAACGGTGGCTTTTTTCTGTTCGAGGCTCACCACAACCTCTACAACTGCCGAGCTTTAACTTAAAATGTTAGCTATCATTTTCACACCAAATTAATAACGGGGTTGACAACTTATAAACTTGATTTTGGAATAAATAATGAATAAGGTGAAATTTAGGCTCAAAGGTTTTCTCCAAAAGATTTGTGACAATGTAAGCCTAAGAGATGTAAGAGCTCGCACAGATTATGTGAAAGAAGTTTGGCATAAGCGTGAACTTTCATTCTAAAAAAAAAAAGGAATTGAAACAACACTACAACAAAAACATCAATTAACATCGGTTGAAAACTGTCGTTAAAAATGTTTTAATATCGTTTTGTACGCACATGGTATTGAATGATGTTAAAAATAGGTAATTTTAACAATGATTCTTGATCGATGTTTTAATAGTCGTTGTTAAAATATTAAAAGACATTGGTAATCAATTGGTATTAAAACTGTTTAAAGAAGGTAAGTCAATGACCGACATTAAATAATGTTCAACAAAATTGCTTAATTAGTTGACATTCGGGGATTTAACGTAGTGCTTTCACTAAATTATCTATGACTTAATAAAAAAAAAAAATGTTTAGCAGACACAAAATTTAATAATGCAAGTCGAAAAAGGGAAAAAAAAAAAATACCCTTAAACTCTCATTGATAGGAAATAATAACTTAAAATACGCCAAAAGAAACATCAAACTCAAATGTTTCCAAAATTCAATTGATCCAAGTATACAAGTACATGGCTAATAAACAAAACAAAAGGTACCTTAATATGATCATCAACATAATTCATGCACAATTTTTGAGACATTGAGATAAGTCTAGAGCCGCACAAATTGGACAGTTTGAGACAACTCCAAACGCTAGAAGTACTGTAACAGTCTTCATTCATATCTCATTGTGGCGAGTCTTCTTAAAAGCGAGCAAACACTACAAAATTTTAAGTGAAGAACATAAAGAACTTTTGCTCACGAAAATTAACTTGTATGACATTTACAAACGGTACACAAAACAGATTTATCATATAAATATATATATATAAGAAATTGAATCTTACATTTTCCTCTCGACTTGGTTCTATACTCTCCTTGAGCATACTGTTTACTGGTTTACAGTGGTGAAGCCAGACTTCTATCTCAATATTAAATTTTTGTCTTGAAGGAATAAAAAATATGAAATTCAATGAGGGTGTACATGAAAAAAACTGTATTTCAAGGAGACAAAATGAAAAAATTACAAATTTTTAAGGATTATTTAAAAAATAAATAAATAAACTCAATAGGAACGACTGCCCCTACTCATCTCTAAGTGGCTCCGCCATTACTGGTTGATCAGGACCAGTCGATTGGTCCTCATCCACCAACAATACTCAATTTAGTGCCTAAAACCATTTTATTCATGACTTGCTTCTTTATTTTCATCGGAATTCGATGATTCTTGAAGCGTTGTTAAGCTAGAAGACTTGGTATATAATATGATGTTTAATTAAAATTTAAAAGCTATAGACAAGGTGAAAATTCATCAACACTTTTAATCTTTGACACACGCATTAAGTTATAATTAAGTTCTTTTCAAATTTTTATCCAAACTTTTTCATGTTAAAATCCATCAAGAATAATTCATTAGGATCATAGACACATTATAGACTAAACTTAGTAAAAAAAAAAAAAATTTCCTTCAGCTTTTTTGGTGTTAATGACAAGATACTTAGAACTTTTAATCTATTTATATTTATATAGTTCTTTATACATTATGATTGTTAGTAATTACTTAAAATATGTTACTATGTGATTGTTTGTAAGTACTATGAATACTTTCAATATTATTCTTAAAATATTTTTTATTTAAAACTATAGGAGAAAAAAAAAAAAAAAAAAAACCCAACGCCATCGCCATCATTATCATAATTGTGCGTAGATGTTGAAATATCATGTATCATATCTAGTAGACTTGCACATGCAAGTTGTCAGAAAGCTAGACATCATATTTTCTTTTCCTCCTTTAAAAAAGTATTCTGCATTATACGTCTCGCAGTATACTACTTACTTTAAACTACTTTTGACGCGTAAAATCTAATTCTAGTCCATTGTGTGTTTCTTTTTCTAATACGTCCAAAATAATACAGGTTTGAAAGCTAAAAACCTCTAAAAAAAGAACTTGGGTAAAATGTGACAATAGTAAAGTTGATATCTTTTTGCCTCAACTTTCTACTTTGTACTATGTACTAGTTGAAAAACACGTGCATAGTAGAGAATAATTATGTATTAAATTTTAATTATTGTATTATTATTAAAAGCATATAATAGTCTAAAATTAAAAAAATTAAATTTTAGGGCAAGTAATAAAAAAAGAAAAGAAAATAATAAAAAGGGATTAAAATGAAAGAGAAAAGAATTTTGGAGAGCACAAAAAAAAGTTAACGACACCATTATTATTCACGCAGTTTTGACCAATAAGCATGTGAACAGTAAACGAGTTTCTCAAGATAAAAAGGGAAAAACATCAAAAGCAAAAAAAATAAAATAAAATAAAAAATAAACAGTTAAAATACTGTTTATAAAGGGTGATTTTCAACCAAAACTACGTCATTTTGATTGAAAATAGCGTAGGCCATTGACATTTTTGTATATTGTTATAGATTCATGTGTTAGAGCATGCTGCTACTTGTGCTGAGGGACGTCCTCCACTCAAAAAGTGATCTAAATCAATGAGCAGCCGAATATGCTCTATTTTATTGATTTTTTTTAAGGCGAGAAAAGTTTTGAGATGAGCAACCAACGTTAGTATATCCCTTTAAAATGTTATGCTGACATGATTTTTCGTTAAAGGCTTTACGGGTGGGCTTTATTCCTGAGATAAGCAACACACCACCCCAACCTCACTAAATGTGGTAATGGTAAGTGTATGCATGGGCGTTTCTCTAAGAAAAAAATCTATTACTCGAATATGTAACCCCAAACACACCACGATGCTCCACTACCGTAACTACCACACTCAGCCTATTATGCTCTTAGACTTTGTAGATCAACTGTGTTCAATAAACCATCAATTGTTAGGGCAAAAAAGTCAGCATTTTAGTAATGAGGATATATATCTTAAGCTACAAACAACCATAATTTCTCGTGACAAATATGGTCTGGACCCTAATCACTTTAACTTGCAAATTTCAGGTGCAGTGTCGAGTATATTGTGAAATTTTATTACGCAAATTGGGCAATTTGTGCTTTGCATGGACCCGGAACGCACCTAATTCTACAATATTATGCACTTTTACAACTACTTTTTGTGAGTGAAAGAAAAAAAGAAAACATCAAAGTAGCCGTTTAGTGTGGCCTAAATGCGTCAAATTACCATTCATATCACAAAAGAATATCTTTTAAGAATTACGGAACCAATCATCTTGATTCTAAAATCTGAGGCCTGAGAGGACAGTTTAGAGCTAGCTAACTTTAATTTTCCTATATATATATATATATATATATATATATATATATGGTTTTGGTCATGTTTGATACTAACGTGGCCTTTATCAAGCTAATTCTAGCTAGGTTCCTAGCTAGTTCTTCAATTTTCATATTTAAAAATAAAAATGGGTGGTATTGGACGGCAAGAATACGGGGATTAAACTTGTTAATTGTGACCCCTTTTGGCTTTTCACTATCATTTATAATTATGTTGCAAGACCGGCCGTGAAATTAAAATTTTTTTTTTTTTTTTTTTTTGTTTTGTTTGAAATACTTGATAATTGCAGTTTTATCCCTCGAGTACTGAATACGTAAGTTGATTTCTACCTTAAAAAGTAGAACGCCGATTTCGGCTTTGGATAAGGATTTTGAAAATAATTAGTGACTACTCTACGTGTATTTGTCTTGTTAGGGAGAAAAGCCATATACATGATCCAATGAGTAGACAGATAGAGAAAGAAGAAGAAGAAGAAGAAGAAGAAGAAGAATAAGAAGATGTTGTCTTAATGCATGCATTCATGCATGTGAGCCACAAAGTTATCGAAGAAAAAGAGGGAATAAAAATGCCTTTTTCAAGCCAACTTGTATAAGAAAATTAATAAAAGATGCAAAGAAAAAACAAAGAAAAGGGGGGAAAATAACGTCATGGAGAAAAAGAAGCAAATTGAGATTACAATACGATACTCTATACTAAGGCAAGTGTATTTAAAAGGGAAAACAAAAGGAAAAAGGAGAGAATAAAAGCAGAATATTGAAGAAAATGTGGAGTGTTAATTAGTCGTTGGTGGAATGAGTGTTAGTGACATTTCCTAGGCTTCTTTAGAAATGGATCAAAAGATATTCCAAACTAACAAGAAAAGAATGCTTGGCTTTGGAAAAATTACTGGACCCACGAGCATACATTATATACGTCACTATTTTATATCCAAGTTGGGTCGCAAAAGGTCAAAAAAAGGGTTATCATATTTTGTTGGGAAAAATGAAAAAGGTTATATCTGAGAGTGTATAAGTTTGAATTTTCACTTTTTATTTTTGATAAATATAATTTTATTAGTGTAATTATTTAACTACAGCGAACATGATCAGAATGGAGCGCATACATGGAGATTGGCGAACAGTGAACGGAGAACCAAGCGCAGACAGGCGAGAGAGAGGAGCGCGAATGGAGAGAGAGAGAGAGCTATGTTCAAGAGGGTTTCACGAGAGAGGGAGAACGGATTGATAGCAGAGCGCAGACAAGGAGAAGCGGAGAAGAGAGAAAGAGAAGAGGGAGACCGTGAGCGGCAAACGGCGAACGGAGAACTAGATCGGCAAGAGAGAAGAGCGAGAAAGGATCGAGGAGCTTTGTGGAGCAGGGGGTTTCACAGAGAGAGAACAAGGAGTGATAGAGATGAGACAGGAATAATGGGTAATTGGGGATTATTTCATTTCAACGGGGGTAAAACGGGAATAATCTTTTTTTTTTAAATGTGAAAGAAGGAGATTCCCGGACAATTTAGAATAAAAAACACCCTTTGGGTTGCTTCTCAAAAAGCTACAAAACAGCTTAAAATTGTTGAAGAAGCACTTATTTTATTTCTTATCAAACGCCTAAACAGCTTAAGTTGGACAAAAAAGTACTTTTAAAGGTCTAGAATCAATACCAAATTAAGCTATTATAAGAGAGATTCTCTAATATGCTTGGCGTATTAATAGGCTAGATTTTTTTAACCGTTAAAACAGAAAAATTACATAAAACAGTAAATATTGAAAACTAACCGATTGGTTTTTATGAAACTACTGTAACGATACGAGTTCACCATAATTAAATCATGAAACATTAAAGATACCGTATATGGAGGCCAATAATGTGGGCCACATTCACTGGCCCAATTTTATGGGCTCTCTTCATGGGAACAAACTTGGGAGAAAGAGAAAAATAAGTTGAGATGAATTAAAATTAATAGGCCAATAGTTTACATAAGTTAATAAATAGACCAAATTATTATTTTCGTCCATAACTTGTCTGGTTATGAACCATAACTTAATAAGTTATTATTCATAATTATCCATAACTTGTCCGGTTATGAACCATAACTTGACAAGTTTATCTATTACTTATCTAGTTATAAATCATAACTTGACAAGTTATGGCCTATTAATTTCTATAATTAAAAATTAATCTATATACTTTCTTAAACTTTTCATATTGGCCTATTTTCTATTATTTTCCTTTTCTCTATTCATATTTGGTCTGATAAAGGTCTAGTGTTGTTCTCGCTACACGTGAAAAGGCCTAGTTCATATTGAAAAGGATGGATTGCAAGATCAACCCAACTTCCTTAACCAAGGCCCAATATTCTTACCCCACGATCAGATTGGATTGGTTAAAGAAGCAAAATTTTGCCTTTTGTAAAATAAATAATGAAAGTAAGTAACAGCTTTAAAAAAAAAAATGAAATAAATAACACTAAATAACAAATTTATTAGATTAAAGTAAGTAGCAAGTTTTCAGAAAATTTGAAGTAAACACTACTAAATAACAAATTTATTAGATAAATAATATATTAACTAAAATGATTTACATAGTAAATTTACTATTTATTGTTATTTACTTCAAACATATTTAAACATAATATTTACTTTAATTATATACGGTAAAAATATTATTTATTTCTTTATCATAACATCTAATAAGACAGAGGAAGAAAGATAAATACCCTCTTAGAGTAAATGAGTCTAGATTTTGACCACTTACTCTTTATTAATATTATTTAAGTCAAATATTATATTAGTTAAAATGATATTAGTTAACAACAATAAGTAAAAATTAAGATCTATGCATTTTTAAAAGTAAGTTTAGTAACTTTTTCTGTCAGATTTTAATATAGGCCCATTTAAAAAATTTACATAAGTCCTCAAATTGTGTTAAGCTTGGCCTACTCCATCTTCTAATAAAAAGACAAAAATACAATCTCTTGTTGTAAAAAAAAAAAAAAAAAAAAGAATAAAAAGACACATTCATGTCTCTCATTTTCAAGATCAGCGTTATGTTAAATAAATGTTATATTACCATTTTATTTCTACATTTTACAATCGTCAAATCACACCGCTAGTGGGATCATAAACAAGACCTCAAGTTTTATATGTGCATGAATTATTAATTTATTGTATTTAAAGAGCAATTAAAACTGGTGAATGGGTTACCACTCTTCTTCTAATTGATGACAGATAGACTTTTCTCTAGCTTAGACTCTGTTTGGTAGGAAAGATAAAGAATATGAATTGGATGTAGAGAGTTGGAAGGATGGAGATTATGAATGATGAAGAGGATTATAGTAATCCATTATGTTGTTTTTTATTTTTTTTGATAAATAGAGATTTCATTCAACCCGTAACAAACCCAAACCCGACAACATGGGACAAAAAATGGCAACAAGGAACAAAAGGAAACACTCTGAAAGGAGAAAAAAAACAAATAGAGAGGAAACATCGAAGAAGGAAAACAAGAACAACTACAACTAAGCCGAAGGCAAAGAAAGAATTGAGGCCCAAAACTAGGGGAACCATTCCTTAGTATCCTTAAAAATAGCAGGAGGATGGAATCTTGAGACAAGAAACCAAAAATAAGGGTAGTCCTACTCCACTTAGCCAAGTTATGGCTCGCAAAGTTACATGATCTATTAATCTAAGAAAATTATGTGATTTTATGTAGGAATTTGATGATCTTGTTGATGATGACTTCTCTGATGTTCCCCAAAAATCTCAATTAGAGCTTTACTTGGATGAGCCTAGGGTAAATAGGAATGCACCTTTAGATATTCTTGCATTTTGGAAGTCAAATCAATTCCGCTATCCTATTCTTGCCATGATGGCTCGTGACATCTTAAGCATCCCGGTATCAACAGTTGCATCAGAGGCAGCATTTAGTAATGGTGGTCGTGTGTTGGATCAATTTCGAAGCTCACTTAAGAGTGAAACTGTTGAAGCACTTCTCTGTACTAAAGACTGGTTATTTGGAAATGAAGGTAAAGTATTTTACACTTATCTTTTGAATCAGTTTAGTAAATTTTATTATAGCTATTTCTAAAATTATTATTTTTAAATCTTGTTGGATGTTAACTTAGGTGATCATGATAAGGCATTACTTGAGGATTTGAATGAGATGACGAAGGATGTAGTTTCTCTTAGCTTGAATGATAATGCTCAAGCTTCAAACTCGGTTGCTCTTAACTCTTGAACACTTGGAAGATAATTCTAGCTTTATTATTTAGTTGGAGTTGGTTATCCGATTGAACTTTGTTATTTTATTGGACTTTGGTATGTAGTTAGACGTTATTTTGAAGACATATCTGATTCATGTTGTTTTTAATGTAATTTTAGTTTTTTTAATGTAATTTTAGTGCTTCAAATTGTTTAAAAAAGTGACATATCAATTACGGGTTCGGGTCGATTTCGGGTCAGAAATGCGGGTGAATTTCGAGTCATAATTCACGGGTCATTGCGGGTCGTGTTAGTGTCAATCCGTGTCTGGACGGGTCGTGTTAGTGTTAGTGTTTTTTCAACCCGTCGTGTCACGGGTCGTGTTAGTGTTGAGAGTTTTTCAAAAAAAAATTCTTCAACCCGACACTAACACGACCCGTCGACACGATTTGCCAGCCCTAGGAGAGAGTGTCGTAATCCATCTTAATGTTTTGGAGAGACCAAGGACAAATAATAGCGGAGCTAATAACACTTGAGATAGCAAGAGCATTATCACTTTCAATGGATATTATTGAGAAGGCTGATTTGAAGGAAGCTTGAAGGGCGAAGCGAATAGCCTCTCTCTCATCCACTAATGGATCTTTAGTTTTGATCAGAGAAGTAGCAACTATAACTATGTTTCTATGCAAGTCCCGGCTAACAGCCGTAACCGCCGAAGTAGACTTACCCACTAAACAGTCCACATTAACCTTGATCCACCTCGAAGGGGGAGGCTGCCACTCTTTAAAGGCTTCAAAACGGATGACTGGCAAGGTAAAAAGCTGATGGTACTCTTGGTATTGCTTCTGAACTTGCCTGAAAGAATGCAGCGCTTCCAAACCTTGGAACACCAAATTGTTCATAGCTTCCAAATCACCTCTAATGCACTCGTGGTGAAAAGAAGAACTCTATTAACTAAGGAAGGGTTAAGTCTCCAAACAAGGCCAACTTTAGGATGTCCTTTATGGATTCAAGGTAAAGATGTTCGTATCGTAAGCTCTAAGGAGACATGAACAAGATCAGCCTCGAGAATATGAAATACAGAAAGATGTGAGTAATGGTTTCCCTCATTTCTCAAAAAAGTGGGCAAATCTCTTCTCCTCCTCTAATTCTTCGAGAAATCTCTGCCCTGACTGGCAAGGCCCCCACACTAGCTCTCCACCACAAACGCTTGTGTCACATATGTAATTTTAACTTCCAAAGAGACTTCCACATATTCACCTCACCTAAAGATCCATGAATTTGATCATTACATTCCAGTTAATACGCCGTTTTGACAGAGAAATCCCCTTTGGAGGTGGCTGTCCAAATCTAGTGGTTTGGGGTACTTTCTGTGGTGAGGGGGATAATAAGAATAGTCGTTGCCTCTTCCTCTGAAAAGAAGGCACAGACTTTGCTTTTGTTTTGATTTCCATCATTATTGAATAAATTTGGGACCTTATATAACCCAATAGCTTCCGGGCCCTTAGGGGAGGTCTTAAAACCTTTGAGAGAAGGTATCCAAGGGTCCTTCCAGAAGTTAATCGATCCTCCATTCTCAACTAACAAACAAGCTCCTTTCTCTATAAGATCCTTAGTATTGATTAAGCTTTTCCAAAAGCTAGAGTCAGAAGGTTTGGCTTCCGCACCAAGGAAAGTTTTCCCTCTAAGGTACTTTTCAGTGAGGAGCTTAACGTAAAGAGATAGAGAATCTTTAAGTATATCCCACCCCCATTTAGTAAGCATAGCTCAGTTCATGTCTCTAGTTTTTCTTAAACCAGACCTCCCTGAAACTTGGACAAACAAATAGAATCCCACGACTTCCAGAAAATTTGTCGCATAGCTCAATTCATGTCTCTAGTTTTTCTTAAACTAGACCTCCCTGAAACTTGGACGAACAAATAGAATCCCACGACTTCCAGAAAATTTGTCGGCCTTCTTTACACTATTAGGCATTTCTGTAAACCATATCAAGCTTTTGGTAGATAGATTTAGGAATCAAGCATGTCATCATGCTATAAGTCGGAAGAGCTTAACCTACTAATTTTAGGAGAATAAGAGTACCAGCCTTAGAGAGAAGTTTAGTCTTCCAGCCAGCCACCTTTTTTTGGGCCTTATTCACGAGATAATGCCAGTCTTTGGTTTTGCTTTCAGTTTTAAATAAGGGGAGTGTTGTGAAAAATCGTAACGCAAGTATACGCTATCGCAATCAAGTAATATAATAGTGAATAAGAATATCGTCCCACGAGGATTGTCGTTTACTAATTACCGAAATTGTATTAACCCCAATTTTATTTGGATACTTGAAAAGAGAGTTTATAAAATTAAGTAAAGGAAAACTAAAACAATTAAATAAATTAAACAACGCTAAGCAATTGATGAAAATTCAATAGATTAAGATTCTAGGGTTTCGATTTCACCAAATTAATCATGTTCAAATTCTCATAATTCAAGCAAATTAACATTCAATCCTATCTTGACAAGAATTTCTCTAAAGCAATTATTATTCTTTCTCAAGCAACAATAATATTAATCCAACAAGCAAAATCTACATCTCTGTCGGACTTCTAAACCTGTTGAAAATCATTAAGTGCAAGAAATTCAAAAGAACGCACAAGCATCATAGATATCTCTATCCTATGAACAACTCATGGTATTTCAATTAAGAGCTTATTCAATTATCACCTCTCAGTCTCAAATCAAATACAAAATCATGTAATAGTTGGCCAAACAATCACAAGCATTAAGAATAAATTGAAATACTCAGCATATATGGATTAAACATCAATTACTTAAAAAGAAGATTGAGAATTCGAACATTCATAATCTGGCTACATCGTAGCCCTAGAAAAAGGAATTAGTTCATCTCTAAACAAAATAAATTCCTAAACAAAGTCTTAATCATTGGAAAGGAAAGAAAAGAACTAGTTTGGAGTTGAATTGAAGCGTCGCCGTCTCCGGATTTGAGCCGTTCTTCTTCTCCGTCCCAATTCTCCTTTTCTTCTCTTGAATACTCTCTCAAAAGCCAGCCGTCATTCCACAGTCTAAAGGTCCCTTTAATTGCCCTAGACTCATCTATTTATATGTTTCAGAGCCTTAGGGTCAAAAAGGATAAGTTTTCTCACGATTGGCCTTCAAAACGAGTATTTTTTCGTATCGCAGCGCTGCGGCGCTGGATGGGAAATTTCCTGGGCGCCAAAAGGCTGTCTTGGGCGCCAAAACGCCGGTCATTCTGCCCGGTGCATAATTTCTGCCGGATTTCAACGTTGCGGCGCTGCAGACTGGCGCCAAAACGCCACCCATTCTGCCCAAATGTCTTGTATCTGTCACATTCCAGCGCCAAAACGCTACGAATGGGCGCCTAAACGCTATGTTTGCTGTCTTTTTCATCACAAATTGTCCAAAACCTTCCAAATCATAGACTTTCACCTATCCTTCAAACAAAGAACGAAAACACACATAAAAACTAACAAAAAACCTCGAAACCAACTAGATATTAAGTATAAAACGATACTAAATGAGCGAGTAAAACTCACTCATCAGGGAGCCCGAGATGCACCGCTCTTTCTTAAATTCGTTTATAACTGAACACGTCCATGACTTCCATTGCCTTACTACTGTGTGTGTTTCTACTAAAATAAATTGAAGATTTTCCAGCGTTAACCTTCTGCCCAAACTAGTAACAATAAGACTCTAAGCACTACTAGATGGCATTAGCCGTTTGTCTACTTGCACTCCCAAATACCACTAGATCATCTGCAAAGGGAGAGTGAGTGAGTACTGTTCCTTCCCTAGAAACTTGAACGCCCTTGAAATTGCTCATCCTACTCTCATTCTTAAACATCTGAGATAACACTTTAGCACATAGAATGAATAAGAATGACGATAAAGGATCTCCTTGTCTCAGACCTCTACTAAGCGTAATCTCCCTGCTTGGTATGTCATTGATAATAATTGAAAATACTAGAGAATGAACACATTGCATTATTCAGTTAGTCAACATCTAGCTGAAATTGAAATACCGCAACATAGCTTTAAGAAAATCCTTCTCTATTCTGTCAAACGCCTTCTCCATGTCGATTTTGATGAACATGAGACCAGTCTTTCCTTTTCATTTTTTCATGCAATGGAGAACCTCCTGAGTGATAATGGAATTATCACATATTGACCGGCCTGGGACAAAAGCTGCATGGATAAGGGAGATTATTTTAGACAACAATTGTTCCAGCCTACTAGCCAATAATTTTGATATAATTTTATATACAAATTACAAAGACTTATAGGGTGGAAATCATTTGTAGTCGTAGGATGCTCCACCTTTCGTACAAGGTAAACATTAGTCTTATTGAACTTGGCCGTCATCATCCCAGATTTAAAGAATTCATCACATACTCCAGTAATGTTTGAAAAATATCTTGAAAAAATTGTCCGGCCCCGGAGCTTTCGACGGATCTATAAACCACACAGTTTTCTTAATTTTGTCCTCTGTGGGTAGCATTGTGAGCTAAAGATTACCCTCTGGTAATACAACTAGAGCAATTAAGCCATCATTGTTTGGAGGGAAAACATTAACTTCAGAGGAATATAGCCTCTTAAACTTTCGGACAAGGCATTTTCTATATCCTCCATACTATCGAGGAGAGCATCCGTTTCGTCTTTGATGCTGTGAATCCAATTTTTACACCTTCTAATTATAGTAGACACATGAAAGAAATGAGTACTCCTATCCCCTTATTGTAGCCATTGAACCATGGATTTCTATTTCCATAACATTTCTTCTATAAGCAATAGCTCTTCCAGATTCTTCTGCTTATCTTAAAGCTTATTTAAGTTTTCCTCCGTTCTCTCTGCTCTTGAAGATGAGCAATCTCATTCTAAGAAGCCTGGATATTCTTTGGGATATTTCTGAAGTGATCTTGGTTCTAACCTCGAAGAGCTTCTCTAGGACTCAGGAGCCTAGCCAATAGTTTATCAGTCTGCCCATTTCTAGATGAAGAATTTCACGCTCTAAGAACAACCAAGCGACTTCTAGGGTCTCGAATCCAACAGGCTTCAAATTTAAAGCTCCTCTTAAAGCGCTATTCATCATTAAAATCCAGCAAAATAAGATAGTGTTCTGAATACATGGCTGGTAAAATTTG
Organism: Morus alba; assembly: GCA_012066045.3. Classification (NCBI taxonomy): domain Eukaryota; kingdom Viridiplantae; phylum Streptophyta; class Magnoliopsida; order Rosales; family Moraceae; genus Morus; species Morus alba. The sequence goes on from CP050234.2 coordinate 12,223,711, forward strand.
GAAATTTGCACGAGGGAATTGGGTCCTCCACACTAGATTAACTAAAGCCCTATCTAAACTAGCTTTTTCCAGGAGCCCATTATCAGCCCCGTTCGACCAAGTATATCTTCTGCCCTTGGCTTCCATGTTAATCAGACCTAAGGAATCAACAGCTTATCGGAAAGATCGAGACATCAAATGGGCACTATCACTTCCCCTAGCTGAAAACCTTTCATGTTGTCAAAGTTTACTGTTCATATCAGCCATAAGTAGCTAGGTGATAAGTGCATGAAAATGCACCTAAATTGTTCATAATTGTTAAATAAATTAGGTTTTAATTAAATATTTTCATGGAATTAATTTTATGTGGAAGTATTTAATTTTAATTTAATTTAATTTGTTTTTGTAGGGAAATAAGATGTTGGGGCCGAATCTAAAAAGAAAAGAAAAAAAAAGAAAGAAAGCCCACTAAAAAGCCTATCAGTCTATAAGCCCTTCAGCTTGCCGAGCCGAGCTGATTGGAGCCGAGCCACGCGAGCCTCACTAGCGTGCGCCACGTGTCAAAGTTTGGCATGCTGCAGACATGTGGGGCCCAGCACTTCTCTCGCGTACACGCTCTTGGCGCGCATGATTCCCTCCCCGGGTGAGTCTCTTCCACGCGCGTGTCAGGCGGTTCTCCTTTCTTCTCCGCGTGGGTCCCGCCTTGCAGTAGCTTTCCAACCAACTCCCACCACGTGTCCATATGGGACCCAGCTGTCGGCCACTTCTTCCTCTCCGCAAATCAGCGCGCGCCCCGTGTTAGAATGAACCCACTTGTCGGTAATTTTCTTTTCTCAACTCCTCTTTGCACGACACGTGTCCCACCTGTTTGGGATTCTTCAACCCGTTGATGCATTTTGTTCCGTTGATATACCACGATAACTTTAGCTGTCATTCTCTATTAAATCTATTAAACCGAGTAAATTCCAATTAATTTGGAATCATTTTTTTAATGGTTATCATTTGCTGATGGCTTTTAGGCATTCTTTTTAAACTCTATAAACAGGGTCTTTGTTAAGTGTATTGGGTTGCTGATTTTAGTCAAAGCTTAGGTACTTTTTCTCTTATTTTCTTGCTCTTTTTCTCATACTTTCTTTCTAGAATTTTATGAGAATTATGTGCAAGCTAGGCTAGAGTTCTTGGGTGAGACTAAAGATGATCCTATATGTGTAGTAAGCTTGTTTAGATTTTGATTCTCCAATGGTTTGTAAGTTTTATACATTTGAGTAAATAATTTTCTTTTAACATATTTCTTCCTCTTATCAATATATTTTATTGTTAACTTTTATATAAATCTTATCAAGCTCTTTTTATGTGATTGTTGCATTATATTATATATTGGTAGGTATTATTTTATGAGTAATCTTTTACTGCAATATTGCCAATGGTTATTGTCACTTTTAGATTTCTCATAAGATAATTTTTCCTAGTTCTAAACGTAAGGATTTTATTTATCCGAATACATTTTCATTCATAAGTTCTTCAAATATTTATTTTCCGATTGATTATTTGGGATGTGAAACTTTCAATTGAGTTAATTTATGAATCAAAATTCAAATAGGTGAACAAAACATATAGAGGATTCTCAATGTCTTACCACTTTTAATTATTGAATTTTCTCCATTTTAAATTGTTCAAAAAATCATCAAAAACACTCATTTCTCTTCTTTGTTTGATTGCTTACTTTCCTAACGCTTTTTATTTGCTAATCGTTTCTTGTTCAATTTATTACCTCCTCATGGGATTGACCGTCCTAATTGTACTACAATTGACCGTTTGTTTTTGTACACGTTTAGGCGTAATCACTTGGGCTCTTCTAAGGACTCACCAACTCCACGGATTCTTCTCCAAAAAGAGACTTGATCGGATCCCTTAGGGGGACCATATATTGTCAATAACAACATGCGACAGAAGCCAGGTCCGTTTGAAACCCAACAACAAATTAAATTTTTGTCCTGAGAAATCACCTCCACATTTAAGTGATTTTGCCAAGCAACAAATAATCCACCAGATAAACCAACAAGCGAAACATAACACCAACTTTTAAAGTTCCATCTTCTTAACGTTTTACCCATACTATTTTAAGAAATTTTCGTTTCAGAAAGAATAAGAATGTCAAGCCTGTATTAAAATGATGGATGATGGTTATTTATCTAATTATTATATTGTCAATTTTATTATTTATTTATAATTTATTTTGAAGAATAAAAAAGTACCTTTAATTTAAATTTCGTTGGATTGGTTAAATACTTTCATGAATTGAAGGATCCAAATTGATTAGTTGGAGGAGGATTCTGTCCCTCCATGTCTCCTCTCCTCCTTTCAATCTAATAATGGATATATTCACACATTCCACCACTATCCCTCCAGAGCCCCTTCCCTTCTCCCTCCCTCTATTTCTCCTGCCATCTATTCAACGCTTTTCTGTCATTCCTAACGCTTTAAGTTTTTATTTTTATTTGTATTTTTATTTACACATGATTGAATAGAGTTAGTGGTTTAATTTTTTATTGGAGTTTTCTATAATAAGTTATCCCTATTGACTACCAATATGCTAAATATTAGATTTGAGCAAAAACATATCAATATAAAAAAATGTAAAATTGTCAAATAGAAATATGACCATTAAAAATAAAATTATACTAACAGAGTTGTTTTTCGTACCCAATCATATAATTCTCTCTATCTTTTTTTTTGGAAATTTATACATAAGATCTATTCTTTCTAACTATAAATAGGTATCGTTGTTTCAACTATTAGATTAATTTATGATTGTAGTAGTTTTCTATTATATGCTATAAATTTTTATAGTGGATATTCACAGATTAAACCATTAAAATCTTAATTCAACAGTTAAAACATTAGTATATATCAATAGTTAGAAAGGAAATCCTTAACCCTAGGGCTTAAAAGTTCATTTTTTTATTTTTATTTTCAGTGTTATTATTATATTTTTACGCTAATGAAAAAGCTTATTTTAATCGATCCATGGTTAGATGGAAGGAGACAATAAATAAAATCATGATAAAAAAAGAGAAAAGTAGTGAATGCATTATTTGAGTATATTATTTTAAGATTTTTATTTTTTATTTTTGATTAATACCTTTTTAATTAATATAATTCTTTAATTAAAAGATATTAATAAAGTATATGTAAGAATTCAATACCTATATTTTCGAGGAAATATTTATCTCTTTTTTTTTTTTTTTATAAAAAAACAATTGTTACCCATACGTAATTATTTTTTTTTTATATTTTTTATTTTATTTTATTTTTGGCTTAATCAATTGTTACCCATCTACCCTGTTATGTTAGGTTTGGAAGTAGGGGATTCAAATATAGGCTCGGGTTCGCTTCGGAATAACGTTTAAATTTCGAACTGTTATGTTTTCACGATTTTACCCTCCTCTTATTTTTCACATTTTCCTTCCTTGTTCAGTTTCAATTTCCTCCGATTTCCCTCTGCTCTTTCACAAATCACACTCAAATGTAAGAGAGGAGAGAGAGAGAGAGAGAGAGAGAGAGAGGAGAGGAGAGCAGAGAGAGATTAGGGCTTGACTCTTGAGCTTCCGATTCCCCGCGCCATGGATGCTGCCATTCTTGTTGATTCAAACAATGTCGCTGTCGGAGGTAAACTTTTCTTGCTCCATTTCTTGTTTCTCAAACCCTGAATAGGAAAATCTTGATTACCATCACTTTCAAATTTATCTTTGTTCCGATTTTCTTCCTGAAATCGTCAACAGTTCCGGAAAATTAATCGCGTTAGATTTCCCGGCGAAAAGCCTAATTTCTTGAACCCCTTTTTAGGGTTCTTAAGATGAGATTGGGAAATATTGTTTTATTTCCTCTCACGGGACTTATAATGCTAAATTTGATTCAATTGGAAGATTGGAATTTTCGTAGGATGTGGCCAATTTGGGTTTTTTGACTGTTTTGTGACATAATTGCTATGAATAGCAGATGGTAAAAAGGGGGCGAGAATTGGCGGTGCCCAGAGAAAAATGCTTTCGGACATAAGTAACTTACAAAATTTAGCTAAACAAATAAACCCAGATGCGAAGAATAAGGGCACTACAATTACCACTAAAGATTATGTTGACAAGCTGGAAAAGGTACTTCTTTTGCACATATATATGCTTGGTTGGTGTTTTCCTATGTTGTGGGATTAACTTGGGTAGGCTGCTTTAAGGAAAATGTGGAATTGACGAAGCTTCTTGCGGACCGAAAGTATCCTTTATGGTCGATTTTCTGGCTCCTTCCCTAATGTATTTGGAATTGTTTAGAATATTTTGGTTTCTTTAACAGTAGTTTACAGCAAGCTTATTGCACATAGTGTGGTGGAGCTACGGAAACTGAGAGTAAACCTTCAGAAAGTGCAGTTACAGAACTCTCAACTCGCTCAAGCGAACAACCAAATGCTGGCGGTACAGTTTTAGATGCTAAATTGCTAATGCTTTATAGTTGAATTTTTGTTGTTTGAAAATTATCTTCCCCCCAATTAAACTAGTGTTGTGTTTTAATTGACACAGGAGCTTAATTCAGGTAAAGACAGGGTAAGTTAAGTGCAAGAAGTTGGCATAATTTGGTGCCTTGATTCGTAATATCTATTAGTATTCGCTTCAATTCACAAGTCTCTTTACACTCTTCTTTTTCTTACAGTTAAAAGTAGTTCAGCACGAACTCGGATGCAAGAATGGACTACTCATAGCAAGAAAAGTAGAGGCAGGGGTTTGTATAAGTGGCATTACTTCTAATTTTTGCATGTAAAATTGTAGATTGTCTTGCTGACTGCCTGATTTTATATATCTTGTTTTCCTAGGAGAGAGGAAAAATGATTACATGTCTGGATTATAATAATGAGGTAAAAGCAAAATGCAAACTATTCTTGTTACAATTTTGATAATTGTTCTTTGTTATTGTCCTCCAATCCTGTATTATTACAAATTTTCTTTCACTTTTTAGGCCGGTTCAAGTCATCATGATGAAACAGCAAAATCCTCTCAAGCAGATAAAGAAACTAAACCTAGTTTTGCCAACCAGAGAAAACAATCAAGGAACCAATGTATTTAATATTATCGAAATCTGTTATAAATTTTGGTCGTCTTTGCTTTACCAATCCTTTTCTTTTGTGATCTTGCAGCTTTGGGCCGTCCTCCTGTTAAAGCAGTCTGTGCTAAAGAGGAGGTTAACAAGAGAAGGTTTCTTTTTGCCTTTCTTGTTTTTATTTCTTTGCATAATTACCTTGTTTCTATTTTGGAATTTATATGGTTTCTTGACAGGAGTTGTTCGAGAAGGCAATCTGCACGGTTGAAATCCAAAGGATTAGAAGAAACTGAAGACTCTTTTCCGATGGATAATGCTGAAATTCCTGTTTCTTCTACACATGATGATCAGATTGATGCAAGCGGTCAAACAATACTGGAATCATCAACAAAAAAGGAAGATGAAGAAAATGATATTCCTGGATCTGAAGATTTGGGCCCTCCTGCTGTTAAAGCGTTTGAAGTTAGAGAGGAGACGGAGAAGAAAAGGTTTATTCTTTTTCTTGATTTGCTTGTGAAATTACCTAGTGTCAAATGTTTCCTAAGAAATTCATGAGGGCAATACAAATGACTTTTATGGTTTCCTGGCAGACGTTCAAGAAGGCAATCTGCTACGTTTAAAACTGAAGAATCAGAAGCAACTGAAGAATCGTATGAGATTGATGCCAAATATCATGTGTCTTCTCTACATGATGATGAAATTGGCACAAGTGGTCAAACATTCTCGGAATTATCAGTCAAAAAAGAATATGAAGGAAATGCTACTGTTGGGTCCGAAGGTCAAGAACTTAGACGATCATCTGTTGGAAGGCCATTGCGCCGAGCAGCTGTGAAGGTTCAGTCTTACAAGGAAATTCCGCTCAATATAAAGATGCGCAGAATGGAGTGAGTACATTTTCTCAACAGCAGACAATGTGGTTCCTCAATAAATGTAGTCTTTCGTCTCTTTTTTCTGGGGTTGCCTTGCAGTAACTGATATAGAGCACGTCTTATATTGTTCTTCTAATCCGTCCTTTCAGGGTAGAAAGCTTCTTGCTTGCTGTAGATTTTAGTTCGTAACTTCTTGTACTCTATTTTCATCTTCAGATGTTAACCAAAATTGGGGAAAATCTTTTGATTTAGCCTAACAAAGTTTTTCTCTGTATAAGTGAAGCACTATAATTCTAGAATTTGATCGTTACCATTGCAAAATTCAACATCCTTGCGATTCCACTAGTACTGGTAGGTACTTAAAATCACAATTTAACTGGGATTATTCCCAATGCATGTTCTTCAACATTGCGGTTTTGTTTTGTTTTGTTTTTGTTTTTAAACAACCCATCTGAAGCTGATCTATGTCCTATGATGAGGTTTGCCAGGTTTACTGGACATTCTAATGTCTTCTTTGATACCTCTCAAGTGAATAATGTTTAGTATTATATTATGTGCTTTTGTGAGTTACTTGTCCAATTACTCGCTCTTTTTTTTTTTTTTTTTTTTTTTTTTTTTTTTTTTTTTCAATTTAACTTTTTTTAAATTTTTGGTAGCATGTCCAATTTACTTGCTTTTTCTTAAAAATAATTAAAAAAAAATTGCTTGAAACTAGTCATGTCTATTTTAAAATAAATAATTAAGATCTTGAGGATTATTGTTAGAATGTGAATCTAGTTTGGGCCCATCACTGATCCCACCCTCACATGCATGCAATGTAGAAGTGACCAAAACGGTTGAAACAAGAAACCCAAAACCGCGTTAGTGCACGAATGTTTGAAAAAGAAAAAAAAAATTTTGTTAAAAACAACATAAGAAAAAAAAAGGTAAAACGTTGATTAAAGTGATCCGCTGGAAAATTAACATTGATTTAAGGACAAGCTTTTGTTTACCGTTTCTGCATTAGGTATAAATATTTGGCATTTACGGTGAAACATAGTCAAGTCCAAGCGCGAAGTGGCAGAGCCAAGATCGATTAGTTTCTAATATCATTGTTTATATGTAAGATTTTCAAATGAATTCTCCTTTTCCCGTCATTTTGCCCTCTATATTGAATTTTTATTTCAAAATTTGCATATAAAAATTGTCTAAAAATTTCAATGACGCCTTACTTAATAATAAAAATGTATATACATACTGTGAGGGATGATGTGTCTCCAGGAAAAAAAAAAAGTTAGTCACTTTTCATGATATAAATATATTGGTGAATATTTACATATTCTTTGGGTTCATTTAATTCGTTGATTTAAATTTTTAATTCGAATTGAGATGTAACTTTATGTGAAAATTTTTTATTATAGTAAAAAAATGAAATGTGATTGTTTCTGAGAGCTTTTTAATGTAACAAAACTCAAATTTTAAATTCAAATCGGTGGAATGAATGAGACTTTTATTTTGTCTTTGCTAACATTTTTGGGTGTTTGTCGCAGATTTTCTCTTTCATTTATCACGAGATTGCTCGTGTTTCAACTTGTGGACAAAATGAGTAAATCAGCCACAACTTATTGTTGAGCTTTTTACAACATCTATTAGCAAGCTGGTTTGTGATTCATACCAAATAAACGCGCAAACTATAACCCTTTTTTGTTTTTTTTAATGATGAGTCTAATATCTTAAATTTTGGATTTGGAATCTGCATGTGTGCATGTGAAAATGTAGTGGCCAATCTGCATGACTTGCAAGACATATATGAGGACCCACACGCAAGGGATAAATTCATTTTTTGACAAAAAAGTTTTCCAAACAGCCAATTGATCTGAAATGTGGGTCAAGACAGCAACGTGCTTTCCTTTTTGCCAATCCCAAATGATAAAAAAAAAAAAAAAAAAACACAAAATTTGTACCTAAAAAGAGGGTCCTCAATGACCCTACCATCATCTTCTTTGTGTCCAATCCTGCTTATAATTTGAAGAAAAAAAAAAGGCTGTGTTCTACGCGCCTCTTTCTCTGACAATTAGTTGTAACTTGTAATATTGGAGGGGAAAAAAAAAAAGAAAATCAAGAAAGAGATGAGAGATGCATGTAGATACATCATAAAGTAGCATGTGAGATCTTCTCTCAAAATTAGTCTATGGTGCTTGAAGGTCCCTTCTGGGTCTATTAATTGTGCGGCGTTAAGCTTGCGGTGGTGTGAGTGAAATAGAACACATCTTTAAAGTATAATTAAGGCCTCGTTCACTTCACCGATTCGAGTTTTTAGTTTTAAATTTCCACAGTAAAAAACTCTCAGAAAATGTCACATCAAAATTTTCTGTCACAGTAAAAAGCTCTCAGAAAATGTCACATCTCAGCTCGAATCGAAAACTCGAATCGGCGAAGTGAACGAGGCCTAAGTCATTTTTACTTTCTCTTCTATTGATGTGCCTATGAATTTTTGCTATTAACGAAAGGACTAAGAGACTATGGCAGAGATAATCCCTTTTTTAACTAAGGAAAAAGTGACATAAGAAAAGCAAAAAAGATTTGTATACGATAAGAATATTTTTGTAGTTGTACTAGAGATAATTGTTAGGAGACCCACATTAACTAATTGCAATAATAAACAGCCATAATCACCTGTACGTGGTTATTTAGGGCTTTTTTTTTTTTTTTTTTTTTTTTTTTTTTTTAAAATGGGAAAGCAGTTAGTTGATAAGGAACGGATTTAATTTACTTCAAGACTTCTTTAAAAAAAAAAAAAAAAAAAAAAACGTCAAGACCCTTTTTTTTTTAAAGATATTTCTTGGCAACTTTAACTTGCATACGCCGAAAGAAAAATGCATGAAATTTTGTTGGTCTTTGTCTCGAGTAAGTTGTCCTATGTAGTTTGAGAAATACGTTTTAGTTGTGCCCACTGCCCCCACGCATGCGTCCTCTTTGTCCCATTCCCATATAATTCTAATATTCTCTCTCTCCTTTTTTTATTATTTTTTATTTTTTATAGTCTATATTGAATTCTTCATAGAATTAGGAGCCAAGTTCATGTGAGATAAATGAAAAACAGTTATAATGGCACTTGTATAGGTTATGTTTTATTAATTAATGACCATGTATAATATATACACACATAACCCATCATTTTTGTTCTCCTTCAACAGTCAAAAGCATATATCTAAAGAGAGGAAAAAAAGAAGTGCTTTACATAGATTAGATGATGACTTTAATCATTTCTAAAACTAAACTTTTTCTTTCGACTCTGACCAAGAAGATCTTTAAACTTTAAAGTAGTGGCTCTAGAATTTGGATCTTACCATTGAATCCTATATATATAGATACATACATATAAACTAAACAATGACATTTGATTTTGTGACATGATAAGCTATGTATTTTACCAAAATGTTCTTCTAACTATATATACATATATATGTTAAGATAAAGCATGGATCAGAATTTCACATTATATAAAATATATATCTACACAATTCCAGGAAAAGAACAAAATAAAAAATGGGTTAAGGGATCTAGCATCTTAGCTAAAGGATCAATCAAGATACATAGTGGATTAGATTGACTTAATTATCTCAAAATTTTGGCTTATAATATGAAATGACAACCCAAAATCTCGTAAGACATATTCAACGTTACAAAACCATGCACGTTGTTCAGTTCCTTCATTCCACAAGGTGTGTGTGCTCGTGATTACTGTAAAAAAAACCATGCAAACTCTAAAACCGTAATTGAAACTGTGGGCTCCCTAGGCTTCAAATTAGATGTATACAACAACTTAGGTCGGAGGATAAAATCAATTTGTGACCTTCTATTATATTGAAATTTCAAGAATTTCTTAAAAGTAATAGTTTCGAGTTTTAAAAAAGTTCTAAATGTATTTGAAAACATTTAAAAATTAAAAAAACCTCAAAAATTTTACATTTAAAATATGAATTAAAAAAAAGTTCTTAAAATATTTTTGTAAAATTTTCAAAATTTTTTGTTTCTAATTAATTAATCGAAAAGGCAGAAGGGACATTTCATGATTTAAAAAAGGGCCCTAGGGTATCCACGACATGTTTTTTAAAACTCGAAGCTATCTATTTTATTTTGTTAAAAAAAAAAAAAATAGAGTACCTTCAAAACAACAAAGGGTGCCAAAATGATATATCCCTATGTATTGCTTGGACAACTTAAAATTTTCGACATTTACCAATTGATATACTCAAAGATGATCAACTCTTGTAAGTCTTATAAGAATATCCTACAAACTGCTCTTAAACTTTACTTAGTTTTAAGTTTTATAATTAACGAACATTTAACGTCATGGTATGAAAAACTACCGTATTGATAAAATTTTGTTTTGAACTGTTAAATTAATATTATTATCATTTTTTTTTAATTTTAATATGATTTTGTTCAAATTTAATAAGAAAAAAACATACACTAACATTAAGAATACCCTGATGAAAAGTTCTTATAACTAAAGATAATCATAAGTTTTGATCATAAGGTTAAAAGGGATAATAGTTCAGAAGCCCCTCCGTATCAACCTAATCTTCAAAACATAGTTTGAGATTTAGAAGCTCATTCTCACGTGCCATCCGCCGCTTGGAACAGTGGAAAAGTTGCCAGTTGAAGAGGAATAAATTAGCCCCCACTTTTTCACCCCAGGTTTCACATTTAACACTTTTTGGTCCATGTGTACGCATAATCCATTTCCACAAAGATATCTGCTTTGGCATGTTAGGCCTTTCTATATATGCTTTTGGCATTTCCTCTACTTTTTTCTCCAAGGAATGAAAGAAAAGCAAAAGAGCGCATACAAAAGATAGGAGAAAAAAAAAAAAAAAAACCCCAAACAGTACGGCAAAGTACTACTTCAGTTTTTGCAGGTCCAAAGCTTATAATGGAAGATCAATGTAGTCCCTTTGACTGGGATTTCTTCGCCTATGAAGAAGAGGTAAATTTAGATATTCTTTTTTCAGTTTTTTTTTTCTTTTTCTTTTTTTTTTTTAAAGATTGCCCAATTGCTTAATTCTCTCTACTTTTTGTTGGGTTTTGAGATTTTTCTTGGAATTGCATTTGCAGGGAATGGAAGAGGTATGGTATTCTCTTCTACGCAAGACCTCGGAATTGGAGACGAAAGTTGCTTCTGCCAAAGAGGAGATCATAAAGAAAGAAGATGAGCTTGTTCATCTCAAGGATTTCCTCAGCAGAGCCATCAAAGAGAGAGACGAAGCCGAGTCAAAATGCCAAAGCATAATGCTGGACATTCTTGTTCTCCAGCAACAACTGCAACAAAAGCATGAGCAAGAACAACAGAAGCAGGAAGAAACTGAGGACCGGCAAGCAAAAGATAGCCACTTTGTTGACCAACATTTTCCTAATTGTTTTGACACTGACCATGGAAATGGAAGCGTCCTAATTGAGTCTGAGAAAGACAGTAGGGACTCGGACCTGCCACCGGGCGCGGAGAAGTTGGTGGCGGGAAAGGCGCTGCCGGAGAAAGGGAAGCTCCTGCAGGCAGTGATGGAAGCAGGGCCACTCCTGCAGACTCTTCTCCTGGCTGGACCTCTCCCTCAGTGGCAGCACCCGCCTCCTCGTGTCGACACCATAGACATCCCTCCGGTGGCCATTTCTCGCCCTCCGCCGCTGACCTTTCCTCGCCATGACTCTTGTTTTAGTCACAAAAGAAGCCTACCACACTCTGATCATGACTCTGTTTTTAACTCCAACACAAAGTACCAGAGGATTCTCTACTAAGGCTGTAGTTCTTTTTATTTTATATATTTTAACCTAAATTTCATGTCAGCCAATTCCTTTCATACTGTAAAACGTCCAAAGGATTCAGCATGAAGTGGATTGCATTTTTGTTTTGTTTTTTGTTTTTTGGGGGCATCAGTTTAGAATTTAGACTGCTTTATCTTCAAGATCAAGATCCTAACTGGTGTAACTTGTTAGCTGAAAGACTGAAATTGTCTTTTCCAGCATATTGTAGCTGCCATTGTGAATATGAGGTAAAATATGTTAAGAATTAGATTCTGTAATTCTATGTTATCGAGATTTTTCGCTGAAGAAAAGGAAAAAATAAAATAAAAATAAAAGCACACAAGGGTTATAGAGTTTCATCTTAAATATGAGAGCTATACTTTCATTCAGCTGCAACAAAAATTAACTATGATTAAGAAGAAGATTATAAGCAAAATCACACATGTTGCAACAGGTGAATCCAAGTCAATTGAGTTGAATCAATTGGATGAAGACACGTGGAAGAATTTGTTGAATTCTTTAGTCGGTCTTAGTGTGAAAGAACAGAGGGGTAGTTTTGTTTTATGCCTTAAAGGATAAGATCAAAACTATATATATATATATATAGTCGTGTATAGAGAATTGGGAACTAGACTTTATTCTAGATAATTCTTGATCTTTTTCCTCTGAGTATAAAAAGGTCTTCTCTATTCACTGGGTTCTAGAGAGTGATTGAGAGAGGCGAGAAAGGGTGTTTGTTTCTCGGGAATTCTCGGGGAAATTGGTGGCTGTTTCATTCTTGATTGGTTCAATAAACTTCAGTTCTGGAAAGCTTTCTCTTGTGATGTGTTATGATGGTTTTATGTTCTTGAATTTTCTGGTTTGATTTCCGTTGGTCAAATTCTGTCATTTGTTTTTAACAAACTGGTATCAGAGCCTCCTCGGGATGGCGATTACGAAGTTCGACATTGAGAAATTTAATGGCAAGAATGACTTTGGGCTGTGGAGATTGAAGATGAGAGCGTTGCTGGTCCAACAGAGTTTAGATGAGGCATTAATGGGGGAAAACAATCTTCCATCAACAATGTTAGAGAAGGAGAAGAAGGAAATTCTCGCGAAGGCCCACAGTCTCCTAATCTTGAGTCTTGGAGACAAAGTGCTCAGGGAAGTTTCAAAGGAGAAATCAGCTGCTGGGATTTGGCTGAAATTGGAGAGCCTTTATATGACCAAGTCTCTGGCAAATCGTCTTTACCTGAAGCAAAGGCTCTACACCTTCAAGATGGCGTATGGAAAATCAATTGAAGATCATCTCGATGACTTTAATAAGGTAATTCTTGATCTCGAAAATATTGACATTAAAATCGAAGATGAAGACCAGGCACTTCTTTTATTACGATCTCTACCAGATACTTATGAAAATCTAAGAGATACAATGATCTATGGGAGAGAAACTCTGACACTGGAAGAGGTCCAATCAGCCTTGATTTCTAAGGAACTCGCAAAGAAATCAGAGGAGAAGGACGACAATTCTGGTGAAGGATTATCTGTTAGAGGAAGAAGTGATAAGAGGGATTTCAAGAACAAGAAAAAAGGCAGATCAAAGTCCAAGAATAAAAGAGCTTGTTATCATTGCCATCAAGAAGGCCATTTCAAGAGAGATTGTCCAGAAAGAAAGAAGAAACTTAAGGCTAAGGGTGCAGAATCTGGTGATGCAGCTGTTGCTTCTGATGATGAAGGCTATGAAAGTGCAGATGTTCTTCTAGTTTCAACTGAAGGCAACATGGAGGAATGGATCTTGGACTCAGGTTGTTCCTTCCACATGACTCCAAACAGGCATTGGTTTGATGCTTACAAGGAAATCAGAGGGGGAAAGGTGCTTATGGGGAATAACATGGCATGTTCTGTTGTGGGGATTGGCAGAGTCAGAATAAGGATGCAAGATGGCTCAGTTAAAACCTTGAATGAAGTCAGACACGTCCCAGAGCTAAAAACGAATCTGATTTCTCTTGGAATCATGGACCAGATTGGTTGCAGTTTCAAAGGAGAAGGTGGAGTCATTAAGATCATGAGAGGATCTTTGGTCTTGATGAAGGGAAGCAAGAAGAATGGTCTTTATACTTTACATGGAACCACTCTCACAAATCAGTCTAATGTAGTAACTGGTAAAGAGTTGAACTTTACTAGATTATGGCATCTGAGATTAGGCCATGTCAGTGAGAGAGGATTGCATGAATTAAAAAAGCAGGGGCTATTAGGAGAAGGGCAGTTTGAAAATCTTGGGTTCTGTGAACATTGTGTGTTTGGCAAGAAGCACAGAGTCAAATTTACACCAGCTAAGCATACAACAAAGCAGACAGTAGATTATATCCATTCAGACATTTGGGGGCCTGCTAGAACAACATCACTAGGAGGACACAGATACTTCATAACCTTCATAGATGATTACTCTAGGAAGGTTTGGATCTACTTGCTGAAAAATAAGAATCAGGCCTTCAAGACATTCAAGCAATGGAAGACACTGATTGAGAACCAGACAAGCAAGAAGATTAAGAGGCTGCGGACTGATAATGGTCTTGAGTATCTAGATGGTGAGTTCACTGAGTATTGCAAGGATCATGGCATAGCAAGGCACAAGACAGTCAGGAAGACCCCTCAGCAAAATGGATTGGCTGAGAGGATGAATAAGACTGTGTTAGAACGAGTCAGGTGTATGCTGTCAAAAGCAAAACTGCCTAAGACCTTTTGGGCAGAAGCAGTAATGACTGCTGGCTACCTCATCAACAAATGTCCTTCAACAGCAATTGCCTTCAAAACACCTGATGAGGTTTGGTCAGGGAAGCCTGCAATTTATGAGAACTTAAGAATTTTTGGCTGCCCAGCCTATGTTCATGTAAATGAAGGAAAGCTTGAGCCTAGAGCTAAGAAGGGAATTTTCTTAGGCTACCCTGAAGGAGTGAAAGGTTATAGGGTCTGGATCACTGATCAAAAAGGCTCTAAAGCAATTGTCAGTAGGGATGTCACTTTCTTCGAGGAAGATATGGTAAATGAAGCTAGTCAGGATGTTGATTATTCAGAAGAAGCTTCATCAGAGGCAGAGAAAGTTCATTTGGAGGTGGAGCCAACAAAAGAAGAAGGTGAAGATGAGGATGAGGCTGGCCAGCAGCAACCTACAGCACCAACTACAGTGCCAGAACATGATCAGGGATCAGTGGATTACAGACTCACCAGAGATAGAACAAGGAGAACTGTAAGGCCACCTCAGAGATATGGCTATGCAGACATAATAGCTTATGCTCTGACAGGTGACATTGATGGCATAGGAATGGAGCCAAACACTTATCATGAAGCTATTAATAGCGATGATAAGCTGCACTGGATCAATGCCATGAAAGAGGAATTATCCTCACTTGATAAGAATCAGACATGGATTTTAGTTGAAAAGCCACCGAATCAAAGAATTGTAGGTAGCAAATGGGTGTACAAAAGGAAGCCTGGTATCCCTGGTGTTGAAAAAGCCAGATTCAAAGCAAGATTAGTAGCAAAAGGTTTTACTCAGAAAGAAGGAGAAGACTTTAATGAGATCTTCTCACCAGTAGTAAAACACTCCTCAATTAGAATTTTACTTGCTTTAGTTGCGAAGTATAGTTTGTGTTTGGAACAAATGGATGTAAAAACAGCTTTTTTACATGGGGAGCTTGAAGAAAGGATCTACATGAAGCAGCCTATGGGGTTTGAAGTACCAGGAAAGGAGCATCATGTGTGTCTACTAAAGAAGTCACTATATGGACTTAAACAATCTCCTAGGCAGTGGTATAAACGTTTTGATACATTTATGCTAGAGAATGGATTCTTAAGGAGTAAGTTTGATAGCTGTGTCTACTATAAAAGGCTTCCTAGTGGTGATTTTGTTTATCTTCTGCTCTACGTAGATGATATGTTGATTGCATCAAGAGATTCAAGAGCTATCAAGGATCTTAAACAGTTGCTGAATTCAGAATTTGAAATGAAGGATCTTGGTGGTGCTCAAAGGATCTTAGGAATGGACATTCACAGAGAAAAAGACAACAGACGGCTGTTCTTAACACAAGAAGGGTATGTGAGGAAAATCCTGAGTAGATTTGGTATGACTGAGACCAAATCAGTTGGTACTCCTTTAGCTGGACATTTTAGATTGTCAGTTTCTTCATGTCCTAGCACTGAGGAAGAGGAGAGATACATGAGTAGTGTGCCATACTCAAGTGTGACTGGAAGCTTGATGTATGCAATGGTTTGTACAAGACCGGATTTGGCTTATGCAGCAAGCATGGTGAGCAGGTTTATGGCTAACCCAGGAAAAGAGCATTGGCAGGCAGTCAAATGGGTGCTCAGATATCTTAAAGGAACACAGAATGTTGGTTTGGTATATGAAGATTCTGAGTCAGCAGATCTGGGAATTGCAGGGTATGTTGATGCAGACTTTGCTGGTGATATTGACAAAAGGAGATCATTAACTGGGTACATTTTTACTCTGTATGGAAATGTAATTAGTTGGAAAGCTAGTCTTCAGTCAATAGTTGCTCTCTCTACTACAGAAGCTGAATATATAGCTTTGACAGAAGGAATTAAGGAAGCTATATGGGTCAAGGGAATTGTTTCTGAGTTAGAAGGCAAGGAAGTAACTGCTACTGTTTGGTGTGATAGTCAATCAGCAATTTGTCTTTCAAAGAATCAGATGTTCCATGAAAGGACAAAGCACATTGACATCAGGTTGCATTTCATTAGAGATGTTATAGCACATAAGACAGTGGAGGTTAAGAAGATTGCAACTGAGCATAATCCTGCAGCATATGCTCACAAAGGTGTTGCCAATTACTAAGTTTAATCATTGCTTAGACTTAGTAAAGGTGAGGGCAATACAAAGGACCTCTTAGTAAGAGGTGTTCAGAATCGAAACCCAGTAATTGGACTGAGATTCAAGGTGGAGATTTGTTGCAACAGGTGAATCCAAGTCAATTGAGTTGAATCAATTGGATGAAGACACGTGGAAGAATTTGTTGAATTCTTTAGTCGGTCTTAGTGTGAAAGAACAGAGGGGTAGTTTTGTTTTATGCCTTAAAGGATAAGATCAAAACTATATATATATATAGTCGTGTATAGAGAATTGGGAACTAGACTTTATTCTAGATAATTCTTGATCTTTTTCCTCTGAGTATAAAAAGGTCTTCTCTATTCGCTGGGTTCTAGAGAGTGATTGAGAGAGGCGAGAAAGGGTGTTTGTTTCTCGGGAATTCTCAGGGGAAATTGGTGGCTGTTTCTGTTCTTGATTGGTTCAATAAACTTCAGTTCTGGAAAGCTTTCTCTTGTGATGTGTTATGATGGTTTTATGTTCTTGAATTTTCTGGTTTGATTTCCGTTGGTCAAATTCTGTCATTTGTTTTAACAACACACATTTCAAACTAACTGTGTTTCTTCCGAAAAGCCCCTCCCCATTGATTTATTATAAATCCATGTGTTGTCTTTTCGTCGTTACAATAATTAAGCTTCACAACTTAAGAAAAGTTGTATAAATTCTCCTGATTATTACTTGGGAATCTGTTATGGATTTACAAATATAAAGTACATTGAGATTTAACATGATGCACTTTGGCTTAAAAGCGTGATAGTTGTGCTGATCACGCAATGCTTTTTCTTAAAGTAGAACATGTAATGATATTGAGTATGACTTTGGCTGGACATTATATCTTCCCAGAAATTTTCTTTGTCATGAAGCTAGAGTTTTAGGTACCACATTCATGGCTAATAAGTGTCTGCCATTTACTGTGCATAGACTCATTAAATTTACTTTCATTTTGCAATAGTTAATAAGAATCTTAAAACACACAAAAATCAAATGTGTACCAAATGACAAAAACTGGACGAATGGAATTCTCTCCACATGACAAAGACTGTGAGTCAATCAAGTAAAAGGGATTATGGGAGTTGCTTTCTTTGAACCAATACTGAGAGATAAAAGTGTATACCACATGCTTAATAAGCGCAAAAAACATACCAATAGGGCCCTACACTATTTGTGTGCCCAATTTTTCTTGTAAGCATCTTTTCCATTTCTGACTATCTTTATTTACTTATTTTTTTATTTTTTTTTTATAGTCGTCTGAATTTTCATATTGATACATATGCATGCACACATAAATACATAATTGTACATGCATACATATGCATGGATGTATGTTTGTATATATGCTAGAGTCACATACAAATATATATATGCTAGAGTGAATTGCAGCGAATTATGTGCTGAGCAGGAACAAGTGTAACCTTCCAGGCAAGTTCCGCAAAAAATGTACTAAACCAACTGTTAGGGGCCAAAAGAAAGTAGGAATCAGACACTAACTGTCCAAGCTAAAGACAATTAATTCGGAATCAGACACGTCACATTCTAACGAAACAAATGTACCAAAATAGTTGTGGGCTTAGCCTAACAGTAGCTAATTTTAAACCTACATACCTTTAATGTCAAGGTCATAATAAGTTCGTAGAGTTCTAAGAGAAAGATAAAATGCTGTCCAAAATAATAAAACTA
Organism: Morus alba; assembly: GCA_012066045.3. Taxonomy (NCBI): domain Eukaryota; kingdom Viridiplantae; phylum Streptophyta; class Magnoliopsida; order Rosales; family Moraceae; genus Morus; species Morus alba. Next base: position 12,241,963 of record CP050234.2, read on the forward strand.
TAACATAACAGGTAACAAGTGATCAAAACAAGAATAAACACATATGTTAAAATTTGGAATTAAGACAATTATATACCAAGAGTTCCAGTCAAAACTCTCAAGTCTCAACAGAGAACCAGATTTAAGAACAAAACCAGTAAACTGAAAAAATGCAGAATCAAGATTCTGAATGCACTGCAGAAGATTATAGCATTCAGAAAAATCAGCTTTACAATCAATTCATTTCGAGAGCTCTCTTCTCGAATCCCAGAACCCCGATTACACAATTTCAATTATGTTTCAAATGTTTACAGAACTGTAATCTATACTTGTTTTATGAGGCTGTATTCATTGCAAATTTTTTCCAACAGCTCTGCTATCTTGAATATGAGATGAAGGGAATGTGGCACACCTTGTAGAAATCTTTCCCTTCAACTCCTTCATTGACTCTAACATTGTCTTCAAAATCTCTCCACATTGCAACCATATGCAATTCGCGGAGAGTGGAGACATATTTTAGACCCTCGGGAATCGCCTTCAGTGTTTGCAAACCAATCATATTCAATCTCCTGAGATTCGGCATTGCACCTTCCTCCACTTCCCACTCCTCTAATCTGTATAAGCTTCTGAGTGTAAGAACCTAGAGCTTGGGAAATCCATTGGCAGAACACACCAATTTATACACACTATTTCTGCTAGTCTCATCCACCAGGTCATTATCCAACCGGAGAATTCTTAAGTTCGGCAGCTTTTCCAAAACCGCTTAACTCCTGATTTAAATCCCGAAAGAACCTCCAATTAATTTTGGTTAGGTTTTTTGGCAAAACTGAAAGAGCTTCTCGCGATAACTCTCCTTCTAAACTTAGTTTGCTCAGAACATGGCATTGAGAAAGCAATTCCAGATTTGGAAATTCGCCTTTGGACATGTGCATCCTCAAGGATTGCAGGTGGCCTAATTGAAAGCCGAGTGACTGAAGAACCAAGCTTACTTCTTTATTGCTGCGAAATGAACCTACTTCAAGATTCCGAATGTTAGTCAGTTTACGCACTGCGCCATAACTGACCAAATCCATTGCATATATGCCCTTCAAAGTCTCAATGTTTGTTAGGCTATCATATCCAAGGGGATTATTGGTTACTAGAGAAGTGCATGAATAACGCCAAGGCAATAACAAAATTTTCAAACGGACAAGCCTCGATAATGTCGTTGGTAGAAACACGGTGTCGTTCTCATTACCTCAAAGATCTAGAGTGTGCAAATTTTGCAAGTTGCCTATAGAGCGGGGCAATTTTGATTCATCACTAGCCCCGCTTAACCTTAAATATCTCAAGTGAATTAAATTACCGATTCCTCTCAAAGATTTATTAGTCAGAAATTTAGTCCAATTAAAATCAAGTTTCAATACTCTTAACAGTATGAAATTTTTGGTTACAGATACTATGGGTAGAGTATCAATACCAAAGCATAGAAGAGAGCGGATATTGGGACCTACTTGTTCCATCCAATTAGGTGTGCGGTGATGAAGATCGTGGTCGTTAACATGAATAGCATTCCTGCGAAAACGAGTCGCTGGATGAAACTGAACTGAAGAAGAACCAGCCGTCATCATGTTCATATGGTGCTCCTGCATAATGTCTAGGAAATTATCTGCCTTCGCCTTAGAAATACAAAAATCTCGCATAAGATCATGTAATCGGCATGTTTTGACCCCTTTTCCTGTATGGTCCCTTTTGTCCACCTGAACCATGCATCTATCAACCAATTCTCCCAAGTATTGTTCAGCCACATTTTCTATTAATTCCCCTTCTATATCTTCTCTTTCCATTGTTGATATAAAGCCTTCTGCGATCCACAGTCGAATCAACTTGCTTTTGGGTATCTCACTATCTCCTGGAAGGCTTCCTAAATAAAGGAAACATGGTTTCAAGTAGTAAGGCAAATCTTGGAAGCTCAAGTCCAAGATATCGTCTACTCGGTATTGTTGTTCCGATTTGAGCTTGTTGATGTGTGATTTTGCATCATTTTGCACCTTTTCCCATGCACCCAATGAATTTTTATTTCTCAATAAGCCTCCAAGAACTACAATTGCAAGAGGCAGTGATACGACCACAGCCTTTCCGATGAGCTTACCACAAGTAGGAGACTTGGATCCGGATCCTGACCCAAGCAAGGAGCCCAGCAGATTACCGAAGGACCCTAGGCCCAAACGCACGAAGAAGATTCCCGGATGGCTTGAAGGATATGAGCATACGCTGGGAAAGTAACTACCCGCGCATTGGAGCGTAGCCACATTTTCGTTATTGCAATTTTGGTTGTTGTTTGTTAATTTACTTTTATTGCCAAGTTTGTTAGACGGTTAGGAGTGTGAGGATACCGATACAAAAGGTGGTGTAGTGGACCAATTGAAATTATCAATGAAGTTTATTCGAGTTTCTTCTTCTCCGTCTTCCTTTCCTCCTCTGTTCCTCTCTGTTTTCAGGAGCTAGCCCCCGCTCGAAGGGAGGTCCTATCGGTGACGTATCATTGGTGCTTTCATTGCCGTCTCATCCCCGCCGCTGCATCCGTCCGTTCATCCCTCATGGATTCCCCTGACCAATTGCAACAAATCCTCGCCGCTCAGGCCGATGTACTGGACACCAAGTTCGAGCAACTCATGATGGCTGTGGAAGCGAAGATGGCGAATCTCCGGGCTGAAGTCCGTCACTCCGGCCGCGCTCCTGAACCCTCGCCTGCGTCGGGTGTACTACCAGTGCCTCCCGACCGCTCTAATCATCGTGTCGATCCATCGCCTCTTCGCTCTATGCGACTTGACGTTCCGCGCTTTGATGGTTCAGATCCAGCGGATTGGCTGTTTCGCATCGAAGCATTCTTCGATTTCCACGGCACACCAGAGGACGCCCGCTTACAGATAGGTTCCTTTCACCTGGATGACAGAGCTGCCGCTTGGTATCAATGGGCTCGTCGCAATGGGTTAATCCCCACTTGGCCAATTTTCATGGCTGCCGTCATGCACCGTTTCGGCCCAACGTTATACGACGATTATGCAGGTGAATTATCTAAACTTACTCAAAATGGTTCTGTTGCTGATTATGAGGCCCAATTCGAGGCGCTGTTGAACAAAGTAACAGGCATCTCCGAGCCACTACTCTTGAGTTTTTTCATTACCGGGTTACAGTGTGATATTCGCCGGGAGTTACAGTTTAACCGGCCGGCGACCTTGATGGAAGCGTTTGCCATGGCGCGAGCCTACGCGGCGCGATTGGAGGATAATCGCCTGTCGGCTCGATCGGGTTACCGTGGGTCTTCCGCTTCGGCTGAGGTGGCCCGTCGCTGGGCCCAAATCCAAGTCCATCCAGCCCAAACTCGGGCCTGCGGAATTCTGGACCTAAAGTTGCTTTTCCCCCTCTGCCCTCTACACAGACTCGATACCCTACCACATCTCCATCGCCTTCACCATCCAGACCGCCGCCTCTGCTCCCTACGCCCACCTTACCGATTCGGCGTCTCACACCGGCGGAACTCCGAGAAAAGAGGGAACGCGGTCTGTGCTACAACTGTGACGAGAAGTTCGGTCCTAATCACCGCTGCCGGAGCAAGTACTTACTCCTCTTAGGATCGGAGGACGACGAACCACCAGAGGAGCACCACACCGAACCGGAGGAGTCCGCCGTCGATGAGATCTCCGGCGATGTTTCCAGCATCCATGCCTTGTCCTGCCAGCTCCAAGGGAGGTCACTACGAGTGTCCGGGGTCTGCGGCCCTCACACTTTCCAGGTACTAATAGATAGTGGGAGTACCCACAACTTTATTAAACCGGCCTTGGTTGAGCGAATTGGGTTGCCGGTAACACCAATCAAACGCTTCCGCGTCTCGACGGGCAGTGGCGACTCGTTACTGTGCCAACACTCCTGTCCTGCTACCTCTATCACTATCCAGGCCCTTCCTTTCACCGTGGATTTATTTGTCCTCGCCATCGAAGGCCCCGACGTTGTCTTGGGTTTTCCGTGGCTGCAGCAATTAGGTCGCGTCTCCCATGACTACTCGGCGCTCACCATGGACTTCATGTGGAACGGCGCACAGGTGACTATCAAGGGTGAGACCACGTTCACACCGCACCCAATTTCCTTACATCAATTGCAGGCTATCGTGTCCCGCGATTCGTCGATCGCAGTATTCGAGCTTATCGCCAACCCTACACCGGACACGGACAACCAGACCCTCGCTTCGGACGAATTGGTTTTTCCTTCGAACTTGCCCGTGCCAATTAAGGCGATCCTTCAAAACTATTGCCACTTGTTCCGGCCACCAACGGGACTCCCTCCTCATCGCACCTTCGACCATCGAATTCATTTGGAGGCCAACACAAAACCCATAAACGTCCGTCCATACCGCTACCCCCATTCCCAGAAGGCAGAGATGGAGCGTTTGGTTGCCGAGATGCTCACACAAGGCATCATTAAACCAAGTCACAGCCCATTCTCTTCCCCAGTCTTGTTGGTTCGCAAGAAAGATGGCTCATGGCGCTTTTGTGTTGATTACAGAGCCCTCAACACAGCCACCGTAAAGGATAAGTTTCCTATACCGACGATTGATGAACTTCTTGATGAATTGGGGCACGCGACTGTTTTCAGCAAGCTGGACTTACGGGCAGGGTACCACCAGATCAGAGTCCATTCGAAAGACACGTATAAAACAGCTTTCCGTACTCATGAGGGGCACTATGAATTCCTCGTCATGCCTTTCGGGTTAACAAATGCTCCCTCGACATTCCAGGCCACTATGAATCAATTGTTTTCCGCCTTCCTACGCCGCTTTGTCATTGTTTTTTTTGATGACATTTTAATTTACAGTTCTTCGTTGCAGGATCATGTGACGCACTTGGAGATGGTATTACATCGCCTGGCGACTCATCATTTTTTCATCAAATTATCTAAATGCTTGTTTTGTCAGGAATCAATTGATTATTTGGGGCACATTGTATCCTCTGCCGGAGTTCACACGGATCCCAGCAAGCTGGACGCTATGACACTTTGGCCGGTCCCCAAGAACCTTAAACAGCTCCGCGGCTTCCTGGGTTTGACAGGTTATTACAGACGTTTTGTGGCAGGTTATGCTAGTATCGCTGCTCCCTTGACAGACCTGTTAAAAAAGGATGCATTTGTGTGGACCACTGCCACTGACGGGGCATTTGCCGCCCTCAAGCGTGCTATGACAGAGGCACCGGTTCTCCGTCTCCCTGATTTCACACAGGAATTCGTAGTAGAAACAGATGCTTCGAATGAGGGGATCGGGGCAGTTCTCATGCAAGACGGACACCCCATAGCGTACTACAGCAAGAAACTGGGACCTCGCTTACGAGCAGCCTCTGTTTATATCAAGGAACTCCATGCCATTACTGAGTCGGTGTACAAATGGCGACAATATCTCCTAGGACATCCTTTTGTTATTCGAACAGATCATAAAAGTATTAAGGAGCTGCTCCTACAAATTATACAAACACCCGATCAGCAGGCATATGTTCGAAAATTACTAGGCTTCCAATTCCGTATCGAGTACAAGCCCGGCACTGACAACAGGGCTGCGGATGCCTTGTCCCGGGTACCCAAGGATGTTCCAGCCACGGACGATGACATCCATTCGCTCCTCTCGTTTGTTACAGGCCCAACATTTGAGATCTTGACCCAGCTCCGTCAAGAGAATTCCTCGGACTCATTCCTCCGGCAACTTCACCAGAAACACCTACACGGCAATCTTCCCCCACCGTTCTCGGTCCTTCAAGGTTTAATGATGCACCGTGGAAGGTATGTCATCAGTCCAACATCAAGTCTCTGTCCCATGCTTTTACAGGAATTTCACGACACTCCAAGCGGGGGACATGCGGGTGTCAAGCGGACTTTAGTACGGTTGGCAGCAAGCTTCTACTGGCCACGAATGCGACAAGCGGTCGAGAACTACGTGGCTAAGTGCGTATTATGCCAGCAAGTGAAGTATTCGACCCAAGCTCCTGCGGGACTTCTCCAGCCCTTGCCTATTCCAGAGGCCGTGTGGGAGGACCTCTCAATGGATTTCATCACAGGCTTACCACCGGCAAAAGGGTTCACAGTCATCATGGTGGTCGTGGATAGATTGTCCAAGGCGGCACATTTCGCATCACTACCAACAAGCTTCACCGCCAGCCGAGTAGCAGTCGTTTTTGTTGAGACCGTGGTACGACACCATGGTTTTCCTCGTACTATCGTGTCGGATAGAGACCCTACGTTTATGAGCACATTTTGGCAACAACTCTTCAAACTCAGTGGCACCACTCTGTCTATGAGTAGCGCCTACCATCCGCAATCGGACGGGCAAACCGAAGTGATCAACCGCACCCTGGAGCAGTATTTACGCGCATTCACACAAGAACAGCCACTCACTTGGGTGCCCATGCTGTGTTGGGCAGAATTTCACTACAACACGAGCTACCATAGCGGGCTCAAGATGTCTCCGTTTCAGGCACTTTACGGTCGATCACCCCCCTCTATTCCTCACTACACTAGAGGCTCGACTTCTATCCAAGCATTAGATGAGGCCCTGGCGGCACGAACAGAGCTGCTGCGAACACTTCGCACTAATTTGTTAGCGGCTCAGAACAGAATGGTGCTTAAGGCCAATCAACATCGCCGTGAGTTTTCCTTTGCTGTGGGCGACTTGGTGTTGGTAAGACTGCAACCATATCGCCAGATTTCAGTGGCTCTCCAACGCCACCACAAGCTGTCCAAACGATACTTTGGTCCGTTCCCAGTAATCGGGCGAGTCGGAGAGGTCGCATACAAGCTCGGCCTGCCACCGGATAGCCGGATTCACCCCGTGTTTCATGTATCGGTGCTCAAGCCATTCCGAGGCACTAATCCGCCAGTAATAAGCCCCCTTCCCCCCACTAGTGTCACCAACCGACCTGTGGAACTTCCTTTGGCTATCTGTGCCGCCCGTATTACGCTCGTCCGTGGAGTCCCTAGACAGCAGATATTAGTTCAGTGGACAGGACGTACACCAGATGAAGCTACTTGGGAAGTGTTTGAGAATTTCTGTCAGACGTACCCTCAGTTTCACCTTGAGGACAAGGTGACTTTCGCAGGGGAAGGAAATGATACGACCACAGCCTTTCCGATGAGCTTACCACAAGTAGGAGACTTGGATCCGGATCCTGACCCAAGCAAGGAGCCCAGCAGATTACCGAAGGACCCTAGGCCCAAACGCACGAAGAAGATTCCCGGATGGCTTGAAGGATATGAGCATACGCTGGGAAAGTAACTACCCGCGCATTGGAGCGTAGCTACATTTTCGTTATTGCAATTTTGGTTGTTGTTTGTTAATTTACTTTTATTGCCAAGTTTGTTAGACGGTTAGGAGTGTGAGGATACCGATACAAAAGGTGGTGTAGTGGACCAATTGAAATCATCAATGAAATTTATTTGAGTTTCTTCTTCTCCGTCTTTCTTTTCCCCTCTGTTCCTCTCTGTTTTCAGGAGCTAGCCCCCGCTCGAAGGGAGGTCCTATCGGTGACGTATCAGGCAGTCCTCCACAATTTCGAATCATTTGATTTCCTGTCACTTCGAATTGCGGTGGACAAGCATGCTTCCCAAATGTTTCTCTTGGAAAGGCTTTTCGCTTAAGAAGCTACCAGCTCTCCGAAGGCGTCAAAAGTGGAGGATGAATTGGAGAACTGTTGTTGGGACAAACAGACAATGCTACTTCCTTGATGCGCGTTGTAAAGACGACTTTGCTCCCCCTTTTTCCCTTCAGGAAAGCACCTTGAATACTATACCAAGCTTCAATATTCCAAATGTCGTCGAGAATAATAAGATACCTCCTCTTTTAACTCATCCTTCATCAAATCAATTAACTCATGGTCTTCAAAGCCTCTCAAAGCGTCTCGTTTGTTCTTCCTTTCTTGTAAAATCTCTCTTTTGCAGCTCCCTTTTGGTTGAAAACCAACTTGGACAAGCATTTCAGACAAAATATCCTTTGGAACAAATTGTTGGGATACAAAAACCCAAGCACGACAATCAAAATGCTTCTTTACATCGATGTCGTTGTACGCCTTCTTGGCAAGAGTGGTCTTGCCTAACCCGCCCATCCCTACAATTGAAACAACGCAACACCGATCTTCCTCTTTCATCAGCTGAGCCATCAAAGCCGCCGTAGTATCCTTCAAGGTGATAACATCATGATCACTGTGATCATCATCATCATCATCATCATCATCCGGATATGATCTTCTCAAATTCTTTAGAGCAGTAGTGTCAATTCCTTCGCCGCCGCTAAATTCGATTTGATACCTTTGCCTGCTTTCACCAATGCTTTGCAGCTTATTCTTGATGGAGGTGATTCGGGACCTAAGTTTTCGGAGATGATGAGAGGCTTTTCAAGTACGAGGAGTTGACTTTGAAGATATACGTCTCAATGGCATCTTCAATCTCACAAGCTACATCCTTAACTTCCGCGACCCAGTTGCGAACACGCTCGTCTTGTTGTTGCTTGCTCTCGGCATCTTTCAAGAAGCACTGCATCCGCCGCAGCTCGGTTCGCAAGCTCTCCACGTCGTCTATCACGCTGCTCAAGGAAGTGGCTTCTCGAACGAGTAGATCGGAGATCGTTCGAACAGCCTGGGATACGACAGCCTGTGCCAATTTTGACGCCACAAGTTCTGCCATTTAGTCCTCTCTCTCACACCACTTTGTTTTGATCACAATGCACAAGATTAGAATTTCTCATACTCTTTCATAACTCATAATTTGGAAGTCACCATATACGACTGTGTTGGATGGATTGGTGTCCCATTAAAGCTTTTTAAAAAAATTAAACAAATTAGGTGTAAGGAACTTTGACATCCTACCACGTTTTCTTTTTAACATATTCCACTCTTGAGATAGTCAACGTTCTGCAATGTTTAGGAATTAAAAAAAAAAAAAATGATGACTTGTTTTTAGGCTAAGTAAGAAGAGGCTTGTTAACCAAAAAAAAAAAAAGGTTCTATTTTCCTTTAAAAAAAAAAAAGACCAAGGCTATTTTATGTGTCAATCTACCGTGATGCTAGTTTGTTCTCCCTCGTCAGTCTACTTTAAAAAAAAAAAAAAAAAAAAAAAAAGACATTTATCTTTGCAATACTATATTTGACACAAAACTGTGTAAAAAACGACGTTTTTGATGTATTCTATTTTTTTTTACTTTAATGTACGATGTTACATATTAAATAATATATAATTACTTTCTATCATAATCTTTAAATTTTGGAATTATAGAAGAAAATTTTTTAATAGTAATATTGCAATATTAATTAAAAGTGTTAATACATGATCAACCAATAACTAACCAAATTTAAAAATTTAGTAGCAAGTAAAATAAGATGCCGAATTTAGTACCAAATCTATGATGCAAAAGCAAATTCGATACTATATTTAGCACGAAAAGGTGTAAAATATATATATATATATATATGATATGTTGTTTTATTTTATGCTACTTGCATAATGATATTTCAATATATAATTTTATTATAAATTTTAAGCCTTGAAACTTGTAAAAGTAAAATTTTAATTTTTAAAATATAGTTTGAAATGACTATGTTGTAAATATTATAATAGCAATTAAAAAACCAATATTTGCAATATATTATGCTTGATTTTGAATTTGAGAACAAGTATTGTATATGTCAAATTTAGTAAAAAAAAAAAAAAAAAAGATATTGAATCTAAGATTGTTTTTTCTACTCAAATGCCAAAATTTAGTATCGATACATTAATTTAACATTATATAAAAGATGTTTTAAGAATAAAGCATTTATATTAGACTATCTCTAATATAAATGCCAATAATGGTGTTATATTTGTTACTAAAAAGAATGAACATGGCATGTTTGGTATGATATTCTATCATGTATTGTTGGTTTTGAAAATAATTTTTTATGCGGAAGTGTGTATCTAGCAGACTGTGTATAACAAAAATTTTAATAAACCTTTAAGATACTCTACCGATTACATTAACTCATGCACGAATAAATTAATTTAATTTATTTATTTACTTAGCGAACTAGGACACCAATACATGCACGACGTGTAATTTAGGAGAAAATTTTTCCTTTCCTTACTCTATATAAAATTCAGCAACACTACACTAGGGATGGCAAAAATTTTGTTCTCTACTTTTTTGCAATCTCCTATTTACAGAGTAGTAGTCAGACTCTTATAAGAAGTTTAAACTTTATCTTTAAGATATAGCTTCATAATTATCTCTCACTTCTACTTGATTTTGGAAACAAAATTCCCTCTCTCCTTTATCCCATAGGGGCCGGCGACCATAAGGAGATTCCTCCTTGTGGTAGGCACAAATAGCTTATTAAATAAGTCAATTAGACAACTTATTAAATAAAGCAGCTTAATTTATCTTGGAGTCAAAATTCTCATTAGACAAAATTCTCCTTTATCTTGGAGTCTAATTTTGAGTTAAATTCAGATTCAAATTTAAGCACTTAATTTAATTTGAATTATAATTAGACAACTTATTAAATAAGTCAATTAGATAACTTAGAGAGCAAGCCACTTAATATAATAAAATATTCAATAATATATGCATATAAAATAATAAGTAAACTCTTTAATTAAATAAATATTAAATATTCTATTACATCTTATGCTTTTAGAACATCATTTTCAATATGTATTATATTGCGTAATGCAAGTTCAAATGCTATAATTAATTTTATCAAAATGAATGAGTTTTGAAACTTTTAAATTAAAATGATTCGAAAAAGATATTTTTGTAATTATTAGATAAAAGCTTCACAAGGCGAATTCGATATATGATATACTTGGTGTCTACTTTGACTTTATAAGTATAATAACTGTCAAATTTAACAGAAAAAGTTACATTGTATTTCACAGTAATTTTCTTCTTCAAATGTTAAGATATTGAAACATTAAATTTTGCATAGAATTGAAAATGCTATTAGATAACGCTTTATCAAACGCCAAACTTTGAATTGACATAAAAATATTGAATAGGATTGAAATGACTAACAAAAACATTAAGTGACCGATTAATTGCACTTTTTTTAAGGTTCAACTTGCACTTGTATATCTCGTAACATCTTTTAAAAGGCTGCATTATTGCATGAGAAGTATGTATATTAACAACTAATTTGCATAGAAGATTATATATAGATATATATCATGCATGTTTGGTTCTGATAAAACAGTGCGCATTTGATCATATTTATTTTATATCCTGTTAGCTGGCAGATTGCCTTAAATAATTCGTTTGTTTGGTTTGTTTGTTTTTGTTTTTGTTTTAATTTCCATGAAGATGCCTTTAAAATATAGTTACTTGATTCTAGGAAATAGATTTTGAAGCTGTATCATTCAAGAAACTTAATCCGAATTTGGCCAAAATATATATATATATATATATATATATATATATTAAGCTGAAACAATTTAAATTGTGGAGGTTCTTAATCAATTATTGACGGGAATGGTCAACGTATTTTTTTAAATGTAACAATATAGAAAATAAAAAATGAAAAGTTATTAAATGTATATTTTTTTAAATGTAATTGACTATATTTTACCTATTATGAAAGAGGATCATTTTTCGTGAATTTAAAAATTTATCTGCTCTAAAAAATGTGGGTAGCTCGTGTTCATGACGAAAATTATTCTCTATACGTACATGAATTATTCTCTATATGTGGGTAGCTCGTGTTCATGAATTTAAAAAATATATCTGCTCTAAAATTATTCTATCTATTATAATTTAAAAATTATGCTCTATTATGAAAGTTTTTTTATTTTTCTTGTCTATTTTTTTTTAAATTTTTTGTCTTTATTTCTTTTTTCCTTTCTTTCTTCTCTTTTTTTTCCTAATAATTTATATAATTATTGTTTAAAAGGATGTCACTCATGCTTGATAATAAAAGCCAGAAAAAATTATTTGGAAGCCAATTACTGCAAAAAAAAAAAAAAAAAAAAAGAAAAGAAAAAAAATTATGAGCTTGTTTTGAATTGTGAACTTGTATTCGAATGTTTCTACGCGTCTTTTAAGATAAGAAAAGGAAACAGTCTCTAAATCACGTTTGGTTAGTAAATATTTTTAAAAAGTGAATGAGAATAAACAATGGTAAAAATTAGTTTTGTTAAGAAAATAGAAAATAATTTAAAGTCGTTTCCCATTTTCATGTTCATTTGCATTTTCTAAGCTATAACTTAATACACGTTTTTTGAAATATACCCAAACACAATTTCACATTTTTTTTTTTTTTTTATACCTAAAGCAATCTCTAAAAAGTTAACCAAACACTATCTTAGAAACAATCTCAACACCATCCTCAAAAAGTTTTCATTTTTATATTCATTTTCGTACTCAAAACAAAATCATTTTGAAAATATTGTATAGCTTAAGTTGCAAGGACGTAGATAAGAGGAAAAGCATGAATTTATATGACAGGGAAAAAAAAGTGTCAAAAAAAATTACTTATCAAATAAACTAGCTCAAAATAGAAAGATTACATGATAGAGGGATTACACTTGGATGTTATGTATGTTGAAAGCACCACTAGTGTGAGAGATTGAGATGTAGGGAATGTGGCACACCTTGTAGAAATCTTCAATTCCGTCTTCATTTACTCTAATTATGTTCACGGTTTCTTTGAAATGAACAAAGTATACATTTGAAATAGTTTGATATTGAAAGTCAAGTTTCATTTTAGCTTAATTCTTGGGTCCATATGAATTAGATTTCTCGTTTTTTTTTTTTTTTTTTTTTTTTTTTCTTCTAATTTGATTACTTCAATTTTATTTGTTGATTTCTGATTCCGTTTTGGACAATTTAACTTAAAAAAGAAAATCAGTTAATTTGGACGGAATAATATAGTAATTTTAGAAATCAAACTAATCCTCTCCTCCATCTTCCTTTTCAATACCAAAAACAAAGAGAGAATAATAATAACAATCATTCCTTCCTATCATACTAAACAACTGAGAAAATTACAATCCAGCCATTCTTGCTCACTCCACTTCCTTCATATCATATCCATCATTTTATAAATCCTTCCCTCCTACCAGAAAAACCTCTTAAGGTTTTAATCCTATCCGATTACTCTATCCATTACCTCTATAAAAAAGAGAATGGGTTTTTCTCAGCACTAACAAATCGTTTTGTCAGTGCCATTTCGTTTCTTTTTCCGTTCTTATTATTATTATTATTTTCTTTTTTTTTTTTTGTGAAAAAACACCCTTTTGCCCTCTCTTCTTTTTTCCTTATTTTTTTGTTTTATTTTACAATCTTCCTTTTTTCCTTTTCTCTAAATTGACCTTCATCCATATATTTTTTTTATTTAATTTCTTGTTGAATTCATTTCTACTTCAACAAAAATCCATGTCTAATTTGTTTTTTTTATTTTTTTTTATTTTTTAAATCCTCTTCTCTTGATAAAATATTTTGTAAGTCAGTTACTTTTATTTTTATGATTTACTTTGCTCCTTTTTTCCTCTCTTTTCTTTGTTTGGGGTTTTTTTTTTTTTTTTTTTTTTTTTTTTTTTTTCCAATCCTCTCCTTTTTTATATATATTTTTTTCATCTTATTATACAGTTATTTTTTTTTTAATTTCTCTAACTACGATGCTAATAAATATATTTTTCAATATTACTTGTAGGATGCCTAATTTAAAGTAGAATAAGTTTCGTTAAAGAAAAGAGTATACGGAAAACGTTACTTATTAAACAAACTAGCTCAAAATATAAAGATTATATTAGAGTGATTAAACTTGAATTTTACTTGTGAGGACTCAAGGCCTCGAGAACTCAAGGACTCCACATATCCAATGTGTCAAGAGATTGAGATGGAGGGAATGTGGCCCACCTTATCGAAATCTTCCCCTTCAATTCCGTCTTCATTTACTCTTATCCTGTCCTCGAATTCCTTCATCATGCCAGTGACATTCAATTCACGGAGGGTGGTGATATATTTGATTCCTTCAGGAATAATCTTCAGATAAGGAATACAATCAATGTCTATTCTCTTGAGATTGGGCATTGCACCTTCCTCCACTTCCCACTCCTCTAATCCAAATAAGTAAAGGAGTTCAAGAATCTCTAGCTTAGGGAATCCATCAACGGAGAAAACCCATTTATATGTATCTGTAAAGGAATGGTCGTGCTTCACACTGAGTTTTCTCAAGTTTGGCATCTTTTCTAAAACTTCTATTTTATCCTGAGTAAACATACAATAATGCGTACGAAATTCTATGAGGCTTCTTGGAAGAAATGAAATGTTCCCTAGCGATACTGCACCCCACAACTCCAAACTCAACAGAACGTGGCAATGAGAAAGTAATTCAAGCTTCGGAAATTCTCCATGCCTAAAGTCCATCTTAAATGTTCGAAGGCCACTGGATTGAGATTGAGAGCTGAGTGACTCAAGGACTAAGGTAACTTCCTTATCACTTCTAATATCCCTTATTCCTAAAGCTTGAATATTTCTTAGTGGAAGAATTGCATTATGTCTGATTAAATCCTTTGCTTTTATCCACATCAAAGTCTCAAGCTTTGTTAGGACGTCATTTTTAAAAATAGCCCTACTTGTCCTGGAAGGAAGTGAATTCCAGTGAGGTAATAACAAATGTCTCAAATTTCTCAACCTCCAAATTGTGCTAGGAAGCGAGACAATCCCATTATCTTCAAGATCTAGAGTTTGCAAATTCCGCAAGTTCCCTATGGATGGCAATCTTAATCGTACAAAACCGCTTACTCTCAGGTACCTCAAATGAATCAAATTACCGATTCCTTTTGGAAGCTTGGTTACCCGTCCCAAAATAAACTCAAGTTCCAACACTCTTAACAATGCAAATTTCTTCTTTCTCATAGATAAAATGGGAACATGGCACAAAAGAGAGCGAAGATTAGAGTGTACTTGTTCCGCCCAAGATGTTGAAATAGAGTGTGAAAGAGAACAGAGATGAGGACATACTTTTTCCATCCAGTGCATATGCTGAACAAGATCATGGTTAACTTTAACAGCAATTCTTCGTGAACGAGTAGCAGTAGAAAACTTATTCATCTCATTTGGCTGCAAAATCTCTAAGAACATTTCTTCCTTTGCTTTGGACACACAGAAGTCTCGCATTAGATCATGCAATCTGCATGTCTTTACATCGTTCCCTACAAGCTCCCTTTCGCCAACCTGAACGATGCATCTGTTGATCAATTCTGCCAAGTATTGCTTGGCATCTTCCGTTTCTGTAGTCGGCACAAAACCTTCTGCGACCCACAGTTGAATCAGTTTTCCTCTAGGTATCTCACTATCTTCCGGAAATCTACCCAAATAAAGAAAGCAATGTTTTAAATAATAAGGCAAGTCTTGGAAGCTCAAGTCCAAGATGTCTTCCACCCCGTATTTTTTTTCCGATTTAAGCTTATTGATGCTGCTTGCTTGGACATCCTTTTGCACCTTTTTCCATCCATCTAGTGAATTCATTTTTGTTCTTAATAAACCTCCAAGCACGACGATCGCAAGAGGTAGTCCACCACATTTTTCCACCATATCCTTTCCTAGTTCCTCAAAATATGATGGAAAGCCATGTTGTATAGAATTTTCTCTTGGGAATGCTTTTAGTTTAAGAAGCTCCAAGCTCTCAGTGGGTGTTAAAAGTGGAAGGTTGATGGGGGAGCTTTGGGGATCCGCATCTGAAGCTACTGTCTCATTCCGTGTAGTAAAAACAACTTTGCTTCCGAGCTTTCCTTTTGGAAAAGCTTTTTTGATACTGTGCCAAGCATCAATGCTCCAAATATCATCAAGAACGATAAGATACCGCTTCTCTTGTAGTGTACTTCTCGTTGCAGCAGCTAGCTGATGATCATCTAAATCTTTCACGAGCTCTCTTTCATTTTTTATTTTTTCTAGCGACTGTCTTGTGTATTTTTTTCCCCCCAAAGTTGTTCTTTCAGGCTGATCAGAGTGAAAACCAACTTGCATTAGGATTTCCGACCAAACATCCCTTGGCACACACTGTTGAGATATAAAAACCCAAGCATAGCAATCAAAATGCATCTTCACATCAACATCGTTGTATACTTTCTTTGCAAGTGTGGTCTTTCCAAGCCCCCCCATCCCCACAATGGACACCACAAAAAGACGATTTTCCTTTGCCATCAGTTGAGCCTTCAAAGTTGCTGTAGTATCCTTCAACGTGATAATGTCGTCTTCATCATCATCATCTGGGTACGTCGTTCTCAAACTCCTGAGTGAACTGCTGGTTCCTTCACCATTGCTAAGTTCTATATTGTACATTTGCCTTTGTCGATTGAGAGCTTCTATCTTGTTCTTGATGGAGACAATTTTCCTCCGAAGTTTGCGTTGATGGAGCTTAGCTTTGATCTTGTGCGAGGAGTTGACCTTGTAGATAAAGGTTTCAATGGCATCTTCAATTTCACAGGCTAAATCTCTAACTTGAGCTATCCATCTGCGGACAAGATCATTTTGTTCCTGTTTCTTGTCAGCATTTTTTAAGTAGGCCTTCATGGTTATCAATTCTTCTTGCAAGTACTCCACATCTTCTTTCACACTGCTCAAGGCGGCCGCTTCATTTTTGAGTAGGTCGGCGATGGTTTGAATTACTTGGGATACAACAGCATCTGCCAATTTCAACGCTACAAGTTCCAATGCCATTTTGGGACACCACTTTTGTCTTCTTGCCTAAACGACAAACCACACAACTCTTTTACTTCTTTAGAATTCTTCGCTTTCCACAACTGCGATAGTTAAACGAGAGGCCTACAGTTTTATTTCACACAAAAAACTTACATAAATTAAAATACTAGAGTAACTAATTAAATCATTTATCACTATTTTTGTTTAGTTAATTACTAAGTATTTTGCCGTCATACTTGAAGCATTACAGAGTTAAGCAAAGCCATATGGATTAAGAAAACTCTATGTGGCATCAGCTTAGATGGTAAATTACATTGACATTGTAAAAGATTATGATATATATATATATATATATATAGATATATATATTCGGAGGAAAAGTTTTAAGGACACAATAACTAGCGGATAAAATAAAGCTACCGTTACTTATTTATATATTTTGAATTTGTCTTTTTCATTGTCACCAACTCGCTGTAGCTGGATTTTGTTATTGACAGAGGACCCTTTTAAAAATGCACCTTTCATAATTCTAAAGAGTACAAACGGTTAAAATAAAATTATTATTTTGATACCATGTAGTTTTTGATTTTATTAGATTGACACTTCCACGTTTTGATAATTACATTAGGTACCATATAGTCATAAGAAAAAGTCATTTATTGTATTTTAATATCATCATTTTGACATGAAATCTCTATTTTACACTTTAAGGTACATTGATGCATCTATGAATATATCTTTTTTACTTTCGCACGTACATTCTTAATCCACACATCAATTTACTTGTTACACATCACTTGAAATTCCAAAAAAAGTCTCTAAAATTAAATAATCTCTATTCTACTTTTCACACACATATTCTTAAACCACTCTCGTTTTACTTGTAATGCTCCTCCTAAAATTTTAAAAGAATCCTCATAAAATACTCTGATAATTGAATCGTCATTCAATAGGTCTCACAAATAGAAGCTTTAATAATCTATTTCATTAGTTTCATTATCTATCAAAATATATGGTGCTAGGAACATAGGCTTTTTTGGTTTTTATTTTTATTTTTTTGAAGTAATATACTCTGTGTTCTAGGCCGTATGCATCAAGCATTAAACTTTCTATGTGATATGTGATGATGATCGAATAGTACAGAAATTGAAACTCTTGACCGCGAATAGTAATTCTAAAATCTTAATTAAGAAGCCACCACCATAGAAACGATATCTCGGTGGCTGTCTTCCCACTTTTTATTTACCAGCTCGTCTAAACTTAAAAATTTAACCACATAAATAGAAACAAATTACTAAAAATACTTAATCAAATCACAAGTTGTCAAAATTTAATTGGAGGGACAATCATTCATACATGAATATGGGACATCAAATCTTAATTCTCTATTCACACCCCATCTTTACTCTTCACACTGGTCTTTTCACTACACATACATCCCACATAATTTTTAAATGATTAAATTTACTTTTCGCACACCTATTATTCATATTATTAATTCTTGACCCATTCATTTTTTATTTTCACACCCACCGGTTTATTTTAATTTGTTACTTTAATATTATCATTTTTCTATTTCTCTCATTTTTTTTTTATTTAAGTTCAAGCTTTAGGCATTAGCCTTTTTTTTTTCATATACGTTTGGGCAAGATGTGACAAAGTTACTGATGCTTACCTGCAGTTACTCTTCATGCAGGACGTACGCAGAGTGAAAGAGAGGCTGATGCTAATATTTTGGTATTGTCATCTCGTATGGAGAGTGGATGCTTCCATGCGAAACAATCAGTAGTTCTTCTAGGAAAAAAAAAAAAAAAAAGGATACACCAAAAAATCAATCCAACTTTATACAAAACGAAATGATAAGCAAAAACAAACATAAAAACGAAAAAAAATAATAATAATCATCATATGTCCATGCAAAAAAAAAAAAAAAATTCAATATGTGTCCATGCAACTTTTGGGGTTAGTCATTGAAATATGAAAATGAGGGTCTTATTATACATTTTTAAATAGTAATAATTTATAATTTGGGGATCTGACTTGTGGGATGTATTAAGAGAAAAAAAAAAAAAAAAAACCCTCCGAATCATTAGTTCCCCTTTAAAAAAAATTAATTAAGCCTTTCCTAATTGTCACTTTTTGTCATTTTATGTTAGGATCTTTTTTATATAAGAAATTTTAACTTAAAAGAGGGTGTGGAGAGTAAATAAGAATATGTAAATAAAACTACTTTTTTTTTTTTTAAATTTAATCCTTGACTTTAGGAGATTAGAAAACTTACTCATATTTGAATTATTTGTATTGTGCATATAAATTCATCATAATCAATAGACAAAGGCTATGCAAAAAAATTTCAACCTAAGAATTTCTCTTTGTTGTATCAGATCGAACCTCAAAACAGTAATTTTCTTAATAAGGCCATGACATAAAATAGTGCTCTCAGTTTTCTCTTCTTTTTAATCCATATTCCAAAATTGCAAGCAACATGGTTAATAAAAAAAGAAAAAAAAAAAGGTTTTGAGCGTACTTTTGTACTAGTCATATATAGATTTTCAGAAATTATTTTTTTTCTTTTTTCTTCTAAAAAATTTATTAAATTATCAATTAGTTATATGTAATATTTTGTTATCTCGATGACGGGAGTTACCAACCCCCGACATATCATTTTTAGTCTTAGTGCCCGTTTGGTTGGAGGATTTGTTCTCTGATTTGAATCATGATTTATGGTTCGTTACAGTATTTTTTCTCACAAAAAATACACATAAATCGAAAATTGTTATAATTCATGAACCAAACGGGCTATTAACCTCTAGTACTTCTATTAAAACAAAGGCATAACTCTCTACTTCTTGCTAATTTAAGATAATTATCTTACCCAATTGATCTTTTCTCCTGAAGTTCCGTGTTTTCTTGCAGCCTATAATAGCATCATCATCTTTCTGGTCATCGATCAGGATACGCTCTTTGTCGTAGATTGATGAACTTAATCTGAGTTCAAGATCTAGAAACAGATATTAAAGTGCTTAGTAGTGCTTTGACGCAACGTTCTACTCGTTAGCTTTTTAGAGTTTTGGAAGATAATACGTGCATGTGGATAAGAGGATCCAAGCAAGTCTGTGGACACCAATCAATGTAAATGATCTAAGTCTAACCGTGTGGACCCAAAATCCCCCTCGCCAAAAAAATTAAAAGAAAAAACTTAATTTTTTATTTTTATTTATTTTTTAAGTGATATACTCTGTGTTCTAAGCCGTATGCATCAAGCATTAAACTTTCTATGTGATATGTGATGATGATCGAATAGTACAGAAATTGAAACTCTCGACAGTGAATAGTAATTCTAAAATCTTAATTAAGAAGTCACCACCATAGAAACGATAAATGCTATATATATATATATATATATATATATATATATTCCATCCTCATATTCTTTAAAAGGAAATAACTATTTTTTAAGATGAGATGTGTAATAAGTATTTATTTTTAAATACTGTTGTCCTCAAATGTAATTTTATTAATGGGTAATTAAGTAATAAAAATTTACATTAGTAAAAGGTGTGTGAAAAATAAAAAAATGGTGTGAATAGATGCGCCCTCAAATAATGAGGATAAAACATAATATAAAGATTTCATATAGCAAAACATGACCTTAAGCTACCTATATTTTGTTTCCTAAGATCTATATTTTAATTTAGAGTGGTTCTACTCACGAGTCCATATTTATTGTCTTTATTTACCTATCTTGGTGTTTGTTTTCTCACTTTTTTATTTGCCATCTCATTTAAATTTAAAAATTGAACTACATAAATAGAAAAAAATTACTAAAAATACTTAAATAAATCACGAGTTGTCAAAATTTAATTAGAGGGATAGTCATTTGGACATGAATATGGGACATCAGATCTTAATTCTCTATTCACACCCTTATTTTTACTCTTCACACTCATTTTTTCACTACACATACATTACATATAATTTTTAAATGATTAAATTTACTTTTTACACACTCCTATTGTTCAAATTATTAATTCTTGACCCATTCATTCCGTGCTTTCTTGCAGCCTATAATAACATCATCATCTTTCTGGTCATCGATCTGGATACGGTCGTAGCGACCTCTGTTATAAGTATGGTTGGTTCTCACCAACAGAGATTATTGGTCTGCTTGTATTAATAGTAAATTTGATTCCAGAAGCTTTGTCGTAGATTGATGAACTTAATCTGAAACAGATATTGAAGTGCTTAGTAGTGTTTTGGAAGATAATATGTGCGTGTGGATAAGAGGATCCAAGCAAGTGTGTGGACACCGATCGATGTTATTAAATGATCCAAATTCCCCCTCGCCAAAAAATTAAAAAAAAACAAAAAAACAAAAAAAAAAACAATTTCTTAGTGTGATTTTTGCACAATGGGTCCCCAAACTTCGTAACATTTGACACTTAATTTCAATTTTAAGATTTTAGACATAGAGGGAGTTCTTTAAATTTTAGTTAAAATAGCTAAGAAGTTATTTTAGTAAGAAATTTTTAAATGATTCACTCTAACTATACTAAATATTTTTTTAATAAATATAGATTATTTTAATATTTATTGAATTAAATATAAACAACTTTATCGAATTTGAAAAAGAATATTTACATTCATTATGATTGAAAGAATAAAATAATATAAAAAAATTAAATAACTAGTCTCTTCATTACTTAGTTATATTTAGTTAGTGCCAAAGGTATTCTTTAAAATAATTAATTATTTAATTAATAATTAGAGTGAAGAAAAAAATAAAAAAAAAATTTAAAAAGAAATTAGGAAATAATATTAAACACAAATTACGTCGTTACAAGCAGCACAACTAATAAACAAAGACGTACTAATAAACAAAGACGTAGAATCTAGTCAAAACTTATTAACAAAGAAAGTAAAAGCACGACTAGCTAAGGTGTGGGCTGCACAATTCCCTTTACGGGGAGGCATATAACAAATAGAGCCCTCGTTTGAGAAAAAACTCTTGCAAAATACATGCTTCAAGTGTATATACAGAAAAACCTACTTATCAAACAAACTATTTAGCACGAATGTGAGAGATTGAGATGAAGATGGAGAGAATGTGGTGCACCTTCTAGAAATCTTCCCCTCCAATTCCGTCATCATTTACTCTTATCACGGAGGGTGGTAATGTTAAGGTAAGGAACCCAACGAATGTCTATTCTCTTGAGATTGGGCATTGCACCTTCCTCCACTTCCCACTCCTCTAATCCAAATAAGTGATGGAGTTCAAGAATCTCTAGCTTAGGGAATCCATCGACGGAGAAAACCCATTTATACCTATCTGTAAAGGAATGGTCGCCCTTCACGCTGAGTTTTCTCAAGTTTGGCATCTTTTCTAAAACCTCGATTTTGTCCTGAGTAAACTTACAACGATGTATACAGAATTCTGTGAGGCTTTTTGGCAGAAATGAAATGTTTTCTTGCGATAATGTCCCCCACAACTCCAAACTTAACAGAACGTGACAACAAGAAAGCAATTCAAGCTTCGGAAATTCTCCATCCGAAAAGTACATCTTCAATGTTCGAAGGCCACTAGATTGAGATTGAGAGCTGAGTGACTCAAGGACTGAGGTAACTTCCTTATCACTTTGAAATCTAATTCCCAAAGTTCGAATATTTCTCAGTGAAAGAACTGCATTATGTCTCATCAAATCCTTTGCTTCTATCCACATCAAAGTCTCAAGCTTTGTTAGGACAACATTTTTAAAAATAGCCCTACTTACCCTGGAAGGAAGTGAATTCCAGTGAGGTAATAACAAATGTCTCAAATTTTTCAACCTCCAGATTGTGCTAGGAAGCGAGACAGTCACATTATCTTTAAGATCTAGAGTTTGCAAATTTTGTAAGTTCCCTATTGATGGCAATCTTAATCGTCCAAAACCGCTTACTCTCAGGTACCTCAAGTGAATCAAATTAACAATTCCTTTTGGAAGCTTTGTTACATGTCCCAAAGTAAAATCAAGCTCCAACACTCTTAACAATGCAAATTTCTTCTTTCTCATAGATAAAATGGGAACATGGAACAAAAGAGAGCGAAGATTAGAGTGTACTTGTTCCGCCCAAGGTGTTGAAACAGAGTGTGAAAGAGAACAGAGATGAGGACATTCATTTTCCACGCAGCGCGTATGCTGAACAAGATCATGGTTAACATTAATAGCAATTCTTCGTGAACGAGTAGCAGTAGAAAACTTATTCACCTCATTTGGCTGCAAAATCTCTAAGAACATTTCTTCCTTTGCTTTGGACATGCAGAAGTCTCGCATTAGATCATGCAATCTACATGTCTTTACATCGTTCCCTACAAGCTCCCTTTCGCCAACCTGAACGATGCATCTGTTGATCAATTCTACCAAGTATTCCTCGGCATCTTCTGTTTCCGTAGTCGGCACAAAACCTTCTGCTATCCACAGTTGAATCAGTCTTTCATTAGGTATCTCACTATCTTCCGGAAATCTACCCAAATAAAGAAAGCATTGTTTTAAATAATAAGGCAAGTCTTGGAAGCTCAAGTCCAAGATGTCTTCCACCCCATATTTTTTTTCTGATTTAAACTTATTGATGCTGCTTGCTTGGACATCCTTTTGCACCTTTTTCCATCCATCCAGTGAATTCATTTTTGTTCTTAATAAACCTCCAAGCACGACGATCGCAAGAGGTAGCCCACCACATTTTTCCACCATATCCTTTCCTAGTTCCTCAAAATATGATGGAAAGCCCTGTTGTGAAGAATTTTCTCTTGGAAATGCTTTTAGTTTAAGAAGCTCCAAGCTCTCAGTGGGTGTTAAAAGTGGAAGTTTGACGGGGGAGCTATGAGGATCAGCAATTGAAGCTACTGTCTCATTTCGTGTAGTAAAAACAACTTTGCTTCCAAGCTTTCCTTTTGGAAAAGCTTTCTTGACAATGTGCCATGCATCAATGCTCCAAATATCATCAAGAACGATAAGATACCGCTTCTCTTGTAGTGTACTTCTCATTGCAGCAGCCAGCTGATGATCATCTAAATCTTTCACGAGCTCTCTTTCATTTTTTATTTTTTCTAAAGTCTGTTTTGTGTATTTTTTTCCTCCCAAAGTTGTTCTTTCAGGCTGATCAGAGTGAAAGCCAACTTGCATTAGGATTTCTGACCAAACATCCCTTGGCACACACTGTTGAGATACAAAAACCCAAGCATAGCAATCAAAATGCTTCTTCACATCAACATCATTGTATACTTTCTTTGCAAGTGTAGTCTTTCCGAGCCCCCCCATCCCCACAATAGGCACCACACAAAGACGATCTTCTTCTGCCATCAGTTGAGCCTTCAAAGTTGCTGTGGTATCCTTCAACGTGATAATGTCGTCTTCATCATCATCATCCGGGTACGTCATTCTCAAACTCCTCAGTGAACTGCTAGTTCCTTCGCCACTGCTACTTTCTATATTGTACATTTGCCTTCGTTGATTGAGAATTTCTATGTTGTTCTTGATGGTGACAATTTTCCTCCGAAATTTGCGTTGATGGAGCTTAGCTTTGATCTTGTACGAGGAGTTGACCTTGTAGATAAAGGTTTCAACGACATCTTCAATTTTACAGGCTAAATCTCTAACTTTAGCTATCCATCTGCAGACAAGACCGTTTTGTTCTTGTTTCTTATCAGCATCTTTTAAAAAGTCCATCATGATTATCAATTCTTCTTGTAAGTACTCCACATCTTCTTTCACACTGCTCAAGGCGGCCGCTTCATTTTTGAGTAGGTCGGTGATGGTTTGGACTACTTGGGATACAACAGCCTCTGCCAATTTCAACGCTACAAGTTCCAATGCCATTTTGAAACACCACTTTTTGTCTTCTTGCCTAATTGACAAAGCAAACAACTCTTTTATTTCTCTAGAATTCTTCACTTGCCACAGTCGCGATAGTTAAACGAGAGGCCTATAGTTTTATTTCACAAAAAAACAAAATCCATAAATTAAAATACAAGTAACTAATAGATCATTCACTATTTTTTTTTTTTTTTTTTACTTACTACCTACGCTTCTCTTATAATAGATTCATTATAGAGTTGAACAATGTCATATTTGAGTCATATGGATTAACCTATTTTTTTTAGAATTTTAAGGTAAAAAGCAAATGAACAAAGATCTTATGACCTCGCTTAACTCTTCCACTCTTTTTTTTTTCCTATGTTTTTAATAGAAGTTCTAATAGAAGGGGTGTCAGATGGAATTAATTTTTAGAGGCAAAAAAATGGAATAATTCAAAATTTAGGGGGGCAAAGTGGGAATGACATTAAAATTAAGGTGGAAAATGAGAATAATCCAAGAATCTATTTGAAGTGAATAATCCAAAAATCTATTAGAAGTGAATAATTCAAGAATCTATTTGATGTGAATAATCCGAGAATCTATTTGAAGTGAATATTCTAAGTATGGGATAATTATAATATCATTATAAAAAATTATCTCACTCAAAAAAAAAAAAAACAAAAACAAAAACAAAACAAAACAATGGTGAGAGCAATAATATGATGCATAATAAAAACAAAAATAATTTAAAATTAGAAAAGTATTAATACGAATGTAAACACAAAGACACGTCTCCAGCTTGATCTCATTTAAAGCCAATTTTTCAAAGAGAGAGAGAGAGAGAGAGAGAGAGAGAGAGAGAGAGAGAGAGAGAGAGATCACATTTCTGTTGCAAACTTTATTTCTTGATAATTAATTAGATAGTTTTTGCTAATCTAGTAATTAAGATAGTTGTCTTACCTAGTTGATCTTTCTCCTCAAGTTCCGTGCTTTCTTCCGGCCTATAGTGACTGCATCATCTTCTTGGTCATCCACAGAGATTAGTGGTCCACTTCCATTAGCAAACCTGATTCATCTACAAGCTTTGTCGTAGATTGATGAGCTTAATTTGAGATCATGATCTAGAAATGGAGATTTCAAAGCTTACTATAGCGTATGGATGCGTTGTTACCTTAGAATTGTTTAACAAAACGTAGAGCTTTATTGGAATGGAAGATAATAATGTGTTTAGTGAATGTGAATCAAAGGTTCCAAGTCTAACCGTGTGGACCCAAACTGATAATCACCAAACTAATTAAGCTTTTGGATCCAGCTAACTTTCCCAATTATCAACAGTATTATTTCTTAATTAAAAAATTACTAGTTGGGTTTGTGAGGGGTATTAATATTAATTCGTAGGCCATGTCATCTTGTTGTATTATATATACATGTATTCTTTTACTACATTGACGATAAGTTCAAAGCTCGAGAAGAAAAAAGAGGAATGATGAGTGTGGTTGGATAAGCACGAATATGATCAATAAAGGAGACAGGGGCATGGCCCCCCTAGCTAGTTAATTTTTTGTTTTTTAATATACTGATTTAATTTTAAATTTTTAATATAGTAAGTATGTGTATAAATTAGACTTTAATTCTTTTTAAATTAATAATTCTTTATATTTTATTAGGTCAATCATGTGTTGCATATACAAACAAAAACTGTTACATATATATACATGTTATTATAATCTTGATTAACAAAAAAATGCCACCCTACGTACTAATAAATCCTTACTTTGTGACTGCATATGATCATCCGCACATGATCATCTGCACCATTGAAAAATATTCTTCTTGAGTTGCTGCAACGAAAATATAATTAGTGTATTATAAACGAATAATATGTAATGCAATATCCAGGAAATTAATCAGCATTAATTCTCCGTTAAATTATTCAACTATGACAACATGATTTTTACCATGAAAGTTAAAGAATTTATTTTGTTACATTATTGCATTGTTAACTGTGAAACTTTATCATACTTTTTTGAGCATGATTTCATGTGATGAAATTTTTGAAATGAGACACGATTATGGTAACTTTCTAAGACGAATGAAAGACATAAGAGAAGGTTTTGTATCAATAATCGTGTAAGATCTAACAGACACAATAAATACGTTATGGGCGGGCGCACATAACGGTTAATTCAATCATGTTTAAACAGAAACTAAAATGCTATGTAAAGTAACTTGCAGAGTAATAAAAGACAACAATATGCTTCTTTAGTGTGGCCAAAACCCCTTTCAAAAAAAAAAAAAAAAAAAAAAAAAAAACACAAGTGCTAATCACACCATATATAAGAGGATTCCACTATCACCAAAAAGCAGTTACAAATCTTAGATTTACAAGAAACCTCCCGAATCTAAATCAACTCCATCTTACTCTGAGTCTTCTGCTCGCCTTCTGTTCTCTAACCTACTCTAAGCACAATGCCCACCTTGAGTCCTCCTGACTTACTCCGAATGTCACGATCCGCCTTCGGCTCCTCTTCAAACCTACTCTGGATCCTCACAAAATCTGCAAACTGCAGGGTTTGAGAGTTACAAAAGAAGCCTAAGAAAAACTATAATTTTCTCTCACACTTAAACACAAATGAGTACACTCAATTTTTCTCTCACAAAATAAGCACTCAATTTTAGTCTGTCCTCTCTCTGAAATGAAAGTGACAATGTGACTTCTTTAAATAATGAACCACCCTAAAAATCGAAAAATAGTTAGGTTATTATAAACTATTTAAATTCTCCCAACCCTAGAAATCACCATTTTTAGGTTTTTCTAGCAGCAGTCAGCCCTCACTTTTAACAGAATAACCTATTAGAGGGAATTCTTCTCGTCGTCCCTACCTCCCACGCGCTAGTTGCTATAACAGCCCATTGTTCAAAACATTCGAAATGGAAGATAGACTTATCGCAACACTGACGGAAAGGCCCAAATCTGTGATTACATCATACTTCCTCCATTTGATAATGATCCGAAAAACGCTAGTATTGAAAAACCTTATATCATATACGGTTACCGTTTGTACAGTCTCAATTATAGTTCTACGTATGATTTTAATTTATTTACGTACTTTAATTGGTTTTCATGGTTTCATTATCGTTAACTCGTATGGTTACCATAGTTTTATTAAAAATAATTGATAACTGTTTATCAATTATTGTTCTAAGTACTTTTACTATTTTCCATATGTGATTGTACTACTTTACGTTTACCACAATCAAAACATCATATTAAATTCCACATCTCGAATATTAGAATAAATTACTTTGATATTAAAAAGAGAGAAGGAGAAAAATAGGTCAAGACTTGAGATGAATTAAAATTAATAGGCCAATAATTTACATAAATTAATAAATAGGCTAAATTACTATTTTTGTTTATAATTTATCTAGTTATGAACTATAACTTGACAAGTTATTGTCTACAATTCACGGTTTTTATTCATAACTTATTTGGTTATGAACCACAACTTGACAAATTTATCCATAACTTATCTAATTATTAATCATAACTTAATAAATTATGACATATTAATTTTTATAACTAAAAATTGACCTATATATTTTTTAAAACTTTTCAGCCTATTTTCTCCTATTTCCGTATTAAGAATACAACATTGTTATGACATTAGACTCGTATGTAAAGTTTTGTTGGGAAATTGTAAAAAATAAGCCAATATGAAAAGCTTAAGAAAGTATATAGGCCAATTTTTAGTTATAGAAATTAATAGGCCATAACTTCTCAAGTTATGGTTCATAACCAAATAATTTATAGACAAACTTGTTAAGTTATGGTTCATAACCAGACAAGTTATAGACAATTATGAATAATAACTATCAAGTTATAGTTCATAACTAGACAAGTTATGGATAAAAATAATAATTTAACCTATTTATTAATTTATGTAAACTATTAGTCTATTAATTTTAATTCATCTTAAGTCTTGACTTATTTTTCTCTTTCTCCTAAGTTTGTTCCCATGAAGAGAGCCCATAAAATTGGGCCAGTGAATGTGGCCCACTTTATTGGCCTCCATATACGGTATCTTTAATGTTTCATGATTTAATTATGGTGAACTCGTATCGTTACAGTAGTTTCATAAAACCAATCGGTTAGTTTTCAATATTTACTGTTTTATGTAATTTTTCTGTTTTATCGTCCACTTAACCATTTTCCCTTAAAAATTCTATTGTTTTCGTAACTTATCCACTTCTTCAAACCAACAACAAGGAATTTCACAAGTATTGTAAAGTTACCACTTTCACGTTCGAAATCATTAATCTACACACAATTTCCATTGATTTATGTACTTTTAATTGGATTTCATATTGTTTTTACCTAATATTTTTACGTTCGAAATCATTAATCAACGCACAATTTTCATTAATTTTCGAGCCTCCAATCTGATTTTGTGTTGTTTCATTTATACCATTTGTCTCATGATTTGATTATTGTTAACACGTATTATCACTGTAATTTCATAAATCTTTAATCGTTAACTGTTTATAAATTACTGTTTTACGTATTTTTATTGTTTGTATCGTCTACTTAACTAATTTGCCTTATAAACCTTTTACTGTTGTCACGTTATCAATATAAATTAATTTATTTAAACCTATTCATTACTCTTTGCACTGCTTCCAATTACAGAATCATTATTTTTTTTTTTTTCCAAAGCACGTTTTCCGCACATATATGTTTAAACAAGTCCGTCGAATTCAATAAGTTTAATCCAACGGCTAAGACAAATGAGGCAACGTTACTGAATGGAGGATGAGGTACGTGAGTATATAGATATATATATATATATATATATTATGCACCCTTATCTTTTGTCAGATAACAAGTCAATTATGTTTACCACAAAAGTACTGTTATTTATGCAAAACACATGTGGGTTGTTTGTGTATAGATTTTCAGAAATTTTCGCCAGAGAGAAACACTCTAAATTTAACTTGTGATCACCAACAAGTACTATAACTCGTTTGCATGCATATAAGATAAACAAAATAACTACAAATTACAATTTTCTGGTTTGAAATTAATTATAATACAAGAATGGTTCAAGCTACAAAATTATGTCTCTCCAAGAAACTTATCATGATCAGCTCCTGCATATTTAACAAGGACCACAATTAATTAGAAATATTGATACTTGGAGGGCAAAGTCCATGAAAACGAGATGGAAGAAACGTGACGAACTTTGTAGAAATCTACTCCTTCAATCCCGTCTTTCACTCTAAGCCTGTCTTCAAATGATCTTCTCATGTCACTAATCTTAAGTTCCCTAAGAGAAGTAATATTTTTCAATCCTTCTGGAATCATCGCCAATTCAAGCATATGCTTGATATGCAATCTCTTGAGATTTGGCATTGCATATTCCCCCACTTCCCACCTTGTAACTTCTTCCAGCGAAAAGAGTTGGAGAGTCTCCAGCCTTTGAAATCCTTCGGCACCGCAAACGATTTCACTTCCGACGTAGGCGTTGTGCAATCCGAGGAACCTCAGATTCGGAAGCTTCTCCAGAATTGGCATGGGGTCTTCTTTGAGGCCGGAGTCGCGCAAGATCAGCTTGGTAAGACTTGTCGGAAGAAATTCGAGGTCGTGAGTTTTCAATATCTTCCCGTCTAAAAATAGCTTGGAGAGAATGACACATTGACAAAGTGGCTGAAGACTTGAAAATCCCTCGTTGGAGAGAATAGACATGTGCAAGGACTGAAGCATGCCGAGTTCAAGATTTGGTGACAAGAGGAACAACCTAATTTCTTCATTGCTTTTGAATTGCACCCCTAAGTTCCGGAGATTCGTCAATTCGTAGCGTAACATCTTGCTCCTGAGAAGAAATGGCCCAAATCTTATGTACTTGAGAGTCTGGATTTGTCTAGGGTCAGAAAGAAGGTATGTTGCCCAAGTAAAGCCATGAGGAAAGGATGTTCCAAAAGGCAACAAGAGATGCTTCAAGCGCTTTAACCTGAAGATCTCCAACGGCAGTACTACTTCGGCATTTTCGCGAAGATTTAGGGTGCCTAAATTTCTCAGGTTCTCTATGGAGCTTGGAAGTTTTACTTTACCGGCATCTCTTATCCCTAAGTACCTCAAGTGAATTAACTGGCCGATTTCTGTTGGCACTGTACACTTGCTGACCATGTTGCTTCTATTGAACCCGAATTCCAACACCCTTAGCAATCTCAAGTTCTTACTTTTTATGTATTGTACCAAGGAAGATGATGAAATCGCGTCGAAGCATAGCAGAGAACGGAGATGGGGATGCATTCGAGTTGGATCGTGATTGCACCCGGGATGAATGGCAATTCGGCGTGTTCTTGTTGTCAACGTCAATTGCTGAATTGAGAAACAACTTGTTGATGTTTCCATCATGTGGTTGATCTCATGTTGTCGGATAACCTCGGAGAAGTCGTCCTCCCTCGCCTTTGAAACGCAAAAATCACGCATCAGATGGTGAACTCGACATGTTTTTATCCCAACCCCGGTGTAGTCCTTGTTGCCTACTTGAACCATGCACCTATCAATCAACTCTCTCAAGTATTGCTCGGCTATTTCTTCCATTGTCTGTCCTCTAGTTGCGATTGGTTCCGTCACTAGGCCTTCCGCAATCCATAGTTGAATTAGTTTTCTTCTAGGGATCTCCATATCCTCTGGGAAGCTCCCCAAATACAGAAAGCATGGTTTCAAGTAGTAAGGCAAATCATGGTAGCTTAGCGCTAACATCTCTTCAACTCCATATTGTTGTCCATATCTATACCTATTTAAGTAGGCATTCACATCTTTCTCAACTTTCTTCCATTCATCTTCCGAAATTTTCGTCCTTAAAAGGCCTCCAAGTACAACAATTGCGAGTGGTAGTCCTCCACATTTCTTTACCATCTCTTTTCCCATGCGCTCAAACTCCGGCGGACAACCACGCTCACCAAAGACATCGCTCGGGAATGCTTTCCGGTGCAAAAGCTCCCAACTTTCTTCGAGATTTAGAAGCGGAGGCTCGATGGGGGAGCCATGTGGATCGGCATAGGATGCCAAATCCTTCATGCGTGTGGTGAAGACAACTTTACTTCCCTCCTTCCCTTTAGGGAAAATCCTTCTTATGGAATCCCAATCGTCAACTCGCCAAATATCATCAAGAACCACTACATATCGCTTTCCTCTTAGCTTGTTTCTAATCAAACGAGTTAACTCACCCTCTTCCACGGTTTTCAACAGCTCTCTTTCTTTTTTTCTCGCTTCTAAAATCTCTTCCGTAACATTTGTGTAGTGAGATTGAGAAGAGTAACCAATTTGAATCAAGATTTCGGAAAAAACATCCCTTGCCACGTATTCTTGAGATATCAAGACCCAAGCACAACATTCAAAATATTGCTTCACATCACAATCATTGTAAACTTTCTTAGCAAGAGTGGTCTTACCTAATCCGCCCATTCCCACAATGGGAATTGCGCATAAATGATCTTTCTCCTCCAACAACCGAGTCTTCAAAACGGTGATATCCAATCCGGTTACCTCATCGTTCTCCTCGTCCTCATCGTCAGGATACGATCTTCTCAACTCAACGGTAGAAGGACCTGCGCCCACCGTAGCCAGATCTCTGCTATCAAACCTAATCCCATAATTACTCCTGCTCTCAAATATGCTCTTTATCCTTGTTTCAATGGAGTCGATTTGTTTTCGGAGCTTTCGCAGATGAGAACCACCTTTGACAATCGAGGCCTCGGCTTTGACGATGAAGACCTCGATGACATCCTCGATTTCGCAAGCGATGTTTCGGAGTTCCGACACCCAGTTGCGGACGCTATCATCTGCAGATTCCGCGTGCCTGCTGTCGAAGCTTCTCAAGAAGGACTGCATCCGCCGCAGCTCGTTCCGTAGAGTCTCCACGTCGTCCTTGACGCTGGCTAAAGCAGCTGCTTCATAGATTAGAAGGTAGGAGATTCTTTCTATTGCTTGCGAAATCCCCGCCTCTGTCAATGCTGATAGTACCACCATTTCCGCCATTGTTGAATATTGAATAACAAAGCTGTGAGTAAAATGATCAGTTAGAAAAGCAGTACAGTTTCAACGATGATCAGTTGGTGCAGCCAATAATGGAGTATTCAACACTTTCAAGGACTTTGTTTCTCTCTCTTTTTTTAATTGTTTTTCTCTTTTAACGTAAGAGTTTTTTTTCTTTAATGTAATGAATCTCTGTGAAGGTCACTAATACAGTTACAGGCCAATTAAAAAATATAAAAAAAAAAAAATCATTTTAATATCACTTGAGTTACAAGACAAGCCTTTTTTTTTTTTTTTTTTTTTTGTGTGTGTGTGTCTGAAGTCAACAAATTGCAAAACGCCAATACCAAGTGCAGGTTATTTTACAAAGTCCAATTTCTTGAGAGTTAAGATCCAAAACTCAACTACCAAAAAATAAAATAAAATAAGAGCAAGAAGCAAAACTCATCTTTGTTTATTCTAGAATCTAGTCAGCCTCAAACATTTAATATTTTTTTATAGTTATTTTCTGTCCATGTTGCTTCCCGGAAATAGCAGCTTCTGTGTTGACTAAGGTCTCATTTATTTTGCTTATTCGAGTTTAGAATTCGAGTTTTGCTACAGTAAAAAGCTCTCACAAACAATCACATCTAACTTTTTTGCTACAGTAAAAAGCTCTTAAATAAAATCAAATCTCAACTCAAATTAAAAACTCGAATCAACGAAATGAACGGATCCTAAGTCTTTAAGGTCTTTTTCTTCTGGATATGAGAAATTATTGAAGCAGTTAATTTAAGATATTAAGTACAATAATGAAAACACTTAACGAAACACCAAACCAGAGTTTAGTTGGGATGTGAGAAATTATTCTCCCTGAGAAAAAGAAAATAAATCAACAATTTAACAAAACACATCTCTTTGTTTTTTTTTTTTTTTTTTTTTCTAAAAATAAAAAACAAAGAACAAAGGAGACCTTGTAAAGTTTTTTTTTTTTTTTTTTTTTTTTTTATTTTTAGCCCTGAAAAGTCTTATTTTGTTTTGTTCAAACAGATAGCAACTTCGCTTTCTTTTATCTTCTTTTTTTCCTCGTTACCATCATGCACATCCTCTCAGATGTTTACATTATTTAGGATTTAGAGATTTTTGACAAAGAATATGAATAAGGATATTATAGAAGGGTCCTTCTAAGTTCTAGGATATGGCCCTCAATGTATATATAGTATAAGCAGTTTTTATATAAATTTGAGGACTGAAAAATAAAAATATACTAATAGTTTATTTTTCCTCTACATACAGTAGAAACCTCCATTAAAAATAAATTAGCAAAAACAATCTATAAAAATGAATTATATGCCAAGTGCCAACGTACGACTTCTAGTATAGTTATATATCATTAATATTTGAGAAATTTAAAACCGACATTTCTCAATCTAGAATGAAAATGGTTAGTTTCCGTTTCCTCAAAAAAATAAAATAAAAATAAAAATACTAAAAAGAAATGTTAACATCATTTTATCTTTCACTGTCTTTATTAATTATTTAAAATTTATATTTTATTAATATGATATATTATTATTTAAATAAAAATTCAAATAACAAAATACAGATTAAAATGACAAAAAAAAGTGATGTTTTTCTACTAAAACAAAACACATACATATATACATACATATTATATATATATATATATATATATATATAGGGAATTTCCTCAAATATGACAATTAAAAGAACATGACGATTTTGGAATACATACAAGGTGGTCCTGTTTTATGCTTGGGTTTTCCACCATTAACGTTTGCCACGGAAGCCGCCGAGCTTCATGAATCGTGAGTATATATACATATATACAGATCAGATTTTTTTTTTTTACAACACGACAAGTACTTCTGTCGATTTTGATAATACAATTACTAACATGTAGCCAATGCGTCGTGGTCAGTACGTACCACTTACTGGTGCGCCTAAGCGGATAAGAAAAAGGTGGTCGAGGATTCACGAGAGTGCTTATCATTATTAATTGTGTCAACTGTGTAATTGACTTGACTGATTGATTAACGTGTTGGAACTTAAGAGGATTGATGGCGTTCGAAGATGTATTAGAGGAAGCATGTCCATAAGATTGGCTAATTACCGCCCATTTTCTAAAGTAGACTTTTTGTTGTTACGTTGAACATAGCTTTGCACACACAAACAAGAAAGAGATTCAATTTTGTTCATGCATCTACTTGTCTAACCAAATCATATTCAGGAAAGGGAGAGGAATGCTAAGAATAAGATAGGTGACTAAAAAAGTATATTTTATCTATTTTATGACCTTGTTTTTTGAGAATAATTTTTATAAAAATTAAAAAATATTGAGTCTAACTCAACCTAACAAAATCGACTTGTTAGGAGAGGATTGCATTTACCTTATTAAGTGAATCCTATTTTGAAGGAATTTTCAAAAGATTTCTAGTTATAATTGAGGAAGCTTAAATTTGTAAAAATAGCAGACTCAAACGTTTAAAGTGTTTCAAAATATACAAACTTAGAATTTGTGGAATTTGAAATTTTGAAACTTACTTATTTTACTTTTAGAAAGTAAAATAAAATCCTATTTTGGGAAATTTTAAAAAGAATATATCAAAGATTTAATTTATTAAATTTTATTTTTAAAAAATAAAACTGTAAATTTAATTTTGGAAATTAAATTGGAAAAATCTGCTTCTGTTATGAACCAATTTTAAAAATCCAAAACGTTTTAAAATTATTTTAATTTTTTTATTACTTTTATGGAAGCTTGTGGGAGCTCATGAAGACTAAATCAAAAAATACTTATATGTAAATAAATCATAAATCGTGGTAAATATTAAAATTTTAAAACTAAATTGAGTTACGACCATCAAAATAAAAATATCATTTAAAAAGAAAATCTATTTGCACTAGAAGGAGGGTGCCTAGTCTTTCTCTAACACTCCCATTTCCTTCTTTCTTACATTTTTAGGGATGAAGAACTCAAGAAACCTAAATTCAATTTACTAGCACACAAACATAAACCAACGTATGTCTATATCCACACAAGATAAATTATATATTTCTTCATATTCCAATTGACTTCCTTTTTAAGTGGTTTAAAGATTTGAGTTTTTAATTTAAATTTAAATGTGATATTTTTTAAAAATTTTTAATCAATTTACTAGCACACAAAAAAAAAAACGTTAAATCCACACATTTTTAAAAAAGATATTTTTTAAATTTAAATGTAAAAAAAAAATTAAAAATAAAAAAAAATAAAAACTCAAAAAATTTAGAAATAAAATCTCAAATCAGTAAAATGAACGAAATTTAACTGTTTCCATATGAAGAAAATTTGACAATAAAAAATTGAATTTATCAGTTCCCTCGGGTATGCATTGTTTAGAAATTACAAAGCCGCACCAATGCTGTTATGAGAAAATTCAACAAAGTAAAACGTCAGAATACTGGAATACTATACAAGTAAGCAGTTGGTGCACACGTGGTTAAATTGCAACGTCTTATTTTTCATTTCTTTTTTTTTTTTTATAAATAAATACGTAAACGTTATATAAAATATAGGACTAATTTTATTAGTTTTTTTTTTTTTTTTTGCCCCCGTCAGTCATAAGCTAAATTCTGATATCATTTGAATTAGGTGCCCAAGTATTTTGTATTAGGGAAAGTAATATATGTTTTATTAACTTAATATAGCTTACTCACTAGATTTGCTAAGGTCTACAAATATATCTGTCAAGTATTTTTTTTTTTTTTTTTTCGGGGCCAAAATGAAGAAGAACTAAAATGGGATTTCAAGCAAAAGAAAATTGCCAGACTGGCAAGCGACAACATGCGAGGGAACAATGACCAAAACCAAAGACTAGAAAGTCTACGAAAGACAAAAACGTACAGCAAGATAAGAATCAATACGCGTTAACAGAGCATTGAAAGCGATATATACACATAAATTTCGTTTATTTCATAAATTTAAGTTTAAAATTTAAATTTTATTATAATAAAAATTTTTAAAAAAATTATATTTAATTTTTTAAATTTTCATATAAAATTATATATTAAAAATTAAAAATTAAAATTAATAAATTACATAGGTCCATAATGTAACGTGCTCATTAACTTCAAAATTTGGACTGTTAGCATTAATATTGATGGGATAGTAGAACTTTGATCTTTTCTCTACTTTGTTTTGTTCTTTTTTTAAAAAAAATAAATTGAAATTACGGAAGTAGGCCATACCCTTGAAGAATAATTATAGTGCCCACTTGGTATATAAATTTATTTAAATTTTTTACGAGAAAAAAACACAAACACAAACTATAGTAGAACTATTTAAACCGAATTTTGTATCTTTTTACCAAACATGCACAATTGCACATATATCGCAATTTGCAAGTGCCATTCAATTTGGAATACTTCTATATTCGGCGATTGAGTGGTGTGTTGGCTTGTAAAAAATAATACTCCAATCTCACAAGTCTAATGGTCAAAACTTACTCTTTTCTTCACTTAGCTTAAATCTAATGGTTTAAATTTATTTATCTTCTCACACCTCACACTCTCACACAAATTACTAGCATTATCATGAAACAAATTTTACAATCTAATTGTGCTCATCACAATTAAGCCAAACTATATATACCAACACTTAGGCTATTTACCAACACTTTAGTTTTCATTTCCAAACTATAAATAATCACATCAACTTTTTTTCTACTTAAAAATCAAATCTCAACTCGAATTAAAAACTTCTACGCGGACCCTTAATCTCATATTCTACGCACATACATATAACATTCGTCTTTAACTCTAGCTAATAAATATGCTTTGCTCTTTTTTAATTCAACATTTCCTTCTTTTTTGTTGTTGGAAATATTGTATTTTTAGATCTTTCTCAAATAGTGATATTTGGTAGAGGGATTTGTTCCCTGATTCGAATCATGATTCGTGGTTCGCTACAGTATTTTCTCTCACAAAAAATACACATAAATCAAAAATAGTTATAATCACATGGTTCTAATTTATGAACCAAACGAACTCTAAAATAATTTTTTCCCTTTATTTAAAATAAAACAAGAGAGAATGATAGGTCTGCACTTTTTTTTTCACTTCATCTTTTTCATTGCTGCCTTGTATTTTTTTTTTTTTTTTTTTTTAGGAAAAATCTAGTGTTTTATTAGTTCTTTCTCATTAAAACCTTTTTTTTCTAAGTTATATTTAAAATTATTTTTTTTTTCTCAAATAGACTCTTACTCGAATATTTTGCTTGCTTTTTTTTTTTTAGAATTTATTATTTTTTTTATTTCCAGAAATATTTGAACTTGTAAATCTTTATACTCGTGCTATATGTAGAACATGCATTTGTTTATTCAACCTTTTTTGTTCAACAATCATAATATATCATATAAATTTGTTGATTTTTGTTCAATCACTATTGGATATATATATATATATATATATATATATAATATTTCATATTTTATAGAAGTCTACACTATCATTATCAAAGTTTATGATCTTATTTTTAGTTTGAAAAAAAAAAATATAAGTTGGTTAAATGCATATACATGTTCAAGTTCAACAAAAAATTCTAATTTAAATTCACATATTTATTTTTATATTCTCATAATAAAAAAACAATTAGAATGAATAATTAGAAAGCATTGTTAACAATACTTATAATTTTAAATTAAATTAAAAAAAACAATAGTACTAACGGGGGACGTGCCTAAGACAAAGGCACGTCCCTCATAGTAGTATAATAGAAGTGTGGAATAGGTCCAAATTAGGAGCTTTTGTGGAAGTCGTGTCAGAGAGTTAGATTTATATTGTATTTGCATTAGTATTAGCACATTAGGGAATTAGATTTGCGTTAGGATTTACCTCCTGTACACTTTATATTATCTTTATTTAAGAGAATTGAAAGGTATTTTTTTCCACTTCTGTTCACTTCGTTAATTTGAGTTTGTAATTTGAGTTGAGATGTGATTTTATGTGAGAGTTTTTTACTGTAACAAAAAAGTTTGATGTGATTATTTCTGAGAACTTTTTACTGTAATAAAACTCAAATTCTAAACTCGAATTGGTGAAATGAACAGGGTAAGTTTCTTTTTCTCTCTTTTCTCTTCTTCTTTATTTTACATTGGGTAATTTCACACATTTTAACTTCTCTAGTTAAGGAGTGGGGCAAACAATTCCTGGTTTTATAAATAAAGATTAACTTGTAATTAGT
Source organism: Morus alba (assembly GCA_012066045.3). NCBI lineage: Eukaryota > Viridiplantae > Streptophyta > Magnoliopsida > Rosales > Moraceae > Morus > Morus alba. Next base: position 12,280,722 of record CP050234.2, read on the forward strand.
TAGAGTTTATCACATTGGCAGAGTTGTCATTGGTTACTAGCTCACATGTGTTAGCGTTTTACTTGTAGAGCTAGAAATTGATAGCTAAAGCAGTTGGATTTAGCAGGCCTTCTCACAAACAAAATAGAGATCACGTTCTACGTGTTTGGTCCAAGAATAATAGTAAGATTAGGACTCAAACTCAAAGCAACTGTAGACATCAAATCGGTCTCTGCAGACCACTAATGAGTTGGTGTAGTAGTAATAAATATTTTTTTTTTTTTTTTAACTTAAAATGCATCTATTATTTAACATATTATCTTTACACATCACTAATGAGTTGATGTAGCGGTAATAAATATCTCTTTTTTTTTTTTTCCTTAGAATGCATCTATTGTTTAATACATTGTCTCTATAGCCCTACTTTAAGAATCTTGTCCGGCCAATGTGTTTTGTGGCATTTAAGTGTCATGGCATGAATAAAAATTAGGTTTATCATTTGAGTGGAATTGAGTCAAGTATCTTCCATTTCTTTAGTGTGCTCCAAGATTTTTAAAATGACAAAGAGAATAATAAAATGTGACGACACTAATAGTTCCTTTTTTATTCTAAAAAAAGAAAGAAAAAAAAGTGGTCTCTGCAGCAGCTCTCAAAGAGGGGACGTTATATATTCATATTAGTTTTGTAGTGGTATTGTCCAAACTTTCATGCACTATGGTATTTAGTGATTGTTAAATCATTTCACTATGGTTTCTATTAAGTCGCAATTTAAGGTAATAATAATAATAATAGTAGGAAAATGAAGCAAATAACATAGTTGCTGGGGTCATTAGAATGTATAGCAAAAAATTTGAGGAATTGAAATTTAGAACATAATTTACACAAAAATTTTCAAAAACCTCATAAACACCCTTGCATTCTCTCTCTATCTCCTATGGACCACGAGCTGCAACTCAGGTCCGTCGCCATGATCATTGCCGTCATCTTCCCCGATTGGCCATCACAATGACTAGAAAACAATGACAGCGAATGAGGAGAAGAATGATGAATGCAAAATGGCCGGAAAACCGGAGGCTTCGCGGCTGCCTCATGATTATCACGATAGAGAAAGAGAGAGAGAGAGAGAGAAAGCAATACCATCCAAATCCAATCCAATAATCTTTGTTTATCCAATTTTTGTTGAGATAGTTTGAATTGGTTCGGTAGGATCAAATGGATGATTGTATCTTTTGCTCACCCCTAGCGAAATTAACAAAGTGAAATTTCTACAGTAGGATTTATTTATTTTAATTACCAGTAGGTTTTATTATTTTAATTATTAGATTAAATTTTTAACAATTTGATTTATGATTCGAACAGTTATTTGTCATTTGTTATAATATTTTGAAGTGGCAACTCATTATTCAAGCCTCGTTAGTTTTTTGAATTTTTAATTTGTGATGAGATACGATTTTTTTTAAGAATTTTTAATTGTAGTAGAAAAATTAAATGTGACATTTTTTTAAAATAAAAATTTAAAACTGAAAACTCGAATCGATAAAATGAATTGACATCAAACATTTAGGGCTATCCGGTTGGGTGCTAAACTCAAAAAAAAGCCAAACTCAAATTACAATTTAATTCCAAGTTGTTCTTTTTTGGTGAACTCAAATCAAATTCTTAATTTTAATTTTAATTTATACGTGCATATTTAAACAGAAACTTAAATTATCATTTCAATTTAAATTTAATTTTTAACTTAAATCAAGATCTTTATTCAAATAACCTTCACTCAAACCGTGAAAAAATACCAAAGAATTTAACAATTAAAACAAATTTACTCGTATGTAAGGAGGACACCTCTAACATAAATAATTTATTTGCGTTAAAAAAAGATTTATATTTATTTACATAATTCAAGAGAGAGTGACTAAACCTTGGCTTAGTTTGGTGTTGTTATAGATTTTAGAAAAATTATTTTTAATTGTGTTGAAAGAAAAAATAGTTATTATAAAAAATATTTGAGTATTTGGTAAACTATAATTATAATAGTTTTGTTGGTTTTAAAATTATTATAATAACGTTTGATAAATTATGAGGTTGAATTACTGTAGATAGTTAAAAATTATAGTGATATTATATTATACTATAATATAATATATATTATTACAATATAAAATGTATTTATTATTATATTTAATATAATAAAAAAAACTATTATTATATAATATATTATATAATTATGATGTAGAATATAGTAATATTATTAAAATGGTTAATATAATTACAATATTATAAAACATATTATAATATTACATAACAAATAATAATATTTTAGTTATAATATTATTAAAAATAACAACTATATTATATTATATTATAATATATAATCATTATTATATTATATTAAATAAATATATTATAATTAATATATTATATAACCATAACGTATTGTAATACATTATAATAGATAATAATATTAAAATTATAAGATTATATTAATATTTAATTATATTAATTATTATATTATCAATATAATAAATATAATTATATCAATACAATATAATACATAATATTATTATAATATTATTATAAAATAATATCATACTATAATTATATAATAATTATAATATTATATTATTAAAATAATTATAATATTCTTATAATATCATATTGTTATTATTTGTTACAATACTATTATTATATTATATTATATTATATTACATTATGAATCTGAATTTTACATTGTGAATATTATAAATTTTAAATTTTATTAAGAATGTTATAGATATTATAAAATTTTTATTAATTATCTTATATTAATTCTCACATAATTTAAAAATTAAAGTTACGTTTAAATTGATTTTGATTTTAGTGTAGATTTTTTTTTAAAATGTTTTAAAAAACACTTTTGTAAGAATATACTAACTATTAAAATCAGTTTTTGTTATAAGCTAAAGTTGATTTTAATAGTGAAAAACAATACTAAACGCTTTCTTCGAAAGCAGGGAAAAAGATATCCAAAAAGCATCGTAGTTAGTGAGAAACCGGCAAATCGCAAAAGGTCCAAAAGAGGAAAAAAAAAAAAAAAAAAAAAATGCCCCTTCTACGCTCGTCGTCTCACCTTCTTCTTCACTCACACTTCCCAACGGCTCCAACGACCAACCGCTATTTCCCGCCACCGGGCCCAACGACCAACCGCCTTTCTCTTCCATGCCCGCAACGACGTCGTTTCTTCACCTCCACAGCCAAAAACCCCTTCCTCTCTCTCCCATTCCACGCCAAGCCTCTTCTTCGCTGCTTCTCCGCCTCTTCCATGTCCGCTTCAACGGCGTCTCCTTCGACCTCTCAGGTTTCTCTCTCTCTTCATTATCTGTGCTCAAAATTGTTCCAATGTCGGTTCTCAGCTTCGAGATTTGTAGAAATTGATTCACTTTTTTTGTTTTGGGATATCTTTTGATCGATATGTGAGAATTGACCAACTTTGTTTGTGATTAATGGTGATCGATTGCGATTTACAGGATTGTAGTTTGTTGTATTCGAGGGCGTATTGGGTGAGTGAATCGATCATCGCTTGGAATGTGGATGTTGGAAATGGTTCTTGTTTCCTATTTGCTAGCAAAACCGCTGATTTGGCACTTACGGAGAACGATGGTGTTCAAGGTTTGGACTACTCTGCTAGGGATTTTTATTTTTGGGGTTAAATTATGGTGATATTTTCTACTAAATAACTATTTGTACTTAATCCACCTGAACTTTTCTTTATTTGTAAGTTAGATTCAAAACTTTTAGTTTTGGCATTTAAAATCTTAAATTTGACGATCCTTGGTGTTACAGTCAAATCGTCAATAGACAACAATTAATTAGGGTCTCAAATGCAAAAATTATAGCCTTCAAGGTCTAAATTTCCAACTAACAAGAAGTTTAGGTGCCTTTTGTGTAAAAATATTGGGGCATTCCGTCCACTCATTGATGTAGACCAACTATTGAACCACAATTGTCACAAGTTTTCAAACTTAGGGTCCTATTTAGCAAATTTAATAGTTTGGGATCCAAGTTTTCAAGCACTGATAAGTTCAGGGTGTACCAGTGGAAAAAAAATCCTAACAAAAAAAATCTAGAGGAGTTGAATGTTAAGTTTGAAGAAGATGGCGATGGGCTTCGCAAACAATAAATAAATAAATAAAGGTTTTGAACTCTTGGGTATCATGTTATGTTTAATTCTTTGTGATCCAAATTCAGTAAATTGAGGTGTAAATGCTTTTGAATTCCTTAACAGGGCAGGATTTGAAAGTTAAGCTTGAAGAAGATGGCTACAGTCTTCCTGAAAATGTAACAAAATTACATTATCAGTTGGATGATTGATAGTTTTCTTTGAGTTATGTTGATGGTTGCTGCATTTGGAGTTTCCTTGTATGTGACAGGCCTTTTTTCTTCCCCCTCTAAATTAATGTTTCTAGGTGATTGCAAAGTTCCCTCACATTCGCGACTACAGAGCTTATAGAGTACCTCCTCATTTAGATGTCAAACAACTCCTCAAGTGCCAATTGGCAGTTGCTGCTTTTGATTGTAAGCTTGCTTTTACTGTGATACTGTGTAGAAATTTTTTTTTTTTCATTAGTCATTTTATGGTGAATAATGGGCTATTTAGGCCTATTTCGACTGATAGAAAATGCAAACAAAGCATTAACATCAGGGCTTTCAATGTGATTTTCTCCTTACCTATCATTTTTGGTATGTATTTACTTCTTTGTGTGACGCAGCTGATGGAAAATGCAGCAATGCTACTGGTTTGCAGTTACCTGGAGTCCTGGATGAGTTGTTCTCATATAGTGGTCCTCTTGGTGTGGTTTATTCAAGTGAAGCTATATCGCTTTTCCTCTGGGCGCCCACTGCGCAAGTATGTCAAATCTTCGGACATTTCTGATGAAAATTGAGATATTTAGGAAAGTAAGAATCTAAGGGAAAGAGAAACAAAAATCTGAGAACAAATTTTGGGAGGAGATTTCCAAAAATGCTTTCTTTATTAACTAATGAATCTGTGCGAAGTATTTCTCAAATACTCTGAAACTAATCAATCTCTACATCTAACTGCCAATTTAACATTACACGTGCACAGCTAATCAAATCTCCTAACTAATTTTCTGTTAAGCTAACTTTTCTAACAATTTCTTCTATGTACTTGTACTTGTCTTTTCTCTCTCTTTCTTAATTAATCAGTCAGTCTATTAAACGTTCAGTTCTAGCACAATTAATTTTGCATTAAAACAGGCGGTACAAGCTTTGATTTATAAGGACCCTTCTGGTGGAAGCTCTCTAGAAATTCTCCAGCTTGAAGAGACTAATGGTGTTTGGAGTAAAAAAGGTCCAAAAAGTTGGGATGGTTGCTATTATATATTTGAAGTATCCGTCTACCATCCTAGTGCTTTGAAAATTGTCAAATGCTATGCAAACGATCCATATGCCAGAGGGTAATGCTGGTTGACTAACAGTTTCCAAAAATAGCTAAGTTGTTTCTGTAATCTGAATTTATAACATTACTCTTTATCACTTTACCTTTGTTCTCAGACATAAGTATATATGTGTTTCTGTAATGCTGGTTGACTCCTATAGCTAATGCTCATAAAAGTTATTTCTTTGTTATGGCAGGCTCTCAGCTGATGGGGGCAGGACATTGTTTGTCGATATTGCTTCTGATATTCTAAAACCTGAAGGATGGGATAAATTGGCATATGAAAAACCTAATTTACTTTCTTTCTCAGACATAAGTATATATGAGTTGCATGTAAGGGATTTCAGGTAATTAATCGTGCTTTCACTATGCTAGAAATAGATGCAAAAATCTGAAGCCTTGCAGATCAATAGAGTAATGTATTTGGACTAGAACTCTGCAACGTAATTGCTTTTGTAAATAATTCAAGAGTTTGATTTGAAGTCCTCTTGACATCCCTTTTCATTTATTTGGTTCGTTTTGCTACATAAGAATCCTGATGGATGGGGCTGGTATGATACCAAAATCATAGGAGATAAATAATACAGCAAAAAAAAAAAAAAAAAAAAGTCTCAAACTTTCACTTCAAACTATTTTAGTTCTGCATGTTCGTCTTTATTTTCTCATATTTCTTCGTGGCTTCTGCAGTGCCACAGACCTGACAGTAAATGATGAATTTCGAGGTGGTTATTTGGCCTTCACTTTACAGGTATTTCTTTTGTCCTGATTATTTCAAACGCTGTTCTTAAGAGGATGAACATTTATCTACCTTTTTATACTATGACAAATATTCTACTTAGCACTTTCTTTTCTTGATATGCTTAGTGCGTGTGATATTTTATGGAAGCTTGAACTACATATTGGTCTGTTTTCTATGTATTTGTGTTTGGTGACATGACATGGGATTAGGGCTTGGTTATTAGAGTGGTTAGTTTATTGCTCTTAACAGTATATATCGTCTTTCTATTGAAAATAAAAAAGGTTCTTAGCACGCTTTGATATGCATAAATGCTTCTTCTTATGCGTGAGACCAGATGTGAGGCTTATACATGTATAAAGAGAAAACAGAAGGGAGATCAAAATACCTATACTTTGGCCATCAGATTCTATGTTAGTTCAAGTATAGGTTGCCCTAAAGGCTTAAGCTGATGGAGAACAATACTAATGATGTGCGTCATGCTTTAAACATGCTAAGGAACTGCTAACATAAATGATCATTTGATCAATTGAAAGTGGTATTTGCAAAAACTCTCAATCAAAGATTTTGCTACAGGGTCTCAATATGTCAGGTTTTCAACAGAAGTACTCCCTAGTTTACACCTAGGGAAAAGATGAGGTTTTTTCATTGTGTTATGCACATTTTCAAACATGAAATACTGCCCTAAAGTTAAGAAAAGTGAAAAACTTGATGGGGCTGTAATTAATGCATGTTTTATTCATATTAAATCTTAATCTGTATATATTAGATGTTTTAAAAAATGCTTCGAAGATCTAAAGTGAACCTATGCTGCTTGAAGGACTCGGCAGGTGTATGCCATCTAAAGAAATTATCAGATGCTGGTATTACTCATGTCCATTTACTTCCGACCTACCAGTTTGGCGGTGTTGCTGATGAGAAGGATAAGTGGAAGTCTGTTGGTAAGCGTTTTTCTTACTTAGCCTGTGCCATTTTCTTTGACTTACTATAATCTTTTTCAAATCTTTTCATCCCACTTCAAGATTTTAATGTCGTGTAAAATTTTTATTATTGAAGAGTTTATTGACTTTTTTGGTAGAAAGAAGAATTTATTTACTTATTTTATGTTAGATTGAGGATGCTAGCCTTTAAATATAAAGAACTGCCAGGGCTCTTACTCCGTCTGCATTTCTGTAGAAGAGCCATTTTGTAGGAATATTCGGTTATTACCAAATATCAATCATTCCATATATGGAATGATTGACTTGTTATATTTCCCGATTACTTTGGGAAGTTAACAAGATTATGATGTATAGCATATTTTTAGGGATGTTAGTTTCTAGTTTCCCTTTTCTATAGAATAGACCTTTGTATATGTGTTGTATCATTCTCTAAATGATATTGAAGAAAAGTCATTCTTCCAGATTTACTTTTATGGTATCAGAGCTATACGCTCAAAAATATTCTGTCTTCTCGTCTTCATCGTCTTGATTGTGGTTCTCACGACAATGAGTTCAAAGAAGGAGACAGCCAGTTCTGATAAGGATGGATCATCATCAACCACATCCGACCCAGTCACATTGTCCGTGGTTGCGCAGTCCTTTGGAGAGGGATCGTCACTGCAAATCACGAATCACAAGTTGAATGGCAAGAATTTCCTCCAGTGGTCCCAATCGGTTTTGATGGTGATCCAAGGGAGGGAAAAATTGGCTACATCACAGGCGAGGTTCGGTGTCCCAATACGACGGATCCGACCTACGAAAAATGGGAACTCAATAATTCCATTGTTATGGTGTGGCTGATTAACTCAATGGAGCCGCATATTAGCCGCACCTATTTGTTTCTTCACATTGCCAAGGCCATATGGGATGCTGTCAGAGAGAATTATTCGGATCTCGAAAATGCCTTGCATGTTTTTGAGATAAAGAATAAACTCAAGGATAGTCGGCAAGGGAATTTGGATATAATTGAATATTAGAACGTGTTGCAGACTTTATGGCTAGAATTGGATATGGACTATGAGACGGACTGGGGTGACCTTGAAGGCAACGTAAAGTTTAAAAGACATCTAGAAAAGGAACGGTTGTATGATTTTCTAGTTGGCCTCAACAAAGAACTTGATGAGGTATGAGGAAGAATTCTAGGCCAGAGACCACTACCTTCCATCAGTGAAGCTTTTGCAGAAGTACGTCGTGAAGAGACACCGAGTGATGCTTGGGGAAAAAAGGGACTCACTTGTGGTCTCTATAGGTGAAAGACCTGTTGAGAACACTGCTCTTATCATGAAAAGTACTGTTAACCGACCTTATGGTGATAAAAAATCGAATCAGCGCTCATGATGTTCTCACTGTAACAAACTTGGCCATACCTGAGAACGCTGCTGAGACCTCCATGGAAGACTTGCCGATGCAAGGAAACAACCTCAAAGCAATGGGTTTCAAGCTGGTACAGAGGAAAAAACAGAGGACACCAACAACAATGAGTAAATTGGAGTCTTCTTGAACAAAAATCAATTCGAACAATTGTTCAATCTTTTGAGTCAACAAGCCGTGACTAATCCCAAAACAACAACAAGCAGTTTTTCTCATCAAGGTACTGCCCTTCATGTAGAAAATCAAACTCCTTGGATATTTGACTCTGGCACATCCGATCACATGACAGGCAAGTCATCTCTTTTTTACTCCTATACTCCATGCCATGGGAGCTCAAGAGTAAAAATAGCAGATGGAACCTTCTCTTCTATTGCTGGAAAAGGATCCATCCGCTTGTCCGACACACTTGTGCTACATTCTGTACTTCATGTTCTAAAATTAGCATGCAATCTGGTGTCTTTTAAGCTCACTCATGACCTTAATTGCACTGCTAATTTTTCTATTACTTCTTGTCAAATACAGAAGCAGGGATTGGAGAAGATGATTGGCATTGCTAAAGAGGATGGCGGACTCTACTACTTTGAGAATGATGAACATGTGGATAAAAAGGCTACAATAGCCGAGAATATTTCTTCTACTTCCAATAAAGATGTAATGATGCGGCATTATAGTTAGGCCACCCTAATTTTCATTATCTCAAACGTTTGTTTCTAGATTTATTCATTAATAAAAATCCCAGTTCCTTTCATTGTGACATTTGTCAATTGGCCAAACACACACGTACATCATATCTAGCCAAACCATACATAGAGTCTCATCCATTCACCTTAATTCATAGTGATATAAGGGGGCCTTCTCGCGTAAAAAATATCACGGGAACTAGATGGTTTATTACGTTTATCGATGATCATACCAGAGTATGTTGGGTCTATCTTTTTAAAGAAAAAATTGAGGTTTCAAAAATCTTTTAAAATTTTCACTCCATGATAAAAAATCAATTCCATACCTCAATTAAAGTCTTTGAGGACCGACAATGGAATAGAGTATTACAAATCCATCTTAGGTGATTATCTAGCAACTAATGGTATCATTCATGAGAGTTCTTGCACTGATACACCACATCAAAATGGTGTAGTAGAAAGAAAAAAGCATCATTTACTTGAAGTTGCTAGAGCCCTAATGTTCACAATGTATGTTCCAAAATATCTCTGGGGAGAAGCCATCTTCACAGCCTCTCATCCTATAAACCGTATGCCATCAAAAATCCTCCAATTCAAAACCCCTATGCATGTTCTTCTAAAAACCTACCCAATGTTTCGATCTTTCTCCTCTGTTCCCCTTAAAATCTTTGGTTGCACAACATTTGTTCATGTTCACTCACAATCGTTCAAAACTTAACCCAAAAGCAACCAAGTGTGTTTTCATTGGGTACTCTTCGACACAGCGCGGGTATAAATGCTACTCACCCTCTCTTCGTCATATGTATGTGTCAATGGATGTTGCCTTTCATGAAACTCAACCATATTTCCATATGTCCCATCTTCAGGGGGAGATTCTAGAAGAAGATGGATCTTGGGAAGAATCTGATCTTCAAACACCCATGTCCTTACCACTACCTACTTTACCTAGTCTAACTGAGCCTATTATGCCACAACTTGACCAAGGGAAAATATTGGAAACACTACCTACTTTATCTAGTCTAACTGAGCCTATTATGCCACAACTTAACCAAGGGAAAATATTGGAAACAGGGGGAAACAACTCAGTGGGAAATAACTCCAAAAAACCCCAGTTGCTTGTTTATTCACGCAGGAATCGTTCTCAAGATAGTAGTAAGCTTGATGCCCAGCAAAGTCAGACATCTGAACCGGTCCCTCTCCCAGGTCCTGAGCCTTCTAGTAGTTTTGTTGATGCAGACTTGAGCAACAATTCAGATCTGGATCGGTCTATTGCTTTCAGGAAAGGTACAAGATCATGCACACAACATCCAATTTCAAAATTTATCTCATATGAGAAATTGTCTCCTAATTTTTCAGTCTTCACTAGTGCTCTAACAAATGTTAAGATACCAAAAGATATTAAGGAGGCTCTTGCAGGTCCAAAGTGGAGATTAGCAGTTTAGGAAGAAATGGGAGCCTTGGAAAAAACGGTACATGGGAGATTGTGGAGTTACCTGGCAGGAAAAAAACTGTGGGATGCAAGTGGGTATTTACATTCAAGTTTAATGCAGATGGTAGTGTCAACCGATACAAAGCAAGGCTGGTTGCCAAAGGCTTCACTCAAGCTTATGGTATAGACTACAAGGAAACATTTGCTCCCGTAGCCAAACTTAACTCTGTAAGGGTACTCTTATCTCTAGCTGCTAATCTTGATTGGTCACTTCAACAGCTAGATGTAAAAAATACTTTTCTAAATGGAGATTTGCATGAAGAAGTGTATATGGATCCTCCTCCAGGGTTTGAGAAGAAAGGAAAATTAGTGTGTAAGCTGAGAAAATCACTTTATGGCTTGAAGCAGTCTCCGAGGGAGTGGTTCGAGAAATTTACTCAAGCTGTGAAGGAACGAGGCTTTACACAAGCACAATCTGATCACACTATCTTCTACAAACATTCTAAGGGCGGCAAAAAAGCAATCCTTATAGTGTATGTAGATGATATAATTGTTACTGGAGATGACCAACCTGAGTGGGAATCATTAAAGGAGTATCTCGCTAGCAAATTTGAATTAAAGGATCTAGGTGCTCTCAAGTATTTCTTGGGTATGGAAGTTGCCAGGAGTAGTTCGGGAATCGTTGTTTCTCAGAGGAAGTATGTACTTGACCTTTTTCAAGATACATGCATGTTGGGATGCAAGCCAACTGAGACACCTATGGAGCCCAATGCCAAGCTTGGACTTGAAGGCGGGAAGGAGGTTGATCAAGAGCAGTATTAACGACTTGTAGGCAAGCTTATCTACTTGTCACATACTCGTCCTGATATAGCCTTTGCGGTGAGTGTTGTTAGCCAATTTATGCACTCACCCAAAGAAAGACACCTTGAGGCAGTCTTTAGGATTCTGAGGTATTTGAAAAATGCTCCTAGAAAGGGATTGTTCTTCAAAAAGGGAGATCATAAGGCTGTAGAAGTCTATCCCAATGCTGACTGGGCAGGTTCTTTAGTGGACAGAAGATCGACATCAGGGTATTGCACTTATGTTTGGTGCAACTTAGTAACATAGAGAAGCAAAAAAACAACCAGTGGTAGCTAGGAGCAGTGCAGAGGCAGAATTTCAGGCATTAGCACACGGTATATGTGAGGGGATTTGGCTTGGAAGACTATTGGAAAAACTAAAGATCTCCAGTAATTCTCCCATAAAGCTCTATTTTGACAACAAGGCAGCTGTTTGTATTGCTCACAATCTAGTTCATCACGATCAAACGAAACATGTAGAGGTGGATCGGCCTTTTATCAGAGCAAAAATTGACAATGGGAGCTTCTTTATGATGTACATCCCAACCAAGCAACAAACTGCTGACATCTTGACAAAAAGTCTCCACAAATCGAATTTTGAAGACCTGGTGAACAAGCTAGGAATGACAAATATTTACATTCCAGCTTGAGGGGGGGTGTAGGAATATTCTGTTATTACCAAATATCAATCATTCCATATATGGAATGATTGACTTATATTTCCCAATTACTTTGGGAAGTTAACAAGATTATAATGTATAGCAGATTTTTGGGGATGTTAGTTTCTAATTTCCCTTTTCTGTAGAATGGACCTTTGTATATATATGTGTTGTATCATTCTCTAAATGATATTGAAAAAAAGTCATTCTTCCAGATTTACTTTTACATTTCATAATGTCAATGACTGTTATGAGACTAAGGACTCGAATAGTGTGCATATTTTAGAGTTTAACATAATGTGTAAAAGTGTTGGTCACATCTAAGTATAGCCTGCTATACATTACTTCGAACATGATCAGTGATTGATAATACTTCTTAAGTTTTGTTTTAACATTTTTAAATGCAGAATTCGGTCAAAATTTTTTTTTCTTTTTTTTTTTTTTTTTTGGCTGGTGGTGTCAATAAAATAAAATATGACTTGGGGCCATACGCATTTGTGCAGACACCAAGATACTTGAGAAGTTTGCTCCGGATTCAGCTGAGCAACAATCTCTAATTACTGCAATCCAAGATGATGATGGTTATAACTGGGGGTATGCTCCTAACTTCTATTTGGATAACGTTATCAGGTTTACATGCTTTGCAGATTCTAATATTTGCCAAATTCTTCTCTCTTATGAAGGTATAATCCTGTTCTCTGGGGAGTCCCAAAAGGAAGCTATGCATGTAACCCAAATGGTTCATCCCGTATACTTGAGTTTAGAAGGATGGTTCAGGTCTGAATATTATGTTTTTTTTTTTGCAGCGGCTGACCAAACTGTCTCCTGTTTATTATAACTCATGGAATGGGCAATCATTCTTCTTACAAAAAACTAAAAAGAACTTTAATATTGATTTTGTAGGTAAATATTTGGTATGTCCACACGCTGAATTTATCTGGGGTTCCCTCCTTTGGTGTAGTTAAATACTTTTTTTAATAGATAAAATATCTCTTTGTTCTTGCCCTTTCCTGTTTTCTGCTTTCAGGGTCCTCATGTTTCCCTCGTGTTATTTACCTTAATGGTGTCTGCTGATAGATTTTTACTGATCAAACACAACAATATTTGGAGCAGGCACTTAACCATATTGGACTACGTGTTGTATTGGATGTTGTCTATAATCATTTACATGGAAGAGGGCCCTTCGATGAAAATTCAGTTCTTGATAAGGTTGTGATTTTTTATGAATGTTCTCTGTCCTGTTATGCTTGCCTAAAATTTTTAGTGAAGTCGTGATTGTATAATACCTAGTCTGTTTTTGTTTTATTATTGCTACAAGATATACACATTTTCTGTTTTGATATGGGACTTCACTACAGATTGTTCCAGGTTACTATTTGAGAAGAAACACTGATGGTTTTATTGAGCAAAGTACATGTGTCAATAACTCTGCCAGCGAGCATTTTATGGTTGAGCGTTTAATTATTGATGATCTTCTGCATTGGGTTGTTGATTACAAGGTGATGCCTTGCACTACCATATGCAATGTCATATTCCTTTTTTTCTTTTCCCCAAAATCTTTCTTACTTATTTAAATAGTTCTTTTTTGTTTTTCAGTGATTACACTTCCTTTTTTTTTGCTCTGAATTATTTTTCCTTTGCATATAGTGTAGAGTACACTGCGATTTATGCAAGGTTTTATGATTTTTATGCATCTTTGTACCCATGCCGCTTGATTTTAACAGGTGCTTTTGTCAGGTTGATGGGTTTCGGTTTGACCTTATGGGTCATTTAATGAAAAGAACAATGGTAAGAAATTGATATAAATTTAGCATGGTGCAAATGCGTAGCTGTAGAAGAGATAAATAAAGCGAACATTCTTCTCTTTAGATAAAAAGCAAAGATGCACTCTCCAGCCTAACGAAGGAAAGAGATGGCATTGATGGTTCAAGTGTTTATATGTATGTTTCACTCCCTAGATTCTCTTTTCTATCTAGTGATAATCCCTATTGTTATTGCTCTTGAAGTTTGCTAATAATTTTGTTTTCCAACTTTTTTGTTTGTAATACGCTAGTCCATAAAAAATTATTTTTTTCACCCTTCTCCCCCTTTTGAAGATATGGTGAAGGGTGGGACTTTGGTGAAGTTGCCAAGAATGGACGTGGGATAAATGCATCACAATTTAACCTTTATGGAACTGGAATTGGGAGGTACACTTTGTTCTTTTAATTTGTGTTTAACGTCTGTTTCTGTTACTATGTACCAAACCTATTTTATACAAGAGTCAAACATGAGCTGGTTATCTTATGCCTGTCTTTATTGGTATGAGAGGTTATTACCAAAATTTATTTGGCATGAAGGGTTAGTCATACCCTACTTGGTAAATTATATCAACAGTTCAACACATATATTATAGGTGGAAAATAGCATATTGAAATATGCCAATTCGATCTGAATTTAGTCTCTTCATAAATTTTCTTTCCCCATTGCATCTTAGTGTCTCTCTAGCACTATATCAATCAAACTTGGCAAGTTTGTCTTGCTTGTCTAGTGCCTAAGTCCTTGTTTTGGCGTGACTTCTTCTGGATCAGGAAGTCACTCGTTACCACATTATCCGTCTTGACCACCAATCGTGACCTGCCTCTACGTTCTCAAGTAGTGTACTATTGCTGTCATCGCCTTCTCTTGGACCACGCCTTTCGGTCTCTTGGAGCTTTCAGCTCTCATATGCTATTGGGTTACCTTATTATACTAGCATATTGTCTATGGCATAGTCTGACACATCCGTGTGCACTTCAAATGGCTTACTGTGATCTAGCAGCTCATTCTATCTAGAAAGAGAATATGAATTCGTTTCAGTTGCATCCATTCTACACTTTTTTTTTCCAATGAATCATATCCATTTTATATCTTCATAAAATAACAAAAGGGTACGAATAATTTTGGGCGTGAATTTAGTTTCAATGATCGAATTCGGGATGCGACACTTGGTGGATCTCCATTTGGGCATCCACTTCAGCAAGGATTTATAACTGGTCTATTGTTGCAGGTATTTCCATCAATTTTATTTAGGTTATTTTATTATTTAGTCTAATTTCACATCTATGGAGAAATGTTTTGCAGAATCTGTCTGCATATTTCTTTATTTCTTGCAGATTATAAAACGGGACTTTTAGATGTTAATTTCCCTAATTGCCAGCACATTTAGTGGGAAAGAAATAACATATATGGTGGTTTGAATGAAGTTCATTACCATATTACGTATTATAAGGAAGTATTTCTTTGCAACATTCTATTCTTTTTGCTAAAAAAAAAAATAAAAATTGAAAAAAAATATAATGTTGCAACATTCTATTTAGTAAAAGCTTTTATTATTTGTCGAAGTTGTAATGAAGTCCACTCGCAAAGTTTGAGTTAATAGGATGGTTTTCTTTTTTCTATGCACAACTCTAAAGTACATTTCACTTATAGTTTTTACCTTATTCTTCTTTTGCAGCCTAATGGTCATGACCATGGCCCCCATGTCGAAGAAATGCTTGCATTGTCAAAGGATCACATCCAGGTTAAACATCTTGATGCATTTGTGTACTTTTGGCATGTTCTTTAAAAAAAGAAAAACCAGATAGGAAATCTTCGATTGTGAGCAATCCAAAATGTGATTTGGTTTCGAAGTTCTCGATGAAATAACAATTAATTACATATTATCCTATTTTGGTGGAAAAGTTCTGCTCCAGAACCAAGACTGAATGGGTTTTTCACTTTTGCTAAACTTAGGCTGATGTTTTTATATGTGATCATTTTGTCCTGGAGTATCGTGGACGAGAGAAGACTTAAGAATTTTTATTAATTTCTTAATGATACAATACAGAGAAAATAGGAGACAATATAGAGAATTCTCTAGAGCTAAAATAGGAAACTATCTATGCCTATCAATCCCATGATTCAAGGGATATCAATATCTTTCCTATCTAAAAATATACCCAATGATTCTGTCCTAATAATCAGTGATTACATTAGCTGTGCATTTCTACATGGAGCAATTTCCTCATAATAAGAAAAAGTCCTCTGGGTGTAAGGATAATCTTAGTCCCATTAATAGGTTTGCACTTTCTGCATCGAGCTAATGTATTGTCAGCTGACCTCGATGTTGTTTAGTGAGCTCACTTTCTACATTGAGCAAATATTGGGAAGATTTAAAATGAATTTAATGTTATTTGATTTCTTTTATAGTGTCCAATATGGAATGAAATTTCCCATATAAGTTAAATGATCAGAGTTTCCAGCCTACTTTCATTCTAAATGCACGGCTTATAATTTTCTAAGTGCATTAGTAGGCATAAACAAACCTTAAATCATTTTATGCTCATTATATCTTAGTTTCAAATGCACAGAATGTAATCGCAAAAATTATTAGTATTTCTATCCACCTGTATGGGTGCTTGTTCATCAAATTTTATTCTTTCTTGGTAGCTTGTTGAGTGAGATATATTATATATTTGATAAAAGCGGAAGCTCTTAAAAGAAGAAAACATTAATTATGATGCTTCATTGTGAAATTATTCTCTATCTTAAACTGTCCACGTTATTGTGTTTGCTGACATCAAACAAATGTGTTTAAATTATGGGATTTTGATACTAATCGAAGCTACTTATTCTTCAGGTAGGGATGGCTGCAAATTTGAGAGATTTTGTGCTAACAAATTATGAAGGGAAAGAGGTAATGCAGTAGTCTCTGAGAAATAAAGTATGATGCAGTTGAATCATACAGCTCAATGTCATAAGCTGCACAACTCTCCAATGTGTTAATGCAGATGTATGTTTACTAGCACATGAATGTGAAAATTAAGTATTATTTTTCATACCATCTGCAATGTCATACACTTCTGTTGATATGCCGTTGGTGTAGATTAGTATCTTTCTTTATAGTTAGTTATTATTCTAGTTGGAAAGAGCAAACAAGTCATTTCTATAATTTTTGTCTGCCATATAAAAGGAGCGGCTGTGATTTGCTACTCACTGGCATAGAACCATGTACTGGGATATAATATTGTATCTTCTAATATCATTTACACTAATGATTTATTAAACTTACACCTTACCAATACCATGTTTTTTTTTTTTTCTTTTTTTTTTTTTTTTAAGTGAAAACAGTTTGTCTTGACTCTTGGCATTCCAATGCTTGCCTTAGGTAAAAGGATCTGAAGTATTAACTTACGATGGATCACCTGTTGCTTATGCTTCATGCCCCACAGAAACTGTACGGACTGAGTTCAACTTTTGGTGTATACGTTCTATATTTTCCCGCTTTTTGCTTGATCATCAGCATTTGTACTTCAATTCTGTGTTTCAGTCTGAGTGCAGAAGGAAGAATCCTTATGAATTTTGAATAACAATATGTTTAGTGAATCTGTGATAATACATGACAATCCATGGGTTCGGTGGATCATGCATAAGGAGTGCAGTTGAGAAAAACTGAGGGTTCATCTTTGTTTCTGGGTCATTTTCTAGATATTGTTGATATTGTATCAGATGCTTCTGCAAGATATTGCAAAATTTAATTCTTACAGCTCAAAGGGAATTATGCCAATGCAACTTTTTTTTTTTTTTTTTTTTTCTCATTCTCTTGCTGTGAGCAGATTAGGACACATTAACAACATTCTCTTTATATACTCTGTTAAAACCAATTAAGAGTAAAAATAAATAAATAAAGGAAAATATATTAGCAGAAAGAATTATCTGCCTGAGAACAAAACTTAGTACCGATGGATACAAGAGAGATGGAATCTTAATGACTTAAGGCTAGAGAGAATGTTAATTCTACTATTCTAGATGAAACTTTACTATTAACGCCTGGTTTTGAGTTTCCGTTGGAATTTTTCTTGTTTATTGCTAGTTTTAGTAATTTATCTGGATAAGGTAAATAGAAGAATGCTTAAGTTGTTGATATTGATACTTTAAATTTGGACTCTGATTATATTTTAATGTTGCTAATGCTTGTGATTGACAATTACTTTTTTCCAGATTAATTACGTTTCTGCACATGATAATGAGACTCTGTTTGACATTATCAGCCTTAAGGTATGATGATTATATCCAATACAGCTTTAGTTCTTAAGGATACTGAGGAATGGTTCCCCTTAAATGGGCCTTAGTTTCCTTTGCTTTGTTTGTTCTCCTTGTGTTTTGTTCTGGCCTTTTGTGTCTCTGTTTGCCTGCTTCAGCTGTTTTGTGCGTTTTGTCTCAGTGCTTGTTCCTGTAGTGCCTGTTAGTGTTCCGCTTTTGTTGTTCCCCTTGTTTTGCCCTTTGTGGCTTTAATGAGATTCTCATTTATCCAAAAAAAAAAAAATCCAACGCTTCTTTTACATCGGGCGTGAGCCTCAAGACTTCTCTTTAAACTCAGTTCTTTACTTGTAGACTCCAATGGAAATTTCTATCGATGAAAGATGCAGGATTAATCATTTGGCGACAAGTATAATAGCGCTGTCACAGGTATTAAACTTCCTATAAATGTCTAAAATGATATATTTTTGGTAGCTCTCCTTTTTTCTCACACATTGGTCATCAGTAAAGTAAATGTCGTTCATTAGCTACTGTTAGAGAAATGAAAGTACATGCTGTATTAATTATTTTCCAGGGGATACCATTTTTCCACTCTGGAGATGAGATGCTCCGCTCAAAATCACTCGATCGGGATTCATACAACTCGGGTGACTGGTTTAACAGGTCATCAATTATTCTGATTATCAGTTACTATCTGACGTTTGATTCTTATTTGCGATTTCAGATGACTATGAAATTTGAATAAATATTCCATGATAAGTGCCATGGGGAGTAACGTGATTTTTTTTTTTTCCTGGTCAAAACTGAACATCCTTCTTTTGTCTCATTTTATCAAGGAATTGGTGCCACCTGAACACACTCCACATAGGTTGAATCTAAGGGCTCGTTTGTTTCATATACTTAAACTTAAATTATTGATTCTGCTACAGTGTTTTGCTCTCACAAAATAAAAAATGAATTTTAAACGTCAAAATTAAGAATTATCGTTTGAGTATACCTTTCAAACTGGCCCTAAATTTTATTCTTGTCTCTGTATCCAGACTTGACTTTACTTTAAAGGCCCTAAATTTTATTCTTGTCTCTGTATCCAGACTTGACTTTACATACAATTCAAACAATTGGGGTGTTGGCCTTCCTCCAAGAGCGAAGAATGAGACTAACTGGCCGCTGTAAGCCCTCACACACTTCATACATCTATCTTTTCGTTTCTGCAGTGTCTTAGCTGTGTAATAATTTAGGACCCCATTATTTAAACTTATTAGTTACTTTCCTTTTATATATTTTATTATTAGTATTATGCAGCAAATCAGCTGATTATTGTTGACCCTTTGAAGAACTCATATGTTGTGTCTGTTGTCAGAATTAAACCTAGATTGGCAGAGTCATCATTCAAGCCTCAGAGAAATCACATACTTGCTGCAGTTGAGAATTTCTCAAACTTGTTACGTATTAGGTACTCTTCACCGCTTTTCCGTTTGAAGACAGCAAATGCAATCCAGGTGAGAACTCCAATAAAACCAGATTGCTTAAGGTGAAAAGGTTTGGTAATGATAGTAGATTATCTGAAAAATAATAATAAGAATAAGCCATTACGCTAGAATATATTAATAACATATGAAACCAAACACACTTTTTATCATTTATGGACTACAGCAGTCTTTAGACTACTTTTACACTGATCTTTTGCACATTCTTTTAAGCCTGATTCCAACTCCGTTTTTGATATCATCTCCCTTGGACACCCTCCAAAAAACAAAAAGAAACACACACACGCTAACGCTATTTTATTCTTTTTTACATTCTGTTCTTATTCCTTAAAGATACTCTGGTATAATTACGTGATTTATCTTTTGTTGTTAGGAGCGAGTACGTTTCCACAATACAGGTTCTTCATCAATCCCCGGAGTCATAGTAATGAGCATTGAAGATGGTCACGAAGGTCTCCCAGGGTTGTCCCAACTGGATCCAATGTGCGTCAAAATTTAAATCCCCGCCTTTTCTTTTGATGTTGATTAGAGGACAAGTAATAATCAAATTATCCTTTGTCTGCCACAGCTATTCATACATTGCGGTTATCATCAATGCATGTCCAACTGTGGTTTCATTCTCTAGTCCCACACTAAGGGCTAGAACTCTTCAAATACATCCTGTACAGGTAAATCACATGTTTCTGCAATAAAATTTTGATAGTGATCTAGAAATTTGTCTCTGGGGTCAGAAATATTTGAATATCATAATGTTTAGTTTGTATACTTTTAGTTTCCATGTCAAGGTTAGTAGTTTGATCAACATTATAGTTCTTTAGAAGAAATTTATGGTAAGGTTATATCCTACTTTCTAAGTGGCATTGCGGAATTGGAAAAGCAAACCTGAGCAAATTCCGAGTACAGGTGGTTAAGACAGTTTCTGTTTTAATCATGTTTCTATCTCTTTGCTTACCTTAATAATCATGCTCAGGGCATTATAATATTGAGCATTTTACATTATCAACCCATAAAAACAATTTCTTGGGCATTTATTTAAGTCGTATCTCTTCAAGTTTCTGTTCAATCATTTCTTGTAGCGTGTTTTTTTTCCCTGGTTTTTGCAATTTCATAATGGTTTTTTTTTTTTTTTTTTTTTTTTTTTTTTTAAAAAAAATGAAAATATCATGCAGTTGGCATCTGCTGATCAAGTAGTCAAGAGCTCTACTTATGAAGCGTCCACAGGACGCTTCACTATTCCTCCACGGACAACATGTGTGTTTGTTGAGCCTCGGAAAACTTGACGACTATTTGATCTCAGACAGGTTTTTATTTTTTTATATGTTTGATGATAAGTGCCGCAATTTAGCATTGACATCGCAAGTTTTCCACGAATTTCGGTTCTCAGTCTTCTTGGAGGAGGCCATTGTAGCTTCAACGGCAACGGCTTTTATGAAACATGTGTTTCTTTCTTCCTCAGGTCTGTTCTTTAAGAAGTGAATAAGTCGGCCCAACAGTTTTTCCTCTACTCACTTGCAGTTGTCTTTGAAAATAAAGCTGGAATAAAAGGTTGATAGATGAATGAGACCATAAGTGCAACCTTTAGGCTGTAAGCTAGCCTTATTTATTGGATTGTTGTTAAAAGCAAATCATTTTTTTTTTCCTTCTTTTTTGTTGGCATTCTAGTTATTCCTTAATTAGGAAAATCAATACAGCGAAGTGGATGTTTTGGTTTGATGGAACACTTGCTTTTCACATTTGGAAAACTATAAGAGTAGTTAAATCTTAATTTTTATGTACCAATTAATGTGACATATGAGTTGTTATATTTTTATTGGTAAATATAATTTCTTATTATTAATTGACGTGTTAATATTTTAAACATCCACTAATATAAAAATGACAATTTTTATGCCACGTAAGTTGGTATACAAAAATTTAGATTTGAGTTGGTGTTTCTTGCATTATTCAATCAATAAATAGAATCTAATACATAATAGTTGGTACTTAATCACCCTACTTCCTGGAAATTAAAAATCCTTGAAAAATTACATAAATAA
The DNA here is from genome assembly GCA_012066045.3 of Morus alba. Classification (NCBI taxonomy): domain Eukaryota; kingdom Viridiplantae; phylum Streptophyta; class Magnoliopsida; order Rosales; family Moraceae; genus Morus; species Morus alba. The sequence goes on from CP050234.2 coordinate 12,302,388, forward strand.
TCCCTGTTTTTAATGAAATGTTAATTTGGACCTTGTGTTTTTGGAAACATTTTCCCAGTTCCTTGTGCAATGTGGGCGTTTGAAGAATACAACATGGAAGGCCACAAACGAGAAACATGGTCCTAATACACTTTCATTGGGCCCCTCAGCTAAATAAGCTGGGCATATAAATTAGACCCAATACTATATTTTTTTTTTTGCTGAAATCTAGTTATTCACCGTGCAATTTTTCTATTGCTTTTTTTTTTTATATATATATTTTTTGGCTAAGAATTTCTATAGGTTGTTTAAACAACACCACTTTCATACGATAAAAAGCCGATTTTGCCTTTGGCTTACGCTGCGGGAGAAGAGGAAAATTTTGTTTTGAGGGTAGAAGAGGTACATTTGAATACTCTAAAGTGGTATTACTGGCGGTGTTCATGGGCGGACGCTAGTGTTAGAGCCCAAACAAGCTAAGGAATCAACCAGTTTATCCTTAGACCGTCCCTTAATGGTGGTAAATGGTAACGACCGGAGGCAAATTCTTTTTTTTTTTTTTTAGACCCAAAAAAAAAAAACCCTTTTTATATGAGATAAGAGTGATTCAAACTCATCACCTTATACTAGGTGCGGTATTATTTTTAGACTATGTCCAGGGACGGAGGCAACCAATACCTGACCCCTCAATTTTTTTTTTTTTTTTTTTTTTTTGCCCTTTTGGTTTTTATTCAAAAATTTAAAAAGTACAACTCTCTAAAGAAATACCTTTAGGAATAATACTACTTTTCAATAAAAAAATAATACTACTAATCTTAATTTTAAAATTGTTTTGTGACTAAAAATAAGCAATACACATCTATTAGTTTATCTACTTCTAACATTAGTATTAACTCTACTTTTCGTTATAGCTACTAGAGGGGTTTTTTTTTTTTTTTTTTTTTTTATGCATATTTTAAAGAATCAACTACGCAATTAAAATGAAGATCAATTGATTAATGATGATTTACTTGTGTACATAGGGAATATTATCTTCAATAACCCTCGATAATGTGGTTATTATGGAATATAAAAATCCCGTCGGAGACAATACCTAATGTAGTTAAATTAATTCCTTCTCACAAAAATTTCTAACTTCATCACTGATTATATCTAGAATCACGCTCTTTTAAATTGTAATTTGAATGTAATTTTTAAGTTGAATTTGAGTTATAACTTAAGTTGAAGTTAAAATTTGAATAAAGTTGAGTAAAATTGAATAAAGTTAAAACTTAAAAAAACGTGAACTTAAATAAAGTTGAAACTTGAGTTGTCTTTTTTTAAATTTTTTAGACAAAAGAACATGCCCAAAGTCTTTTAGTCTTTCAAAATTAACTATGACATAAAGTATACTCTAAAAAGAAAAAAACACTACGATACAACAAGGTATTATTTATTTTTTTTTTTAAGAAAAAAAAAACAAACAACGACATCAGGTGGTCACCGCCAATGTTTCTTCAAAGAAAATGCAAGAATAGACTTTTTTAAAGTAAATAAAACTTGAAATTTGATTGGTAAAAAAAATAATAAATAAATAAAACTTGAAATTTTGTTTCATTCTGCCATGTTTTTTGCCTTGGGTTTGTGTTAGTGACGAATTATCGAGTACTATATTATTGGTGTACTAAATATACTTCAATTTATAACATGAATTTTATAAGATTTTAAAGATCATGGAGGTGTAACTTGTATGCATCACATCTAGATGACACAACTTTTTTCTTCTCTTTTTTTATAAAAATAAAAACACGTAAATTGGACCGTTACTTCTTATAATTGGTCACCACACTCCAAAAATAATATAAAAGATTGTACAAATAGTCATTACCGTGCCATTTATCTAGCTATCTATGGCTGATTTATTGATAAATTAATAGGTCTTTGCAAGAACACATCACTCTCGGTTACCACAACAATAACAAGAAATTATTATTATTATTATTATTATTATTATTATTATTATTATTATTTTGTGGGCAAGAGATTTGAATTAGACACCGTAAAGTAAAGTCTGAATGTCGATTTCCCTGACAATCAAGTTGCACTTCCTTCTAACAAGTGGCTAAGAGTCGGAGAGTAAGCTTGGCCTCTCGTAGGAGGTTCGTTGCCCTCTTTTCTTTCTGGCCCGACTATGGTATGATATCTGAACTCGAAGCTACGATCAGATCTGATTGGATCTAATCCGTTCATATTTCACATATCTACCCGAATTTATCGTTAAGTTATAGCTGCAACCACAAATTCTAAGTCAATATAGTCATGAACTAAATAACCAAGCAACGTTAAACATGATGAGTCGTTTTAAATTAGAAAGCACTAATTAAACTATTTTTCTTTTTTTTTTTTTTTTTTTTTTTTTTTTTTTTTTTTGTGGTTGGGGCTTATAAGGTTAGTGCCTAGTTGACGTGGTTGTGAACGATCTAAACGCTCGTATATTTTCATTTACTTATAATTTCTTTTGAATCAGGAAATGAGTTTTATGCGGGCAATTTTAAACGTTTTCGCTTGATGATGGATATTGGATAACATAATAAATACCCATTAATTTCAGCAATTTTAAGTTTCTAGCTACAAAATAAATAAATAAATAAAACCCTTTAAGGAAAGCAACTGTGAGAGTGAGACCCCAAAAAATGCGTATATATGAGAAATTGTAATAATCTACAAGAATGGAGTAGGCATCAGGTCGTTATCTCTTGAGAGAAAAAAAAAAAAATACAAATCAAATTTTTAACAACTTTAATTAAAAAAAAAAAAAAAAAAGTCAATTTCATTCAACACATACTTGTAGCCACTACTACTATACCAAACCACTCTGCACTAGCAACTCTAGAGCCTAAAGCGATATATTATTAATATAATTAAATTATTATATCTATATATATATAGAGTTACATACGTAATATAAAAATATTCCATAATCAACACAAATTTCATATTTAGCTAATTCTCAATTGGGAGGACGGTGCTGGGTAGTGTTATTTTTCTCCACTTTTATAATGAGCACTAATTTCATATTTGGTTTGCACAACATTTGGATAAAGACTGATGTATGTTTTTTTCTTAGTCTAATTCAGATGTCAAATTGAAAGGAAAATGTTAGAAAATTAGAGAAAAACTAAAAGTGTGTTGTTAATACATGTGATTTCATTTTTTTTTTTTTTTTTTTTTTTTTTTTTTTTCCTTTTTCTTTTCTTGTGACCCAACTCCACTGGTGATGCCGTCATTGCATTTCCATTAATACCCTTTTCTTTCCGTTCGTTTCTTTGACTGTATTTTTACTTAACTGTTCACTCTTATTATTTTATATATCAGTTTCATTTGCAAGGTCATATTAACTAATTAAGTTAAGCACAATTAACAGCCTCTCTCTCTCTCTCTCTCTCTCTCTCTCTCTCTCTCTCTCTCTCTCTCTCTCTCTCTCTCTCTCTCTCTCTCTCTCTCATGTGTGTGTATTGCTTTATGTTACAGTAGTACTACATGTCCATAATTAATGTCATCAACTTATTCAGCAAAAAAAATTAATGTCATGAACTACTAGTGAATAACTCATTATTAATGTTTTGTATGTTGACTAATAACAAATAGGGAGAAAAAGAGAACTATTGATCAAGGCGACAGTTTAAGAGCCATTTCCACACCTTGGAAAACACCATACCTGAAAAAGATGCATATAATTATATCCCTTTCACAATAGAAATGGAGGGAAGGCCACCTCTAACTAATTGACATTAGTCTAGTTAGGTGATTCACATTAAAAATTAGGCGTCCTAATTCTATACTAATGATAGCAACAAAATTATAAAAAAATAAATAAAATAAACAAGAACACACAATACTTATATATAATTAGTTCACCTTTAATGTGAGAATTACATCTTCTCTCAACCGTGACAGAAATTCACTATATGATAAAAAAAATATTACAAGAGAGATTGCACGCCACTCAGACTCATTGTGCTTTCTCTAATTATATCTCAACTAAATCTAAAAACATATCCACTTTATTTAAAGAAAAATTAGAAACTAACCCTAAAAACGTATGCACTTTATTTAAAGAAAAATTGGGACAATCTTATTTATAAGTGCGAAATTTCCAAAATACCTTTGATAAAATTTTGCTCCATGGTCCGGTTCCAACACTCTGCGTATAATTAGGCATCCCCCTTAAGATTGTGCGTGTTATCTCTGAGTATAATTAGTCTCCACAATTATTTAGCACGGTTAAAACTAAATTAATGGTGCTTATAAACTCTGCCAACTCATTATATATTGAGGGTTATTAGTTTTGAGATTCTTCTAATAGTATGACCGTGTTATAGAGATGCAGAAAGCTGGATGCATGTCTTTTCTGTAATTAAAGTGTGGATTTAGATATATACATCATGCATGAGACTACGAGACAATTAAAATTTGGACATGTTTATCAGATCTATATATATCTTTGAATAGATAGGATAGATACAAAATATAATTGTATTTTTTTTGAAAAAAAAATATAATTGTATTTTTTTTTGCATATTAAACAGTACTAATTAACAAGAATTAATTAGGTGGATCCTAACAATCAGATTTTGTGCTTCAATGCCTATAAGCATTTGATCACTATAGCTAATTAACCAAAAGACTATAAAACTGAAACCCCAAAAAGTTGCAACTAATATTATCTCTTAAATTCACTGTTGATCAGCTAATTAATATCTCATGTGCATAAGTTAAATATGAATTAAGTACTTTTGGACAAAAATAGCTAATTTATTTGAGTGATTTGGGTATTGCTTAGCTGCAACAAACGTATCCATTGAGTGGCTGAGAAGCTACAAAACCTCTGTATCATTCTAGGCCATAAAGATGACTTGTGAAACAAATATTATAACAATAACCTTCATAAAAAAAAAAAAAAAAAGGCTTCTTAATATAAAGTCGATAATCATAATATTATTCGTACTTGGCATACTTGCTCTTGTATACTTTGCTAGCAGTTTCTTCCAAGCTATGACTCTTCTTGGTTCCTATACTTACCCAAATTATTTATATACAAAACACACACATATATATATTTACTTTAAATTATATTATATCTATATACATATAATATGGTTATTGAATAGGTATGGCTAGCCAGAGATGTGACCTAAAGAAAAAGGAACTCCAAAGAATAAAGATCCTTTGCTTTCTCAAGTCCCGCATCCGCTAGAAAGATATCCTTTAATTTTTCTTAGGGGATTATTATGATTTTATTTCAATTAGGTCCTTTCGTGCCGCACACAAACCGCCCACCAAAAATAGTTCTCCACGCCAAGAACTTGCCCATATATAAATCATCCCTTCCATTGACCTAAATATTTCCAAATTAATATTTAGAAACAACCTACCACTTAATTATGCATGCATCATGCTATAATCAATCTATGCAGATCAAGTTTAAGTATATATTAAGATATATACAGAATAAACTAAATGCATACATCAAGTTATGTATATGCCTACGCGTTAGGGAAGATGAGATACGTTTGATAATTTTATTACTCAAAGAAATCAAACTTATCAGTATAAAGCTGCTTGGTAATTCATACGCTAATTAGCTTGCAAAATTTGATCGACTAGTATAATTTCGTTATAAATAATAAATCAAGATGCGTTCTTGTAATACTGTTGACTTGTTCGATTTGTGAATTATGTCAGTGTAGTGGTGGTGGTAGACTTTGCTTTTGGCTAATCCTAATTGTAAGTCAACTGGGCACAACCTAATTAATATATACATTCATATATATATATATATATATGTTTGTATGTATGGATGTTTGTATATGTGTGTGTGTCAGTTTACCAAATTCAGCAAGCTCAAGCTGGACCCTTTTTTAATACATGACTTATTTTGTCAGTTTTCGTTTCTTTCTTTCCTTTTTTTTTTTTTTTTTTTTTTTTTTTATCTTTGATATATACTTTTTCTCTTTCTCTAACAGAACCACTGAAATGGAGATAAGATAGACGAACTATTTGCAAGAGCGACAACCTTAGCTAGTTAATATAGCTCACTCCAAAGTAATGTATGGCGCTTGATGTTTTGTCCACTTTTTCCCTTTTCCAACTGAACCACTTGAAAAGAAAAGGAAAAGTACAAAAATTATATACATATATATATATATATATATATATATATATGAACAACCACCATATATATCGCTAACTACTGAGCAGCATATGATTTGATCAATCCATATTCCAAATTGATATATCGTGATTATGTCACAAACTATTTGGTTCGCAAACTATTATTACTGCTAATTAAAAAATATATATCCCCTTAATTAGTCTTGTGAATTACTTATCTAAAATTATTCATCTTTAAATAAAACTTGCCTATTTGATTACGACATTTGTCAGTGATCCAACCATGAGTTAGAGTAACCCTCAATGATTGGATAGAACTTAATCACGCACTTCAATAAATCAGATACATATTCTTGCTTTATAATGAGCTAATGAATTAACGCGAAGTTAAAATATGCAACAAAAAAAAAAAAAAAAAAAAAAAAAATTAGAATATTGAAGGCAGGATCAACGGCACATGGGAACGAATGATTAGAAACAATAATGGTACAACCTTATATTATAACACATTATGTGTAACATTCACAAAGATACTTATCCAATTTCCTATATGTTTTAAAATCTCCAGCAGCCTTGAGTGTTTGATTAATTTTAATTTTTATGCAAGTTCACTATAAGAAGGAAATAAATCTTCTTATATTGACCCGTGAATTCACTTACATTCTGTACAACTTATTCGACTGAGGGCCACGTGTTATGTCAATTTTTTTTTTTTTTTTTTTTTTTTTGGGGTCACACCTGGTGTAAAACAATTGCTCTTGTACTGGGAATTATCATCACAATTTATAATTAGAAAATTATTAGAATGTCAAAATCACAAATTAGTCTTAAAGGACGTGATGCTATGTAATGTATACCACATGGCAATGCATTGGGTTTCACATCATGAAACTGAAAGAAAAGGGAAACGAGAAAAGGCAATTGATTAAAAGGTCCTCAAAAATAAAATAATTAAAGGAAAATCTGAAAACCTTTCTTCTTTCTTTGTAGTTTTTGAAGGTATCATCCTAATTAATATAAAAAATGAAATAAATTAACTGTAAGACAAGCTTTTGAAGTTTTTCATCTTTTCATAGAGAGCACACCATCCAAAGGTTTTTCTACATGCAAAATTGAAGACTTAAAAGAATAATACGGCGTCTAATTAACTATAACATAACATGACAATTAAACATTACCATGCGTGCTATATATATATATATATATATATATATATATATATTTCCACCAGTTTACTGGTCATTAATTGGCCTTTATATACAATAAGGAGATTTTTGCGGTAGACCTTATTAAAAAATAAACACCAATAAATCTATTTTTCAAACCTTGAAAATTTGTATATGAAAAAATTATCTGCCTTAAAAACTTTTCAATTTTGATATGATTTTGACTATAGTACGTTTTTTTTTTTTCATTTTATTATGTGTTCATATTTTAGTCTCAAATGGTCTAATTAGGGCGGGTATGAATAAAACTATAAAATGAAGATTAGGGAGCCCTCCTTTACTGCCAAACTCAATTAACTACGCGCAGTTTTTTCCCTCATCTCCTCTTAATTGGCAAAGGATGGGACTCAATTAGATCCATAATATTCTAGGATGGTCCCAATATGGGGAGAGTGGTCATTTGATTTTTTATTTATTTTTTTTTTTTAAAGGAGGAATTGGGATACGGTACTTAGAATAGGAAACTGCTATCCTAATTAAGTATCAAAAAGTATATTACCATTAAATTAATGTAGGGATAGATTAAAAAAAAAATTGTTTTGCATAGACTAGAACACATAACTAATAACGAGGGAACGCTACAGAATTTTGCCGTGTGATTTTATTATGAGAATTCTATGGTGGGTACGAAAATTCCTTATTAATAATGCCCAGTTTTAAATAGTCAATCTGTATTAAATATTATTAGTTGCACATATTTTTCTATTTTAATGTTATTTTAACTAGACCTAACATTTAGTAATAGTCTGCGTGTGCTTATTTTCAATTTTATTTTTATTAAGGAAGTTGATGCTATTAGTGAAAAGCTTCACAGTACTTATCATGGCATTTGTATTAGTTATCATGGCATTTGAGCCTAGTACCAATGCCCATTTCACCAAATCTACAAACCCGCATCTTTCACAATTATTTGGCATACCAAATTTTTAATCAATTAATCCGGATAGACTCATTATGAAACATTGCTGACAAAGATGGATCTTTTAATATTTAGCAGAACCTTATAAATAAAGAATGTCCTAATTCAACTAGTACTTTTTTTTACAATCGGAATAAAACATAAATAAGTTGACGCATCTTCTAAATGATTTAATTAGGATTTTATCAAGTTCATTAGATGGTATAACCACTAATAACTAATGTGACATATATTTAATTAATTAGTTCCTAACTTTGGCCTTCTATAAATATGCATGGATTTAGTAGAATTTTTACACTAGTACTACAATCTTACACTTGACGCATCTTCTAAATGAAATTAGATTAAACTTTAGTTATATATTTAATTAGAAAATAGAGATTTAGAAATTATTAAAGATTAAACTTTAGTTACTTAGAAAATAGAGAGAATTATTAAGCGAAAAATAATTAAAAAAAAAAAAAAAGTGAGAGGAAAGAAGTACTTAAAAGATAAAATATATCCTTGAAAGGTAGGAGCAGCAGTACTATTGCCAATGCTAGGCTGTGAGGATGGATTTTGTTGCCAAGTTTGGTAATGATAAAAATTATAAAGGAAATTGGACACACAAGAATTCCATGTAATGGGTGGTCATGCAAGCAATGACAACATGAAATAACGATACAATACAAAAAATATTGAGAGAGAGAGAGAGAGAGAGAGAGAGAGAGAGAGAGGTAATAGAAGGAGTGGGAAGTGGGGGGAGCACCGCAGATTCCGTGGTTCCAGGCTTGCACTCCAATCATCTCTTACACAAGTCGTTGAGGCAAAGTAATGGCCTTTTGCTTGCTTGCTTGTTTGCCTTCACACCCCCACACCCCTCCTTAATCTCTCTCTCTCTCTCTCTCTCTCTCTCTCTAAAAACAATATATACATATATTATGTGTGTGTGTATATATATGATATAATATATTATGTATATACAACATATGTATGAGGCTGTACTTTTGCAGTATATATATATCATTTCTTCAAGAATACGTGTTGCTTCACTGTGGGACTGTAACTGACACGTGCCTTGGAAAGTTCTCCAACCGTCACAAGAAAGAACATGGTTGATGCTTCCTTCCCTTCTTCTGTGGCGTCTTTCAGCTCCTTTTGTTCTGGGGATACATATATAATTATATAACTTTGTAATTAATTAAATGTGCCTGTGCAAAAACCAATCGATATATGAATATTCCTTAAAGAAGAGGAAATGTGGATTAAAACCCTGTTCCAAATTATTGCATCTCAATTATCGAAGCTTAGTTTAAGAAAAGAAAAGAATATATATATATATATATATATATATCTATATATATACATCTAATTAAGTTGTAACTTGTAAGGTACTTGAAAGTTAAGATCACACTTAGTTATTGGGTACATGTATAGTTTTCAGATTATTCGAACTACATAACTAGAATGATTTAATCAACAAATGTTTCTTTACAAACTATAATTAAATTAAATGCATTACTTGTCAAGTACGTATGCAACTAGGTTAAACATGAATATGTACATCATGTGAGGAAATTTGCCACTCTTATGTACTATAAGTCATTAATTATCTATTCAGCCCCTAATGGCATCTTGTTACCTCAATTTACTATACAACAATGAAAATTACAATTTTAATATGATTTATCAAATAAAATCTCATTAAGAAAACATAACTCGAGCGAAACTTATCATTAACGAAATGTTAAATGCACTTACAAGTATGTTACAAATGAACGATATAGGACGTTTATTCATGTGGGCATTATAGAAACCAACGGTTGTGCACTCGTGATACTGGCGAGTGCATTTAACATTTCTCTTCTCGAAATTGTGGTGTTAATTTAATTATGCTATAGAAGGTGATATCATGACCTGAATATAGATAATCAATAAGGCTAAGCTTCATCATCTCTCAAGTGGCAAGTGAAAAAGGAAGGTAGCACGCTAATAACGTGCAACCAAAATGGCAATTAGGATATTGGTGGTGAGAAAAAAGGGTTGTTTTCATTACGTGAAGTGCGTTGGCAAAGTGTGAGAAAGAGAGTGTGAAACGGACCCTTACCTTTTAACAACCTCTTCTCTCCTTCCCTTCTAAACTCTTAAATAATCTCTCTTTAATTTTTTTTTTCCCCCTCTCTCATATCCTAAGTTTGTAACTTTTCCGTTACGCTCCTGTTTGTTTTTAGCTAAATCCCTATTATCCTAATTGCTTAATTAGTGGTGTTCCTAACCCAATTTACTAAAACTCCCTTTAATTGATTTCTATCTCTAGCTAAAAACGTTGTACTAAAAATACAACAAAGAAACTCCCCCATTCCAACTAGACTATAAATATAAATATACCCTTTCAGTGGTTGTAAACTAAAGAAAGAATATTGGCCTTGGAGAAAGAGAGAGACTAATTCACAGTTACTGTTCTATTGGGTGTCCTTTTGACTCCAATTTCTAAACTAAGACAATTCTCATCACTCTCTCTCTCTCTCTCTCTCTCTCTCTCTCTAGTTTCTATATATACAATCCAAAGCCAAAGTCTCTCTTCTTCCTTGCTTCCTCTTTACCCTTCAATCTCTCTCTCTCTCTTTCTCATTCTCTCTGGCTTCACAACAACCATGGAAGCTGCAGCTCAAGAGGAAGTCAATCCCACATCCAAAGATCATACCGTGGTTGCAAAGGGCAAGCGCACCAAGCGCCAAAGACCACAATCTCCGATGCCTTTAGCCGCCGTAGCCGCCGCGACCAATTCCTACGGCGGCGAATACAATAATAATCACCACAACAGCAACAGCAACAATAGCAACAACTCCTCGTCTCCGACGACTTCCACGGAGCTTCAAGACATAAGCACGGAGGAAGAGCAGGACATGGCCAACTGCCTAATCCTCCTCGCGCAAGGCCGGTTCCGCGGGCGGTCCGCAACGCCGACGAAGGCGCTGCCTCCGATTGTCATCAACACGGAAGACGGCAGCGGGAGTGCTTTTAAGTACAGCAGCCGGAAATTTTTAGAAGCGACGAATGCGCCCGGCGCGGGCAGGGCTGGGTATTATGTCTACGAGTGCAAGACGTGTAACCGGACTTTCCCGTCTTTCCAAGCCCTCGGCGGTCACAGAGCGAGCCACAAGAAGCCCAAGGCCATGGCCGAAATCGAGAAGAAAACTCAGTTGTTCGCTTTACAGTCAGACGACGAAGATCAATTGCAATTAACCAAGAACAACCACAATACTATTTCGTCCACGGCGCTTTCTTTGCAATTGAGCAACAGAAGTTTGAATGGAATTAGTCATAACAACAACAATCACCACAACACAAACAAGTCGTCCAACAAGGTTCATGAGTGCTCGATTTGCGGCGCGGAGTTCACCTCCGGCCAGGCGTTGGGCGGGCACATGAGGCGACACCGCTCGCCGGCAGGGACCGTCGCAGCCACCACCGCAGCCGCGACCGCCTTGTCCTTGAGTACTGTTTCGGCTACTCCGTTAATGGCCTTGGAGGCTCATGAAGATGATCATCAACAACAACAACATACAAAAAAAGCAAGAAATGTTTTGTCGTTGGATTTGGATCTCAATCTTCCAGCACCGGAAGACGATCAACGGGACTCGAAATTCGGTTTTGTTACGTCCAAGCAACAACAACAACAACAGCAGCAGCAGCAGCAGCAGCAACAACAACAACAGCAACAACAATCGTCTCTTGTGTTCTCAGCACCGGCTTTGGTGGATTGTCATTATTAAGAAGGGAGAAAGAGGTTAATTTTTTTATATATTTTTTTTATGGTTTATTATGTGCCACGATTATTGATCTCAAAAATTAAGTCACAGATTGATGTGAATTGTTATGACTGATTTTTTTTTTTTTTTTTTTCATACACTTTTTTCACAAATGCAAAGTTATAAGATTCTTTTCATTCTTTTTATTGATGACGATGAGATCATCTTGATGAGCAATTGTTATATGGACTTTTTGATTCTTTTGTGTTATGAAAGGCTTTCAATTCATGAAAAGTGCATGATGGGGTATCGTCTTTTTTGCTTTTCCAATTGGTCTTTATTTTTTCCCCAATTGGGTTTGGCTCATTCTTTCATTTTAGCCAAAAGAAAAGAATAATTTTTCTTTTTAAGGGAAAAAAATTGAGAAAAAAAAAAAGAAAAGAAAAGTTTCATTGTTTCAACTACAAGAAAGCCTGATGGTTATCTGTGTTTCTCTAATGTAAGTGACAAGAATACAATAAAAGTACAGAAAGGCAGTGGGTTTACTGCAATTCCCTCATGAATCCTCCTCTTGTCCTTTTTCTCTTTTTAATAACAAGATGCCACTTTAAAATTGCATCTACTTGGCTAATTTTTTTTTTTATCATTTTCTTTGTTTGGTCCACCTCTTAGTTAGTTACTAGTACTAGCCTAATAAGTACACCTAAGCAATATCTGTAAATTATCCACTACTTGATGACCCACAAACCTTAGAATGCTTCCTTCCTAGCATATTCTGAAATCATGTTCCACTTCTACCTAAGTCTTTCTAGTGGGTGGTGTTATATAAATTACTAATTGTAAACTTACAATATTGGATTGAATTTCTAATACAAAACATATTAATGGAATTCCTATATGCGTTTTCCAAATTAATTAGTTTGCTCAAATCAACTTGACTAGTCTAGAGGTTTCAAGCATTCACTTCTGAAAATCCAAAGTGCCAACTTGGTTTAATTTGGTAAGACTGTAAAGGGTAACGGATTATACTAGCTAGATTCTTTGATTAAATTAATAAAATATACGTATATAACCAATCTATGTAATTAATGACAGATCAGTGCATCACAAAGTTGGCAACTACAATAATCACATGCACAATAAGGCAGGATAAAGAAGACAAATTCAGCTTAATTTGTACCAAAGTCTAGTCCTTTGTATTATGGCACTATTAATTAGCATCAATTAGCTGTTTTTAAGTAAGATTTAGGTGTCTATCGACCTCAAAAGAGAGAGAGAGAGAGAGAGAGAGAGAGAGAGAGAGAGAGAGAGAGAGAGAGAGAGAGAGAGAGAGAGATGAAATTTATAGATTACTAGATGACCACGCCAAGTTGAGCAGTTGTGATTATTTTGGCATGGGAGAATTAATTTGGTCAGTTCCTTGAGATTAAACAAGAGAGGAATTACTTGTAATGACTAATTAGGTTAGAGATAAATGTACGCCAGTTTGGGTTTGGAGTCTTTGGACAGTTTGTAGAATTAGTGACAAAGCAAAATTTAATGGTATTTTAATCTTTAACTTCTTAAATGTAAGCACAAGATAAAATGCAATAATAAGTGCTTAATTTTTTATGTCTCAAAATGAATTGCATACTTGTCCCTCCTCTATATGTGCGTTTGTGTCATAAGAATTTCAGAATTTGCCTATATATGAAACGTGACTCATAAATTAAATGAAAGGTTACATCACACAAAGAAATGCGTATACTTCTGCAGTTACGTTCATAATACTCCACCTATTAAGTAACTGTTTTATCATTAACAAAAAGAAAGAAATATATTAATGGTTAAATGTTGTCTTAGGAGAGAACTTAACGGGACTAAATTGTTAAGTACTACGTGATCCTCAGAAGTTGGGTATTGATGTTCTTTAACGGCCTAAATAAAAGTTTTTGTCGCTAGCGAAGTTTGTTATGTGCACGTCTGGTTACAAAATTGGAACCCTAAATATAATAATAACTTAGAATTTATTATTATTATTCAGGAAAAAACTTGGAATTACTTATTATTAGAAATCTTATTCTTAATAAGGGGAAATTAAAATAAAATAGAAGGAAAGAATCTCTTTCTTCATTAGTATAGAAAGCTGTTAATAATAAGTAATGTTCTTTGGAAGGTGAAATATGAATATAGTATTGGGAAAAACTTTGTAAATGAAAAAGCGTATCACCCAAAAAAAAAAAAAAAAAAAAGGCAATTAAAAAAAATATATCGTGAATTTTTATGACATCAACCTTATAAAACTTTATATATCAAACAAAATGGGCAATCTTTATGGTGGAGTAAGCTAAGGGTCCGTTTAGTTCGCTGATTCGAGTTTTTAATTCGAGTTGAGATGTGATTTTATGTGAGAGCTTTTTACTGTAGCAAAAAAGTTAGATGTGATTGTTTATAAGAGCTTTTTACTATAGCAAAACTCGAATTCTAAACTCGAATCAAAATGAATGGGGCCTAAGTATTTTCAACTGTTAGATTAGTTTTTTAACGGTTAAATCTGTGCATGTTCTTATTAAAAATTTACAGCTCACTACATAAAACTGTTCCTGTTGCATATTTGACCGTTGAAAAATTAATCCAACGGTAAAAACACTTGCCCCCACCAGTGAAGCAACATAGCTTGCTCCACTGTAAAGATTGTCAAACATAATAAAACCTCAAAAATCTCGGTAGTGATTCTTTCTTTATATGTACTTCACGTGCCCCAGTAGAAAAATATTTTTCTTTAGTTTATCGGTATATTTGGTACTTATTTTGGCATTTTGCCCACTAAACTCTTTTTAAAATTTAATTAAGGTATTTAAAAAAACTAATTAATGTATATTCATTGATTTCCCTGTTAACTGATCTACATTCTTTTGTGCTATATATTTACCCCTTTTTTTCTCCTCTCACAATTTCTTTATACAAAATATTTTTGATACTCATCAAGATTTATGGGGCTCGTTTATGCCTAGTTCAGGTGTAGTCTTGATATCAGCCCAATGTTTTTGTAAGACTTGATGTAAGATCCAATCTCAGCCCTGGCCCCAAAGTTGATCTTCAGTCGGGCCTCAACCCGACCTTGAAGCCGACCTACTATACCAACTTTGTCCTAACACCAACCCGTCCATGACGTTGATGTCAACTTTGGCCCGACCATGTCACCCTGATGACAACTCGAACCAACCCTAACCGCACCTCGGCCCTAACTTAGGTCGTGATCCCGATTCAACCATGACACTAACTTCATTTTGATGCGGCACTAGTCTTGTGAAAAAATGAAAATAGGATTTTGAATTTCTAAAATTTCAAAATTATATTTAAAAAAATCAAAATTATACCATCCCTTTCTAGGTTATAAAAAAGATCATAACTTTTATTTTTAATTTTATCACATTCATGCTTTTCAAGTTTGAATTTATGCTCAATTCATACCTTTTTATCAGTGAATTATCAAATTTGATCCTAAAAAAAACTCAACGCCCTTAAATAAGAAAGAATAAGAAAAAAAAAACTCAAAAAGGTTCAACAATCACATCACGCAAATAGCTTCACGATACACCACATACTCCGTATCACAGTCAAGGACGCTACGAGTGTCTATTTGACACTTTTTCAACAAGGTAGTTGTTCCTTTTATCACTTATGCAGCCTGTATAATCGGCATTACAAGATCCAACCACAACAAAAGGGTTGGTTCACCGATACACAACTATCTGGTACTTCATTTCCAATTAATTCAGTAATAATAACAACAATCACTCAAGTACCGAAAATAGGCATGTAAAACAAGATCATGCAATTTGCCTTTTACTTAGCCTTCATAATGATCCAAGCAAATATGATCATTGTGTGCTAGAGTCCGTTAAGCAAGAATAGAACTCTTTCGTAGGTAAGGACAATTCATCAAACATCATAGCCAAATGCATCAATCCACTACCAATTGGTAGTAAAGATTATGCGGTTCATGACATCCAACAAACTTCCTTCACCGGTCTAAACATCCTACCAAACAATTAATTATCGATAGGATAATTTAATTGCCCGTATGGATAGTAATATGGTAAATATATACATTTATCCTTAACACTCTAATATATTATTTGACCATAATATGAGTTTAGTGATTATGCAAGTCCATATATAATTATTCATAATATTCTCCCACTTTGACTGCATAATCTAAAAACATGATACTCATATAACTAAAATTGTCAAATAATAATACGAATAGTCGAAACATGGATAAAGATAACAAGCTTAAGCTCCAACAAGACTCAAGCATCCTACCAAGCAATAAAACTATCGATAGGATAATTTCATTACCCATATGGACTTTTGGAACATAATCAACAAATTAAGTTTATCCATATAATCCTACAATTTATTATTTGATGATAGTATGTGAGTTAGTGATTATGCTAATCCACAAAAATATATATATATATATTTCTAATTTTCTCCCACTTGGATAGCATAATCAAAACACATGATACTCACATAAAACAAGATATCAAATAATAATGATAGCAATAATAATTAAATTATGGATAAACTTATAGCTTAGGCTTTTAATAGCACATGAGCTTCTAATTAAATTTTCATTCTCAATTTAACACAAAAGATACCATGTATGCCAATATAAATAATTAGGCATTAAAACATTAAACCCAAAATGGGCATTCCAAAATTTGAACAAACATCCATATTATATGTCTAAATTTTATTTACCAAAATATCAAATTATGTGGGAGAATAAATAAAATATGATCATATAATATGGAATAACAAACATGCTTCAAAATTTTAGGTCTCAAAATAGTGAGAATTAAAACTACCTAGAAAATATATGAAAATTATTAAAATAAACACAATTTGACATGTTTAGACTCAGGATAGGCGATTATATAAGCATTCACTATTGTCAAATTCTCACAATTAAATATGTCATATAATAATAACAACATAATATAAATTTTATGGCATTAATCATCAAAAAAATTGTATAAGAACTGCCCAGGAAAAATTTGTTCGAAATTTATGAGAATTAGCCACCCATAAAAAAAAATACAATCAATAATATATAAAAATATTAAAAACATGATTTTATCATGGTTCAAACCCAAAATAAATCATTTAATTAGGTAGAAAATAAAAAATGGAGCGCAACAGTGAAAACGACGGTCAAAACAGACTTCGGATGTGTTCATACGGACCGGTCAAAGTTCAGTAAAAACTTTTTTTTTTTTTGAAAAACGACATGTAGTTTTTGGGGCACAACTAAAAAATGACAAGTTGTTTAGAAAATTGACTGCAAACTCTAAAACTCAAAATGACACGTCATTTTTGGCACAAAATTAAACAACATGTCGTTTATGTCGTCTTTAACCTCTAGTCGGGTCAAAACGACCTAGTCAAAGTTCTAACCCGCCAAAAAACTTTTTTGTTGTCCCTTGTTTTAAAAACGATTTAACACTCTCTATCAAGATTAATTACAAATGTAGACAATTTTTGGGCAATTTATCAAACACTTGGTGTGCAAAAAATGACAAGTTGTTTAGAAAATTGACTGCAAACTCTAAAACTCAAAAGTTCACAACACTAACAAATTTAAAATTGAATTTATTTTTGGTGGTTCGACAAATAAATTTGCCTACATCCACTTTGTTGCCGAGATATTCCGCCTCTCGACCTCTTCCACTATACGAATTAAAACACCTCTTACATGTCGATTTTCTCGTTTATTATGAAAATGAATAGCTCGCCTTTTGGAAAATCACACTATCAAGATATAATCTAATGTGGGCTCAAGTGAGTGTGAGAAAGTGAAGTCAAAACCATGGAAGCACTTTTTAGAAAGCTTTTTGAGTTTCAAGAGATTTGAGAGCTAAATGACAATTTTTCACTTTCGTAGATTTTTTTCTATATTTAGAAAGATGACTTTTTGTCTATTTAAACTCACTTTCCAACGGCCTCATTTATGACCACTCACCCGACACCGGTCGATCGAGCGGTTGACCGTTGAATCAAATTTTGAAATTTCAATGTTCAACGGTCTTAAAAGCGTGCACCATGACCGGTCGACCGGACCGGTTGACCGGTTGAGGCAAAGACCGGGTCGACCATTTGGCCTTACATAGCCTTGACGTTTAATTGAGTTCAAACCTTCACAAAGTTATTCTTTTTAGACCAAATGTCATTAAACAATCAGTTTAGTCTCATTTTAAAACGTGATGTGAGTGTGTGCATGAGCCTTTTTAATCAAGATAGCATGACATCAAAATCAAATACAAGACTATTGAGATATAAGAACCTATGAATAACTTGTCTTGCTTGATTTTTGTTTGCTTGCTCTTGTTCTTTGATTTTTCAACACTTCAAGCTTTGAGTTCCTTCTTCAATTTGCATTTCTCAACCTTGGATGTATGCATTGCATTCCATACTATGCTTCTTGAGTTGATTTATAATATCAATTTTGCTAACAACACAACTCAAAGTAGAATCATTAGTAACATAATACATTGTGTTTGTTATCATCAAAACATGAGATATATTTAACCTTAGGCCAACACATTTTTGATGATTCAAAAGGGTGTTTTTCTCAAAATTTCACCCTCTTTTGATCCATAAGATCAAAATCATCTAAAACCCTCAAAATCATGGGTGAAAATTAAAACCCAAAACCAGCCATTTTCAAACTTTGAAACATAATGAATTCGGCCAAATCGACCTAGGAAACTCAAGGAAATCATCACCCATAAGCTATACTCAAAGTGGGTAACCTCAAAAAACATATTTGAATTTTAGATTTTTTTTCTGAAGAAACGACATTTCGTTTTGGGGCATATGGGAAATGACATGTCATTTACAACCCCAGTGAACTTTGTAAACGACAACGACATGTTGTTTTGGGACATATGGAAACGGCATGTCGTTTCACTAATGAGGCAGCCCGTGAACCTCACAAACGACATGTCATTTTTGACATGGATGGAAAAATGACATGTCATTTTGATCTTCCCTAACCTCTAAAACTTTGCATATCGAATCTGATCGGATCCGTGACCCGACCTGCCGGAAAAGTGAGTTTCGATTGTCCATTTTTATGTTTTTGGATGGATTTTGTTCCAAATTTCATTCTCTTTGGTTTTCAAACATCAATTTCACTCAAAAACCCATAAATAACAAAACCACATGAAGTGCACGAACATGCACAACAAGCTCAAGAAAAAAAAAATGCAGCCTCAAATCCAAATAAGATAGGCTCTGATACCATTTGTTAGATTTTAATGATCTAAACACAATCTAAATAAGATCAAAAATAATAATCTAGTCAAAAATCTGAAAATGCCATATAAACTTATTTGGGATTTAGGCATGCAAAATGTTACCTCTTCCTCTGGTGGGCAGCGGAGATAAGCCGTTCATGGTCGCCAGAAAAAGTCGGCGGCCGGCCGGAGTGGAGGACCTACAAAAGGAAGAAGAACGGCTAGAGGATCATTGAGCTCCTCCCTATCTCTCTCTCCCTCTCTCTGTTCGGCTACCCCCACGGCAGCACAAGCACACACCCCACGCACAAGCCCACCCAAAAAATAAAAGGGTGGCTAATTACATAACCAGATAGGCCTAAGGGCTTTAAGCAATATTCAATGGAGATAATATTTGATCTAATGAACTGACTAAATATTATGAGATAGAGATAGTTCATATACCTTAAGCGAGTTAATAAAACAAGTGTCTATCTCATTATGGACTAATATTTAACATACATGTATGTGTTAATTTATATTGACATTGTTGTCCATAAGATACTTTAATTAATTATAGAGTGAATTATTATGATTATAAAAGTCCAAATAAAAATATTCCAACTGAGAGTTCAGGAAACTTCCAGAACCTTCAGTTGATAAACTTTTTGCCTTCGACGAGATTATACGATAAATTCTGTGTTCGACCCTCATGATAAGGATGACATGTTGCTTAGATGGCAGAAATTTTGGATTCCGAAAAAGTACTTGTTCATGTGTTTAGCCTAAAAACTAATTCTTGGAGTTCAGAAGTTAAGCTCTATCCGAGGATGAACTAGCGTCTTTCAAGTAATCGAGTTGAACTAGACGGGGTTTTGTACTGGGGCGTATTCTTATACGACGAGGAGTTTCATGACATAGACACGTCAAGTATCAGTTCTAGGAAGATGGAAGTCGACATGCCGCGCCCAAATACGAAATCGCAGAACTCTTGAAGTGGAAAGGAAACTCACTCGTTGTTATTTTTGCAAAATTGTTACACCGAGGTGGAGTGCTGGTCGCATCTTGGACTAAGCAGTGGACAGTCAGTAGTCCCTTTGTTCTCACCTCTGTTGACATGTGGCAATGATTGGGAGTTTGGAAGGATCGGTTTCTTGTCTTGAGGGTTTTAAGAAGAAGACTACTAAATTTTAACAAGACATTAATGTCGTAGGATCTCTCCAGTGGAGAGGAGAGATTGGAATATTGATCACAATAAGGCCTTTGAGTATGTGGAGAGCCTGGTTTAAGTCTATACAGAAGAATAATAGTTCTACTTTATGGAATGTAAGTGAATTAGAGATGCGGCGCAAAAAGATCATAGCATTTACAGCATGCACGTTGGGACAAATAAGGCAATTTTACGACTTTTAGAAGATAGGCGACGTTGCCAAATTCTTGTGAAATATTATACATTACAAACGTCTAAACTTTGTGCAGTATGTCGTTTTTCTTTTTCCTTTTCTTTTTTTTTTTTTCCCCCTATCTCAACTTAGAAAGGTAACTACGCAACTTTTTGGTTTTTTTTTAGAAAAAAAATACAGATATCGTAATATGCAACCTTTCTTTTTTTTTTTTTTTTTTTAATGATAGATAACATAGAACTTTTCCTCCAAAAATTTTTGAAAAAAGAGATAATATATAACTTTTGAATAATTTAAAAGATTCCCATCACTTCACAAAAAGAAAAAATACAAATAAAAATTTAAAACACCGACATTACCCAAATACCGAGTCACTGGAAGTCTTATATACAAACCCTAAAAATACATATCGAGGCCTCTACATTCAGTTCCATATATAATACACACACACACACACACACACACACACACACACACACACACACACACATATATATATATATATATATATATATATATATATAACCATCATTTGTGGAAAACCTAGGCAGATACCGCCATGAGGAAACAAAAAACCATGGAATCAAAATGGCGATTAGGCGGCGGCTCCTTGCCCGACGATATCGTCAAGAAAATCCTCACAAAATTGCCAGTAAAATCTCTGCTGCGATTCAAGTGCGTCTCAAAACACTGGTATTCTCTCATCACCGCCGACTCTCACTACATCACCACTCACTTTCAGTGCCAATTGAACTCTTCTCAACTCTCTCTTCTTCTCGCCAGAAACAATAGTCTCTTCTTCGTGCTCCGTGATGAACCGAAAATCGTAAACTTTGATACATCATACATCAAAAATAATATTATTGTTGATGATATGACTGTATGTAGTAATGGTTTAGTTTCTTTGCTTATAAATCTTTCGAAGAATTCCTCAAGAATAATCCTGTGGAACCCTGCAACAAGACAATTTAGGAATCTTCCAGAACCTTCGGTTGATGAACTTTTATCCTTTGACAAGATTAGTTTAAGTTCCGGGTTCGACATTCATGATAAGGATTACAAGTTGCTTAAGTCTCGTTTATTTTGCAAATTTCAGTTTTTAATTCGAGTTGAGATTTAATATTTTTTAAGAGTTAAAAGTTAAATAAATGTGATATTTTTTTAAAATTTTTAACTATAAAAACTTAAAACGGAAAATTTAAATTGGTGAAATAAACGAATGATTTGAATGACTCTAATTATGAAGTCCAAAAAAGCTCGTTCATGTGTTCAGCCTTAAAAGCAATTCTTGGAGAGAAATTAGACCTTGGCCGAGGAGGATAAAGTGTCGTCTTCCACGTTGTAGAGTTGAACTGAACGGGGTTTTGTACTGGCTCGGATATGAAAAGCAAGATGTCATGTCGTTTGATCTAAACGACGAGGTATTTCAGGAAACGTACACGCCAAGTACTGATCGTAGCAAGACGGAAGTTGTGGAGATCGTGAAGTGGAAAGGAAAAATGCTTGCGGTGGTTATACTAAGTTATTACACCGACAGTTCGATGCAGGAAAACGACATGTCGCTTGGATCGAAACCGAGGTGGACTAAGCATTGGACGGTCAGTAATCCTTTTGTTGACACCTTTGTTTACAGGCCTGGCGGTGGTTGGGAGTTCGGAAGGATCGATTTCTCGTCGTGAGGGTCGTCGGAAGAGGAAGTGAGTACGAGGAGACATTGATGTCGTATGATCTCCCCCGCGGAAAGAAGAAAGTGGTTATTCAGAAACATGACGTGTTCTTGGAGTATAAATCAGATCAACAAAGCCTTTGAGTATTTGGAGAGCCTCGTTTCAGTCTATCCACAAAGGTAATTCTTCTACTTGATCATGGAATGTGAGTTAATGATGCTGCCTAGAGAGATGTAGTCTTAATGGCGCTTTGGGGTCACCTTAAGATCAAATAAGGTACTTTTTTGTTGTCGTCCGGTCGGATGATATCATTTTTGGACGAAATATATATATATATATATATATATATATATATAAATAAAAAAGAAACTTTAATTTTTTTTTCCTTTTTGATAATTTTTGTTTTGGCAGTATGTTGATAATAAGAATTGTGGATTCTTATCATTGGATCAAATATGTTTAATTTTCTATTTTTGGTTCAATATTTTTATTTTTTGGATTCTTTAGTATAGTTTTCTTATTTTTAATTGTGTGTAGGCGTTTTTACATCGTTTTCCATTTGTATTTTGTCTAATGAAATAGGGGCATCTTTTTGTGACGAAAACCATATACATTGTTGATTAATGAATGAGTTTCTACTTGCAACTTTATTTCAAGTATAAATGAATTTTGAAACTATTTATTAACAAGTTAATAGATCGATCTTTTACTTTTTATGTTTCAGTTTTCGATTTGTATATTAGGTAGTTGGTCAATATTGGTTTTTTTTTTTTTTTTTTTTCTGAGGGCTGGTCAATATTGATTATCATATACCTTTTTCCTTTCTTTCTCATTAATTTTGCTCTTATATGTTATGTAACATTGCATATTATTTCCCCTCTTTTGATGTTTTTTTTTTTTTCGGATCCCCTTTTTTTTTTCCGTTTCATCATATGATTGATAAGTTGCTCACTAGGAATTTAGGTCTTTGATGGCTAACCACTAATAAAAATATAACCATTAAAAACTAGTATATATATGTATATATATGTGTGTATATATATATGAGAAATTAGATTAACACCCAAGTTTTTATTAAGGTGCCTCTAAATATTTAAAATTTTAAATTATTCTCATTTTAATATCAAAGATATCACTTTTTCTTTCTTTTTTGCTAACTTTCCATGTAAATTACCTTTTGTAAAAAGAGTTGGTTCAATATTCTGATGTAAAACTGAAATTACCAAGATTGTGAATTAGTTAATTAGGAATATCAGAGTTATAGTTAGTCAAGATAGACAAGTGGCACAATCTGAGTGGATGACTAATATAATATAAATGATCATTTCGCTCGTTTAAATTAAGAATTTGAATTAAAAAGTAAATTAATGTGTGAGAAAATAATGTAGCAATAAAAGTTGAATTTAAATTTTTATGAGAGAAATACTGTAGCAAAAACTTGAGTTGTGATTTGATTTGAACTAACGAAACGAATTGGTTATAATTTTGTTTCGGGGTGAGAAAGAGAACTAGAGGCTCAGAAAAAGAGAGAAAAATCTATAGAGAGAGAGTTATAGAGAGAGAGTTTTGGGGAAATTTTGTCTGGG
Organism: Morus alba; assembly: GCA_012066045.3. NCBI lineage: Eukaryota > Viridiplantae > Streptophyta > Magnoliopsida > Rosales > Moraceae > Morus > Morus alba. The sequence continues at coordinate 12,326,317 of CP050234.2, forward strand.
GAAGTTCTTGCATTTTGTGGTTCTGAAAGCATTCTTGTTCATTGCACAAAGAAAAGTAATAAAATTTCTTTAAGGTTTTCTTGTGGAATTCTGTTTGTGTGTTGATTTCAGAGTAGAGCTATAAGTTTTGAAAATGATAAATGGGCCAGCCCGAGGCAAATCATTATTGGCCCGGGTCAAAATTTTGAGCACAAAAACTTATTCAGGCAGACTGACCCGGTCCAAACATTTTCTTTTTAAAGTTTTTTTTTATTAAAATACCTTATAAAATTCTGAGCTGACTCTAAACCCTTCAGGTGGCTTGAAATTTCCATTCTGACCATCGGTCCGGGTCGGACGACCAAAACTTTCACCTCTATTTCAGAGTTTTGATTCCAGAATTTAGTTGGTGAGTTTTATCACCTCTTTTTTAGGAATAAATGCACAAAATCAAGTGATATCACCTCTTTTTTAGGAATAAATGCACAAAATCAAGTGATTTCAAGCTCAAATGAAAATCAAAGAGGAAAAAGAAGAGAGAAATCACTTGGAACTTTTTTTTTTTTTTTTTGTGGGACTTATACGATTCATTTATTTTAGGAAAGAGCAGGATATTAAGCTCCTTAACTGTATTGCACTCCAGTTTAAGAAAACTAACGGAAATCACATTTCATAATTTTTATAATCTAGTTTTGCATACTATTTAAATGGAATTTTGATATCCTAAATATGACAAAGCTTCCAAGTCTCATCTTCTTCCAAGTCTCATCTTCTTTCCTTGGACAATAGCAAATTTGTATTCGGAATATGCAAAGTTTCCTAGATTCTAGAACTCCATATGCAAGAGGCTCTTGAAATGGATTTCACGTGTAAATTTGAAACTTTTTTTTTTCTTTGCTCGCTTAGTGTCATTTGAACTTTTTTTTTTTTTTTTCCTCTTTTTGCCTGTGTCTCGTTTGAACTTGAACTTACTTGAGGTTAGTGCATTTATTCCTTAAAAAAGAAGATATTCAAATAATAAGTTAATAAAAAAAGGAAAGGAGTAAGATCTTTTTTACAAAACAATTTCTCAAAATGTGGGATATGAAATAGGTATGGCGTGTATAATACAAGGGTATGTTTGGAATTATGTGAGATTTTGATATTAAAAAGAAAATAATTTCAAATTTTAAATATTTAGAGGTGGCAATGAAAATTTAGGGTGTGTGTGTGTGTGTGTGTGTATATATATATATATACATATTTCTTCCCTTTTACGTTTAATCGAGAGATACCGAATTTTAAAAATAGAAATCACGTACATCTTTTGTTTGTTTCTTTTTTTTTTCTCCCGAATCCAAGACATCTCTTCAATAAATAAACTACACGTTCTTTAATGAAGGAAAAAAAAGTCACACAACATTTCGTCAGCATGTCATTTCAGAAAATAAAAACACTTTCGATAAGTTTAGTTCGTAGATTCAAAATTATAATTTATGATTTTAATTTTTAAAATTTAAATTTTTTATGAAAAAAATACTATAATAAATTAAAAATCATAATTTAGAAACAAATCTTTAAAACAAACATCTCATTTATTTTTTATATTTAAAACCCCAAAATCATCCCCATCCCTGATTAGAAAGAGATGGGTATGGGTTGGAATTCTCCTTAAGAGAGCCTTTTCCATATTTTTTTCTATACTTTTCTATATTAGTCTTATTCCCCATCTAATATAAAAATACATTCAAAATTATAGCAATTCAAAACAAAATTAAAGTAGAAATTCATTATAAATTTAAACAAACCAAATTCTAAACATACACAATCCACATTTTAATAGGTAAACGGCAAAAGAATAATTAGGTTTAAAAAGTTAAAAATTAAATATATTTATATGAATATTGGACGAAACCTGTTTTCAGATAATTTTGAAGTGATGGTACATTCATGCATGGAATACGATTTTTCACCCACCAAATTATTGAATGGCAATATTATATATCCAAATCGAATCATATAATCCTAATCATAATATTAAGCTAATATAAAAGTACAAATATAAATTGAAAATACATTTTCATCAATTATTTGTTTATTTTTATTTTTTCTTAAAAAATATGTGGGTCGGCCATATGCAAAAGGACTGTGTCCCACCCGGCCTGATGTCCACTTTCATTCCCCTGAGTCCTAGACCGGGTCGGGCGACTTGAATTAGACAGCTCTACCTACACGTGCAAAGTGAGTATATTATTACAAAATAATAATAATAATAATAATAATAATAATAATAATGATAAATTTTATAAATTCTCCATCAATTTTATCATTTGTGTTAACATGTTACATGAACTTTGTCATTTGTATTAATATGCCTTCTGAGTTTAACTCTATTAAGTTTTTTAACAAAAAAAATTTATAAACACTCCCTGAATTTTGTCACTTATATCAATATACTCCATGAACTTTAACATGTACATGTTGTGTCGTGAACTATGATATTTTTCTAACTTTTCTCCCCCAATCTTGATTCTATCAATTTTTTAAATGAAAATATTGATATGACTATTAAATTGATAATTATGTATGATATTTGAGATTTATTGAATGTGTTCCCCTCTAAAATGTTAGTTAGACATCAGTTCTCAAAAGATTAGTTGATTAGAGATAATAAAGATGGAAAATTGATGAGCAAATCTCTATAATGTAATAGATTTTGTTCGTTCTTTTTTAATATTTAACCTAGATAGTCATAGAAGTACTCAACATAAAATACGTTTAGACGAGTTTACAATGGTTATGTTTTTATTAGTGATTATCACGAAATATAAAAATTTAAATCTAAATATGTTTAGGTCATTTATTTTATTTTACTTTAAAAAAATTCAACACAAACCTTAAAACCCCATTAACTTAACAAATCTTAAAAATAAATAAAAATAAAAATAAAAAACTTCACAAAGAAAACGCTTAATATAAAATTCCAAAAAAATATATATATCATTTACTTTAAAGAACCTACTAATTTAGTAACCCTATTCCAATGAAAAAAGAAAAAAAAAACTAAAAAATTAACAAACCCATTATATTATATAAATTTGCGCCTCATTTTTTCTTTTCTTATTGCTTCTAATCAAGTAATGTTTTGAGTGTTAGTACCTAGCTAATATTTTTAGAGTGGAGGACATTTAATTAAACTCAAATATCATAGTTAATTAGTAATTTAATAGTCATATTAATATTTTTATTTAAAAAATTAAAAAAATCAAAATGAAAAGATAAAAATTAAAGACATATCATAATTTAAAAACACAATAAGTACATATTAAAATTTAAAGAGTATATTAATACAAATGACAAAATTAAAAAAAATATATATTTATAAATATTTCTATTAAAAAACTTAACAAACTTAAATTCAAAGAACATGATATAATTGATAAAGTTCAAAAGGAACATGTATATTTTAAAAATTAATGGCATGTTATCTCCAAGGGATAAAATTTAAAGAGAATTTATAAACTTTGTCAAAAAAAAAAAAAAAAAAAAAAAAAAATGGGGGTAACGCCATTCTCGAAGAGGGCAAGAAGGATTAGCGGGGTACCAAGCGACAAACAAGACACGGGCAGAAAGCAAGACCGAGAAGGAGAAGCCGAAGAAAGAAAGAAAGAGAAACCCTCCTAAGCTCATCTCGATTTTCTGGTCACTTCTCTCTCTTAATTTCCACTTCTTTTTCTTCTTCTTTAGCTCAGCCTTTTAACACTGCCCACGAGTCAAATTAATAAGACCGTAACCATGAGTTAATCCTTTAAAAACCCATAATTTTATTATTTATTTATTTTGGGTAATTGAGGGTTTTATTGATATTTTTTCTTTTTTGGCAATTCTCATTGATTATTGCAAAAGAATGTAAGCAGATTAAGCTTTAATGCAGTTGAAGCTTTAAGCTTTCTTTTCAGTTTTATGAAATTCAATTCAATTGAATTTTTTTTTTTTTTTTTTTTGGTCAGTTCCTGATAGAAGATTTAGCAGTATGTCTTGGTGCACGATTGAGTCCGACCCAGGTATGATTTCATCATTATTTTATTTCCATTACGTTTTAGATTTTCTGGGGTGTCCTTTTGTAATGTTATGAGAACAAGTTGTGGTTCTATAAATTATTCCCCACATTAAAATAAATAAAATAAAATAAAAATACACCATAGTTGAAGTTGAGGGCTTTTTAAAAAAAACAAAATTATTTTTTTAATTGTTTTGGTGATTATTTGAGGGGTTTTGTTGAGTTTCTTTGATGGAGATGTTTATTTGAGGTATTACTAGATCATCCAGAAAATGCTTGTCAATGGGTAAGGTATAGATAGGAAGAAGATGAGATATATTTCGGATATTTAGATTATTCCATTTTTTTTTTTTCAATTTATCGGCTTTTTTAAAGCTGTCTTCATTAGTCAGTGTCCCATTATTAGACTATTTTGATTTAATGGCTGAATTTTTGCAAATAGAATGTGGATTCTCTCTGCAGACTACTTGTTTTACTTGTAAATTTTTTTACCTTTATTTGGTTTTCTGGGCTACCTCTATGTTTTTTTGGTTCTTCTGTGGTATGTTGTGTACTTGGCATTCTTCCCCGCCCTGTTTCTCCTTGGTTTCTTGATGATATATTTATATCTTTTCAGGAGAAAAAAAAGTGAAACCAGAGGCAGGTAGTTTTAGGATCGTAATTGCATACATATGCTTGATAGTGTGATAGTAATGCTCTTGTATTCAAACACCAATGATTCCCATTTAGAATCTAAGCAAAAGTTTCTTTTAGGATTGGGATTCATCTAAAATTCAGCCTACTAGTGTCTATTTTGGATATGTTACGTATTCAACATATAAACTCGGTTTAGCAAGAGTAACTGCTTGCCTCACAGATTTTACATTTTACAAGGTCTTATCTTGTATGTGGTTAAAGCGACTCAAAAAATAGGGGGAACAACCAACAACAAAAGAAGAAGAAGAAGAAGAAAAAAAGGAAGAGTAAATGATACTATCATTATCGTTGAATACCATCGAAATTGAGAATGTACAGAGAGAAATATAAAATACGGTTAATACATGCCACATGCCATTCTTGGTTTCAGGATAACTACTTCTGTCTGTGTATTTTGCTTTTCCTGTGTATTTTACTTGTAGTCTGTAGCAATTATATGCAATGCCCGTGACCATCTGTGTCAGATCTCATTCTTGTGTCCCCTTTGTCCTATCCCTTTAATGTTCCTCCAATAATATTATGGACTATCAATTGAAATGTCACTTATGAATATAAATTACCACCCTTTTTGCCTTTCGTGTAATGGTTTTATCTTGTATTTCAGGGGTGTTTACAGAACTTATACAGCAGATGCAAGTAAAAGGTGTGCAGGTAAGTCCTCATCTAATTTTATTGCTTACAATGTGATGGTCTTAGCTTGCGGTTAGTATCTCCACACTTGAAACATTTTGTGATCTTGGCAATGCATCGAATCTTTATGAATATGTTTATAGCGGTTCTTTCATTTAGTTAGGGTTAGCATTTTTCAATATAACGTTATGATGACTTAATATGTTTTATCAGGTCGAGGAGTTGTATTCCCTAGACATTGATTCTCTAAATAATCTAAGGTGAGTTGATGCTAGTTATATGTTTTAGTAACATATCTATGCCATGGTGACAAATAGTTCAAAGTTTTATCCTAAGACCTAATAGAATACTACAACTACTAGTTCTTCTTTCTCGTTTACAGGCCCATTTATGGTTTGATTTTCCTATTCAAATGGCGGCCAGGGGAAAAGGATGACCGCCTCGTGATGAAGGATCCAAATCCTAACTTGTATTTTGCAAGTCAGGTTAGTTTGTGAAAGTTTGTTGTTATCGTGTTGAAACTCCATGTGCATAAGCTTTTATTTTCTCTTATGTGTGTCTTATCCTCTTTTAGGTTATCAATAATGCTTGTGCCACTCAAGCGATCTTGTCCATCCTTATGAACTCTCCGGATGTTGATATTGGCCCCGAACTATCGAAACTGAAAGAGTTCTCAAAGAATTTTCCGCCCGAGCTCAAAGGGTTAGCAATAAATAACAGCGAATCAATACGAACTGCCCACAATAGCTTTGCGAGGCCTGAGCCTTTTGTTCCTGAGGAGCAGAAGGCTGCTGGCAAAGACGACGACGTGTACCACTTCATAAGCTATATTCCTGTTGACGGTGTACTTTATGAGCTTGATGGGTTAAAGGAGGGACCCATTAGCCTCGGACAGTGCACTGGCGGGCAAGGCGACATGGATTGGCTGCAGTTGGTGCAACCAGTAATCCAGGAACGGATAGAAAGGTATGCCAAAAGCGAAATAAGGTTCAATCTCATGGCAATCATCAAGAACAGGAAAGAGATGTACACAGCTGAGCTCAAGGAGCTCCAAAAGAGGAGGGAGCGTATTCTGCAGCAGATAAACACCTTACAGTCAGAGAGACCAGTCGACATTAGCAAATTTGAATCACTAAACAAATCTCTTTCGGAAGTGAATTCAGGGATTGAGGCTGCCACCGAGAAGATTTTGATCGAGGAGGAAAAATTCAAGAAATGGAGAACCGAAAACATTCGTCGGAAACACAATTACATTCCCTTTTTGTTTAACTTTCTCAAGATTCTTGCTGAGAAGAAGCAGTTGAAGCCCCTTATTGAGAAAGCAAAGCAGAAGAAAGGAGGAACTCTGTGAAAGAATGGTGGTTGGTAACTGTAAAATCGACTTGCGGATTCCTAATTTAATATACCAAATTTGAATGGGTTTAAATTATAACTTAGCTTCTTTTTTCTTTTTTTTTTTTGTCAAAATAATGTGTTTTGCTGAGATGACCTGTCATGTTTCACCATTTAGTATTATTTCATGTCCTCAAAATAATGTGTTTTGCTGAGATGACCTGTCATGTTTAACCATTTAGTATTATTTCATGTCCACAGGTTTTGGATAAACCTACCTTAAAACTGATAACTTTTTGGGCTGTTTAACTAGCTTAAACAAGGTATCTAAAAAATGCCATGTATTTAGTGTCTTTCCATGTATTCTCTTACCATACTTTCAGATATGTATGGATACAAATTCGTTTTTTCTATGAATATAGGGAAATAAAAAAGAAATGCGGTGCTGGAGGAGAAATTTGAGGCATGTTTATTTCACTGATTCGAGTTTAAAATTTAAGTGTTGTTACAGTAAAAAACTTTTAAAAATAATCACATTTAATTTTTTTACTACAGTAAAAAATTCACATAAAATCACATTTCAATTCAGATTAAAAATTTAAATCAGCAAATTAAATTGAATCTTATTGTTTCTGGTGGTACCAAGAAAGCTAAGGTCATGTGGAAAGCAATGGTGTTGCCTCGGCTCTGGCTGGGCCTTATGAGATCCTCTCATAATAGGAAATATTTTTGGTTTTCCAAAGTTGTTTAGTATGATAGGGAAGAAAAAATGAATTTATCTTTTTTTTTTTTATTAAAAAAAATAAAACCAATGGGATGGAAAAGTTATTATTGTCAAAGTTAGCAAGCAATTACTATTGGTGCCAAAATTTTTCCTCCCATAATGCACCCACTTTTATATGGATAAAATATAGTGGGACACACCAACAAATTTTTCTACCCAATTTTTCTAAATTTCCTTCTTACCAATTATCTCAACTTACCGATTTTCATTCTAAAATCTTTCTAGCATGTTTTTTCCTTCCACTTTCCTTTCATACCAAATATAGCATTCTGGATTTTCCTCTTTATCTAATACTAGTAAAAAACACGTGTGAAATTATTTGAAACAACGGTTATACAAATTATTAAGAAAAAACATGAAGAAAAAAGAAAGAAAAGAAATAAAGGTGTGAAAAAAGATATGAAGCAAAAGACAAAAAATTTTAAAAAAAATTAAAAAATTTAAAAAAAAAATTAAAAAAAAAAAAAAAACTTGTCTGAAATGTTTTGATGCTGCTATTAAAATTTATGAGAATCACAAGCAAAAAATGTTTATGAAGAGACGAGTTTGAAAATAAATTAATTTAGTAGAGTAATTAAAAAATAATATTTTAAATAACCTTAAAAAAAGCATTTAAATATATATTTTAAAATATATAAAAAAATCAAAGGCCAAAAGATGTAATAAAAAATATAAGGCCGGACAAAGAAGGAAAGAAAAAGAAAAGCTTTAAAAAAAAAAAAGGAAAAAAAAAAGCTAAAAAAAAAGGCAAAAAAAAAAAAAAAAAAAAAAAAGAAAAAAAAAAGATAAAAAAAAAAAAAAAAAAAAAAAAGGGGAAGAAAAAAGATTTTCAGAATTAGGAGATATATAAATAGATGGATTTGTTAGTTTGGACAGATGTATTAGACTTTTTTTTAAAAAAATAGGGAATCCAATCAATTCCGAATCAATAAATTATAATTACCCTCATTGATAATACTTAAAAATATTAGTAACTAACCCCAACCATTGAGGGGTGATTAAAACGATCATGAAGGTAACATATCCATAGTTAGCGATTTCCAACAAAGGAAAACCAAAAAGGCACACATCGTCACTATCATCAATAAAAAACCCTTAGGCTGTTATCCGGGAACACACCACAAACACTCTAAAGGAACATAGGAGTTTGTCGCTAGGTATTTGACAAAATAGGATCGTCAAATTCACTATAGAACCTAACACTAGACCATGTCTTCATCCATGGATCCCATGCGGATCAAACAAAATTCGATTCTATAACTACTCATTTTCAAATGACATCCACAATGTTCACAAATATTCATTTTTGATTTCAAAACAACCTAAATATCTTACAACAAGATGTTAAGATAACAAGTACTTTTGTTTTATTAATTGGTCACATTTTATTCATGAAATGGGTTGGATTGGTCCCAAATAATACAAACAAAACAATTCTATTAAGATCTAATAAGTACCTTATGTCGAAATTGAGAATCAAAAAGGGAAGTAAGAATCTCCTTTGACAAACATCATCTCGATAAAGGAACAAGCCAAAACAAAAAGAGACAAAGCCCCATTTTGATTTTCACTTTTAGGAGATATATAAATAGATGGATTTGCTTAGTTGGACAGCACCAACCAAGAAAAAAAAAAAATGAGAATTGCCCAAATCGCGAATTACAATTACTAATTCCAATGCAAAAGACCAAGTGCAATTAGTAAAACAACCCCACCATGAGAAAGATTGAACATCATGAGGAGACCTACATGTCTTAGTTCAACAAAGGAAAACCAAAACCGAACACACTAGTGCGAGCCCAAAAAGGCTCTTTCAAAAACCACAAACACTAAAGCCCGTATATAACTCCTTCCCATAAGATCGAGAGACCAAATGCACTAAGACCTAACACAACACCGCATAGACACATGACATGCAGACAAAACAAAATAATAACACCGAAAGGTGGGAAGACCACCTATGTTATCAACAAAACAACCTAAATATCTTACTAAACGGCAAAGATACCACCACTTTTATTTCATTAACACATAATTTAAGACACAAAGGTCCCAAATAACTCAGAGACCAGAGAGAGAGAGAGAGAGAGAGAGAGAGAGAGGCCGAGAGAGAATCTCCTGTCAAACATCAGAGAGAGAACAAGAGAGAGAGAGAGAAAGAGAGAGAGAGAGAGAGAGAGAGAGAGAGAGAGAGAGAGAGAGAGAGAGAGAGAGAGAGAGAGAGAGAGAGAGAGAGAGAACAACCCCAGAGAGAAAGAGGACATTGAGGAAACCTAATTACAACCATTTAAAAATTTAATAGCATCTCTCATAAAAATTTGAAAAAACTTAAAAAAGAATTTGTTGACAAATGTATTAAAGACTGATCAATATTGATCTCACCTTCCTATATATATATATATATATATATATATATTTATCTCCTTATATTGAGGATTTCTCATCATCTTCCCTGTGGTACTATAGTTAAGAGTACCTCACTGGAAGATTATTTACATCTCTCAAAAAATTTGAATTTAAAAGGAATTTTTTGACAAATTATTAGCGTTAAGTTTTCAAACTATTAATATGGTGACAATTTTGGTCCCCTATATTTTCAAACCATAACAATAACGATTACTTTTAAAATTTAAAAAAGGTAATAACAGATCGATAGGTGACATACATGAAAATTTACAAAAAAGTCATCTAAGGAGCAATATGTTATTCCATTATTTTCGATGTCCTTAACAATATTTTCTATGGATAATTAGTTTATTTATTTATTTATTTATTTGACAGTTCTAATCTCTTACCATAACAATAACGATTACTTTTAAAATTGAATAAATGTAATAACATATCGATCGCGTGATATACATGAAATTTTACAAAACGGTCATCTAAGCAATGGTTATTCCATTATCTTCAATGCCCATGAAAGTGTTTGAAATTGGAGCATTTTAAGTAGAACGAAATTGTTTCTTTTTCTACGTGATGGGCACGCGACAATTTGTCGCGTACCACAAAAATTGAGAAACCAAACGAATGATAGCACCCAAAAAACACTTTTACCTCAAAGGTTGGACCTTAGGCTCGAAGAGAAATTTTACAAGAAGGTTATGTAAGAAGCAACACATTATCCTCAATGCCATGAAAAAGCCTTTAAATTATGACGACGGTATTTAAAATTAATCTCTTTTTATTTTTCACATTTTTAAAAATAAAAAAAAAACATTTTTAAAATAATGTTTAGCATAATAAAAATAAAAATAATTTTTTAATGTAGTGTAAAATGAGAGATTATATTTTATATTTTATTTTCGTTTTTTCATCTCTTAAACAGAGAAAAAGAGAGAGACATTAATAATTTTTTTTATACTGAAAATAATTTCTTGATAAAATTACTAAATGTATTTTTAAAAATAATTTCTATATGAGATTGAAAACGTTTTTATTTTTATTTTCATACAAAAAATAAAATTATTTTAAAACGAATTCCAAACATTACTGAGCTTATTCTTAGAGAATGTATAAAATCTGAATTTTTACGTGTTGCTGTTAGTTAATATCCTTTTGACTTATAAAATTATTTGATTAAAAAAATATTAATTAAAAATAAAATATAAAAATTCAGACCCATACATTATTTATCTTATTTTTTCCGCCAAGTATTTTATGGACATTAAAAAATAAAAATAAAACCTTCAAAAATAAAAAATAAAAATAAAAAGGAGTGGCCCTCCCATATATTAGGATTCAAACTATCCAACCAACTATAGAGGAATTGATGGTGGGGTCCACACACAATTTGTTAATATTACCAGGTGATCAAGCGGGAACTTTGCAATCTTTTTCGGTTCCTCACTATAACCCACTAACAAAACTGCATTTCCTCCCTCTATCGTATTTCCCTATATAAACAATACCAAAACCTCATTAATCCAAATATTATCTTAACTTGCTCAGAGAAAATGGCTTTGAGGGCAACTGTAAGTACCTGAAAACTGAAATATTTGCTGAAAATATGTTCTCTAACAAATGCCAACACAGATCACTATTATAAACCGCTTAATCGATCTCTTTGATTTTTTTTTTCTTCTTCTTTTAATGATTTGATATTAAATAATGTGGGGAATATTTGGTGTAATGCAGAACTACTGGAGATCAATGCTTGCTCGGTTGGGATCAAACCGACCATTTGTAACCTCAACTGCTCCCAAACTGAAAACTTTTACGGCCACTTTTGATGCAGCCCATTCTGCACAATCTAACTTCAGGTCGGAAAAAAAAAAAAGGTTTTTTTTTTTTTTTTTTTTTTTTTTTTTAAAGCGCATTAAATGGAACAATATTATTATTTTTCATTTCCCATTTACATGTTTGGCTCCCATAATTGCCACGTTCAAACAAAGACAAGGAGCTAAGTTGCATTTTCCTTTGTATCACCACGCATCACTCAGGCTTTTGTGATAGCCTGTAAACGGGAAGACTTTTCTGGGTGGCAAAACAACAAGCATATATAGATCACCTCTTGTTCTGCTTTGTGTCAGATTTTGGGTCTAAGCATATATATAGGTCCTCTCTCCTTAGTTGAATTATTATGAGGTACAATCACGATGCATATCTCAGATGTCATTCATATATGTGTATATATACACTTGTGTGTGTATTATTTTTTAGAGCACTTTGATGGTTGCCAACTATAATGAGGTTCCTGTTTATTGAGTTTTAGCGTATGTGAGCCTCTATATTAACACTATAAGAGGATATGATAGCGCTTATGACTATTTTTCTGAACTCTTTTTTATTAGAAGTAAATATATAAATAGTGGGGTTCACCTGTAGGGTTCTCCTCCCGACTCTCAAGATCGAGAAAGAAAATTATGTGTTTTCTGCATTTTTTATTTTATAGAAATTGGTAAATATTATGTTAGTAGTGTGCGCTTTTGAACATCATATTAAAATTGTGCGCGAATTTAATAAGATCACGTGCTAGAAAGACAACCAAAAAAACGTGGCTACTATTAGGTTTCCTTTTTAAGGTCAATTCCTCTAGCTATTTACGTACATGCACCAATTGTTATTGTGACTTGTTTTGGGATTGCAGGGCACTAGCAACGAAGGGAGAGTTTGCTCCGATTTATATGGTGATGGGAATGGTGGTGGTGGCCGTGACGATCGCTACGCACACCGCGAAGCAGCAACTCTTGCATTCTCCCGCCGTCAACATAAACAAGAAGAAAAGAGAGACCATGCCTGAGGTGGATGACCCTGATGGTGTAATTAGCTCTGCGGATAAGTTTGTGAACAAATCTTTTCTTAGGAAGGTGGCTCACATCCAGGACCACAACCCTACCCTACACGACCCCGTCCGACCCAACCCTTTTACTCGGTATGTTATGTACTCAGAATGTTGAGATACGAAAATTGTAAATTAAGCATTTTCATATCATGTTGTACATATCACCTAATTTACAGATCATGGTAAAAAAATTCCCTTAACACGATTTTTAAGTGGAGATTTAACACAATTTAGGCCTCATTCACTTCACGGATTCGATTTTTTCAATTGGAGATTTTTTTAACACAGTTTTAATTTTCTGATAACTTTTTACTAGAAAACCTAAAACTGTTTGAATAGAGATAGTTTGAATAGAGGAATAGTTGAAACATTTTTGAAAATACTACGTGAAACACGACATTTTGATAAAGCGTATGAGATTTTTTATTATTATTATCCCATAAAATAATCAATATGATGAATTTTGGTGAGTTAAAAAAATAGTGATTCAAGTTATTTATAACTTTAAAAAAAAAACTAAATGAGTATTATATGATTTTAATTTTCTTTTTCAGGCCTCGAAATGCGGAGACACTTAAAACTGTTGGAGTGGACCCAAGTCGCCATATTTAATTGATGAATTTCATGTCACTAAACAATGTGATTCGTGTCTCTCAGATGTCCTCAAATGATAATATTATTATCATACTGTGCATAGTAATTCAAAAACATTAGACACAAAAAAAAAAATTGTAAATAAATCCCTTCAGCCCTCTCTCACTCTAATCCACAATATTCTAGAGTGAAATCAAAGCAGAGAGGCTCTGTTTTTTCCCCTGTTTCTTGGTTTCTCATATTAATTTGAATAAAAATAGAGACACTTGATTTTTTTTTTTTTGTTTTAATCTACTTGTCAATTTTTGAACCTCGTCCATTAGTAGTGAGATAGATAAAGAATTACAGCAAAGCAGATTATGACACTGTGAAACCTACAAATCCAAATGAAAAAAAAAAAAAAAAATTATTGAAATAAATTAGACTTCAAAGGGAAGATTTTAAGATTCATGTGATTGTTAGAATTAGTTTGTTTTGTGTGCTTAGTACCATGAATTCTGCGTAGATGGTGCCCTAGATAGCGCGGAAGGTGACAAAGCCGGGGCAGGTGCCAGGGATCCAATATTCCCGGCCGCGGATTCATTCTTCCATCCTGCAAATAAAAATTCGATTGGCATTTAGTAATTGTATCTGCAGTTAATAAATTGTACAGTTTAAAAATAAGATAACATATTCATTAAGTACTAAAATTGGATAATTGTAATTTTATTTGAGTAAACAAAAAGATGAATTTTGATTAATTTTACAAAATTAAAATTGAAAAAAACAAAATTTAAAAATAAAATTATTTTTTAAAATGATAAGACAATGATAAAACAATGATTATGAAAATGATGGGAATCATGATTTTATTAATATTAATTTAATTTAATTTATTTAAAAATTATTGTGATTTTGATATCATTACTATGTTGATAGTCAAATTCTATTATATTTTATGTACTCTTTCTCAAGTTATACATAAAATATACTTCATCAAAAAAAAAAAAAAAAAAAAACTCATTATATCTCTATGTGAATTAAATTACAAAAATGTTCATTAAGATTAAATGATTCAAAAATGACCACATAAAAACAAATAGATATAGCTCTATACTATCCCAAAATTTACGATATTTATTTTAGAGCTATGTCACAAAAATCTTCTTAGTTTCATTTTAATCCTCAGTTCATTCAAAAAGTTGATTAGAAATTTCAAAAGCATTATGTTTATAAATAAATATGTCAACACAAGTATGACAATCACAATAATGTTTGCACAAATTAAATTCTCAAAATATGATTAGTCATTATTCCAACAAAAATTAAATTTAAAATATAATTATAATTAAACTAACACAATACAAAAAAAAAAAAAAAAAAAAAAAAACAACTCAAATAACATTTTCATAACAACAATAATAAAGGAGATGGCGGATACAGTTTCTGATCTGCTTCGGATATCTTCTACCAGGACTCGGAACTCCTTCAAAATTACAAACTTTGAAATTTAAACTAAGAATTACTAAAACAAAGATTTTTCTTTTTTATTTTTATTTCTAAAGAGCTCTAAGGCTCGAGGGATTGATTTGAAGAGTTGAGAAAGCAGCCTATTTATAGGCCTTGGAATGCATATGAGTCTAATGCGTTGATGCTGTAGAGTCGTGGAGCAAGCGCAGAATGAACTGATTTTGCAAGTTTCCTTCTTTAGAATTTTTTATTTTTTCCTCTTTTTCTTCCTCCAAAATCACCCTGAGAATCCAATATTTTGGACTTAATCCAGTGCGGCAAGGACTATGTGGAACCGGCATCAGAAATCAACAAGCATTTCAAATTGATCCGGACTATTAGTCTAATAAGCATGACACGTGACGCAACTGGATTGGTAGAAGAAAGCAAGCTCACATAAATTAACTCACATGGGAACAAACACAAAAAAAAAAAAAAAAAAAAAAAAAATATCCAACATTTGGGGCTCAATGATGTTTTCTTGTTTGCCCACTCTTTTCCCCGAAGAGTTTAATGCAATTTTTTAATCATGGCTGTTAAATGCTTCCCAACAGATGTGATTTAAGCTAAAAATAAAATAAAAATAAAATAGAAATTATTATATTTATATTATATAAAAACCTAATATAATATAATATATATTATTTATTTATAATAATATTATATTGTTATATATATACACGCACACAAAAATACACAAAATATTATATAAATATTTATTTATACAAATCAAAAGAAAATAAAATCACACAAAATAGATAAAAAAAAAAAAACTAGTAAAACAAAAATAAAACGAACCAAAATAAATTAAAATATTGAGAATTAAGCTGATTTTTGCACAAAATTAGAAGTAAAATAACTCTATTTTGTAGAGTCGTGATAACACACTTATGTTGATCTTATAACGTGACTTATGCAATACAGATTTAGAAATTTCAGCCCACTAGTACTACAACAATGTTGTAATATTTCTCACAAGATATCCACAACTTATTTAAAGAAGAAAAATACACACATACAAAGCACAAAACACAGATGCTAGGTTAAAGGATTATTTGGCAGAATACCTAATATTAGTGATAAAATCAATTTCAAACAATGTGCTTATATGATTCAGAAATGGTCAATATTACTAATTTTTTTCTTTTTTTTTTGGCACCCTATTGCAGAATTTTAAAAAGGTAAGAAATTGCAACGATAATGAAATAACAAAATTGATAGACGTGACACTAACCACAAAGGAGTACATTGTCTGGGATTGGCTTCTCCTTAGCAGAGTTGGGATCAGGATCATAAACTCTCACATAAAGCTCTTCTCCAAAGTACCAATTCCTCAAGTGTTGTGATCTCAAATTCCACATCCCATGATTGTCTAAATATGCAGAAACTGCAATCCATCTTCCAGGGTACACTTGCACAGTGGATCGGACAACCGGGTCGAAAACATTGTATGTGGATCGAACTTTCGGGGTTTATTCACCATCGCCAAACTTTTGCACCAAACGCACATTAAAAAAAAAAAACAGAAAAAACTTAGAATGCAACTCCTTACAGGTAAAAAGATTAGGACAAAACAGTAAGTTCAATTCTTACAAAATCCGAAAAATTTTGACACGTGTGCATTATTTTTGACAATTTAAATACTTACCCAACAACATAAAAGCCAAAGCCATCAAGATGCCAAGAATCAATGATATCCAAAATCATTCTTGAACACAAGCTCTATCCACCCTTCGTGAGTCCCAGATGCAACAAACACGCCTTGCACCGCATTTGGGTACGTCGAGTTCGTCAGGTACTTGTCGAGTTCGCATGTCCGGGAGCCGTTGACAAAGTGATCGGCCAATTTCAGAGGAATTTCTGGGATCAGGTATGACACATTGTTGACTGTGAAACGAGGAACTCCACCAATCTGGGCTGTTGAGGCACAAAGAATGAAAGACTGATAGTGTCACACGTTTGTGACATTGAAAGTTCTTTGTGGATTAGGAACTGAATTAACAATAATTTCGAAGATGAGGCACACTGAATTAGTGAGATTCATTAACAATAAATTAGGAAACAAAAGGAAAAAAAAAGTTTTTACGACATATTATCAAACGTTATATAACTTGGTGAGGATAAAATATCTAGGATAAAATAGCAATTTCAATTTCATAGAATTCACAAAATATTCTTGCTTAAATTTTTTATGATATGTATCATTACTAGTTCCTTATGATAAAATATGGCGGAGTAACGGTCAGAATAATATGTTTTGAGAACATTTTGCTTTTAAAAAAAATTATTATAGAAGTAGAGTAATGTTATGAATCACTACTTAAGTTAATACTACTTTTAAAATACACATGTTAATACTACTTTTAAAATTTATACTTTTAAATGTGCCTTTTAAAAATATTTTTTTATATGCTACATCGATTTATGCCTAAAAGAATATATAAACATTCTTTCTTATAGTCTTTCAAAACATTATTTTATTCAAATATGACCGCTATAAATACTTGTCCTACTTAAATGTTTTCTTCTTAACGAACTTCTTGTAGACTATTTTTTTCAAATATATCTTTAAATAATTAATTGACAGATTAATTAATAAATTTTAAAAAATAACTAAATTATACATGTATCAAACAAGTCAATAAATTTAAATTCACACATGTTTATCACGTGTTTCCAAATAGAATATAATAATAAAGTTGAGTTTTCAATGAATATGCACAAACCATCTATGAGAAGTGGTTCATCTATGTCGTTGAAAACATTGAGATGAACGACATCATTGGTTGAGGTATTGAGAAGAGGCCCAGGGAACATCCCATTAATGGCAATAATCTGTTCACAATAAAAAACACATTGAAAAATAATCAAATTAAAGACTTCAAATTGTGTGCATTTAGGCAACTAACAAAACACATTTTATGTTGTTGCAATTTTCACCGGCTGCTCATGATCAAATACAAGTCTGGCAGTTGTGTCGATCGCAACCGTCCCGTCGGCTACAAAGGCTTATTATCAACAGAAATGAATTTTTTTGAACTTAATCAATGAATTTAATTGAAAACCAACATCAAGTTTAAATTTTAAAAAATTTTATTTACTTCCTGAACATAAACAATTACAAATTAATTTAGAAGGATGAGAAAAAAAAAATAAGATTTCTATTTGAAAGATTTCTAATGGATCCTAACAATAAAACAATTAGAAAACAAGTTACTGGGATAAAAGAAATCAGAAAAAAAAAATTTCGCAATGGTCATACAAATTAATCGACGATTTGGAACAAAAGGAGGGAGAAAACGAAGAAGCTTTGGGAACAAGGAATGCGAGAAAAATAGCCACCACAGAAAACCATCGGCGATCCACTAGATGACGCCATTAATTTCATAGTGTTGTGCCTAGGCTTATTTTGAGCTCTATATGGTTTATAGGACGAATTGAAAAGCTAGATCTTCCATTGTTAAAATAATACGTTTATAAAAAGCCTTTGAGTGAGGTAAGTAAGAAGGAAACAACGGTGAAAGCACATAAAAGAAACGAAATGAGATTGAACAAGTACAAAACAAGAAAATAAATTCAATATAGTTTTGAACAATTGTTTTAAAGAAAAAAGAAATAGTAACAAGGAATGAAAGCCTATCTGGGTATTTTATTTTAGCAGAATAATATCGCGAGCAAAGAAATGCATATGTTTGATCTCATTTGAAACAACTCTGATTTCGTTGTGTTGACTGTGAGAGGAAGGTGGTACAATTTTAAAATCAAATATATTGCCGATAAATATCCTAAATAATTCCTTGTTCAAAAAAAGTATTCTAACGAATCATTTTTTCAAGTGTCAGTATTTAAAATGGAAACACTAATTTTTTTTTTTTTTTTTTTTTTTTTTTTAAGAAATAATGAAAAACGGTAACAATAATTATTATTGAATTTAAACTCCTAAATTCTATCCAAAAAAATTAAATTTATAAAAAATAAATAAATGTATGGGCGATTAAAAAAAAAAATGCTTGGCGGGAAAGACAATCACACTATCATCCTTAAAAAAAAAAAAAAAAAAAAAAAAAAAAAACTATTAGTCTATTACTTTTTATATATATATATATATATATCATAAGTCCCTTTTGGTGTTAAATGAAAAGAAAAAACCACTATTAAATGAAAAGGAAAAACTAGGCATTATCAATAAGGTACGAGGTCCATCTTATTTAGATACATATGGCGTCCTTAAAAAGAAAACTAGGGCACCTCAAAAATATAAATAACCTTTTTTTAAAAAAAGAAAAAAGGAATATGCCCCTCATATTTTATCTCTTTTAGTTTTGCGTCCTCTTCTTAAAATTATATCCTCTTAAATTAATATATGAAGATAGAAGTGAGGGCATAAATTTTATAATGTTAAAGAGAAAAATAACACACAAATTATAACGCCATCTTATAGACGTCACAGGATTCGCTATTTTATAAGTTAACTTTTGTAAATCTATAGAAGCGGAAAATAAATTAAAACATATACAACAGGAATTCAGGTAAAAAAAAAAAAAAAAATTAAAAAAAATAACTCTAATCATTGAAAATATGTATCTTTTTTTTATTTTTTCACTGATTGATAAAGATAACTAACGTTTCATTAAATGGAAATAAATTCATTATACGAAGATAATGGATCACACATAGGTATCATTTCTCTCATTAAGGCAGTAAAAATGTTGCAAATTATGTCATTAATGAATGCGTGCGATCTTCAACAAATAATTCATCTGTTAAGAGAGGCTTCAACTCAAATCACCGCCCTGCAACTGGAGCAAGAGGCGGCGCACTAAACGGAGGCTGCGATTCATGAAAAATCCCTGCATAGACACCCACAAAAAACTTGTCAAAAACAAATAGTAAACCAATGGACTTTTATTTTTTGTAAATATGCACAACAAAAAACACACATTTAGTAGGCATTTCAGAACCATGGAAGTCTTGTGATAGTAACAGGTGAATTGCTTGGCCATGCTAGTACTAAGATTGGCTAGGACATATTCAAGAAGGGTTACTACAAGTGACACTAAAATTCTGTCACATATAATTATTGTTTCAGGTATAATCTAACGTTAATTTCACACTTTACTTCACTGTGAAGTGTTGAATTTCTGCGTTAAATATAAAAAAGAGAACAATAAGTGTCTTATTATAAATTATTCTTGTCAATATTGTATTTTTATCCAAAATAATAGAAAAATATTCCTATATTAATGCGTGTTTCCGAACATAAAAAATCATTAATAAAAATATCATGTATAATCTAATGGATTTTAATAAAAATACGAGGGTTTGAAACTGTGCAATTATATCAATAAGGCAATCTTTTTGTACCATACCAAAAAAATGTATGACCAAAAGCTACATGTTAAAGAAGTAAAAAGAAGGAAAAAAAAAAAAAAAAAAATTGGTCAATAAGTACTACTAGTACTAACCACAGAGGAGGAGATTCTCAGGTGGTGGGCGTTCTTTGGCAGGGTTAGGATCAGCATCAAAGACCCTGACATAGAGTTCTTGACCTAAATACCAATTCTTCAACACTTGTGATCTCAGATTCCACATTCCAGGGTTGTCAAGGAATGCGTAAACAGCGGTCCATCCTCCCGGGTACACTTGCACCGTCGACCGGACCACCGGATCATAAAGGTTGTAAGTGCTGCGCTGCTCTGGTGTCCAGTCTCCATTTCCAAACCTGGACGTATCGATTAATTGATTGATTAATTAAGAGAGAATTAAGTATTGGGTGCTGATCATTACTTAATTGAGATTGCCAAAATGTTGATCATCATTGGTAATCAACTAATCATAGGTAGGATCTCATGTCAACAATATGTTACCTATGAGAGTTATTATGTTACCACTTAAAGAATTTTTTATTGGTTAAAAATTAGTGGCCATATTAATTATGTGAGTCACATTGATAAAAATAACAACTATCTAGTGATGCGGTCATATTCATCTCAGTAGAGACACGTATTCTCGTGCCCCATTAAGATTTTGAAATTTCTTTTTACTGAATGCCATTTTTTAAGTTCAGTTAATTTGTCTTTCATTTTTTTTTTTTTTTTTTTTTTATGTACTTCTTTTTGTTTTTAACTTGTTTAGGAGATTCAAACTCTAGATCTCAATAAAATATCAATTTATTGTCAAGCTATATATGTATATTTTTGTTTTTATGAAAGAGAATTCTAAATATTGTACCTTTTCTTTTATTTCATATTGTGTCCTACTCGAAAAAAAATTTTCTGGCTCCTATCATTGGTAAAAAATGTGGATAGATAACTATAGCTGATAATTCGGGTAGTGACACAACGACACGACTTAAAACTCGCAAAAATTAGCGGGTTTGAGTTTACTATAAATGGGTTTAGTTTATAATCGGGTTGACATGATTAATAAATAGGTTGGGTTAGGATTGATCTTTTAACACGAAGTGATGAATTGACACAATTAATTATATATGTCAACATAAAAGTTTATATGATATATTAAATACAAATAATGTGAATTTTGCTATTTGTAGGTAAAATTCATTTATTTATCTTAAATGAAAATATAAATTGACCAATAAACATGTTAAACTGTCATGACAGTGTTAAATAAGTCATTATTATATTAGTTATTTATTCAATATATTAATTTAAACGGGTTAATTGGTTGACACGATTAACACGATTAATAAATAGGTCGTGTTTGGATTGACATTTTTAACACATTTAATAAATAAATCGTATTTTAGTTAATGTTTTCTGACACAATTAATAAATGGACTGACACAAACACGATCCATTAACACGAATGGCCACCCTTCACTAGTGAAAGGTAATACTTGATAATGAATAGTACTTACCCGACAACATAGAAGCCAAAACCATCGAAATGCCAAGAATCTATGAAAGCAAAATATTTGTTGTGGAAGACAATCTCATGCCAGCCTTTGTGGATCCCAGACACAACTGAAACTCCATAGGAAGCATTATCATTGACAGAATGAGTGGGAAATGCATCGAGTTGGTACACGCCTGAGCCGTTAACAAAATAATCAGCCAGCTTCAAGGGCGTGTCCGGAGTGTAATACGACACATTGTTGACGCCACGGCGAATGGAGCCATTGATTTCAGCCCCCGAGTCTTGGAGGATGAAGGTCTGCGACAGCGTCACGTTTGTCACGTTGAACGTTCCTTGTGGGTTAGGCCTTGCAGCGCCGGTTGTCAAGTTCCACCTAATTTATAAGACGGTGAGAAAAGAAGATTGTCGAGTGAAACAAATAACAACCGTAGGTCTGGTACAAATATCAAGATCAATATAACAAAACATTTATTTTAATGAACTGGTTCAATTTAGTAGTAGTGTAAATTTTAAAAATATTATTTTTAATAGTGTTGAAAGAAAAAATAAATGTTACAAAAAATAATTGAGTGTTTAGTAAAATTTTAAAAATTTTAGATTTAACCAGGAATATTTTGGGTATTATGATATAAAAATTTTATTAATTGTACTATGTTGAATCTCTCAAATTTGAAAAGTCAAAGTTATATTTAGACTGCTTCTAATTTTAATTATAAATTCTTCAAAATTTTTTTAAAAATCAATTTTTATGATTTTTACTAAATACCAATATCAACTTCTGATGGCTAGAAAAGTGATTTTAGATTCCAAAAAACGCTACCAAAACGCAAGAATATGGATGATCCTTTTTATGCACTTTTTCGACTGGCGTGCAGGTAACTACGGAGAAAATAAAGCTCCACAAATATTTCTACATTTATTTGTGTGTGAAAGAGGGACACAAACAAACATCAAACATAGGCAAGTTTATTCTGCAGTTAATAAGACAGAAAACAAAAGGGCAAGAGGATCAAAATGAAAGGCTTTCTTTTCCTCACCTCACTTGAAGATGAAGAGTTCTTTTCTTACCTTCTAGAGATTCTTAGCAAAATAAATGAGCTAAACAAAGACTAAAGAGTTGGAAAATAGGGTAAAGATAATCCTTCAATATACTAAATTCTAAGCATTCACGCCTTCATTATGTGGAGACGAGGCCTCGGAATTCTAGCAAATTCCAAAGATGGAATAAGTCAAATTTTTACAAATTCTAAGTCCTTCAGCTGAAAGGATTTGTATTAGTTTTAATTAAAAAGAAATGAATGAAAACACATAAATTTAAAAACTAGGGAAAATTTAGAGGAATGCCCAATAAGATTTGTCTCCTTATCCACCTTTTTATATTATATTAGTAACTTAAAAGAGGTGTCAATGATTATTAGGTCAAACGACATGAGATAAGATGGTGTGAAGTTTAAATTCGGAAGAAAGAGTGTTTAATTTTGATCCGTATTGCATCACAAAAACACAAAATCAAGAGAGAAAATTCTAAAAGGTAGGCATGAAGTCGAAAAAGTGACTTAAAAGATCAAATTCCCTAATTTTCTCCCAAAACTAAAAGCTACTTTGTCAATGTCACATATGCATAAAAGCTTCGAAGTGTTTGTACCTAATAGACTTGGCTTGATTAACTGAGAACTCAATGTCAAATGGATCAGGTCCATCAGGCAGAGGCCCACTAACTGGTGTGGTTGAATTTGAGTAATGCAGAACTCCCACACCCACCAAGTCCCTGTAATCAGTGTCGTTGAGGTCTACCAATTTGGGAGTTGCCACTATGTAGTAATCAGCTTGATTTTGATTGGCTGTGACAAGAACAGAGTAGGATTGTCCAACGTGTACATCAAGGGAGTCCAACACGATCTGATTGGTGTATGATCCTTCTGTTTCAACCAACACCATTTGATGGTTCTGAATCCTGAAATTCAAGCTGAATTCAGTGCCCACGTTTGATATCCTGAACCTGTAAGTCTTCCCTGTTTCACAAACAATTATCAATAACAAATAAAATTGATTTATTTATTTATTTATTGCTAGTTAAATAAAATTGACATTTACTTGATTTGAAAACACACGTTTTGAAAAATTATGTGCATTTTCCTTAGTAGACTGTTTTCACCTGCTTTTTAGAGACACTATTTAGTCTTGAAATGCTAAACCATTCTTGAGTCCTTAAAAAAAAAAAAAAAAGGAGAGATATGTAACATTATGTAGATTATTAACAAGATTGCCCAATTTTGTGGAAATTGCAACATCATTCATGAGTCCAGAACCATTAATTTTGAAACAAACCAAATATGAATGTGAAAAAAAAAAAAAAAAAAAAAAAGTTGTGGGGCTTCACATGGACCAGCTCTGCAAAAATATACAAATGGGCTCCACAAAGATGGTTTTCAAGATTAAGAGTGCGTTTGGTTCAAGGATTCGTATCATGGTTCGTTACTCGTTATAGTATTTTTTCTCACAAAAAACACACGTAAATTGAGAATAGTTCTGAATCATAATTCTGAATCCATGAACCAAACGTCCTCTAAAATTAGATAGCTACTATTTATCTCTTTACGGAACTAGTTGCGTGGAATTACTCATAATAATTATAGTCGTTTTTGAAAAGAACAATATAATCTGGCTCAATTTGTGCCCCCATACTATCTAATCTAGTGCCTTGGCCTAGCCAAATCTCTTTGATATATTGCTTTACTTTTATTTTTACAAGGGCATACCTTGTGTAACAGTGAAACTTTCATAAGCCCTTGCCATTTGGTTCCCATAAGCGCCTTTGCCATTCATCAATATAGCATCGGGAAGAACGCGGTAACCCGTTGGCACCTGTTGCACCGCCACCCGGTCCCACTGTTCCAATTCTAATAAGTTAGCCTAAAATGAAGTTTAAAGCAAAATGGTAAAAGTTCATCAATGCTGAAAAGTTTTTAGTTTTTATTTTTTTATAAGTAAAAGACCTTGTAGCTGTCGTAGTTCCAATCCCCGATAAGGAGATCGAATTCAGCTTCGGGTTTAGGGAAAGGGACGGCGATGACATCGCGGTTGTTGACACGAATTGGCCCGAACCCTCCCGCGGCTTTTTGGAAGTTGATTGAAGGGAAGTAGAAGAAAGTGCCTATCTGATCCTTGGTCTGGAACACGTATGTCCAGTTCGTGCCCGGCTTGATTGGGCAGTTTGTGCCTGAGACTCCATCTTGCCATGAATTTAGCCTTTGTTGGATCCCATTCCTGCAAAATCATCTACAATTCACTCTTAAGTCTTACATGAGAGAAAATTGTCAAGTATTATATGCAAAGTTGCGCTAGTTTACTATAAGGAGAAAGTGAAAAATAGGTCAAGAATTAAAATTAATAGGTCAATAGTTTATATAAGTTAATAAATATGCTAAATTATTATTTTCGTTCATAACTTGTCTGGTTATGAACCATAACTTGACAAGTTATTGTCCATAATTATTCATAATTTGTCTGGCTATGAACCATAACTTAACAAGTTTGTCCATAACTCATCTGGTTATGAACCATAACTTGACAAGTTACGACCTATTAATTTCTATAACTAAAAATTGACCTATATACTTTCTTAAACTTTTTATATTGACATATTTTCTATTATTTCCCTTTACTATATAGTAGTTCGTAAGTCTCAAAATTAACATTTATACATGTACCAGATCAAAACATGTCCACATGTGATTACTTGGACCATTGAGGGCCTAAATAGGTACATTTATTGCTAAATTGCAAATGAAGATCTAATGGTTTATTCACAATTTAATGGTTCTACCGCCCAAAATAGATACTAGTTCTTTGTTAATACCGAAAACATGTTATACGTTAGTAGAGTGCTAAGGAACACCTTTCCTATGTCAGACCATGAATTCTCTAAAAAGAAACAAATGTTTTGCAGCAGCACCAATGGCGTCCAATATCTCAACTAACAGAAGGTGTCCTATCTTTGAGGCTCTTCCTGTGTGACTTTATTTTCTATTAGTGCGCGTTGTTGACGGCGACTCCTACAGCCGTGCGCGCTAATACTGTTCCTTCACATAATATTGTTGGACCCGTGTGGGATCCACACGCGCATGCAAAGCTCTAGTAGTAGTTGGTGATTTCACCCAGGATACAAAGTTTTGATTTTAGCAACACTCGCTATTTTATACTGATAAATTATCAAACCTATATAGCGGATCTAACATTTCACTTCAATTTAATAGAGGCGTATACTAATTTTTTTTAACAAATTATCTTAGTAGAAGTATATAAGAAAATGTATTTATTTTAATATGGTATATATTATTTCAGTAGGGGTTTTAAGTATAAAATTTTAAAATTTTTAAAGGTAATATTTTTTTAAAAAAAAATTTAAATGGAGGTGGTTGACTCCGCTCATCTTCAAGTGGCTCCGCCGCTGTGTATATATATAGAGACAAACCACACCTTTATATATATATATATATATATATATATATATATATCACTTCTAAAGATGAATAGAAGGATTTGACCCCAATCAATGATTGTAGGAAATGATGTTTTTATTTGTTGGGAGACCAAAGTTTTTAGTCATTCTTACGCACCAAGTGAAGAGGAGTGGCTCATCCATATTGTTGAAGACGTTGACGTGGATGAAATCATTGGTGGTGGCATTGATAAGTGGCCCCGGGAACATTCCATTGATGGTAATAACCTGTTTTTTGAAAAAAAAAATAATAATAATAAATGTCGCACCATAACATAGAGAGAAAGATTAATAAAACATGATCATATATATGAAATGAGAGGGTCATACAGGTTGATCTACTGAGACAGGTCTAGTAGTATTATCAAGGGCAACATTCCATTCTAGAAATATGTCAATAGCACTAGCTCTTGCAACAAGCGAAGCTAACAATGCTGCAAATATTGCAATTAAGTGGCACTCAGTAGATGCCATTTGGAGGGCTTAAGGAAGTTTATCACTCTCTTTCTCACAAAGAAAATCTCATAAACACGAAGCAAGCTCATTTATATATGCATATATATAAAATAAGAGTGGCCAACTTGTTGGGTGAAACTTCCTAAGAATGTGAGGAAATATTTAAAATTTAGTGCTAACTAAAAACTAGATTTACCAAGTCATACAAAGGGCAATTCCTGCAATGCTAAGGAAGCATTGCCGGCAAATGATGATGATAATTCAATAAATAAGAATATACTTGTGGCCTCATTGTTATAATCCACCAACTGAATTAATGAGGCCTCATATTTGACTCTTGCAAGCTGTTTTTTTGTCTTTTTGGGACATATCATAAATTGTGAAGAAAAATTTTATGATATGCTTTGTAACAAATGGTTGGTTTCACAATAGTAAGACAAATGTAGACAAGGGAGGACTGCAATGAATCTGAGCGTAAAATAGGGTTTATTTTCATTTTTCGAGGCAATAGGGCAAACCTCGTACCTCTCAGCATCTTTTTAACCATAAGAAGGAGAATTCTGTAGTAAAGCTGGAAAAGAAGGAACTCCTACGGCAAGGTTGTTATTTTATCCTGCCGGTAGAAATTGGTGTTAAGTAATTATCTCAAATTAATTTTGAAAAAGTTAATATTTTATCTTTTTGAGTGAGTTACTGTTTTTAGTTTTGGTGTAAGAGTTATTATATGGTTTATTAAGAATCTATAAATAAATATTTTATGTAAAACTTTACGTATACTTGGAAAAAAAAAAGTCCTTTTTGAGAGAGAAAAAAGTGAGAAGAGAGATAAATGAGTGTAAAAAATTTTTAGTTGAGAGAGTGAGAAAGTTGTATGAATATATAATTTAAAAATTGTTAGTAAATTTTTCTTTCTCTTCTGTAAACGTTTTGTTGCGTGGGTGTGTAAGAGTGTTTTTCCCAATAATTAGTGTTTTAATTATTAATAAATTTTTAAACATTCGTGAATTCTCCAAATAATATTCATAAAAGATGTGTCATATATTGCAGAAGAAATTGCAGTTTTAAACACATGTAAGAACGTTGACGCTAACTAAATAATAAGAAATATTATAGGTGATTTTAATCAAATATAAATGAACCACATAATAAATACGCTAAATGAATCAGGCTAAGACCCAAAGTCAGAACACTATACAGTTGTGAAGCTCTACTTTGAAAGAAATACAAGTATTGCTGACTGTACATCTGTAACAAAATACAAAAAATTGTGGATGCAAAAACATTGTTGTGTTGGTTTTATTCACCCCCGTGAATTCTGTGTACTCTCCCAAATGTCCATATTAACGAATATAACAAACCAGACTCTTTGAACACCTACAGAGATAAAATTTGATTAAAGAAACAGATATGTACAAGCTTAACAAATGTATTGACCCAAAACGTACCAAAACTGTAATGGATATAATGACAACTGCTCCAAAAAGCTTTTGAAGAACATGGCCATCTAGACTAATTCACTGCGAAGAATAAAACACCCAATTGCCACTTTTTACCATTTTTTGAGGTCTTTCACTTTCGCTTTTTAGTGAAGGCAGCAACCGCCGCCACGAGGTGATTGGTATTCTTGTTTCTGCTTCATTGCTTGTCTCTTCACTACTGAAAATCCATTTTCCAGCAAACTTGGTACTTCCAGTATCTGTGAACGAACTCTGTTAGTTTACCAATACATCCCAAAAGCTTCAGCTATTAGGAGGTGAGCCAACAATAGTCTTATAATTTAACACTCCCCTCACGTGTGAGCTAGACAATAGGCAATCGTTTAAGTAAATTAATTAGAAAGCCTAACACGTGAATATTTAAGCTCGAGATATATTAAAAACCCAACACATAATGACAATTTTAAATGGGGATAAAGAGTACAATTACGAGGAATTAAACTCAGGACCTCCCACTCTGATACTATGTTAGCTTACCAATCCATCCCAAAAGCTTAAGCTGTTAGGAAGTGGGCTAACAATAATTTTATACTTTAACAAACTCAAACTTAGTAAAATGGAAGTGAAGAATTCGCGGCGGTCAGTACAGTCTATGAAAATCAGACTGGATGAGAGAGTGAAAGAGTTGAATCAATGATGTATTAAAAGTGGAACTGGCTTAATAGCTTGAATGGTGCTATCTTTCTTCTTCTATATGTGTTGATACTTGGATGCTATAAAACCCTGCTTATAAGGAAAATTTTATTTCCTATCAATTGCTAAAATTGTGCTTCACAATCATGGTCTTGTTTGTTTGGCAGGAGGGAAAAGTGAAAGGAGGGAGATGGGTGAGGGGATTAGTGGAAGGATTTTGGATCCATCGTTGTTTGGTAGGAGAGACAGGAGAGACAAGAGGATGGAATGGATTAGGGGAGGAATTTCAAATTCTTCAAACAATACCAATTCCAAATATGGATTAATTATTAGATGAGGGAATCTGTACTAAACACAGTAAAAGAAAGTTCGTCCATTACTCTATTTTCCTCGCCAAGTTACATGTCTTTCTTTCCTTCCTACCAAATATATCTGATTCTCCACCAAGTAAGTAATGTTGACTCATAATCTGCTCATATTAATGAAATGGTGGCTTCGATCAAAATGCATGAATGATGAAATGTACTGATAAGATCAAATGAACCAAGACGTCAAGAAGTTCCTAAATAATGTCTTCCGATAAACCATAAACAGATAAATCTGGAAGTTTTTAACAAGGTCTTAAAGAATTTTTAGGAAGCCAAATCGTACAACTTTCATGACCATACTGATATTGATTTGAATATTTAAGTCTTAATGTTTGAGCATCACTTCTCAATGAATTCCTAGGTTGGGGTGGCAATTTCTAACAATTTTGTTTTTGACATTATCAAGGTGAAGATAGGTTGAACAAACAACTGTACATTTTGCAGACACAGAGCACAATTCAGTAAGAAAAAGATAAATGCTCTAACAGGAAACGCGTACCTTTAGCACGAGATCTTTAAAGCATTGTTGAACATTCTCCCTTGTTTTAGCACTACATTCAAGAAACAAACACTTGTGCTCTTGTGCAAGAGCAATCCCCTCGTCTCTAGTTACTGCCCTTTCCTTATCCTGGAAAGAAAAATAAAAAATAAAAAATGCACGCCGCCTTTTATAAAAGCACATAAAAATCTCACAGGGTAATATAAAGATTAAAGAAAAACTAAGCATACAACTACTTTGCAGTGCACCTGAACTAATAATACTTCCATTATTGCCAAAAATATATGCGTATATAAATATATACATATATATAATGAAAATAAGATATTAGATGTACTAATGAGCTTCAATGTCAGTTTTTTGCATATCTTATTTATGTCTCAACAGAAGAAAAAACAAGAAAACCAACAGTTTACCTTGTCAACTTTGTTTCCAACTAGGATTTTGATACACTCTGGGTTACTTGAGTAGAGCTCCACCTCTTTTGCCCATATATTCAATAAGTTTGTGAAGGTTTCTCGCCGTGTAACGTCATAAACTACAACCGAGAAACACATACCAGAATTTATCTACCCCTACTTCATTTACTTTGATAAAAAAAGCATCATAAGGCGTGATCAGATATAGAATAAGTTCTAAGCGGACAAAAAGGAGGACCAACATTAGAATTTAGGTATAGGACACCATGAACAAAGGTAGAGAAAAAGAATGACATAATACATTTCTTCGGAAAAGGGTTTCTCAATGCAGGGGAACGTGATAAAACTTAACTTACAAGAAGAAACGAAGATACGCTAGACGATGAAAATTGACCTCACAAAGTTGGCATTTGTCTAAACCAACAGTACATGATTTGACATTACTAGGGTTCAATAGTTTACGAGGTCTCTTAAGCTTATGTTGGCCGTAGATGGTTCAATATTTTACAACACGAAACTGTCTAACAAGAAACGAAAATCGTCAAAGTGCTAAACTTCCTTGCGGACATTTAGATCATCACTTTTCCAAATGAACAATAAACTGATAACCAATTCAAGAATAAAAGACCACAAGTATACCAAAGAATGAAATAATACATACCAAGAATGATTCCATGTGCACCTCTGTAATAAGAGCTTATTACTGTGCCGAACCTTTCCTGTCCCGCTGCAAAAATAACATAAATGTTAAACTTAGAAAAGAAAAAACAACATTAAAAGTTAAAAGTCCAACAAGATGGGGGATAAGTAACAGTAGTTACAATTGAAAGTGCTAGGATTAGCATATGATGCCAGAATTATAGATTATCCGAACACATAGATATAACAAAGTTTGTTAGGTTATAGCTTCTCGGTTCTGAAGTGTAGTAGCAATCAGATTGGATGAGTGCATAAGCAAACATGGAATGGAAAAACATGCAGGGGCAATCCTCGAACATCCACAAGTAGACATTTTCAAAGCAGATTTCGATATCAATTACTCACCGGTGTCCCATATTGTAAGCTTCAATCTTTTCCCGCCTACCGATAACAGCTTCATCTTAAAATCAACACCTGAGTATTGCCATGGAATTTCAGCACTAAGGAAATCAATTCCGAGTGGAAAAGAAAAAAATCTACAACTTCAGATATGGTTCCTCCTTACTTAATATTCAAGTATAAAACAGACAAAAATGTATTCTTGGTGGGGAAAAGCAAAACTGAAAAAATTTTGGCCCAAAAAGATAGGTTCATAGCTGAGAAATTGCCCCAGTTTTCTTGGTAAGAGAGTCAAGAAATTGAAGGTCAATTCAGGTTGCTGCTAATATAAAACAAATCAAATCAAAGTCAAGTGTAGGAACTACAGTGTAGTTTCAAAATAGTTCAGACACTAAGTAGGAAAGTAGATTTCCAGTTAAAAGCTTAGCATGGTCCAACAATATATTGCAATTTATCACTAAACCAAATCACCTTACTAGAATCCTGCACTTCTATGGCTTAATGAAGCAATATTCACTCAAAAAGACTTTACATAAGCTTCTGACACACGAATTTAGTCAAACTTACAATGATGTAAATTAAAAAAAAAAAAAAAAAAAACGGAACTTCTTTCTGAGGCCTCTCTTACACCTGAATCCTAAGATGCTGCATATATCTCCAGAATCCCATAAAAGTACACCCCTTTGGTAATCCTTTTTTTTTTTTCTTTTTCTTTTTCTTTAATGACAACAATTGTAATTACAGCATTAAATTACTAATACTAATGCCAAAATTCAAAATTCTCTCTTCCTCATACCTGTGTTTCCTGGTTCAATCCCAGTTACAAAACTCAAAATTGTTTACCCAATTTTCAACAAACTGAACCGAAGAAGAAGAAACAGAACAGAACAGAACTGAGAACAAATTATATATCAAACACTAATCAAGCATCCATGCATATACTTCTTTCATCCCAAATATATATATATATATATATATATAAATAAGAAACATGCAACATGGTTTCCTCATGCTTAAGGAAACAAACATCATATATAATATTTACAGGAGTAATACACACACACACACACATATATGTATATGAAATGGAAAATAAGAAGGAAAAGAAAGGGTACCAATTGTTGGAGAAAGGTCATGATGAAGAGAATTGGAGATGAAACTAAGAAGAATACTGCTCTTGCCAACACCAGAATCACCAATCAAAAGTATCTTAAAAGAGTAATCATAGTTATTGTTATTCCCAACCAATTTTGTTGACGAACCCATATATAATTTCAGCTGTAATTTTCTTCTCTCTCTTATTCAGTCTTTAATTTTCTTTTGTTCATGTAATATAACATGCAAAGGTGGTGGGTTCTCTTCTGTTCTAGTTTTCTCTCACATAAAAACTTCTTAAAAAAAAAAAAAAAAGAAAAAAAAAATTCTTAACAAGAAGAACAAAGAGAATAAGAAGGAAAAAAACACACACTAAAAAGAGAAATTTCCTGAGAGAGGTACAATACTAGAATTACAATAAACAGTGGCGGTGGGGCTTGGCAGGTAGGATATCGGTTGTGGGTACGTAAGAAAGAGACAGAGTTGAATTGATTTTACTTTTAGTAATTAATAAAAGAGAAAATTGGAAAATCATTTATTTGAAATCATTAATAATAAATAAATAAAATAGTATATATTGCCAAATATTTGGACAAATGTCTAGTGTTCTGTCCTGTAATATAATATGTAGAGCTCGTTTTTTCTTATTTAAATTATGATTAATAATTTATTATAATATTTTTTTAAAATGTATATATAAATTAAAAATAATTTTAATTTTATATCTGATTGTCGTTGTTGTTAGGCCCACGCGCTTTAGCAGGCGTTTGTGCGCCGGTGCTTGGCATTTATTAATTTAATTGCTTGTGTCATCTTTTGAATCAAAATCCTTAAATGCCTCGTCTCTACAAGATAAAACAAAGCTAAATACAACAAAATAATTAAATTAAAAAATAATAATTTTTCTAGTTTTATGAGAGAGTACTCTAATAAAAACGTCAACATTCAAAGGACATAACAAAAATAAAAATAAAGTTTAGATTTTACTATACATTAAGGTCTCGTTCACTTTGCAGATTCGAATTTTCAATTCGAGTTGAGATGTGATATTTTATAAGAGCTTTTTACTGTAACAGAAAAAGTTAGATGCGACATTTTCTGAGAGTTTTTTACTGTAAAAACTTAAAACTGAAAACTCAAATCGGTGAAATGATCGGGGCCTAAATTTACCCACACAAATAAGTAATCTTTATAAGTTTAGAAACAACTTATAAAGGAAAATGGTCTTTCCTGAATTAACCCAACAACTATTTTTTCCAAACAAATTCATAATAATATTAATATTGGCCAAAAGGGAAAAAGGAAACCAGGTTTAAGGAAATACATTGTAATCCAGGAAGACAATATTGTCTGTTTCTCTTTTGATTGCTTTACTCCTATGAAATGGAACTTATAACAGCAAATCTGGAACTTTTTACAGAAAATATGGACCCAAAAATGTTTCACTGTTTTCAAATTTCTAAAGCTACTTTAGGTTTTTACTTGTTTAGAGCATTCTACTATTCACCTCAAAAGGAAAAAAAAAAGGAGAGGAAACAACCTTAGAGACAGCAATTAAGAGCAACTAATATATCATTCAAACATTCTTCATAAGTACCATGGCTAGCCATTAGCATACCACCAAGGTGGCTAGTGGGATTTAGTACTTTTCTTAATTATGATGTTCTCAAAATTAACTATTAGAGAGATCTCTTCCAAACACGCTAATCCCAAAGACAAATCATTTTGTCATTTATGATGAGCGTACCTAAACGAATGAAACGTAGAGAAATCCTTTGATGGCGATATTGATGAACTTGGAAATGAGATGAAAGAAATCCTTAATATTAAAAGGATCTGCATTTCCCTCCCTCTTTGATGGCACTGGTTTGATTGTTTTCGCTGGCTCTTTCCGTGTTGTTAAGAGTTCAAATCTGGTTTATGACAGATGGTTCTGTCACAATGTTTTGGTTCCAATAGAGTTGGGTCCATATGGAGTTGATAGTGACCTCAATGCTATGGAGGATTGCACAATTTATTCTTTTTCGACTTTATACTTTTATAGGACTCAACGTCTTCATTAGTCACACTTCTAGTTAAGTAGAGCTTTTGATATTATGTGTAACGATTCACATTTTTATTTAGTATGATATTATTTTTTTTTCGATCTCAATCAGTACGGTTTTACTTTTGAGTTTCACCTCAAAATGCTTTATATTATTAAGAGGTGGTGTCATTCCTTATAAATTAAGATATCTTCATTCTCAACTGATGTGGGATTACACGACTTATCATTTTCTTTGTCTTGTGTGAGTTTTGGCTCAATCATATAAAGAAAACTTCTAGCTTTTTAGTTTTTACTATAAGGATGCAGTTCTTTTGATTTTTCTTTTCCCGATTAGTTCTCGAGTGGTATTCTTTTTCCTTTTGGTTTTCTGCTAACTTTTCTTGTATTTTTTTCTTTTTAATTAATAAATTCGAGTTAGGAATTTTGTAAATAAGAACTTGGTTAATGAGTGTCAACCTATTTAGGTCCCGCTCACTTCACCGATTTGAGTTTAAAATTTGAGTTTTGTTACAGTAAAAAGTTCTCAGAAACACTCACATCTAACTTTTTACTACAGTAAAAAGCTCTCATATAAAATCACATCTCAACTCAAATTACAACTCGAATCAGCGAAGTGAACGGATTAGAATGTGTTAATCATCTTTGATACCAGTTATTCTTTCTCTCAGCTTATTAAAATTTAAAAAAAAAAAAAAAAAAAAAAAAAAAAATTCAGAGTTTTTATCTTCTGTACCACGTTCTCTTTCTTATTAGTGTTTAAATATAATTCCCACTTTCAAAAAAGAAAGTGAAATGATTGATGAGAATTAAGTATACTCTATTAACAAGTGATAATTACGTGATTCTATTTTAAATGTCCATGCTAAAGTATCACGCAATTGCCAGTTATTTTTTATTAATTTTAATTAATTATTGACAGAAAAATTTTAATGGACTCAAAGATAAGTGCCTTGTTTGGTAAGAAAGAAGATAACAAAAAAAAAAAAAAAAAGAGTGAATAAAAATCGTTGTAGGGTTCACTAATTTTGATCTCTCAAACATTAATGACTTAATAACTTTTTTATCCCTATTTTAAAGCTAAATTAATATTAAATAATTAGTAAAATAGTCATTTAACTTATTATATATATTTTTTTTCATCAAGTCATATTAAACAACATAAATGAAAACTAACTTTTTTTTTCATTCACATTTTTTTATGTGTTTTTTTTCTCTCTTTTCTTTCTTTTTTATCAAACAGAGTGTATTTAGAAAAAAATTTAAGAGTCCGTTCAATTTGCTAATTTAAATTTTTAATTCGAATTAAAATGTAATTTTATGTGAGAATATTTTACTGTAAAAAAATAATTATGATTATTTCTGAAAATTTTTTTATTATAATAAAATTTAAATTTTAAATTTAAATCGGTGAATTGAATCAGTTTTGAATATTTAAGATGGAAACAAAATTCATTTTTAAGAGAGGGAATAAAAAATGAAACTAACCATTTTTGTATTTTCAATTAAATGAAAAATAGTGAAATGAAAGTGTTAAGTACGCGCTTGCAAGGGCAATGAGCCTACAATGAAATATGAAGAGTATAGAGCTGCCGTGGGCAAGCAAGTATTCTTTTTGATTCTAAAATCCCAAACATGCCACTGCTGAACAAGTGTACACCATGCACTTGCACGCAACTGCGCCTTGCCACCTACCTCTTCTCCTTTTGACATCCCTTTCCCCATGAAATCCGTACAACTTATCATGTTTTTTCTTCTCTCTCTGGATCAATTTATCTCTCTCTTTAGCGATATATATATATATATATATTTTAAAGTATGTTTAATTTATTAATTTAAATTTTTAATTTGAGTTGATATATAATTTTATATGAAAATTTTTTATTATAGTTAAAAAGTTAAATGTGATTATTTTTTAGAGTTTTTTATTATAATAAAATTTAAATTTTAAACTCGAATTAGTAAAATAAACGGGATCAAAAATATATATATCTGTTTATCCATTTTGTGTTTTTTCTTTCTTTTTAGAATTTTTCTAACAGAATTTCCTTATTAATAAATTGGGAAACATGGAGAATAAAACGATTAAAAAAAAAAAAAAATTTCAGTAGTATAAATCTTCTATCTATCAAGTTGATCAATAGATTGTGAAACATGGAGAATAAATAGTTTTTTATATTAAAAATAAAGATTAAAAATAAAATTTTTCAGTAGTATAAATATTCTATCTATCAATTTGTAGTGTAAATTTTTGTTTCTATTTTTTTTTTTTTTTTTTGTTTTAAAGTAAAAGTTGTAGTGTAAATTAGGTATGGAATTAAAAAGTCTAGCTATATATTCGTATCATTTTATTTTTTTTTTACACATGGTTTTAAAAAACATCTATTTTCATACAACAAAAATACGAGTTTGTTTTCCGTTTATACAACAAGAGAATTAGAAAGTAAATTAGAAAGAGAGCATTTCTTTTTTTTTTTTTTTTTAGAAAAGGAAAAATAGACATTTCTAATAAGGGAATAATTACACTCCATTGATAAAATTTCATACGTTACATTTAAATTTAAAAGAATTTACAAAATATTATAAAAATAACAAAAATAGTAAACAATAATATCACATATTGGTATTACATAGTTATATAATAATGATTTTAATGATGTTAAATTGTTATTTATATAATATTTCAAAAAATTTGTTACATTCCAACTTTTTATTTAAGCGATAATCCCTCTTTTTCTTTAGAGAACATTATAAAATTTATTTTTAAAAGTATATAAATTTAAAATTTTTTTATTAGTATATTTATTTAACTAAAAAAAGTTATCAATAAAGAATAAAATAATAACAATCATCACCTACATACTTTAAGGTTATTTGCCTCTTTTTGTTTTCCTTTTGTTTTCCTTTTGTTTTCTTTTTCCTTTCTCTAACTCGCCCGTCGCAACAAGTTATATAAGGGCTCACTGTTCCAAAAGCCCACAACTTTTAGCAAAAAGCCCAAAATTTTAAAACACTATAGTCTCACACGTGGAAAATTGGGCCCTGCCATTGTCGCTATGACGTTATCTGACAAAAGTTCGCCCAATGTTCAGATGCGCACATCGTTTTATCTTTCCCAGTTGCTTTTTATTTCGTCCGGCTACAGTTAAATACTTTTATAATAAGTGGCATTATTTAATTTTTTTACTACATTCAGGATCCGTTTGGTTCAGAAATTTGAATTATGTGATTTAAACTATTTTTAATTTACGTGTATTTTTTTAAGAGAAACCACTATAATGAATCACAAATTATGATTCGAATCGGGGGACGAATCCCCCAACCAAACAGACCCTTAAAATTTTTTATATAAAATTATATTTTAATTTAAATTAACGAATTAAATGAATTTTTAATCTCATTTATTTTTAAATTTTTATGATTAAAAACTCTTAAAAAATATCACATTAATTTTTTTTACTATAATTAAAAGTTTTTAAAAATATCACATCTCAACTTAAATTAAAAATTTAAATTTATATCAAGACTTTTAGACCTGTTTAATTTATTAATTTAAATTTTTAATTCAAATTAAAATAATACTTTATATAAATTTTTTTATTATAATAAAAAATTTAAATATAACTATTTTTTAAAAAGATTATTATAATAAAATTTCAATTTTAAATTTAAATTAATAAAATAAACAAACAGTTATAATCTCTAATTTCCGGTTAACATAAAATTTAATAAATAATAAAATATAATATTCAATAATTGAGATGATCACGTGTCACATTGAAGGCTGCCATACTGGCATAATAATTGACACGTAGAAAGGCTGCTTAGGTGGGGCCGTTGAACGTAGATCTTCACCTCGTGGAGCAGTGGCGCTGACCATCACTCTGACTTCTGACCGCATTACAGTGACTTACAGTTTGTTTGTTACTAAATACCCAAAACACCCCTCATATTTTGTTAAACTACGGGTCTATTTTTTTATCTAAAAAATACAAAAAAGATAATTCGAGTTCTAATTTTATTTAAATTTATATTCTTTTAACTTTTAATTTTATTTAACTTTATTTAACTTTATTCAAGTTACAACTTTAACTTAAATTATAACTCAAATTTAACTCAAAAACTACACTTAAGTTACACTCTAAAAGAACAAACCCTACATCTTTCACTTATTTTATTCTATCAACCCGTTTAGTTTACTGATTCAAATTTTATATTTAAAATTATATGTGATTTTATGTAAAAAAAATTTTACTGTAACAAAAAATTTAAATGTAATTATTTCTGATAGTTTTTACTATAATAAAACTTAAATTCTAAACTCAAATCTGTAAAAATATACGGGACCTATAAATACTCAAAATATTTAATGTGTTTATAAAAACAAACCCAAAACATAATTATCCTTTCAAATTAATATTTAATATTATTTTAAATATGATCAAACGATAAAGTCAAATTAAAAAAAATTAAAAATAATATAATTATTTCAATCAAATAAATATTTCAATTATTTTGGGAGTTCTTCATATTTTAAGATTTTTTAGTTAAATAATATTTTGAAATGTATTTAATAAATATTGAGAAGGATAATTTTAGTATTTTAAAAAATTTAATTGCTTCCTGAGTATTTTGGGTTTATTTTTATAAATACGTTGATGTTTTGAGTATTTACATGATAAGAATAGTAAAAGTGCTAGTTTAACAAAACATGAAAAGTATTTTGGATAGTATTTCTTAAAATAACGGTATTATGTACTAGAGGATATGGTCTTGTTTCAACAATAAAAACCCGAAGAGGAAATTACATGCATCTCACTAAAATTTTAAAACCTTACATCTATGCCACTGAATATAAATATATTAGATATTTTCAATTTAAAAAAAAAAATTCTGCCAAGCCCAAATTAGAGTTTTTTCCACCAATAATTCATTAAGTTTATATTTTTGAACAGAAAGTTTGAATAAAAATTCATATTTATTTAAATTTTTACGAGAAAAATATTACAATAAAAAATGTTTGAACTAAAATTTTTTAATCTAAAATTCTGATATAAATGCAAACGTATTTGTCTCATTTTAATATCGACACTTACTTTTGAAGATCCATCTATTATTTTTCTTCTATACACCATTTTAACACCTTTGTTATTAAATTATCTATTTTTAAACTAAAAGTGACACAAGAGTGACACATAAAAAATTCCACGATGAATTATAGGATTAATGCTACTTTGTGTACTTGTTTTATTGAATTTGAGCCAAAGAAAAAAAAAAAAAAACTAATTGTTTTACTAAAAGAGTAAGAAATTGAGAATTTCTCTTATAGGGCCTACTTTTGACAGTTGAATCCAATTAAAATCACATCAACATGAAAAAATATTCAAAATAAATAATTTTTGATACATATTTAACGATTAAAAGAGGAATTATATATTAGTAGTTCATTTTTTAATTCTATTAGAGATATACAGTCAAAATTGTGTGCCCTTCTGTCCAATAACCCTTTTAAACTTTATGGGAAAAAATTATGCTTTTGTTTTTCCTGATTATTAACGATCAACAATTTGACACAAATGAATGTTGTTAAAGTTTTATATAAGAGCACATCGAATAGGGTTAGCTATTTTATATATTTAGTCAAAATAATTAATGATTTGATTTTTTTTTTTTTTTTTTTTTGTACTTTCATTATTAATAAAATGTTTAGTTATTTTAAAAAATACATTTGAAACTAACCGAATGTAGGTAGTGTGAATTACTCATTTAGTTCTTTTGTTATTTTTATTTTTTAATTTGATATAAAGTAAAAATTTTAAAAAAGTAATTCATATTTTAAATTAAAAAATATAAAAATAATTTAAATTTAATTAAAATAAAGAGTACATTTAGGCCCCGCTTCATTTCACCGATTTGAATTTAGAATTTGAGTTTTATTACAGTAAAAAATTTTTTGAAACAGACACATATAACTTTTTTACTACAGTAAAAAGTTCTCACGTAAAATTACATCTTAATTCAAATTAAAAAATCAAATTAACGAATTAAACGAGTTTTTAGTGTGACTCACATAAAATTTAAAAAATCTCTTTGAAGATGTTCTAAAGAGACATGAGTAATTTTACATAGACTAATTTAAAAAAAAAAAAAAAAAAAAAACGAAAAATATGCGTGTACGCGGCAAACCCAAATAGATATTCCCTTTTGGCCAAAGAAATATACAAAGGATTTATTTTTATTTTTATAATTAATATACAGAGGATTTGTCTATCTGGAAAAGAATCTAATGAGTAAAGAAAAGAATCAGAGGAAGTTTGATTATCTTTCTGAAAAGCTGAGAAGCTGCTCTTGGTGGGTCAATATTTTGTAACTGATCACCATCCTCAATCACCTTAATCCCACATTTATTTTATTTTATTTTATTTTTTTAGAAAGGGCTCTTTTATTATTTTTTTTAAAAAATTTTTTTTGAAACAGAAAGGACTCTTTTATTGAGGTACATAAAAAGACAAAACAATTAAAATTTAAAAAGGAAATAAAAGACAAACCGGTGGCTCAACCTGGCCTCTTATAGTGCCCCGCGGGTCCCACTAAAAAACTTTACTTGCCTTGTGGGCGAAGCATGTGAATAAGTAACGTGTCGTTTACTCCTTGTTAGTACACTTCCCGTTGCAACAAATTTTACTTGTTTTACCGTAAAGTAAAAATTTATTTGTTATTTGCATTAAGTATTAGTTCCCGATTTCCAAAGTAAAAATCTTAAAAATACGTGTTGTTTATTCTAATTAATCTCTTTGGCCGTCATTAACTAAGCCAGATTCCTTCTTTGCCTGTTCACACTGCCTAGTTTTTTTTTCCTCTTCGTTTTCATTTTTAGCAAGAAGGAAAAATCAAGATGATAAAAGTGTTAAATTCAAACAAAGTTTATATGTTTTAATTTAAATATATAATATACATAAATGAATTTTTTAATTGCAAGAATAGTGTAATGATTAATGAAATGCAATTTCACCTTAAAAAAAATCAAGTTTTTTTCGTTAGTCTTGCTCAAAATTGGAATTGATTTTCGTTTAGTTTGATGATTTAAATTTTTAATTCGAGTTAAGATATGACTTTTTGTGAGAGTTTTTTACTTTAATTACGTTTGGTTGGAGGATTCAAATCATGTAATTCGAATCTTTTCAATTTGCGTGTATTTTTTATGAGAAAAAATAATGTAGCGAACCACAAATCATGATTCGAATAATTTTCAATTTGCGTATATTTTTTATGAGAAAAAATACTGTAGCGAACCACAAATCATGATTCGAATCAGGAAACGAATCTCTCTGCCAAACATCATGACTATTTCTAAGAACTTTTTACTGTAACAAAACTTAAATTTTAAATATAAATTGATAAAATAAATGAGACCGATACATATTTTTTCTGACATCATATATTGCTATTTTTCCTTTTTCCCTCGAGAGAAAAACGGGCAGTACATATTTTTACCTTTTTTATGGTAGCATTTATTTCCCTTTTTACCTATTAATGATACTCAATTTCAGTAATTTGTTTTTTTTTTTCTTTTCAAAGGAATCACTTTTCTGTAATTAACGCTTAATTTTGGCACGCCACTAAAATCACTGACTCAACCTGGCAAAATACTATCAAGTCATAGCATGCTCTTGCTGACATTACTGTTACAAAAGCGGTCCTCATTTTCCACGTGGCCGTCCAGCGTGGCATTCAAATTTTGACTCTTTTTTTTGGCCAAAGACGAAAGATTATCCTTACTATAAACAAAATAATAAAAGGATTTTCTTTAATGCTCTGTATTTTTAAGCCCTTAAATTTAATAAAAATTACGTTATATTAAAAGAATACATAAAATTTGTAAATTTTAACATAAATTTAATAATTAAAAATAAGATATTATTAATAATTTAATTTTATAAAAATTATAAAAAAATTTTAATAATAAAATAAAATTATTTTAATTTTATTTATTTTATTAATTTAAATTTAAAATTTAAATTTTATTATAATAAAAAATTTTAAAAATAATTATATTTAATTTTTTTATTACACTAAAATTTTTTTACATAAAATTACATTTTAACTCGAATAAAAAATACAAAATTAACCGAGTAAAACGTAACCTTTTTTTCTTTCATTTCGTGGAGTCCCAAAATTTTCCTACTCCTTTCCCGTTACCCAAACAAGGCATTACAACTAGATTTTCTCTAACACTGTCGTTTTCCGTAATATCTAATCCAAAACTAATTCTAGAAACAGAGAAAAAAAATCGGAAAAGGGCATTTGGGATTTGTTATTGTTGTTGTTTTTTCCCGTTTTAATCTGTTAGTAAGAGTTTTTTCTTTCTTGCGATTGAAGGTACCCCTGGGGTTTCTTCATCCCCAATCAAACCCTATCTCTGTCCTCTGCACCAATTTCCCTCCTTCCGAAAAAACCCTAACCTTCATCGGTTTCCGAGCTCGACGAATCCCAGCCGTTCTTTTCCTCCGATGGGCCGCGAATCGTCTTCCCCAGCCCACCCTTCCATGGCGCCGCCGACCTCGCTTGCTCTGTCGGTGCCATCTCCGCCTCAAACGACGATGACGAAAGTTCAAACGACGACGACGACAACGCCGACGGCTTTAGCGCCGGGCTTCAGGTTCCACCCGACCGACGAAGAGCTCGTCATTTACTATTTGAAGAGGAAGGTCTGTGGAAAGCCTTTCCGATTCAACGCCATAACCGAGGTTGATGTCTACAAAAGCGAGCCTTGGGACCTTGCAGGTGAAAATGAACCCCCCAAACCCTTTCTTTTTCTCCATTTCCGCTTTGATTTTTGCTTTTAGGTTTCTTCTACTACATTTTATTGTGTGTGTTTTCTTGGTAATAATT
This sequence comes from Morus alba, assembly GCA_012066045.3. Lineage (NCBI taxonomy): Eukaryota > Viridiplantae > Streptophyta > Magnoliopsida > Rosales > Moraceae > Morus > Morus alba. Next base: position 12,369,460 of record CP050234.2, read on the forward strand.
CTTGTTTTTCTTTGGGTTATGTAGATAAGTCGAGTTTGAAGAGCAGGGACCAGGAATACTACTTTTTCAGTGCCTTAGATAGGAAGTATGGTAATGGGGCTAGGATGAACAGGGCAACCAACCAAGGATACTGGAAGGCCACTGGCAATGACCGTCCGGTCCGCCACGACTCCAGGACTGTTGGATTGAAGAAAACATTGGTTTTTCATAGCGGGCGGGCTCCAGACGGTAAGCGAACTAACTGGGTTATGCACGAGTACAGGATTGTTGATGAAGAGTTGGAGAAAGCCGGGGTTGGCGCCGCACAGGTAAGGCCTTGACCGCATACCTTGTTTGATGCTTTTATGTTGTTGTTGTTTCGTGTGTTAGCGATAACTGGAAATGTGGTTAGTTTCTTTTCCTATCATTTATGTCTTATGATGTTTCTCAATTGTTGGTGTTTATGAACCGGAAAATTGGTTATTTTGGCTCAGCTTAGGTGTTTAAAGTTGTCTCCGTCCCCACATTTTCTTCAGCAGCCAAACGAGATTCTCGTTTTGTGTTGGGAATGAAGCGTTGTGGCGATTTTGTTTTCTTTGTCTAATAATTGTGTGTGGTTTTCCTTTTGGGTGGAGAAGGATGCCTTTGTGCTGTGTAGAATATTTCACAAGAGTAATATAGGACCACCAAGTGGGCAGCGATATGCGCCTTTTATTGAGGAGGAGTGGGACGACGATGACTCTGCTGTGGTTCCCGGAGTGGACAATGCGAATGAAGTAGTAGCTCGTCGCCATGCAATTGGAGGAAATGGTCACCGTATGTACATTGAGAGCAATGCTCATGACACACACGTTGAAGGGAATACAGTTATGCAGGTCAGTGCTTTATGTGCTTCAGCTATTTTTCATTTGATTTTCTTCTTAAAGTATGCAAAGTACGCTTTTTTCCCAAATTTGCCGAACTATGTTCGTTTTAATAGGCAGCTAGACTTATTATGTACAGAATTGGTGATAAGAAGGGAAGCATTAATCATCAACGATTCAACATATTCAAACGAGCATGTGAAGCAGTTCTTATTTCTTACTTAAATTTTAAATCCTATGTATATTTCCCCTTGCTGAGTATTTATCAAGTCAAAGCACTATTCACATGTAGCTGCAGTGAGAAATGAAAACAAATTAGTAAAAGGGCGTAAATCCTTTCCTGAATGCCGATATTCTTAGAAAATAGGGTTGTAATTATTGTTCTTATCTGCTTGTGTGTTCTGAACTAATGGAAGATATTTTGAGATGTTCATAATGGTTGGAATTTTCTTAATTGAAGGGAGGCAAAAGGATCTATTACCTTTTCTTCCCTATGTGTCAATGACACTTGAAAGGGAATGAGATTTAAGCCTCTCCACCAGATGGTTTTTTTCCCCTATTCAGGAATTCGATTTCTTAGGGGGATTCCACCAACTTTTGATCTCTAGATAAGCAAGTGAAGCCAAATTTAAGGGGGAATTACAATGATTACCTTTCATCTCATTCCCGTTTCTGTTAATAAACAAGCGGTTAGTTTCTTCAGTTCGTAGATCATGAGCTTATTCATATAGAAGCTTCTACTTCTTAGACTTTCAAAGCTTGCAAGTGAAACCAAATCCAATGGCACCTGTGCTAAACGGACTTGTGTACCAATTTTCACAAGTCAGCTTACCAATTCCATAATTGAAGGCTTGAATTTGATAATTGGCTGTTATTGTTACCAGCTCTTGTGAAGAATAGTGTATATGTTAAAGATAGAAGTCAATAATAATCTTACAGCCTTCCTAAAGTCTGTTGATTTGTGGAAGCATATGTGGAATTGGAGCGTGAAAGCTTTCTTGACCCTTAATCCTTAGGAACCAAGAACAATTGACCGTATTGTTAGATCACTCTCAAATTAATGAGAATTAAGTGATGAGATTTGTTATATTACGAACTGTAGGCCTCAAAATTAGTTTTACGTGAAAACAAAAGTGGCAACCCAAAAGATAAAATAATGAAAATTTTTAGGAACGGGAAGAAACAAACTAATAACGGATAGTACTAGTTTTGAACCAAGATGATTGTGTTAACAATACTTGATTTTTTAATAGCTACATAAAGCAAATACAAACAAGAACTTTCTCCTGTCTAACATTGCCATTTTTTTTCTTGCATCAATTTGTATACGTATCAAAACCTAGTTATGAACTTACGATCTTGAAGTCGTAAACTCCTTATAAATTTTCCAGAGTAATAATTTGCAATGGACGGGCAATTTCCATCATTATCCATCACGATAATTAAAGAAACTGGCACAATCTCATCATTTCTTTCGTCCGCTGGATCCTGAAACTTAGATCTTGCTCAATTTTCTCGAGCTCTCTTATGATATAAAACTATGCTGGCAGAGAAATAGTCAAGGATACGTCTTGCAAAGGAAAGTGATTGTTTTTTTTTGCAATATTTTATCTTTCCTTTACATCATCATTCTGAAGGAAGACGTCATTGATTGCCAGAGAATCATAATTTTTGGAACTATCTTTGTGCTGAGCCTTTAATCAATTTCTTTGCAACATGTTATATGGATCTTCCATCATGAGAAGGATCTTCCTCTAAATTACAAATTTCATCCTTAAGATTACTTTCCAGCATATGTGCAAGGTTTTCAATTTCAATCAACTTTCAATTGGTAACCTTGAATCTTCATGCTACAACTATCTTCAGTGCCTGCATCACCACTTTTCTTGTTCGAATAACTTTATTCGTGAGATTAAGCCTTGAAGGCGTTTTCATGGTAGCATCTTGCAGAAATGCAGCAAATCTCGTTGATACAGTGGAGATGCATGAGAAAAATGAAAGTCACTAGCTGCAATTCATATTTATCTTTCAACATGAGTTTTGAAAACTGGGATAAATTATTGAAGATTTGTATTTTATTCCAAGTATTTACTAGAAATTCAAAAAAAAAAAAAAAGTATTTACTAGAAATTCAATTGTCTGTTCAAATAAGATGTCATGTTTATCGTATTAGAAAACATCTTCGACGATAGGTCACCAAGCTGATTGAATGCCCATCCTTTTTTGGCCCTTGTTGCCATATATGTGGACATGCATTGATTTTAATAGGATAGAATATGGGCTATAGTCTATAGATAATCACATATTCTTCTAAATGTCGTGTTTTCTCATGGGAATAGCAAGAGTTAGGGAGATTATAGTGATGTGAAAGTCAGCGTTGAATTAAAATAGTCTTTTGTATTTATTTTGTTGTTTTTCATTTCCCTCATGAAATAAAAGACTTTGTTGGGAAAAATAATTAACCATCCAAAAGCGAAAGTACTGATAATTCTTTAGAAGATGGAGCTATGGAAGCTACTGATATTTGACATTGTGGTGTGTTATTGAAGGGGAGTAGAGGATGAAGTGACTTAATTGCTGATTATTATGATCTGTACTTCAAAATTCGGAATTATGTGATCCCAATGACGTATTGAGGATTGAGCTCTTGGATGAAGAGGCTCTTGAGAATTTGGCTACAATTCCATCTTAATCTGACATCCTAGAAATCCCCGGAACCTGCATAAAGGATCAAGTTAGAAACTGGAGCCCTGCAAAAGCCTACAATCTTCGGGAAACAATAAACTTATGGCCACTAATCAGGTAATTGCCCTAAAAATTTAACCATAGTCCATAGATCATGTGGTAGCAAATTATAAGCCCTGCTGCTTAACTAGCCTCTAGAAGCACGGGATTATAGCACTATCCATGCCCAAAAGAACATGGAAAGGATGTGATGAACTGGAATGAGATTTTGATAATCAATTTGACCTTTATTCATACTCTCTATTTACTAAGCATTTGAAAGGGGATTAATTTCCTTCCCATTCTATTTAGGAATTTCTAAGAGTTCTAACAATTTGTAAAAGCAACGACGTGACCCTTGTATTCCAATTTTCCCTTTCCTTTTCTATTCTTCCTCAATCTAATTCCAATTTTTATTTTTATTTAAATTATATTAGAAAACAAAACTTGCTTAGTAGGCTCAGGTTCAAATAAAAAAAAGAAAAAGAAATAAAGTCCTCGCCAAGCCCTACGATCTTTTGCAGGTATGAAACTCATGGTTATCAACCAGGCGGGTGGAATTGAGAAATATAACTTTAGATCATGTTCGAGAAATTGAAAATCTTTGATCACAGATTTCCTATCAACACAGTTTACCTAGGACAAACTTTCTAATCCTTGCCCCTTCTCTTTCCTTACCTGTGAATTGAAAATGATGCATCACTACTCTTTGCGTTAGGGATGATATAATGCAACACAAATCATGTAAATAAGTGCTGCCATTTAGCTTTCAGTATGAAAAATAGCTTTCGATCCTTTATGAGGCCCTAAGGTTCATGAGGCCCCGACATTGTTGTTAGAGTTTACTAGGCCCGGAGACAAGTAACTGAGATTTTACTAGGCTGATATTATTTATTGTGCCCCCATCCCCAAGGACGAAAGAATTGGTATTGGTAGTTAAGGTCAAGGTCCAAATTTTCCAAAAAGTGAAGGTCTGTAGTATCCTTTGCAAAACTATGGATATTTTCTTATAAGTGTTCAAATTTTAGGATTGGTTTACTAATCTGTAATGGAAATTTATTGGAATTGAATCAAGGAGAAATTGGGAAGTACAGAGGAAAGAAATTAGAAGTCAAGCAATCCATGTGTTTGCTACAATTGTTAAGAATTAGAGTGAGAAGGAATTTGATTCCCATTCACGTTTACTAGTAAAGGAATGGGAAGCAAAATGGAATGAATTACCCAAATTCTCTCGTATTTATTTGTAGCTACCTCTTTGCAAGGGGTAGATTGGTAACAAAGAGATATTGGGAATTGGAGCTCGAATCCCCTCCGGAAGTTCCTTAAAAAAATAATAATAAATAAATAAAACCTTCCGGAAGTGTGAGCCCCTTATAATGGGAACTCAACTCCTGATTTGTGGTTAGTTAGACCACCAATGCTGAGAGATTGTTAACTGAGAGACCACTGGAGAGTGTTTCAGGAGCTAAATATCCTTTGGGTAGTGAAGACTGGCTAGAAGTTGTGAAGATCTGTTTGTAGTGGGAAAGAGTTAGATACTGGGAGTCCTAGTGGGGGACTTTCCCTGCTTTCATGTTGACACGGGATTGGGTGGCTATTTGTAGTCTTTGTTCTTTTTTTGTTTATCATTTCTAGAGGATAGCTTGTTTTCTTGTGCCCAGCTTGTGTGCTTTTATTTCATTCATTTAGTTTTGGTTTCTTATAAGAAAGAGTTGTGTGTCTATTTACTTTTACTGTGAGAATATGTATTTATGCTTTTCGGCATTAACAAATTCCAGTACAGTTTTGGCTTCAGCATCCATGGTTGATACATCAGAATGTGCTATGTCATGTTTTTCTCATTGAAGTTAACATTTACATTTGCTTTTACATTAAGGCCGAATGAGGATTATATGATGGATATGCATTTCCTATTATTGTTATTGTTGGCTGAAATCCTTTATAGCTCCTTATTCTTTGATTTCGTATTTTCATTTCTCTATACATCTAAAACTTGATTTACCATTCCAGGATATTCAATCCACCAAAAAGGCTTTGGATCTTCCTAGACATGATCAAAATGTTTTATCCGCATGCAAGATCGAACGACCAGATGATTATCCAGTGTCATGTCAGGTTAATCGAGAAGACAGTTTGGATGGTCGTCCTGTACCAGGGGCAAATGATCAGGAACACTTGTCATTGGTGGTTGATCGAGTCTCCTCGCCTCTGCTCATGTATAAAAGAAGGCGGCATAATGATTCTAATTCTACCAATTGTAATGCATCGGAAAACTCAAGTGGGACTACTCAGGATCGTGGCTCTTCTGTAACTACAGCAGCGACAACAATGTCAACAATGACAACGGCAACAAATAAACCACCGACGACGAGAAATTTTCTCTCTGCATTGGTGGAGTATTCACTGTTAGAGTCCATTGAACCCAAAGAGACTACTCCGGTACCTCCTGAGCTCGATGCTGCTAATCTTGATGCATCTTTGCCTCCTAGCTGCGTGAAATTCATACAAGATTTGCAAAATGAGATCCACCAAGTTTCAATAGAGAGAGACACATTGAAATTTGAGATGATGAGTGCCCAAGCCATGATTAACATCCTCCAATCTAGAATTGATCTTCTGACCAAGGAGAACAATGATCTGAAAAGAAGCAGCCAGGGTGTCTAGGGGGTTCATAATCCCATTTTCTTCATCATGTGTAACCGTTGGCTCCTTATGAGCCGTCTGCCCATATCAACCAGTTTGAGGGATCGTATTCTCTCTTAGATTTAGAAACTATCTTGTTTATGGAGTCGTTAGCTATTATTATGTAGCATAAGACTAAATAATGTGGCATGTGTATTGGCTTCTAGTTTTCAAACTTATGTAGCTTAAACCTTCATGTTTTCTAAATCGAACCGTTTGTCAAGCCCGTTAAGTAGCTGGAATCTTGTAATGTTGTGAAGAATCTGTGATGTGAAGTGAAAATTTTACGGGAAAGAAAGTAGGCCCTGACCTCAAATTTTCCTGAGAATGAGTTTGGGATCCATATGTATGAAGTTTGATTGAGATTGTTGTGGGGGTCTTCATTAATTGTGGCTGCATTATGTCCAGAGACAGAAGAAACAATCTGGGCTGGTTTTCGATTTTGGCAAGACTTTTGTGGTTCTTGATTTACTAGCTGTGTTCAGGACAGAAGAAAACATCTAGGCATTTCTAGATTACTGCAATCTGTTTATATTGCAACAGTATAGCTTCACCACTAACAGATGTAACTGGAAAGCTAGTTCTGGAAAGCTGTGCTTGAACAATTACTATTATGTTAATGTGGTGGTAGGTAAAGTTCTGATTATTTATTGTTAGAGCATTTTGAAATCTTCCTTCATATCATTTAAACATGGGAAGTGCCTGTGTTTAACTACAGTTATAAAAAGATTCTCATCTAGTTTAAAGTGCAGGCACACCCCTTTTTTGGTGTGATTGCCAAGTTGAAGCATATTGTCTTTTATCATAGAATACTTTCTCAGTTTGGTTGCTACCTTAGGCTTTATGCAAACGGTTCAATCGGATCGTATTAATATTCCCCGATGTGAGATTCTTAGAGTAGATGATCAAATTACACAAACGATTGAATCATATCGGATCATACAATAAATATTCCTCATGATATTCTTAGAGAAGAGGTTTAAGGGTTGTCATTCTTACATTGAGCGAACTATAGTGTTAAATAGCATCATTTTTTACCCTTGCAAATGAAAAAAGCAACTATCTTTTAATTGAAAAACTTAATAATTTTACGTAAAATTATTATTTATATCATTCTAAATAATTGAGTGCTAATTTTTCTTTCATCATTTTACAGTGAGTATTAATTTATATAAGCTGAAGAGCTCAATTGAACCTATTTTTTTTCCTAATCAAATCAATTTTCTACTTATACTCTTGCCCTTTAAACTTTATTTCCCTCTAAATTCTCCAAAACGTAACAAAAATCACCTCTGTTTTTTTCTCTCCGACTCTTTCTTACGTGGAAAGAGTTGTTTGACTCCAAGCTAAAAGTCAAAATATTTTTTATTCTTAGCTCCACTTTACATTTTATTGGATTTTTTTTTTTTTTTTTGACGGGGTTACAACACATAACAGCCAAAATACATATTTTTCATTAAAAAAAAAAATACACATTTTTCCATTCAAATTATGATTTTATTTTTTTTTTCCTTTTAAAATTGTGAAACTAACCTATGGAAATGGGTATCCAAAAATTATAGTAGAAATGGGGTATCCAATCCAATTATAGTAGAAACTGGTGAGATGTACGTGCTATTGCACGCATGCTCAAAATATAGTTTACAGATTGATGTAATTATTACATATGCATATATATTAATTTACAAATATATACATATATATACATATTTATATATATATATGTATATATGTACATATATTTCTCACGTGATTTGTTGATTAGTCTTCTCTATATTTTCTCTTTGTTTCTTCTGTGCTGCAATAAAGCAAGCATAAAATAAATATTAGTTGTTAGTACATTATAGTTGATGGTGATATTGGCTATAAATTTCTAATGTAAAAGAAGTAAAACGTGAATGGTAATTTACCTTCCTTCGACACTCCTGAATGTAAGAGATTTTGCAATTGATAAAGAAATTTTTTTTACTAAAACGTTATATAATTGTTTTTTTTTTGTATATATATATATATATATATATTTTTAGAGTGTTGTATAAAATATCTAGTATTAAAAGACTATTTGTTATTATTTCAATGGAAGAAGGCATTTAAAATGTATATATGTTGTACTACAAATTCAAATAAAACTCGTAAAACTTGTCTCTGTCGTTAAAATTCTCACTTTTACATATGAGAGAAGTCTGCATAACGTGAAATTCAATCATAGAGAAATGTTGCCTTTGTCATTGTTCAACTATACACATTTAAAGAAAATGTCGACGTTGCTTAATTAAACAAAAATACAGTAAAATGTATTATCATTATTAAATACATTACATGATAATACTGCAAAAGGAGAAAAAAAAATTAGACATTCTTTACAATACATTTACTGTGATATTTTACATCATAAACATTTAAGTCGTCGGATAATATTCTTTTTTTTAAAGATGCTTTTATTGAACTCCTAATTATTAGATCATTTCTTCGTCTTCTGATGTGGAACAAATGCCGTTCATAAATGATAGTGGCATACACATATCATATCACAATCAATTTGTATACAAGATCTACCACTTTTCTCCACATCGAAACAACCTTTTGAGTAACTAATGGAAAATAGAAAAAGTTTATGTACAATACCAACTTACATGGATAATACAATATAAAAAGAAAGCAAAGAAATTAGTTGATTACATATACAAAACTCGGTTCAGGTACTTGTCTTAAATTGCTAACAACACGTATGATAAGTAATTGAAATAGACTTCAACAATGTTCTTCAGTCCCAACTATATTATTAGAGGATTTATGCAAAATGAAGGAAAAAAAGGCAGAATGAGAAAGAAGCAAAAAGAAGAGAATAAAGAGAACAAATAGTTCAGGTAATTATCTTTTATTGCTAACAACATGCATCATAAGTAATTGAAATTTAATTCAACAAAGGAGCAAAAAGAAGAGAATAAGGAGAACAAATAGTTCAGGTAAGTATCTTTTATTGCTAACAACATGCATCATAAGTAATTGAAATTTGATTCAACAATATCGTTGGCTGTCAACTAAATTATTAAAGGATTTATACTAGGTAGAGACTATCAAAAGGAAGAGAAGAATGAAATTGTAAACATAACCAAAACAAAACCTAAGAGATTGACCAAAATGTTAGAGAGGGAAGCAAAACGTAGAAGATTAATTAAAATATAGAAGAAGAAAGAAGAAATGCTTAAAGTTTCATTTGGACAGGAACGACGTAAACGTCAAAAAAAATATAGTAAGAAACCAGGAACAAAACAGGAAAAAGAACAAAAGTAAAGGGAAAGAAAGGGAGAAACTTAAGTTGCACCAAAAGGACAAAAACAGACTAACAAAGAACAAACACAAGAATAAAAACACAAGTCAAAAATCCCATAATGAAATAATATTAAAGGGAAAGTGATTGAAAGTGGAACATAAAAATAAAAAAATAAAAAAAAATTAAGGGACCAAAAAAACTACTTACTGTTAAAAAGAACATCAACATCATAAAGAAAAAGATGAAGAGTATAAATCCTCAATAATTCAGACAACGACAAAAACTATTAAATCATCATTAACAATTATCCGACAAATGACAACAATAAAAGGATAAAACATCATCATCACCGGAGATGAACATATTTTTAAGAAGAAACAAATTTCTCCAAAAATAGGAGAAGAATTATAAAAACATAAATCCCAAATAATACGAACAACATTAAAAACCTGTCAAAGCACCATTATCAATTACTCAATACATGACAACAATAAAAGAAAAATACATCATCATAACCAAAGAACAATAGAACACGGGAAAAAAAGCAGACTCTTAATAGAAGAATATAACATATTCAAATTAAATCTAAATTTAAAATAATGTTAGCAAAATCAATAGAAACACAATAACAACAACAAAATACAATAAATAGATATAATAACATTCTAACACATTAACATACAAAATCTTCATAATATAACACATTTAACTTTTTAAAGCAACTGAAAAGAACAAATAAAAATAAAAAATATGTGCCTCAGTTGAAGAAAAATAGTAAACAGAATAGATGAAGGACAACAACAAAAATTTAAAAACAAATACAACCAAACAGAAGAAAATGAAATAACACAGCAAGAGGAAAAAAAAAGGTATGAATGATGGATTATAATAGTCTGAGAAGAAAAACAGAGAGAAAATAATAAATAATACTAATAAAATGAAAAACATAATATATATATATGGACCCGTTTAGTTTGATGTTTCGAGTTTTTAATTTGAGTTGAGATGTGACTTTTTATGAAAGCTTTTTACTATAACAAAAAAGTTAAATGTGACTGTTTCTAAGAGCCTTTTAAACTCAAATTATAAACTCAAATCGGTGAAATGAACGAGACCTACATATATGAAGAGAACAAAGTTATGTTCATCTCTGGATAAGTAATCCTGCAAACACATATGAGGCAATGTAATAATTATAAAAAAACAGGTGTTACAAAGTATAAAAACCACCAAAAAATAGAGCCAATAACTAACAGACAGTAAAACAATTGTATGATCATTCCCCGATAAGGATTCCTGCAAAACTAAACAAACCCATGTATCATTAGTAAAAAATAGGTGTTACATAACACAAAAACAACGGAATAACATAATTAATAACCATCAAGCAAGTAAACAACGAAATAACATAACTAATATAAAGTCCATTTAGTTCGATGATTCGAGTTTTTAATTCGAGTTAATATGTGACTTTATGTGAGAGCTTTTTATTAGAGCAAAAAGTTAGATGTGACTTAGATGTGACTGTTTCTGAGAGCTTTTACTGTAATGAAATTTAAATTCTAAACTCGAATCGGTGAAATGAATGAGACCTAAAATTACAGAATAAAATTAACACATGTTAAAAAAAAAACAACGACATAACTAGAAAAGATAAAAAAAAAAAAAGAAATAAAATGACTAGAAATATTAGAAAACTTCTAGACAAAACCAGGAGTAACAAAAAAAAAAAAAAGGAACTGAATGAATAAAAAAGAGATTAATAAAACAAGAAAAAAGAATAAGGAAACCGAGAAAGTAAGAAAACATGCAGACTCACAAAAGAAATAAAAACAAAAAAAAAAAAAAAATGGTAGAAGCTTCATGGAAAAAAAACTCATAGGATGAACCAAAATGTCAGCAGAATAAGTATAACAGAAGGCCGAAACATCAAAGAAGGAATCGGAACAAATTTAAAAATAAGGGAAAGAAAAAATGTGCAGAAAAATCTAAATCTAAAAGCTTAACCAAAATAAAGAACAGAAGGAAAAAAAATAAAAATTAAAAACCTAGAAGATCGTAAATCATACAAACAGAGAAAGCAAAAGTAGAGGAAAATTTTTTAACAAAAACAAACTCTAAAGCCTTATCCGGAAAAATCCACTAAAAACTAACCCAAATCTCAGAAGAAGAAATAAAACAAAACCCAAAAGATCAGAAAGCATGCAGACAAAGAAAAGGAAAATAGAGGAAAATTTTTCAACGGAAACAAAATCTAGAGGCTTATCGAAAGAAAACACAGAGGATTAACCTACATGTCAAAAGAAGAACTAAAACCGAAAGCGAAAATATCAAAGAAGAAAAAAAAAAACAGAAGCACATAGAGAATATTGAGAGGAAAATAATATGAAAGGAAACCGAATCAAAAGAACGCATGAGCAAAAGGAAAACGAAACAACAAAGCAAAAGAGCTGGAGAGAGAGAAAGGGAAAAGAGAAATGCAAAGAAGAAGTTAAACCCATAAGCTTCATAGAAAGGAAGAGAGAGAGAACAAATGGGACAAAAAAAAATGCCCAAAAAGAAATGAAGCCAGAAGCTTCACGGAAAGGAATAGCAAAAAGTCAGACAATGTTAGTTTGAGTCAAAATTATAAAACGCCTAAAGAAAATACACTGGAAGAATAAAAAATAGAGGGTAAAACGGTAAATAAAAATAATAAAAGACATCCATAAACCTCGTTCATTTCGCAGATTTAAATTTTTAATTTGAGTTGAGATGTAACATTTTTTTAGAGCTTTTTACTGTAGTAAAAAAAGTTAAATGTGACATTTTTTAAGAATTTTTTATTGTAAAAATTTAAAATTAAAAACTCAAATCGGTAACATAAATGAGACCATAATATTTTCGTAAATGAAAAAAATAAAAAAAGACCAGGCAATGTTGAAAAAATGGTAATTCGGATACGTCCTTTAGTAGTAAGTACAATGGGGTAATTTAATTTATTGATTTAAATTAGTATGTAATTTTATATAATTTTTTTTATAATAAAAAAATTAAATGTAAATATTTTAAATTTTTTTTTACTGTAATAAATTTAAATTTTAAATTTAAATGGGTAAATAAACGGGTCTCATATTTTTTCTCTCGGTTTGTAACTTGACGGATGCAATTACGTCAGCAGCTGAGCAAACCATAAGGCCGTCGTAACCCACTTTTGCACTGCCACGTCACAACTTTACATGGGTCCCACCAGACAGCTCGGAATTTATTACTGAACTGCCACTTCTTGAGTGACCACGTAAGGAGGTGAGATTTTACTGTGTCACCTACAAGTCGCCGAAAAAGCCCCTGAAATTACTTCGTCCAAACGTCTACGTATAATAATTGTATTTTATTTTTTGTTATCATGTATAAATATATATAAACCCCAAGGCTCGCGGTTTCTGGCTCCAATCAAAAGAAGACTCTTCTCTCGCACGATGTCTCCGCTCTTCCCTTTCGATTCCCACTGACGAACCAAGCAAACATAAACCCTAACCCTAGATTCTCTCACCTCCATTTCTCTCTCTCTCCCCTTCTCTCCCTCATGATCGAATTGCTCTGATTCGAATCCATAATTCAGTTATTCCAACCCTCGATTTTTGATTCCTAATCCGTAATCGATTCTCTGGTTTCCGAATTTTGATGGGCCGCGATTCTTCGACCTCGCTCGCTCCTGGATTCCGGTTCCACCCGACCGATGAGGAGCTCGTTCGGTACTATCTCAAGCGCAAGGTCTGCGGAAGACCTCTCCGGATCGACCCTATTTCCGTCGTCGACATCTACAAGTCCGAGCCTTGGGATCTTCCTGGTAAATCTATAATCTCTCTCTGTTTTGTTTTTTGAATTTTTGTAATTCGAATTCTTGTTTGATTATGATCTTTGTGGTGAATTATGGGGGGTTTTAGATAAGTCGAAGCTGAAGACGAGGGACTTGGAATGGTACTTCTTCAGTGCGTTGGATAAGAAGTATGGAAATAGCTCGAGGACCAATCGGGCCACCGTGGAAGGATACTGGAAGACCACTGGAAAGGACCGATCGATCCGCCAAAGCTCGCGGACTGTCGGGATGAAGAAGACCCTAGTTTACCACAGTGGAAGAGCCCCAAAAGGCGCCCGGACCAACTGGGTCATGCACGAGTACCGCCTTGTTGATGAGGAGCTTGAGAAGGCTGGAATTGCGCAGGTTAGGATCGGGTTCACGTTGTTGGTTTCGTCGATGTTGGACTGGTTTTGATTGGTGTCTATTTTGTTTGTTTTTGTTTTTGTTTTTGTTAATTTGGTGTCTATGTTGTTGTTGTGTGTGTGTGTGTGTGTCTTTTTTTTTTTTTTTGGGAGAAGGATGCGTTTGTGCTTTGTAGGATATTCCAGAAGAGTGGTACTGGACCCAAGAACGGTGAGCAGTATGGAGCGCCCTTTGTTGAGGAGGAATGGGAGGATGACGAGATTGTGGCTATGGTGCCCGGTGAAGAGATGCCAACCGGTGAAGTGGAGGTTGATGACAGTGCCTTTGTCGACGTGAATGAGCTTGATCAGGTAAATTCTTAGGTCTCATTTCCTTCTGATTTGCTAATTCGGTATAAAATGAAAACATAGGCCATAGGGAACGCTTTGATTTTACTGTATTAATAGTTATTTTCAGCTTAAGTCTTTGCTGGTGTCTTGAGAATTGTAATACCCATTTAAATGGAAAGTAATTAAAATTTTAGGCATCTTATCTGGAGTGGATGTAAACCAAAAGCTCTATACCATATAAAAGACACATGCCAATTTGGAAAACTTCACCTCTTACTTTATCAAGTAAAATTTATTAGGTACTTGGTTTTTTTCTCTCTCTTATTCTGCATCATCTGCTCACAGGAATTGTTCATTGTAACTATAGTTCACCGCCGAGATGGTAAACACTTGGCTACTGGTAATTGTAGCTTGCTATTATTCATAGGTTTTTTGTTTATTTTATTTTATTTTATTTCTTTTTTGGGTTTCTTTGGGATGAATTGACTTCTAAAGTGGTACTACTGCATTGTTTGTACTGCTTTTTAAATCCTCTAAGCATATGCTATGCATTTGATTGTACTTGTTGAATGTAGCTCCATGGATTTCTCATAACATAGTGGTTTTCACTGACACACGTTGAACTGGAGATTAATGGTTAATTACTTAATTATGTACTTATCCTACTCTTTTGATGCTACATAGATCTTATACTATAGGAAAATGAATGAGGGAAGAGTCATGAAGTCTTACTACTTTCTTGTATTTAGTGAGAAAGATGTAAGGAAAATGAAGAGAAATGTTACTGATTGAACAAAAAGCTAAATTAAATGGAAAGTGTCAACCGTAATCGAACGTTTTCCCATACATGTTTGGTAATATATAGATGTTCTAATATCAGCAATTCAAAATTTTCCTAAAGCGGGTTCAAGAATAGAAGTATAATTGGTTATTCCGTATTTGTCATTTTCGTAATAGGCCCAATACAAGTATTTGTTTGCCACAAATTTAGGGAATATATTAACCTTTGTGTCAACTTCTAATTCGATTAACATGCGAGCACATTATCTTAACTCTCAATATCAGGCGTACCGCTTTTGAGCTTCTCATAAATCTTAGACAAATAAGACATACGTTAATGCTCTTAAAGTTAGTTCAACAATTACTCTGGATAGATTCAGGTTGCTTCCTGTCAGAAATTCCAACTATGCATTTACTTGCATTTGTATTTTCTACTGATCACTCTGCATTTTTTGCCTTGTATTTTCCTATTAACTTACCTTCTTAATTTATCGTGATCTATGTATGGTTATTTACCTCTCCACTTCACAAGATATCTTCTTTAGTAGTTGTAGTGGTGGAACTCTTGATTTACGTATGTTCACTTCATTGTGCCCTTTTTGTTTTCTGTTTTGTTTCTCTTTCTCTTAATATTTGCATATCACATGGATTCTCAGTATTTGAGACAAATGCTTTGTTCTCCCAGAATTTTGGTACTGGCATTCCATTGAAAGTTGATGCTGTTCCTTTGAACTTCTATCATGGGGATACAATTAACAATGTTGAGCATGCTGGAAATTTTGCCGACCCTGATACATCAGAAGTTGCTCCCCTCCCACTAAACTTCTATCATGGTGAGACAAGCAACTATGTTGAGCATTCAGGGGACTTCTCTGAAGCTGATCTGAAGCCAATGATAGGCATGGAAAATTCAGAGATCGGTGATGAAGAGCCATTTTTCGGGTTACCAGAGCAACATGAGATGCATGCAAAACCTGTCAAAGATGAGTATTGTGTTCAACCAAGTGACAATGTGGATCCGGCTGATCTCAATTATGCATTTGGTGAACAATTTCTCAATGCTACTAACACTCCTCCATTTGGAGAGGGCTTATACCTAGAGACCAACGATCTCTCAAAACCTGTAGAGGAGGATCCTGCTGATTTTGGTCTGCTTGATGAGTACCTTAACTTCTTTGATGTGGATGATGATTCTCAGTTCTTGGCTTTGGATTCTTCTCAGATTATGGGGATTGAGAACTCTCTCACTCAAGAAGAGCCTCCCTTGCAGAAGGTACAAGTCAAATGGGTTTGCTAAATGAGATTTTTCTGGCACTTGTGATTAGAACTTTTTCTTTGGTCTCTTTTATTTAACCCTTTCCTATGTCAGCTCGTGACTGGAGAAGCTGAGGCAGCGCCCACTGGAACCCAACAACCGGCAGAAGCACCTGATAACAATGAGGCTTCCTCTTCAAATCAAAAGGCAGAGGTCACAAAGTCCGAGTCAGGTAAAGCTTATCTTGCTTGATTTTCTAGTAATTTTTGCATGATTACGCTACTACAAGGACAAATGACAAGTTTGCTTGAAGAGGTGAACTATTGCACCACGCTTGAGTATCTTGTTTTCCCTTCTGTCTTTTATTATTCTTCTTGTTCATCGCATTGCAGATTTTAAATATCCATTCATGAAACAAGCCAGTCAGATGTTGGGCAGCATCCCTGCACCTCCTGCATTTGCAGCAGAGTTACCCACAAAAGATGCAGCTCTTCGGCTGAATTCTGTAGGAACTTCTTCCAGTTCAGTTCATGTCACTGCTGGGATGATCAGAATACAACATCTGAATCTAGATGGGAATGGTATGGACTGGTCTTTTGGCAAGAGCGGGGATGTCGGCCTTTTGCTGTCGTACAGCCTGCCACAGGCTGCCATTGATTCTGCTACAGTGGTGCCAATGGCTGGCATACTTTCTGGCAAGGCAGGATCCGTGGTGTCGAAAGGCTGGTTCTTCTTCATGTTCATTTGGGTGCTGATTATTTCTGTGAGTTTCAAAGTTGGGAACTACATATATACCAGGTAGTGCTTGAACAGTTAGAAGGCGGTGGCAATGGCGCACCCCTGGCAGAGTATCTCGGGAATACTTCATAGTGGATTCCGCTCAGTAGACCTCTTTAGGATTGCGTGTAGTTGCGGGTTCAATATGCATTTAATTTGAACTGATGATCTTTAACCTTAAACATGATAGATGCAGGGTGTGTTATTGTTTCTTTGCTGTTTTATACTGAATGCCTTGTTTATTCTATTTATTTATTTTTAGTGTACCTTACATTACCTCATTGTAAGCTTTACTATAAGTAGAGACTGGATCACATAATTTCTCGCTTGACTTATAAAAAAGGATGAATTAAGATGCTCTAAATTCTGTTTGTTTGAAGCCCTACAATACAATGACATTCCTTGTGAGAGGAAGGCTAACCTACATCTCATTTTTTTAGGTGTAAAAAATCCTTCAGCTATTGGAGAAATTTTTTCATTTTTTTAGGTGTAAAAAAATCTCTCAGCTGTTGGCAGTAGAAAATGAGGTATAGGCATGTAGCGTGGTGTCTCCAGGCTGTCAGTTGGCGACTATCTTTGCCATCTCATTTGCCAAGTTATAATAAATTTGATTAGACCAATAAAAATGGAATTTCATTGATTGCTTATTTTATTTTATTTTATTTATTTCCTATTCAAACCAAAAAACCATCTTCGACAGAGAAAGGAAATCAATCAAACGGAAAATAAAAAATAAAAAAAACTCCGATCTTCAACAGCGGAAAGGTGATTTTTCTCTCTCTCTCTCTCTCTTTTTTTTTTTTTTTTTTTTTTTGGTTGTTTTTAACTTGAAAGCTTCAAAAATGGTCCAGTCAAACATTAATGAGGTTGGCTATAATCCTGTATGCCATTCTTTCTTCGGTTAGCTCTTTTCCATATGTTTATACATGCGTAAAACTGACAACCTAATAAAAGATTTGGCGGTTCAAAACAGTGCCCTGCCACTAGGGTATCTTTCCATATCCTATCAAAGAATACTCAGCAACCAATAATGAGAATCATTGTACAGAAACCAGAGTTTAAAGATCATTTACACCAGTAGATAGTACAATTATTCAGCAATTGCCCACATTTGCACCATAAATTGACAAGCAATTGGAAACAAGCAAGCACAAATATTACAAGCTGCAGAACTGAGACGCATCATAATCTCAAAATTTGATACATTTTTATCTACCGCTAACCTTTTCATGCTTATTCTTATATTCTACATATAACGCATATATGTAGCTTACATAAATGATGGTTTGGATGTAAATTCACTTTCTTCTCTCATTTGGTCATTATCATAGCTTACGTATGAATATCCTTGAGATAGAGTTAAGTTACTTGTTTTATGATCACATCTCTCCTGGAAGCATTGTATCCTCTGGTAGATCACAGTAACCAATACCCTGAACAGAAAACAGGGGTTAAAAAAAAAAAAAAAGAGGAAAAGGAAAAACATATTAGGTACTAATTTTATTGACAAAACTACGCCAACTAATCGATATTCGATAGTTTAATATCCACCTCGCCAGTAAGATGAGCCACACATCTCTTCTCAGCTAGCAACTCAGCTTCAGTCTGGAAAATAAAATAAAAAATACAATGTCACATAACATGACTTATGTCAAGTATGTGATTCAATCCATGTTTTGAAGGACACTATACTTTCTTTTGTTTAACAAATAGAACAATTTTCTATGCTAAACAAGCATATTACTTTGTTATTTTTTCTTTTTTGAGACTAAAAGTAGAGTTTAGGATAATCCTTATTGATATGGGAGCATTGGTGATTTTTGTTTTGGTGACCAATGACTTTGAACTATTTTTACTCTTGTCATTGTATCTACTTCAAAAGCCTCATTGAGCAAGTGTTACCTTGGCTATTCCCTTGCGGAGGTAGTCGTCAAATATTACGTCCTTTACAAGTTCGTAGCCACCATCTCCCTAGAGAATGGAAATAACTTAATAGAGCCGTGAAATATTATGTTGTGAGCACACACAACGAGAAATAAAAATCACAAACACAAGCTTACCTTTGATCTGCATGGCATACTAAAAACTATATCCTCTGCTATACCATATGGATTTCCATTGGTGTAAACCTACAATTTGATTAAAAGATATCAATCATATAGGTAACACAATGTTACTCATTGATGAATTTCTCTATGAACCTGTTTAATTTTTATAATTTTAGACATGCAACTATTTTCCCCCTTTTTTCCCTTCATTTTCTCTGCAAAGGAAACAGTAGATATTTGGCACTCTGCCTCCTGAACTTCACAATTGGAGAGTCATCCTCTAAATTTTTATTTTTGGCAAACTACCTCGTGAATTTAAGAAACTATTGTACAATGCCCCAAATAAAGGATGGCTCTTGAAATTTGGATGGAAAAGCCCTGGTGCACATTATGTGAGCTAGCTTGAAGGGAGAGATTGAAATTTTCGATGACAACCAGATGTCAAAGATACAAGGAAATTTCTTCCTCAATTTGAGTACCATTAATCGCTTCAGGAGCAATATGCAACACATTGTTAAATTCATGGGGTAGTTTGCCACAATTAGACGTTCAATTTTGCTAATTGAGTCAAAGTTCTGGAGGCAAAGGCGCTAAAACCCTATTTTTTATGCTGTAAAGGTTTCCGGTAGTTGAGCTTACTGCGCATATTGTTGCTCAAGAGTGTTGCAGTTATATCAGGAAACCAACTGTAATAGAGGCTACTAACTGCAAATGCACAGAAACAAAATTGTACTTACTCCAGAAGAAAACCAGTCACCCTCGGGGGTTGGAGTAATCAGAGATTTTATGGCATCAACAATTGACACGGCGGTTGATGCAGCTGAAGATCTTCCCCATTTTTTAATGAGCACACCACCTCTCTGCGTATCAAATATATTTTGAAGTGGTTGTAGATGTAAATAACTTGGTTCTTAAAACTAAAAGCTCTGCAGTTCTTACCTTCTGAACGCTTTCCATGAACTCTTCCTCTAACCACTTGTCGTCCTTGATGACCTCCTTTACAGGCAAGCCGTCTATCCTAGCATTTAAGAAATCTGGAACCTGGTCAAAAGATCAGGTCTTTTTAAGTGAAAAGTGAAGGGGATTGTGTACACGCATAACTTTTTCTTCTTACAATAGAATATTTTTAATGACCTGAGTTGTTGAGTGGTTTCCCCAGATTGTCACGTTAGACACTTTATCGTAGAACACACCAGCTTTAAGGGCCAGCTGCAAAAATCACACCCGTTGGATAAGTTTGTTTTAACTTTGTGTTATAGAAATAAAAACTAGATATTATCAAAGTGTAATGCCCATAACCAATTTCTACCTGACATTTTGCTCGGTTTTCATCCAACCGTGTCAAGGCATGGAAGTTCTTTGCAGGTATATTTGGAGCGTTTTTCAAACAAATTAGTGCACTGCATGACAAAAAAAACACAATCATCAAATGCATAGAACTCCATAGTTTAAGTACTCCCAAAAAAAAAAGTCCCCTCCCGTCCCAAATAAGAAATTCCCATACTTGGTATTGCAGGGGTTGCCAACCACAATAACTTTGACATCACGTGATGCAACGGAGTTGAGAGCTTTTCCCTGTGATGTTACAATCAAAGAAATGCATAAAGAATGGAAACTTGTACGAATCTTTTCAATACTAGTGAGAAGACATGGTGATATCAAAATGCAAACCTGCTCAGCATAGATCTGTCCATTTATGTCTAATAAATCAGCCCGTTCCATTCCAGGTCCTCGAGGCTTTGCTCCTATTAGAAGAGCCCATTCTGCATCTTGGAAAACCTCATATGGATCAATGCTTATGCTTACCTCCCTCAACAAGGGATACAAGGAATCCTCCAATTCCATAGCAACTCCTGTATGGATTGAGTTTCTTATCAATCAGAGAAGCAAGTAAACGTATTATGATGAACAACTTAGTTTTCTTGGTACATTTTGATCATTATTAGAGAATTAGGGAGGGAAGAACAGAGATTAATTTAATTCAGCTTTAAGCTTCTGTCCTCTAGTTAGTTGAATTGTACACAAAAATATCATCACACGATCACATCTACAACGCATTATAAATGTCGCCATTTTGAACTTGACATGTTGGTTGTTCTTCATTCTCTTAATCAAATAGAAAAGATCCCTTTTCTAAAACTGTTAAATGTAATTAACTCAAATAAATTTCCTTAGATGTTTACTCTAACATAAGTCAGAGTAAAGTCTTGTGAAGTTAATGACTATGAAGAAACAAACCTTCAAGAGCTTGGAGTGATCTCTCAGATCCCAGCAGTTTCAACGCGATAGGTTGGTCAGGACCAAAAACCTCACCAGATGCAAGCTGGCATGACAAACAAGCAAGATTCCATATGTAAAAACTAGATAAAATCCATGCTCGAAAAATTCCTACCAACCGACATTATGCAGTTAAGTATGATGGAAGACCTTAATTTGGTCAAACTTGCTAGAAGAGAATATTCATATTCACAAGATTTAATGATAAGAAAATAGTGTTATAGCCCAACAGAAAATC
Source organism: Morus alba (assembly GCA_012066045.3). Classification (NCBI taxonomy): domain Eukaryota; kingdom Viridiplantae; phylum Streptophyta; class Magnoliopsida; order Rosales; family Moraceae; genus Morus; species Morus alba. Next base: position 12,390,890 of record CP050234.2, read on the forward strand.
AAGCAAATCGACACCAATTTATAGGGAGTGCTTGGATGACCTTTCAGGAGACTTTTGACCTTGAAGAAGAGCTTTCAGTCAAAGCCACAAAATATGGCTCTCAAGAAAGTTCTTCTGAGAACACTGAGAATTATACATTGTTTAGAAGGAAAAACTAAACTAGGAGGTTCCAACATCAGCAAATATTTGTCAGTTTGATCTAGGAACACTTACTTTAAAGAGCAGATGATTAGAGATCATTCCTGCTGCACCGGAGACTGCAATGTTAATCATCTTTTTCCAGGATTTTGTCTCTTCCTCCTAAGAAAATTGAAGAAACTTTATTACTAGAACGAACAATGCATCGATATAAAATTAAAAAGAGAATTATCCGAAGGAGCTCAGCCCTGCAACAGAAACAATGAATCAAGAAAATAGTCCAATAAATCAAGAAAATAATATTTTCCATCTCATCTTATAGATCAGCAGTTGAAGTATTTAAAATCAATGCCATGTGAAAATGGTTCATTGGGCACAAATCAAACTGATAGCCAAATCTTAAACTATTAGTTTCGAAAGTTTGAAATGCACCAGTATTGGTTAAGGGGGTTATTCTTACCCCGTTCACGAGTTATTAACATAGCAAAACAAAAGCAATTCAAATGAATAACAGAAACCAATTCTGCTAGTTTGCAAAATAAGCAATCTATTAAGCTAATCATATTGTCAAACACAAACGAGACAACATTAATTAATACACTCTCAAGAAAGAATAAAATATCACAGCCATAATAAACAATATCAATTATAAAAAAAAAGTTAAAAATAATAATTGTCATAGAAAACACAAAAGGGATACTGATATTATATACATATATATATATATATATGTATATATATTTGTTTTTTGCTTTTACGTACACAAAGTAAAGAAGACTAACTTACAGCTTTGAGATCATAAGTAAGGCAGAACACGCCATAGCACTCAGCCTTAGTCTTGGGACCTTCAACTTGAACCGGGATCGGAGTTTGAACTTGACTGAGAATTTACCAAAAAAAAAAAAAAAAAAAAAAAAAAAAAGCATCAAAATCTCAATAAAACGAAAAAATATATATATATATATATATATATATATATATATATATAGCGGGGTTTCGGTTTTAGCATGTAAAGAATGATCAAAAGAGAGTTTACTACTTGGGAGCAACAGAGCAAGAAATTCTGGCTTTTTGAGTGGTGGGAATGGGGCGAAAAGCCGAGCGGCGAAGAGAATAAAGATGGGTCGACGAGAATGAGAGCTGAGACGACTGAAGAAGGCGGGTCTTGGCGTTAAAAGGTGATGACACCTCTGCCACCGCCATGGCAGCAGAGCTAGACATCTTTCTCTCTCTAGTTTTGAAGATGAAGAGAGAGAGAGAGAGAGAGAGAGGTGTGTAAATGGACAAAGGAAGAAGGGTTTTGCGTAAGAAGATGAGGTTGAGAAGGAAAAGGACTGCTTTGGAGGGAGATGGATATAGAAAGAGAGAAAGTTGAAGAGGAAGAAGAAAGTGGAAGAGTGAAGAAGTAAAAAGGGTTGGTTTTTGAAGTATTAGTCTAAGGCCATGCAGATGACACTTGTCACACAAAATCTCATCCTCTAAATCTGGTTTTTTTTTTTTTTTTTTTTTTTTTTTGGTCGGGACTTGCCATTTGAGTTTCTTCTTCTTTCTTTTTTTTTTTTTTTTTTTTTGGTTAAAACTCATTACCTCTTTCTACTGTGTAGTAATTCCTGTTTAGATTATTTTTCAGAATATCAAAACATTATTCTCTCTGTTCTGTCCTAAGACTCTCATCATAACATTTACATCAAAAGAGACTATCAACCAAAAATAAATAAATAAATAAATAGGGGATAAAAACACACATCCATAACAATAACTCTGTTCTTTTTTTTGGGGATCAATAATAAATGACCGAATTTTTGGTGCTAAAAACAAAAATTTTTAATGAATTTTATATTTATCAACTAAATTTAATTGACAAATACTAAAATAATTGATAAATATCATATTCGTTACTAACTAAATTAATTGCCTATATTTCTTTTTGACAAGCAATTAATTGCCTATATTTACTCGTTAAATCTGACTACTTTTTTCACTACATTAAACTCTTTTTCTACTAGGCGACCGCAGCTATAATTTTCTTTAAAAAACCGTAATATTGTGCATTAAATCCTTGCGTTTGAATTAAGTTGTGGGAATTTTTTGACTAAGATTAATTGCCTATATGTACTCGTTAAATCTGACTACTTTTTCACTACATTAAACTCTTTTTCTACTAGGGTGACCTTTTTACTAATTTTCTTTAAAAAATGTAATTATTTGTGAGATTAAAAAAAAATTTAAATTTGAAAGTTGAATGAATAAAAGACTAAAGATCAAGTAAGAATTGAGAGGAACAAAGAAGCCAAAAATGGAGGCCAAAAGTTTAGCGAGGAAAAAATGAAAGAGGCGGTGCAGGGAAAACCATCGAAGAAAGAAATGAGGTGCATGGCTTCATCAGAAGAAAAAAGACGAGAAAACCAAGGAGGCAGAGGCAAAACGTAGAGTCACAACACATGGGACGAAAAAGACACAAACGCCCCCACACAAAAGAAGCAGAAGAGAAGAGAAAACAAGGGTAAAATGGGAAAAAGTGCACTGTACAATAAGGGTTCAAAACGGGATTCGAGTTTTAATTCGAGTTGAGATGTGAAAAAAATGTGTGATTTTATGTGAGAATTTTTGTGTACAAAAAGTTAAAATTGTTTGTGAAAGAAGCTTTTAGAAAACAAAACAATAGTGTGAATTGTGGGTCTTCCAAAATAATATGGAAAAAGCAAAAAACAAGTGAGTATTACCTTCCAAAAATTTAACAAAAAATGTGGTATTCATTTTTCTTCTCTCATTTCAACTATTTACTAGACAAAGGCAAAATAGGTAAAATATAAAAAAAGGGATTAATCACACAAATAATTCTCGAGGTTTATCCTCAATTCTACTTTAATTCTATGACTTTTAAAACATCTTACAATAGATTTTTGAGATTTTATTCTATTTTAGTTTTGGTCATTTTATTAACTTATAAGTGTTAAATATTTGACAGAATATATAAAAATTAAGGATCAAAATTAAAAAGCATATAAAGATTAAGGACTAAAATAATATAATAAAATAAATTAATTTTCACATATAGTCCCAAAAGTTTAGCTTTTTCTAATTTTAGTTTTTAATTTACACATATTCCAGTTAACGGAAGAATCAAAATTGAAATAAAATTAAAATCTTAACAACTAATTGTGAAACGTTTGAAAAATTATAGATTAAAATGAGATTAAGGGTAAATCTTAAAGACAATTTGCGGAACAAACCCAAAAAAAAAAAAAAAAAAAAAGTAGAAGACAATGCTAGGAGGAAGTAAGAACTTAGAAGCGCATTTTTAGCGTATGAATAGTGCTAGACCGCCATTGCATTTCCCACCATAGTTAGTGGCATTTGACTGAAGGACTAATGCATTTCCCACCATAGTCAGTGAAGTAGCCAAGTTGTCTGTTGCTTTGCATGTTTTTGGTCTATTATATGAAGCAGCGTCATAGACAAAATTTTCGCTGAGGTCGGGAGAAAAATTTCGGAAATTGTTATGTAGTGAAATATCTTTTGATTATAAAAAATTATATGAAAATTTTTAGTAAATATTTAAAGTCAGGAAAAATAAAAAATGTAAAACAACATTTCATCAATCAACAAGTATGAAGCTTACAAAGAACTCAATACAAAAAACTTAATACAATAAACTAAAATCGGTAGATCTGTTAGCGTCCTAATATAGAGATTCGAAGTCCGATGATGGACACAATATGGAACACTTCTATGAGCTCTTTTAATTCTCCCGCTACAGCTAGCTCTCTCAAAAATACAGTAATAAACTCTTCACAAAGACTAATCCCTAAAATCCGGTATTCTCCTATATTAAACTCATTGAAGCAGGAGAACTAGCTGAGAGCATATAAAGATAAAAAACATCATAAAACCTACACAAATTTAAAGCTTGATGGAAAAACATAACCAAAATAATAATAAAAAAAAAAACAACTAAATTTTTAAAAAACCGATTGTTAATGCAGTTTTAGTTGTTTTTGTTTTATAAATATCTTATTAGATGAATAATAACTTTTTATTACCTGGGTTGTACACTTTGAAGATAAGACATTCTCTTTCCATAAAAAGCTCATGTTGGTCTATAAAGTTCCTTTAGTATTTGAGATTTCTTTTTAATATGTTAAAATGTCTCATCTTAATGCCTTCTTAAAAAAAGAAAAAAAAAAACTTTTATCATATTCTAAAATATCACAAATAAGTATTATAATATGTAATGACTGAGAAAATACTGATATTAATTAGTATAATTTATGTAATTAAATCATGAATTTCTTGAATAATGACATGTTTTATAATGACATGTTTTATAATCATGAATTTATTGACAGTGTCAATTCTATAATGAAGAATTAATAATATTATGTCAAAAATTTTTATATTATGACTCTCTCGATAATCCTTACTGGGATTTAAGATGAGAGAAATTTTCATTTCGACTATGACTTGTAATTCTGTTCGTAAGAATTTATGAGTATTGTACATTGTTAACAATGCTCTGAGAAGCACTCTAACATTTAAAGAAATTCTTAACTGCCAATTAGTAAAATTGGTGTTACACAAGTCCTGTTTTCGGTAAAACCATAAAGTTGGGCTCGGAAATTGACACTGTCGATTATTATGTTTTACTGAGAGTTTAGGACATGAGTCTTGTTAAACTAAGATTTTAAGTTATTTTAAGATAAATTTTAAAGTCTAGAAATAGCCCAAATAATCTACGCAATTTTAAATATAAACCGATATTAATTTCTTCCAAATATAATGTTGGACTATGATTTAAATAGTGGACTGAATACCGTTAGAAATTTTTGTCCTGTTAACTGATCTAGAAACTACTATTAGTACAAGTTTAATCGGTTTAAGAAGAATCTTTTTAGGAGACACAATGGAGATGAAGATTTAACCTTGATATGACAAGGGTTTTAAGTCATCATTAAGTGTAAATTTTCTCTCCTTCTCACTAAGTATGACCAACCATACTAAGTATTTTTTAATCAAACTCTAGTCCATAGAGCTTGATTAAGAAGACCTTAATTAGTAACAATTTAGCTTAGCCATTTGTCTATATATATCACCACTTAGAATTAAGCTCACTTTTACCATTTCCTTTTTTTTCACTTTCTCTCTCTGGTCCCCTTGTTTGGCCGAACCCCTCAAGTTCTCTCTCTCAAAAAATTTTCACTTCTCTCTCACAAAGATGACTTCAAACCACAATCTAAAAGAAGGAGAAGGAATTTGTATAGGAATTCCTAGCACTTTCAAGGGTAAAGATCAAAACTTTTTTCTTCTTTTCTTTCAACTTTTCCTTTGTTTTAAAGTTTTTTCAACTTTTCCTTAAAAGTTTAAGATTCATTCTTATCTTGATCATTTTAACTTTAAGAACAAAGTTTGGTTTTCGGTTTAGGTTGTGTTTCTATCGTTTATAAACTTCACATACAAAGAGTTTTAATATTAAATCTATGTTTTTAAATTTGTAAAATATGGTCTAAGGTTGTTGTTTTGTGTGTTTAAAACAAGATCTAAGCTTTGCTATGTTAATTTTAAAAGGTTAAAGATCTCAAAAAAAAAAAAATCTTGACAAGTTTCGATTTTAAATTTTAAATTTTAGTCTACTTTGATTTAAAATTCGGAGTTGTTAGATACCAAATTGAGAAAAAAAAACTATTTCACCAAAGTTGTAGATCTCAATGCGCTGAACATTTCTTTGTGACTTTGAAAAATCTCAATTCTGCCTCTAAAATGTGTTTTTAAATTTGTTCTAAAACTACCCAAATTTTCATAAAAATTGACAAAAACTGTCAATTTGAGTTTGTTTCCATTTTACTGTTTTTGGACCCTTTAGAGGGCAATTTCAGGATTTCTGACCTATATCTCAAAGGTTTCAACGTTACGGGCAATCTTTATGACTTCAAAATTTCACAATTCCAACTCTAAAACACATTTTCAGGTCGTTTTTCAAAACAACGCAAAACAATATTTATGCATCCATTATTTTTAAGATTTTAGGCCATTCTAAGGCCGAACCTCCTTTTCTATTAAACACAAAACTTTTAGATCGCGACGAGATGAAGAAACATTGCAAAGCTCATATTTTAAAAATCCAACTTTAAGACGTAGTTAATTACAGATTAAGGAAAAATAGAAAATTTAATTGGTAAGATTTGAAATGGTTCAGATTTCTAGCGAATAACGTTTTCCAAAACGTGTGAATCCGAGTTTTACAGGAATTTAAAGTTTTAGACAAAATTTAATAAATGGGGCCAAATACAAAATTTTATAAGGTTTACAAACTTATAGTTATCTTTTAAAAATAATCACTAAGTGCTTTTTGGCATCAATTTCTAGTAACCAACAATAGTACTAGTAGGAAAATATGATTTACTAATGATTTTCAAAATATGATTGGATTGAGAATTTTTATAAAAATACTAAGTACGGGCCTAACACCCGTACTAGGCCCGCAATATTTCGAGCCTAAGTCTGACACCCTAGTGTAAAGGAACATTGTAGACATGTTGTAGACTAATGAGCCATAATACAATTTTGGGCCCAATTTAAGAAAATAATATGAATTGGTATCTTAGACATAGACCATGGTTTAGATAACTAAAATATTAAGTTATCAACCTAGGGCCGATTAGCAAAGGCAATTAAGAAAAATTATACAATAAGGATTTATTAAAATGATCTTTATAATATGTAATAAGTCAAATGATTCTTATTTAAAATGGAAACATTTTCTAAGTATAGGAATAAATTTCTAAATAGATTATCTTATAATAAATCAAAATCACACCCTCAGTAGGTTTTCTTTACATAACACAATAGTAGAGATTAACCTCGACGAGTAATATCGTCTCAACATTGGCTGATAGTAGGTAAGTGAAAGTCTCTTACAATATGAATAAGTTTAAAAATGGAATGTTATACATGTTTTATGTACATGTTTATGCTTAAAGTTATTGTATGTCATGACATATTGCATGCCCACTATTAAAATCTATATGACTAATAAGAATATTTAAGAGTGTCATACCAACCTCTTGACCTATAAAGCGGATTTAAGGCCTGAGAAGGCAATCATTCAATACTATAGGAGATAAATTAGGGTCACAATGTAGTTGGGGACCTTTGCAAACTCTCTCTACCCATTAATCATGCGCACATCTCGGTATGTACACTTGGGCCTAAAGGAATAATAAAACAGGTTCATAAAAGGCATAATTGGTACATGCATTACTGATATACTTTAAGTACTTTGTTTTAATTAGTGAGGCTTAGTTCTTACTTATTGAGTATAAATTCACTCCTAAGATGTATTTATACTGTAGGAAAATAACCAATGAAAGGTGAATGATGGGTTGTGCGCAACGGCAGGTGAGTAGTGTGGAGAATGAGAAATGGATACCGCTTGCATTTTAATTTTGCAATATGTTTTGTTATAATAAGACTTTTTAATTGTATGTATGGACTATGGTTTTAAGAAGGTTAAGACTTCTTATATAATTTAAAAATTAATATATATTAATTTAATATTAAACTTAAGTTTATTTTCCTTTATTATATGATATATAAATAAAAAATATTTGCAAATTCAGTTTAATTAATTCAAGTATTTTAAGCGATTACATATTAGTGAATTTAAGAGATGACTATTTATTTAGGATCGTCACCATTGGTATCAAAGTTGGTATCCTTCCATCCTACTCCACATTGTCGCATGTCTGTTGTCGTAGTCTAAGTAAGTAGAATTTATATAAGCAATTAAGTTGTGAGTTAATGTTAGTATTATTATGTTATAATAAAATATGGCTGCACCGATAGATCCTAAACAGATTGAGGAGGATCGTAGAGTTGCTATCTCATTTTGAACATGGGACTCCATATTTTCTCCGGACGACGTTAGGCGTATTTACTGATGGAATGGATCAACGGTTTGGAGATAGCCTTCGATGTGTGTCATGTTCCGGAGCGGCTGAGAGTTCATTTGGCCATCTCAAAACTACGAGGACACGCCTCGCCTGGTAGCTTAGATTGGGAGCCGAGCACCAACATCATGACTTGGAGGATATTAGAGCTGAGTTTAGACTAGTATTATATGGTGTTGCTGATGATTACGCTCTGGAGAATGAAAAATAAATACCGCTCGCATTTTAATTTCGCGATGTGTTTTGTTATGATAAGTTTTGTTAATTGTATGTATGTAGTATGGTTTTAAGAAGATTGAAACTTCTTATATAATTTAAAAATTAATATATGTTAATTTAATATTAAAGTTAAGTTTATTTTCCTTTATCATATGATATATAAATAAAAAAAATAGTTACAAATTCAGTTTAATTAATTCAAGTATTTTAAGCGATTACATATTAGTGAGTTTAAGAGACGACTATTTAGTTAGGATCATAACATAATGTAAAAAAAAATTCGATAGTTTTTATTATTTTTTATGATATTTTCAACAATAATGTTACGAACTGATTTTTAATGCAAAAAATTTATTTAAAAATTTAACTGAATTATTAAAAAAAAAAAAAAAAAAATTGAATGCCAATTTATTCGTTGTGAAATTGCTTCAATTGTTATTTTACTGTAGACCAATATAATAAACTGGGAGACGTCACCATCATGAATGATATATACGATGAAGTATAAATTACATAAACAAACAAATAGCAATAATATTTTCAAAACGCATGCATATACACATGCCCTTACAAATTCAGATATTTCTTCAACACGATTCTTAAACCACACAAATTTATGAAAATCTTATTTATTTCTTTTTCTCTTTCTTTTAAGGATTTATATACGTGTATAGATCTGATATGTATTTCTTCTATATACTTCTGATCTTGGTGAATATCAGTGTTAAAATCTGATCACTTTCCATTCAACCATTTTTTCTTTGATTTCTTGGCTTGTTAGTTGATTAATTTCCATCATGTCCAAAATCAAGTTTCAGATTTTCAAAAAAAGGAAAGAGAAAAAAGAGAGACGAATTCTTTAGTAGGATGTGAAAAAAAAAAAAAAAAAAAAAAAAAACTTTACCAATAGATTATAGTTTTTGACAGTTAAAACGTTCGTTACATTCTACTAGATTATCTTATTTTTCTAATCTAATACATCATAGTCACAGTTATTTTTTCATACCCTAACACATAATTTTCCGATAATGATGTATGTTGTGACTATTTTTTCATACCCTAACACATAATTTTCCGATAATGATGTGTATATATATATATATATATATATATATATATAGTGAGTGTATATGTGGACATATATGAACCTTGCGTTGAAGCCAATATATCAAAAATAAAATAATAGAATAATAAGAGGTAGACATGTCCAACAGCCAAAATCCAACACATTGACGAACAAAAGTGCATCAATCCAAGAGAGTTTTAATCTCTATTTGGTTCTTCTTCAATAACTTTTGTCCCAAAACCTCGAGTTTTTCCGAGTTTTGTCGTGGTCATCTCCACCCCACAATAAAGAGCATAATCTTATCTTTTGGATCCATCAGATCTCTTGTAGGTACTCCCTCACGTGACTATATATATGTATATATATATATATATATATATATGTATATATATATTCCTGCACAGAGATTCATGTATCACACATACAAAAATTTGTAGTGAAGTAAAAGAGGGTCGAAACTCGAAAGGGTTGGGTTGGGAACTTCCAAGGAAAAAGTAGTGTGATTAATTAGCAAAAATTAAAAATGATGATGATGATGATGATGATGATGATGAAAAAATGTTTAAATTATCTCCAGTGTTTTATCAAAATACCATTTTCGCCTATTTTATTATACAAATGTCTAAAAAAACTCTTATATTTATAAAAGTAGACTTAAAATACCCACTGAAGCAATTAAATTTTTTAAAATACTAAAATTACCCCCAATCTTTATTAAAAACAATTTAAAACATTAATAAATCAAAATATTAAATAAAATCAATCTTAAGAAAAATGAAAAATTCTCAAAAGAATTGAAGTATTTTTTTGATTGAAATATTCACTTGGGCATTTTTAAAAATTTTTATACAACGTTTTAGTTTAATCATTTCTAAAATAATATTTAATATAGATTGGGAAGGATAATTATCGGATTTTAAAAATTAATAACTTCATGGGGTGTTTTGGATATTTTCTTTATAAACAGAGGGGTTGTTTTGGGGACCAAATTGAAAATTTACCCTAGTATAAAGATCCTAAATTTGCATGCTAGCTCACAGAAACGAAACTCGTGGAAGGAAGGAAGAAAAATGTCGAAGAGAATCCTCCAGGGGCTGGAGTCGCCGGAGGCGCGATCACCGGCGCTACAGCCTACAGTTTCTGCCACGTCAGTACCATGAGAGGGTGATCCACTACTTCGAAAATCGTCTCAACGCGGGCTCCTTCGAAAAGAAGAACCTGGTGTAGGCACTGGCCTCATCGGTTCACCAGCCTGCAGTGACGTCACGAAGCTCCGGATCAAGGTCGAAGAGTCCACCGGCAAGATCGTCGACGCCTGCTTCGAGGCCTTTGGCTGTGGATATCGGCCATTGCTGCGTCCTCTTTAGGTCAGCAGTTACTGTTTTCTGCATGCATGCATGTTGAAGATTTAGGGTTAGGGCAAAACTTTTCATTTTCTTTTTGGTGTTGATTCTGGTTGAGGTATAATATATGTCATATAATTGATAGGAACTGAATGGCAATTTAGGGACTTAACGATTTTTAGGAGTTTGTTCAATAATCCAGTTATTTACTTATTTTTATTTATTTATTTTTATTGAATTTGAACTGTGAAAAAAAATAATAATAATAAGACTGATGATCAAACCTGTGCTCTTTTTTAAAAATAAAAAAATAAAAAATAAAAAATTGTTTTAGAAAGTTTGAATACTGAATATATTTCATGGTAATTTAGGGTTTTTTTAGGGACTTGCTGAAGAATATAAATGGTTGAATTTTCAGATGCATGTATTCTCCGATGAACATTAATTTAATATTTATGGTAGAGGAAATATATAGTTGTTTAGTTTTGACCTACTAATTTAGTAAATCTTATAGAAAAGTTGGCTCTCTTAGTTATCTTGTGTTGTTTATTCCAAGATGAGAGATAGTCATAGAGCAGTCTTTGTAGGCCGCAAACATAGAGTAAGATGAGAATTTCCTTGCTGATTTCACCAGTTACTATGAAAATTAGCTTTTATGTCTTCTGTCTCTGCCTTTGTGGCTTTTTCGTGTCTACATAAGTAACTGTTTTGTTCCGCGCTTTTCGTCCATGTAAAGATGATGTTGTGGTGGCAGAGAGAAGTCTGTTATGGAATATGAAGGCTGCAGCTCCTTTATTCCATTCCACTCAGCCAATAGTGTCTTAAGTCCCGTTTATTTTATTTATTCGAGTTTTATTATAGTAAAAAATGCTCAGAAACAGTCACATTTAATTTTTTAATATAGTAAAAAACTCCCATATAAAGTCACATATTTACTCGAATTAAAAACTCAAATCAGCAAGTTAAACGAATATATACTGCATTATTATTATTATTATTATTATTATTATATGTTTCTGATCATTCGTGGGATTTTTCTCTTGTTTCAGTTACTGAATGGGTGAAGGGCAAACAAATGGAAGAAGCCTCCGCCATTAAAAACGCGAGTTTCCGCCAAATGTTTGCATCTACTTTTCTTTTAGACTGTTATGTAATAGTGTTTTTTTTTTTCTTTTTTTGCCCTGTTCTACAGACTCTGATCATGTTTATGTTTTTAGTCCCTATTTTATATGTCCAATTTCTTACTGTAGCTCTTAGGCTGGATTCATGTATTATTGGAATAATAGACGAATTTACGGCTATATGTCTATTATACGGCTATATGTCTATTATGTCCACATTGTAAAAACTTGTAAATTTTGCATCTTTTCACTGTAATTGTTTTGAGCAAAGATCGATGCAGTTTATGGCAGATCAAGAATCAAGAACAGCAGATATAAAATGGGAAGTGACAATAGTATTTAATGAATGAAAACATATGAGAATTTTAGGGGTTAAAAAAGGAGCATTTGTTATGAACCTAAACTAAAAGCTACATTTAAGCATACCAACTCTGATCCATTTGATATTTGCACATATGAACTGTACAAATAAGTTTAGTTTAGTTCTGGTGGACACTTATCAGGGTTATTGTGACAACCCCTCCTACGGTTTTCCCACCCGTCAAATCTCTTTCGGTGGGAAATCAACAATTGGCGCCGTTTGTGGGACGTTTGGCCACGGCCTGCCTTTCCCAGTCCCCCCCGTCCTCGGGGCATTGTTGTATGCCAAGAATCCCAACTATATTACCAGAGTGCCAACCCCTCGCTCCCTTTTACGAAAGGACAAAACTCCAAATAAGGCCTTCTGATCAGTAGGCTCTCTTGGATGCTATTTGTTTGGAGGTTAATTGTATTTTCAATGAGGCCTTCATTTTACTTCTCTTGGATGTTGTTTGTTTGGAGGTTAATTGTATTTTATATGAGATTTTACTTGGATAGTTTTGATTGTTTGACTTTGGCAATTATCAAATTGAAACCGCTGGAGTAGATTTCTTTTGAGTGGGGGCATAAAACGCTTAGGGTTTGTCATGGAATTTGCACTAATTGCGTTGGAGTTGAGTTATAAAAGGAAAACTTCTGTTTTAAATGGGTTCAAGCTTTAGTATCTGCAGGACTCAAGACGAATGAATATGAGCTTATATAAACTTGGTTCTCTATTCTACACAAAAAAAAAAAAAAAAAAAAAAAAAAAAAAAAGAACGAAAAATAAAATATTTGAAAATAAAACAACTTCTTTTGTTGCTTTAATTTCCACCCCATGAATATGTTTTTTATGGACTTCCTGTGTAAGGGATATGTCCACTCCTGAGAATTGAAACGTTTTTTTTTTTAAGTGGAATCGATACGGCTTTTATTGACTTCTTGTGTAAGGAATATTGACTTCCTGTTAATATTAAGTGGAGGCTTAGTTCACAATTAGTGGGACTCGACTAAAAAATCAATAAGTACGTCAATAGAAGATGAAAATCTTAGTCCATAAGTAATGTAGGACTTACTTACTAAAGAGTCACTAATTCAACAACGTGAACAGCGTATCCCATACCAAATTACCAACATCCTCACATCAGAAGTTACAATGTTTAAAAATATCACCATCATGTTTTGTAAATAAGTCATTTAGAAAGAACTAAAATCCATTGTTAATGTTTCCCTACCTTCAAAAGTTCTTGCATTCAAAAATCAAGTCATTCCCAACTAACAAATTTTGATATATAAAATTGAATTCAACAATCTTAAGACAAAACGTCCCAAAGTCTCTTTAACGATTTTCCAGGCGAGCGTGTTTTTTGAGACATTGATTACTCAGTCCTCTTACATTTAATCAAGAAAAAAAATTACTGTCTCAAAATTTCCTCACGTTAATCGACATCTTGCTTTTTCTCATTCTCTCTCTTAGTACCTTGCTAGATCCCTCTACCTATAGTACGCGTCCATCATTATTTGACATTGTTCGGGACGGATCCCTAGTCAGTCCATGAAAGGCTGGTTGGGGGTGGGGGTGGGGCATCTCCTACCATTGCACTTTGACACTCAATTCAATGTTTTGGTCGACAATGGGAAAAAATTGTTGCGAGTATGGTATTTATAGCGTATTTCTAGATCCGGGTAGTGTGTGGATCTGATTCCCAAGTATAAAGTTGTACCCGTCGGATGACACGTGATGCCCCTTTGGTTTGGACCCTATATTGGGATTGCATAGAGAATGCCACGTGGCACGGCAATCAGCTTGGTTGATTGGGAGATGTTCTTCCATGTTCGGTTAGTGCTTGGATCAAGTTGGGACTAGGTGCTCGATCTGTTCAAGATATTCTTCCGTATTCGGCATGTTCGAACTAGGATGTTCTTTTCTCATCATTCGGTATTTGAGATGTTCTTCTCTGTTCTTCCTTGGCCCTATTCAGTCCAGGGATGTTCTTCCCTATTCAACCTCTTCGCCTATTCGATGTTCTTCCCTATTCTCACCTATTTTGGACGGGATGATCTTTCTTCCATATTCAACCTGTTCGACCTATTCGGGTGGGGGTCTATTCTTCTTGTCATGAAATGACCACCCCTCAATACCTCCTAAGAACATATCTCCATTTGTTGCTATCAGCTAATAAAATTTGTCATAGGTAAAGATAATGACGAAAAATCTCAACATGGTTGAAACTTGAAATAAGTGCCTCAAAAAACCATTATTGAAGGTTCAAGATGAAAAATTGCAGAGACCTTGCACATTGTACTTCCATCCATAATAAAGTGCAGCACCAACTGGCTCATTTGTTATACTTTGTACTTTAAGACCTGCTACAAGCATTTATTATTCCTCATTTTTGGGCATAATTGAAATGTGCCGAAACAGTAATAACAACTTTGAAATACCCTTTCCAAAGTAGTCTTCTGTAGTGCTTTTCATTTTTGAAAGAATAAAAGCATTAATTTGGCTCGGAAATTATTGTTGTCCCCGAGCCTCAACCCATTGAATAGAGATGGAATAATTAATGTGTGGATGTTCTCAAATTAATGAGTGGATCATACCACCACCAGTTTGAACATCAATTAGATTAGAACACAAGCTCATTCAACAAACGAAAAAAAAAATGCTAAGGACACTTTTTTTGTCACTCTCTTTATTCATTGTTTGAACAAGAGACTTTATTATCTTATTTTCTATTTAAATAATCATATATCATGTTAGTGGAATTTATGTGTCAAATAGTAAGTGGAGAAATTGATAAAGAAAGTGACAAAAAAAATGTTGTTAGCATTTCTCCAAACCAGATATTGAATCTCACCATATATATATAAAAAAAATATATATATATATATATATACACACAAACATAAGAGAAATGGAATAAATTATAATTCTACCTGTAGGATATTGCCAAGCTTCCCCACTTGTGGCCCAGATGAGATAGTAGTGCTAGTGAACTGCGAATAAAATAGAGAAATGTAAAAAATAAAATAAAAATAAAAATAATGGCTTCCTTTGGTGTTAACTATACGATATTTGAACAGTACAATCATTTTGAAACATCATTAACTTTGAATTAAGAAGCTGAAACCAAGTGACGTGAAAAGAATAAAAATAAAGACCTTAACCATCACCCATTACCATATTTAATAGTTAATACCAAACGTTCCATGTTTATTTGGACATGTATAACCAGTACAAGTGGCAATTATCACACGATTCATAGAGTAAGTGAGATAATTATTATTAGTAATTTTATCTTGGTTAGAATTTTGTGTTCCTAATTGAAAGCAAAATGATGAGAATTAAACATTGCAATAAAAGTGAATCCAAAGCGAAATAGTTAATACCATAATTACTATTAGTCATAACGATGTAGAAAATTTGGTCACCTATTTTTGATATTTACTAATAAATACTATATTTACAATGGATAAATAAATATTTACCAGTAAATATGCTATTTACATCAATCATCTCAAATATATGCTATTTACTTAAGAAAACCATTTTAAAAATATGTTATTTACCTGATCTGTATCCCAAAATGAATCAAGTGCTAGCACTGAACAAACCGCAAGAATTATGTAATAAAATAAACTCATTGAAAAAACATGGTAGAAAAAGCCGACCGTTTACATGCAATTTGTTTCATTGGTTGCCATATTATTTTGAAGAGCAATTGTCCATAATATTGAAATATATGTTATGCAAGTATCTTCCCTAAAAGAAAACGATTAGAACCTTAATTAGAGAGAGAGAGAGAGAGAGAGAGAGAGAGAGAGAGAGAGAGAGAGAGAGAGTAGTTTTGTGAAATGGGACGGATAAGATTTTTAATTTAAATCACTAATAAAATAAAACCAAAATCTGTTAAATCTACCATTGAGATTGACGTGAAATTCTTTAAATGTAAATCTTAAAATCTGTAAAAATCAACTGAATTGTGCTTTTATTTCTTGTAGATAGGACGGCAGCAATATCCTTATCTTTTTTTTTTTTTTTTTTTTTTTTCAAATTCTGACAATACCCAAACGAGTAAGATTACCAACTATCAAAGAAAAACGCATATTCTTTAGAAATAGTACTAAAAGAACATGGGAAGAAATATATATATATATATATATTTATCTACTAATCACCAAGTTTTTAATTCATTGTTGTCTTTCTCCAAGCATATTAGGTATAAAAACATAAATAAAGGATTCTTTGAATTGGTCTTTTGGCCAAAGCCGGCTACACCAAGCATAAATATAATTTGCACAAGAGCTGTACAATTTCTAAATTCTATTGACGTACTTACCGATGCAACTAATCTCTATTTATTTCATGAAATAATGTTACGTCAAAGCTTAGTTTATTCAAATACATTGCTAAAATCTTGATCAATCATGTCCACCGAGGAAACATGGTCGACGCCGGTCGCCACCGCTGCCACCAATGATCACAAGCCGCTACCGAGCTTCAACGAACGCGACGGGATATACCGTTCCCTCCACTGCCTCGGCGAGCGTCACAAAATCCCCAAAGATCCCAACCTCGACACGGCTACATTTGTACTCTCACAATTCCCACCCCCACACCATGCCGAGTCACGAATCGCCCTAATTGACTCGGCCACGAATCAGCGCGTAACCTACGCGCAACTCCACCGCTCGGTCCTCTCCCTCGCCTCGGGTCTCCAGCACGCGCTCAAGATCCAGAAAAACGACGTCGTTTTCGTCCTCTCGCCAAATTCTCTTCTCTATCCAACAATTTGTTTAGCCGTATTATCTATAGGAGCGATTCTGACCACTGCCAACCCACTGAACACCGAATCAGAAATTGCTAAACAGGTAACTCGAGAGACAAAACCAGCTTGAGCTTAGAAAAAAAAAATATCCTCAAATATGCATAAATTAGAAAAAGCAAAATGAAAATTCAAAAGTAGAAAAAAAAATATATTATTTACGAGATTTTTTATTTTTATTGTACTATTAATTTAGTTTAAAGTTTTAGTTTTATTCATGTTTTTTAACAAATATTTCTGGGCTCCGTCACTACAGGTCAGCGACTCTGATCCAAAACTCGCTATCTCGGGCCCTGACGAGCTTCACAAGCTAATCCCTACTGGGGTTCCAACTATCCTCACCTCTCGGCCGACGGACGGCGGTGAGGACGTCCTTCTCTCCGTCGAGGAGCTAATCGAGAGCTGCGAACCGGCCGAGTTGGAGCCGAAAAATCGGCCGTGTCAGTCCGACACGGCGGCGATTCTCTACTCATCCGGGACGACCGGGATGAGCAAAGGAGTAGTTTTGACCCACGCCAACTTCATCTCCGTGATAACGCTCCTCAAATGGTCTATGGACGTGACGTCAGCCAAAAAGGACGTGTTTTTGTGCTTCATTCCTCTGTTTCACATCTACGGCTTGGCCTTTTTTGGGCTCGGATTGTTCTGTGTCGGAACGACGACGGTTTTGATGAAGAAATTCGAGTTAAAAGTGATGTTGGACGCCGTAAAGGAATACAGGGTTAAGAATATACCGGCGGTCCCGCCGGTGATTCTGGGGATGGTGAAGTACGCCGGAAAATTTGCCGGCGTCGACTTGTCGTCGCTGAGGAGGGTGGGTTCTGGGGCTGCGCCGTTGAGCAAGGAACTGGTCGAGGAGTTCAGGCAGAGGTTCGTTGGTTTATATATGTGGTTTTCCTACGTGACACACATGCATGCATTGGATATGTTTAAATTTAATTATCATGGAAAATAATTCTGATTAATCAACTAATCTCGTAGATTTTTGAACATATATATAGATAGTGACCAACACCATAAATATAATATAATACAGGTGGGAAACTCCCATTCATCTTAAATTTTTTGTTACGCGTGATCTTTATAAAACTAAAATTAGAAGATTGATGAATTAAACGGTGCTTAAATAATTAGTTTGACTAAGCAACTTTGATATATAGACGAAAAAAAATTATGACAATTATCAAATAATGGTACCATGTGCTAAGTCCAACCAAATAAAATAATGGCTGTTCTTTTTTTTTTTTTTTTTTTGCCAATTCATCCAACCAAATATGCATTCTATTAATCCTAGAGTTGTATTTCAAGTAAACATGCTCCTATCAACGAACAAGTTATGAAATTATACCCAGAATATCTAGAGGTACTAATGGTGTTTTGTGCCATAAACAAATGAAAAATAGGACATAAAAGAGATTAATATTTGAGGTTCATTCTTTATATATTAATTGTAGTGCTCTGAATTTGTAGTGTCCCTAAACTTTTTTAATCCAAATTCTAAGAGTAGTAGTTTGGTGGTCTGAATGTACGTGTATAATAGACTAAATACTCATGAATGGTCTTATGTGACGTTATAATTTGCTTCAACAAAATTACTCTTTTATAGAGTATATTTGACATAAACTTGATATATTTAACAAATAGGTTTCCATGGGTTGAGCTGAGGCCCGGCTATGGCTTGACAGAAAGCTGCGGGGCTGCGACAATTTTCCCGTCCAATAAGGATGCTAAGACACGATCAGGTTCTTCTGGGAGATTGATTCCTGGGTTTTGCGCTAAGATAGTTGATGTGGAAACAGGAAAGTCTTTACCTCCTTATAAGGAAGGAGAGCTTTGGATAAAGAGTCCCACTGTGATGAAAGAGTACCTGGGAAAGACAGAAGCAACGGCTGAGACAATTGTCTCAGATGGGTGGCTGAGAACCGGGGATCTTTGTTATTTTGATGAGGATGGCTTTCTTTATGTCGTTGATCGGCTTAAGGAGCTCATTAAGCACAATGGTTATCAGGTTATATTACTACTATATATACCATAGAATATGGTTTTGTAGATATATGAATAACCTATGTATATATATGTGTGTGTGTGTGTGTGTGTGTGTGTGTGTGTGTGTGTGTGTGTGTGTGTGTCCAAAAGCATATATAAAAAAATTTTGAATTCTTATATGTGCTGTGACTATATATGTTTATATAATTATATAGGTTGCTCCGGCAGAGTTGGAGGCAATACTTCTGGCACATCCTCGTATTCTCGACACGGCTGTCATTCCGTAAGTTGCCATGCATGGCATCTTTTTCTAATCTCTACCTATATAATAAGGGCTTTTGACACTTCTTTTGCATTTTTAGGCTGTCGAAAATATGTTTTGTGGATAGGTTATTGTTTGGAACCATATCTTTTAAAGCATTTAACAGGACAAATATATATATATATATATATGTGTGTGTGTGTGTGTGTTTATATATATATATATATATATATATATATATATTTGAATGAGCAATAAACATGGTAGATTGAAGTTTTTAAAAGTCATTAAAAACTCCAATACTAATTTCAAAGTCTTAAAAAGGCTTTTTTGTGAAATCATATTTTGTGTATTTGACTGAAAAGTCTTTTAGCAGGCCAAAGCTTTTCCGAAAAATTATCAAACACTCCTATAAACAAATTTTGAACTCATGAAACAAAAAGCAGCTTATTCCATGAAGTAATGTACTCAATCAGTCCCCTATAAACATATATAGTTGTGACCGCCTTTTCCTAACCTTTATACTGTCATGTGATCACGTTGACCGATATGGTGAAGAATGAATTGTCAATTAAATATTCAATAAGAAACATAATTATAATGTTTTTGTAGGGTGGAAGATGAAGAAGCAGGACAAATACCAATGGCGTATGTGGTAAGAGCTGTTGGATCGCAACTCACTGAGGCACAAGTCATCGAATATGTCGCTAATCAGGTACTTATCTCATCAACCAATTTTTCTTTCTAGACAACATCGATAATTATCTAGCCACTGTGACGCTAAATCATAACTCGAGTTGGCTCATGATAATGTCAATTCTCATGTCGTTTTATACTGATTTATGAATCATGCGCCCTACATCATATCGTATCGTAAAATCCAGCGAGAAACCTTTGAATCATTTCCATAACATCAATCACAATATTTGTGAGCCAAATTCACAACGGAAATTTCAGGTGGCGCCATACAAGAAAGTAAGAAAAGTGGGGTTTACAAATGCCATTCCGAGGTCAACTGCCGGCAAAATCTTGAGGAAGGATCTGATCTTACTGAGCAAGCAGGAAATTGCTTCTAGATTGTAACTATTTTCTCTTCTTAATTTGCTCCATTACGACCAGGCAGCAAAGAAGAACTCGTGGGTACTAATGCCGATTGTTACGATCTTTATAGCATATAATTTAAGGAGTCGTATATATGTACACTTATTAGTAAATCTGTTAATTTCGATGATGTCGCAGTTAGGGCCTAACTAGAAAGTAAATAGTATAAAATGTTAGTCGTTTGTTTCAAGATATATATATATGTGTGTGTGTGTGTTCGAATTGATTACAGATATAAACCATGGTCAGCTTGTAACGCAGATATATAAAGTATATCAGGGTAATGATGTAACTAAATATAATGCATGCGATATGCAACATTTCCTTTGATTATATATCACATAATTGCATTTAGGGTGCATTTGGTTGCAGTGAGAAATTATAATAGTAATAAGAATGAAAATAGTAATGGTAATGGAATAGTAAAGAAAATTAATTTATTTATTTATTTGTAATTTTAGAAATACTATATAATGGAACATGAATATTTTCATATTAACAAAATTACCCTTATATTATATATAACATTAATATTTTATATATCAATATAATTAATATAATATATATAATATAATATAATATAATATAATTATTTCTATATAATATATTATATAATTATGATATAGAATATAATAATATTATTAAAATTGTTAATATAATTATAATGTCTTATAATATATTATAAGATTATATAATAAACAATAATATCTTAGTTATAATATAATTAAAAATTACAACTATATTATGCTTATACTATAATATAATATATAACTATTATATTTAATGTAATACAATAAAACTATTATTATATAATATATTAGATAGTTATGATATATAATATAATAATATTATTAAAATGACTAATATAATTATAATATTATAAAAAATATTATAATATTATATTCAGTTATATTATACTATAATATAATATATATATACATATAATTACAATATAATATATAATTATTATATTATATATAATAAATATATTATAATTAATACATAGTTGTGTGTAATCACTATAATAGATAATAATAGTAAAATTAAAAGACTATATTAATACTTAATTATTTTAATTTTTATATTATTATTAGTAATATAATGAACATAATTATATTAATAATATACAATATAATTATAATATAATAATATACAATAAAATAATTATATTAGAATTATTTGTATAATTGTGATATTATTTGTTAAAATATTACAACTATATTATATTATATTATAAGATATAATTACGTTATAATATATTATATATATTATTATAGAATATTAAATAAATATATTATAATTTATAACTATATTAAAATTGATTATTATATTATAACATTTTTATTGTATTTATAAATTACATGATTATTATATTATAACATTTTTATTGTTTTAGGAGATTATATTATTGTTACATATTATAAGTCTTGTAAATTAATGTTTTCTACTAAATAATATTGTTTTAATTTTATGGTATATTAAAAGCTAATATTAAGACAATGGCTACCATGGTTTATTAGTTCGAAGGGTGATGGTTCCGAGGGTAAAACCTTGCAAAATAAAGAAAAAATAACACACAAATTAACAGAATGGCTTCATTCCTCCCAGCTATAATGAGGAAGTTCTAAGCAATGATGATTCAAAACCCAAAATGGGTGAATGACTATTTGTTTTGTAAATGATTATTCTTTTTTATAATTCCAACCAAACATCAAACTCCTTGAAATTACATTCCATTCTATTTCTTTTCTTTCCACCCAACCAATGTTCACCATCCTTACCCAGTGTTCATGAAGTCTTCTCCGAGGTACGCCGTGAAGAAAGTCGAAAAAGGGTGATGCTTAGTGGCCCATCAT
The DNA here is from genome assembly GCA_012066045.3 of Morus alba. Classification (NCBI taxonomy): domain Eukaryota; kingdom Viridiplantae; phylum Streptophyta; class Magnoliopsida; order Rosales; family Moraceae; genus Morus; species Morus alba. The sequence continues at coordinate 12,413,093 of CP050234.2, forward strand.
TAACAAACATGGAGACATCACCAGCAAGGAGCGAGAAAAAAAACACGTACATGGTGTGAGCACCGCCAATTGGGACACCTGTTAAAAAAAAACCCGCCAATTAAAAAACCCACGTTGGAAAAGGGCTTAATGGATTGAAATTTTTAGTTTTCATTCAAATGGACCATCTCTGCAAGTTGTTGGATCTTGTTTCGGATTGATGGCAAAAAAGGTATTCTTCTACTTCTACAAATCCGCATAATCCGTCCATATCATATATATATATATATACATTTTTTCTCTACTTATTTTCCAAATAACAATCATATATATATTCTTATGTTGCTTTGGAATTGGTTTATTAAGTCCTCTGATTACTCTTCAATCGATTCTCCATGTTCCAAATTTAACTTGCAATTTGCTTTCCATAAGCAAACTTACAAGTGATAGAAATTTCTTTTTCAATTATATAACCCGTAGATGATATAGTGTATATATATTATATTTCTTTGAGAATATATGAAATGCAAAAAATTCAAAAAAACAAAATAATGTCTTTGCTACACTAGAGAATTTCCAAGTTTTTTGTATTTGAAACATTTGTTCCCTCATTTATTCCAAAATAAAGATGAATTTCAATGACATTTACCATTTATTTTCTTCCATCCGTAAACCATCATTTTGTATTTCAGTGATATTTAATTATTTAATTAAAAAAAGATGGTTTATGAAATCATCTTGCTTTGCCAAAGATAAAGCCGAGACCGAACAAATTTTTCAAAATTTCCATTCCATGATCAAAACGCATTTAATACCAATTTAAAATCCTCGCGATATTCAATGAAGATTACCCATTTTACAAAAGTTATGTTAATACTATGTAAATTTTTCCGAACATAAAATCCCTTTTAATGCCTAACAAATGTTCCAAAGAAATTACAAATCCCAATCGCTTAGAGCAAAAAATCAAAATTTCAAACTCCATTAGAATTGTTGTCCAAGTTCCCCGAATTATTTTTCGAGGAACCCTAAACCCCTAATCAGCAAATTGGACCCATCAATTTTCTTAGGGTTTCATCCACAAAAAAAAGGCTACCGTTGTTATTCACTAGAAACTAGGAAATATCTTATTTCTAGAGATGTGACTTTTTTTGAACACCAGTTTCTCTCTCACATGATATTTTTGTTAGTTTCCTTAGTTTTGTTTTTCTCCCGAAGTTTCTCCACCCGTTTAATTTTGTAATTTGTTGAATTAAATTTCTTTAAATTTGTTATTTTATTTTATTTTTTTCCGTCTAATTTTGTCATAATTTTATGAGAAAAATGAAAAAGGAGATGGGCTACAAGAGTTGAGGTCCCAAATGTTCTCGGCTAATCTACAAATCCATTCATAATTTAATCGGCAAATCCGTTTGATAATTGACTCTAATTGGATTAGAATCTAAAAAATTAAAAAACATCTCAGGATAATAATTCTCGATATAATTTCACCTAGTGAACCACACTTATCCGGATAATTTGAGATTTTTGTTCCCCCGTTTGAAAAAGGAACTTCTTTAGATTGCATATTACTTCAATCGATTCAGTCCGATCAAGTCATCATAGGACACCCCTAGTTGCACTAATTTTTTTAGCCTAAAAAGCTTATCAAGTAAAGTTGTCTAAAAATACCCATATACTAAAGCTATAGTACAATTTTTTTTTTTTTAATTGGCCTTTGCAATGAAGATGTCAAAAATGCCTTTCTAAATGGCAATCTTATGGAAGAAGTTTATATGGAATTGCCACCAGGGTTTGATGAAGGGAAGAAAGATGGGAAAGTCTGCCAAAAAAAAAATCCTTGTATGGTTTAAAAGCAAATACCTAGGGCATGGTTCGACGTACTTTACTGTTTCGAAAAATTATAAATGTATTGTTACGTCAAAACAACTCTTCTTATCAATTCCATGACCGTTACTGCTAAATGTACGTTTTAATGAGTACTCATCTGAATAATATAATACTGACATTTAACAATAAGAAAAGAGGATAAATACTCGTTTAAATTCCACATGATTCAATTTTAGGTATTTTTTTCTTCAAAGACCAAGATCGCTCAATAGAAGTTAATATGTAATTTTATCAAAGAAAATTTTCCTATGGGGCAACCTAGTAACATGGAAAAAAGAAGTTATATAGCAAGAAGCGGTAATTTTTATGAGAATTTTTACTATAAGAATAAAACTCAAATTTTAAACTCAAATAAGTAAAATGATCATGACCGAACTCATATATTTACTTTCAATGGGACAAAACTTACCAACTATTATAAACTAGAAGAGGGGAATGTTTTTGTTTTAGAGGTTTTGTCCTTCAACCAAAAGGGTGCCTAGTTTTTAGACTTTTCTCTATTGTTTCAAGTTGTAATGAGTGTTTGTAAATTTTTAATGCTTTCTTTATTGTTTTCCTCTTAAAAAATTAAATAAATATAAAATAAAAAAAAGTTAGAGGGTAATTATGGAAGAAAAAAATAAAGAAAATAACTTAGAATGGCTATTCCTCCTATATGAGGAAGGAATGATGATTCACTCAAAATGGGTGAATGACTATTCTTTTTAAATGATTATTCCTTTTTTATAATTTCAACCAAACATCAAACTTAAATTACATTCCATTCTATTTCTTTTCTTTCCACCCAACCAAACACACCCTTAGAGTGTTCATCGAATCTGCCAATCTAACAAATCTGCATAGCCCAATCCAATCCAGCAGTAGATTGGATTGGATTAAAAAAATTTAAAATTATTAATGGATTTTTGATTCATTTTTGCGGAAACCTAATCCGCAAAATCCGTATCATATATATATATATAATTTATATATATATACACTTTATATATATATATATTTAATAACATAAGTAATAGAATTTCTTTTTTAATTATATAATACATATAGTGTATATATATAGTATATATGAAAGAAAAAAATTAGAAAAAATAGAGAATTTACCTTTGAGGTGCTTGAGTTTGGACATTTACCATTTATTCTTGATAAATATCATTTTATTAGTGTAATTATTTAATTAAAAAGATAAAAATTCTGCTCCATACACTTTTAAAGATATTCATGAAGATTACCCATGAAATTATGCAATACTATGTATTTAACTCCCAATGCCTAACAAGTGTTTAAGACTTTACAAATCCCAAGGCTTAGACACTCCCAAGCCCATTTCAATTATTAGGAACCCTAAACCTAATCAGCATCAAATTCTTGCCGCCACACCTCATTCTCTCCAGTCTCTACAATCTGTTTGTTAGTTCCTTAGTTTTGTGTTTAATTTTGTAATTGTTGAATTACTTTATGTTATTTTATTTTATTTTTTGTCTAATTTTGTCATAATTTTATGAGAAAAATGAAAAAGGAGATGGGCTACAAGAGTTGAGGTCCAAAATGTAGGCTAATCTACAAATCTGCATAATTTAATCGGCAAATCCGTTGATAATTGAATTGGATTAGAATCTAAAAAATTAATAACAAATTGAGATTTTTTCGATCCGTAAAAATTAATTAGATTGCATATTACTTCTAATCGATTCAATCCGATCAGCGGACACCCCTAGTTGCACTAATTTTAGCCTAAACATTATCAAGTAAAGTTGTCTAAAAATACCCATATACTAAAGCTATAGTACAATTTTTTTTTTTCTGGTTGAAAATAAAAAAGCTAGCGAGTACAAAGTTGCACAGGCACTCACATGTACTTTACTGTTCGAAAAATTATAAATGTATTGTTACATCAACTTATCAATTCCATGACCGTTACTGCTAAATGTACGTAATGAGTACTCATCTGAATAATATAATTTTTTTTTTTTTAATTCACTGATTTGAATTTTTAATTTAAATTTTTTTTTTTTTTTTTATTGTGATAAAAAAATTAGATTTTTTTTTTTTTATAATAAAAAATTTTTTTAAACTCGAATCAAGAAAATAAAACCATATATTTACTAATGGGACAAAAACTTACCAACTATACTAGAGAAGAGGGGAAGCCTTTTGTTTTGCTTTTTGTCCTTTTGCGTTTGACTTTTTCTAAAGTTGAAAGTTTTGACTTCTTTCTTCTTTTTTTAACTAATTAAATAGCATGTTTGACATTTTAACCTAATTTAAGTTTTTACAATTTAAATTCCATTAAAAAAAATTATTTTTTTTTAATTTTTACTCTTTATTTTTTATAAATATCAAACATTATTTTACTAAAAAGATTTATTTCAAAAGTTTTTTTATAATCCATTGCCATTTTTTAAAAGTTTTGTTAAGATTTTCCTTGAATTTATACTTACAGTAGAGAAGAAAGATATCTTCTCAATTTTTTTTCAACCATCATTATGCATAATCTCAAATCGTTAATTTCTATAGAACTATAATCTTATTTCGGTTAAAATTTTAAACTTAATATGGGAAAATTTTTTATGAATATCATTTTTTAGTTTTAAAAATAATTCTAAATTGGCTATATTATTTAGGTTTATCATTATTAAAACATTGTTAGTATCCCTAAAAAAATGATTAGATGCTTTATATAAGTTAGCATGTGTGGATTAATTTTGCACTTTTTGTTCTTCAACTTCTTACCTTCACATTTTGAAATTTTTCTTCCACATTTTGCTGCATGCTTTTGCTTTGCATTTGCTTGTTCTTTTTTTTTTTTTTTTCCAATCGTTATTAAAATATTTGGTTTTCAGATAAAATATTTTTTCATTAATTTTCTTTTTAAACACCTCATTTAGTATCTTTTTTTATTACATAAATATTTTAACTTTTGAACCTCTGTACTCTTTACTATACATCTATACTATTATAGTCGAGAAGATGTATCTATTTTTTAAAACTTTTTTTTTTCAACCAGTATTATGCACAACACGAAATTGTTGATTTTCATACAGCCACAATTCTATTTTGGTCAAATTTAAAAACTTCCGAATAACTTTACACTATTATTATAAAAAAATTTATGATATCATTTTTTTAGTTACAATTGGCTATATTTATTTATGCTTATTGTTATTAAAACATTATTGGCATCCCTAAAAAGAGAAAAAAAAAAAAAAACATTATTAGCATGTCTTGTTAACTTGAATTATCAGCGTACTTATTTATTCATTTTCATAAAGAAACAAATAAAAAAAATATTTGTATAGAAACATGACTTATCAAATTTAATATTTTTTAAATAATTTTTTTTAAAAAAAATATGCAAATTGCAAAGTGGAAAAAAAAAAAAAAAGTCTTATATAAGAAAAGCGGATGAGGCACAACTTTCGTACTTCAACAGTGTGCTTGTTAGCATCTTTTTTTTTTTTTTTTTTTTTTTTTTTTTTTTAACTTTGCTTGTTTTTTAAAATATCATTATCTTCCGCTCTTTTTTTTTTTCTTTTCGTTTTTGCTTTCTACATTTTTATTTAATTTTGCTTATAAAATTATTTTTTTTCAAAAATTTGCCCTTTAAATATTTTTTAATTTTATTCATGAGTGTTTTATTTTTTATTCTTTTTTAATTTTTATTTCAATGTTGCTTATAAACTTCTTTTTCCTAAAAATTTGCCTTTTAAAATATTTTTTCCTCAATTATGTTGAGCTGTTCTTCAACCTTTTGCTTCCATTACTTGCTTGTTCTTTTGTTTTTGTTCTTTTTTAAATATTGTATTTTTATTGTTTCTCATTATATATTATTTTTTGTTCTTCAACTCCTTGTGTATGCTTATATATAAATTTTTATTTTTATTTTTATTTTTTACCTTTTTACTTGTGTGGTTTTACTTTAATACTTGCTATTTTTATTGTTTCTCATTAAAATGTATTTTTAAGTTCAACTCAAATTATAAGTTGATTTATTTGCATACTTATTTATATTTTAATAGAGAAATAATTAAAGAAAATAATTGTATTTTTTTAAAAAAAAAATTCAAATTGTAAAGAGCGAACCTGCCTTAGGCACGTCTCCCATGCCAGTATACTATAGAAGAGGGGATGCCTTTGCTTCAACTAATTAAAGAGCATGTTTGACATTTTAACTTAATAAAACTTAAGTACTATTTACAATTTAATTCTATAAAATATTGTATGGCTAGCCTTCTTTTGAAAGACGGAGGAGAAAGAAAATAAGATATAATAAAAAGGAATAAATAAAATAAAATAGGAGATTGTCTAAAGGAATAAGGAGGGGAGAGGAGTGTTAAAATGATTGTATTTTGGGAAGATGGATTAAAAAAAAAAAAAAAAAACTTGATTATAGAATTGACTTAATTAGCATTGCTCTCATAATACTTGGTACTATAAATTTTATTTTATTTTTATGTTTGCTCATGTATACTGGCCAATTCAAGAAATAATAAGTTTTTCTATAATATTTCTTTACAATGCAACCAATCACATATTACTTGTAAAATGTATTAAAATTTTAGAATGTTATAGTTTGAAGATATACTAAGAGCTACTAATAATTATAATTGAATTACTACCATGTAATTAACTCAATTATTTAAATTTAATAGACATCATGATTCAACAAACTATCATAAGTTATAGGTTCTTTAGTGGTCTGCTGATCATGTTCTAGTAATTCGATAAACACAATATTAGCAATCTTTCTCCAAGGGGAAGCTAACTAACCTGTAAAAGGAAAAGAAAAATTATATTCACATCCCACATAAATATAAAGACACCCTATGAATTAGGAAATGACCAAAAAAAGACAACTAAGGGGGAAAAAAAAAAAAAAAAAAAAAACAACAATCCTTGTCCCCCACTTTTGAGTTTTTAATTCGAGTTGAGATGTGACGTTATGTGAGAGCTTTTAATGTAACAAAAAAATTAGATGTGACTGTTTCTTAGAGTTTTTTTACTGTAGTAAAACTCAAATTCTAAATTCGAATCGGCAATATGAATAGAGCCAATATATACGTTCCTGGTTTCATTTGAAAGCTTGCATTTGCGCTTGAAAAATTGTTTTAGCTAACAATACATTAAAAGTCAAAGTTCTTCTCTATGGCAGACCCTCTCTTTAGTTTTTTTTTTATTTTATTTTTGATCTTTATTTTTTATGAATTTTTTATATTTTACTTTTTTTTGTGTTTTTTAAAAATATGATGTCCTTTATTTTACTTCTATAAGAGTAATTTTTTTACACGTGTTCTTATTTTATTTTTAATTAGTTAAAAATAATTTTTTTAAATGTGTGTCTACTTAATTTTTTTCGTCATTATTATCTTTACACATATTTTTTTTTAAAATAAATTTAAAAATCCTTAATTATTGTATAAATGAATTTCTCATTATTCAATAAATAATAAATTATTTTGATAATTTTAACATGACAATACGTACAGAATACGTTACAAAACTAATATGTTAAAATAACCCTGCTTCAAGGATTCAACTGAAATGGAAGGTTAAACAAAAGATAGACAAACCAAAAGAAAAATAAATTATGATGTTTGATTGATTTCAGATGTCCCAAGTTTTGTTTTATTCTGCTTTATTGTTAGTGATGATTTCCAGAAAATAGAGCAGACGGGTTGTAAAGCCTTAGGGGTGTAACTTGTAAGGTTATATTTTTAATAAAATATGATAATTTAAATATTGTGGGATTAATAATAAAAGAACGGAGTGTCAATAAAAATTTTCCAAAAAATAAATAAAAAGAAAATAAATGCTAATCGTAATCTGGAATATTGATAAGTAGAACTTCTAAAAGCTAAAATGCGTGCGCACTCTATTCCGCCGTCTAAGTGTAGCTTCCAGAGCTACCCCTATATATTGTTATGGGTACCCAATTGTTATTGAATTGGAATAATACTAATTTATAAATGAAATGAAGCCACTATTATGAAAGGAAAAAAAAAAAGAACATATAATATTTGTCTCATCCTTTGCATTATGCATGCAACAAATTTGTTGGGATTTTTTATTGACATTATTTTGCAATTTAAAGAATTTATGTTTGGTACCTAGATTCGCTTTCTGATTTGAATTATGATTTATGATTAACTATAATATTTTTTCTCACAAAAAATACACGTAAATAAAAAATAATTCTAATTACATAATTTGAATCTACGGACCAAACGAAATTTTGAGTTTGATATGCTGATTGATTTTGTGAAGTGTTGATTTATTCAAGGAATATTGAGATTGATATGCTGTCGATTGATTTGAAATCCGTTCCTCTTATATGGTTTTTTTTATTTTGATGGGTCAACTATGATGATTTTAATAACTTAGGGTCCGTTTGGTTCATGGATTCAAATAATGTGATTTGAATTATTTTCAATTTACGTGTATTTTTATAAAAAAAATACTGTAATGATCATGAATCATAATTCAAATTAAAGATTTGAATCTAGAAACTAAACGAACCCTTAAATATAATAGAATGTGATTAGACAACTCTGATTTGCAGCGCATACAAGGATTCGATTTGATTGAAGTCAACTCGTATGTGTTTGTGGAAAGTTGAATTTTGATGAGTTTAGTTGTTTTGCTAAGAGAATTGATTTGATTTGATTGAAGTCAACTTGTATGTGTTTGCAGAAAGTTAAATTTTGATGAGTTAGTTGCTAAGAGAACTCTACACTGCTACAAAAAAAAAAACGTCCAGATTCAGAGTGTTCTGCAAGATTGAAACTGCATTTATAGAGAGAATATCTAGAATCTGTAGAAGTTGACTTTAGACTAAATTTTACAGCTTTGTTGTAGAGAATGTTGCAACATATTTTGCAATAGATTGAAATTTATGGACTGCATTAATGTATCTTACGGCTGGCAGTTTTTACTATTTAATTGGAGCCTCACAACAATCTCAATGGGCCTTTAGAATCTCAGAATTGTAGAGTCAATTCATTTCGTGAGTTTTTATTTTTCACATTTTTCAAGAGAAGAATTTAGTCTTTAGGATAAGATGATTTGAAGTATTGAAGGGATTTCAACATTAAGTTGAGGAGAGCTTATTGAATTTGGGTTTTTGGAAAAAAAAAAAAAAAAAAAAAAAAATTTTGTTAAAAAAAAAAAAAAAAAAAAAAAAAAAAACTGTATTGTTAAAAGGATTTCAACGTTAAGTCGAGTGATGCTCGCTAAGTAAGTCTATTGAGTAGTTACAAGTTCATAGGCGTCATATTTAGAGAAGGTGTCTCATGTTTATTAAGTCCCTTTAAGTTGTAACATTATTTACTTAGTGGATTGTTTATCATCTGAGCGTGACCTCACAAAATAGATGGTTACCGAACCGCGATACTAATTTCCTGTGTCTTTTTCCTATTTCATGTGTTTCTTATATTTGTTGCAACAAATTTAACAACAAACTTATTAAAAAGACTCAAATCGGTACTAACAAAATTAAAACAATCTTAGTAAGCAGACAAAAAAAAGAAAAAAAAAAAGGAAATTTTAACTATACAATCTAGTGATAATTACATATCTTACTCGACTTTAAAAATGTAAAGTTGAACTGTCCTAAACTAAGTTCAAACCCACTCATTTCAAACCATTGCATCTTGTCTTTAATTTTTTTAAAATTTTTTTATTCTTTTTGTTTTTTGAATTTTCTTTGGTCCAAGTTATGAAAGCCCTCATGCAGATTTATTTATAGCTATGCGCACAAATCCTATTTCACTTCCACAAAAAAGGTATAAATGGAACTGCATAGATAATTAGTTCCGTCAAGATTTAAGATTATTTTTTTCAAGATTCAAGGACTCATATTATACTGCTAACTGCTAATAAAACTTGTCAGCCATTTTGAGTTCACTTAAAAGGGTCATTATAAATGTATTTTATAATAATTGATATAATATTGATGCATTATAAACTCTCACATAAAATGAGAGTACCTTCATTTCTTCTGGACAATTTTTTTTTATTCTTTTCTTCTATCTCTCATCCTTTCCGTGAAGCTTCTTTTCGCCTCTTGTCTGCAGCCTTTTTCACGTGTTAATGGATCTTCAGAGTTGTAAGCTTTTTTTTTAATCTGAATATATACTTTTCGTCTTCTTTTTCTCTCCATTTTTTCTCTGTCTTTTCGTTTGGGTTTTTATGCTTTGCATTTACGTTTCACCGATTTGAGTTTAAAATTTGAGTATTATCAATAGTAAAAAATTCTTAAAAACAATTACATCTAACTTGTTTATTATTAAAAAAAACTCTCATATAAAATCACATCTCAATTTAAATTACAAACTTAAATTAATAAAATTAACAGGTGTTTAGAATAATAAATAGCTCTTATTTATAAACCTATAGATGATACGAGGCTTAGTCCACAATGAATGTGGGACTTAGCTAAGAAGTCAATATATATATGTCCACAAAGGACGAAATGTCCAGTCCACAATCGATGTGGGGGATTCAGCTAAAAAGCCTATACGTATGTCCCCAGAAGATGGGATGCTTAGTTCATAATTGATTGAGGCTTTTTTTTTTTTTTTTCCACCGAAAAAATCATAACAAAATGTTTCTTTTTTTCCACAAAATTGGAGTTTACTCTTCCAAAAGTCGGGTGAATCATTCACCTCACCTCTCATGTTTTTACAAAAATGTACTTACATTCTACCATAGATTTATAGCTAATGCAATCATATATTTATAATGCATCTTATTGGGATGCAAAATAGACTAAAATTTAAGATGAATTAAAATTAATGGCCAATAGTTTAATAAGTTAATAAATAGGCCAAATTATTATTTTCGCCCATAACTTGTGCTATTATTCATAATAATTTATAACCATTTGTTTGTCCATAACTTATCATTATGAATCATAACAAATTTTATATTTTAGTGTAAAAAAAATTGGCCTACTTTTTAATACAGTGTTAATTTATTTTTATAAATTTTAATTTTAGTCATTTTTATAATATATTTTTTGAGAATTTATCATAAACTTCAAACTTTCACCACGTATAATATATTATAAATTTGACATTTGATTCATATTTGATTGATATGTTTACTCTTTTTATGTTATCATTGTAACTCATGCATTTTTAAATTATTTTAAAAATAAAAATTACTTTTATAACTTTTAAAGTTTAATGATTATGGAAAAAAATAGATTTAACATTTTAAATTGCATCATATATTAGAGTACAAATTAAAATAACATATGATAACTATTATACTTTCTGATGCTAAATATACAATTAGTATTAATATTTGCATTAGAAATAATCTTAAGAATACAGTGAAACCTCAATAAATGAATCCATAAGATAATAATCTCTCTAAATGCATAATAACATATTAATTTCACTACATCAATTATCTTTTTTATTTATAACTTATAAATAAATCTTGGTAAAAAAAAATAATATATGTACCAAGATGGCATAAGTTATTAACATATAAAATTTTTCTTAAATTAATAAATATTCATTTACTGGTAAATTAATAAATTATATTTTTTAATCCCAACAATATTATTTTATAGTTGTTTTACTTACCTATTCGTATCCCTTGCACTTTACATATTCAATATGTTATATTTTTTGAACATGCAGATTTAACATTTATTTTTTAAGTCTAATATAGAGACAAATCAACAAAGGAAAAAATTAATTTAACGAAATAGATTCGAAAACATATAACATATATAATAAGGGAACATCAACACAAAATAGAATAATGAAAAGAAACAAAAATAAATTAAAAGGAAAAAGGTATTTTAATGGAATACATCTTAAGATATAATATTATAAAGAAAAATTCAAGGAAAAGGCCGTATCCAAAAGGGAAAAATAATATAAAAATTAAAAGAAAGCAAAAAAAAAAAAAAAGGACTAAAAAGTGTGGTTAGTATATGTATGTGTGTGTGTGTGTGTGTGTGTGTGTGTGTGTGTGTGTGTGTGTGTATATATATTAAAGATTTTATAAATATTTTAATCAACATTTTGATTTTGGTTGAATACGTATAGACAACTAGAACATGTATACAAGTAAAATATTTTAGCGGGTAATTCAAACAACACAATTATGCTGGACATATGAAAAAAAAATAGAAAAGGCCGCATGAAAAAAATATATATTTAAATAGCCTAATAGGGACCTATTCAAGAAAAAATAGTGAGTTAACATATTAAAAAAACAATAATTTGAGAAAACAATAATTGAAAGGATTGTGCCAAAAGGCTGTTTGAAAGAGACATACTTGAGAAACAATTTTCTTAGTGAGGTAATTAAAAAAATTATAAGAATTACTTTTGATATAATAAGCATTAAACGAAGAAATTAAGTAGCTACACATTCATACAAAATTTATTTAATAGGAACAAGAGAGGGAAAAAAACTGTTTTAATTTTTAGAAAAGCACATCAAAATAGAATTAAATGTAGACAAATTTTTTACAAGGAAAAAAAATGAGGTAAGGATATATTTGAAAGAATTTATTGTAACAGAAACAGAGTGATGGAAAAAAAATTTTCAAAAAGACACGTATTAAAAATAAACTATATAGAAGTTTTAAGCAAAAGAGAAAAAAATAAAGTAGAAAAGAAGGATTAACATGTATCCAAAGGCAGTTTAAAAGAGACATACTTGAGAAACAATTTGTTTTAGTGAGCCAATTAAAAAAAATATTTATAAGAATTACTTTTGATATATAATAAGCATTACACAAAAAAAATAAATAAATTGTAACAGTGCACTCTAAACTATTCAACTTTTACAAAATGCACCTTTAACTTTTAATTTTCGCAAACTACACCCCAAACTTCAGAATCAGTTGTAATTAAACTGTCAATTTAATAACACTCATTAACTATTGGACCTCAATTGTAACTTATTTTAAAGTTCTAGATGCAGTTTGCTAAAATTAAAAGTATGATGTGCATTTTGTAAAAACTAAATGATTTGGGGTGTATCAGTGCAATTTGCTCAAAAAATTAAATAGGGACACATTTATACTAATTTATTTAATGGGAACAAGAAAGGAAAAAAAAACTATAAGAAAATTAAAATCTACACGAGTTTTTGACAAGGAAAACAATAAAAAAAAATGAAATAAAGATACATTTAAAAGAAATTATTATAACAGAAACAAAGTGATGAAAAAATATATTTCAGAAAAACACATAAAAATAAATTGTATAGGAAAGAGAAAATAAAACGAAGTAAAAAGCTAAAAACAATAAAAAAAAAAAAAAAAAAAAAAAAGAGAGGTTAACACGTTGACAAAGGAGAGAATTTCATGACTGTATAGAATCATTCGTGACTCTTTTATGTATGTTGAAGATACAAGAAATATTTTTTTATATATGTATTATTCTTTTAATGAATGATATGATAACCATATTTTCCTCAATTTCGATTCTACCAACGTTGGTACTTCTCAGGTTGCTCCATCCAAGAGGTAGAAAAGGTCGGTGTTATGGGCAGAACCTTAAGAAAGGAGCTTCTTTTAATGAACAAACAGCAACAAGCCATCAACAAAAGTTAGTTAACCCGTTTAGTTTGTTGATTTGAATTTTTAATTTGAATTAAAATATGATTTTATGTGAAATTTTTTACTATAATAAAAAAATTATTTGACTTTTTAAAAAAATTTTACTGTAACAAAATTCAAATTCTAAACTTAAATCGGTAAAATAAACAAGACATTTTTTTAGGGTGCTTTGTAGTAATTATTTTAGTGATCATGGGTTTGGTACTATTCTATTCATCTTTTGATCTTCTAGTATTTTATCCTCAAACATGAACAATGTGATGCCTGAAAATTTTATATTTCTGATGTCCGTTCATACAATGGTTTACTACACGATATTCTGTATGATTGGACTTCAAATTTCGTGCCATGTTTTTCTCTTTTCCCAAGTTGTTTTCTTGAATAAAACACAATTCTCTAGGATAATTGTCTTATACTTAAAATGATAAATAAGTAAACATAAAAGGTCTGAAGAAATGTAAGTGAATGCGTTTGATTTTCTAGATCAGAGACTACGAGTCACAAGAATCCAAGTACTAAAGGAATTTATAATTATCATATAACGCAGGAAGAAAAGATATAGAAAAGAATTATATATATCACCAAAAAACAACTAATTGAGTACTTCAATATAATTTCTTTTCGAAAAATAAACATTTAAGTAAAACCAAGTAATTGCATGTAGTGCATACTCATTTATCTATTTTATTGTCGTCTCCTTAAAAAATTTCCGACCGTAGCCAAAGGTCGACAAGTACCTCAGGCTGAGATTTGCCATACCTCAGACTGAGATTTGCCATTTTGAACCAAAACCATATGTTCTTCAAATAGACCGCTGCAATAATCTGCCTGGCGCTTCTCAAAAGATAGGTAACTTTCAACATCATTTTCAATTAGACCCTCATGCAACTTTAAGCATTGCCTCCCGCAATCCATCGCCAAACACCACCAGAACCTTGCTTTTGAGCAGCTGAAGCGAGCTCCATATCCCGTTCAAATGCAGACTTCTGTCTTCGAAGTACTTGCACTTCATCCTCTATTGCTTGCATTGATTCCAGCATCTCATGCAACTCGGTGATCTGTGCCTAAAAAATTCACATTTTCATTGAGAAACTTAGTTGCGATACAAAACCAATTGAATTTCCCGAAGAACGTGAAATTAGCAAATTGAGTTAAAAACAAATGAAATAAAAACTGGGAATGAAGAAATTAGAAACCTCAAGTTTAAAGCATCTTGATCTCTCAGCTACCAGTTGTCCCTGGACCGAACGGAGTTCCTGAAAGAAGACCATACAAATGATGAAAAATTCTACAAGTGACGAGAAAGATTTGCCTTTTGCAAGTAATTGATAAAAAAAGGATACCTTCCCCAACTCAGCATGAGTACCATTGACTTCTTCAATCGCCCCTTTCAACTTGGAATTTTCTGCCTTGACTTCTGCGAGTGACAATTCCAACACATTTTTCTCTTCTTTAATTGCCTCGATCTCAATTTCGACATCTTTTGTGGAAACAACTCCATTGAATTTTGACTCTACATCTACGGACTCCAATTTTCCTGTCTTGCTCAAGGCATATGCAGCAGTCACAGAAGCAGCAGCAGCTGCAGCTGCCGGCGATTGCAAAATCTTGGGTCGTGATAAGTCTTTCGGTTTGGGCCTCAGAACAAAAACCTAAGAAAAAGGCAAAGAAAACAAATAAGAGATAATATAAAAGCACAAGATGCACAAAAGAGATGGAAAAATAAATGTCTTCCAAAAAGATTTCAACAAACATCACTAGCGGAATAGCACACGTGAAGACAGGACATATAAAATGTGTATGGTTTCACCTCCACAGCATGCATATGACCATGTCAGTCATAAGCAGGGTAGAGCACAATATTATTGATCAAACAACTTATGCATAAACTATATTCTTTAACTAACTAAAAGATTACCTCGTTGCTATATTTCCCATTGTAGCCACCAAAGGCAACCAGATGCTTCTGTCCTTCGATTAACACCGAGCAGACACTGACTCCCTGTTTCAAAATTTACATTTATACATCACATATTAATCAATACATACGGTAACCTTCTTCTTCATGTACATGCTGAACCCTTTCACGTATAGGAGGACAAATCATATCAGGTCGCTGGTTTTCCAATATCAAATCACAAATGTTTGCTCCAAGAAGAGGGACACAGAGACTGTTCTTTAAGGCAGCTAAGTAGGTCATGCGGGAAGAGAAACAGTCCTTGCTGGATGATGCATATCAAGATTTTAACCAAAAAATAAAACGCTGTTTTTATATATGATAATGCTTTGGAAGTTATACTAAGTGATCCCTCAACTGACATCTATCCATAAAATTTCCTAAGTTGAAAGGTAAAACGTAGTGGCAAACACAAAAGACTTAAAGAAATCTAGAAATAGCTCAAATTTCATAATAAAAAGTATATTAAAGAAAGCACAAATTAGTGACCTCACTAGCAAGAGGATCTCTTTGCTTCACACTAGTCAACACTGACCAGACTAGCTTAGACATATCTAGGACCAACGTTTCTGGGCAACCTGCAAACAAATAGTTATTTCAGGCAGCATTATTCAAACAAGCGGAACCAAAGGAATCATGGAAGCTACCGAAGGAAATAGGAAAGAAGTATAAGCATCATTTAAATAGACTAATCACATAGCATTGTGCATACCATTACGATTATCTCCACCACCAACTATATACCAATTTTCATTTATAGTTATTCCAGCATGACCTGCCCTAGGAGCCACCAAATCACCTAAAGTTTGTGGTTGGGACCACTCCATCTGCAATATAGGGGTATCATATGATGCCAAACTTCAATTATAAACAGAAAAGGAAGCTAACTATTGTAGACATAAAGCACCCAAGAAATTAGGTAAAATTCAAAGTAATTTACAACGATAAAGGCCTATAAACAATACGTTAGTTTAGAAACTTTTAATAAAAAGATAAATTTTGTCAAGGAGCAACCTTTTTTTTTTTTTTTTTGATAATAACCAAAGAACCTTTATTGAAAAATTGAATCAATACAAAAGCATCCTGTGAGACAATACATATGAGTATGTACGAATAATTGTTTCAATGCCAAACATGCTTGGGTATGTATGCATTTGGCTTACGGGCTTTTGTTCAATCAGGTCAATGAACATATAAAAAGGGAAGAAATTAACAACAGTCCAAAACGAAAATAAAAACACCTACAGACTGCAAATCCAGTACGTGAAGATCATTGAAGAAGCTAGCATGAGAGCAACCACCAAAAATTAAAAGGTAACGTTCCGCATTTACTGCAGCTGTATGATCAAATCTGGGAGCTGGAGGTGTCTGCCTATCATAACACAAGAAAGTAATCCAGAAATCTTTCAAAAGCTTACAAGTAGTTATCCAGAATAGGTATTAGATACTTACGTCGTTTCCGCCACATCCCAAGTCATCGTTTCTAGATCAAGAACACTGACATCATTCAACAATCTTCTGCTCCCGTCTTCTCCACCAAAGATTATAAGTCTTGAACCAACCAGTGTCGTGGATTGTCCCCCACGAGCAACCTGGAATATGTAAGCATACCAAATCCCTTAGCCACAGAATATTCAATCAAGTGCCAAAAGAATGACATAACACTGCTGTTAAAAGAAAGAAACAACAGGGATGAACACATCCGTAGAAAATCATAACCAGCAACCAAAACAGGAAAAAGAAAATAGATCACGTCACAGGTAGACAGCTAATAAATCTCTCCATGTGAACATAATACAAGAATGAACTGCAGTAATTGATAAGGAACCAAAGATTTAGCTATCAGTAAAGTTGGTTAGTACCGGAACTTTTCCCGATGTCTCCATGATGCCACAGCAGTGTGTTTCCAAATCAATGAACCAAACTACAAGTCCATCAACATTGCATAAGATTCCGTATTATACAACACATTTAAAATAAAAATCAAAAGGCTGGGAAGAAAGAATAAGTCCCTTAAGCAGAAGCAAATTATCTTGAAGCAACCAACCTATGACTTCACCAGACAATTTCTTTGAGTGCCCACCAAGGAGGAGAAGTTTGTTTTCCCACTTAATCTGTCACAAATATGAGCAATTATCTAAGTTATATTTGAAAACCAATTTGAACCGCCTAGAAAAAAAATGGTAGCCAAAAAAAAAAAAAAACCTAAGAAATCACAGAAGTGCACAAATACAGGACGCCTCATCAAGTGAATGCATACCATATTGTGACCGGAGATTGGTGAAAGAACTTCTTGCACGTCACTCTCTTCAAGTTTAACATCATTTGGTTTCAGTTTTATAGTAGACCATTCCAAATTTTCAAAGTCAAACACCTGCAAAGATAGCAAAATATAATATGACATACAAGGACAGACTTTGTTTAGAAGTAGAAAATCCCTTCCGCTACCTGAACATCAGATAGGTAACGCCCATTACGACTCCCACCAGCAATATATAGTTTATCATCAACTACTGCAGCTGCATGCTGCAGTGAAACAAAAGGCAAATGGTATGGTGAAAATCTGGCCCATGAGTAAAAAGACTACTTTCAGCTGAAATTAGCACCAAACATCAATTTACGAAATTTACATAACCTCAATGGTTACGAAACTGCTAGATCTACAATAAATCTAGCTTTGTCCAAAACTTAATTAGACTAAAAGGGTATTTTTTACATACCTTGTAGCGAGCCGATGGCCGTGAACCAGGTACAGGGAGTGCTAACCACTGATCATAGGCCAGCTCCGATTGCCAATTTCTGATGTTCGCATCTTTCCTAATCTCTTCTGTTCCCATAGCAGGTGTCTACAGGCAGGAAGCTCAAATCCATAACTTCAGATTGCTTGACATTTGACTCAATAAAAAGAGTAATATGACAAAATTCATGGTCATAAATAAACATGTATAGATATAATAAAGACTTCCTCAGTGGACCTAAACCAACTAGCTTTGAGCTTTTCCAAAGGGTAAGAAAAGAAATTGCTTTGAATATTATAAATTGATGGAATTGAGTAACGGTAAATTCTTAGAGATGATAATTGCAGAAGAGCTGAGAAAAAAAGGTGATAAACAAAATGTCATTCATACAAAAAAAATATAAAACTAAAAATAAAAACACAATTCTTTCAAAAAGAACTTTGGCTGTTTCAGAGCCATTTTAATTACTTAGGTCTGATAAAGGTATTTAAACCCATGATTCTGATTCAGCTATATTATTTTCTTCTCACAAAGAATTTGAATAAAAAAAATTCCGGCCAATGGTACTCTCACAAAGTTTCTGCCAATAAATTAGAATCACTGAATTGAATCCGTAAACCAAAAGGCCCTTAATCATCAGTTCTAGTGCCTATTAGCTCATTTAGAATTTCAATGTATAGAATCGATTTTCTACATTCACCCAGGATTTAATCCATTTAAGCTGCAATGAATATCGAACATTAAATTTAGATAATTCTCCAGGCAAATCATATTATTCAAACTCAGAACAAAATTACTTTCAAATTAAACCTCCGTATATTTTCATGAAAATGACAATTCTTAAAGGACTTGAAACAAACATACCATCAAAATGCGATAATTGCAATTAAGAATGTTTAAAAAAAAAAAAAAATCATTTTCAAATTAAACCCCCGTATATTTTCCACTTTCAGTTTGAAATTTTCTCGGGAACCAAGCAAAGAGGTAGGTGTTTGGTTCGAGAAATCGAATTGTACCTGAATTGGGCGAGGTGCTGAAGGGAGATGGTTGGATCTGGAAGAATCGAAGACCGCCGTAGATCTCTTTGGATCTCAACTAGTCGGTTAGTCCGTTGAGTCCGTCACTTGTTTGGAGTTGAAAGTTTGTCCGTCTTTTCTTTTTTTTTTTTAAATAAAAAAAATTGTCTGTCTGAATTGTCTTAATAATAATAATACTACTAATATTTATAAAAACATAATAATAATAAAGGTTAATTCCATAAATAATTTCTAAAGTTTATTTATTTTCACTTTAATTTTTGACTTTTAAAATATTTTATAATTAGTTCGAAGTTTTACTTTATTTTAATTTTAGTTATTTTGTTGATTGGGTGTTTAATATTTAACAAAATTTGTTTAAATTAAGGATTAAAATTTAAAACAATTAAAATTTAAAAATTCTTTGTGAAAATTATATTTTTTTTATATTTTTTAAGTTCTTAAACTTAGATATTTTTAATTTTAGTCTTTAATTTTCACAGATTCCGTTAAATATTTAACATTTAGAGAGTGTTTGGTATGAGAATTCGTGTTATGATTCGTAATTTATTACAGTGTTTTTTCTCACAAAAAACACAAAAAATGATTCTAAATCTGTGAACCAAACGTCCACTTACTTAACAGAATGACTAAAAGTGAAACAAAATAAAATTTTAAAAACTAATTATGAATCCTTTTAAAAGTTAAAAACTAAAGTAGAATTAAGAACAAACCTAGTAAACTAGGGATGCGGTAGCTGATGTTAAGAGGTTTGGGGATGGGATCAAGAGTATTAAATTAGCCTCAGAACTAGAGATAGTTTATGTTGTTAGCGCGTATGCTCCTCAGGTTGGTTTAGATGATGAGGCTAAGAAGGATTTCTGACTCTTTGGAGGAGTTAGTTCATGGAATCTCCTCTTTCGAAAAGGTTTTCCTAGGCGGTGATTTGCATGACCATGTAAGTAGGGATAGAGGTGGGTATGAGAGGTTCATAGAGGTCAAGGTTTTGGGGTTCAAGAAAATATGGGGATATTTCTATTCTAGATTTTGCTTTAGCTAGTGATTTTGGGATCGTCAATACTTTTCATAAGAAGAGGGAAAATCATCTGGTGACCTTTGTGAGTGGGCATAATAGGAGCCAAATTGACTACTTCCATGTTAAGAGACAAAGATCTAGGTAGTTATAAGAATTGTAGGGCGCATTTAGAACTCATTTTAAAATAATTTTATTTTTTGTATAAAAATAAAAATAAAAACGTTTTTAATTTCAGACAGAAATTATTTTTAAAAATGTGTTTAGTAGTTTTATCTTGAAATTATTTTCAGTATAAAAAATCCATTAATATATATATATCTCTGTACTCGAGAGAAGAGAAAACAAAAATAAAAAATGAAAAACGACCAAAAATCGTTTTTCATTTCTTTCTCATTTTACACTAAATTAAAAAATTATTTTCATTTCTGTTTTTTGTATTTATTGCGTCAAACGTCGTTTTAAAAATGTTTTCATTTTTTCTTTCTCAAAAAATGTAAAAAATCGGGATCAATTTCAAACACGGCCATAAGGTTATTTTAGGAGAGTGTCTACATAGGTTGTTAGTTCTAGATTTTTGTCTTAAGAGTAGGGGTAGGGCAGCCCAAAGACAGGTTGAACTGAGAATTAAGTGGTTAACTTAAAAGGATATGCATGCCAGAAGTTTAGGAGTAAAATTTTGGGCGGTTAGTCGATCATAAAGGGCCGCGATAGTCTAAAGTTAATGGATAGGATTAGTAGTTCCTAAATTAGAGAGAAAATTAGAGGGGTTACTTTCGGGTAGCGCCTGTAGAGAACAAAATTAGACAGAAACGTCTACAATGGTTTGGTCATGTGCAGAGGTGACCAAATAGGGCCCCAATTAGAAAATGCTAGATTGGCAAGCTCGTGGAGACTGTTGAAAACCTGGATGAAGACAGTGAGGGAGAACACCTTAGAGCTCGTTTAGTTTGTTAATTTGAGTTTTAATTTAAGTTGAGATGTGACTTTATGTGAGAGCTTTTTACTGTAGTAAAAAAGTTAAATGTAACTGTTTCTGAGAGTTTTTTACTATAACAAAACGCGAATTCTAAACTCGAATCGGTGAAATGAACGGGACCTTAGAGTTTAAAGTACGTGAGGATATGTGAGAAAATCACATTTATTTGAGAACCGGAATCCATATAGCTGACCCCGATTGTAATGAGAATGTGTTTTGATGATGATGATATTTTTATTTGATTTTAATTAGTCGTTAAAATTATTTTAAATGGCAATTTTAGTCCCTAAATTTATTAATAATATCATTTTATTTCTAATAAAAAATCACAGCATGCCATTAGCAAAAATATTGTCCTATTTCATTTATTAATTGCAATCTATTTTAAAATTGAGTTTTCTATATAAACACTTCATATAAAATAATTAAAGGTTTTGATCCTAATATTGAACTATTGGTTTTCGAAATGTTTTTGAGTGCGGAAGTGTGGTAGTGTGGATCGTGTATAATAAAAATTTTCATAAAACTTTTAAATACTTTACAAATTATATTAATTTAGACAATAATAAATTAATCATATTAATTTATAAACGTAGATACTAGACGAACAATTAGGCGGATAACTTGAGGTCTTTGACCACGAATAGTCCAAGCTACAAGTTTTCTCAGAAAATCAGAATATTCCTCGTCTAGTCCTTGAAATCCGCAAGACCTAAAGTGTGGGCTCTAATATAAAACTATCGGAATTGACCACATGCTAATTTGTATTCCTTCACTATCAACACGTGTATGTAAAGAAACTGAGAATCATGAGAACTTTTCTTCTCTTTTTTTCTCTCTAGAAACCGGCCACCTATGGAAAAATAGAGAGCAAAATTTCACTTTTTCAATTTTCTATTGTCTCCTATTTATAGAACACTAGAAGAACCCATTTACTTTAACTTAAAGACAAAACAATAGAAAATTTGTTACTATTATATTTTAAAATACAGTTTTCTATTTAATTTAGAAACAAATTTCTCCCTTCCTTTTAACCGCATGGCCGGCCACACCACAGGGAGACCTCCTTGTGATTGGTGCAAATCTACAGGTAGAAGAGAGAAAATTCTTCTTTATCCAGTTTTCAATTTTAGCTCAAAATCAAATATAAATAAAGGTATACTTTACTTTCTTATTGAATTTGATTAGAAAACTTGTCAAACAAGTAAACCAGATATCTTGGAGAGCAAGTAACTGTATCCCAATGGGATTCTACCTATGTCACACGCCCCCTACACCTCTTTGTGCCTGAGCATGTGATCTCTAGTGGTCCCACCACAATGTGTTCTAAAATTAATTTAATGAAATAATCACATTGTTTATTTCGAGTGATATTAAATCCCAATAATTCATCTGATCTTTCAAATATTACAAGGATGGAGCAGACACTCATAGACCTATAATTTTGAGCTCTAATAAAATTAATAATTAATTAAACTCTTTAATTAATTAATTAATTCTATTAATTCTAAAAGTTACTCCACTAAAAACTTGGAATTGCACTCTCAAAATTATAGACATAATTTACTTCTAAGAACTTAAAGTGTCCATTCGATGTAGTCATTACATATAGATCTTCAATCAATAATTCATAATCAGAACTAGGTTAAATTTGTTAACCTCTATAATTACATCTTTATCCATGAGTATCATTGATTATCAAATGAGTAATATATTCATAAAACATATTTATGAATACGAGTTCGTTACTTATTCAAGTACCAAATCAACCTCAAGGGAATTATTTTTCTACTTCTTCAAAGAAGAAGGAATGTATTCCATTTCGTATATTAGCATTCTCGGCTATCTATTTCATCATGTTTCCAATCTCAAAATCTGTACCAGGTAAATAAAAAAACACAAATCCATAAATATGATATGAAAATGCATAAACTCTATTTCTCATAATACAAATTAAGATTTTTTTTTTAGTAAGTAATATCAAATTAAGATTACATTCAATTTTTGTAAAATTATAAATTATGATGGATATGTGATTATTTTTGTTAAATTAAAAAAAAATATCATTAATTTTATTATAAGCATAAAAATGACTAATGAAAATCTATTAAAAAAAGACTAATGAAAAATTGTTTTAAGTATTAATTGACAAAAGAAAAAATTTAGGGAATAAATGCTAGTAATTCAGGCACTTCAAAAAAATCTAAAATAGTGCAACCAATTACAATAAAAGCATTTGTAAATATTGGAATTACGGTTTATTAGTATTATTATTATTATTATTATTATTTCCAAAAGTTGAGATCCGGTGCTATATTTTGCACTAAATCATCATAATAATTATTATATAATTTTGTCACATAAAACTCGAAAAAATAATAAAATCATTATAATAATTACTACAGGAGTATCCCATTTCTAAAAATTCAAAACAAATTGTTATATTTCAATTTCACTCTTATTAATACACCACTATAATTTTTACTTTAGATTTAAGCTATTATATGAAGAATAGAGATATCCATGTTGCCTGCCAAAAAAATTGTGGGGGATGGAATTATGTTAAGACGTGAAAATAAAAACTAAGGTCTCATTCAGTTTATTAATTCAAGTTTTTAATATAAATTGAGATATGATTTTTTATGAGAGCTTTTAATTGTAATAAAAAAAAGTTAAATGTGACTTTTTATAAAATCTCAAGGGTGTATTTGACATTTACGGATATAAGCTGATGACGTAATTTTTGTAATTATTTTTTATGGCATAAAATAATTCAAGCTAGGAGAAAAGAGATAAATACTCTTAAAAAGTACATTGGTCAAGATTTATACATCTTATTTTTAATTAATAATTTTTTTAATCAAATAATTATATTAGTAAAAGGGTATTAATCAATAATAAATGATAAAAATAAAGACTTATACACTTTTAAAAGGTAAATTTTATAACTATCTCACTAAGAAGCTTAGGATGTGATATTTCTAAGCCCATAAGAATAACCTAAAAGAAGCCTAAGTGCCAAATATTAGCCCATTATTGGGGATCATTTTTAAATAGGAAAAGAAGATAAATATTCGTTAAAAATATATGGGTCATGATTTTTTTCTCCTTACACTTGAATAATAACTTTTTTAGTTAAATAATTATACTAGTAAAAAGATATTAATAAAAAATAAAAGGTAAAAATTTAGACTCGTACATTTTTAAAGATAAATTCTACAATTTTCTCTCTCTGTTTTTTTATTTATTTTAAAATTGGTCTCCTCTTAACCTGTATAGTGGGTAAAGCAACTTCGTTATGTATCAAAATCACAAGCCCATATAAACTATGAAAATTATAGTAAATAACAAATTTATTTTATTAAATAAAATAAATAACATATTTTAAAACTATTTAAAGTAAATAACAATCTACTCTACTGTATAACTGTTTCATTTATGACTAGTAGAAAATTATTTTCATGGTAAAAAAATCTTTACTTACGTGGAAAAAAATATTTTACCAGTCATAAAAAGAAAATTTACGTAAAAAAAAAATCTTTTTACTAATTGAAAAAGAAATATTTATACAATAAATTATTATTTATTTTAAATAATTTTAAAATCTATTATTTATTTCAATTATTTGCTATAAATCTACTATTTACTTCATTCTTCTTATAAAACTATCAAGGATCGAAAAATATTTTCAAGAAAAAAAAAAAAAAAAAAAAGAGGAGGAGGAGGAGACTATTTACTTTATTTTCCCTATAAACTATCAAGGATCGAAAAATATTTTCAAGAAAAAAAAAACCAAAAAAAGAGGAGGACGAGAAGAAAAAAAAAAGAGGAGGAAGAAGAAGAGTTCCGTCATCTAAGTGAATATACATTAATGTAAAATGCTATTACACTTGTACATTTATGTTGTTGATTAGTGATCGAGTTAGAAACCTAGCTAGATATGAAACCACTTTCAGTTTTCTTGATTGCCATTATGATATGCTAATTAACTTCAACAACTAATCCCCTAATAATTAGATATACGAGAAATCAAGTCGTGCTTTACAGGTTATATACGGTTTGATTCACAAACAAATGATAAAGTCAACCACTAAGTGCCGCCATTATGAGTATGTTTTTTTTTATTTGGCATTGGACATTTGGTAATGATAAACCAAAATTGAGTCATTTTTCACGTTGAATCAGGTTGGGTATTTTCCATTTCATTTATAGGTATTGAAATTTTTTAAATATAACAACAACAACAACAACAAGTTTTAATCTCATCTTAATTAGAGTCGGCTATATGAATTTCACTTTTTCACGCAGCTCTGTTCGAAATTAGACTTTCCTGAAGACATAGATTTAGAATGTCATTCCTAACTACTTTGCTCCACGTAATTCTTGATCTACCTCTCCCTATCCTAGTATTAGGTATAAGAATGTCCTCCTAAGTACGAACTGGTGCTTCTAGCGGTCTACGTTAGACATGTCCGTACCACCTCAAGTGGTCTTCGCATACCTTATCTTTTATGGGTGTTATACCTGCTTTACTACAAATAACTTCATTTCTTATGTGATCCATTCTTGTATGGCCACTCATCCATCTTAACATACACATTTCTGTCACACTCATCTTACATATATGTTGTCTCTTAATGGCCAACATTCACTACCATATAACATAGTTGTGCAGATTGTAGTCCTATAGAACTTTCCTTTCAACTTAATAGGCATCTTCCCATCACATAAAACTCACGTAGCATTCTTCCACTTAACTCACCCTGCCTTAATCCTATGTTAAACATCCTCTTCTATATCTCCTTCGTACTGCACTATAAACCTAAGGTACCTAAACTTCTTAGATGCCGCAATCTTCACACCATCTAAAGAAATTCTATCACTCTAATTACTTGAGTTACTAAACCTACAATACATGTATTCAGTTTCCGTCCTACTTAACTTAAATTCCCTCATCTTGAGAGTCTATCTCCACAATTTTAACTTACAGTTAACTAATTTTTAATGTTCATCAACTAAAACTATATCGCCCGTAAAAAAGCATACACCAATAAATTCTATCTTAAATTTCTTTTGTCAGCTCATCCATCACAATGATAACAAGATAAAGACTAAGAAGAGATTCTTAATGAAGGTCAATCAAAATGAGAAATTTTATCGTGTAGCTTCCAACAATTCTTATATTTGTGAATATTCTATAGTGTATATTCTTAATTATTTTAATATACCTCACATGTATTCCTCAAATTTTTTAAATAAGGGGAAAAAAAATGAAAACGTGATGACACTGATATATATATATATATATATATATATATAGTTTTCGGGAGAGAAAAGAATAATAATGAGTTGACGGTTTTGCAAGCAATGATTGAAGAGCAGGCAAATTAGTGCATGCAAGCTAGTATGCAAAGTAATGGCCTCCCCACGCGAAAGTACAAAGTATGCAAGATTTGCCATTTGTCAAAAACAAATATGCAAGATTCGCCACTTGTCAAAAACAAACAAGCGTACATTTGAAGAAAGACAGAGTTCTCCACTTTGTAACAAGATTTGGAAAGAAACAGGGAATAATTTTGGGTTGGTGAGATAAATATATTAGTGGATTTCTTTTTCTGTGACTTGGGACTTTAGAGTCCTCCACAACCATTATTATTGGAATTAGCTGTGACCATGAGAGGTTGACCATGAGAGGTTGATACGTGTTGCTCTTTAAGGGTTTCTTCTGTTAATTGGTTTATTTTATTCTAAGAATTTTTAAATCTTATTTATTTAATCGATTTGAGTTTTTAATTTTAAATTTTAACAGTAAATAATTTTTAAAAAATATCACATTTAATTTTTTTTATTATAATAAAATTTTTTTAAAAAATATCACAACTCAATTTAAATTAAAAATTAAAATCTACAGAATGAACGATATTCAGTTCACACATTTGTGGGGAATCCCTGTTGTCCAAAATTGATGCTATCGCAAACGCGGGATTCATATAATTTTTAAATTATAGTAATTGATTGACACTAAACAATGACAAGTACACTTTGCAAAAATCCGAGTCTTGTTCACGTGAAAGTTGTGTAAATGTTGGACTACTTGGTTAATTTGTCCAAAGGATAAAATTGTAAGGGAATCTTGACAAGAAAAAAGTCGAAAGGATAAAATTAAAAATAAATAAATAAATCAGTTAATGATTCAAAAAAAAAAGTCAAGAAAGTAATATTTCAAATTTTGTTGACTCGTTTCTACAAGATAAAAAAAAAAAAAAAAAAGAAATACATTTTTCGTCTAAATTTGAATTCGTCGCATACCTTATGAAATTCAAAAAAATTATCTTATTTGACTTTAAAGTAATCCTAAGACGCCATAAAATTAAATCATTTTAGATCTCATCAACTCTCTTGTATATAATATCCAATTAAACCATATTAATAATTCATAATATTTTTCGTTGACATTGTCCACATCTATTGAGGTGTTAACTTATTATAAGTTGTGTTCGCTCGGCATATATATATATATATATATATATATATATATATAGGTCAGAGATCCGCTCATATATTACCAAATAACCTCTGTACTAAAATATGCATGATCTAAAATCACATTTTTACCGATCAGAGAAATTTAGCTTTGATAAAAGAGAATGAAGTTCTTGATTTAACCCCACCTACAAACCAATAATTAAGCGCAAGTAAATCCGTTTAGTTCGCTGATTTGAGTTTTTAATTCAAGTTGAGATGTGATTTTATGTGAGAGCTTTATACTGTAGTAAAAAAGTTAGATGTGATTGTTTGTGAGAGTTTTTTACTGTAGCAAAACTCGAATTCTAAACTCGAATCAGCAAAATGAACAGGGCATAATCCTACCTCCAACTTGTGAAGTTAATTTTCTTTTCCAAAACAAATGTGAGTAACCTTTTAACCTTTTTAAAAATAAAAAAACTAAATATGACCTTATTTGTATCACTTATTTGCTCCACACAAAGGTATCTTTGTAACAACATGATCCATTAATTATTCTAAAGAAACTGATCCATTCCTTCTATCATGAAATCTTTTTCCCATTCTTTGACTTCCCCATTAATACACATGTCCTTGATAACATACCGTTATTATTACAAACATATATATACCATCTAGCACACCTTGTAAACCACACAAAGTAAAAGTACTACCTTAAGAAGACAATTGTAACATATATAGCCACAAAGAGTGCTATATACATACATACATATATGCATATATATATATATATATATGTATGTATATATTTGTCGCATGAAAAGTCCATGCACTCAAAATGTAGCATTCACATATATGAACAGAACATTAAGAATGTGAAGGCATCTCATTGGCCGAATTTTTCAGACTATATATTTTATTTCTTCTTGGGCAATTAGTCAAAAGTGGAAGTGACACTTTAATCCTATAGGAGTTGAGGGAATTGCATGAAGACAAGAAAGACAAGGAATTGAACAATATCCCATCATCATCACCCGCAATATCACCACCGTCACCCCCACCACTAAAACAACCACTAACCCAAAAATCCGCACACATGTTCCCAATTATTGTCATTTTCTAATATAATACAAGGAAAGAAGCTACTAGAAATTATTATAAGTTAGTAAAATGTTTGGAAAGTACTATACTAGCTCTACAATGCCTATAAATAGAGACCCTTATCTCAAACTTATTCACCCAGTACAAAAAAATAATAGAGTATACACATTGGCTTCTTCTCATAGAGTGATCACCAAATTTTCTTCATTAACCAATCAATACTTTGGGTTTTGGAGATGGCGTGTAGCAATAAGGTGATTGGTGTTGCATTCTTGGTTTTGCTTATTGCTGACCTCTCCCTTGCTGCTCGGTCATTGAAGGGATCTAATGGTAGAGGTGGAGGAGGAGGTGGTGGAGGAGGAGGTGGTGGTGGCGGTAGTGGCGGCCATGGTTCGGCTCTTGGCTCGGGGTATGGCTCAGGCTATGGCTCGGGGAGTGGTTCAGGATATGGCAGTGGGGGAGGAAGAGGAGGAGGTGGTGGTGGTGGCGGCGGCGGCGGAGGTGGTGGTGGAGGTAATGGTTCCGGTTCTGGCAGCGGCTATGGGTCGGGATACGGAAGTGGGTCTGGGTATGGGTCTGGTGGTGGAAATGGGGGTGGTGGAGGCGGCGGTGGCGGCAAAGGAGGAGGAGGTGGTGGAGGCTCAGGAGTAGGAGGTGGGTCTGGCTATGGATCGGGATATGGAAGTGGAAGCGGGTATGGGAGCGGCGGCGGTAGAGGTGGTGGCGGCGGAGGTGGTGGCGGTGGAGGAGGAGGTGGTGGTGGTGGAGGTTCTGGCAATGGTTCAGGGCACGGTAGTGGGTATGGTGAGGGATATGGATCCGGATATGGTGAAGGAGGCGGCGATGATTTTCCCTGAACACAATCCATAAATTAATATAAGATTGTATTTTATTTTAGAAAGAAATTATTCACAGTCTAGAAATAATTTGCAGCAACGTTTCAGCTTCAAGTGATATATGCATGCATATATTCTCGGTGGTGAATTGCGTCGCTTGCATGTGTACGTGCATGTTAGTGCTTGTTATTACAAATAGTTACTGTTGTATTATCATTGTAGAAATTAAAAACAGCGCCTTGTTATTTCGTATTACTTTAAGCACGTGTTTTTTTTTTAATGAATTTTCCAAAACCGTAAGACATTTAGTAGGAGAATTCATACTGTAATTTAAATTATGATTTATAATTTATTATAATATTTCCTCTTATAAAAAATATTTTTTTTATTTTAATTATTTTTTAGAAGCCTGAAAAAAAAAAAACTAAAAATACTTCAATCTTATTATGTCATTGCTCAAAAGTCGAACGCCGCAACGTATCAAAATCACCTATTTGAATTTTAGGTTATATTTAGTACGAGAGTTTTAGAATTAAAATTATGATTTCAATTTAAATTTTTGTTTATTTATAAAAAATAAAAAATAGTTATTAAAAATTAGTGTTTAGTTTTGATATTCTGATTTAAGATTTGAATTGATGTTTTAAACTATAGCCACTCAAAAAAAAGTCACCTCCTCTTTAATTTTAGATAGTTTAAATTCCTAATTCTGATTCTAATTCTAAAAGTTTAAACCATGAATCATGGTGTTGATTTTAAAATCAAAACTACCCTAATTTAAGCCCTCACATCAAACGCAACCTTACTCAATATTCTTGTAATAAATATGAGTAGTTTTGTATATCAACTTATGTAACATGTTAATTGTCATTTCTTTATTAATAAATGCAATCTCTTATCATTAATTAACGTGATAATATTTTAAACACTCATTAATAAAAAAATAACAACTCATATACTATATCAATTTATATCCAAAAATTAAGATTTGAATTAATGTTCTAATATTTATCTTTTGGACGCACATAGCATATTTATTACAATATTTATTTACTCCGCATAAAATGTTTACTAATAAATACTCAAGTAAATATTAAATTCACGTCAGATAAATAAATATTTACTAGTTAACATACTATTTACTTCAATCGTCTGAAAAATATACTAAAACTGTATCTAACATATGTTTGTTTCTTTATCACTTTGTAACATCGTCGAAAAAAGAAAAAAGGAAAAAGGAAAAAGAAAAAAGAAAAAAGGAAAAAGGAAAAAGAAAAAAGAGAAGAAAAAAGAAAAACGAAAAAGAAAGACAGAAAGGAAAAAAAGCTCAATAAATTAATAGACAACACGACCATATTTCGAGTAAATGAATGCTGAAATCTTGTTCCTTTGGAATCCTCAAAATATTAACGTCAATAAAACTGTTCAATGAAGATATAATATTAAATCAGACAAACCTGCTACTTTCAGAAGTTACAACTGAATAAACAAATAAATAACTCTAAACATTCTATTTGGTCAACTAATAATGCCCTCTTTCCAACTTTTTGGTTTTCTGAAATTTAGACCCTGATCTCATACAAGTTTGAAAAATTGCTCTCCGTCGACAATTAAAAAAAAAAAAAAGAAATTTCCTTCTCGCCCCTACAACAGGTATTCTGACCTTTTTTTTTTTTTTTTTTTTTTTTTGAATTTATCACATGTGAGGACGTTAAGTGGACGCATTTAAATAACCAACTGTATATGAAATGTGTGTAAGCAGGCCCACCAAAACATTCCAAAAAGAATGAATTGCAATACTTGGGAATTAATCCTCCGCTATCCTCTCGGAAGCATAGGCTACCTTCTGCATTATCATCGACTCGGCTACGCCGATTGCCCTCTGGGAACCCGTGATTGTGACTTTCCTGAAAAACAGGGCAGAAGAAAAAATGTCAAAACACTTGATGAAGAAGAAGATTAGTGCAAGGTCAACGGAATTTTTTTTACCTATCTGTTGTTCCAGACAAGAAATCGCCTCTATCCGATATCTTTATTCTAGCACCACTCGCCTACAAAAAAGCAACGCTCTTGTTTAGTAAATATGTGAACTCGAACAAACGAGGATATCAGTTGCTATCTACAAACCTGACTGATCTCCATGATATTCCTTCCACCACGACCAACAACGAATCCAATGTGTCCATCTGCAACGCCAATAGTTACCGAGTTACTCCGATCCTCCTGCAAAATAACACAAAGCAATTGGTGTCAGTCAATCAAGAATTTATAAGGATGATCAAAGAATGTATATTTTTTGACTTAACACATCTGGAAAACCTAATATATGTTGCCAAAATAGGGGATTCATCATCTTGAACGCAGGTACAGTATGAACTGTGGAAACTATGGAGAGAGTGAACGCAAGTGCGAAAGACCAATTTTCTTATCCAAACCAGCAGTTTCCTTTTACTAGAAATTGTCACAGTTTTGATTCTGATTCATTCCCATTTTAAATGTAACAATAAGATAGGAATAAATAACAGAATTACAGAATGCCTAAAATAACAAAAGATCTCATTTATTCTATGATCTTAAAACTTCATCTGTTAGACAACGAAAATAGAAAGTAATAATATTTAGAATTAGCCCACATGCTCATATCATATTCCCATCATACTAACTCCACTTTCATTTCATATGGACTTGATGACCGATAAATCTGTATTCAGGCACTTATGTTCATAAATGGCATAAATTATGCTCAAGTATCCGTATACCTATATTTTTAAACGTGAAATGAATTGGGATCATGAGAATATGAAATCCACATTTTGTAACTTATCTATATGTTCTCCTTCCATTAGTCCATATATGTTCCCCTTCCATTAGTCCATATATGTTGCCCAATACAAAACAAGAGAAATAATGCTCACAATGCTTGCAAACAAAAACTATTAGTTTTGTGTGTTCTTCATTTCACTTTTTTTTTTTTTAGTTTATATGAGTTTCAGAAGTGATGAAGTATGACAAACAAAAAGTGGTAAAAAAAAAAAACTTCATCCTAGATGGAATTGTGGAAAGTACTTAACTGATTTATCTAAAGCAATGCTTAAATCCTAAGTGCTTCAATACACAAGTTTGTTATGAAGTGCTTGAAAACACGGGGTATACTCATTCTGACTGAGGTATTTCCAAGTTAATCTTAACGGTGTTATTAATGAGTTCAGCAGATCAAAACTATATCTCTTCACAGTACGTCAGCCAAATGACAAACTAACTTTCTCTTTCCTTGAGTAATTGCAAATTTAAATAAGAAAAGTCAATCAATTAAGCATTGTTGAAGAGTGTGAACCTTGTTATTCTGAAACTTTCCTCCAGCGCCATTTGGTCCATAGCCCGTTTGATTGTATGACGCTGTTGCAACAGAAGGAAGCACATGTGGATATGGAGTACCATGAATACCTGAGAAAACACGTAAATTCAAGTTGAAGGGAACTTGCAGGGCATCAAATTTCACAACAACCCTACACAAAGTATGATTTTAAAAAACCACTTGTAGCTAGTTTATATATCACAACTTTCTCATCTTTATTTCTTAAGGGAAGCAAAACATTAAGGCCACAGAGTATCAACATCCAAAAATAGAATTTTTTTTTTTTTGATATCCAAGAACCACCCGAACCCACTTTGACATCCAAAATTGTTAGAACCTCCTATTATTGCAGCTCTCGTCTTAATTGTGGAATTTAATTACCTTAAGAAGCGTAACATTACAGTTAAAAAAAAAAAAGAGACATGTAACATTTGTACAATATCCAGCATTAAGCTTGCATTAAAAATTGCAACTGCCCCCAATTCCGATGCAGTAGTCGTCATAGCATTAAGTTGGTAAGTAAGTATGGTGTGTAATGAGCATTGCTATGGTTTCACACTTCACCAAATCAAAATAAGATTATTTGATGACTAATCAGAACACATCATGTCAACTGTCCAGATTATACATTTATGCAAAAATAATAATAATTACGAAAAAAAGGGTGAAAACATTTTTTTAAAACAAAAATAATGCAAAAAAGTCAAGAAAATTGCTTAGTACTATGAAGAAAAACACAAGTTTGCATTAACAGCATTCAAAGGATAACAATAATATAAACAACATAATGATTTAAAGAAAGACACACCAGGGTATGAAAATGGGGCATTCATGGACTGTGTGTAATGAGGGTCTTCAGCCAACTTAGAAAGAATCAGATCAATTGCTCGCATCTGTTCGTCCAAAGTTCCTGTCAGTGTTACTAGCCTATCATTTATCCCAAGATAATTATTGTCCTGAGGAGATATCTTGATGCCCGCTTGGGATTCTTCAATAAATGACCTGGTCAAAGGCAAACCTAAACACATTAGCAAACAAATATTTTTCTGGTCCTTGGGGAGAGCAAATGAGTAAACCTAATTTAAAAAACATAAATGTAACTAGCAGTATATTGCAACAACATATTTGGAAACAAGCATTTATCAATTTAATAGTTTAACAAGAACATAGTTGGAAACAAGGGTTATGTGCTTGTAGAAATTCTTAAACGTAGAATTAAATGGAGCTAGCATGCAACTGTCTTTACGTCCAAAAATTAGATAACTCTGCCTTAAAAAAAAAAAAAAAAAAAAAAAAAAAAAAAAAAAAATATATTCCTCAAGTGGAAAGCAGCTAAAACTGCTACTAGCATATCAAGAAAAATTTCCTTCTTTTTCAAGTCAAATTCCTCAAAGGGAGGGCAGAAAGTGTAACAATTTGAGGATTCTAGAAAGTCTGCCCTTTGAAAGTTACAGTTAGTATTAAAAAGCTCCCAGCACATCGTGCATTTTATGGATCTAAAAGAATGCACACTTTGGTCCTGACAAACTCCCACTATATGTTCAGATTGTCCTCACATGATTACACCTTTGTATTGTGACCAGCCTAGCCAGCAATATTCTTGACCAATGTGGCAATACACCGGGCTTTACAACCAAAAACCTTATCTAGAAGGGCAAAGCCTTGACATAAAATTTTCATACCAATGACCTTTCTACCATTCACTAATGTGGATCAAACAGAAGTATGTGTTCGTCAAGAAAAGGAGGCTATATGGGCTTCATTCGATCATATAAACAAGCAAAGAATGAGCAACCAATGAAGGAATCATATCAAACCCTCATAAAAAGGAGTAAAACTTTTGAATTTTGATTAATAATCAGCTTCCCGTAGTTTAATTCATCAATGCAAGGAAGGACCCAAACTTCATGCCATAGAACCTAATTAACTACAGTGGTAAGTTGACACCATATGGTGTTAGTGGTACTAAACTTTCGTACATAAAAATCAAAAACTACAATCAGGAGAGATATTTAGCATCCATTGTGCCACAATATCTATATCTATATAATCGAAAAATGAAAAAGAACCTAATATCACGTCAAGTAGTTTTCTCAAATTAGACAAATTCGAAATAAGTGGTCTTCTAAAAACACAACAACTTAAACGAGCATGAAGTGATGAAGACAGATTTGGGCAAATATGTTGCCGTTCGTTCAACTATTTAAGCAGGGAAATAAAAGAAGTCTTTCAAACAGACTCTAAAAGAAGAGTTTCAAATGGACAACCTCTAAATTTAATTAATTAATAGAAATGTCATAAAGCATAGCAAGTGTCAGTCTATACAATTAGGAAATAGAAGCTGTGTGCTTACTTTATGGTGGACCCTCCCTTCCCAATTATGCCTCCACAAGAACCGTTTGGAACAACTAGTCTCAATTTTGTTCGTGGATCAACATCATTTTCTTCTTCAGTATGGAGCTAAAAAACGAAAAGAAAATGTATGAGGAACACCAACAACACATTCGTCATAATATAATCTGTAGGACATTAAAGTCAAAAACCAGAATACCTCACTCAGTAATTTCGATAGAACAAGTTCCATTGCCTTGATAATTTCATTAATTGCTCCAGATATCATAATGATCCTATCAGTTGTTCCAGGGAAAAACTCATGATTGCGGGACAACTGAATTCGCGCACCAGATTTTGATTGAAAATCAGTGATTGTTGCCCCACCCTTTCCAATAACAGAACCAGCTGCAGCATTTGATACAAGAAACTTAATGTATGCAGGCCTCTCCATAGACTCTGTCAAAAAGTAAGCATATTAGAAGATGCGTGAAAAACAACAACTGTCAGAGTCCTTAGAGCATACATGTCAGAAAATAAGCTGCAAGTTAATGTACATATATGATGAATAAGGAGAGAAACTTCAAACAGAAATTTAAGATTCAGCAGTCGATATGAAAAAGAACATAGAGTAAAATTATCTGTGATGCCATCACATGAATTTACAAATTACAAGACCCACGACTCTTGGGCCAAGATGTAAAGGGTCAGTCAGGGCTGGTGTAGATTTCAAGTTTATATCTAAACATATAAAGTAGAGAAAAAAATGACATTGACATGCAATTCCATTATCAAAGAGACTAACCCACCCAAAACTAACGAGAGAACAGCAAAGTCTTATTTGTGCAGAAGTCAAACCTGTTAACGAATTTATTTAAATTGGACACAGTAGGACATCAGTTCCAGAGAACATTGTTAGCAACCATGCAGAAGACTCAATTCTTTAACTCACAGGGTAACAGCAAACCTTCTGTTTTTTGTTGGAGAAAAAATAATTTGGATTGGACTGATTATGCAGCAAATGCAAAGATATACAATCCCTTCTTGACCATTTACATATTTTATGCATGACATGAATCCATTGACTCAAACTTTCCCCAGAAAAGAATGCCAAGGTATAATGGGTTCCAATATAAATGTACATGGAACAGCAAATATGTCCTAAAGACTGAAACAACAGGTAGGATAAAAAATAAAAAAAATAAAAAAATCAGCCAACATTATGTTGTATTCATCATTCCATTTCTTTCCCTTTTGCCCCTTTTGTTGTTTCATCAAATGAAAAATGGAGAAAATGCACCACAAGTAATGTGAGGCACAAATGCACCACAAGTAATTTAAAAATCACATTCAACAAATTATCAATTGCCGCCGATTTTCAAATATAAGTTCAGGCCCATCCAACTATAATACATTCAACAGGAGAGCTCAGCTATAATCTGTCAAATGTAACATTAGTTTAAAGTAAAAATCGCTTTATTTCTCCATTTTATGGCAGAGAGGAAAAAAATCTCCCAAATCTTAAAAATGTCAACTTATTAAAACTAATTATTTTATTTCAATTGACCTTCTGCTTCAAACGACAAAGAGAACCCCGTAATTAATATAGCATAATTGGTGCCTCCCACGCAACGAGCAAAAACTTCACTGAATCATGCGATAGGAGCATCTTCATGGGAACTCTTTAAATTTTAACTAAATTCTAACTAAAATAGCTAAAAAACTATTTTAAATAGTATTTTTTGGTGAGTCACTCTAACCATACTCCTATTTTAACAAAATATAGATTATTTTAATATTTATTAGATTTAAAATATAACTAATTTTATTGAATTTACAAAAGAATCTTTACATTTATTACGATTAAAAGAATAAAATAATAAAACAAACAATTGACTGGCCTCTTCATGCTATGAAAGGCATCCTTTAAAATAGCTAACCATTTAGCTAAATTAAGAGATAGCAATTCCGTTTCGTTCTAGTTCCTCCCAGTTTCTCAGCAAACAAACGAGAACACAATAAGCGTAATAGATTCAGAGTTAGGGTTTCAGCTCAAATAAGACGGCATTATCACAAAGAAGCCAATCTCGTCCTCATTCTCAATCAACAAACAAAATTAAATCCATAATTATGAACATTCCAATGGAGGGAGAGAGAAAGAAGATCAGATCAGAAACCTGCGGCGGTAGGTGATTTAGGCGGCGGCGGAGACCGCTTCCTCGGCGCCTCCGGAGACGAGACGTAAGATGACTCCGTCGACTCCATTCCTACTTGCTTCCCCTTCTTCTTCACCTCCTCCTCTTCCTAGAGAGAGAAAGCAGCAAATTTAGAGAGAGAAACAACAGATAAAAGCAAAAAAAACCTTCACGACATTATCAGAAAACTCAAAAGTGAATCGAATTCCAAACAAACACAAGCTCAAATCTCAGATTAGCTTACGGAGAACACGGCGAGTCCACGAACTAGAGAGAGAAAGAGATGTTGATAGAGAAAATGGAGGGTTTTTGGTTTTGAGACTCTTCGCAAGATTGAGGGAAAATTTCTTTTCGTGAGTTGTGTTTTGTTTGTGTGGAAACCTCTGGCTATCTACCTATCCGTTTACATTACAATTATATCCCCACGCG
Organism: Morus alba; assembly: GCA_012066045.3. NCBI lineage: Eukaryota > Viridiplantae > Streptophyta > Magnoliopsida > Rosales > Moraceae > Morus > Morus alba. The sequence continues at coordinate 12,450,984 of CP050234.2, forward strand.
ACAGTGCGTGTATAGTTGCGCGTGGGAATATTTGGTTATCTCGTTTTTGTTTGGCCGCGAGAACCGCTTTTAACTATTTCAGTTTGTTTTACTTAGGTAGGTAAAATCACATGCGGTCGGTCCCATTATTCTCCCGATCTGGACCGTTGACTTTAAAACGTAGGTCAGGATTTCGTCATTTCAAGGAAAAAGGGTAATCAATAAAATGTCTAATTGGCTGCTCTACGCGGCTCCACGCGGTCGCAGGGTAAATGGACAGAGTAGCATCGAGCTGTTTTTGGGTTTCAATTTTTATGCTAACTCGCTCCAATCACACGCGCTTCGAAATTCCAGTTCTTGGTGATATACAGTCTACGGTGTATAATACGTAATTGGGTATACGATTCATTTTACTCGCCACTTGGATCCGAATGCCAACATATTTTTAAGTCAATTTAATATTATAGAGCCCAAAAAAAAAAAAAAAAATTTAACGATCCTTTTTTTGCTAAAATATTAGTTTAAATATTTAATCTAATTTTTTTGTTCAGAAAAATTAAATCTATTTAAAAACTCGAATCAAAACAGTGAACGAACCCTTATTTAAGATTAATTCGGAAATTTTTAAATTAAATTTTAATTTTAATTTTTAAATTTAAATTTTTTTATGAAAAAAATAATATGATAAAATTAACAATTTGAGTATAAATATATAAAATATTTTGTAAATGATTTTGAGTTTGATATTTTTTAGTTAAATAGCAGGGAGATCCAAAAATAAAAAAGTCAACACAGTGGTGCTACAGTTTTGATGTATTAATGGGCCGGGCTAGATTGGTCCGAATGATGAGGACTTTTTTAGACTAGGGTGTTTATGTGCTAGATTGGTTTAAGAATGATGACTAATTTTTAATTATAAAAATTAATAGGTCATAATTTGTCAAGTTATGATTCATAACCAGATAAGTTATGGATAAACTTGTTAAGTTATGGTTCATAACCAGACAAGTTATGGACAATTATAGATAATAACTTGCTAAGTTATGGTTCATAACCAGACAAGTTATGGACAAAAATAGTAATTTGGCCTATTTATTAACTTATGTAAACTATTGGTCTATTAATTTTAATTTATCTCAAGTCTTGATCTATTTTCTTTTTTCTCCCTTGATTTTTGTGGTTCGAAGTTAAACTACAAAACTTAAGCATAAGTTTGGGAGTTTTGCTAATTAAATTAAAGTCAAGTGTTAGGTCCGTTCATTTTATTAATTTGAGTTTATAATTTGAGTTGAGATGTGATTTTATGTGAGAATTTTTTATTGTATTAAAAAAGTTAAATGTAACTGTTTTAATAGTTTTTTACTATAATAAAACTCAAATTTTAAATTCGAATTGATGAAGTGAAGGGACCTATCTACACAAAATTCTAGCATATGCCCACTTCACTCGGACGTTAACCCACATATAAACAAGAAATATGTTCCTCAAAATAACAATGTGATATGGGGAAAAACAATGTGACGAAAAGAATCTGCAATATACAACTTCAAATAAAATTGTTGGACGAATATTCTATTATCATTTTTCTCAGAATTATAACATTCAATTTTAGAACATCTTAGAGAAAATTAGGGAATATCCCCCTTAGTTGTTGCTTTAATTTTATGTTATCGTCACTCTTGAGTAATTAAGTTACAAAAAAAAAAAGAAAAATAATAAAACAATATCATTCATAAAGATATCTTTATCTTTATGCTTGTTCGTTGAATTTTTTATATTTATAACAGTGTATAATCAATTAGATGCGCCACATTATTTAAAAAATTGAAATATTTTTTAACTAAATTCTTTTATTTTGTTTTTTAAATCTATTAAATAACGTGTTATAATTTGATTGATTACGTATTAATTGATACATTAAAAATTAAACATGTAATTTGAATATGCATTTCTATGAGTTCAAAATAAAAAAAAAAAAAGGATTTTTTTTTTTTTTTTTAGTAATTTTATTGGTCCGTTTAGTTCACTTATTTAAGTCAAATGATATTGATTCCAAATTCATATTTTTTTAAGAGAACTCATTGGCAATAAATTTTTTTATAAGAGAAAAATAGTATAATAGAATTAAAATTATAGTTTTAAATGCGTGAATCAAAAGTGCTTTACATATGTGATTAGTGATTGAAGAAAAAAGATAAATACCTTTAAAAGTATTTGAGTCAAGAACCTTTAAGAGTGTATGATTTGAGGGATAAAATTCATACTCATGTTAAGGAAAATTATGTAATTTTCTCTTTAATATTTTTTTTAAGTATTTATTAAAAGGATATTTATTAAGAGTAAGAGATAAATATATAGACTGACTCATTTTTTTAAGAATAAATTTTCCTTTTTTTTCTTTTTTTTTTTTCGGAAAAGTGAAAAAAACTTGATGAATTAAAATTAATAGGCCAATAGAAAAATTTAAATAGGCTAAATTATATAGGCCAATTTTTAGTTTTTATCCATAAAAACTTAATAAATTTATTCCTAACTAATCTTTATCATAAATTATAGTTCATAATCTATTAAATTTTTTAACAAAAATTGGTCTATATATTTTCTTAATCTTTTTATATTGGTTTATTTCCTTTTTTTTTTTTAGAAATAGTAGAAAAAATAGGCAAATTATGGAAATAAAATTTTTTTGTTATAGAATTAATAGGCCATAAACAATAACTTATCAGATAAGTTATTATTCATAATTAAATAAATTATAGATAAAAATAATAATTTAACCTATTTATTAATTTATAACCAGAAATTATGGACAAAAATAATTTTAATTCATTTATTAACTTATCCATCTTTCTCCCTTTTTTTTTCATGTGAACGTCTCGTGGGCCGGGCTTATTCGGGCCAAACGGCCCAAAGACCCGGATAGACGGATTCATGATGTCCCCACTGATCTCATCCCATTATCGTAATGCCGTACACGTTAGCGAAACAGAACGAGTGCGCGAAAATCCCCAGCAACTAGCGGCTTAGCGCTCTCGACCTCTCACTTTTCAAATCCACTCCACCAATCGGCCAATCCTCTTGTTTTATTGTCCGACTCTTTCAAATTAATTCTTTCGAGTAAAATGTAAGGTATTTCTTTTTTTTTTTTTTTTTTGCTAATCATGTAAGGTATTTCTTTGTTTGCCTTTTCTTAAAAACAGAAAAAGAAAAGAAGTTTTTTCTTTTTTTTTTTTTTTTTTTTTTTAATTCATAATTCAGAAACTTTAGAAGAATGGCACTAAGCGCCGGTTCTTCATCTTCGCCGTCGTCTTCTTCCATAAATTTCGGACCAATTTCGTGTCCGTACACAAACCCTAGACGACGAAGCTCTCTGAGCTTCAGCCATGTCCTTTCCAGCTTATCTTCGTCTTCTTCTTCTTCGGAAGAATCTTCTTCGAGGCCTTCGCTTCGCGTCTCGGCGAATTCGAATCCGAGAGCTCGTTTCTCCGCTCGGCGAAAGGAGTCCGTACTGGTTCGACAGCTCCAACGCCCTCTAAGTAATGTTAGAATGGAATTTTTTATTTTTTTGTTTTGTTTTTGTATTCGGAATTGCTTCTTCTTCTTCTTCTTTTTTTTTTTTTTGCATTTTATTGTAGTATTTATGTTTTGAACGTGGATTTTGAAATGCTCAAGTGATGTTAAGAGTGGAGGTTCGTTCGCATTGGACCTTTGTTTCATTTTTGTCGTTTTTGTTTTTGGAATTGTTGTATTTTGCATTTTGTTGTCGTTTCAGTTAAATGAAATGTACGGGGTTTGAAATGCCAAGTAATTTTAGAATGAAATTTCGGATTCTCGCATTGGAATTTTGGATTCAACTCTGTCGTTGTTCTTTTTTGGAATTGCATTCTTTTTTTTTTTTTTTTTTTTTTTTTTTTTTTTTTTTGCATGTTGTTGTCGTTTTCGTGTTATGAATTTATGGATTTTGAACAGCTAAGTAATGTTAGGATGCAATTTCGGATTCGCGCATTGAAATTTCAAAGCTACTATTTTGTAGTTTTTTGTTTTTGGATTTGCTGTTTCTTCCATTTTGTTGTCGTTTCTGTGTTTTGAATTTATGGATTTTTTCCCCCTGCGCTTGTCAGGTGAGTACATGAGCTTGCCGGCGAGCCAGTACTCGGTGTTGGATGCTGAGAGGATAGAGAGAGTGGATGATAACACGTTCAGGTGTTATGTGTATAGGATCAAGTTCTTTAGCTTTGAGGTTTGCCCTGTTTTGCTTGTTAGAGTAGAAGAGGAGCCGAAAGGGTGTTGCATAAAGCTCTTGTCATGCAAGGTGTGTTTTGAATTTTGATTATATCTTTGTCTTTATTTTTAGATATTTATTTATTTTAGGGCTTATCTTTGGGCACCCCTTGTCCCACACCGTAACATGTAGAAATAAGAGGTGTAACATGTATTTTATTTAACATATAACAATGACCAAAAAAGTGCAGCATTATTGTGTTAAGATAAATTCCTTGTTGTGGCATCTTTACGATGTCATTGTTACATAGAGTAAATGACATGTTATACCCCCTGTTTCTACACGTTACATGTAGAAACAATAGTTCATGAAGGACCCAAGCTTATTTATTTATCTATTTATTTGCTTTTGGGCTCTATGTTGAGTTTGGTGTACCTCTTACTTGACTATTTTGAATTCTACAGCTTGAGGGCTCGCCAATCGTTGTCGCACAGAATGACAAGTTTGATGGTAAGATAAGTCCTTCCTGTTTACATTGAAAATCTTAATGCTTATAGTACAACAAATTCTGGGTATTATGTTTTAATAATGCATGCATGATGTCTATGAGTGATTTACCTGTATGATGGAGGATAATTTGAATTGATGATTTTGTGGTTTGATAGTGTCACTCTTCACAAAGTTTAAACTTTAAATTACGTAATTTCTTTTGGGTGGATCAATGCAAACTAATGAGTATCCCTTAATTTTTTTGGTGTTGTTACTGTCATCGTCATCCATATTGAATATCGCTAGTCTTAAGGCCTGGAACTTATTGGTTTATAAATTGAAACGTTTTATGTATGGATTTTTGTTAACTTATTCGTATGGTAATGGTTTCTAGTGAAATAAAATATTTAATTTTAGTATTTCTGTACAGGGTAATCACAACTAACAAAAACAAAGACAGTATTATAAAAATATGATGACTATGACAAAAAGGTGAGAGCTCTTTTTGGCGGAGTATCAAAGTGAGAAAAATAGTGAGCGAGTGAAGTGCGTAATTAGATTTTTAATGTGGTGTTAAGAGAGGAGTTTTTGGAGATATTTGGGACTTGAATTTTGAGAGTGAGTGACACCTTATATTGTGATCTAATTCTTTAGGTGGAATATTTGTATTTCAACTCTCTTGGAAGTAGGAAAGTTGTTGAACCATGTGTGATGCAGAACAAGATAGGATTTGGAGGGAACAAGAGAGGAAGAGAGAAATAGAAAAAAAAAAAAAAAAAAAAAAAAAAGTTAAGAATCTGAAGAGAAGAGAGAATAGTAGAGAATTTTAAGGAGAGAACAACAACACAAGAAGAGAAACTAAGGCCCTGTTTACTTCGCCGATTCGAGTTTAGAATTCGAGTTTTGCTACAGTAAAAAGCTCTCAGAAACAGTCACATCTAACTTTTTTGCTACAGTAAAAAGCTCTCACATAACATCACATCTTAACTCGAATTAAAAACTCGAATCAGCGAACTAAACGGACCCTAAATTATTCATAACCAAGGTCTAAAAAATTTTTGGTACAAGATGGGCAATCTATGATAGGCATTTTAGCATAACTTGCTCTAAATGACACCTAAGTTTCTGTCTTGCACATGTTGGTTTCTATTTTATCCTAGCTAATAACAACTACTATGAGTTGGTGCAAGTGGTACAATTGATTAAGTTGTCAAATTGTTGTCACAAGTGGCACATTTGTCAAGCAGACATTGCTCTGTAACAGGAAAGAAAGCTTTATCTACCCAAGCTAACTTAAATGGGCGAGGATGTGGTTCAGGCTTAAGATCAAATTTTAGTAATAGTTGGCTTTAGAGGTATGAACGTGTGCAAGATATTGATTTGTTTCCACGCATCACAATCGGTGAGTAGACAAAATGTGTCTCATGACAAATAAATGCTCCTCGTCAGAAGAGGAATCATCTTCGTATATCAATAGAGAGTCTTCTTCATATCTGCTTGTATTGGAGCTATAGCAAAGAGCTTATTTCCTTTGGTGAGGTGTCATTCTTGTGATTCTTAACAAGGACAGGTTGTGGACAACGAGAGGATTTATGATCTCTAGCATGACTGTTGTGGCATTTCAACTTTGGAAGTAAAAGTAGAGGAAGTAATTGCCTTACTTTTATCAAAATTAGTGGGAGGTGTGTTACGTTAGGAATCCTGCCAAAATATAATAGATTTTTGGGACAAAATAAGAAATGAACTACGTGGAAAAATAACACTGAGAAACTTACGTGGTTTAACTTTTAGCCTACGTCCACAGGCAAAGACAACGAGGAATTTTCACTAACAAAAGAACGGAGATCATAAAAGGAGTACTTAAACTCTCTCCAAATTGAAAACCCAAAACCCAAATAAACCGAAAATGCTCTCACAAAAGCACCAAGGATCTAGGCTCAATTTTTGGCCAAGGTGGAGATTTGTTAAGATGTGGCTCAAACTTGACCACATGGGATTTGGTGATGTCACATAGATTATATAACTATGGCGATTCAAGGTTCTTGGAGCTTAAGATTTGCCTTCTTCCAAGATTATGACAAGTGTAACTAATCTATAGTGTTATTATGTTCTTGGAAGCCAAATTTTCTTTTCTTTCAATATTGTGACAAGTATAGCCAATCTAATGCCCAAGCTAACCTATAAATTGCTCTCCCCTCTAACATTCAAAGCATCATAATTAGTTATACTTGTCATAATCTTGAAAAAAGGCAAATCTTAGGCTGGTAGGGCTGTACATTAAGAGAGAGAGAGAGAGAGAGAGAGCAAAACTTGGCCTCTAAGGACATACCAGACTATATTGGTTATACTTGTCATAATCTTGAAAAAAGGCAAATCTTAGGCTGGTAGGGCTGTACATTAGTCGATGACTGACAATTTTCATCAGTTCAGTCACCAACCGACATCATTGGTTTTCCCTTTCATGGAAATTGAGCCCCGTCCAGAAAAGGGATGAAACCAATTGATCAATGACCGATTTTGTCATTGGTTTTGGTTTTGTCACCGTCGTAGCTTGCTTTTTGAACGGCACGACAAATAGTGGGTTTATGTCATGAGAGGTGATGGCATAAAAAAAAAGTCCTGGAGACTTTTGGGCTTTGGCCCCACTTTTTTTGCTTTATTTTGAGGAACTTGGGCCTATTAGTAGGCTTTTTGATGGATAATGAATGAAAGAAAGGAAAGGAGAAGACGAGAGGGTAGGGAGAGGGGACGGCGCAACAGAATGAGCGTCAATGGCTGAAACTCTGCAAGAAACAGGAAGAAGTCGGTTTTCAGTCACCGGCCGATGTAAAATCTTTCAAACCGAGCACCAAACCGCCAATGTTGGAGCGGTTCGGTTCACTAACCGAAGTTGTCGGTAACTGCCTTCCGGCAATTTTTGGTCGACACCATCAGTCCTGCTTGGTTTTCAGTTAATTTGAACAGCCCCTGGTCCATAGTTATCTCATCCATGTGATATCACCAAATTTCATGTGTTCAATTTGAGCCACATCTTAACACGTAGGACTTCAAGAAGAATTAGTATTCTGTTATATTTATTTTATATTATGTTAAAAATTATTTTAGAATTTTATGCAACTTTGCTTCCTGTAATAACAACTTGACCAATTGTACTACTTGTACCGGTCCTGTGCCAAATCATATTAGTTGTTATTTTCTTCTATTTTACTAGGAATCAACTTGTGCAAGTTGAAAAATTAGCTGTCATTTAGAGCAATTTGTGCTAAATTACCAATCTATAACTAGGTCATCTTGTACCAAGAAATTTTCAGACCTTGGTTGTAAGTTATTAAGTTGTTAAGTTGCATGGAATTCTAACAATTTATTTTTACAAAATATAAAATAACAAAATACAAATTCTTCTTTCATTGACGCCTTGTATAGGTGTGTAAAATTGGCATCTTGTTCCTCATCAATGTGTCTATTATTTGTCATTATTATTGTTCTGTAATTTGATAAGCCTCCGGTGCATTTCACTTACGTGAAGAGGAATAAAAGGCAAGGGCAAAAAGGGAATTCTGTAGAGGGGCTGCCTATTGTAGAGTAATAGTGTGTAGAAATAACGGTTTTGGGGGGAATAAGGGGATATAAATAGAGTAGTAAGGGGAAAATAAGGGCAGAGAATTGTATTGTGAGGAGATTGGAGAGTTGAGGTCTCTCGAAAACCTCTGTTGTGAGAAGTGTGTGTAGAAAGTTCTTGATTGAATCTTCCGATAGTGTGTAGGAAGATTGTGATTGAATCTTCCGATAGTAGATAATTGAATAATACTTGAGCAATTACATTTTCACTAGCATTTTGTGTTGATTTCGTATCATAATTCTTCCAATAGACTTAGTGTCGTTATTACTGTTCACAAAATTATGCCGTAGGTTATTATACAACAGATACTAGGGATGGTGAAAGAGGTTTTATGATGGAGTTTTTATTCTAGATGAATAAACAATTATTTTGTTGGAGTCATTTGGTTTATCCTTCTTTCAGGAATGCTTTGACATTATTTGGTGTGGGCATGCAGCTTTTATGGAGAATAAAATATCATGCAATAGCAATGAAGGAGACTTGTCGGAGCAACAACTCACTTCAGACGCTATCATCGAGGTAATGGCTTAAAACAATATCTAAAACAATATAGATATTGTTTAACATACATATTAGTGCTGCACAATTTTTAGATACTCGTAAATACCTCTATTTTACACGTTGACAATCATGTGAAATTCAGGTTAGCATTGAGGTTCCTTTCTCATTTCTTCCAATTCCAGTGCAAGCCATTGAATCTACTGGTTCCCAAGTCCTTGAACAAGTTTTAAAGATCATGCTTCCTCGCTTTATGGCACAGGTTTTTGGAACTTCCTACTGACTTTTATATTCTTGAAATTTAAATGAGGCAGGAAAAGTTTATAACTGTTAATTCTAGCTCCATGTATTTCTATTTTGATTGCATCACATGTTCCAAATATTTTTTCGTGATGATTCTTCGCTTGCTTTCATTTGCTTACAACGAGTTGAAGTGCAAGAGTGAACGTATGTGATGGCTAACTTACATAGTTGAGATTGTCTTGTGACTGTTTCACTCGTGGCTATTAGCCACAACCAACCAAGAAATAGTCCGTATATGATGCATTGACTTTTCATTTATGAATTTCCTGAAGTGTGCGCATCTTTTTTTTTTTTTTTCTTTTTTTAGGAGTAGAAAATGCTTACCAACTTAAAAAATGGGTAATGATATTAAACTTAATGGTCACGATTATGCTGCTAGAAGCATGAATTACTTAAATGGATCCAGAGTCTTAGATGGATGGGACTTATTGGACTTAACAACAGTTCGTACGTAGTTGTGGTTAGGGAGTAGGGACCTAGTTTAAAGAAAGTTAATGGCAAAGGTGATAGTGGATAACTAACCGTGTTTATTGTCTCCTTTTGTATCATGACAACTATTCTTTAATTTGTCAATAAGTAGATTGTCAGTTTGTTGTGATAGTTGATGGCGTTTTTCTGAGTGAGGTCACATTCATTATGAACAAGATATGGTTAACTTGAAACTTTACTGACTTCGTACTTGGTTTATAACTTTATACTAAAGGTGTGCCACCATTGTTTAAAAATTGCAAAATTGGGTTACCACAAATGGGTTCTTCATTTTTCAATGAGCTATTCTGAGAATATTTCCTATTTAAATTTTAGGAATATAACATACCAAAAATGATTTAATAGGTTATCTTCTGTGTCAGAAAAAAAAAAAAAAAAACAATAAACCTTAGATCCATTGGAATCAAAATTTTGGACGAGTATGATCATAGAGAATGCAGGGGATTTCATCTTAAACTTGAAATTGACCAAAGGAAGCTTGAAAGTAGGTTTTTTTTTTTGGGTATGTATGGTGAATATTATGGGCTTGATTTTCATTTGTGTAGGTTTTGGTTGTAGAAACGCATTATTTAATTCTTAAGTTGGCCTTTTGGTAAAAATAAAACTAAAATAAAATAAATGGCTGTCCGCCCAGCAAGGCAAAGTGGATACCTAATAGAAGCTTTTCAGTGTATGTGCAACAATACTATCTCAATAAATACGAATAATAAACTTGATGACTCTTTAAATGACAAAATTTTTTAGTTTTTGCAGAAAATAAGCTAGTGGTTCATCTCCTTTTCTGTTGTATTTGTTCTCTTCTGATGCTTTAAGAAAACTGTTTGTGTAGCTTGTAAAAGACTATCAGGCATGGGCGTCTGGTGATACCTCAAGGCAGCCTTTGGGAACGGGCGAGATATAAGGTTGTGGAAAACTCTTTGATTTCTTCAATCACATGTTTAATGTTGGAACTATAGGTACATTATATGATTCCTATCTCTACTTTGCACGCCATTTTTCCTGCTCTTAGCTTCTTTTATTAATCATTAATTTATTCGGAGGGAAAAGTTTTTAAGCGATGTTTTTAAGCGATTGTATTTTGAATTTCATTAATCATGGTCATTAATCATTATTATCATTGCTGCTGATTCTGTTATCATTTTGTCACATGTTTTTTTTTTCTTTTGGAAAAGATGGGTCCCTTTAAACATATAAGATTCCATTCATACTATCCAGAGGAAACAAGTGCCAGTGCAAGTCTGGCCAGTGCCTTTATTAGCTCTTGTTGCCACTTTTGTTTTTGGTCAAAATAACGTTACTATCTCTTCTTTATTTTATCTCTTATCTCTCCCTCCTTGCGCGGCTGGGCTGATAGCCCAACCCAAGCTGAGGTTGGCATTGGCAAACCTTCCGCAGCGGCTGGCCGGATCTGGCCTTCTGCTGGTCTCATGCGTGCTACACCGCCTTTGGATCCCTTTACAATCATTCCATGGTCGTTGCCCAGTCTGTCTCCATAGCCGTTACCCACCACCGTTGCTGGTTTAAGTTTGAGATATTTCCCCGCTGAGGTTAAACTAGTAGGTTTTAGAGTAAAAATAAGTATCCATATTTTCAATAATAGAAAAGAAAAATAAAACAAAACAAAATAAAATTACATGATCCCTTACATCAAAATTTTAGTTCAATCCAACCTTAAGTATCAAAATTTTCAGTCAAAGTGCAATGTCAAATCGGGTATAGTTTTGGAGATCGCCTACTAGTTATGCCATCTCCAACTTGTACAGTGAAATATATTTTTTAGACTGCCATTAAGCACTATATTAAAAACCATCCGATTTTATTAATTCGAGGTGATTTACGCGCTAGATTAGATTGGATGGAGGACAAAGTGAGGTTTTTTTTTTTTTTTTTTTTTTTACGAAGAAGATTCCAACCTGCTTGACTTCCAGTTCAAACATGTCAAAACTGGGCAAGTGCACTACAGAAGAGATAAACATACGCACATGTATTTAACCAATGAAAGAGAAGTCCCCTTCTATGTTTTTAAAATCAACATAGGTAGACCAGCCAGAAAAATTCAACACAACTATGTTACTTATTGTTTTCGTCGATTTATAACTATATATATGCGGGTGTAGTTTTAATAATTATTTTGATATTTACTCATTAATGAGTATTTTAATCTTGTGATATTGATATGATAAATGCAATAAATTGAGTAGTTGAAATGTATAGAAACTAATGAAATTAAATTATTATCACACTATTTATTCAATTTTTATATTTGATCAATAAATATTTATAAAAACGTAACTGATGAAACTCATCCATATATATTTATCATTTATGCAATGAAATTATTGAGAACTAAGAGGAGAGATCTAAAACTCCTATTTTGGCTTGAAAAAACAAAAAAAATTATAGGGCGCATTTTTATTATTGCTAGGAAAAGAATAAGAAATGAACAATCCTTTCCACTGTTTTTGTTTTCTCAAACTAGGTGAGATTATCAAGAATTTTTAAATTAAAAAAAAAAAGCCTATCCAAAAGCTTATGCTAATTACTTTCATAAACAAAAAGATCCGACTGCGCTTTTACTATTTGCATAATTGCCTAACAGTAAAGTAAGTGGAGATAACTTGCTTTACCAATAGCTTCAATCTGCAAAAACGAGTCCCATGTAGCTTTTCACATTATAAAGTAATGAGTTGTTCTCAAGTTCATACACTTTGGTGTTCATTTTCCAATGACATTATAAAATTAACACAAGGATTAATTAAATTAAAATTGGTCTGAAAGTTCAACAAGGTGATGACTGTTTGCTTTCTTTGGTCTTTCCTGGTAATGAGGATTAAGCCTATTTCCCCACCTTTCCTTTTCAACACACCAACCAAGCTTTTTTAACTGTCAAAAAGTAAATAAATAAAATAAAAAAAAAACTAGCTTTTGGAGATTAGGCAGATAAACAGCCAATAGATTCGATTTTGGCCCATTAGCAAGGGAGAAAACAAAAGAGTAACTAAATAGGTTTATATACCAAAACTTTTCACCAAATAATGATATTAGGCAACCTTTATAGGTCCCTGTAGAACCATAATTCTGGGAGCGCTTGATTGGACAACACCAGAGCAAATACTTTTGAGGACTTTTTTTTTTTTTTTTTTGATAATTAAATACTTTTGAGGACTTTTCACCACCGTTTTTGTTAAGGAAATTCCACGTATTTAAGCAGCCGAAAGAAATAGGCCCATCTAATGTATCTGTAATTAAAGGGTTGTTTGTTTTGAAGTTTCAACCGTACATTCTTTTTAATGTGCTCACGGGTTGATCTAACAATAATATGTGCAAAATTTTATTATTTTGGGCATAATTTTGTGGAGCATAAACGAAACAAGGTGGGAAAAAGGACGGCAAAATTCTCACGGCTAAATTGTACTGAAAATCTTTTTAGGGAATGATTGATATTAGAAATAAATAAAGTGAAAAAGACGAGCAAAGAAAAAAAAAAAAAAAAAAAAAACAGAGAGAGAGAGAGAGAGAGAGAGAGAGAGATAGTAAGCTTCATTTGACATGTAGATGCCTTTCTTTTTGGCCATTTGGAGGCCTCTAATTGTCTCTACTCTATTTTGTTTTGGCATCAAAGGGAACATTGAGAGATTTGTTCAGATAGCCATGGCCTACTTAATGGTTTAATTAATCAATCACTTCGTTTGCCAAATAATAATAGGAATAATGATAAGGAAAAATTTCATAATGGTGCCTTATGTTTTAATATAATGTCTTTTTAATAATTTTAAATTGATACCTTGACGTTTTAAAAATTATTTTTTTAATATTTTAAGGTTATTTTTTAGAATGTAAAATATCAAAGTTATTATTCTCATTAATTAGCCAAAAGAATAATAATAAATTTAAAAAATTTTGAAATATTTTTAAAACATTTAAAAATAAAAAATGCTTTAAATTAAAATAATTTGTTCATAATTTTTTCTAAATTTATTAGTTTTTGATTAAGTAATGAGAATGGTAAATTTGACATTTTAATCCTACAAAATGACCTCAAAGTACTTAAAATAATTTTCTAAAACATCAAGGTATCAATTTAAAATTACTAAAAATACAAAGTATCAAAAGACAATTACGCTATAATACATGGTACCAATATAAAAGTTTTTCTAATAATAATTATAAAATCAATCGCTTGTTACATTCCATCACTAGTCTATTAATTGGTCCTATCATTTTGCGTGACTTGCGTAATCACATGAATTAATTTTTTAACTCAAATCTTTAATTTAAACGAGCAAAGCGAATGAAGTTAAGTCTTTTTTTGCTTTTGTTGACGCCAAAATCTTGCACATCGGCTGGCCCACCAGCCGAGGTATTGTCTGCTCTGGGCACTCTCCCTGTGGGCACTCTCCCTCACGGTTTTGTCCTTTCTTAAAAGGCGCCTCAGTTGGTAAGAGGGAGCTGGCACTGGCTTATAAACCACTCCAGTCACCCGTCTCCAACCGATGTGGGACTTTGAGCATACAACAATACCCCCCGAGACGGGGGACTGGGGAGGCAGGCCGTGGCCAAACGTCCTCAGTGGAGTTGCCAATTGTTGATGCCAAAATCTCGCACATCGGCTGGCCCACCAGCCGAGGTATTGTCCGCTCTGGGCACTCTCCCTGTGGGCACTCTCCCTCACGGTTTTGTCCTTTCTTAAAAGGCGCCTCAGTTGGTAAGAGGGAGCTGGCACTGGCTTATAAACCACTCCAGTCACCCGTCTCCAACCGATGTGGGACTTTGAGCATACAACAGCTTTCTTTTAGAAGTATTTAATGGATTTCTTGTTACCGAATATACCCCACATACATATACTATTCTTTTTTGAAGCCATAAAAAAAAATGAAAGAAGAAGAAACCATAATATTTATTGATTTTAAATTTTTAATATATATTCCACTTGTTTTCCCTTTTTTTCCTCGCAAATATGAATTGTTTGGAAAGAAATTTCAAGATGAAATTAATAGCATTTTATTACAAGCTGAAATAGATTTTAGTCTAAAAAATAGTCAATAATTTGTCTCAATAGGCATTATTGTTCTTTTCTTTTACATTTAATTATGCTTTAATTTTCTTCGTTTGCCTTTCCTCTTTGCTTTGAAGTTCATGTTTAAATTTACACGTAGCGCAATACGAATTCTTCTTCTTTTTTTCCCCCACTCAAATGCGAGTTTTTCAAATTGTTGCATTTAATTAGGAATTTCGTGAGCTCTTATATTGTTTGGTTGGCCTAATTCAGCCAGATTGTGGCGATTGGCGCCCCATTCATTTCGCTTATTTGAGCTTAGAATTCGAGTTTTGTTACAGTAAAAGCTCTCATAAATAATTATATCTAACTTTTTTACTACAGTAAAAAGTTCCCATATAAAATCACTATCTCAACTCGAGTTAAAAACTCAAATCAGCGAACTAAATGGTTAGCAGATTTTTACTAACTTCTCTTCTATTTCCGAATTATTGATTAAGTATTTCCTTTGATTTTCATACTCTTTTTTTTTTTTTTTTTTATAGTGATCTTTAATCTCTGTCTTTTCATGGAATATTTATTCTCCGTTTGTTCTTTTTTTAAAGAGTAAAATGCATAGCTTAAATAGCTACAATCTATTGTAATCTTTGTTTATTCTTGAAATATCACTTATGTACTTTTGGTATATTTAAATTTGAATTTAATGTTTTTTTATGAAAATTTCCACTGCAGGGTACATTGTTCAGCCCTAATTAATAGAGTGATAGACCAAGTTTTATTATCTGTTTGATTAATTTCAACGATATGATTCATATATATTTAAGTTAAAAACCGTTCACTGTCCTTCGAGACCCCCTTTCACCCCAAGCCATGCATTGTGAGGGTCGCACCAATTTATTATTATTTTTTAAAAAAATTTATATGTTTTTAGAATATTATTTTGTTTCTTTTAGTATTTTGGTTTTTTTTTTTAAAAAAAAAAAATTAGAGAATAAGGATTACTTACATAACAAGATTTTAAGGGTATTAGGTCTTTTCACCTTAAGTTTGATTTCTGAAAATAGGAAGAGGTTTTTTTTTATGTGATTGGTAAAATATATAGATGTTTTTGTCTTCAAAAGCACCCACATTTTGCCTAAATAGAAAATATATTTTTATGATTCTCCCCCCCAAAAAAAAAAAAAAAAAAAAAAAAAGAGGAAAGAAAAGACAATAACAAAGGTCTATTTAACACCACGACCAATCAACACTCACCAATATATCCACTATAAAGGGAGCAATGTCGTGAAGACAACCCCTTCTAAAAGTACTGCTATTTTGGCACGCAGTGTATATTCTTTCAGCCAAGAAGACCTAGACACGCATTTGGCAACGCCCTAGAAAAATATATAATTCTTTAAAAAAAAAAAATTAAAACTGCATGTTTACTATAAGTAAGAATGAAAAAGACATATTTATTAGTCTTATTTAGGAAAAAAAATGTATAATAAGACAAAAAAAGATAAGAATGGAAAAAGGAGAAGAAGAAAAAAAGAGAGAAATAAAAAGAAAAAAAAACACTAACGAAACGTTTTATTAGGGAACATGATTTTAAAAAAAAAAATAGACAAAGATATTTATGAGAAGAAATTATTTGAATAGGGAGTTGAGAAAAGAAGTAAATTTATGAGGGTCAATTTTGAAAAAAAAAATGTATAATAGAACAAAAAAAATAAGAATGTAAAAAGGGTATACAAGAAAAAAAAAAAAAAAAAAAAGAGGAGAAAAGGAGATAGTTTAAAAATAAATAAAAGGAAGCCAAAAAAAAAAAAAAAAGATTGGCGTATATTATGTATAGAACAGATAAGAATGACAATTTATTTAATAGAAACAAATGTTACAACTACAAATCATGTAGAAATACCAAAATCGACATAACAAAGTGGCGGAGCCATAATTTTTTTAGAAGGTGTGAATCAAACAAAAAATTTTGAATTAAATTATAACACAATAATAGTCTTTTTACCTTAATTTATCAGTTTGTATGTTTGATTTATTATAAATTTTAAAAATGAAATAAGAGTAGTCAAAGTAACAATCAAAACTTAGGATATATAAATTTTTTAAAAAGATTCCATGTAAATGTTGTAATTAAATAAATTTTCAGGGGTTGGCAAATGAAGAAAAAAAAGTGTAAAAATTTTCAAACGAGGGGCAAAAATTTAAAGGACCTTGCTCCGCCCTATACAAATGATCTATTGTGATTAAACAAAACAGTATATATCAACCATTATTTATAGTCATTAAAAAGATAGTTAGGATGTTTCGTGCACTCTTACGACTAGCACTTAATTGTACAAAAAATAAAATAAAATAAAACAAAACAAAATAAAATAAAAGCGAGCTCCACAGAAAATAAACCTTCAACTCTTTCAAAATACGCATCCACGTTCCCTGTAATTACAATATCAAAGATGGTTGACATATTCACTTAAAACTTTTTAAGGAAAATTAAAAAAAGATAAATTCATATGAACCCCAAAAGTTAATTAGCACTAATTTACACACATTTTCTTTCAGTTTTCCCACGTCCCAAACGCTATCAGCAACTTAGGATTCTGAATATCCGAGACCCCCATGAAAACCCTGCATGTTATAAGCTGAGGTGGAAATTGCAATGTGACCTTGTTTCCCAATCAGAGAGCACACCAAACTTTTCTTATATATTCTCCATATGGTAGACCAGCCACTTTATTATTACGTTGTCTGAAAATTAAGGCCACGAGTGTGCATGGATAAGGGGGGATAATGATTTTCTGGCTTCTTGGGGTTGGAATTTTGCTAGAAAACCATAAAACAACAGTCGTTATATATATATATATATATATATATATATATATATATAAGTTATGGGTGAGGAAGGAGCAAGTGAGCTAGGGGACAACTCGCATGAAGATGAAAGGAAACTTGGACACATTACCTAACATAAACTTCACATGGATTTGCTTATTTCAATCTGTTTGTCTCTATGCTAATGGACATATATATATATATATATATATATATATGTGTGTGTGTGTGTGTGTAAATAATTCATGTACTCCTTGTATTACGGCTCCTCGATCTAATTCTACACCAAAAATCTCCATGTGATCATGAAGAAATTTTATCTCATTTCATAAGTCGAGTTAAGTTCAATAAAATTAATTCTACGTACCAAAAGAAAACAAGTCCAATAAAACTGATTAATTAGTGAGTTTTGTATCAATATTGCCAGTATCCTGTTGGGCAAGATTTTGAAATCGAAAATTACCGAATGTTGAGAATTCATTAGTAGGGTATGAAAACAAATGCTCCTCCTATATATATCGCTAGAAAATTGTTCTAACATATCGAATTTGTATTAGTTTTTATTAGTTTTATACAGATTTTTTTGTAACATATTAAGCTGATTTTAATTAAATACAGTGTACCATAAAAAATATCCCCACCATAAAACACTTTTTCAGTATTTATTTATTTGAATGAAAAGAAAACAAACAAATATCAAAAGCATTTCAGAACATATCAACTAAATTAGCACCTACCCATGTAAAATTATATTAAATTAAATCATATTAATTATTAGCATTTGAGCCAAAAAAAAAAAAAATATGATTAGCACAATACAACACAATACGAGAGCAAACATTCGAAGAGCAAAGCTCCCAACGAATCCGATCGAAATAAGCATATTCAAGTCAATTCGTGTTATCAACTCTATATATATAATAGTGTATTTATTTTCTTAATTTATAAGTTTTCTTGTCGATCTACATTACTTCAAAGTCAAAAGAACAATGGTGCTTTCTACGTCTGATTTAAATCAGATGAACATGAAAAAATATATACAAAACCGATCACAAAATCTAATACAAATATGCTAGTAAAAACACTTAACCAAAAATTATGAGTGATGGAGTCTCTTAGGTTAATTAAGTGCACTTCATTTAGCAAGGGAAAAAAAAAAAAAAAAAAAACTTCCAGAGGGGGAAAGATCTGTTTTGATCGCGTAAAAGTCAACATTACTTTGATTGCATAAATGGAGTTCTAAATGAGTAATGTAAAATCAAAAGAAGATGTTTATTTTATTGATGATTGATTACACAAATAGACACATCGATGGTCACGACTGTCTAAAATCATTTAAAAACAATATACTAGAGAGTTGTAAAAAGCACTTTCTTCCTATAAAGTTATTATATGATAAATAATAGTATGTTTATTAGATTCAAATTATGTATTCAATTTTTGATGTCCTTAAATTATGTTAATCAATTATACTTTGCCACATTATTTATGGAACAAACTTAACAAAGTCAATTAAAAAACATTTTGAATTTTTTAAATAATATATGGTATGATATAATTAGTTAAGCATCAATTTAGACACTAAAATAGCATAGGTAATTTGAGTCCATTTTACCATTTATTTATGGAAAAATAGACCAATACTATAAGGCAATTTTTAGAAATCAATTAAAAAAACTTTTTTATAGAAAACTTGTTTTTAAAATTCATATTATAAACAATTATGATAATAATTAGTTATGGTTTATAAACATCAATTTAGATGAAACAATAAAATATTTATTAACATGTAAACTATTGGCTTATTAATTTTAATTTATCAAGTCCATTTTTTTTTATTTATATTTTTTATGCCGATCTATATATTTAATGGTAACACATATATGTAAAAATAATAATTAAAAATCGTATATATATATATATATATATATATATATATATATACACAGATAAAGTAACAAACCATATTCAAACACATATAAAAGAGTGGTATGAATGCATATGTCGCCATGCAGGTCCACAGGAGAAGCCATGAGCTAAATGACGAAAATATTTCCCTTTATTATCCACTTAATACATATCCTATAGAATGACAACCTGTTATATAAACTCTTCTGAGTGGTATTTTCTTGGGTTCTGACAAGTGGCACCGTTCAAGTAGTTATAGTAAATTATCTTTTGCCAAATCTAATAATGCATTCATATATACCATTTACTCATACCAATCGCAAGTTTGCAAACCACTTTTGGCATTAAAAATCCATTCAATATCTCTGTTTCTTTCACTTAAAAAAAAAAAAAAAAAAAAAAAAAAAAAATGGGATAACTATGCCCACATTTTTTTTTTTTTTTTTTTCATTTTATATCCAAAATTATTATATGAAGTAAAATTTTAAAAAAAAATTTATTATTTTAAAATAAACTTCGTATTAGTTTAATTCAAGTTTATGCTTTAACGTAATACAATATAATCCAATACTGATATTTAATCGAAGCCAATCCAAAACAATCATTATATACAACCTCATATTGCACCAAATACAAACCATAAATTACTATGATCTTGTAGTCATTATTATACTGATATATATATATATATATATATATATATATATTGGATTTCTTTCAAAGTTATATTTTTTTAATTTATTTTCTTCAGAAGATATATTAATTATTTATGTTACAAGAGGAAATGTACTGTCTCCTTTCTAATATATATTTATATTCTAAGTTTATGTGTTTTGGATTGATATTTGTATTAGCTTCAAAAATTCCAACCAAAATAAAATATAAAACTCGAGGCTTTGCAAAGAAGATTTTTAGATATTTGTGTAGATACGGATATAACGCAGAAAGGTGGAAGATACTAATTACAAGCTTCCCCATAGCACTCATGATTAAGTAAAATAGGGTTAGCTTAATTTTGTTTTCAGTAATTATGATCAACGCAAATTCTAGCCTTTTAATTAACGGTCCCCACAAACAATATAAGTTGTTTCGCTTTACCATTATCATGGCGATGGTCCATGCTTGAGAGCTTAAGTGCCTCTTAAATATAATATAATAAGATTTTCTCAAAAGAGAACCTTCGTATGGCTATTTTTATTAAGTTGGGAACTAATTATTAGAAATGTAATAAATATATATATGAAAAGGTAATTTTAACAAATACTCATTGAAAGTGTATAAGTCAAAATTTTTACCATTTACTCTTGATTCATAACATTTTTAATTAAATAATTACACTAATAAAAAGACATTTATTAATAGTAAAATATAAAGGTTCAGATTTATGCACTCTGAAAATTAAATTCTCCATTTTTTCTATATGAACTATTCATTAAATTTTCTTGACTTTGAGAGAAAGCAATTTCGCAGTCTTCTTCTCCATGCATAAGAGACATTTGATTATGTGTCTTTTTTTTTTTTTTTTTTTTTTTTTTTTTATGGAAAAGCATTCAGATAAATTAAAAGAAAATGTCGATCAGAGGATTTAACCATAAATATTTTTTCAAGGACAATTAAAATCTCTATTCCCTTCACACTCCCGCTCCCTTATAAGTTGTACCCTATTCATCCTTTTATGATTTTCTTTTTCCTATCAAATACACCCATAAACCTTAATACCTACATAATATATAGAGATTATGGAAGAACTTCTACAATTTAGTATCTAATTTTCTTGAGAGTGAAATTAATACTTTGCCCATTTTATTTACCAGCCAATTAGATAAGAACTGGAAGCATATATGATTTTCAAATCATCTACAATTTTACAAAAATTGAATATATAGACTTTGATATTTTATTTGTTTTTTTTAATACTTTATTAAGATATGAAAAATACTTTACAATTTTCTGATCATCAGATCTGATAAAAATCAAATCAGATTAAAAAATTACGTAAAATGTACTATTTATGTTACATATTTGATAATTAAAAATAAATAATTACCAATAGTTTTATTTTTAACCCTATAAGAGAAACTCCCTAATTAATATTAAATATTATTAGTATTATTATTAGGAGAAATTATTATTATTATTATTATTATAGCAACAAAGATATTGATGTTTATTCTATAGGTTCGCAACACAACCCCATGAATTGAGTAGGGGAAGGTAGCTTCTCTAGGACATTGTTGGTCCCCTCCCAAACAAGACCCATATTTTATTTTATTTTATTTCTTTCTTATTATTTTATTTATTTTGGAGTTCAAATTTCACCATCAGAAGCCTTGAAAAAGGCAGCTCAACGTACATGAATAATGCACACTCATCCAATCTCCAATAAAGAGTAAGACAAGGGCCTGATCTCCCTCCCAATTCCTAGGTTCCCCCAAAAAATACTGGTCCTTCACCTACACAAGATTATACATGTTTCTTAACTTTAGGACTTCCTCAAGTTATCCCTTTTTTTTCACACACACACACACACACACACACACATATATATATATATATATATATATATAAATCGTCTTCGATCCGGTATCAGACTAAATTAGAGCGGTATTTGTATATTTTTTTTTAAATATATATTTTTTCTCTTAAAATATGTATATATTGTATATTTTACCATAAAATAAAATATACATATTTTAAAAAAATATAAATACCACTTCAATTCGGTACCAGATTAGAGACAATTCCATATATATATATATATATATATATATACACGTACTTGACTATGACTTTACACAAGTTCTATATATTTTATTTGTTTCTACCGTATGGACATAGAACCCTAAAGTCGATTGACTTTAACCATACAATTTATGAAAGTATAACATAAATCCACTCACGGTATTCGATTCATGCAATTTGCAACGGTGGATTTAAATTTTATGGTCGTGATCAATAGTTGTACGGGTTTCTTACACGAGCAATGATACATATATGTCTCGTTCATTTCACCGATTTGAGTTTTCAATTTTAAGTTTTTACAATAAAAAAGTTATCAGAAAATGTCACATTTAACTTTTTCTGCTACAGTAAAAAATTCTCAAAAAATATCATATCTCAGCTCAAATTGAAAACTTGAATCCGTGAAGTGAACGAAACCAAAAATGTATCATGACCATCATGAATGTACGCACGTCAAAATCATGCTAAACTGAAATGACTGTTTTGTTCATAATTTTTTTTTATCCTTAACCGCTTAAATTCTTAGTTTTGTGATGCGTTAATGACAAGTTTGCCTTTTGTGATATTTAATACTTTTTGATCTAAACATATATCGTTGTTGTTATCTAATGTCTAATAAGCGCTTAAATATTGAAGGAATTTTAGGTGACGTTACACCACCTCCAATGTAAATATGCCAACGTTTGTGTTTGATACCAAAAAAAAGTAGAAATGACACGTGTGATATACTATTTCATTTTTGTTCTAATGAATAGTGCTATTACCTTCAATACAATGTTAAATTAATACATTTATGTCAAATTTTGGCCTTTATTTTCTATGCGTTGTTGAGCTGACTTTTTTTTTTTTTTTTTTTTTTTTTTAATCATTACAATATTGTTATTTTTAAATTATTTTAAAACTAAAATGTCCTTTTTATAAGTTTTTGAAGTTTAATAATTATAATAAAAATGTAAATATAAATTTAAAATAGCACTATAAATAAATTAAACTTTGCGGCACAAGATATAACAAGTAGAATGTGGTTCAGTGGGCGTCTTTTCATATATTTGTTTTTTGTTGATATGTGTTCATTCTCTCCGCTGGCGGAGCAACATAGTGAATAGAGAAGCATGTTGAATTGAACTGAGTTGTTATAATGTTCTTTTTCATTTTTTAGCACATTAAACATGTCATTTCACACTTTTTAGTGCTAAATATAGTATTGACAGTGATATTTACATTGCATATGGTCTTAATCGGTAAACTATTAGCATTGTGATATCTTAGTCTCTAAATTTTTGTTCTACTCTAGTCATTCTGCATAGTTTTTTTTGATAAAAGTAAATCACATGTGCATCGCGTTACAAAATGAAATTTTATTTTTTAAAAAAACAATACATGAAGCAAACCGTTATTTTCAGTGCACCATCAAAATGGTTGAAAGTTAAAACATTTTGCACATAACATTGACTGTTTTTGTACAACTACAAATTTTTACACAACGGGTATGTTTCTAGGTCTAAAATTGAACTTCAAAAATCTGTTGTAAATTTTACATGTCGAGGACCACACCTGATAAAAAAAAAAAAAAAATGAAAATTCGGGGACTAATTGACTAAAGAGAAATAAAGATAAAAACAAAAAGATTATATCTATGAAATTGATTTTTTTTTTTTTAGTTTTTCGAAAAAAAATGAAACGTTTTCAAAACGAGAGAAAAAAAAATAAAAAACTTTTTTTTGTTTGAAATGAGAGAGAAATTAAAAAGCGACTTTTAGTCATTTTTTTTTTATTTTATTCTCTCTCAAGCAAAAGAGAAAAAAGAGATATTAATCAATTTTTTTTACACTGAAAATAATCTTTTAATAAAACTACTAAATGTATTTTTAAAAATAATTTCTCTTTAAGATTAAAAACATATTTTTTTTATAAAAAATAAAATTATTTTAAAATGAGTTTTAAACGGCCGTAAATGAAAGTCACTTTTTGTTCAATATGTTTGGTTGAAAATCATGCGTACATTCCTTAATTTTTTTATTTTTTAAAAAAGTCTTGGTCCGGAACATCTTCTGTTTCTATGTTTGGCTTCAACAATCATTTTACTTTCTAGTGATTTTAACACACTGGACAATTAGAGATAAAGAATGGTTTGCAATATATGCACTTAGCAAAAGTTATGATTCAAGAAAAGAACAGACAACGAAGTAATATTTAGTTCCAAAACGCACTTTGTTCTTTCTCTAAAAAAATAACTTTAAATGTTTCTATTGGAGTTTGGAATATTAATGCTCAGTTTAAAATCAATTAATTCAGCTTCAATAATTGTGTACTAAAAAGGTTTTTTTTTTTTTAGGATTATTTTTAAAAAGAGAAAATTTCATTTTGATTCCTATATTATATTAAAATATAAATTTAGTACTCTTTATTTTTAAAATTTCATATGAGTACTTTGACCTTTTAAAAAATATTTTTCAAATATTTGAAGCTTTTTTTTGATGCGTAAAATGTCAAATTTATTTTTTTTATTTATTTAACTAAAAATTTAAAATTTTAAAAATAATAAGAAAAATAATTTAAAATTTATTCTCAGGTGTTCTTTGATTTTGTCATTGCTTTTTTTTTGTTGTTGATTTTTTTACTCTTTTTCAAGTTTTTAATTGTTCTAAATATTTTTAAATTTTTTTCTAAAATTATTTGTTTTTGGTTAATTAATAAGAATGATATATTTGATATTTCACATCACAAAAAGGACTCTAAGATATTAAAAAAAAATTTTCTAAAAGGTTGAGGTACCAATATAAAATTTTTAAAAATAGAAAATATTAAACTTAAATTTTAATATAACACAAATTACCAAAATTAAATTTTTCCTTTTAAAAATATATATGTACTTTTTTTAAAAAAATGCCCATAATTTTTCAAGATCACTCATTACACAACTCGACATATTGAAAATATCTTAAAATACCATTTCGTCCAAGTACGTTTATACTTTTGATGGAATTGCTAATGAGAGTCATCGGGGAAAAAGGAAATCAAGCTAAAATTAACACACATAACTCATGGAGATTAGTTTTAATGTGAGACTTATCATCTTTCAACTGTTGTTGCAGTAATTCACTTATAATTAAAAATAATTTTATAAGAGAAAATCACGTACCTCGTAACTCTCTGTAATTTCTCTAGCATATATGATAATAACCTAAAATGACGACCATCTTTATAAAAAACTTGGGTAACCAAATTTACATGTGTGTAATTCTTAAACTACCCAATGAATTTATAATGTTGATGCATAAATTCCTCTGCATAAGATAATAAATCGTTAGGACATAATTAGGCTGCAAAATTTAACACTTAACACAATAAAAATACGGTGGGGCATTTAGACTCCATTTATTTCGTTAATTTGAATCTTGACTCAAATTTTTGTTATAGTATTTTTCTCATAAAAATTTAATTTTTTTTTTTTTTACTAAAGCAAATGACACTAGTTTGCTTGCCATATTCGATTATTCTAATAATAAAAATAATTATCAACAATCAGTCCATTCCATAATTACTTATAGGAGTTACGAGATGAAAATGATATGAAAAATAGTCAAGCCAATATTTTTTTATCGATATTATAAAAAACTTAACCATTTTTCCTATATGACTTCAGGTCAGTTTCTTCTTATTAAATCTACTAGAAGAATTCACTATGCATGTTTCTCATGGGGGCAGTACGGCAAAATTTCTGATAAATAAGTTGGAAATGTACTTCGCACCTATAATAATAACTACGATAATGACACTATAATTTTTTTTTTTAATCCTATTACGTTGTTAATTAGCTAAGACATTTAGCAGCCAGTCAAATATTACTCAGAACTGATAAAATTCTCAACAAAATAAATAGTCAACAATTTTTTTAAAGCCTACCAAACATGTGAGTTTGAGTACCATTTTTTTTTTTTTTTTTAATTAGGTGAAACTATGTAAAATTTCAGTATAGCTTTTATGACGAAGATCAAAAGGGAACATATAGTTATTTTTAGATCAATAATTTGTTAAAACACAGAGAATGGAGGAAGATAAAAGAGAATAAATTATTTTTAGTTATACCGTCATTAAATCATGGTTAGACAATTTTTTTATATTCCTTAACTCCTTCAACTATAGTGGTAATCTCGAGTATCACAGAGTATGTAAAAAATGTCTGAACTAGTCTTCTACTGACTATCCACTCAGTTATAACTCCCCCACCTATGATGTGGCCCACATGAGCCTGCTTAATTTTTTTAAAGGGGTTGAGCAAATGGAGATTGGAATCCTAGATTAATGAACATAAGAGACCTAATAAAAACGTCCTTATTACTACGCCACGATCCTCGACGGTGGCCAATAGGATTCTTGATGCCTGAGAAGTAACCTATCCTTTTCTCTTCTAATCACACACCACACTTGTATAATTTATGTTTTAAAAAAAATAATGGTTTTGACTAATTTAGATACTTTCCTTAAGAATGGTTCTCTGAACAAAGGACCAATCATTAATCTCAACATTCAACCTCTTTAGAGATTATGCCCCTATTCTCACCTAATATTTTACACCATTAAATTATTTATTAGACGCATTGTGGTATTTCTCTTTCTTTAGAGTGGGGTCCGTTCATTTCGTTAATTCGAGTTGAGATGTAATTTTATATGATAGTTTTTTACTGTAGCAAAAAAAGTTAAATGTGACTATTTCTAAAATTTTTTTACTGTAGCAAAACTTAAATTCTAAATTCAAATTGGTGACAGAGCCTAAACGTGTTTGTGATTTCTACCATTTTGAAAGGATGCCTTTTTGATACTTGGAAAATTTTGAATCAAGTGTCACCTCACTAAAACGTTAGTTCAAAACTCCAAGCCTAATATAAACATAAATTATCAAACTGCTATGATCCCAATATTAAATCCAATTGTAAATATGTACATTTATTATTTCAATTGATGTAAAGACTAATTTTGTTACACTAAGATAAATTAAATTTAAAGTTTTTAAACGTCAATAACCAACCAAAGTGATTTTTATTATAAAGTTCGTTTATTTTATTTTTTTTTAGATTAACCCAATATTGAAAGGGATTTAATTTTCCCTCTCGTTTCAAAGGGACACTTTCCATGCCTTGACAATTCTGATATATACCAATCAGATATTCTTCTTATCTTTTGCTGGATTACATAATCAGATATTCTATGTTTTCTAGATTTCCCTTTTTTTTTTTTTTTTTTTTGTTTTTCCCGTAAAGATTTCCATTTTTTCTAGTAAGTAAATAAATATTTCCTTCTTTTTGTATTTTGAGTAAAGATTTTTTTTTATTTTTTTATTATCTTGAGTAAGTAAAGATTTCCTTTGTTTTTAGAGTAAAGATTTCCTTTTTTTTTTTTTTTTTTTTTTTTTTCTCTCTCTCTTAAGTAAGTAAAGATTTCAGGTGGTTCATTTTACTAATTTGAGTTTGTAATTTGAGTTGAGATGTGATTTTATGTGAGCATTTTTTATTGTAATAAAAATTAAATATGACTGTTTCTGAAATTTTTTTTATTATAATAAAACTCAAATTCTAAACTCAAATCGATGAAGTAGACAGAACATAATCTCTTTATACAATGGAGTATTAAATCCAATAAGTTTTCATTTTTATGGTATTTTTAATTAATTCAATAATTATAGTGAAAAGGGACCACTGGAACGTAAATTAATTACATGACTAATGAGTCATTTTTTTGTACACCACAAAAACAAAAACAAAAACAAAAGCAATAACAATAAACATTATTATTAATCTTTAAAACAAAGAAGAAAAAAAGTCTTGGGTGTGACTATGATAATTAAGTGGCAGTGCCACATTAAGCCGTGAGTGGAGTGGAAGTGTAGAATTGAGAAGATGCTAAAAAATAACAGACGTGGCAAATTCTAATTGGTCCATTACAAAATCATTATCTTAATTTCTTGATTTCTTTTTGTCTGTAAATCTTAAATAGTTAATTACTACGTGGCATACCTAATAGAGTGCCGCTCCTCTTTCTCTCTCCTCTCACTTGCCTTTTAGATCGGCAATAAAATAAAATAAAAATAAAACAAAATAAGAAAATAATAAATAATAAATAAAATAGTCAGGTCTTTTTCTCTTTGTTTCTCTCAGAATGTTAATATATAAATTCTGAAAGAAATCATTCTCTTTCCCTCTGATCTCTCTCTGTTTTCAGCGTATTTTCTTCAACGATTTTCTCGTTCGCTCGCATTTCTCTCGTTTTCCAACGAAATAGGGTTCTGTTTGGCTACCGGGAAGAGAAAAGAAAAGAAAAAGAAAAGGAAAAAACCCCCCACATACGCGCAAACTCACAGTCTCAGAAACATATATGCACAGAGAGGAGGGAAAATAGAGAAGAGAGAGAAAAGCTTCCGAGGTACGTTTTCACCTTCTAACCAATCCTGAAAACCTAATTTCCAGTGTCGAATTGGAGCATTTTCTCGTTCTCACTCACAATGATATCGGACCGATCTAATTTTCGTTTGAATTATCTGGTTTTCGTTGGCCTTGTAGTCCGATTTCTCATTGTATTTGGAATTTTGGATGTAATTTCGTTTGGTGGTGTTCCTTGGACGTTGGACGGAATTTCAATCTGATTAGGGCACAAAGTTTTTTTTTTTTGTTAATTTTTTCCTTTTTTTAACGGTTTTGTATGTGGTTGGAGACATATTAGGTTTACATTTTTCTTTTTCCTGGTATAGATTGTAAATGGTGGTTTAGAAGCTAGACTTTTTTTAGTTTTTTATTTTTCCTTTTGGGCTTGGGGTGGAGGTTTAAGGGTGAATTGAATAAAGGTTTGAAGCCTGGTTTTGGCGTGTGGAGCTGTGGAGAGTTTTAATTGGATTAAAGAGAATGGCGGATTTTGAACCGCTTCAACAGAAGCCAGAATCTACTGATGCCTGCTCTGACTTTGAGCGTGGATTGGAGGAATTGATGATGCGTGGGCATTTGGATGATTGTATGTCCTTTGCGTCTTGTAGCACTGCTCGCAACCCCGAAGACGAGGATGACGAGGGCGATCAGCTCGTGCGGAGGAGACGGAGGTCTGATTTGGAGGGTGATGATTTGGCGGAGTCCTCGGCGGCACGGCGTCGTCACTCGCGGATTTTGAGCCGCTGGGCCGCGAGGCAGGCTCAGGAGATGATCACTACGATTGAGAGGAGGAATCGGGAGTCGGAGTTGATGGCGCTTGCAGGGCTGCACACGGTCTCGATGCTGGACTCATCGTTCCTTAGTGAATCGCAGTCCCCAACTTCGAGGCGGCAGGGGGCTGTGGAGAGGCCGAGCACTCAAGCATCTACGATTTTACAAATGTGGAGGGAGTTGGAGGATGAACATGTGTTGAATCAGGCGCGGGAAAGGGTGAGGGAAAGGTTGAGGCAGCAGAGAAGTGTTGTGTCTACTACTAATGAATCCAGCACAAACATGTCAGATACTCGGGAGAGTGAGAATCAGGGAAGTATAGGGGATGCGAGTGAGAGTGAGAATGAGTATGGACCTTGGTCACATGATCAAATGGGTTCACAGAATCAACATGGGGATAATAATGGGTCAAGCAGGGAGCAATCTCCTGACCTTGGCGAAGTTGAGAGGGAGAGAGTGAGGCAGATTGTGAGGGGATGGATGGAAAGTGGTATTAGTGAGCATTCTTCAAGTGTTGGCCAGAGAAGCAACAATCACCGAGCGGAGTGGCTTGGTGAAACGGAGCGTGAAAGGGTGAGAATTGTTAGGGAGTGGGTGCAAATGACTAGTCAGCAAAGAGGAGCTCGTGGTGGCCGGAGGGAAAGTCAAGTCAATGCAACTGGTGGTGCTCAAGCTGAGCAAGTCCGTGATGGGTTGGCTTCTGAACAGGATGAAGGCCAACCAGAGCACGTTCGTAGGGACATGTTGAGGTTGCGTGGAAGACAAGCTCTGATTGATTTGCTTGTGAGGATTGAGAGGGAAAGACAGAGGGAGCTGCAGCATTTAGTCGAGCATCGAGCTGTCTCTGATTTTGCTCATCGAAATCGAATTCAGGTCAGTTTCGCATAATTTCTTTTTTGAACAAGTATCCTTCATTGGTTGTTTTTGTTTTTACCATTTTACCCGCATATCCATTGAATCTGTTTATTTTGTTTTCATCTACGCTTGGTAATAAATGCATGAGATTGGGTTCTGAGATTCTTCATGTTTTTGGAACTTATTTTCTCTCAAAACCACATGGATTGTAGATTATAATGTCTCTAGGTAGTGTGGTTGCTTTGTGGGTTTCTTATGATTTTTTATTTTTGCCCTTTTCTTTTCTGGCTTGATATGCTGAGTGATTTTCTTCTTAGTTCTTCCTTGAATATATTTTCCTCTTTTCGGCCTGATCCTGGATGGATTTTTTTCTTCCTAGTTTTCTTTTCAAGAAGCCTGTATCAGTTTGTAGTGTTGAAGTAGAGTAGTAGACTATTTTATTGCACATTGGTTAAGCTTTTTTGCTGGTTCGGTTTATGCCCAATATGTTACAACATTTCCGCTTTAAAGACTATTTTCACTTGTGACTTGTTGTTTGCTCAATTAGAAGTTTCTGTATATTTACTCTCTTCTTTGCTCCCTTTTTTTTAAGTAAAAATTTAAATACCATTATTTGGCCTCTAATACATAATTATTTTTGTCAGTCATTACTAAGAGGCAGATTCTTGAGAAATGAAAGGCCTGTTGAAGAAGAAAGACCGCCTTCTATGGCAGCAAGTGAATTAGTTCAGTTGAGACAGAGACACACGGTTTCTGGTTTAAGGTATGCAAGCATTTTCTTCACGCCACGCTTCTTTATATGGAAGGTTCACACAGTTGAAAATTGCTTGCAAGAACATCATGGGGTATCTCCTTCTTTACTGGATTGGTTATAGTTTCGAATGATAGAAAATCTTCCTTGTTTTCCTGGTGCAGTCTTGTCATTTGTGTGTTGTTGTTGGTTAGTCGTTTGTTGAACATGTATTCATATATGGAGCAAGTCTCATAGGTATTTAAATCTATTGATATTCTAGGTTTCTGCTGGGCGAGTTGTGGTATTCTATTTTTTTTCCCTTGACAAGTTAAAAGATCATATAGTTACTAATTTAGTGCGGAGAAATATATATTCTGATGTATGTGTATGTTTAGGAGAAATTTCTCAAAGCAAGTTCTGTGGTGAGTTTTGCCTTGTTAGATTAATAAATTCTTTTGTAGTCTGGGGTATTTGCCTTGTTAGATTAATAAATTCTTTTGTAGTCTGGGGTAGACCATCTACTTCTTCGGGTACCACTTTTCAAGGGTTTTAGATTAACCTGGTATGCATTTGTTTTTGCGTAAAATATTTTTTTCTTTTGGATTTTCTTGGATATTTATAATTTTATGGTGTGCTCTCCTCGTATTTTGTACTTTTTTTATACATAAAAGTAGAAGTGAAACGGTTTTTAGGGAACAATAATTTACTTGATTGGTCTAATGATGATCCTTGTCTCTGGGCAGGGATGGGTTTCGCACAAGATTGGAAACCATTGTTCGTGGACAAGTTGGAAGCCAATCTGATTCTACCACTAGCAATAATATTGATGATTCTACTAGAAATGTTCGGACTCAAACAAATGTTTCATTGGATGCCCAACGTGAAAATCATGAACAGGCACAGCCTTCAAGTCAGGAAGCTGATATCAACCGGTCACCTGATCAAGCGGGAAACTCAGAGAGCAACACAGCTTCTGAACGTATCAATTTGCAGGAAACTGCAACTCAAGGAGGGAATTGGCAAGAGCCAATCACCGAAGATGATAGAGAAAACTGGCAGCAGAGAACCTATGGTCAGTTCAATGAGTGGAGAGATGGAAACACTGAAGATATGGACGGAAATTGGCGTGATAATCAAGTCAATAATTGGCCTGAGGAGACGACTAGGAATGCTGATGGAGAAGAGGGCCGTGCACAAGAGGTCCAGGGGGTTTGGCAGAGGGAGGGCACTCGGGAAGGTGTTGGGAATTGGTCGGAAGGGCATTCTGGTCCCCTCAGGAATCGCCGTTCTGTACCATTTAGAAGATTCAATAGATTTCATCCTCCTGATGATGACAATGTGTATAGTATGGAGCTTAGGGAACTTTTGAGCAGGTAATTAATCAAGTGCAGAAGGCTTCATCTATCTCCAGAGGCTTGCCATATCAGTTGTAACGGGCTTTCTGCTCTTGAAATTATGAGGCTACCTAGCTTCCTTTTGTAACTCATGTGATGTTTATATGTTGCAGGAGGAGTGTTTCTAATCTTCTTCGTAGTGGTTTCCGAGAAAGTCTAGACCAATTGATACAGTCATACGTGGCAAGGCAAAGTCGTGCTCCCATTGATTGGGATTTGCATAGAACTTTGCCAACATCAACTCCTACTTCACCCGAGCGAGATCAGGAGCAACAGAGAGATGAGCAAAGTGAAGATCAACATGATGCCATCAATAGACCTTCACTTGTGCTACCGTCTCCACCTGTTCCTCCACCACAGCCTCTTTGGCATCAGGACTTGCACCACACTGGCTGGTCTCGACATAGCATGCACCGTTCAGAAATCGTGAGTAATTTTTCTTCTATTAAAAACTGGAACTAAATCTAAATATATTGCGATTGCTTTAGGAATGCCCATATAATTATGCTGTTTTTGCATTTAACATTTGATCAAAGTTTTTTCTGATCTGGAGCAGGAGTGGGAGATGATCAATGATCTGAGAGCAGACATGGCTAGACTTCAGCAAGGCATGAGCCACATGCAGAGGATGTTGGAGGCCTGCATGGATATGCAGCTGGAGCTGCAGCGTTCTGTCAGACAAGAAGTGTCTGCAGCTTTGAATAGATCGGCTGGTGAAAAAGGTTTGATTCGACCCTTTTTTTTTCTTTTTTTTTTTTTGGTGTAGAAAATTGACGTTGCACTCAGTTGTTTTGATAAGATGCATTTTACTGTATGTTTGATTAGGATGTAATTTGTCGCGGTCTGAATGAAGCTTCTGATTATGGAATTTCTTTTTATGATTGTCACTTGTCAGGTCTTTTATTATTCATGCATTAGTGTATTACCTTTTTGCTGTCTGATAATGTTAATGGTGGAACTGCAATGCAGGGTTGGGTCCGGAGACATCAGAGGATGGTTCTAAATGGGGTCATGTGAGGAAAGGAACTTGTTGTGTTTGTTGCGATAGCCACATAGATTCTCTTTTGTATAGGTATGGTTGTGACATTTTGTATCTTTCCTCATGGAAATGCACGTATTGGAGTCGAGAAACACATGCATAAAGACAAAAATCAGAATCTGATGACCGTTTTTTTTTTCTTAGCTTATTTGTTGTTGTTGTTATTATTTTTTTTTATTTTTTTTTTATTTTGGTGCATTGACAACTCTTTTTTTTTTTTTTTTTTTTTTTTCCCTAAAAATATATTTGCAGATGCGGGCACATGTGCACTTGCTCAAAATGTGCAAACGAGTTGTTTAGAGGCGGAGGGAAGTGCCCATTGTGTCGAGCGCCAATTCTTGAGGTGATTCGAGCTTATTCCATACTGTAAAAAGAACAGGTAAATGAAAAGAAAGAGGAAGGGGAAAAAAAGAAAGAAAAGAAAGGAAAATAAAAACTGAAATAGAATGAGTGGTAACCTGGAGAGAGCCAGTGCTTGTTCCTTTGAAGGGAAGCTTCTGTGTGATTCTCATTTGTAGAGTGTCAAGTAGTTGCCAATGTTTTTCTGATTATATAAAGACACATTGATGCATTGTATAATTGGAATAACAAATGGCATTGTTTATTCATTCTTGCATAAATAAATTCATTGTTTATTTCCCTGTCTAATTTTCTTTGGAGAAATACATTCTGCAAGCCAAAAAAAGAAAAATGAAAACAAGAAGCGGAAACTATGGGCGCGTTTGGAATTCACTCCAAAATGATTTTAATTTTTGTATGAAAATGAAAATGAAAATCTCGATATAAAAATTTTTTTTTGGTATCTCGATTGTTTTCAGTAAAAAAATTTATCTTTCTCTTCTCTAGAAAAAAATGTGTTTAAAAGTCGTTTTTTATTTCTCTCATTTTACACTAAATCAAAAATTATTTTTATTTCGTTTTGTTTTTAAAATGATTTTTAAAAACGTTTTCATTTTTTTTTTTAAAAAATATAAAAAATAAAAAAATTTTATTGATGTCTCTCCGTTTCTTTTCGTTTTGTTTTTGTTTTTCTTTTTCGAGGAGAAAATTTGAAAACGGTTTATGAAAACACGTTTGGAAGAAATTGAGAAAAAAACAAAAACAAAAACGTGAAAAAAAAAAAAATGAAAAATTTTTTCCGTTTTCATTTTCTTGTTTTCATTTTCGTCTCTTCTTTTTTCTTTTTTCTCTTTTCTTTTACTCTTCTAAATCAAAAATTATTTTTATATATATTTATCTGTTTTTTTTTTATATCTAAAAACGACATTCAAAAAAATGTCGTTTTAAAATATATATATATTATTTAATATTTTTCTTTTTAATATATTTAAAAATAATAAAAAAATAAAAACGAGTTTAATTTTAAATATTATTACATGTTTTCGAAAATTAAACCACCATATCATTGGCCTAAAAATAAAACTACCAAACGCATTTTAAAAAAAAAAACGTTTTCATTTTCATTTTCAACAAAATGGTTTTGTTTTAATGCTTAGTTTTACTGCCAGCAAATACAGGGCGTGTTCATTTGTGAGTCCATTGTGTGAACTTTAAAATCTTGTGAGTCCATTATCTGTCAACTTAAAATCTTGTAAAACTGGTTATATTATGTGCAAACTATTCTCTTTAGTATCATTTAAAAAGTTTATTTTTTTTTAGCTATTGTACTTAACATAACTATTCATCTAAAATTTTTAATTGTTAGAATCTAGATGTTAGGAATGTGATTATCTATGCTAAATTTCAGATATATTTAGTCAATTTTAGTGTTAGGAATTAAAATTGCTTAAAAGTTAAAAGTTTATGGAGTAATTTATCAAAATTAAAAGTTTAATATCAAATTGTCATTATGCTCAAAGTTCAGGGATTAATAGTGCTAGTACTTTTTTATTTTTTATTTTAATAATTTCTAAATTTTACCGATAAAGAATGTCCGGATTTACTCGACAAATATGTATGCACTCGATAAATATGAGATTTATTGAGTCCATAAGTTTGATTATTTACTAAAAACACTTTTTTTTTTTTTTCAGCCTACAACATCCGGCCATTCTTTTTAACTCTCCCCCAAAATTAACCATGGTCCCAAGTAACACTTTATTCATTTTATTGTTTCAATTCTCCTGTCCGAAGTATGGCTATTTAAGCTTCAAACAACAATTACAGTTTTGTACACGAGAATCAATATTAGAAGTATGGGGTAAACTTACCGGCTACCGCTAAGTTACGCTTGAAATCATGTGACGTGTTTTGATAAAGTTGGTTGGAGAATCGTAGAAGACCGATTTTATACTATATATATTCTGTGTATGCTTTATTAGTATAATATATATATATATATATATATATATATATTAACCTTTTTTTTTTTTTCTAGAAAAGCAGATTCCCGAACAAGGAAAGTCCTAAAAGCCGTGGTTTTTTTTTCCATTTTCTTTGGATTCTTTCATATATAAATATATATATATATATAAAAATATATATATAAAAAAAGAAATAGAGGAGGGAAAATAACACTTCAATGCAAGCTGTTCATCGTGAGCTTTTTTATCTCTTAATTCTGGCATCTTTTGGGATGTGCTTCCAGTCTTCCCCACAGTAAACTGCAAAAAGCACAAGAAATTAGAAAATGTCATTTTGCTCCTTTTTTATGTTAGACAAAAGGCAATGATGGGTTTTAAGGAAGCTATATAAATTTTCGTATTTTGACATACGGATTAAGCTATAAAACAATAATAAAAAAAAGGTTAGCCCCACGTTTTGGTGTTTGATATATTTTTAACATTTTTCACAAATAGATTTGGACTAATTAATTGAAAATGATAAAAAATGAAGAAGAGGACATTAATGTCCCTAAAAAGGGATACTCAACGCATTGACGAACTCACCTTAGGCCGAGTGAGATCGGCCACCCCAACTGGTCCAAGATTTTTAAGTATTGCCCCAATTTTTTTTTTTTTTTCATATTTTTTCCCTTATATCGCCCCTCTTGAATTTTTTTGTTTTTTGTTTTTTGTTTATGACATTTATATGAAATGTTTAAAATCGTTTTAATTACACTCTAAAGTTTAACTTTTTAGTAATTATATTTTAAACGTAAATTGATAAATAAATCAATAATCAATGACACTGCATATTTTAAAAAGTGAATTAAACTTAATTAGAGGATTGATTCAGTTGAATTAAAAATATAAAAATAAAATAATAATTGTACTATTTTTTTAATTTAAAATTTTCGTTTCACTTCTGCCTTGGTCGAAAAAACTTTTTAACATTTGTTTTTTCAATTGACATGATGTCATTTTTAATAAGGAAATTTCTCTCGAAGGACTAAAAAAAATGAACTACTAGTAATTTTTTTTTTTTTTTTTTACTATCAGATATGTATCAAAAATTATATATTTTGCATATTTTTTTAATCTGATGTGATTTTGAGAAGAATTAACTTTCAAAAATTGATACTACCAATAAGGAGGCCTATAGAGAAATTCCCTTTTAGCAATATTAGAACTTCGGGTACTATGGCACTTATTGCGGAAAATAAAAATATAAAAGACAGGATACTAATATGAGAATTTCCCTAAATAAAATGAAGTTAATAAATGTGTTAAGGAAAAAAAAAAAAAAACACTGTTTTCATACAAATGTGACCAAATAAGGACTTGGAAAGATGCTTTTAAGGGGTCATACTTGTTTTTCTCACTTTGCAAAAACCAACGTTCATGAATACATATCATTTCTATTTGTATACATTATTTGAATCCAAAGCCTCAAGAAAGTTCTTTGACCGGGAATCAATCTGAAACATAAAGATAGGCATATATATATATTAGCAACTGACTTTTTAAGTACATCATATGTTGCACGTAATGAAAAATAAAGTAAATAAACCTGTTTCTGACATTGAAATGTTTCTAGCTCGTTTTGCTTTGCCCGATCATCTTTCTCATCTTCCTTCACCTACCATGATATTGGGACAAAAGAAATTTACGCAAAGAAACAAAAGCATTCATTTAATGATTCATCATTAACAGAAGTACTTACCGTTTCTGGTGCAGGATCATGAAGAAGACTTGTTGAACTCTTGGTTTCTTCATTGCTATCAAGGTTTGCTTTTATCTTCTCTCTCAACTCCTCTTCCAGTGCTTGAACCTTTTGTCGAGCTTTCCGATTTCTCCCTCTTGAGATACCTTATTCTCCTCTGAAGTTCATTATTCGAGGTCCTAATTTGAAAGATGATGTCATGTTATGCCATTTCGAGCCTAAACGACAATATATTTTGGACCACAATGAGTAACGACCATGTCGTTCGTAAAAGACACATCATGAAATTTTGTAAGCAGGATTGGCGTGTTGAATTTAAAATAGAACAATATTTGCAGCTAAGATTACCTGTTGATTATATAGAAATCGGGTTCAATTTTTTACATCGAAAAATATGATATGTTTTTTTTTTTAAATTTTTATTCTTATTTTGTTTTGTTTTTAAATAATTGGAGAGAGGAAGCATCTAGCATCAAGGACTCTCAACACATCTCTACTGAATTGGTAATTGTTAAAGAAACTTATCCCACATCAAGCTCTCAACACAAATACGTTATTAAAGAAAAAGAAAAAAAGATACAAAAGTTGATAAAATAAATGAGTATAGTGCTAAAATATAGACTTTATTTTTGACTCTTTATTAGATGCTACCTTGTTCTTTTAACATGTGTCATTTTAATTATCTCAAAGAAACACATTTTTTAACTAATCATTTTTTCAATCATCTTGTAAAGAGTGCCATCTTTCCTTTCTATTCCCATGTTTCACACTTTTCTTTTTGGCACTGATTTTTTTTTTATTTTAAAAAACGTGATTTAATTTTTTTTTTTCCATTCATCATTTAAATATTTAGTAAAAGGATGAACAATAGACTATATTAGGTAGAATATAGGCATCTAGCTTCGTAGACTCTCCTCAGGCACCCATGGATGTTAAAAAAAAAAAAAAAAAAAAAATTCTCATACATGTAATAATACTTTCATCATTATCAAAAAGAATTAATCGAGAAAAAAAAACATGCATCAATAAATAGTTATAGGGAAGTGTTTAAATTCTAAAATCGTCTCATCCAACAAAACAAAATTATAAACTTCACTTGATCAACTTTTCATCTTGCTCATTTTTATCCACTTTAAAAAGGGGGAAAAAAACTGGAATATGCATTATGCAAGGCTGTATCTCTAAAAGAGTCTGAAATAAAGTTTGTATTTAGCACTTCTCAAAATGAAATACGTCAATTGTAAAAAGAGAAAAGAAAAACCATAAAAGAAATCTAAAAAAGGTCAAGAAATCCAATAGATTTACGGAAATAGTAGAAAATAAACCAATATAAAAAGCTTAAGAAAGTATATAGGCTAATTTTTAGTTATAGAAATTAATAAGTCATAATTTATCAAGTTATGGTTTATAACCAGATAATTTATGGACAAACTTGTCAAGTTATGGTTCATAGCCAGACAAGTCATAGACAAAAATCTTGAATTATGGACAATAACTTGTCAAGTTATGGTTCATAACCAAACAAGTTATGAAAAAAAATAATAATTTGGCCTATTTAGTAACTTATGTAAACTATTGGCCTATTAATTTTAATTCATATCAAGTCTTGGCCTATTTTTCTCTTTCTCCATAAGATTTATTCAATCTTAAAGAAACCAGGGCCTCGTTGAAATCCTTACTCGAAAAAAAAAAAATCCAAAAGATGAAAAAAGAGTGAATGATATTTTAGGATAAAAAATGACCAATGCAAACACCAATCATGAACAAATCTATAGAAAGGAAGATCCAACAAATCCCTATTGACAAACAGAAGAAGGAAACTTGGAGGCAGTACCGACCCGTTGGGTTGGCCTTGCCCTAGCAGCGGTCCCAAACTCGATCTTAGGGGCGGTCCCAATCCGTTGGCACGACCTCCTTGGTGGTCTTAGTTTCAGCCCAATCTCGACGGTAGTCCTGGCCTGTTGGCCCAATCCTAGTGCCAAAACAGCACGATCATGGCGGCAGTTGATTCCTACTAGGTGATCGCATCTTTAAAACATGAAAGCTTAGTTTAGTTTTCTTTTTTTAACTATTTAAAATATGTTACCTGAAAGGTCCATGTTAATTATCAGATGAAATGTTTAATTATCAAATGAAATCTCGACAGTAGTCCCAGCCTGTCGGCCCAATCCTTGT
Organism: Morus alba; assembly: GCA_012066045.3. NCBI lineage: Eukaryota > Viridiplantae > Streptophyta > Magnoliopsida > Rosales > Moraceae > Morus > Morus alba. The sequence goes on from CP050234.2 coordinate 12,490,485, forward strand.
GCCAAAAATGCACGATCCTGGTGGTAATCCCTGCCTCGTTCCATCAACCTAATTCCTGCTCAGGCATCTTTAAAACATGAAAGCTTAGTTTAGTTTTCTTTTTTAACTATTTAAAATATGTTACCTAATGGACCATGTTAATTATCAGATGAAATGTTTAATGTAAAAAAAATAAAAGTGAAGTCTGAAATTGTAAATATATGTTTCTTTTATCACACAATAACGAAGTTTTAGAACAAGCTCGGGTGCTAACGTTTGGAGAAGCTTCAGAATTTATAGACAATGTCGTCTTGGGAATTATTAGAGATTTTATTGTTTCTCAAAATAACCCAATCTTATTGAACTTGCACACGGGACATAATTTTCTTTTTCTTTTTTTTTTTGAACCGTGACAACGATTTTAATCTAGAAACCAGGATTCACCTAACTCCCATCTATGAAGAAACGTTTTAATGGAATAACGAATAAAGTTTTGGTCTAGTTTTGATTGCCAATTGGGGAAGAAAATAACGCAAGAAAACAAGCAAGCGCTTGATTTGAGAGAACCATTGTTGATTGAAAACGTTTTTTTTTGCTTTTTTCTCGACCCTATTTTTCTGCCCAAAAAAAGTCTTTAGACGCGGCTTCCTTAAATTGACCGCAACTAGCTATCGTTGTTCAATCACGATCTTCCACATTTGACAGATTCTGGTATAGAGTATAGACCATACATATATAAACAAAAATAACAAAAACCTCCCTGTATTTTATGCAAAACTTATCAAAGTGCTGCATTTGATCTTATATTGAAGAGGAAAAATATATTCCAAAGCATGAAAAAGAAATAAAAACATCAATCCTTACACATATAGCTTGCTACAGGAAATATGACAACAACATACAACTAATTTCATCGGTATAATTGAAATTTATTACACCGGCCTTCGAAAGAAAAACACCTGAAAAGATACACAACTCTTTAACAAATCATCCACAGTTGATGAAAAATCTAATCAATCGATGTTGAGAAAACCATAGCACCAAGGACACACAAAAAAACCCTATAAAGAAACAAATCATACAGACGAAAAATACAACCAAATAATAAACAAGCAATACAAAAACAAAATGAATTGGGTGTAAAAACCACCACTTTATATTATAAAAGAAAAATAAAAAAAAAATCCACAACCCAAAAGATCTAAACATCAAAAGGACGAGTTCCCTCAACACCATCATAAGAAAATGACAAAAAATAAAAAATAAAGTGAGCGGTTAGAAAATACATCTTGGAAATGGAGGCGAAGGCCAACCTGTGCACCACTAAATGAATCCCCTCCTCCCGTGGACCAAAACCTCCAAAGGGGTGTGCCAAGATGAAAGACCAAATCCGAAAATACCTCACGACCGATAACGATCCCATCCCTACCTCAACTTTGATTATCCGCAGGTGATACAAATCTAACCCTGAAATATGCATCTCATACTTTGCTTGTAGCATAAATTTGGTGTCTAGATGGCGTGACAAACCTCCAGCTAGGAAATTGCTCATACTATTTCTCTTGCTCACTTTAATTTTATTTCTAGGGTTTGCTTCCTTTGCAAGATTAAATGTTCTGCTGAATTTTTCCTTTTTCTTTTTTCTGCAATCTTTTAATCTTTTAATCAGTTCTTTTATTTCTTATTTGAATTTGATATTTTGAAATGCGATTATTTTGGCCATCTAGAAAATTTAATTGAGTATCAATCGACTAATTAAGTAAAGGAGATGTTTTTGAAACGATCGGAAAAACACAATTAGGATAAACGCAACATTCTTGACAATATAAAATGGAATACATCATTTATATTAATTAAACACAAGTATTTTTTTTTCTTTTGATTATCCCGGTATATGTAATATGTTATATACGTATGCATGCACACGCAGTATATATGCATACCTGAACAGAAGTGAGAAGACAATGAATTACACTGTCTCAATCACTCCTTGTAGATTGCGTTAATTTTTTGCATTCCAGGAGGATGTTACAATTTTTTCAATTCCGTCTATAACTGATTGGAAGTCAAGATACGTAGACGCTACGAAAAATACTAGAGGCAAAAGTAGACGCTACAAATTCTAAATTTACTAGCATTAAAATTTCACATTAGTTGGAGATATTGACAGAATTCACTTAATAAGGTGAGGGCAATCCTCCTCTAGCAAACCTGTTTTACTAGGTTGAGTTAGGCTCAATATCCTTTGATTTCTATAAAATGGTATCAGAGCAGGCCTAGTTTTATAATGTTGGGTCTCCCAATATCGATTTATTTGTAGCAGTTTAGCATGGTCCACACTGTGCGTGAGGGGGTGTATTAGAATCTTATATTGGCTAGAGATATTGGCATGATCCACTTAATAAGGTGAGGGTAAACCTTTCATAACAAACGAGTTTTGTTAGGTTGAGTTAGGTTTAATATCATTTAATTTCTGTAAAAACTAGTTCTAACCCGAGGAAAAAGTAGGAATATAGTCGTACTTTATAATTCTTAAACACTGCGTGCGTATGAATAATATGGGAAACGTTTTGGGGATGGGATTCACACCGTCATTGATAGGAATACAATATAGAACAGGATTAATTATCATCATTATCAGTTTAATTGTTGAAAGGTTTTGAGTTATTTTTAGTCAAATGTTAAATATCAAATGATCATATTGTAAATGGTTGTTAGAATACTGTGAACTGTACTGCCACATGACATGGATCCAAAATTAATAAACTATTTTTGTTATAAAATATATATTTTTTTAATCATGAATATAATGGAGGTATCAAATTTTTATTAGGATATCCAAAGTAGATGAATAGCACCCTCTAAAAGACTATCCTATACTAAGTCGTCCACTCCAATTTATTAATCGGCAAAAAAAAGAAAAAAAAAAAAAAAAAGAATACAGTAAAAAGAATCATCCTTTAGCCTTGTATGTTTTGTTTTTGAACTGTTGTATGAACAATATCATGGATAATAGCTTCTATAGTAAGTCTTTTGACACTTGAATATAGTAAAAATTAATAAAAATTCAAAGTTTTGCTCAAATGCACCTCAAGTAATAAGCGGTAACGTTGCAGAAGAAAACTTCAACCTCAATTATCCTCCAAATTTTTTTTTTTTTTAAAAAAAAAAAAAAAACACAAAAGGGTAACTTGCATATGTTCACATAGACCAAGTTTCAAAAAGTGCAAAATTTTGAAGTTCAGAGGGACATTACTAGATAACATGTCAATTTAACGGAACTTACTCGAAAGCAATTATCTATATCATTCTTGAATTTGAAACTTGTTTTAAGTTCAGGAAATTCCCCCTAGCCATCAATATCACTGGAAAAGTCAATATGCGACCGATTTTCTGAGTAATATGTATATATATATATATATATATGTAATTGGCTCAAGAAGTGATTAATTTCCTGGTTTCCAAGAAATTTTTGTTCTTGTGTTCACGGGACGCAATATGCTCTAGAAAGCTGGAGACGTCGGTGTCCTTGTAGCGTTTTGGGTTGGCCTCGTCAATGAGTTTTGGCGATGGTCGAACCATGCAATTGAACGGGAGACTGTGCAAAGAAGCAATTGAGATTCTTGGCTTTGAAGAATTCACAACAACTCTGTGGAGCACGCTCTTGTATCTCCCATTGCTGAAAATCTGTACAACAGATCATATACCACGTAAAAATTAATGGACTAATTCATAATTTCATGATATAAACAATGTATGTCTACATGTTAGGAGTGTTCATTTAATTAGCAAAAATATTTTTATATAATCAGCGACATGAGACGGGTTTAGGTATGAAAAATTGTTTTAATTTACTTATGGTACTGCATTAAGTTTCACGTTCCCAAGAAAGTTTAATAATTAGAGCGGAGATTTTTTTTTTTTTTTTTGATAAACTAAGGAGAATAGACAACTAGTATCTAGGTTTGTCAAAACATTCCAACTAATTCGACACCCCTCTTAAAAAGTTTCCTCTACCAAGTCCCTAACTCGAATATTATTATTAAGAAAGAAAAAAAAAGAATTATAAAAGATGAAAGAAACTGTGACAAAACATCCTAAAACACAGAAAACAACCTAAAAAAAGGCCAAAACAAGTACAAAATGATAGCCAGAAGCTCAAAGGATAAACCTACAAATATGCCTCATTTGAAACCTTTTAGCTAAAATCCAATATGGATTGTCTAATGAATATGACTAAGTTAGGATGTGCTAAGCTTCTCTTATACCGGATACACTTTCTCCGTTTAAAAAGAAAAATAAAAAAACCCAATTAACGCTACCAAATAATAATATTCGCTTGGAACACTTTTTTTTTTTTTTTTTTTTCCATTGATGCAATAATAAAATGCAAGAATTTCATTCACAAATCCAGTCACATATTCTGAAACAAGGAAGAAACAAAGAATTTACTGAAAATGTGTGTTCATGGTATGAGATGAACAAACATTATTGATTACTAATTTGTACTTTTTTTTTTTTTTTTTTGTTTTTGAAGGAAAATGAATATAAGGACTAACCTCAAGATGATCACCAACATTGACAACGAAGGAATTAGGAAGAGGTTCGACAGTAACCCATGTCCCTCCATGCTGTATCTGAAGACCCTTAACTTGATCTTGAAGCAAAAGAGTCAGAAAACCATAGTCGGAATGCGGTGGCATTCCTAGGGTTAACTCTGGTTCAGGGCATGAAGGATAGCAGTTCACCACAATCAGTTGACTTCCATTTTCAAATTTTATTGATGAACCATCTAACTCTTCTCCATTATTATTTTCATTATTGTTTTTCGTTTCTTCAGTATCCATTAATTCCCAAGCTCTCTTTAATAGCCTCCATCAGTATGAGGTATAAAAATTTGGTATTATTCGAGAAGTTAACTGCTGCTTCCCTAGATATGTATATCAAACCACAATATGAGATTGTTTTTATTTTATTATTATTATTTTTTTATAATGAAGAGAAGGAGCAACTGATGTCGGAGAAAGCTTTAGATCGAAATATCCAACTAAGTTCGCACCCATACCAAAATATGAGAATAAATTCTGAATATGATGTCTTGAAATGTTCAATAAAGTTGAAACTTACCTTGCAACAATTGGAATTAATATCGACGACAGTTTGAGCTAAAATAGTAATTCTACTTTAATGAAGCTGAAAATTTTTTCATCTTAATTGGAGTTGGAAATATTCATCTACATACAAACATATATATATATATATATACATACATACATACATATTTATATTATATATATATATATATATATAGAGAGAGAGAGAGATATATATATATATATATATATATATATATATAAATGCTTGGAGAGAAAGAGATAAGTACGTACCTTAAGTCGACAGGAGACGAAGGCCAATGAGGAAGAACTTCTGACAAAGGATGGCAGTTTAGCTTTAAGAAGTCTCTCCAACAAAACACTTTATCATTGTTCTGGTTAAAACTGGTTCCATATCTAACTGGTGAGTACATATCTTTCGACATGTACTTGGATCTCTCCTCAAAGGGGAGATCGAAGAATCTTTACCTACATCACCCATTCGTTTTGATGACATCACCTTCAATACCATGATTTATCAACTGCATATATATAATGATCTTTGTTAACAAACAGTACTTTTAGGGTTTTTTTTTTTTTTTTTTTTTTCCATTTGGTACTAATTAATTTTCAAAAATCCATGAATAGAAATTCATGTTCTAAAATAATTTTGCCAAATCTTATGCAAAGTGTTTCACTCTAAATTGAATCATATTTTCGATTATTTTGTCAATCACCCATACATTTTCATGCATTCATGCAAATAAGTGATTTTGTTCACACACACACACACATATAGATATAATTTTCAGGGAATATTTGCTCATATTTTGCTAAATAAATAACCTTAATGACAAGAAAATTTAAGAAAAGACCAAGAATTTGAAAGATCAAGAAGGAGGGTACCTGAAAAAATCCATATTCTTGGCATGCTTTTGCCAGGGAACTTGTGACATATTGGGATCTGTTGGGGCCTTGAAGCTTTGCGAAATCAATAACAGGTAACTTGAGATTGTACTGGACGTCTTTGCTAGTATTATTATTATAATTATTATATTTACTTGCTGAATTAGGCCTTTCTGCCTCGGGCAATATGTACTTTGTTGGAACTTTTGTTATTCCTCTTTCACACAATCTCCTCACTCCCATCTGGTATTGCCTCTCGTCATCAATATTATTAGTTTGATCAATATCCTCTACAACGGGTTTCATTATCAGGTCCATATTATTCCCCTCAACTGTCAACATTGAAGACATCACATTAGATAGACACAATAAAAGTACTATATATAAGTATATATATATATATATATATATATATATATATATATGTATGTATGTGTGTGTGAGTATGCCAAATTAAATGGAGGGAATTAAGTTGAGGAAACTTACCTACCTTTGGAGAAACAAAAACGTAGAATTGAGGAAGAAAAATAAGTTGCTAAATGGTGAAAACCTAGGCTTCTTATATAGGAGTTTTGATGACTAAAAGCTAGCTAGGGGGTCAAGGGAATTAAGCAGTAGTTGAGGCAATCAATTTTGAAAAAATTATACTTTTATAGTTCTGTAATTATTTTCAATTGGACTGACTCCACTCTATGCAAAGAAGACCTTAGACTTGGTATTTAGTCAAAGCAGCGTGGCGGTGGTGGCTGCCCTGCAGGGACAGGGAATAATTCCCGTGGACTGAATTCATTCTTTGGTAAATTAATGAGAAAATCCGAAAAAGCATTCCCTCAATTTTAGGATTTAGCTAAAACTTAGTAGGTATTTTTGAGAGAATATTGGAGTAAATAACAGATTTTTAAAATTAAATTAAATAAATAACATACTTTAAATTATTTGAAATAAATAGCATTTTACATCGTAAATGAACCATTTACGCTACATTTTCCGTATATTTGATATTCGAAGGGATACCAACAGGTATCCTAATGGTATATTTGATATTCAAAATATAGTGTAATAACGTGGCTGATATCCTCCGCAATACTTTATATCCTTTGGGATATATCAATCCAAGCCTAAAACATGAGGCAATTCCTTTTAAAGCCCATAAACTATTACCTATAATCATCTTCAGGCGATGTGCAATAGCAGAGCCCGCCTTCGGCTTTAGTAGGGGCATGGAGTATACTTTTTTTTTCTTTGGAGGGCGGGGGTGGATAAATTTATGCTTAATTTGTACCTTTTCTAAGTTTTGTTCAATTTTGACAAAAAAAGACCTAAATGCCGTGAATAAAATACAAAAAATGAGGAAAATTTAAAAAAAAAAAAATTGCAAAATGTGAAATATATTTTTGTGTTTTTCCTAATTAAAATCAACTTTTGATAAAAAAAAAAAAAAAAAATTATAGATCTAAGATCTAACATGAATTTGAATGATTAAATTATAAAGGTAAATGTAATACAATTCAATATATAATTTATAATTTGTTAATCTCAAAATGTAGGTATAAAAGGATCATAAAGTATTAGCTCATTAGTAAAATTTATAAAAAGAGTAAAGTTGTTTATAAAAGAAATATATAAATAAAATAGAAAAAGAGTAAAGTTTAGTGGGGCCAAATATGAGAATCTTAAATTTTACTGGACACAAAATGAAAAAAATTAAGAATTTTCAGTATTTAAATTCTATTTTTCAGAAATTTAATGGGGATAGCAGCCCTTATACGTCTTTTAATGCTTCTGTTTCTGACAATATGAGACTGCACGACTTATCCTGTCATTGACCTTTTTGACACAAAAGATTGATACCTATTATAGAAAACTATAGTTGATTTAGAGCATCATGAGGGCGTGAAAAGCGTACAACATTAGCAAAACGTCGTTAGTTATTAACGAAGAAATGATAACCGACACCAACAAACTCAAGAAGCACATATCAATTCCTACGTTATCAACATCCTCATGTACGTTTTTAATATTAGTGAAATGGAAAGGTTACAAAGTCTACAAAAGACAAAATTGGCTCTACGGCTTATAAGTTCAAACTCTCTCATTTTATATTGTCACGGCCTCATTATAAGATTTATTGAAAGAAAGGGGCAAAAAATACGAAAAATCCTAACTTAAAAATAGAAACTAAAGACTAGAAAAAGCAAATTATCAAACCTACAACCGCCCAAAAGGTCAAATACAAATTACAAGGGGCCACAAGATCCACTGAAGAAGGCCGTTCTTGCATAAAACAGGTCCATGAGGAGGAAAAAAGCCCAAGGAAGCAAAAAGACTGCATGATTTTGAGCGAAACAAAAAAAGATTGCATAAAGACAGATCTCCGTTCACTTAACCGATTTAAATTTAAAATTTGAATTTTGTTATAGTAAAAAAAATTTTAAAAACAGTCACATCTAACTTTTTTTGTTATGACATAAAATTATATTTCAACATTATGTCAAATATTTATTTATTTATTTTTTCTAATTTTCCAAAGGTAAGTAATCTAAATTATGATGAGCTAGGCATATTTCACATTATAACAGGCATTTATTTTTTCTAATTTTCCAAAGGTAAGTAATGTAAATTATGATGTGCTAGGCATATTTCACATTATAACAAGCATTTATTTTATCTAATTTTCCAAAGGTAAGTGGTGATTTTATACATTTAATTTTTGCCCCTCTGAGGTATTATTGCAACTCTTCATGATTTTTATTTGTTTGATGTAGTTATATGGTTGTAGATAATTGCTAATGACTTATTAGATGTTAGCATATTGTAACCAATTATATACCAAGTAGACATTGAATTTCCCAGTAATTTACAAGTTTTCAGGTATGTTAGTCGAGAATAATGATTTTCTAGGTATGCCTTACCCAACATATTTTGTACAAGAAATTATTAATTTTCAACCGTCAGATATATATCAAAAACTTTTTTTTTTTTTTGTATATTTTTTTAATATACTATGATTTTAATCGGATCTAAAGATTAGAAACTGACACTTCTTATAAAAAGACTACGAAAAAAAATCCTTATATATAGACGAATTAATAGTTATACATTCTATTGACCACCCATAAGATATAGAAATATATGTATATAGACTACATTGGGACAAATATTGCTCGTCATATAATGGCTAAAGCCTAAAGTCCAATCTAAATCAAGAACGGCTATTGAGAATCCAGTTTGGAATTAAATGTCACTGCTCAAAATTAGATGGACAAAACATGGATGATCAATCAATATTCGGAACTTGAAGAGAATTTTTGAGAGTATGTGATATATAAATTTAGTTGGATGGCAGAGCAGTGGCAGACTGGTCTTGATTCATTTCGTTCTTGATTGCAGCAGCCAATTGATCGTATGCCTCCCCCCATGCAGAAGCCATATCGTCGCTCCATTTCTCTCCAACTGCTTCTTTGATTGTTCTCAGCAGTGCTTCTTTCACCACCTAATTGCATCAATTTACATGTAAATAAATAGAAATAATAATAAAAAAAAACAATAATATCAATTAGAAAGCAATATAATGTTGAAAAATTTTTAGGCACCACCGATGTTAAACACCACCATTAATAAAAAATAGATCTCACGTGAGAGATTCACTTTTTATTAATGAATAGTGCTCAGCATTGATGGTGTCTACTAGTATTTTTTTATAATTTCAAGTCCAGTGCTCGTTTACAAATGTTTGCGTGACCCGCGTGTGTATATATATATGTATTTATACTCTTACATACTTAAGTAAGTGTAATATATGTGTATGTCATGATTTTGTGTGTGTGTGTGTGTGTGTGTGTGTGTGTGTGGGCTTTTACCTCAAAATGGACAGGGACGACCCTATTCTTGAGATGAACAGATCCCAAATGTTTTAAACTTGAATCAGGTACCACTACTTCCCCCTTCTCCCGAAGCTGAATAGCTGACTCACATGTCTAATATCACATATGAAACATAGTTGTTAGTATTCTAAATATTAGACTTTCGAAAAAAAAAAGAATAAATAAGGATAAATAAATATGTTTAGTTCTTGTTTTCAATTTTATCTTATGAATAATCCATGAATTTAAAAAGTGTCTCATGAATGGTAGATCCATCTCTAGTTGATTTTTTTTTAAAGGTTAAAAAATGTCAAAGTTAGTCCTTCTATTGAGAAAAATGAGGGACAGAGATAAAAAAAAAAAAAAAAAAAAAAAAAAAAAGTTGTATCAAATTTACCCCCTCGACTATAAATGAGTGAAGAAAAAACAGTAGAGATTGAAATTCAATACTAAGGGCCTATTTGGCATATAATGCTTGAAAATGCTGTTCTTAGGTCCAAAGGTTCTTCTATAATTGTTTGGATAATTTATCATCGTTGTTTTGGTGTTTCAGAGGAGCTTTTAGTTAAATTAGACTTTAAAATTTGTTCAGAGCTTAATTGAGGCATTATAAACCTCCTTTTATCCAACGCTTTTATTATGTAATCTTATTTTTTATTTTTTATTTTCTATTTTTTAAAATTGCTCTTAATTATTTAACAACCCGCCCATGTAAATAGAAACTAAATTTAAGTAGTGGCCACATAGGAAGAAACTAAATTTAATAACCTGATGGAAAAAGATTAATATGAAAAGTTTATTAAATTTAGCCCCTAAACTATAAGAAGTCCCAAAATTTGTAACTTTACAAATAAGTGAATGAATTACAATGAAGATGAGCAATTTCAGAATCGTCTTAAATCATTATTTTAAAACAAGTTTTGTGCTTTTCCGAATAAAAAATTAGGTTTTATATGTGAGTATATATATATATAACGTATATGTGAGTGTATATATGATATATGATATATGATAAATGAATGTATAAGCACACCTGTAGCAATAGGTAATAATACGAAACAAATTAATAAAATAAGTAGTTAGGCACATATATAACTGTAACCACAGAATTTGAGAAGAAATCCAAACCACGTGCTAATGAGCCACAATTGAGATGTGATAAATCCTCACTCTCTTTGCAAACATTTTCAGAAAAGGATTCCAAAGGCGGTGACTCCGAAGTGAAATGTGCAACAAAAAAAAACGTAATGAAATATATAAATATAATTATAATATAACATAAAAGATTATATAAATTACAAAAAGGAAAATTTATTGACTTACCATCTTGAAAACCTTAATAGCGTGGGCCTTAAGCTTAGCATTATTCTGTGGCACTTCATCAGAGTCTCTCAGAAATGAGAACATGTCCTTGACCGCCGGTGCAATATCAAGTATGCTACGAATCATCAACAAGAAAAAGAATAATACATTACTAAATTACAGGATTTCTCATACCAATATCATATATATATATATATATATATATATATATATATATTTCTAGCTCTCTCTCTTCACATAGTTCTAATACTTACTTTGTGAAGAAACAAACGCTTAAATCAGCAACGTTGGGCTTCATCGCCTCCCATGATTCTTTAACCAAGCTTTCTTCCTTCTCTCCAAAACCCATATTGGATCTATTCTGATATCTGTGTCAGATGGGCGATATTTATTTGCTGATAGTTTTATTATGACTTTGGATTCTGAGCAACTTGTCAGGGAAAGATAAGCCACTGACGGCTCTAAATATATCGTGTATATATATGCATGTCGCCAAGTGTAGGGAGCAATTTGGACGTGGCATATCCATCTCGACCGTACAAATCACAACGTGACTGACGCAATATCACCCTAAATCTTATCATTTGCAGATATTTGTTTAATTATTGGCTGCTGATTCAGACAGGCTGCTGATTCAGACAAGCTGCAGCTTGTGTAATTTTGGGCATCCTACTCATTCATTCTCTGTATATTTGCAACTCTCTTAATTTTCGTTCCGCTCATTTTGAGAATTTAAATTAAAAAATAAATTTATATTAAAAAAATATTATAAGAAAAAAATTAAATTTAAATTTTTATAAAAGAAAACTTTATAATAAAAACTTAATTATTATAATGTAAACTAACGAAATGAATAAGACTTAAAGTTATAGAACACTAATAGTATTAAATAGTATGGTCCTATTCATTTCACAGATTTAAGTTTAGAATTTGAGTTTTGTTATAGTAAAAAACTCTCTAAAATAATCACATTTAATTTTTTTACTACAGTAAAAAATTCTCACATAAAGTCACATCTCAACTCAAATTAAAAACTCGAATAAATTCACATAAAGACCCCTATTTTATTAGTTGTATTGTTTACACTAATAGTACACCTCAAATATTTTCCGTTGTATGGTAAATATGTACATACACTTTTTTTGGTCCTTTATTATACATAAATTTACATAGGAACTAAATAGGAATTCGAATTAGACTGACACCCCCTAAAATTAAACTTAACTTGCATTAAACTCCCTCCTTGAAATTTTTAGAATGAAAAATAACATAATTGATTGCAGCTAACTGAAAACCCAAACAACCCATACTACTAGAACCCTTGGATGCAAAACAAGCTAGAAGCTGATGATATAAGGAGAAGCCCTAACATTGATTAACAAACCTCATTAAAAGCTTTGCTTTGTAAAAGCAAAACAAAACAAAAAAAAAAAAAAAAAAAAAAAAAAAAAAAAAAAATTGACATTCTATCTTTTCCTTATAGAATTGCATATTGTTTTTAGTCTTCTATATGAACCAACTTGAAATTCAACTTGTGATAGTAGTATTTTATTTTATCAATATGCATAAATGTAGCACCACACACCAATTTTGCACATATAGTAAATTTATCTCTGATTGTCGTTGATAATAAATTGTCCTGTGTCTATTTTTATCTCTCAGTTATTCTTTGATAATTCTGTCAAGGGGATCCGTATTTTCCCAACAAGTGGTATCAAAACCAAGTTCGAAGAGAAAAGACAGATTTATCTAGGTGGAGTATTGTGAATAACACTACACCACAAAAGGCCTTTCGTAGCTGATAAAAAACGCTATTACTCACTAGCAATAGCACTTTTTAGAGCGCTAGGACAGCCGGCGCTATTATAGGTCCTAAAAAAACATAACGTTTTAAAAGAGTTATAAAAAGCGCTATAGAATTGAAGTATTATAGCGTGTAAGAAAAGTTATTTTCATCCTCTTACGGCTGTTTATCATAACTATGATACAGAGTAATAACTTTTTTTCCCTGTTATGTTCATATTGTTATAACTTTTTAAAATTATTATTGATATCCGTTTGAATTCATTCAAATAAAAGTAATTCCGAGATATGTGATATATCTAAATTGGAACATTCAAATTAAAACATAAAAACATTCAACATATCAATTGTTATCAGTATCTACTAAGCTGTCAATAAAATTACGTCTACAACATAATTCATACAGTGTCCAAAACCTTAACATTCAAAACAAGTAAAGAAAACAGAGAAGTCATCTCCAAAACGTCTAAGTGCAATGATGAAGTAAATCCTTCCATCTTGAAATAATACTTCAACAAAAAAGTCAACTCCATTGTTTAACCTATAAGAAAATGATCCACTATCAAAACAATAATCAAACTCAATGTTTATTCTTCCACCATTTAACCTATAAATAAAGCAAGGACTGTGACCAGAAATTGCAAAAAGGAAAAAAAAAAAAAACAAAAAACAAAAAACGAGTAAAATGTACACCGTGAGCATACCTTGCCAAACTGCTTCTTGACCTTCTCTCGCCTAGTTTTCTGAAATTGCAAACATGACACCATTGCAATAGGAAGTAAGACAATGATGCACAAAAACTAAAGCAACCATAAAGTTATAAGAATCTTATAATTTCTAGAAACACAACATAAATACAAATAGTACTTGCCAAACATAACTCAAATAGTTTAGGCATATGGCCCACAAGATTTATGCTTGACAACATGAGCCACTCTTAGTTGGAACGAAAATGGGAGCTATATAATTGCTAATTTAATCCTTCTTTGTACCTGATCTCTTTAGGAACATGAGACCAAGTATGATCATCTAAGGTAATAACAATATAACCTTCACAAATATGCATGATTGCCCACACTGGAATTCATTCAATTGTAGAAAGGCATGCAACAATTTTCAACAATGTTCGTTTTAGTACTACCAAGTAATGGGGGGCCTGGCCTAGGGGCGGGGCCTGGGCTGGAGAGGGGCCTGGGTTGGGGGCGGGGCCTGGGCTAAGGACTGGGTTGGAGAGGCGCCTGGGCTGGGGGCGCCTAGGCTGGAGGGGCGCCTGGGCTGGGGGCGCCCGGGCTGGAAGCGCACTGGGCTGGGGCGCCCGGGCTGGAGGGGTGCTCTCGCTGGAGGCGCTTGGCCGGGGCGCTTATTGGAGGGCGAGGGGCACCTGGCCGGGGCGGGGCAATACTTTTGGGCTGGACCTGTAGCTGGGTCAGGGACTGGGCTGGAGGGGCCTAAGTCCTGGGTTGGCGCTTAGGTCATTACTGGGACCGGGCTGGAGGGGGGCATTGGGGGCCTGGGCAAGGGCTAAGCCAAGGTAGAGTAGAAGACACCATATGGCATTAACTTTCCATTGTAGCATCTTTTTTCAAATGCCAAATTCAATAACATACACCAAAAAACGCATTTATCCTTATGCACCAAATACGATCGGATATTTTGTAGCTAGTGAGTTAGACGAAACATGACTTCAATGATGCACTAGATAAAAATTGTATGTCAAACTTGTAAAATAGAGAGCATGGCTTACATGTATTGGTATGTAGATAGTTGGATAAAGCATGAGTCTTCATTGCCTACATTTAAACCCGAAGAGAAAAAAAACAATCTATCACAATCATATAATGTTTTTTATTAAAATAAATTTGCAACTAGTAGAGATTTCACATACCCCTTTAAAATTTTATCAGCAGGCCATGCCACATTACTTGAAATTGCTTCTTCAATGGTACTCATCTCACTCGTTGGCCTCCACAAGAAAGCGTCCGGGTGTTTTGCTACATCCACCTACACTCTCACTGCATTTGGTCCAAGAGGTACATGGTGAACGAGGTCTTTCGGTCGCTTGGCATCAAACGCCCTTCAAAGAACAACTTCTCGGTTCCAACCCGGTCTAATAGCTTACACTTGTTGGTAAGTTTGGGTAAAGTAGTACTCACACTCTGCCAATAATACAATGAACATAAGCAATTACAAATAAACAAGCTTTAGTATATGGCAAACTTGATTTCATCCCGTTTAAAAACTTGAATACTTAGTCATTCACTTTGATTACTTACCACTGGTGAATGCACATTTGCAGTAGATTGATCCTCACTTCTGATGCCACTTACTTGACTTTTCAACAATAGAGAGATTATCTCCTGCAATTCTTTGACATCCGCTTCTGTTTTGTTGCATTTATCTTGTAAAGCCTGCAAGTTATCATCTCGTTCTGACAAAATAGAATGTTTTGTCTTAGTTATCCCAAGGCCCAATGCTCTCATGCGGCCATTCCCGTCAGGACCAAAGAAGCTAGAGCATCATCTAGCAAATCACTACGATCAGAAGTAGGTATCTCATTTTGTATTTGTTCCAAATTTTCCTATCCCAACAATGAGCAAAAGGAAATTCCTTTTCACCATGAGCAGCCTTATGGACAATTACATATTCCTTGGTTTAGACATACACCATCCTCCATGATAACTAGTGCATGAACAATCCACATTTCTTCTAAGGGGTTTAGGCAAAGTAGGAGGAGAACCTCAACCGTCGCTTTAACATTTGAAAGTTACAAATTTCCTTCTCTTTATTTAAGATATTTGATTCATATTGGATATTTTACCAATTCCAATTCTGTCAACTTGACAACTAATCTAATGAATCAATAGCTAAACTGCAGAGCTAGTTATACTTATGCGCTGGATTAGCGTCGAAATCTAGACAAGCAACTAATGTTATATCCTTTTTCATTTTTGTTCTTTTCTTTTTTTTTTTCCGGTTTTAAACCACATTTTGATCAAGTTACCATGTAATTATCCACAAAATGGATAAATTAAAAGAACAGAACTTATGCTAATCCAGGCACCATCCACTGCTTTAGAGTCTCAAACATTAAATCAGAGACACTAACCTGGGCATCACTCCCTTTGTCAATTTTTTCCTCATTTCTCTATATGCACGCTGTGTTTCCATTGGAATGGTTGCTCACAGCATCGTTTTCAGAAGTGGCTTCAATCTTTTGTTGCGCAACACTTTCATCTTGGGGGCCATTTGCAGTTGACTGATGAAACAACATTGTCAGGTTGCCACAAAATTAAGAAAAGGATTCAAATTAAATAATAACCTAACTTATTAAAGTATAAGGCATATGCCTACAGCTTTTCTTCTCCAAACATGCTGCCACAGATTGCTCAGTTCATTCCTCCTAATAGACTTAACAAGATAGTCAGCGGCACCTCTCATCATACATTTGTAGACTGTGCTAATTGAATCTTGAGAGGACATCACTGCAACGATCAAAAATATATATAAATAAATAAATACTAAAATGATAAAGCAAAATTAAGATTAAAAAAAGGTAACACCTAATTTATAAGTAAACATACTTATAACAGGAATGTTTTTGCAAACTTCATGCTCCATAATCAGTGTGAGCAGTGCAAACCCAGATATTGAAGGCAGATCCACTTCTATCAATATGAGATCCACGTCGTGTGGTCTTCCCTTCAGTAATTCTCATGCCTTTAAGCCATCGGGCACCGCAGCAACTGCCAAAAAAAAGAAAAAAAATCAGTTGCTAAGATAAAATTCAAAAATTCTAAGCTCAAGCCAAATTTGTTTATGAGTTCTAAAAATATATAAGTATATATTATATAAAGTACATGACTAAAAGAAGGTAAGAAAAGGATTTCTTAAACAACCATATCGTGTCAAATTGCTTGAAATGGCTTGAATTGCTATCAAAACGGCAATACTGCTGAGGCACACCCCAAAAAACAAAAATTCATTTCAAAGGAATTAGTTTTACAACTTCGTTTTACATCAATTACTATCGCTCGTTTCACCAACTGTACAACCGAAAAAAAAAATGGTTGGGAGTCAACTCACTTGAACAACTGAAAGTCTACGGCTGACTCCCAAATTCAAGAGACAGAAAAAATATACTTAAGACTGAAAATCCAGCAAAACCCATTTCGCCATTCAAACAAAAGAAGCCAATAAAACCGAATTAAGAACCAAAATAAAAGAAAACGAAAGGCAATCAAATGCATCAACTGAACGAGCACAACCAAAAACGAAGGAAAAAAGAAAAAAGAAAATGACCTCTGTAGCTGCATTTCCTGAGAAGAGCGGCGATAATCTGCCTGGTGGACTCATCAGCTTCGACCAACAAAACCCGCATCATCATCTCCGGCAAGAACCTGTCACACCTCGTAATCACCCCGCTCGAACTACAACCATCTTTCTTCTTCCAACTTCCATTATAATTACTGTTCTTATTGTTGTTATTACTACAAGAATTCATTTCTGTCTCTGTTCTATTCTTCTCTGCTACTTCATTCATCTCCAAATCCTCACTGCTCAAAACCATCTCCCCCATTGAAACACTTCAAATCTCTCTCTCTCTCTCTCTCTCTCTCTCTCTCTCTCTCTCTCTCTCTCTCTCTCTCTTCCCCCGGCATAATCCCACCTGTTAATGTCCTCCAAAAGCTTGAAAGGAAGCACCTTATTGTCGACCTCAACGTGGAATTCGTACGCCACCGAATACCCCACCCGCGCACCTCTTATATCAAAACCAGAAATCTTGAGGTCATCGGCTTGAAGCCCTAATGACTTCACTGTTGCTTCCTTCAAATCCTGAATTCAAAATCAAAACCAAAAAATTTACAGATTAAATAACGCTAAAGAAATGAATCGAAAGACTGTGAAAGAAATTGCATTTTGTGATTACTTACGGAAATAGCTTGGGATATGGAGGGCTGAAATTAGGGGTGGAAATTAGAGCCCGAGAAGAGGACGGAGATTGCGAAACCACAATAAGCAAAAGCAACACTCGTGAATAAAAGGATTTGTTCAGCAAACTTGGTATGGATTTGTTCAGTTCGACGAGAGCAGTCCAAAGAAAGCACTTTCCAGAGATTAGACGTAGACGTCGGAAGGCACCGAAAACTGCGTTGGAAGGTGCGGTGGCCGGGAATTTCAAACTGAAATTCCGGCGGATCGGCGAGGAATCGGGCAGCGTGGTGATGGGGGTTTTGTAGATCAGCTCATGGGCTTCTTGGATTTGATCTCGGATCACTATGGGTTGGCCAGAGGTGGTCGGAATCGACGGCGGTGCATTTCTTCTTACGTCATGAGTCTCTCACGTTTTTCTCTCTCTTTTAACGCTGATGAATAAGCATAGAAGAGAATTTGGGAAGAGAGAGATGGAGAGATGGGGAAATGGCAGTTGGTGGTGGAACGTGTGATGTTCGTTTGTGGGGCTGATTTCTGGAGGATAGTTGTGCTCTAGAAATGGTTTATGGTCGTATCCCACTTGCAGATTTTGCTTTCAAAATTTTTCTCTCTCAGTTTCACAACTTACCCATGTTTTACTTCTCTCTCATACGGTGGTAAATTTGTAGTGACCGGCCGTATGGGAGAATGAGGTTGTTTCCTTCTTAGCCGGCCAAATGACTCTTCGAGTGAGAATGAATCCGTATGGGCATTTGGGGTTTTTTTTTTTTTTCCCTGGTTCTCTCGTATCTTGCGCGTATTTCATTAAAAAAAAAAAGGGAGGGGGGGAAGGGAGCGAGCGGGAAAATTGAAAAATTTCATCCAATGTAATTGTAATATGTACATTTATATATTTTTAAATATATGTAAAACAAATCAGTCAAAATGTCAACAAATTTTAATATATATGTATATATTTATATATTATAACTCTTTATAAACGCTATTATAGACTAAAGCAGTAACATTTTTTGAAAAGCGCTATAACTAACCGCTACGAAAAGCCATTTTTCTTGTAGTGTAATTGTAGTGTGGTTATTGTTGCATAGTAAAATCACTGTTCAAAAATTATTATGGTTACTGTTCATGAATAGTAAACACTATTATGTCGACACTTTCTGTATACGGTGACACTGTTCACATATACTATTCATATGCTTGTAGACAGCACTGTAGCAACGTACGTTACTGTAGTAGGAGTAGATCAACACTGTGGTAGCAGTACTGTAGCAAACTAAAGAAAAAAATGACAGGAGTCAAATTCGACGTCAAGAAATTTGATGAAAGAATTAATTTTGGATTATGGCAGGTACAAGTTAAAGATATATTAATTCAACAAGGGTTACACAAGACATTAAAGAGAAAACCAATCCCAGTTTTCAGTACAAATTCTAGTAAGTCCAACAAGAGCAATGTAGATTGGAAAGACTATACTGGTAGATTGGTAGCTAAGGGATATACATAAAAGGAGGGAATCGACTACGAGGAAACCTTTTCACCTGTAGCCATGCTTAAGTCCATCTGCATTCTCTTATCCATTACGGCTGCTCTTGACTATGAGATCTAACAAATGGATGTCAAGACGTCGTTCTTGAACGGCCATCTATATGGTACAACTAGAAGGCTTTAGGGCTAAGGCTCAAGAGGGAAAGTTTGCAAGTTGCTAAAATCCATTTATGGATTAAAGCAAGCTTCCCATTCTTGGAACAAAAGATTTGACCAAGTGGTCAAGACTTTTAGATTCCAACAGAATATGGATGAACCTTTCGTTTATAAGCATATTCAAGATGAGAAAGTTATTTTTCTACTATTATATGTTGATGGCATTTTACTCATTGGCAATGATATAGGGGCTTTGTCATCAGTCAAAGTTTGGCTTACCAAATAGTTTGACATGAAGGATTTAGGAGAAGCTAATTATGTTCTGGGCATTCGGATCTTAAGAGATCAAAAGAACAACATGATAGCTCTCTCTTAGGCTTCATACATAAATGAAATTCTCGAGAAGTATGCAATGCAGAATTTCAAGAAAGGTGCGCAAACATCTAGGTCTAGAATTACTCTTTCAAACAGTGATTGTCCCAAGACATCTAAGTAAAGAGAATACATGTCAAAGGTACCTTATGCTTTGGCAGTTGGGAGCCTCATGTATGCAATGTTTTGCACTCGACCGGACATTTGCCATGCGGTCGGGATTGTAAGTCGATATCAGTCGAATCCAAGACATAACCACTGGGTAGCGGTCAAGCATATATTCAAGTATCTTCGGAGCACTAGAAATTATATGCTAGTATATTCTGAGGAGGATTTGACACCTCTAGGATATACAAATTCAGATTTTCAATCTTGTTTAGATTCTAGAAAATTGACTTCAGGTTCTATCTTTACTTTGGGAGGTGGTTCTGTTGTTTGGAGGAGTGTCAAACAAACTTGCACTTCTAATTCAACGATGGAAGCCGAGTGTGTGACAACTAGTGATGCTTCAAAAGAAGCAGTGGCTCCGTAATTTTTTTATAGATCTTGAAGTAGTTCTTGGTGTGGATAAGACATTGAGACTGTACTGTGATAACAGTGCAGTAATAGCTAACATCAAAGAACTAAGATATCAGAAAATGAGTAAGCACATAGACAGGAAGTATCTGTGCTAAAGAGCTTTATTGAAGAATGACATGTGAAAATATGCATGATTGCGTTGGAGGACAATATGGTTGACCCGTTCACAAAGGCCCTGCCAACTAAGGCCTTCGAGAAGCATGTCGAGGCTATGAGGATGCGTAGCATGTCACATTTACTCACTTAAGTGCAAATGGGAGATTGTTATCGTTTATGCCCTTATGAATAAATGTAACGATGTTCTTTGAGACATTTTGACTATTAATAAAGATTTATTTATTTCATATATCTATGTATTGTCCTTTTTATGTTCATATTAGTTAAATGTACGTTAAGCAAACTGAAACTCTAAAACTGTCATTCTAAATCTTTAGGTCATGCATGTAATGTGAAGAACGTGCAGAAGACAAGAATCTAAAGATGATAGTCTAAATCATATGATCCACAATCGAGGGAATAAAGTTGGGCACTTTATTCATGTTAAGATTGCTATGTGGTCTACTTCCTAACAGAGACGGCTTGTCTTGATCATCGGAGGTGGGACTCCATGGGTAGAGACATTGATATAGTTTCTAATGGTGAAATCTATATTGGATCGGGTCAAAGTTGAATTGTTTTAATTAATAATTTTGTTTGAATAAAACAATTCACTTTTGACGAATTATATGTTGTCATCTTAATTCTAAGATGGATAATGAACCCGTATGCTTGACTTGTATCCTTTGATCTACCAAAGGGAGACATCCTAACATTATGTAAAGGTACGCTTACCGGTACAGTGGGGGTATGACTCGTGTATGCGTAAATTTGTTATTCATAAAGTGTCAATGATATTCTCTTATGCATTATCAGTGGATTAAAAAATACGAGCGCTCAGTCATTAGACTACTCTGTGTTATCTAATAGTTTACTATTTATAATGGTATGAATAATGGTTTTCCGATGGTGTAGTAATGGAACATAAGATAAATGTAATCGGGAAGGTAAAATGAAACTTAACCTCAAGTCGATTATAGATATCATATGAGAATGATACACTAATATATTGAGTTATGGACGAGAGCTATTCAGAGCTTTATAAATATGCTATATAAATCGAGAATGCAACTCTTGGCTTTTAGTGGAGTAGTGTTAGAGTTTTATAACCATGAGATGAACTTGTTGGTTTACAAGTAGTGTTGTGATTATAGGAGTTTGATTTATATATGTCCATCGGATCCCTTTACTAGCTCACATAATTTTATGTTATGATACAGTGTATTTCCTACATATTGGTAACTTATGTTATTTCTGTAAAAGAGGTTCAAAGTAATATGAGATTGTTTAATTAATTCATGAGTGATTTATCAGGTGAATTAATTGATAAATTAATTCTAGGTAAATTGGTTGAATTATTATTTTAAAAGTTATTTAATATGGAAAGACTATATATGACTATTTTGATCAGGCAACTTCTCTATTGGGTTTTTTAATCAAAATTGAGGCTCCGTGCAAGTTTTTCGTGTTGAAAAATTAGGAAAACAAGTTTCACTAGTTTAGACAAGTCGATCGGTTCATGAAAGACAGATTGACCGGTGAGTTATAACGTCTCTATCATCGGTTGTAACGCATAGCGCGTGCTGACGTAGCGAAACTAACTCTATAAGTGAGATGAACTTTGAAAACCTAATTGTTATAGAAATATATATGACATCTTAAACACTATAAATAGCTCATTAAGTCACATTATTTATTATATCATTTGAGAGACTTTTTGAGGGCTATTGACAAAAGAATCCTGAGAGGAAAAATTGTTTAATTCTCAAGAACGATTTTTCCATTGGCTCTCTTGTAGTTGAAAGGAGTTCAAGAATACCAATGGGAGATTGAAACGATGTGTGACTCCAATAGTGGAAACAAGAATAGCAAAGAAGACCAATTGGTTGAGGCTCTTTCAGTTGCCGTTTGGAACGTTTTGATTTGTCAGACGTGTTGTTTTCTAAATCTCTAAAGGTATAATTTAAATCTTTAGTATTTATGTTATATAGCATCATAAACATTTTCTTGATTAATTTTGACATTGATTTAAATTTTTAAAAAACGGCTGCGCGCTTGATGCCATATTTTTTCCAACAGAAAAGAGGCTGAAAGGCATGAAAAATATTTCGCCTAATAACTCAACATTGATAGCAGAAAGTTGGAAGAAGAAGAACTCCATGAAAAAGAAAATTGTATGTTGGGGTTGTGGACAATCTGGGCAACTCAAAAGAAATTGTCCAAAAGATGGAGCTGGTTCGTCTAGTAACTCCAAATCAGACGCAGATAGTAACACTAATAAAGTATCTCTCTCTATGGAGACTATAGTGATGTATAAAAAGCGTGTACATCCTCTTGGCATGCCGCTACATCTCCAAAGATTACCATGAAAGAGGATGTGACTATTAGCGGATCCACAATTTTGCACACGGGGATTGGTTGGTGTTTGATGCAAGGTGTGTGGTGGAAAGGATGTTGATGGCTGAGAAACTTCCTGGAAAGCCAAAGTGGGAGTTGCACCATGAAAATTTCAGCAAGTTTGTTTTACATGAGCTGAAATGAAATTCTTAGGAATGATTGATTCTAAGTGGTATACTCGTTATGGTAGAGTAAGATAATTCTCTTGTGTTGAGAATTATGACCGTCGGTGACAGCAGTGTTTTGTAGCAAAGCTATGAGTTTTTTTTTTTTTTTTAAATCAAGGTGGAGATTGTTGAATATGTTAGAATATTTTTATGTGAACTTTTATAATCATAATAATTTATTCTGTAATTAAGTAAAACATCTTATAGATAACTGTGCTAATATGAATTAACACATGTATGTATGTTAAATATCGGTCTATTATGAAATGGATACTTATTTTATAAGTATCTTGTGTCAACAAATTATCTTATGTCTATTTTCCCAACATTTATTAAGTATAAGGCTGCATATTAATTTGATAGGATTCAAGTAACTTTTTATTTAGAACAAGTTGGCTGCAAGTTAGAGTACATATAAGAGTAGTATATAAAAAAAAAAAAAAAAAAAATAGAGCAATTAGTAGCCAACAAAATGGGGAATTGTTTGGTAATCATTTGGGCTTGGGTAACGAATATATTCTAAATAAAATAAAATAAATAAAGAGAAAAATACATATTTTACTTTTAATAGTGTATGAATTTGAATTTTTATCTTTCATTCTTAATTAATACTATTTTACTAATATAATTATTTGACTAAAAATATTATTAATAAAAAATAAAAACTAGAAATCTCAATCCATGATTTTTAAAGAGTATTTGTCTCATTTCTTCGTAAAGAGAACTACCGTTTATTCTTTTCATTTTATTGAGGTTGTTAAATCAGAGTTCAATCGCATATAAAACTAGTTCAGGACAAGTGATACTTGAGATTGCTACTAGGAACTAAGAGTTATAAAGTGCATTAACAGATTTTTTTATCAGAAAAAAAAAATATATATATATATATCAAACTAAAACTACTGTTTCTTCTACGAATGAAGTTGAAGCAACTACTAATCATATTTTTCATGGGAACCGTTTAATTAGAATATATATATATATATATATATATATGGACAATATTTAGATTAGAAAATCGAGCGTGTGGGTTGAACTTTGAAAGATAAGCGATCGATCGTCATAATTAATACGACGTCCTAACTGCATGATCCATGTATATTACTCGTCATAATTAAATCCCAGGCTCTACTAGACCAAACGATCTCGGTCCATATTCAGTGTGCATTCTAAGAGACGACTTTTGGAGAGGCCCATAGGCATAAAAGTACTCTATCTAATTATACATGCTAACAACCATGCTCTCAACGAATGAAATTTGAAATTCTATCAAAGTGTCTTGACTATTTCCTTATCCGAATATGAGAGACCATATCAAAAAAATAAAAATAGAGAAGGGGTTAATTCACCCTTAAATGCAATGTTTTAAGATTTTTATCATTTATTTTTAATTAATAAGTTATTTAACTAAAGACTATTAATTAAGTGTAAGGGTAAAAATTTAAAATTCATGCATTTTAAGGTGTTGTTTTTTCTTTTTTCTTAATAAAATAAAATAGAAGGCTAAAACTTTTTTGACATATACAATACGCACAAGCACAAACAGCTTTTTTTTTTTTTTTTTTTTTTTAACAATTCCATAGCGCCAAAGGGTATCAAAGCTAACCAATATATACCTAATAATAATAATTGGATTATTAATTACTCAATTGCTACAGTACTAGGTGGGAAATATAATTTGATGAAAAAAAAAACTGAAAGGAACAGGGTTTTATTTTGTCGATAGAAAAAATGTAAGCAAATAGTTTCATCATAAGAAAAAAAAAAGACTCAAATTTGTTTAAAAACTATGTTAAACCGTGTCATTTATAAATAAGAGATAATAATTAAAATATCGTCTATATTTTATTAAAATACCGTTTTTTAATTTTTTATTGTGCAAATGCTCAAAATAAGAAAAAAAAAAAAAAAGACTCAGAATTTGTTTAAAAACTACGTTAAACCGTGTCATTTAAAAATAAGAGATAATAATTAAAATATCATCTTTATTCTGTTAAAATACCGTTTTTTAATTTTTTTTTATTCTACAAATGCTCAAAATACTCTCTGAGTTTATAAAAATATACCCGAAATACCTTTTGAAGCAAATAAATTTTTAAAAACATCCAGATTGTCCTTCTTATCTTTATTAAATATTATTTAAAACATTATTAAAAAAAGTTTAATTACTTGAAGAGGTGTTTTGGGTACGTTTTTATAAACACAAGAGTTGTCTTGGACCTTTGCATAAAAAGAAGGTGAAAGTGGTATTTTAACAAAACACAAGAAATATTTTGAGCATTTGTCCTAAAAAATAGGAAATACTTTTTAATTACCTTTTACATACTTCTTCCATTTTAATCCATTAAATCACGTGGCCGATAAAATGATTGATTATACACTGCTTTAAATACCAAAAATTTGAATAAAGAACCTGAATTCAAAACAATTACCATTGCAACACAACAACAACTGTGTCACAATAGTTTTTCAAGTAAATATCACCGATGCACCCAAAATTACTCATTTATAGCAAATTACACCTCAAACTTTTAATTTTAGTAAATTACACTCTAAATTTAAAAATCTTTTGCAATTGAAGTCGAATTCGTAACAGAAGTTAATATATAGACCGATTGTGTAACGTGGTTTACATTGTGAGATCGTTTTCAGGGTAGAGCTGGTCATTTTGGTTGTCAATTTCCATGTAATGGCTCGACATTTGTTTTAAGCGAATAGCTCATCAAAGAATAAGAATATAAATAAATCCAATAGGAACCTAATGCAGATGAAGAACAAGAACGATAAATTTTTTTATAAAAAAAAAATCAAAATAAACCCAAGTATCTTCAACCAAGTAAGCATTTATCATTTAGAAAAAAAAAAAAAAAAAATGCATAAGCAAAACCCCTAACATTTGTCTCCAGTGAAAAAAAATAAATAATAAATAAAAAAACGTCTCCCATTCTGATCACAAACCCACATAAATTCTCTCCTAAATCACTCAAAACCCATACAAAAAAACAATAAAAATGTGTCACACTTACATTAGTTTTCTTCTTCCTTAGTTTTCTTTAGTTGCAGAGTGTGTAAGGGGGCTCGGGGCTGAGAAAATCCCCATTTTCTTTTAATGCTAAATGCATGCCTTTTGTATTATTCCACATGTTATTCTTCAATATTTTTTTTTCCCTAAAATGACAATCATTGTTCTAATTATAAACTCATTTATGTGCAAATAAATGATAAGTTGTGCAATCTAACATCATTTAAGTATAGATATAAGTGATGATTTATAAAAAAAAAAACATCACATTCCAATGATATGAGGCATTTTAAGGTGAAGTTCAATAACAAAACAGTGTGAGCTCAAGCCCAAAACGAACAATATCATACTAAACGAAAATGCATATCATTACAGATAGTATCAAAGCATGTATCATCTCTCAATGGTATGAAAGTGCATCTCTCAATGGTATGAAAGTGCAGGTTGTTACAATATTATACCATATGAAAGTGTGAGTTGTTACACATGTGACCTTAACCAACCATCTATTAACACCCGTTATGAATTAGATTTCAATTGTAAATTCAAAATTTAAAGTGCAATTTACAAAAAATGAACAAGGGTGCATAAATCCAATTTATTATGGTTCTTCTTTGCCCCTCCTCTAATTTCGCTGGTAATGTACGTGTGCCACTATATATGGCTTGACAAATGCTGAACTTCCGGCCTATTCCTATTTTATCCAAACTTGCATGAAATTCTGCGCCACTTTTAGAGGTCCGCTACCCTCAGGGAGTCCTATATTTCTACATTACATATATGTATTTTTTTATTTTTTATTTTCTTAGAAACCTACCTATATCGTTTAGACCTTTAGTAACAACAAAAACAAATAAGATATTCTGCAAAGACAAATAAATATTTCGGTAGTGTCTTAAATTCAACGGCCATATAGAGTTTGGTAAATATAACTTTTTTTTTTTATATGTCCATATAGCGTTATTCATACGTATATGTAACACTCAATCTTACAAATTTTGAATTATGTTCATTAAATGCTACATTAAATTAGCAAATTGAATTTTACACGCTCATTGATGTTGTATGTCAAACTTAAGACAATTCCTATAAGTTTCTATTAAAAAGCCAGGCAAAAAAAAAAAAAAAGTATTTTATACATTTGCCCCTAAACTTGCGTGACTTTAGCAACTTGCCTTATGAACTTTTAATTTTAGCAAAATTACCCCTTTAACTTGTAAAATTGTTGCAACATGTCATATTTTGATAATGATTGTGTTAAATTAGTATTGAAGAATACGTTTGAAGAAAAAATCTAACATGTCATTTCAAATGTAATACAAATTTTTTAATTTCTCAACTTTTAATCCCTTAAATCAAATGAAAAATTTTAAACAAATCTAATAAAATAAGCTCATTAATAATTGATTGTTAAAATTTAAAATAGCAATTTATTAAAATACGATAACTTTGAAAGGATTGTACTAAAAGCCCTAAATAGAATATTGTTTTACTTTTTGTTTTTGCTAGAATAATAATAATATTTTACTTCCTAGATGAGCATAGTCATAGCATCATCTAAGACTAAGGTAACAAAAGCTAGCCCATATTCTACACCCCAATTCCCGATAAGAAAAAAAAAAAAAAAAAAAACGAAAAACGAAAAAATATTGTTAGCTAGTTATATCATACGTCCAATCAAAGTAAACACCAGTCTACTCTCTCCAAAGGCTAAACAGATCATCAACCATGTGGTGGGGGCTGTGATTTCCGCCTTGGGATACCTTTTCTTTCGCTTTCTCCGCCCATCATTTCATTTTCCCCTTGCGTCATGTTTTTTTATTCTCATTGTTATGCAAATCCTCCTCCTGATTCTCCCCCATTTTCCCTTTTTGCCCTTTGAATTTCCACATCCCTTTTTCTAGTTCCCCTAATTAATTAATTAATTTTTTTTTTTTTATGTGTGAGATTTTTGTTTCTCTTTTCTTTCTGGCAATAAAGAACATAGAAGACGTAATGATCAAGGACATTGGAAGATAAAATACTCTCTCAGCTGTCAATTAAGGAATCTGGATAAAGTTATCCTGTTATATATATATATATATATATATGTATGTATGTATGTATGTATGTATGTATAATTGGTTGAAGAATAATGTAGCATGTATAAACTTTAACATCAACTTTTTGTATGTATAATGTATGTATGTATGTATGTATAAGGAAGAGATCTGGATAAAGTTATCATGTTATATATATATATATATATGTATAATTGGTTGAAGAATAATGTAGAATGTATAAACTTTAACATCAACTTTTTGGACGGCCTAGCTATAAGACCAACCTTTTGCTGATAAAGCTAGCTTAAATTGCAATTATCTGCTTTAGGAACGTGCGCGGTATACATATACTTGTAGGAGCATATATTATTCCTTTCTTAATTTGATCAATCAAATTCGTTTTCATGTCTAATATATATAGTTCGATAAATATATATGTACAAACTTAACTTAATTTCTTAAGTACTAAAAGTATTATTCATTCATGGAGAGCGCTCTTCATATGAACAATTTGAGTTCATCGTGATTGACATTAAAAAAAGAATCAAAACCTACATAAAGTTTGTGGATTTAGGTTATAAATTGTTGACACAACTAGTAAAAGTGTCACTCCAGATTGGGCTGGCTTTTTTAATCTAAATTGACATGAATTAACATAATCAATTGTGTTATTTACAATTTAGATATAAATGATAATATAGAAGTTTATATGACATATGAAATACACATTAAAATAGTATTAGTTTTAAATTAGTGATTAACTTCACTTATTTTTTTGTAAAAAAAAGATAAATTAATCGATAATCATGTTAATTAAATGCGTCATATTTGTATCAAATGAGTCTTAAATGCGTCTAATACATACCTTCCATATATTAGCTTGAACGGGTTACGTGAATTAGTTGTGTCTACATGTATAATAATTTTATCATATCTAGGTTTATATTTTCTGATACACATTTCTCACACAATCTTTTTCCCTTGAGTGGTACTTTTTCGGCGATTGAGACCTCATTTCACGGAGTAGATCCAATTTGAGATTATCATAAACGTAGGGTTTCTTTCATACTTACTAATTTATAATATCCTTGGCACAGAGACTCGACCAAAAAATTTTAACTTTGTCTTCACTTTTGATTTTTCTAATTAATCAAGAGACGTCGTATTCTAAATAAGCATCATGCATGATCTATTAAAAATTAATATTTTGAAATATAATCGTGCATGGATCCGATATACACAAAATGCATGTACGTAATCTGGAAGATATTACCAACAAGCAACAATTATATGCCTTTTTTTTTTTTTTTTTTTTTTGTCTAATTCCAAGGCAATCAGAATCCTTAGTAGTATATTTTTATTAATTATATTTGAATTTGAAACATGTAGACAACAAAAATATGAAAGATTCATGCATCTCATGATGTACCATAAATTTCGTGTTTATAATATAATTTTCACAATATCTCCTCTCTCATACATGATCTTTGGTGTCAGCAGTTAAAAACTTAAAAGTAACATGCTTGTAGAAAATGTGTTCAATTATTGGCACAATATCAAATGAAATCATACAATTTGTATTAATATATACAACAACATATAAATTTTCGGGAACCAAAATAAACGTGCCATTAGTTTAACCCTTTCAATAATAAATAATGACATAATAATTCGATTTTGGCAGATCTTTCTTTTACTCTTAAGGTAAAAAGTAAGTAAATAAATAAATAAATAAAACATGAGTACTTTGTTAGTTTAATTGCCGTCTTTCTAGTAGTTTTTCTGCTTTTTCCCAATATCATATCCTTGATGGTGACGCTTCCTGAACATATGTTTCCAACACTTTTGGAAACATGTAAAAGTAGATGTCCCTCTTTTTATCTCATGCTTGCCTTGAGCTAGCTACCACCTTTGAACCTTTTCCACACTCCCACTTCCGATCCCTTCCTTCCCAAGCCTCTCTCTCAATCTCACTCATGAAACACACAACAAATATATATACACATAGATATATATATATATATATATATATTCCTTGCAAAGTAGTCCTCTTTTAAATATTCCGTCAAAATCAAGATACGAATATATAATTATACATGAGTAGCTTATACTTTAAGCTCTCTTCCAATTGAAGCTATATATGGCTTCAAGTAGTAGTATTCCTTGTGATTATTAATAATGATATTCCATAGTGATAGAAGAGTGTTTTTTTTCTGGGTTTTTCTATTGTGTATAAACCACCTTTTGTGATAACTTTAGGACACGTAAAATTGAAGACAGCCACTAAAATAACCCATTAAAATATATGTTTGCCAAGCTGTATGTAGTGTGGCCCGTTCGATCTATTTTGGCCAAGACTGATCCAGAGACAATTTTGTTTATAATATAATATATATGCTCTTTGTCTTGTAGTCATTAGTTCTCTAGACGTAAATTATGATACACACATAATATATATGCATATATATAATATATATATGTGTGTATATATATATATATATATATATAAGGCACATGGGTATGGCTTTTAAATGATCTATGGCCCAAGAAGTTATGGCGTCTACATCGTGCTTGTAATATTTTACCCACCTTCCATATATAGGGTGGGGAATAGCGAGAGTGTAAAGTTTCAAAAACATTCTTTTAATATTGAGCTCGATCTAGCTACTAGCTAGATTCTCTTGTTGTCTTATTTGTTTTAAAAATTTTCTTTTCTTTTCCTTTTCTTTGTTATTATGAATTATTACAATAAGACGGTATTGTAATAATTTATAATGTTGTTATTAATTAGCATTTGTAAGAAAGCTTATATCTTTTTATCATAGATGATATATGGTAATAGTATTTGGAAAGCTTATTTCTCCATTAAGAGTTTTTCCTTCTTTTTTTTTTTTTTTTTTTTTTTTTTTTTTTTTTACGAAACTCGATTGGGGTAAGTTAACTCTAGCTAATATTCTATGTAATAAGAAAGAAAGAGAAAATCCTCAAAAAAAAAAAAAAAAAAAAAAAAAAAAGAGACAAAAGTTTCACTACCATATATATAACTCAGAGATTGTCCTAAGAAGATACATTTATCATTAAGTTAGAGCAATAATACATGATAATTAAGGTATAAAAGAATTTAATAGTAAGCAGAAGAATAGATTTATAATAATTACCTTATGTAAATTTAATTTATGCTAATGAAATACTAAATATATTGGAACATCATGTTGGATGGTTTATAATACAGTCTTCATCTTACCATAGTTTTAATTTTTATTTTTTTCATCTTCATATTTGGAAACAGACAAAATTGAGTTGTCAAAATAGACAAATCAATTTTTTTTTTTTCAAAAAAAATTGTTTAATTAATATCCTTTGTCAAAATAGACAAAACGCTATCACATTGAATAGAGGCTGTTTATGACATACCACATTGCATCAATTTTGGGATCATCAAAGAGTACAACCTCTCTCTCTCTCTCTCTCTCTCTCTCTCTCTCTCTCTCTCTCTCTCTCTCTCTCTCTCTCTCTCTCTCTCTCTCTCTCTCTCTCTCTCTCTCTCTCTCTCTCTCTCTCTCTCTCTCTCAAAGAAATGAAAAGAAAGGAAAATTAAGGATTATCCATCCCAAAGCCGTGTTAATCACTCAAAAGTAAAAAATTGTCAAATACAAGACAGATCAACCATCTAAACCCACCAACCAACAAAAATTAAAGAAAAAGCATAAACTATATAGAATTAACCCATCAAATTTTCCACCTCATGAATCATGATCATGATGGTCTTTCCTTTGAAAAATAACACGGAATTCATCAGTATGACAAGCAATAACCAACCCCATATCTACCTCTCATCTTTGAACATAATCCAATTAATTATTATCAAAACCATTAATTCCATTTATACATCTTAAACGATAATGAATATATACAATTGCAACCATAAAAAAAAAAAGGGATCATCTATACAAAAGAAGGAGAACTTTGATTTATATTTAACCTGAAACTAAAACCCAGATCAAGAATCCATACATATAACAAACCATGCAAATACATATAAAGTAAAATTAATAACCAAATTCTTGCATATATACTTTCATAATAATTGTCTGAAAACTTATGAAACATACCCTAACCCAGAATATATATATATATATATATATATATCGTTCGATATATATTCCGGATTATAATAACAAAGTGAAGAAACGATATAAATGTAATACAACTTGATCTATATATCCAAGGAAACTTGAGGTCGTTTCCACCATACAAATCCAAAATATATAAAATTAACCTTTGTGAAAAAGAAAAGAATAAACAAAAGAGAATTCGTGTAAAATTACTAGAGAGATCATTAAGGATCATTGATAATTCATTTACATGGGCAGCAGCTCCTCTTGGCGGAGCCGGCGGCGGCTTTCGCAAAGCTCGATCTGAAAAACCGGTCGATCTCTTCCCGGTTCACGACATCGAAGAAATCGAGCTCCGACAACTTTCTCTTGCACGAAGGAGCCCTCGCCGTCGCCGGCTTCCTCGGCGCGGGCGGGCACGACTGGATGGCCGGGATTCTGTGCTCGGCGGAAGTCGGCGTGCGGCACTCGTTGTTGATCTCCTCCTTCTCCTCATAAATTATGTCCTCGTTCTTGATATTGTCACAGCTGTTTCTGCTATCATTGTCTAATCGCTGAATTATGCTTCTGGCGGCTTCGGTCTTCGATTCGGAGGGCTCCGGGGTCTGAATTTGGATCGGCGAGAGCCTGATCTTGGGCAAGGCCTGGCAGAATTCAAGATCCGTGGACATTGTGACTATTATTTTAAGAAGAAGAGCAAAGAAATATTATTCTTTCTTCTAGATATAAGAGATATATATATATATTTATAGATTTATAGATATATATGTATGAATGAATTTTTGCGTGGTGTGTGGGGGTATTTATGTGATGTCAAGGAAAATGGCTTCAGAATTAGGGAGTTAAAGGGTTGGAAGGCGTGCGTTGGAAGGTAATTGAGAAGAGAGAGAAAGAGAGGAGAGAGAGAGAGAGAGAGAGAGAGACTGAGAGAGAGGTCGTTGATGGGTTCTTTATTCTATCTTCTAGTTAGGAAAATGACTTTGGATGATATCAGTCCTAAATGGCAGAACAATAATTTTTTTTTTTTTTTTTTTCTTTTTTTTTTTTTCTTTCTTTGTTTTTACATTTACCCAAACTTTCCATCTCCTAACTGTCTGAGCTGTGGCTGAGCTCTGAGATGAGATTTGTGGGTACCTTTTCTTTCCTTTCTTTTCTTTCTTTTCTTTATTTTCTTTCTTCTTATTTATTTATTTATTTATTTATTATTATTATTATTATTTTTTTTTTTTTTTTTTGTGTTTGTTCCTTATAAATCAATAAATTCCACAATAGGGCCACCAAAATTTGGAAAGCAGCTTGTCACCTAGCTGGGATTTTTTGGGGTCAGCTTTGCAATTGCCAACTTTGGCCTATGTTGTTCAGGGAAAAAAAAAAAAAAAAAAAAAAAAAAAAGATCTATTTCAGTAAGATATTTAATTCTCCTATTTGTTTTTCCACCTTGGAAATTTGGAAATTCCACGGAATGGATCGAAGTTTATACAAATCTGATTCCGACAATGGGTGAAGGTACTAATTATTAAGATGTCACATATATATTGTCTTGTAACATCTTATCATTTCTTTATGGTTCCATTTGAAAACAAAATATAATCTAACATCCTTATAATTAGTACAACATTACTTTTTAACCGTCCAATTGGCCTCCAACCTTTGTAGATCTAAAAAAATCCAACAAATGTTTGATTTTGTAATTGTAAGAATGCACATCTTGCACTAATCACCTTGCTCTTTTTTTTTTTTTTTTTTTTAATACCAATGACAATAGTAATAGTCCCTCATGACATGTAAATATATAGTAGTTTTTTTTAGTAGCATGATCTTGAGGCATTATTTTACCCCTAAATAATATTCTCTTATTTTAGCCAAGCTTGAGGTACTAACTTATTTACCATCTTCTACTCACCACCTTAATGTGGCCAGTTTTATGACCACAAAATTTAATAGCATAAAATATAAATGAAGTTTTACCTTACGTGACTGAACATGAATAAAATGTAGTATAAAAAAAATCATGCCACCTCAAATATTATTAACATATTTAAGATGAATGTATAAAAGTAAGGGTCAAACTACTTGTTTTTTTTAGTCGTCAGATATATATTAAAAATTATTTATTTTGTATATATTTTTTAATTTAATATGATTTTAATCAAATTTAACTCTAAAAAACAGACTTAACTAATAAGAAGGTTCTGCTAGAGAAATATCCTAGAAAAAAAATGGATTGAGGTAAAAAGTTTTGGAATTTTTTTTTTTTTTTTTTAAAAAAGTGTTGGAAGTTAAGGTAGGTTTCCTATTCAATAAAATGGAAGTTATAGTAACCCCTTAAAAAAATGGAATTTAGTGACTAAGGTAGAAAGTGTTGGATGTTAAATCATAAGTAATCTAAAACGCATCTATTTGGTTATTATACTGTAAGTCACGTGTCAGACCTCACAGATGAAGTCATGAAAACAGACAAATAGTATGCCTCCACGTGTAAAAGACTGGCTGAGCTTTTTTTTATCGAGTGAACTTGAGTTGTCCGTCGTCTGACTGGAATTCTCTCTGACACGCGTCAAAACATTACTGGTTATATCATTTAAACAAGTCTGCAGAGGATAAAAGTTGGGGGCGCAAAAGAAAGGAATCTATGGCCGTTGGTGTCCTTTTGCGTATTGACATGGATAACGTAAAACTTAAGATAGATGCAAAAGGTGGTAACTGTAGAGCCACGCGCTATCTAACGAGAGTGGATCTGAAGACGTGATTCATGTGCTAATGCTTTAGCTTGACTTTGATTGCCTTACTTAAGGTGAACAAAAAAACAAAACAAAAATAAATAAATAAATAAAGCAAAACAAAAATGCTTGACTATTCATTGCATTAATCATAAAAAAAAAAAAATGTTAGACTGTTCTTCTCCAAAACAAAAATGTCTTATTGTCACTCTCTTCATTTTATAGTGTTGTGCTCTTTTTTATATATTTTCTCTTTGTTTGTTTCTGCATTGATAAAAAATTCTTATGCTAATTATT
Organism: Morus alba; assembly: GCA_012066045.3. Lineage (NCBI taxonomy): Eukaryota > Viridiplantae > Streptophyta > Magnoliopsida > Rosales > Moraceae > Morus > Morus alba. Next base: position 12,525,832 of record CP050234.2, read on the forward strand.
ATTATCGTTATTTGAACTAAAAATAAGTTTAAAGAAATATTCAATCGAGTATTTGTTTTTTAAGAAGTAATCGAGAATTTTTTTTAAGTAAAATTTATAAAAAGACTCTCAACGAAAGTCAAATACTCAATAATATTCAAAGATGACTTTTCTCAAGCTAATAAAGGGTCGTCCAAGAAGAGAAATAGAGGCTTCATTAACTTTATGGATTCAAGTTTTTAATTCGAGCTGATGTGTGACATTTTCTGAGAGCTTTTTACTGTAACAGAAAAAGTTAGATAATGTGATATTTTTAAAAGTTTTTTAAAAATCTAAAACTGTAAAAATCTAAAACTAAAAACTCAAATCGGTGAAATGAACAAGACTTTAGTGATCTTTGCAAGTGCAATAGCTATCATATTCTTTGTTATAGAAATATGGTAGCATTTGCTACCACCAACAAAATTTCATAGCCTATAAAATTATGGAGTAGCAATATTTATAGTGAAATTGATCGAGTCATTTTTCATTATTATACGAAGAAGACCTCAATATTTTGCAGAAATAAGACCTTCTCAAATTGCCATCAACTATCAGCACCAAAATAAGATTTTCCTACATTTCTCTAATTTTTGCCATTGCCCCAAGGACCTCAACAAACATAATCCCACATTAATTAACTCAATTAATATACAGATCAAAGAATTTTACAAGGTGTTATCACTTTAACATTAGAATTTCCCTAGATTAACATCCTAAGTAATTAAAGTTCCTAATTAGGATTTGCATTCTGTATGTATTAATGGGTTTTTATAGTGCGTGGAAATATCTTAGCAAAGAAACTTAATATCCTTTCATATATTCAAAAGTTTTTAATGACTACTAAATATTTTTCTTTCCAAACTCATTAAAAACATTAAATATGACGAGCAGATAGAAATTGTCACATTCTCACCCCAAAAAAAAAAAAAAAAAAAAAAAAATGCATCCACTCTTCAAATTTAATATATCCCCTTCATTGTCACACCTACCTCTTTTTATATCTTTAATTCTAACCAGAAAATAAATTAATCCAAGACAAATAATTTATGAATCCTCCTAACTAGAGCGTGTTGTACACGCTCGGCAGATGCACGTGGAATTAAGATATCCTCCACAAATGGACATATATATCTTCTGGGTTTCTCTCTCTCTCTCTCTCTCTCTCTTTCTCTCTCTAGAAATTTTGAGGGAAATTGAGCTTTGCATATAGCATAGGATTCCATGAAGGAGCTTTGAATATGGCTATCTACTAGAGATCTCTCACAAACTTATAAAAATAGAAGAAATTTTTATTTATAGGAGAAGATTGTCAAAATTGGGTTTACCCAACAACTCAATTATCATAATGAATCTTTCCACGTGAACTGTCTGATCTAAAACTCTCCTCCTCCGTCTCATCTGCATGCTGCTTGGTTTTCACCGTTAATCATTAGCCTTAGACATAAAGTGAAAAACCCAAGTCTTAAGATTCCCTAATCCCTACGTAATTATATATTCTCTCACAATTGTTTCGTGACAATTATATATATATATATATATATATATATATATATATATATCCCGATTCCCCGTTCCAATTTTCCCAACCTATAAACTAAAAAACAAAAATGAAAATAAAATAAAACATACAAATCTTTCCTCTCGTGATCATGACTGATGAGAGCTAGAATATATAACATTTTAGGCTTTCACCAATAGTTTCTTTACGAGTCTCAAATACCACAAGAATAATTTTTTGTTTGTTATTTTTTAAACTGGGGAAAATTTGAATTTCAGATCTCAAATTAAAATTGGAAGTGGGAATATTATTGGGCAGTTAAAATGTAAAGTTATGGCAATTTTTTTTTTGGAAAAAGTAGAAAAAAGGTCAATATGAAAAATTTAAGAAAGTATATAAGTCAATTTTTAGTTATTGAAATTAATAAGTCATAACTTGTCAAGTTATGGTTCATAACCAGATAAGTTATGAATAACCTTGTCAAGTTATGGCTCATAGCCAGACATGTTATGGATAATAATGGACAATAACTTGTCAAGTTATGGTTCATAACCAGATAAATTATGGATGAAAACAACAATTTGGCATATTTATTAACTTATGTAAACTATTAGTCTATTAATTTTTTTTCATCTCAAGTCTTTGCCTATTTCCTTCTTTTTCACTTTTTTTTTAGGGAATTATGGTAAGTAATTTTCTTACATAGTTTTGTGTTTTAATTAATCAAATATGTATATTTCCATAGCTTTCTAAATTATAATTGTTTTTTAAGTTTTTTAATATTGTTTATTTATGTATATGCATGATGTATATATATAGTAAGGTGTATGTATAGATTCGATTAAAGTTATATTGTTGCATGTAATTAGGGAAATTTCCATCCTTAAGTGAAGTTTAATGTAGAACTATCATCATTTTACTAATTAAATATCCATATAATTAATGTAAAATTAATATCAAAAGTGAAAGAATCTTAGGGACAGTAGTATGCAAGTTTCTTGTGTGGTATAAGCTTAAAATCAGCAGACAAACAACATTCCAGATCTTACCTCCTTAACCACCGCGCGCGCTTTATTCCTTGTGTCATGGAGGCTTAAGGATTAATTCAGGCTTCGTTTTTTTTAATCTTTTTTATTTATTTGTTTATATATATATATATATATATATATATATATATATATTCTCTCTGCCTTTTTCAATGCACGTTACGAGAAGAAACCCAGATCCATAGGTACTAGCAGATAATTACAAAAAAAAAAAAAAAAAAAAAAAAAAAAAAAAAAAAAAAAGAGGAAGGAATCCACTCACAAGCGCCCTTAGAATAAGAAGGGTTTTCTTTTTCGTCCACGTAATTTGTCTATTTGTTTATTACTTGTTGGGTTTCAGATTTTGTTTCTGAAAAAGAAACCAAGTCAACAAAGTGTGGAGCAAAAGTGTGGAAGACCAATTTGCTAGCTTCATTCCTTTTTTGATATAATATATGTTAAGCTTAATTATCTTCTTTGTTTTCCTTTCTTTTCCAATATTTTCTCTAATATTGCACTTTAATCAGTCCTGGGTCAAGGATAATGCGAGTATGTATTCAGATATGTTAAACAAAGAACATAGTTTGTTCAGATGTATATGTATGTATATATTTATAATATAAATATATACATACATACACATATTATGTATATGTACGTATTTGAACTGAGCATTATATTAGAATGCTGCATACCATTTCCTCTCTCCCAGTCTCTCAACTGATCAAAGCACATGTTAAACTGTAGTCTTTTGTAAAGTTCTTTTTTCCTCCTTTTACAATCCAACAATAAAAGCAATCTATTTATTTAAGTGTCCAGAAGAGATATATATTTTATTTTCTTTGTTCGAAAGACCAGTAGTCTGACATGTGAACTTTGATTCTTCGAACATGCGTTATAGGACTCTAGAGCAACGATAATTAAATATATATATATATATATCTATATTTATATATACCGGTTATACGTTACATGCAAGTATGGAAAAAAAATTATGCTGGCTTAATTATGGCTTAATTTAGTAGTGTTGTAGATTTTGTAAAAATTGTTTTTAGTTGTGCTGAAAAAACAGCTGCTACTAAAAAAAATTATAATATCATATTATATGATAATTATAATATCATATTATTAAAATAATTATAATATCATTAAAATAATTATAATATTATTATAATATCATATTATATGATATAATATTAGAGTTATTAATATAATTATGATATTATTTATTACAATATTACTATTATATTATATTATATTTTATTATACTACGAGTCTGAATTTTAGATTGGGAAAATTGTAAATTTTAAATTTTATTAGGGGTATTATGGGTATTATGAAAGTTTCTTTAATTGTACTATGTTAATTCCCGGACAATCTAAAAGTTAAAGTTATCTTTAGGCTGTTTTTAATTTTGACTTTAGATTCTTAAAAAATTCTTCAAAAAGCACTTTTAAAGAGATTTACTAAATATTAAAATCAGTTTCTGCTTGATTTTGGGAGGAAAAACAATACCAAACTAAGCCTATATCTTTATGCAAACAGAATGATATCAATGATGAAATTCTATATTAGACAATATAAACCAATTATTAGATGTTCGAGTTTTAATTCGAGTTGAATTTGATTTTATGTTTAAAGGTTAATGGATTGTTTGTGAGAGCTTTTTATGGCAAAACTCGTTCTAAACTCGAATAAGAGTCGAGGCCTAGATGTAGTTGTCGGGTTCTACAATTAAATTTGTTTAAAGAATGGTTGCTCCCGATGTAAATTGCTCAATTTAAGAAAACTAAATGAGAATGGTTGGAAAATAAATGGACACACGAATTTATAGTCGTTCCCCGGTGATTTCAGAGCAACATCTCGGGGGGTTTCACTATATAATGAAAATAGTGCAATTACAATGCTTTTGTGAGAATTTGAGAAGAAGGAAGAGCGAGAGTCTAGAGAGAGAGAGAGAGTCTTGAGCGTGATATGAGGAGTTTGGAATGTCTTGGTCGTGATTCTCATTCCCTATTTATAGGAGATGGCTTTCTAGTTCCTTTTCTCTTATATTGATATGTTTTTCTTTTTCTTCTATTGACTTTCCCTTTCCTTGTTTCCATATTGGCTTCTTGGGATATTTCCTGTTTTATTGATTCAATTTGACCCTCTAATGTAGGATTTGACTGAGATAATCTTCGTGGCCTCCAAGGAATTTTTTTCCTTAAATATCGGCAGTGGTCCTTACACTCCTCATATCGTTAGTCTTCTCCAGTCGTCTTGAGTAGATCTGGATTCTAGTTGATTTTAGTCAATTTGAGTTGACATTTTTCTCCAAATGATAATCACGTGTATGGCGATGATTGTGGTGCTCATTTTAAAACATTAGAACAAAAAATCATGTTTTTTTTTTTTTTTTTTTTTTTTAGTCTTTGCATATTCCATTTTTTACCATATGAAACATAACGCATAATCACGACCAGCTAGAGGTTTTATATAGATATATGTGAATATGTGTTGTTAATGCATATATAGAAATTAATGTTTAATTATATAACCTTACATAAATGGGAACGTATAATCAGAAAGTTATAGGTAATCACTAGCTAGAAGAATGTAGCTATTATATATCATTATAATTAATTAGCTTTTCTATTTACCCATCTGAGATACTAAATCCAATATGAATTCAGAGATCTACCCAAGAGGAAACTTCCTTCTGAGATTAATTTCTAAATTACTCACACATATATACAATAGGTTGTATTTATTATATCAATTAATGATAGTCTTCAAATCATACACGTTCCCACTTTACCCATGCCACCTTCACCAGAAGAATAAATTATACAGTAACTTTTTTTAAGATAAGTTATATATTAACTAGACATATATAGCTATAGCTGTCTGATAAATTATGTCAAATAGTACAGGAGGTTGTAGTAATGTCCGATAACAATTTGCAGATTACATTGATTTTGGAAATTATGAAATGTCATATATTATATACGGTTATAATAACTTATTATGAAGCATAAATAGCAGTAATTAGATTTACAAAAATCCTATTTAGTATATAGACGCCATACCATACCCAAAAAAAAAAAAAAAAAAAAAAAAATCTCCTATATATATATATATATATATTATTTTACCATAAAATAGTGTTAACCCATACATGACCGTATTGCAAAATAAAGAAATAAATAAATAAAGAAATAGAGGTACAACATTGTCTTATTGCACTATGAGAAAAAAAAAAAAAAAAAAAAAAACATTGTGACAATAAAATTGAGAATTCAATGCAAAAGAAGAAAAATGAACAACAAAGCAACAAATTAAGGGTGGTGCTAATTAGCATTATTCATAGCCTTTTCAAAACTCCATCTAGGATTTCTTTATATTATTATTTTTGAAATGTTATAGGAGTTATTTTTTATTTTCTAAATTTGAAGTGGGTGATTTGAGCTTTACACCTTGTGATGGATAAAAAAACTATTATATAATTTTATACATATGTGTGTGTGTTGCGAAGGAAGTAGTTGAAAAATATATTAAGGGGCAAAAAAGACTTTCAACACTGGAAAAGGTAAAAAGCAGTAACCGGGTTGGATCGGAGAGTAACTTCCAAGATAAATGAGAAGATATCACGCCCCTGCGTTATTATTAAGATATTTTACCTGTGAGTTTTATGGACAATAAATAGACATAATGTTAAAACATTTATGGGAATTCTAACAGCCTTCCTTTACCAACAAATATGGAATTTATTTCTGATGGGTCTATATATCTTTTAGAGTGTAATGGCAAATCAAATTTTGTAGTGAGAGTTTGGTGGAATCAGAAGCTTACTCATTTACACAATAATTAAAACTTAACTGTTACTGGGCTTAGAATTAAAGACACAGAGAGAAAAACTATATATATATGTATACAATGTTATATATAATGGACCACTGAGCTGAAAAAAGAAAGTAACTTTTTATTGTTATATGTAAACTTGATATATCATTCATATGAGGTCAGTCCTATTCTGTTGCTAGAATTAAATTGTACTATTGATCAGTTCATCTCAGCCTTATACTAAATGACCATCTACAAATATAAATATAGATATAAATGTAAAACATGTATATATATATATATATATATATGTCTGTGTGAGCCTTATACTAAATGACCGTGAGCCTTATACTAAATGTACCATCTACAAATATAAATATAGATATAAATGTAAAACGTATATATATATATATATATATATATATATATATGTGTGTGTGTGTGTGTGTGTGTGTGTGTGTGTGTGTGTGTGTGTGTGTGTGTGTGTGTGTGTGTGTGTGTGTGTGTGTGTGCCTTATACTAAATGACCATCTACAAATATAAATATAGATATAAATGTAAAACGTGTGTGTGTGTGTGTGTATATATATGTGTGTGTGTGTGTGTGTGTGTGTGTGTGTGTGTGTGTGTGTGTGTGTGTGTGTGTGTGTGTGTGCGTGCGTGCGTGCGTGTGTATTGATTTTGGTGTACGGCGACATTTCCCAGCTGCAAGCCCTTTAACTCTTATATAGAAAGCTAGGCTTGACAATTCGTGAGGATTTGAGGTTTTAAATTAATGTCAACTGATTCGGTGGGATGAAGTTTTAATATCTTATAGCTTGAGGCTAGTATACACACACACACACACACATATCATGAGTAGTATATGCTAGCTAGTACCTTCCAGTATATGTACGGTAGCGGGAGTTTTTATGGTGTCGAGAGAAAAATTCTTGATATTGTGTTTAAAATATGATAATTACACATTTTAACGATATGTTTACGAATTATAAACGTTAAAGTTTTAAAATTATGATAGATTTATAGACCGACATTGACACAGATGTGAAGGCACCACAAAAAGAACCGTATGCAGTCATTAATTTAAAATAAATAAAAATAATAGATTAAGATCTGAGCACGGAGATATAACCAATAAAGGTACGTTCCCCTTAATTTTTCTTTTTTGTTTTTACTTATGCATATATAAGAGTAATTTTAGAAAATTGTACAAAGCCCCTTCTCAAAATTTGAAAATATAATGAAATATATATATATATATATATATATCTGTTGTAGTTATTAACCCTAAAAAAATTTCTAACTCCGTAAGCACTAGGGGTGTAATTCAGCTAGGTCGGGTCGGGGTGAGTCGAAAAATTAAGCCGACCCGCCCAGTGCGGGTTGAATAATTTTTGGGCCACAACACTCTCTTAAGCCCATAAACCTACAACCTATCTTGTGACCTCGGGTTACTCGGGTTATTCAGGTTGGTGAAAACTAATTTTAATCTATGACTTCATACCTCTTTTAATAGTCCAAAAGCACAAAATCCCTAAACAGTCTATAAACATTAACATAACATCAAGCATACCTCTTAACAGTCAATAAAGTATATAAATAAAATTAATAATACGTCAAATAAACAGTCCATATAGAGATAGTCCAGCAAAATAGTTTTAAGAATTTAGGGTTATACACTTAAATTGAATTGGGTTGGGACAAAACGGGTTCAAAATGTCCGCCCCGCCCCCAACCCGCAGTGCGGGTTAGGACTATTTGAATCTGAATTTTTAAAAACAAAAAAAAAAAAGCAAAACAAAACAAAACCCTACGCTTTTAGATCGGGTCGGGTTAGACTAATTATTTAGGTTCGAGCTCATTTCTTACCCCCTAGTAAGCACGTACATACTCATGGACATTCAACTATATTGTTGATACGTGAATAAAATAAATTAGCATGAGGAAAAAATACAATTTACGTATTTTTGGAAGTTAAGACTTGTAAGCAGGATTTGGTTGGATATTTCTTTCTTTTTTTTGATCTTTTCCCAATTCTTTTTGTAACTTTGTCGATTAGACGAAGAAAGTAAAGTATGTTTCTCGGAAACGAAGAGAGGCAAGGATATTTCTCGGAAAATGCGCATATATCAACATTAATCATGTTGTGGAAAGGACACTTATATTTGCCTTGAAGAATCTATTTTACCCCATAATTGTACGTGCCATTGTTTAATGCTCTTGTGCATTACAAATACATACATATATGTATATATATATTTATGTATACACATACATACATACATAAATACATAAATATATATATATATATCTATGTATGTATATGCCAAATGCATCGGTTCTCGAAACATTGGAAAGTATAATAAGTTGTAAAATTAACCATTTGCGTACGGATATAAATTATTTAGAGAAATATGCTTCTCGGTAAATGGCAGTTCTATCCATTTGGGAAGGGACATTAATCTTATTATATATAGACACTTTAACGTGTAGGGCTTGTTTGACAACACTAAAGTTTTTTACTTAATTTTGTAAGCACAAAGTCAAAGGACCAATGATACAGACAATTCTGAGATGTTATAAGTGCTTTTGTAGATGTGCTCATGGTGATGCAACCGTAAATTTCTTTTCTAGGGGCATAAATTAAACCAAAACTTCTAACAAAAATTACACTGCAAAAAATTTTAACCGTTTATCTAAGATTCTAAATCAACTAAGCTTATAATATATTCTTTAGGAACCTAAAAGTTATGAATTTATATGGCAGCATAGTGGAGTTTGTTTGTTTTTTTGTTTTTTGTTTTTTTTTTTTTTTTATTGATTTGAGGTTTTAAGTTTGAAATATGACTGTATTTAAAAGTTAAAACTTGAAATGAAATTGAAACTTCTACAAAAATCTCCATGGATATTGTAATTAGAAAAATTCAAGGCAAATTAAGAGAAAAATTGTTTTTTAAAAAAAAAGGTTATGGCGATAGTGAAGGAGCCGTTAGGCCTGGAGGCAACTGTTTCTTATAGTTCACCAAATTTGTTCTCAATTTCACATCCCATTGGCCCTCTTTCCAATCAAATCTTGACACTACATTTAATCGCTCAAACGTTTTTTATACAGTGCATTTAGTAAATGGATTCAGAATCACTGGATCCTGATTTAGAATCAGTGTTTGTTTATAGTGATTCTAAATTATAATTATGAATCATGATTCTAAATCAGTATTTAGTTTGGATGATTTTACTTCATGATTCAGAATCTGATGTGATGTTTTAAACTAACTCAAATCATGATTCTAAAACCACCTCTCTTCTTGATTCAAGGTGATTTAAACTCCTAATTCTAAATCATGGTTTCAGAATCATAATTTGAATCTAAAATCATGAATCATGGTTCTGATTCTAAAATTATAATTAAAATCACTCTGATTTAAATTCTCATATTAAACGAATTCATAGTTATTATTTAATGTTTGTCATGCGAACATGTGTTAAGTTAGATGATATGGTAAATTAGTATCGGAAAATTAATTAATAAACTATGGAAATTATAGGAGTATGGGGCAGTAGATCTCAACACTACGCCTCCGACGTGTCACGTAAGGAAACGTGTTTAACAATAGATTGAATATAATAACAAGAGGAAGAGCGCTTCTTTAAATTTTGATCTCCCATAGCATGTATATATTGTGTATGGTCACGAAGTTCCAAGATGACTCTCGCACATTCCAAGTACCAAATAGGCCGAAAACTTGCCATACTCTATTGCTACTCAGACTAAATAAAAACATTAATTATTTTACCCCAAGATATATAATATATATGTCCTTATATATATATATATATATATATATATATATATACACACACACACACATTATTGGAATGCATGTATACGCATAGACACAAACATTCAAATTTCAGCTTCAAACAGAGCTTTTGCCACCTTGCAATCAATGGAAGTAATCATGTGTCCCTTAATTGGATGGAAATGAAGTCAAAGCCCTTTAAAACACTAGTATTAAAAGCTTAGGATTTCCACCTAATCCTATTATTAAAAAAAAAAAAAAGAAAAAAAAAGGTCCTAAGGTAGATTTCAAGACATATTTCTGTTCATTAGATCTCACTAAAATCACATCAAAATAATATATATATATATATATATATATAATTTTTTATACATATATAATGGCTAGAATAGATAAAGTTATCGGTAGTGTATTTTTTAAACCCCACCACATAAATCTTCATAGAAAAAAAAAAAAAAAAAAAAAAAAAAAAAAAAAAAAGCCTCCAAAGATCACTTGGCAAGAGAGGCATTATTTTAGCTTTTGTTAAATTTCTGAAATGCACTACTACACTTTGGTTTTATGAGTATCAAAATGAATTCAGGTAACAGTGATGATGGGGAAAGGTTCCTTATCATCTCATACAAGAAGTGCTTTCAACAGGTTTATGGAACGACATATAATTTGAATTCCTCGAACGTTAAAAAAGTCTCACATGGATCTAACTTAAGTCACATGGTTATTCATGGGCGAAGGTAAACACTTCTGTAACCTTTGTAGTATAACGTATGAATTATAGTCCCTGCTCTAAGAATTCACATTTATACCACCACCATTTTGCAGTGTCTCCGTGAAAAAAGCACGAGTCACAGTGAAAAAGATTTTAGCCCGCCAAAAAAAAAAGAAAAAAGATGTAGCCAAAACGCAAGATCAATACTATGGCAAGAGGGAAAGCAGGATCAATTACCACTGTAAGCCTGTAAGCTATACCATACTAGTCACAATGTCACAGTGAATAAAATTCAGAATTGTAGCAAGATGTGAATCCAAAACCCTGTATTAACATTTCAAGAGTGTAATGAACCTCACATGTGAGAGAACAGGGAGTAGGAAGAAGACCTGTGTAAGAACTAAGAAATGATTTTGTGAAACTTCCAACTTTAAGAATCGCCAATATATGCGCACGCATAAAGCCATACAATCAGAGAGATACCTAACTTGAACTCCGAATACATCTCGGCAGAATTGCAATGAAAACGCGATCCTTGTTCATTTAAGTTATGAAACACCATGGTTCTAACTGAAATAGAATAAAATTCCAATACCATGAGTACATGTTATGTCAGAAATATGACTAAGCTCTCTTGATTCAAATATATGTCAGTGTGATACCAGTAAGAATGCCAAACTCTATCTGAGCAAGCCTTCCAAACTATTGGCATTTTGGAACATCTATTGTCAACAAGAACAGAAATTGCAAGAGATGTAGCCCTTGAAAACAAGTACTTCTAAGAATAAAATTAATGCAACCACAGCGTGACAAGGATATCAAGCCCATGCAAAGTAGGGAAGAAAAAGGTAAAGAGCACAATCTATAAATAGAAAAATCATTAATTTGAGGATTACACAAGTGAAATCATGCGTCACTCAACCAGGCATATACTCAACTTACATCGACTTTAAACTCGCAAAATTTCTAGGAATTACAATCTTAAGAATTGTCATACAGACCAAAACTTTATAAAGGCATCTATAAATGCCTTAAAAACAGCCCAAACAGGGTTATCATTTGGTTTTGAAGAATTCTTAGATGCCCCTTCCCATGATTCACTGCCCAAAGAAAAACAAAAGAGAAACCAATGAATAAGTATAAACGATGCATTTAGATTGCATAATTCAATGAATAAAACAACATTTTAGACATCTAAGCATCAAAAAACACAGAAGAAACAAAAAAACAAACAATCTCAACTAAAATTTGAGGTCCAAATTTCTCGGAGTCAATAGAATATACTTACAGATTAATTCTATCTAAAGTTTTGTTACTTTCTTTCTGGGAGCTTCCATCATGTTGGACATCAACTTGATTTCCAGTCCGCTCCTTAGAAGTTTTCGATTCTTCACTTGTACTGCCACTTTTGTCATTTAACTCTTCTTTGATGCCATTTGGAGCATTGACACCCTGCAAGCGCATCAGCGATAATGGTGATAATGGTAAACTCAAACTTACGAGCTACACATTTTGACCTTCAAAATCAAGAAAGAACGCACTTGCAATTTCACTAGAACATTTTCGTGTCATCCTAAGAAAAAAAAAAAAACATGGGTGATATCTTCTTAAATTCCCAGGGGGAAGAAAAAGAAAAAGAAAACCTTCAACATTCAGTAAAAGAATAAAACTCAAATGGAAGTACAATACTAGCTTCAAGTTGCACAAATGCATCCTAGGACGGAGGACTAAATAAAAAATAATAATAATGAAATCCACACCGATAATCGCAACAGTAACATGTTTCGGCATAACTCACCTTAGCTCCAGGAATTTCCTGCCTTTCTTCAACGGTCACTGACGTTTCATCACTAGATACTTTAACAGCCCCATTTGCAAAATCCTGACTTTCATGTTTACCGACATCATTACAGCAATTCGAGCTTTCCAGCAGTGGATCTTGGTGTTTCTCCAGAGGTTTCTCATCCATTAAGCCAGAATTTTTATCTAATAATGCACTAGAAATTCTTGTCACTTCTTTATCATCCATCAAACTAGATTTCTCAGAGGAATTTATTCTCTCTGTCTGAAAACTTCCAACCCTAGCAGCTGAATCCGCCTTATTAATGCCCTGTTCAGTAAACGTATTAACCATACCCTTTACTTCACTTAACCTTCCATCAATTTTACTTGGACTAGTAACAGAACTCAATGGAAATGTCTCAACTATTACATTTTCTGCAATAGGCGTCACTTTAGACCTAGAGGCAGCTAATTCTTCTTCAACATTATCTGCTTCAGAAGGTTCGCTCATCTGCAGCCCCGATTGTGCCAGTTCATCAGATTCATTCTTTCCCACATCTACCTGAATACCATTGACAATAAGTTCATCATCAACTATCTCGCGTTCACAAGAATCATAATGCCCATGAAAAACTATATCTGCTTCTTCGACAGATTTATCAACATTCTGCTCCACTTCTGCAAGTTCAGGAGCTTGCATCTCTCTATCACTCAGTTCAACCAATCCCTCATTTTTCTTGTCTGCCAGAGTAGCATTAATAACTTTCCCATTGTCAAAAATCTGCTGTTCACCTGTAGCACGGCAACCATCAGAAACTGAACTTGTCCCTTCACTACCACCTTGATGCGCATTTTTCACTAAATGTGAGTCATTTGATATTGTGAAAGAAGGCCCTATAGCAATTGAACCCAGTGGTTCTTCTTCTAATTGATTGGTGATTTGCTCATCTTGAGTCAACTTAGCAGGACCTAGCACTCGATTTTCTTGGATTATATCTCTGACAATTTCTCGTACAGTGTAGAAAGACCCACCAACTTCCTTATGGGTAAGATTAAGTGATGGGAAATTTCCATTATATAACTTTTGGTACCTGAAAGCAAGGTTGTGACAAAAAAGGTAATTGAGATTCCAGATAGATGTTGGAGAAAGAAGCTTTACTACAAGTTTTACTGCCAAGTCTTGTAAGAGCCAATTAAGCCCATGATGTCTAAGTAGCAGATAATAAAGTATGAAAGAAACCATAAATAAACAAATTAGTGAAGATCTCGATCTGAAACAAAAGAAGGGTTTCAAAACTTGGAATTGATCCTTTGATACCACTTATCTTAGCAAAATTCTTCATATAAACTAAAATCTGTACAACAATTAGAGTTGAAACTTAAAATGAAGAGAAAACAAAAGGCAATTACTTCTTTATGAAGGATTCAACCATTGCCTTACGCTCCTCCTTGGAACGCCGAATCCGAGACTTCCTTCCTTCAGACTCATTGCTTTTAGCAAGGGCAAATGTTTGCCCAACCCAGCCACCCTTTATAATATGCATGACATCCAGAAAGTTCACCACCTTTTAAACTACAGATCTTCATGAAACAAAAGATAAGTCAGAAGAAAAAAACCATCTGAAATAGGAAAATCACATAAAACATCATTCCTGAAAACATATATCACAGGTTTAGCCAACACTAGACATTTGACTAGCCTCCAATTAGACCAGTCACCAACTCAGAATGCACGCAAAATACAAATACAGAGACAACACATTGACATAGTGCGGAATTCAAGACTCAAAGATATTCAACATGCTAATGTTCAAAATAATGCAAAGCAGTTTTAAGTTTAGCCCTCGAAGAACAGGGGTTATCTCACTTAGACTCTGACAACGCAAAATGGCACAAAACTTCCCTCCCGAGTTCGTCACAGATTGAAACTCTGGTACTTTCGTCATTGAGATGTCCATTTTTTAACAGTTTTAATCTCACGGCGATATGGTACCCAAATTTGACCCTTTACCACCCAGTCAGATGACCCACACGATTAAACACACCTTAGTAACAAACGTACCAAAGTTACAACTTATAATAAGTTTGAAGGGGAGTTTTGTCCATTTTGGGCTGTAGGAGGCAAAATGAGACGATCCACATTCTTGGAGGCTAAATTTGAAATTATTCAAACCCAAAACTCAGATTAGATGCTAAATTAGCATACAAGCATTCTTTTTTTTTTTTTTTTTTTTTTTTTTGCTAAAAATGAGCAGTAAACCACCAAGTCATCTCAACCCTCGTATGCCATAAAATGGTTTCAATAAAATAATCAGAGCCCATTTCCAAAAAGTTCAACATCCAGAAATCCAAAACTCAAAATATATAAACTCATGTCATTTTCCAACACCTCAACTAAGACAACAAAACAACAGTAATATTCCCGAAACATAGTAACATCCTTTTTTTTTCCCTCATTTTGTACCAATTACACAGAACAATCATAAACAACAAAAACCCACATCCCAGACCACCAAGAAACTCACAATTATCAGCATACAATTCCAACCCCATTACTAGAAAGTAGAAACACGTGTGTTATGGCACATAATTATTCGGCAAAATCAACAGTCCAAATACACTATAAACAAAAAGGAAAATGAACAACCCACAAAGTAAAACTCTAAGAACAGCTAAGCTAAGAAAACCCAACAATCAGATTTTTTTTTTTTTTTTAAGTTGAAGAGAAAAAGAAGCATTTAGAATCGATACTGTTCACAGATACAGTGAAACCAAACAACATAAATATAAGAATAAAAAGAAATGGAAATAGAAATTGGAATTCAAGTGAAGGCAGACAAGCAGAAAGTAGTAATTGAGGTGAAAAATGGGAGAATTATCTTACCAGTTGAGAGAGAGAGACGAGAGAGAGAGAGGGAGAGTAGATATTGGGGTTTTAAAAACCCTACACAGTGAGTTTACTGGAGTACAAAAGAAAAGCCAGACAGACATTGATATCAATTGGTCAGACCTTCCGAAGGCGGGAGGCGCATCGTTATTTATTTTAATATAGCGATGGAGACACATTTCGAGTCCAGTACTGGGCCCAAACAAGAAAGAATGGGCCTAGGAGTCCCGTAATGAAACTGGCGGATTTTACGGGAATGAATTGTAGTTTGTTGATTTTGAGAATTTTTTACGGTAATAAAATTTAAATTTTAAATTAAAGTCAGCAAAATAAATAAAGCTTACATATACTACCCTTGAATCATCCTAATGAAATGAGAATTATTCAGATAATTGCAAATAGTAAAGGTATTTACAGTTTTAAAAGTGCAAAACTTTGCAAAATTTATCCTTTTCCGAGGATCTGCCTTATTATTGAACAAAATGACCACATAAGACTATGCGATGTAGTCTGTCAGACTATGCGCTGTAGTCTGTCGGACTATGCGTAATGGTCTGCTTAACTGTGCTTGATTATGTGACAAAATGACTTCATAATTGTCATAAATTGGCAGACTACGGGATATAGTTTGCCAAACTATTTGTTAGTCTGCCATTTTTGTGTCTTGGTTCTGCAGCTATCATACATAGTCTACCAGACTATGTGCTATAGACTATAGCCCATATTCATCAGAAACCAACATAGTTTTGGCAGTTCAAGCTCATAAACTCACAGTTTATGCTTTAAAGATGACATTTTATCCTCTTTTTTTTCTGCCATGATAATTTGATTTCTGCTATGCATCACTATTTTCATAGAAATTTATTTCAGGGACAGACTATATTAGGATTCTTATTTAGTTATTGCTGTTTAATTGTGGTTGCGGTTGTGGACTGATGAACAAAATTTTATTTTAGAGATTATATGTTATGTTATTTGTTTGGTAGCTATTTAGGCCTCGTTCACTTCGCAGATTCGAGTTTTCGATTCGAGCTGAGATGTGACATTTTCTGAGAGCTTTTTACTGTAGCGGAAAATTTTGATGTGACATTTTCTGAGAGCTTTTTACTGTAGAAACCTAAAACTAAAAACTCGAATCGGTGAAGTGAACAAGGCCTTAGTTAGGCTAATCGTTTGTATGTTTTTTACTACTTTTCTAGCGTTGGAAATTGATTTAAATAGGTTGAAATGAACCACAATCTGGCAGGCTATGGACTTTAGTCAAGAAGACTATGACCGGTGGTTGATGTAACTTGTCAGATTATAGATCATAGTCTAACAGATTATGGCTGACTCTGACATAACTTGTCAAGTTATGGATCATAGTTTGACAAATTATTGATCATAGTATGACAGACTATGGATCATCGTGCTCGGTAACCGAGACTCGCCTGTCGGCATAATCTGTCAGAGTCTAACAGATTATGACCGGTCACTGACTTGAGACCTGTCAACTGGCGTAACTTGACAAACTATGGGTAATAGCATGGCAGACTATGAGTTATAGCATAGTAGACTACATATTATAGCCTGGAAAAATCCAGTCGGTTAGCAATCAGAGACTCGCTGCCGGCCACCGTTGACAATCATATATTGCCGTCGACTGGCCCTAGAGCTCGCCAAAGCCATCGATCGGCGATTAGAGGCTGCCAACATTTTGTAAATTAATAATTTTCTTTGAGAGTATTTTGGTAATCTACATATTGAGTCCTTGACTAATATTTGACTAGATCTAGTATAAAGGAGTAGAAATAAAAAGGGTAATGTTTGGTGTTAATAATAAGGGAGAAAGAGAAAAATATATCAACACTTGAAATGAATTAAAATTAATAGGCTAATAATTTATATAAGTTAATAAATAGGTCAAATTACTATTTTTGTCCATAATTTGTATGGTTATAAACCATAACTTGATAAGTTATTATCCATAATTCACGATTTTTATCCATAATTTATCTGATTATGAACTATAATTTCATAAATTTATCCATAATTTATCTAATTATAAACTATAACTTAATAAATTATAATCTATTAATTTCTCTAACTAAAAATTAACTTATATATTTTTTAAAATTTTTCATATTGACTTATTTTATACTATTTCGTAATAATAATTTGTTTTACTATTGTGAGGGGGTGGTTGTAAAAATCTCTCCTTCAAAAATGGTACTAGGCCTAATAATCATAAGCCCATTAGTGTCTTTCTTGGGCCGGCGGCTATCTGCGGAAAGGCGAGTGCAGGCGAGGCTGAAGAGCTTGCGTCGCAGGAAATGATTGCTCCTCTCTCTCGCGGTCTCTTTTTTCCCGCGTGATATTCGCTGAATATCCCCAAAACCCCCCCAAGCGTTGACCGTTGACATTGTTGTAATCATCTCCGTCCGTCATCTCATCTCCTTTCCCCCTTGTTGCCTTGTGGGACTCACCCCTCGCTCATCCTTCCTTGGACCTTTCCGTTTGTCAAAGGCCCCAAACTCCCACGCAATCACTCGCACGTTGTGTCCGCCTTGTACCTCACCATTTCTATAAAGAAGTTCTTCTGCCGAGGATTTAGAGAAAAAAGAGTTTGATTTATTTTATCCATTTATAAATATTTATTATTTGTTTTTCAATTCTTGGTTTTTGTGGGAAATCGGAATTTATGGAGGTCGGCGGAGGCGCGTCGCAGAAGGGTTCGGTGACGTGCGGGGCGTGGATCCGACGACCCGAGAATTCAAACATGGCAATTCTTGGAAGGTCGGCGCGTGGGAATTCCACGCGTTCCGTGATCGAGATCTTCTCCTTCGATCCCAACACCATTTCTCTCTCCTCCTCTCCTCTGGTCTCTTTACTCTCTCTCTCTCTCTCTCTCTCTATGATTTTCTTCTATTGGAAAATGGAATTATTTGGAACGACAAATATATAAAGATATATTTTTTAAAAGAGTTTAATCGTGGATATTTTTGGGGGTTTAGGTTACACATGTGTTGGAAGAAGTGGAAGGAGATCCTGTTTCGATAGCGGTGCATCCGAGCGGGGACGACGTCGTTTGCTCTACAACCAAAGGTGGCTGCAAGTGAGTTATATCAACATTAATTTTCTTGATATTTCACGTATTAATACTTGTTTTCATTTTTTTAAAAATTTTTTTTGGCCGAATATGTCATGTTCTATTGTTGTGTTCATGGAGTTACGGGTATTGCTCAAATTGGAGCTGAGATTTTTTTTTTTTTTTTGGTGTCTCCTGAAACGTTTCGTGTTTAAATGTGGTTTAACCATGATTCTTAGATTTGAAATTCAAACTTTTTGCAAGAGGAAAACACTCTAGCGGCAGAGTTTGAGTATATTGGGCCCTAAATTAGTGAGTACCGTTGTCTTTTCAATTTCATGGTCTTGCCTATATGAATTTAGTGCCATGTTTATATAGTTACTAAAACTGAATATGTTGACTCACATTGTTGTAAAACACCAATTTTCAAAGTTTTTTTTTTTTTTTTTTTTTTTTTTTTTAAGTTAACCTGCCTCTTTGTTGCTGTTGTTGTAGTTGTTGTTGTTGTTATTTTTTTTTATTATTTTATTTCTTATATATATATATATAGGATCATTCCCATTTCCACTTTGTTATATTCACTTATCTATGATTCCTACAGAAATCTTGATGTTGTACTGTGTATGATGAGTTTTTGCTTCTTTTTTTTTTTTTTTTTTTTTTTTTTTTTCTCTTCCTGTTGAATGTGCAGATTGATAGAGTTGTATGGTCACAAATCGAATGCGAAGATCTTGGCAAAAGAACTACCACCTCTCCAAGGTGTTGGCCCACAGAATTGTCTAGCTTTTAGTGTTGATGGTTCTAAGCTTGCCACTGGTGGTGAGGTAACTAAGGAATGATGTTCTGAATATTTACTAATCTTTGTTCTCTCATATTGCCAGTTTGAAATGTTCTGACATATACCGTGATCTTATCGTCTATAGGATGGGCATCTAAGAATTTTGGAATGGCCAAGCCTTCGAATCATTTTAGATGAACCCAAGGCACACAAGTCGGTTCTGGATATGGATTTTAGGTTGGTACACCTTTTTTGTTGACTTTCTTTTCTCCCTCCATATATAAATTGCCCTTGTGTTTGAAGTTGCTTTTCAAGAAAAAGTTAAATTTAACAAAACAATATTTAATTATTTATGTAGTAAGTTCAAAAGTAGGAATAGTTTTGTTTGGTTAGACCAGAAAGCTGCAACATGATGATTTAAGTTTTTCCATTGCTTGGATAACTCTATGATTGTTTGAGGCATGGAAAGGAATGTGCTGCTTGAGCATCAGAGTCAGAGTATGATTGTATGATAAAGGCAACAATATTTCTTGACTTGGTTCTTCCACAAAACAAAGAATTTTGCATAGCTTTTTGGCGATCCATTGAGACTTTTTTTTTTTTTTTTAATCTTTTCTATGTTGTTGTTCAATTCTTTTGTGATTTGAAGTGGTTGGAAAAAGATATTGGCATTTGCCGTATCTAATTTTGGCCTGCTTTTCACTCTCCAGCCTGGACTCAGAGTTTTTAGTTTCATCATCTACTGATGGTTTCGCAAGAATATGGAAGACAGAAGACGGCTTTCCCTTGACAACTTTGACTCGCAACTCAGTATGTGTATTTGGCTAAGTTTTGGTTCTAGTATGGTGATTGAGCTCTTAATCTTGTGTCTTATAGTTTTTCTTTTTTTTTTTTTTTTTTTTTTTTTTAATCTCTGTAGGATGAAAAGATTCAACTATGTCGCTTTTCCAAGGATGGGACAAAACCATTTCTGTTTTGCACTGTTCAAAAAGGTTTTTCACCTTCTTTTAGTAAATATTGTTCATGTTTCTATCTCATCTTTTAGACTCTTAAAATTTATTCCATTGTTTAAACAGGTGATAAGGCAGTTACTGCAGTTTGGGATATAAGTACATGGAATAGAATTGGACATAAGAGGCTACTTAAAAAGCCTGCTTCCATAATGTCCATCAGCAAGGATGGGAAATATCTTGCTTTGTAAGAACTCAAAACTGCAAATTTAGTTTCTGTTTTTGGATTATTGCGTGCTTTATTGATTTGAGGAGTGTCAAGGTTTCTTTTATTGTTCATGGCATCATTTAGCCTATATGTCCTTTTATTTATTTTATTTTCCTTTTAACTGTAGGGGGAGCAAAGATGGAGATGTATGTGTAGTTGATGTAAAGAAAATGGGGATTTGCCACTGGAGTAAAAGGCTACATCTGGGTACATGCATTGAAACACTAGAGTTTTGTCCGAGTGAAAGGTAAGACCACCAGACGGGCTAATCTTTAGTTTACTCCAATGTTGAGTCTTTTAAGTTTCCGTAGTTTATCTTTAATGTTAAGAACTTAAAAGGACTTTGTTTATCACTAGTAAGCGACGATAATGGAGTACATTTTTACGCGTTACCCTTAAATGCCGTAATTTACGCACTATTAGAGGGTTCAAATCTCACTAGAGGTGTTATCTTATGGATAGATTATCTTTGATCTTGTTTGCTTTTGGGGAATATTATTAATTCTAATCAAAGAAACGCAACTTAATGTTAAGTGGGTAAAATATTGAATGTTGTCAGAATGATAACTAGTTCTGTAAAATTGAATTTGACCTGTTTCCACTGAATTGTTGGCCAGAAACGGTAGGTTCTGATTTTGAAGAATTTCGGGGAGCATAACATTTCTTAAATGGAAGTTCATATATCATTTTCAAAGGACATATTACTTGTAAAAGGGCATGACTGTAATGCTAGAGATTACTTTTCGAGTAGCAGCTTTAATCAATGCAATTTAGTCCATTTAAATTTGGGTGCTAACTTTTGAGCTTTCTTTCAGGGTTGTTCTTACTACTTCTACTGAATGGGGGGCTGTGGTGACCAAACTAAATGTCCCTGCAGATTGGAAAGGTCTCTCTCTCTCTCTCTCTCTCTCTCTCTCTCTCTCTCTCTCTATGTTTCTTTTTTATCACATTTCTCTAAATATTTTATGTGAAATTCGCAGAATGGCAGATCTACGCGCTGCTCTTGGGACTATTTCTGGCTTCGGCTCTCGCGTTCTACATATTCATGGAGAACTCGGACTCATTTTGGAATTTCCCTCTTGGGAAGAATCAACCGGGAGGACCAAAGTTAAGCACTTTATTTGGTGATTCCCACTCCCAGTCTTCTTCTGATGATCCATTTGGTCCGGTAGATATGTGAAGATCCCAATGATTCTGTTGTACTCTTAGGAAATAGCTTGAGCAACAAATCCCTTTTTCTTCGCCAAGTTGGTTTTAGTTCAGACATGTAATTTATGAAAGAAATCATCCTAACACGGACGTTCTTTCTTTTCTCTTCTTTTGAGGAAATCTTGCAAAGAATGTAAGCTGCCTTTATGTGTTTTTCCATCTATTTTTCTAGTCTTTTTATTTAACTATTTTAGATCTTCTCCCGACGTACTGTAAGGTCATGTATTTTGTCAGTCAAATATGTATCACAAATCTGTATCACGTATAAGTAAAAAAATATATAAATTTAACAGTTAAAAAAATATGACTTATTGATACATCAAACGTACTAAAGAATTTTTTTTTTTTTTTTTTTCATTTGATTTATGTCTTGGAAATATGCTACTATTATCTTTTTGGAAGCAGAGTCAGTTGGAATTATCTCAGAAATTGTGGATTACGAACGTTGTAGGCAACGATTTTATGTAGATCTATTTGTGTTATTATTACCATTAATTCCCCTAAAGAAGGCCAAAACCGTAATTACCAGAATCTCTTTTTCTTTTCCATTATCATCTTTTTTGTGTAAAATGAAGGGCAGGGTGCAGACCATTTAAGCTAATAAAAGCAACTAATCTATAAGCAGTAGGAAAATTATATGCAGTTTTAGGCAGTAAATGTGTAGTTTTATCATATAAGGTTGTTAAGTGACTGTTACTTCATTAGGTTGAGTATTGTTAAGTGAGCATTAGTTTGGGGTGAGATAACCATTAATTTCCATTTTAACAATAATATCTAACATATTTATTTGTTAATTTAAAAAGTGAATTAATGGTATTTCATACCCCAAATTAACGGTCACGTAACAGTACTCAACTTAACGCAGTAACGGTCACTTAACAATCTATCTCAACTTAACGGAATAATTGTTACTTAACAATCTGTCCAACCCGTTCAGTACAATTCTGATAAAAAGACTGTTGACAGCAGGTGGAGACATTTATTTGGCTTTCTGTTTGGATTTTAACAATGGAATGAGTAATTTAAGACAATTTGATAGATTAAAGAGTTAATCAAAGGTTAAAAGTGAGTTAAACAAAAACAAAAAACAAAAAACAAAAAAAAAAGCTCTAAAAATTTATTGAATGAAATATTACTTTATTCACACCAAAAAGTATAAACGAAGTCTTCCAAAAAAACAAAAAATATAAAGTATTTTGAGCAGATTTTTACAGTGGTTATTAAAAAAAATGAACTTTCATAAATTTTTATATTTTCAACAGCTAAATAATTATTTATTTTACACACTTTTTTTATATTCTAATTTGATTTTAATTAAATACAACAGTTATAAACCCACACCAATCTAAAAAGATGAATGCAAAGACAAAGTAGAAATGATATCTGTTTTAAGACAAAATAGGTTTAAAATTTAAATAGCAGATTTTTTTTAATATTTATTTTCCTATTTTACCCTTATTTGAATTAGGGTTTGGGAAAAATCCTAAAATTTTAAAAAGGATTATTATGACTGGTGTTCCTAAACGTTAAAGTCATTCTTAGTTTGTCCCTAAATTTTAAAAACTCTCACTTTACCTCTTAAATTTTAAATTGTTCTCACTTAACCCATTATGTTACAATTTTTGTTAAAATCATATGAAAAAAAGGATGTTAAGTGTTGCCATGTGGTTCTTGTATGTTTGTTTCTAACAAATATTGAAATAATTCTAAAGTTCAAAGGTCAAATCAATTGAGAATGATTCTAAAGTTTAAGAGGCATCAATGATAATAATTCTTTAAAAAAATTTCCTTATCTCTCTCTACCCGTTGGCTCACTCTCTTTTCTCATTCTCTCTCTCTCTTGCTGGTGACGATCTCGTGAAAGAGATGTGCTCCATCAGGTTTGCCGGTAATCGACGCAATCGAAGTAGCCTCGTGCTCGCCGTCATCATTGCAGACGCCAATGACGATGGTGTAGCCAGAGTTCCTCATTGGTGGCAGTAGATGTTAAGAAATTAGTGTTGAGGTAGTTTAGGGAGAGAATGAGACATTAACATCCAACTTAAAAATACATTATAAATATTCGGTTGTAATTTAAATTATAATTTATAATTTATTATAATATTTTTTTATAAAAAATATGTATAAATTAAAAATAATTCTGAATCATAATTTTAAATTATGAACGAAACGTTCACGTGTTAATATTGATCATGATCAGGAAAAAAAAAAAAAAAAAAAAAAAAAAAGGTCATCTTAAAGTTTATCCGCCTTTAACTCGCCAGAGTCGGCAAAGCCTTACGAAAAATATCCCAAATTAATTTTTTTTAAAAAGAAAAAAAAAAAACAATTAAAAACCTCCGAAAGCAAAGCAAAAAGACCACCCTCACATCCGTACACTATATATAACTGCTCACGCAATCCGCGTGTAAAGCTTCTTTCTTCTTTTTTCTTTTACATTTTCTTTCTTTTCTCTCTCCTTCTGTTACAGCAGTTGCAGAGCAGGAGAAGATATTGGAGATCAGAATATCGCAGACATGATTTGCCTCCAGAATCTTCCAAGGTCACAGCTCATTTTTCTTCTTCTCATTTCCTTCTCTGTCGAAGAATCTCTTTTCTCATTTCTCATTTTCGTTTTCCGATTTCAGATCCTCTGGTTTTCCTCTCCGTAGCTCCGAATTCCGTCGGAGGAAGAATTTCTGCTCCGTTAACACTCTGGTAACCTCTCATTTACCTCTTACCTTGATCAATTATATACATACAGACCTTGATCAATTACACACACACACACACACACACACACACACACACACACACACACGCACGCACATATATATCAATCTCATTTTTTGGAAATTTTACGCAGCGACTGATGAACACGGCTGATCTACGCCAAAGTATGGCGGTCAAGGTAACTTTTGTGTTTTTTCTGCGTTTTTATTTGGAAATCTGTATTTGTTTATTTGATTAAGTATTAGTTTTTGTTGTATTTAATTTAATAAGTGGAAACTAAATCGCCCAAATCACTACCAGTTCTTAATTGTTTGTGTCCACATACGTTAAAGTTAGTACCGTTCTTCTCTTTTTGTATGTGTTTGTTTGTTGGTTTAATTTGTTGTCGATGAGCTTCTGTTTGTTTCTGTGAGAGGTATTTACTATTGATAAAGCTATTAGTAACCTTGGTAAGCATGTTTTGTATATATAATGGTGTAGGCAACTTCTGGTTCCACATCTAAGGCTCAGATAGGCGGTGATGAGGTTGATCTGAAGGAGGAGAAATCTGAGGTTTATAGTAACAACATGTCAGAAGCTATGGGTGCTGGTAAGCTCACTGCTCTCTTACTCATTTTATGGTTCCATACAAACTTAAGGTTGTGTTTAGTAAGAAGGAAAGAGAATAGAAAGGAAAGAAAGGTTTATAACCTAGGTGGGGAAAATGAAGAGGAAGGGGAGGACATTTCTTTTGGAGCTTGTTTGGTAGGAGGGAAAAGTGGAAGGAGGGAGAGGGTAAGGGGATTAGTTGAAAGGTTTAAGGACCTATGGTTGTTTGTAGGACAGAAAAGAGGAGGGAATGGATTCGGTGAAGGATTTCAAATCCTTCAAAGAATGCCAGTTTTAATCTCTCCTGATATGGAGAGATTAGGATTCCTAACACAATAAGAGACAGGTACTCTCTTTCGGCTCTATTTTCCTTACCTAGGTTACATATCTTTATTTCCTTCTCACCACACAAATCCTAGCACAATCAAAATTTTGTATGAGTTTATAAGAGTGTTGTTGTATCTTCCATTAGCCTGGATTCCTCAATCCTTGCAATTTGCCTATGCAATGGCCTGACCTTGAGATGACTCATTTGATCAAGCATGATACTCTTGCATTTTGTGTCTAATTTAGCATTTTTATTTATTATTTGGCATCAGCACTTGTATTTTTAGCTAGTCATCTCTCTTTTTGACGTAATGGATGCAGTTTTGACTTACAAGCATGAATTGGGAATGAACTACAATTTCATCCGTCCAGATTTGATTGTGGGTTCATGCCTACAGGTAATCATTATTTCAAAAGTTAATTATATGGTTCTTCTGAATGATCGTCTAATCCTTTTCTTTTTCCTGCTTATATTACAGACCCCTGATGATGTTGACAAGCTTCGTGGAATTGGAGTAAAAACTATATTTTGCTTGCAGCAAGATTCAGATTTGGAGTATCCCAAATAATAATGCTTTTATTTTATTGATGGAGTATAAGATTATGTGTATTTTGATCTTGGGAACAATTGCCAACGAGTTTATTTTCATAGGATAATGCTTTTATTTTATTGGATTATAAGATTAGTGTATTATGATCTTGGGAACAATTTCCGACAAGTTTATTTTAGCCATGAAAAGAAATACTATGGATCCTTTACTTGTACTTCAAGATATTTTGGGGTGGATATTGGAGCCATTCGAGAGTATGCCAAGACTTTTGATGACATTGAACACTTGCGCACTGAGATAAGGCTAGTTAGTGAAATAACTGTCTTTGGCTTTTATGAAGTATGATTAATTTGTTACTCATCATGAAAAGTAAATCCAGTTCTTAATTTTGACGTAGTTTTATGGTACTATGGATGTTGGATGTTTTATATTCCTTTTTCTCTACTGTTGATTACATCCATTTTTCTTGTCATCTGTGTAACGTGTTTATACTCACAGTTTTTTTTGTGAGCGGTGGTGGCTTTGGCTGTGAGTTATAGGTTTGAAACTTAACCGTACAGTCCTTTTTTGAATTGCAAAGTCATTATTCAGCTCAATACATTGAACTGACTCTTTTTAGTAAATATGCTTAATTGTGCACAATAATGATAGAGTATTCTTAAATTGCATATTTCACATCAATTCTGATTCTTTTAGTGTTCAACCACTTCTACCATTTTCGGTGGCTTCAGCCTCGTTGTAGATAAGCCAGATTTTTAACTGTTCCTAGTTGGCCATTCGAACATATATCTTTTCAGTCGTATCATTGAAGTGTCCTATCATTATGTTATATTAGTGTAGTTTCTGTTTGTGTTCTTTCTTTACTTTTTGTCCAGCAGGCTAATGTTTGATTTTGCAGAGACTTCGATTCACATGATTTACGGATACGGCTACCAGCTGTTGTCAGCAAGTTACACAAGGCCATAAATCGAAATGGAGGTGTGAGTTATATACATTGTACTGCTGGTCTTGGAAGAGCCCCCGCTGTTGCGGTATGCACCAAGTTCTTTTTATTTATCCTAAAATTTGTTATGGGGTCTTCATTCTACAAATTCTTATTATCTTAGATTTTAGTGAATCTTTCTTATTTGATTTCTGCGGCCAGCAATAAGTTAAAATGTTGATATTTTTATCAATTTACGATGAACCTAGAAGATTATTAGTTTATGAAACTGGGGAGACTGATAACTAGCATTGAAATACTTAGTTTACTCGATAAATAGGTATGGAATCGAGTTTAGGAAATTTGTAATGTGTATAAGGTATTGAGGAACAAGATTTGTGTGTTTGGTTTGGTGGAGAATCTGGAGATATCGAAGTAAAACAAAATGGGAGCTGATGATTTTGTGCCGGGAACAATCCAGGATTTCCAGTGTTAGAAATTAACTGCACTTGAGATAGTTGGTGGAATAAGTTCGCACCAATCCTTGGTTATGCTGATGCAACACGTGATTAACATCCATTTTGTGGCATTTGGTAGAAGTACTTGTTCTTTCACATTGATGAATGCATTCCTTTATCTACAGATGAAAATTTCATTATTGATTGTCAGACATTTTAATTTTGGTAACTATTGAAATTAACTAGGTTTCGTTCTAATACCTCCCAACAACTCTCCATCCCCCACCCAACACAAAACGCCGCAACCCCAACACCCCCCCCCTCCTCTCGCGGCAACAACACACACCCTGAACTGAAATAAATGAATTAAAAAAATCCTGAATTGAAGACTGTTAAATCCTTAAGACTGAAGTTAGAGATACTGTGGTTTGCAAGTTGTAGTGATATTTGTGATAGTACATTTACATTTTAGTTTTTATGAAATATGAGATGAATACCTTTTCCCCTCATTTTTTACATGCCAGTGTGTACTGAAAGGTTCTTATTACAGTTGGCATACATGTTCTGGGTCCAGGGCTATAAACTTAGCGAAGCTCTGAAATTGCTGCTGGTAACTATCTTTATTATCTTGGATACAATAAATTTCGGATATCCTTATAATTCTTGCATTATATTTGTGGGCCTCTAATTGTTCTCATATGAAAACGGGGACTTGAATTTATTTATGATTTATTGAAACTCTCGAGTATCTGCATTTTCAGTTCAGTATTCGTTCATAATTCACTAATTTTATTACAAACTTTTCATTCGTTATTAATTTAAGAATATCTACATGTAAGATTCTAGATCTGTTATATAGCTGCAAGCACAATATCTAATATATCAGGGATTTCTCGAAAATATTCCTCCTATCCCCTGCCAGGTTAATTGTGACACTAGCTAGTTGATTTTCATGTTTTGGTTGTTAGCTATTTCATAGACTGCTCGTATCTTTTCACAAATACATGTGCATGTAACTACATATATAAAGTACACATAGTGCATGTAACTTACATATTTCCGGTCAATGGTCGAGAATATATAATGAGCACTAATAGACCTGAAGATACTTTTTCTGAACATTATTAAATGTGAATTTACTAGATTCTGATGAAATGATTCTCTTGTAGAGCAAACGCTCATGCTCCCCAAAAGTGGATGCTATAAAAAGCGCAACTGCTGACATTGTGAGTTTGATCTCCCTTTTTAATCACTTCATATACAAATGTTAGAGAAGCCTTGAATATTATATTTATATATATATATATATATATATATATATATATATATAAGGAACCTAGTAATTCTCAGCCAAACAACTCAGCACACACACACAGTTTCACAGCCAAGAAATTGAGAGGAATTAGGGAATCTTTATTTATTTCAATCAGCCTCACGTTACAATAGTCAATTGGAAGATAAACCCGGAGATTTTGAGTACTCCGGAACTTCTAGCCACCAACGGTAAATAGCACAGAGACAACAAAGAGAATTCGACCTGCCCTGCCCTAACCTTTTCCTTACCCCCAATACCCTGATTCTTACCCCCAAATACCCTAATTCCTACTTGCCTTTGCCACGTCACCTGCCTAGCTACTTCCTGAAATTACTCCTTAGCCCCCTACTCTAGTCTTTTTGTCACCCTTACCTCTCCTAGTGTAAACGTTTTTTAGTACGGGTCTGACAGTACACCCCCCACCCCTCGAGATCAACCTTGTCCCCAAGGTTGAAGTCGGGAAATTGGCGATGAATTGAGTCTAGTGGCTCCTAAGTAGCCTCCCCCTCCGGCAGCCCCTCCCATTGAATGAGGAGGTCCAAATTAGAAGGTCCTCCAACGCGAGAATAACGGGCTCGCAACACAGCTGCTGGTCGAACCAAGAGCTCGAGCTCCTCTGCAAGCTGTGACGGGAGGGGCAGACTTGTTGGAGTGTCGCCCCAAAAAGCCTTAGAGCCGCGAAACATGGAAGACCGGGTGGATACGTGCTTTTTCCGGAAGCAGGAGCTGGTACACAACGGTACCAATCCTCTCGGCAATCTCGAATGGACCATAGTAGCGAGGAGCCAACTTCTCATTACGCTTCTTGGCCAAGGACTTCAGCCGGTACGGTTGCAACTTGAGGAGTACCCAGTCCCTGGGCACAAAACTGTCTTCTCGCCGCTGGTGGTCAGCAAAATGCTTCATTTGTTGTTGCGCATTCACCAATTGTTCCTTGAGCTCTTCCAGCATGTCATTACGCAGCTGCAATTGTTCCTTGGCCATAGGACTCGGGGTGATAGGCTGAGCTTGTGCACAACTGAGTTCCTTGGAGTTTGAAGAGCTCTCTCCAAAATGAACTCATAAAGATAGGATCACGGTCGCTCACAATCGAACGAGGCTGTGGAGCTGAACTATCTCATGTACGAACAACTCCGCCACATACTTCGCTGAGAATGGATGAGCAAGGGGGCAGAAATGTGCAAACTTGGACAACCGATCCACCACAACTAGGATTGTGTCTTGTCTCCGATTTAGGAAGGCCGCCTATGAAATCCATGGAAATGTCCTCCCAAATCCTATTAGGAATTGGAAGGGGTTGCAACAGCCCCGCCGGAAGCATAGCCTCGCTTTTGGCACTTTGGCAAACCTTGCACCTAGCCACATAGTCCCGTATTTCGTCTTTCATGCCCGGTCAAAACACATTGCTTAACACCCACTTATAAGTGCGAAAGAATCGCGAATGGCCACCAATCACCGTGTCGTGGAACTCGTGCAATAACCCCTCCTTTTCACTGTATCCATCCTGAACCTGCTCCCCAGCTAATAATTTTGCTAGCAACCCTGAACACTGGTCATCCCCCCGCTGCCCCCTTCTAATGTCCCCCACATCCAACAGCCGTGGAATGGAAATGGCAGTTAAAGTCATTGGCTGCTCATCACCCTTCCTAGGCAACGCATATGCCACTCTATTAGCGGCTCCCGGTTTGAATTGCACCTCAAAATCATACGCAAGAAGCTTGGTAACCCATCGCAATTGCTCCGGTGGAAGCACTCGCTGATCCAATAGGTTCCGGAGGCTTTGTTGGTTGGAGCGGACCACAAAGCGTCATCCTAGCAAATATCACTGCCATCAACTCCTCATAAACCGACTTCAGCCTACTTGTCTCCGATAGTGCTTCGCTAAAAAAAGCAATGGGCCGGCCCTCTTGCATAAGGACAGCCCCTAGGCCAGCCCCCGATGCATCGGTCTCAATCACAAAGGTCTTGCTAAAGTCTGGCATAGCCAACACCGGTAATGTGGTCATGGCACTCTTAAGGGACACAAAAGCTCCTATTGCCTCTTCTTCCCAACCGAAACCACCTCGCTTGAGCAAATTGGTCAAGGGTTGTGCAATCTCACCGTAGCCCCGCACAAACTGGTGATAGTATCCGGTTAACCCAAGAAACCCCTGCACGTCTCGGACACTCTTAGGAGTCGGCCAAGAGTTAATGGCGGCCACCTTGCAAGGGTCCAACGCAACCCCCTTGCCCGAAATGTGGCTGAGATACTCCAAGCTATGGCGGCCAAACACACGTTTCTTCAAGTTAGCAAATAGCTTCTTCTGCTGCAACACCTCTAATACCTTTACCAAATGGCCCCGATGCTCTTCCATGTCTGGCTATATACTGAGATGTCATCAAAAAACACCAAGACAAATCGGCGTAGGAATGGGCGGAAGATCGAGTTCATAAGGGCTTGAAATGTCATCGGTGCATTAGTAAGGCCAAAATGCATCACCAAGAACTCATAGTGGCTCTGGTGTGTCTGAAAGGCGGTTTTCTCTACATCGTCTTCATGAACCCGTAATGATGTGGCTGAGATACTCCAAGCTATGGCGGCCAAACACACGTTTCTTCAAGTTAGCAAATAGCTTCTCCTGCTGCAACACCTCTAATACCTTTACCAAATGGCCCCGATGCTTTTCCATGGTCTGGCTATATACTAAGATGTCATCAAAAAACACCAAGACAAATCAGCGTAGGAATGGGCGGAAGATCGAGTTCATAAGGGCTTGAAATGTCGTCGGTGCATTAGTAAGGCCAAAATGCATCACCAAGAACTCATAGTGGCTCTGGTGCGATTGAAAGGCGGTTTTCTCTACATTGTCTTCATGAACCCGTATTTGGTGGTACCCCGCTCTCAAATCCAACTTAGAAAACACCTTCGCTCCGTGAAGCTCATCTATTAACTCATCAATGACTGGAATCGAAAATTTATCTGGCACAGTCAATTGGTTTAGAGCCCGATAATCGACACAGAAGTGCCAACTCTCATCATTCTTCTTCACTAAGATCACCGGACTAGAGAATGGGCTGCTACTAGGTCGAATGATCCCAGAAGAAATCATGTTAGCCACCAATCTCTTAATCTCCCCTTTTTGGAAGTGTGGATAGTGGTAAGGTCGAATGTTAGAAGGATCAGCCACATCCTTCAATACAATCCGGTGGTCGCGTGCCCGTTTCGGGCAGCCTTTTAATTTCCTCAAAAACATCCCTGAACCCCTCTATTATATCTTGCAACTCCCTCGGTACGACTACCGATTGCTTACCATCCTCCCGCCCTACCACCTCACAGAGTTCCAACAATACCCCCACTTGTGTGCCCCCTACGTTCGAGTCAACGAATGAAAACTCACTGGCGTATAGCATAAAGTGGGATCCCCAATCCAACTCACCCAATTGTCCTCCACCTTGAATTTCATGGTGAACCAAGACCAATTCGCCTGCTCTCCCAAGGTCCGCAACCAGGTAACTCCAAAACAATGTCCGTGCTTCCTAAATCAAATAGGAAGAAATCTTCTACCACCATGAATCCTTGTACGGACAACTCCATTCCTTACATACTCCTTGTTGCTTGAAACACATATCATTGCCGACCTGCACCCCGCATTTGGTCGACAAGTCACATGGTAGTCCTAGTTCTTTCACAATCGTCTTCGACACAAAGCTATGAGACGCCCCGCTATCAATCAACACCACCACCACTTGGGAGCCAATTGTGTCCTTAACTTCCATAGTTTTTGCAGAATTAAATCCCGTCATAGAGTTAAGGGAAAGGTCTACCTTCTCTTCCGATTGTTCAGTTTCGGAGTTCCCTTCCTCCTTCGGTTCACCTTCCCCATCTGACTCGTCCTCGGTGGCCAGTAATAATTGAAGTTGCTGCTTGCTCTTACATTGATGCCCGGGGCTGTATTTTTCATCACACTTGAAACAAAGTCCTCTTGCCCTCTGTTGTTGCAGTTCATCCTCAGACAAGCTCCTATAACCACTCGCTCCTCCCCCCAGACCATTGGAAGCGGATGCCGCAGCCCGTCCACAACCGATCTCCCCTCCCTCTCTCCCGGCATTGGATTGAAGGGAGCTCCCCAAAAAAGGCCCGCGGCCACTAAGGGCCTCGCTAAACGAATATGATCGACCCAAACCCCCATCGCTGCCGCTCTTCCATCTTCCCATTCTTTCCACTGCTTATTCCGTTCTTCGATCTGCTGGGCCATCTCCATAGCTTCTTGGAGTGCCGTCGGCTTATGCATTTTGATCTCGGCGTGCACATCTTCCCTAAGTGCATTTAAAAAAAAACACCCTTGTAAAAAGAACTCGACATTTCCTGCATTGGCGCTGACAACAGCTCAAAACGGTCTAGGTAGTCCGCCACTGACCCCAGCTGCCTCAAAGCCATTAGTCTCTCCATCGGATCCCCCTCCTTAGTCTTTCCATTCCCCGCTACTCCAGGGTCGAAGTGGTTACCCTGTCGTGCCCCCATGGGTCCCCGATCGAGGCTAGATTCCCGGTCTAGACGTCCACCCCTTTCTCTCGGAGGTTCCCTGACCGGGTCGGCATGGTGCTCCTAACCCAGATCTGGCGGCCAAACAAGACCACACCTCCTTCCTCTCTCGTCCAAGCTGCGCCCAACCACCCCTGCCGCCTCGCGCGGCCGTTGTCCAACCTCCGGACCTCCATCACTTGGCGGCGCGACCTCGTCTACGACTGGGTCGGCGCCAATCGGACCTCCCCGTTGCAGATCGCCTGGATTCGGGCCATTTTGGTCACGCTGGACCACTTCCCCTTGCTCCGGCAGAGCTGGCCGGCGACCCATGAGCTCTTCCAGTCGGCGCAGTACCTCGTGGACCCCACCGATCTGATTTCTCATCTCCTCCCTCAACCCACCGGTTTCCTCCCAGATCTACGGGATCTTCTCAAACGTCAGGGACTACACCACTTCCTACACCGCCGTCAGCCCCTTCTTTGCCGCGGCCAGCCTCTCCCTCTATACCGGTTTGGGCGCCATGGATCGTATGTCTCTGATACCAGTTTGTAAGGAACTTGATAATTCTCAACAAAACAACTCAGCACACACTCACACACACGGTTTCACAGCCAAGAAATTGAGAGGAATCAGGGAATCTTTATTTATTTCAATCAACCTCACGTTATAATAGTCAATTGGAAGATAAACCTGGGGATTTCAAGTACACTGGAACTCCTAGCCACCAACGGTGGAAACAACACAGAGACAACAAAGAGAATTCGACTGCCTTGCCCTAACCTTTTCCTACCCCCCAAATACCCTGATTCCTACTTGCCTTTGCCACGTCACCTGTCTAGCCACTTCCTGAAATTACTCCTTGGCGCCCAACTGTAGTCTTTTTGTCACCCTTACCTCTCCTAGTGTAAACGTTTTTCAGTACGGGTCTCACATATGCACTTTCATATTTAGATTGGTAGTTCCCCTTATATGCATCCTGATGATGATGATTTAGTAAAATGTGCTCAATGCAGTTGTGATGCCTGAGAAATGAATATGCAAATACTCTAGTAGCATATGCTGTTTCCATACTAGTAGTTGATGGTTTGCCTAGTGCTAAAAGTCCCTCTGTAGCCAAAATGCAGAGCTCAATCACCATCAACCTAGTAAGAGACCAGGAAAATAAGACTTTTCTATCCAAGAAAATATATCTATAGTAGTGGTACTTGTTCAGGATTGCACTATCTTAATGATATATATGAAAATGAGCTTTCTTTTCATCCCTAAAGAAGATTCGCAAGTGTTGTAATTTTTTGGTACCCACATTTAAACCCCTGTATAAAATGGCGATACAATTTGAAAGCTTGTGGAATACGACTTTAGAGCCAAGGAAATTAGTAGTCTTCATGTGCAACTTTAGTACTGTAATATTTTTGTAGATTTTATTTCAGTATTTTTTTTAATAGTTTCTTTTAGGGTTACTTTCATAGTGAGCGTAGGAGTTTCTACGCGTTTATTTCTTTTTTGTTAGAATTTATTTAAGAGACGGCTAGCACCTGTTCTTTCCTCATTCTTCTTCTTTTCCTTTTTTTTCTTCTCTTAATGTGCTAAAGCAACACACAGGAAATTAGAGAAAAATCAACAAAAAATTGTATTGTAACTTTATCCCGTAGAAAATAGGGCTCTTTAAGAAGGAAATTTCCACAATTAATGTAGTTTGTTCTTGTTAATCTTTTTTTTTTTTTTTTTTTCGGCTTCTGTAATAGATATGCAAAACCAAGTTACTACAAGCTGACATTTGTTCTGTACTAAAAACAGCTGACAGGCGTTAGAAAAAAGCCTGTTTCTTTGACATGGAAAAATGGCAATTGCTCCATGGTGGAAGTATCTGGAATTGATATTGGATGGGGTCAGGTAATTATCTTTTTATCCAATATCATCTCTTGGATGCTTCGTACTCGTTCTGATTGCAGTTTTGCCTGGAAATCAACCTCCAATCGAACCGAGTTAAAAATGAAAGAATGGTCAAGAAATTGAACCTGTTTCTTGTTTGATGATGTTATCATCTATCTTTCCTCTGATTATTTTCCAGAGAATACCTCTTAAACTTGACCAGGAGCAGGATCTGTGGATTCTTGAGAGGGAACTACATGTGAGTAAATCACTGTTCTTTAAAGCTACATAAAGTTGCCTTAAAAGATCATGTTCTGGACATGCTTTTCACAGCCCTTTTCTGCTGGCTCTTTGTTTTCCTTTTGATTGAATTGTCTTTACCTTACCCTTGCTTCAACAGGAAGGGCGGTACGAGTACAAGTACATAATCGATGGCAAATGGACATGCAACACATCTGAGCTCGTCACCTCTGCCAACGATGATGGCCATGTCAACAATTATGTTGACGTAAGTTTCAACAATCTATCCTCGTTGGATGAGAATGCACTTTTAGTTAATTCTTGCATCTTTCAAAATCGATATATATGACTAAATTCCTTTACAATTATCGGTGCTGTCATTTGTTTGTTATTGTAATCCAGGTTCTTTACGATGATGATCCGAGTAGTAGTGCTAGTGCAGCTCTAAGGAAGAGGTTGTGTGATGAGGACTCCGATCTTACGACCGAGGAAAGACTGAAAATAAGGCAGTTCTTGGAAGCTTGTCCAGATGATGAGTACCTTTACACAAATGTGATACATAAACCTGTATAATAGTAAATGATTACAGTTCTTCCCAGTTATATTTGCAACAAAGGTTTTACCTTTTTCCACTTTTGGTGGGAAGGAATTGAGAGTGGAAAAACTCTGTACCATATGTGGTACGAATACGATCATGTTAATAGTAATAAATTGATGTTACCAAGTACTTTTAGTTGCATTTTACTGTGGCCTAAATTTTCTATTTTGGTGTTGCTGTGCAACTGCAAATCGCTTTTGGCGTTCAACGGCGAAAATAATAAGAGAATTCTCTTTTTGAGTAAATTAAGCAAACAAGAGGGAGAAACACCTTTATAGTGTAATACAGGAGAAATTTTGATGGAAGTGATGGAAGAAAATAGAAATTGGGGATCTAGACCATTTTTTTTTCATAACAAAAAAATATTGACGTGTTAAAAAATGGACTCCATTTTAATTTATGTGTATATTTTAATTTTCTCTCTCAAAACTAAACAGACTCTCACCCTAACTGATCTTTTTTTTTCTTTTCTTTTTCTTCCATTCCTTCCCTGCCCAGACCCCCTTTCCTATCTCTCCTCTGGTTCTCACCGACCACCCCAACGCCAACCGACCATCTTGAACACCGACCGACCCTCCAGAACTTTGACCCGACCCTTTCGAACGCCGACCGACCAACCCCAACGCTGACCAACCTTCCCTAAACGCCGACCGATCCTCACAAACACCGACTGACCCTCCAGAACTCTGACACGACCCTCTCGAACGCCGACAGACCAACCCCAACGCGGACCGATCATTTCCATCGACCCTCTGAACGCCGACCCGACTAGAACACCCACGCCTCCAGACCACAACTGAAATGGCATCACAAAACAGCACTTCTTCCTCAACTAAGACAGCTATTTCCAGAACTTAAGTTGATGAGGCAACGAAATCTGCTCTCCCTTAGGTAACACTAAGATTTTATTCTCTGGATTAACATTAAGGTTTTATTCTTGTTTTATTTTTTTCAAAACGGACTAAGAACATACCAATAATCGACCGAATAGAACAAAACGCGTTAAGAACAAACCAATAGCCGACTGAACAGACCAAGAACTAACCATCAGACCAAGAACAGACCATTAACCGACCAAACAGACCAAGAACCGACCCCCAGACCAAGAAAAGACCAAGAACATACCAAGAACCGACCACTAGACCAAGAACAGACCAAGAGGCCAAGAATAGACCAAGAACAGACCAAGAACAGACTAAGAACAGGCCAAGAACAGACTAAGAACCGACCGATCAGACTAAGAACAGACCAATAACAAACTCTAATAAAACATTAAAAACATACATTTTTACATATTTCTTGATTTTTTGGGTATTAATAACCATTATAATTTATAAAAGAGAAAAAAATTTTGGTAAAAAAAGAAAAAATTAAGAACAGACTAAGAACCAACAACACTTGACCAAGAATAAACAATGATGTTTTTTTTTTTTTTGGAAAGTTTCGAACTAGTCCCGAAGATTGGAGAGACATTTAATTTATAAAAGAGAAAATAAATTGGTAAAAAATTAAAAAACCAAGAACAGACCAAGAACCGACAACACTTGACCAAAAATAGACAATGATGTTTTTTTTTTTGGAAAGCTTCGAACTAGTCCCGAAGATTGGAGAGATATTTAATTTATAAAAAAGAAAAAAAATGGTAAAAAATGAAAAAACTAACAACATGTCTGTTCTTAGTTTTTTCATTTTTTACCATTTTTTTTCTCTTTTATAAATTACAATGGTAATTAATACCCAAAAAATCAAAAAATATGTAAAAATGCGTGTTTTTAATGTTTTATTAGAGCTTGTTATTGGTTTGTTCTTGGTATGTTCTTGGTCTGGTTGGTCAGTTCTTGGTCTGTTCTTAGTCTGGTGGTCGCTTCTTAGTCTGTTCTTGGTTTGTTCGATCGGTTAATGGTTTGTTCTTGGTCTGGTAGTCGGTTCTTGGTCTATTCGGTCAGTTCTTGGTCTGTTTTTGGTCTGATCGGTCGGTTATTAATGAAGTGGAATAGCTGATGTGGAAGTTGGCCTATTTACTCTTTTGTTTTTTTTTTTTTTTGTGGTTTATTTACTTAAAAACACTTTTTACTTAGTCTATTTATATAAAGGGCCCTGTAATCTAGTGCTTGAATTAACAACTCTTAGGCATCGTTTGGTAGGACTGACAGAGAGGTAGATAACCTATCTCAAAGTACCAAGAATTCAGGCCAAAAAAAAAACTTTTTTTTTTATTTTTTATATTTACAACTATACTTTCAGTTTTTATCTTATTAAATGTATATTTTTAAATTAGATTTAATGTACAAATTATGTTTTATCTTGGTCAATAATTGATTTTGACATTTAAAATGATTAAACTATTCTTAAGAAAAAAGGAAAAAAAACACTTATGATAATTAAAAATTAATAACACAAGAAAACCCTTTGAATGGTATTTTACATATTTTAGAGGTCAGAATTGTGAGTTTAAAGTGTTTTTTTTAGATTTTTTTCCTTTTTTTCTATGTTTTCATTTAAGGGTATTTTAGGTATTTTAAATGTTAAAATCGAGGATTGATTATGGAAAGATATAAATTTTAGTATTAAATTTAATTTGAAGATATATATTTGAAGACATGAAAAAATAAAAGTATAGTTTTTAAATAAATTCAAAACACAAGATATAAAAAGAGATAAATATCCCATTATTATTTTATCCTTAGTTTGTTTAGGTTTCTTCAATATCGGCAATTAAGTAATTTGATACCATAATATAATTAAGTAGATCAGTTGCATTAAATCTAGATGCTAGTTTAATTTTTGGTGTTAATTAGTGTCTAAAATCATACCACATCACTCCATAATAAGCACAAAAAAATGGTTAAAAACCAATTTAAATTTTTTTATACGTTGTATAATATGATTGGTTAAACACTAATTATAACACTAAAATTAAACAAAAAATCTGAGTTCGGACAGATTCCTCTGAACTAAGAGAATTTAGAATTGGAGTTCTTCTATCTCCCCCTCTCATTAAAATAAAAAAAAAAAAAAAAAAAAAAAAAAAAGTTCTTTAGAAGATTGAAAATCACTTACCTCCCTTACCTAATCAATTCACTTTAATCCTTTCTAGCTAACGTTCATAAATCCAAATCATTCCACTAATTCCTCCACTTCCATCTTTCCACTTTGCCCTCTCACCGAACAGGCTCTTCACAGACTATTAGCAATAGAGTCCTTTAAGCTACCCCATCGCCAAAAAAAAAAAAAAAAAAAAAAAAAAAAGAAAAGGAACAAACAAGCAAACAAACGTTCGTTATCAGTTGGCTGATTTACCAAACGAGTCTGAGCTAGCTGAGACAAACTAACATGGTAAAGAAGAACGATGTTTAGAAGTCAAAATTATCAGAATTGGTTTCCCGCTTACCAACCAAAAAAAAAACGAACGAGAATTTAGGATTTTCCTTTTATTCTTTCAGCTTTGATTGAGATCAATAAGCAGCAGTTCCAAGAGGACTTGAATATATCACGCAAACACAAGTATAAACGGTCAATTTTAGGCAAACAATTCATCAAGAAGTTTGGCTTCAAACCAATCCACATTAAACTTGGAAAGTCCCAAGTACCTAGAATATCGCACCTCGTAACCTCATCGTGTGTGTATAATTCAACCTATGGGACAACTAATATTGCTCCCACATTTCTACGAAATCAAAAACTTCTGGAAAACTCAAATTCCCATTTCCATAGTTGAAAACCGTAGGGGGGAAAAAAGTACAACGTAAAGAGCACATAATAGTGCATGGCAAATGTGCAAAAATGAGAGGAATTGTGACCGATCAGAACAAGTCATACTTGCAGTTGATGTTCGATATACTTCTGTTAACTCTCTTCGTCAACAAGGATGGTCGAATCATTGCCGACCCCGACATCCATTAGAGATGCCATTTCATCATCAAGCATTATTGGCAAAGGAGAACCCTGAAAATACAATGATAAAATTACTGCCTATTAGGTAAATTCGTAGTCTTGGCATTGTCTTCCTATTTTTAAGTTCTCACAACTTCACATCGCTAAGGATGGTATCTTATGATTATATGCCTTGATAAAACCAGATAAAGTAACTATTTGTTTCTAATAAAAAGGAAGTAAAAGAGAATAAAAATGAAAAGAAAAGCATCAGACAGCAACTGATGCGTGTATATACTATATAGTCAATTTTAGAGGTTAAACGGGGTCACTATTAGAGATGCCAAATGGGCCGGGCCGTCCATGCCGTAATAGTGTCGGATTCGGCACGGCCCGGTTCGTTATTTTATGGGCCGTGCCAGCCTGACACGTGTAATGGGCAAGAGCTGAGCCTCGGCATCTCAGTCCGGATTCGGCCCACCCTAAGCCTGTGAAATAGCCCATTCTAAATGCTACCGTTGGGCCCGTCGCGGGCCCAACGGTAAGAATTTGAAAAATGACTTAAAAATTCTCTATAAATATACCTCTAAATCCCACACAACAATTCACTCTTCTCATCTCACTCTATCTTTTTTATTTTGATTCTAAGTTTTTTTCTCTCGTTCACTCATTTTCTTGTTCTTTTATTTACATAGTTTAAGTTCAATTAATTTTCAGAAAATGGCCGCACCACACTTTCCTGATTTCACTGCTCTTCTTAAGCTTGGTGACGAGGCATTTTTTGAGGATGAAATGATGCCTCCCAACCCCACCCCAACTAAACTAGAAAATGCTCTGGTGGATAATGCTTTAGTGCACAACGAGGAAGCTAGAGAACATAGCAGGAGAAAAAGAATGCGAACTTCTCCGGTATGGTAGCATTTCACAGAGGAGTCCCAACCAAATTCAAAACTGGGTGAAATGAAAATTCGTACGCTATGTAAATATTGTAAAAAATTTTTTTTTAATAAAAGAGTAGAGGTATTGGTCATCTGGATAGACATTGAAAAATATGTCTACCGTTGCACTAAGGTGGGAGTGTGAACTCCCGCTAACAAATACTATCACTCACATCACAGGAGTTACAAAATTTTACATACGATGCACGGCGTGCTCGTGAGGCACTAACTAAATTTCTAGCTAACAACAATTTGCCTCTTTCTTTTGCAGATGATGCATTGTTCGAAGAATTCATCCAGACGGTTTTCTGCTCACAATTCTAATGGGCAAGTAGAAATACAACTCATTCGGATTGCATGAAAGTATTTTATGCAATGAGACAATCTCTTGTTGATAATTTTAAGACTTTTAATGCTATTGTCTCTTACACTTTTGATTTGTGGAATTGGTGCAATAAAATTGAATATTTATGTGTCACAGCGCACTACGTTGATGACGATTGGGTTTTACAAAAAAAAAAAAAAAAGGTTTTCGTTTATGTCCATATCGTCATAACGCATCATTTATTTTTAGTATAATAATGAAAATTTTTATGATAAAAGATAAAAGTTTTAACTATTACTTTTGATAATATGTCAGCAAACACAGCTGCAATTAACATGTCTAAACATAGTTTGAAACCAGCGGTTGGGGGAAAAAATTTCATCAACGGTGTGCATGTCACATAATTAATTTAGTAATTCAGGCAGAAATTGAACATATCTCATCTAATCTAACAAATATTAGATAATCATTATCATTTATATCTAGTTCTGGAGCTCGGCTCTAAGAATTCAAACAATATTGTAGGAATAGTCAGTTGCGCTCAAGAAAATTTTCAACTGACGTGAGACATAAGTGGAATTCTACATATTTAATGTTGAAAGCAGCATTCCCGTATTCGCAGCTTATCACGATATGCGTAAACAGTAAGAACGATTAACTTTTAATTTTCAATATTAATTGGCAGATTGGTGAGTATTTCTTAAATTTCTAAAAAAAATTTTACAATGCTACTGAATTACTTTTAGAAATTTATTATCTTATTGCACATTTAACTTTACATCAACTATTTAATATTTCAGAAATATTTTCTTATTATAGGGATACATAACTTTTTTGAAAATATAGTTAAGTTAATGAAAAATAAATTTAAAAGTTATTGGTCAGGTTGTCCTATAATATATACAGTGGCAACCATTTTAGATCTTACGTGCAGAGTATATGGGACTAAATCATTGATGACTGTTACTGCAAAAAATTTAAAAATAGATATGCAACTAACTATTACTGACGCTAAGAAAATGATAGAAAAGATTTTTAGTTTGTATGAAGCAAAATACAGCACAGGTCAAAAAGAACAGGGAACTTCATCGTCAACTAGCAATTCGGGATCTAAAGAATCGTTGCGGAGTTTCTTGAAGAAGAAAGAGAAAACGGCAAGATCATCCTCAACACAAGCGTCTACCAAACTAGTAAAATATTTTGAAGCAAATTTTGCAATCAATAACAATAAATTAGACATCTTACAGTGATGGAAGAACAAGACCGATCGTTTTCCAATATTGTCTAACAGCTCGTGACATTCTGACAACTCCAATGTCAACGGTAGCAACGGAGCAAGCTTATAGCGCAAACAATTGAATTCTTGATGAGAAAAGAAACATATGCATCCAGATATCTTGGAGGGGCTAATGTGCGTTAACTGAGAAGACGAAAACAACAATACACAGATGATTTAATGCAAGAATATTTTCCTAACTTAGAAATAACAGGATTTTCTGGAAGCACATAAGTTTATAATTTACTATTCCTAGCTAATGTACTCTTTTTTCCTTCGCTAAGGTTTTGTCTCGATCTCCCCACAAGTTTTACTTGACAAGGTTTTTAACGAGTCATTTATGTGTACTTATTCTTATTATGTCAATTCAATAAAATTACATCTTTTGGAGGCATATGATATATTTTTTTAATTAAATTTCAAAAAAAATACAAGGGCCCTAGTGGTGTCAAACGTGTCGTGCCGGGCCGGCACAGCACGTCCAACACCAGGCCGGTTACGGGCCTAGGCCAGGCCTGGCACGGCCCTGCACAGTGCAGGACGAGCATGAGAAGAAAAACTCAGGCCCACGGTCCTAGTCCAAAAGGGCCAAAGCTCCTAAAAAATGTGATTTTACTAAATTGACATAATAGAAATAAGTATACATAAATGACTGTCTCGTTAAAAATCTTACCAAGTAAAACCCATGGGGAGATCAGGACAAAACCTTAACGAAGGAAAAAAGAGTGCAGTAACTAGAAATAGTAAATTACAAATCAAAGTGTTTCCAGAAGATTATGTTATTTTTAAGCTAGAAAAATATTCTTGCATTGAATAATCTGTGTATTGTTGTTTTCATCTTCTAACATCTTCCTAGTCTTTAACGCACATTAACCCCTCCAAGATATCTGAATGCATTCTGCTTCTCTTCTCGTCAAGAATTCGGTTGCTTGCACTAAAAACTTACTCCGATGCTACCGTTGACACTGGAGTTGTCAGAATGTCACAAGCTATTACGGACAGTGTTAAAAAATGATCGGTCTTGCTCTTCCACCACTGTAAGATGTCTAGTTTGTCGTCATCGATTACAAAATTTGCTTCAAAATATTTTACTAGTTCGGTAGACGCTTATATTGATGACAATCTTACAGTTTTCTCTTTCTTATTCAAAAAACTCCACGACAATCCTTTAGACCCCGAACTGCTAGTTGACGACGAAGTTCCATGTTCTTTTTTACCTGTACTGTATTTTGCTTCATACAAACTAAAAATCTTTTCTAACATTTTCTTAGCGTCAGTAATAATTAGTTGCATATCTATTTTTAAATTTTCTGCAATAGCAGTCATCATTAATTCAGTCTCATCTACTCCGCACCTAGAATCTAAAATGGTTGCCACTATATATAACATAAGACAACCTGACCAATAACTTTTAAATTTATTTTTCATTCACTTAACTATATTTTCAAAAAGTTATGTATTCCTATAATATGAAAATGTTTCTGAAATATTAAATAGTTGATGTAAAATTAAATGTGCAATATGATAATAAATTTCAGAAAGTAATTCAGTAGCATTGTAAAAAAACTTTTAGAAATTTAAAAAAATACTCACCAATCTGCCAATCAGTATTGAAAATTAAAAGTTAATTATTCTTACTGTTTACATATGTCGTGATAAGCTGTGAATACGAGAGTGCTGCATTCAACATTAAATATGTAGAATTCCACTTATGTCTCACGTTAATTGGAAACTTTCTTGAGCGCAACTGACTTTTTTTGCAATATTGCTTGAATTCTTAGAGCTGAGCTCCAAAACTAGATATAAATGATAATGATTATCTAATATTTGTTAGATTAGATGAGATATGTTCAATTCATGCCTGAACTACTAAATTAATTATGTGACATGCACACCGTTGATGAAATTTTTTTTCCCCAAACACTGGTTTCAAACTACGTTTAGAAATGTTAATTGTAGCTGTGTTTGCTGACACATTATCAAAAGTAATAGTTAAAACTTTTATCTTTTATCCTAAAAATTTCCATTATTGTACCAAAAATAGATGATGCGTTATGACAATATGGACATAAACGAAAACCAATTATTTTTTTTTTGTAAAACCCGATTGTCATCAACGTAGTGCGCTGTGACACATAAATATTCAATTTTATTGCACTCATCCCACAGATCAGAAGTGTAAGAGATAATAGCATTAAAAGTCCTAAAATTATCAACAAGAGATTGTCTCATTGCATAAAACACTTTCATACAATCAGAACGAGTTATGTTTCTACTTACTCGTTTAAATTGTGGACAGAAAACTGTCTGGATGAATTCTTCGAACGACGCATCATCTATAAAAGAAAGAGACAATTCGGTACTAGCTAGAAATTTAGTTAGTACCTCACGAATACGTCGTGCATCGTATGTAAAATTTTGTTACTCCTGTGATGTGAGTGATAGTGTTTGTTGGCGGAAGTCCACACTCCCACCATAGTGCAACAGTAGACATACTTTTCAATGTTTATCCAGATGACCAGTACCCCCACTATTTTTTATTAGAAAAGTGTTTTTTACAATATTTACATACCGCACGAATTTTCATTTAACCTGTTT
Source organism: Morus alba (assembly GCA_012066045.3). Classification (NCBI taxonomy): domain Eukaryota; kingdom Viridiplantae; phylum Streptophyta; class Magnoliopsida; order Rosales; family Moraceae; genus Morus; species Morus alba. Next base: position 12,570,748 of record CP050234.2, read on the forward strand.
TTGGATTTGGTCGGGGCTCCTCAGTGAAATACCATGTTGAAAAAGTTCGCGGTCTTTTTCCCCAGCTGCGTTCTCCAGCTTCCTCGTTGTGCACTGAAGCATTATCCACCGGAACTTTTTTTAGTTCAGTGGGAGTAGAGTTGGGAGACATCATTTCATTCTCAAAAAATGCTTCATCACAAAGCTCAGGAAGAGCAGTGAGATCAGACAAGTTTGGTGCGGCAATTTTCTGGATATTGAAAAAGTTCACGGTCTTTTTCCCCAGTTGCGTTCTCCAGCTTCCTCGTTGTGCACTGAAGCATTATCCACCGTAACTTTTTTTAGTTCAGTGGGAGTAGGGTTGGGAGGCATCATTTCATCCTCAAAAAATGCCTCATCACAAAGCTCAGGAAGAGCAGTGAGATCAGAGAAGTTTGGTGCGGTAATTTTCTGGATATTGATTAAACTTGAACTTTGTAAATGAAAGAGTGAGAAAATGAGTGAACGCGAGAAAAAAACTAAGAATCAAAATCAAAAAGACAAGTTGAGAGATAGAATGAGAGTGAGATGAGAAGTTGAGAGTGAATTGCTATGTAGGATTTATGGTGAAATTAAGGGTATTTATAGAGGATTTTTAAGCCATTTTTAGATTCTTACCGTTGGGCCCAAAGGGTAGCCCGTTACAGGCCTAACGGGAGGCCCGCCACGGGCCTGTTTCATGGGCTTGGGTCGGGCCGAACAAGGGCCGAATCCGGGCTTGGGCTGGGCCAAACACGGGCCGTGTCGCGGGCCTCCACAAGCTAGGGCCGAGCGTTGAGAAGCTGAGGCCCAGCCCTAGCCCATTACACATGCCAGGCCATGCCGAATCCGGCACTATCATGGGTTGGGACAGGCCGTCCATGGACAGCTTGGCCTATTTGACATCTCTACAAGGGCGGGGGCCAGCCTGTGAAGGACCTGGGCCCAGGCCCGGCCCTAGCCCGGCTAGGGCCACAGGCCTGTACCAGACTTGAGTTTTTCTTCTCAGGCCCGACCTAGGCACGGCCCTGCACTGTGTAGGGCCGTGCCAGGCCTGGCCCAGGCCCATAACGGGCCTGGTGTTGGACGTGCCGTGTCAGCCCAACACGGCACGTTTGACATCACTAGTCACCATATAATGTCTCGTGTGCTACTCTTAATTATCAGGTATTATAGAAATGATCAATAGGAAAAAATTGCGTGAGTGAACACAAACCTCTTCTTGTAGAAACAATTTCAGCTTAGTGGACTTCAACTTGAAAAAGCTTTCACAAAGGATTTTTAGCTTGCCAACCTAATTAAAAAAATTTTAAAAAAAAAGAAAGAAACGAAAGAGAAATGTAAGTCATGAAAACAACCAAAGCCATGCCGAAGTTTGATCCCGGGCAGCCTCCGGAAAAAAGTTAACAGAAGCAGACTAAAACAATATTGAGGATAGACCGTTGTGGTGGCCGGGAGCTTCTTTGTCAATGGGCTTCTCTCTCCAATGGATGCTCCAACACATTTTAGAGTGATAGCTGCAAAAGTTACGTCACTGTTTTAATATTTGATATGCATTTATAAGACTGAAAGAAACCGACATCAAAATCTGAAGCTCATACACAGAAGTCCTGATGCCATTTTCTGAGGCCCAGCTACCCCAGTTGAAGGCTTTTCATCATCAATTCCATGAATTTTTTTAAGCTCAGCAAACCTGCATCGAAGTTAGGTCCAAGTAAGGGATCACAACATAATTCATTGATTTTTTTTTTTTTTTTTTTTGTTCATTGATTAAAAACTCATCAATTTTACCTAGGGTGTAGCTGCCGTATATCTTCTAGATTGCCTTGCAACTTTGACATAACTAGACGGACATACCTGCAAGAAAAAATAATTCATGAGGCAAAAGGTACGTGGTCTCACCCAATCAATAATTGTATAATACAGATACAACTGAGAACATGTCAGCGGCAGAAAATATTGAAATATGAGTTTGTTAATGCCTTGCAATCATGTATTAGTGCACATATCAGAGAAATGAGAAACCTTTAAGCAAGTAATAACCAATAACACATTTGGTTAATAAAAAAATGGTTCATAGCAAAAGAGTTCGGATGAAAGATTAAGTTGGAAGAGAAAACACACCGAATCTCCGACTCTTTTCTTTCTCGGATGCTAACCTGTAAAGAACATAAACTGTCTCCATCAGAGTTTTCATATTGTTGTACAGGGCGGTCATGGAAAACACATGAAACTAGGTTTACCTCACTACCGTTCAGAATTTCAACTTTTTCCAAGCGTGCAATCAAAACAAACCTCGGAATGCCACCCCTTCCAGGATCAGTAATTGGATTGTCCGACAGCCGTATATCCTTCGATTCACAATTGGACAATAAGTGGTATGTTTAAAATTTGATGAAGCGAGAAATATCTAAAAATACAGTAAGCCATAACGAATTTGGTTTTTGCACGTCATGTACCCTTAGCAAACAATCTTAAGCAGGCAAGTGGTTTTGCAAAATAGAATGTTTCAAACTGTAAACTCACGTGTGGTTATTTCTAACTTTGCTAAGCATTTTGCCTTACATTGGAGCTCCTTAGCAAAAAGACTATTCACATTAACTTACTTGATATATTTAGTTCGAACCAGAGATAATCAGAGAACAACACACAGAGAGTAAAGCATCACTACTAAGAATTCCGGGAACAAACCTAATAAACACATGAAATTAAGCAGAGCTAATCCACAAACTAAAATCTAATGGATCGGCCTTTAATAGACTACTCGCAAAGTTCAAACTTCTTGCAATTTATTTTGTCAAAGACATAAATAGAGGAAACAATTATATTTACAAATAGGTTCATCCAATAAATAACATAACTGGATATATACCCTATAATTTATGACAAAATACCTCTTGTTTCGTGACCAACTTGGTTCACAAGTTTAAGAGGAAGAGAAGGCAGAATCCCAGTATTACTGAATGACTAAGTTCATAAGAAAAGGGTATAAAATTCAGTATCTGGGTTTTGAAATATGAATAGATATGACCTAATAATAGCATATAATATTGATTACTAGTACCCATATCCTCATGCGGAATTTTCAAGAGTAATTGCTACATGTTAAATGCATCCCTCTGAAACGCAATAGACTTAAATAATAGAACAGAGGCACACATTACAAATTCTTACCACTAGCTTCGGAAATGAGTTTAGTGCGTCTATAGAAGCCGGATCCTGAAGATTGTTGCTTCCTAGAATATTTGACAAGCAATGCATTATGGTCACCAACACAAATAACAAACAAAAGATACCAAGTTCTAATAAAACAGTTCAGAAAATTTACCGAGTAGAAGGCAGCGCATATTCTGGAATGGCTTGTCACTTTTCTCATGCAATTCAGAAGCAATTGAAAGTTCACCAATCATATCATTATCAGGGTAAAAGATGCGGTTCAAAATGTTCTTGTTTAGATGAAGCTGCTCCAAGCTGAATGCAAGAGCCACGTTGTAAAAGATGTCAAGAAAACTTGGCAACTGCAGAAGTATCAGAAGATGATATAGCCGTACAAAACTTAAAGGGCATTCTATAGGATTTTTAATTCTTTTGGTTTTACATAAAAATACATTGAAAGCATTCTATACACTTGTTTATCTGTAACATTTGAACCAGACACATCTAAACCACATTTGCAATGCATTTTTAATGGGATGTACTAAGTGTACATGAAGAGATACTTGTTTTTAACCTTCTCAGCTGTGAAAGTTTCAGTATTTCTATCCAATCAGCTATACAATTGTCTTCCAAATTCAGAAGCCGTAGAGAATCAAACCCATGAACTGTAAAGAATGACGGAGGCTGGAAGACGAAAGAGAACAATGAAGCTATGCAATCAAATTCAGGGTGATTTAGAATTTAAGTGGAATTATACACAAACGAATAGCAAGTACATCAGTATATCTTATGCACATACATCTATTGTGCTTATGTTATTTCCCATAAGATGTAGCTCTTCAATTGCTGGCAGTGAATATTTAAGTACTTCAACCTACCACGTCAAGAACCAGACTTTAGCAAGTTCAAACTGCAAAAAGAGGGGAAAAAGGAACGAAAGAAGGAAGCAACTAAGTAATGTAACAAGATGAAAAAGAAAAAAGGATCCTATTGAAATAGAGAATATAATTAGTGAGTAACCTTGTAATTTGGCAAAGTGCAAGAATGGAACTTCATTGAAAGTTTAAAAGATTGTTATATACAATGTAAGCTTATCTGGCTTTCAATAGAGCCAGAGGTGTTTTATTCTTATTCTGGCCCAGCACTAGTTGCTTGGCTCTCTCTCTACCACGTCAATAACCAGACTTTATCAAGTTCAAACTAAAAAAGAGAGAGGGGAAAAAAGAACGAAAGAAGGAATCAACTAAGTAATGAAGCAAGATGACAAAGAGAAAAGGATCATATTGAAATAGAGAATACAATTAGTGAGTAACCTTGTAATTTGGCAAAGTTCAAGAAAGAAACTTTACAGAATGTTTAAGGGCTCATTTGGTTCTCGCTTTCAAGTCAATGATTTGGGTTTAAACCGCGTGGGTTGAAAAAGTTGGGTTTAAATTAGTGATTTTAAAATGTGTTTGGATGTGTTTTTTCTTTTGGGTTTATACCTAAAACATGGTTTTGGACTTATGCTTGGATGCGTATTGAAAACATGGGTTTGAACCCAAAACTGATGTTTGACTGAGAAGAATCATTTGTTTGGGCTCTGCATTTCTATTATTTAGCACTATTATTTTTACTTTTTTGTTTCTTCTCTTGACCTACATAGAAGAAATGACCTTTTTTTTTGTTTTTTTGTTGAGTTGTCACTTTCTTAAGCCTACTAAAACTAAAGCCCCCGACCATCTGGACTGACCTTAGAAGCCTCAAATTTTCTCGTCTCCTAAGAGGCGCCTCTTGCCCGCAAAAAACCCTAGAAGGCACTCTCCAGAATTCGCCAAAGTTGTTCAGTAATCAGGCCTCTCCGAAAAGCCCTCCACCTGGCTTCACCAAGGAGGACGCCGTCTAGGGTTTTTGGCGGAGTAGCTGATTTCAGGAGAGGAGAGGTTGGGAGTTAGGGTTGGTGGAGGAGTAATTTGGGGGCAACTGATTTTAGAAAAGGAGTAAATTTTGGGGTTAGGGGGTTAGGGTTGGACTGCTTGGATTCTGATTTGGGTTCATACGGGAATCAATTCCCTAAGCTCACACAGTAAATTTTTTTACCATTAGGGAATCAATTCCCTGGTCTCAACTGTCCCATCCGGTTACAAACTCAAAACCAAGTCATGGGCTTCCAAACCTGTGTTTGGATTAGAACCCTAGACAGCGTCCTCCTCGATGAAGCCATTTGGAGGGCTTTCCGTAGAGGCCTGATTACATTAGTTTTGGGTTCAAACCCATGTTTAAAATACACATCCAAAACATAAGTCCAAAACCAATGTTTCAAGCTTAAACCCAAACGAAAAAACACATCCAAACCCATTTTCAAATCACTGATTTAAACCCAACTTTTTCAACCCACATGGTTTAAATCCAAATCATTGACTTGAACGCGTAACCAAACGAGCCCTTATTTACTAGTTCAACCATAGTTGACCAGAGTAATATGGTCCTTCAATAGCTAAGTTGTCGAGGAGAAGGAGGCGTATTGTTACTTCAGCAGTTATACTTGATGTATAGTCCATATTCCTGTGGCTAAAATTCTCAAATTCTAGGTATCGAGCTCTAGTTCCATATATATATATTTTTTTTTCACAATTTCTCACCATTCTTCTACTTCCTCCTACATCTTAAATCATCAACTCCACGAATTATTGTTTATCAAGAGTTTTCACACAATTTGATAACATCTTGTATCACTAACAAAAAAGAGGTAGAAAGTGAAAGGTAGATTCAAGGAGAAAGAAAACCTTTGCCCAATTTACACCAGTATAGTTCAAAACCAAAATACGGATGCTTTTTAGTTGGGGCAGCCCGAAAATATCTTGTGCCATCAAATTGTAAGATATATTAAGTGCTGCAAGATTCGGTAACTCTTTACAGATTGTGCCAACATCCTGCAAGAAAAGATCAATTCAGACATACATAAAGGTTGCGAAGCCCCATCATAGATTAAAAATTACATGAAGACATTCGGTTTATAAAACTTGTGGACCAATGCAAACACTTAAGTAGAATAGAACAAAGAAAATACATGAACTCCATTACCAAATCAGTGATGCTAATGAAATCTGCCAAATTGTTGCACTATGGAAAACAAATATATAGAAGAAACGAGACCAACTCAAATGCCAAGAAAATACCACATTTCTTTTAGGATATCTTGAAAAAGAAAAGCTTTTAAAGACCAAATTGCAGAAAATACGAAGGAAAAAATTTCTAAAGATGCCCTCTAGTTCTTTTCTTTTCTTTTAGAACACATGCAGTTTTGTTTACTGATAAACTGCTTTCTAATTATGCAAAGAAACCAGATTTAATGCCCTTTTTTGCTGAAACATACCTTCCAGTCTGATAGAAGATTTCCAGTCAAATCAAGCTCCTTTAAATCTGCAGAAAGAGCATTATAAAGTTATACAACTGCATCGAGCACATGTGCAGAGAAATCACTAAACATACACATAAAAGTATTTAAATATCTACAGAAATCGTCATAGGATTGCAAAAGTCTTCTCGTTACTACACAAGAAGGTCTCAAAAGTGGGGATTCAAATCTAAATAAGGATAGGTCATAGGATGAGATTCAAGTGAAGAAAAAATACCTACTATTATGCAAGAGTCATCAAACAAAACTAAATTTATGGCAATGGGGCATTGCTCCCAATTGCATTTTATACTATTCTAAAAGATCTATTATGCATTTAGGATCCAAGCTAAACCTACGATAAAACATTGACTAGCAGCAAGTTGCAATACTTTTACGAAGGAGACTTTCTCAATGAGAAACAAAGGTAAGTCTTTCTGACCTCGAGAAGAGACAGATAGAGAATTAGGGTCAAAAAGACATAGTTTTACTTTTACACTCAGTTCTGATAATTAGTAACGCCTAGTCTGCCAGTAACGCCGCAAACACTTTCATTCATTTCAATTGCTTTTGCTATATGATTTGAAACAAGCTTTGCCCTTACGAACAGTGAGTGAAAAATTCCTTATCATGTCCCCTCTTCTAGCTGAATTAATCAAGCGTTGACCAGTTTCAAGCCTCCGATACAAAAACAAATCCATCTAAACAAAGAACAAAGCCCAATCCCAACTCACTTGGCAGGACAGTGCCAATATCACAAGGGGATGATCCAGGAGAGCTAACACCCAAGAAAGAAAGTGATGCGGCCGTCAACTCCTCGAATCGACTTAGTTTATCCTGAATCTTATCTTTACCCACTAGCTCAACAGATACCCGTTTGTTGCTCGCCGAAAGAACGTACATTTCATCTGCAACACCACAAGTGGTAAAGTAGCACAAACTTAAACCAAATTTTTTTTTGAGTTTTAGCTAATTCTCAATAAAAATCATAACTTCAATATCCTATAGATCAAAGTAATAGAAGCTTATGCTACATTCACATCTAGGCCTTGCTTTGGTAACACTTCCATAATTCCTTTGTTTCTTCTTTGTCTTTTAAGTAATTAAAGGTGAAAATTTTCCATGAAATTAGTTAAGAAAAAAATAACTAAAAAAATTGAAATGTGAAAATGTTATAACTGAACTTGGACATAAAACGAAACAAATAAGTTGTATATTCTGCACTATTTTCAACAGATTTCTCGGCAACCAAACAGAAAACATAATAGATAGAATTAACTACCTTCTTCTTCTTTAGTGGTATCGCCTTGGTATCTGAGGTGGAGAGCTTCGAGAAGAGAAATGCCGGAGCTGAGATTGTGGGCGCGAACGAAGGAACCGGATCGCTCGGACTTGGCGTGGAAGTATCGGACGCCATTGATGGAGCCGTCGTGCTTGCCATCACCGTTGTCCCAGTCGACTCCGATCCAGACGCCGGAGTAGCCCTGCACAGGCCCCACGTAGGCCACCGTTCCGATTCGCCGGGGGTCTCCGGCTGAGTGGACTCGTTGGCCAAGTTTGAACTCGCTCTCTGCCATCTTTTTTTTCCTTCCACAATGGAGAGATTCTTTGACAGTATCTAATATATAATTATATATTACCAATTTCTCGTTTTTTTTTTCTTTTTCTTTTTCTAGGGATCGTTTACTCGAAATGCCTAAATACTATTTTGACCCCCTTCTTTTTTTTTTTTCAAATGGACCATTCTTTTTTAAAAGTCCGTTTGATTCAGGAATTTGAATCATGTGATTTGAACTATTTTCAATTTAAGTGTATTTTTTATGAGAAAAATCACTGTAACAAACCACAAATCATGATTCAAATCAGAGAGACGAATTCCCCAACTAAACGGACCCTAAATTTATAAGAGCTGGTTTAATTTATGTGTTTAAATTAGATAATATTATTATGGATTTAGAATTATAATTTAAAATTATTTTTATTTTATGTATATTTTTTTTAAAAATATATTATAATGAGTCACAAATTATAATTTAAATCATAATTTGAATATCTTTTTTAGACGTCTCATTAATAATTTTTTATTTTAAATTTTTATAGAAAAAATATTATAATAAAATTAAAATAAGAGAGAAAGAGAAAAATATACCAAAATTTGAGATGAATTAAAATTAATAGGCCAATAGTTTACATAAGTTAATAAATAGGCCAAATTATTATTTTCGTCCATAACTTGTCTGGTTATGAACCATAACTTGACAAGTTATTATTTATAATTGTCCATAACTTATCCGATTATGAACCATAACTTGACAAGTTTGTCCATAACTTATCTAGTTATGAACTATAACTTAACAAGTTATGGCCTATTAATTTCTATAACTAAAAATTAGCCTATTTTCTTTCTTAAACTTTTTATATTGGCCTATTTTCTACTATTTCTCTTAAAATAATGAGTTTAAATACTCTAAAATTTTATTTATTTTACAAATTTTAATTTTTAATTTAAATTAAAATGTAATATTATTTTAAAATTTTTTATTATAATAAAACAAATTATATATAATATTTTTTTAAAAATTTTTATTATAAAAATTTAAAATTTAAAATTTAAATCAATGAACGAAATCTAAAACACACTTTCTGTTCAGAAGACAGTATCGAAAATACACTGCAGGAATTAACATTATTAAATATAATTAAAAATATTATCATTTCCTACATCCTACCTCCTGCACTACATATAACTAAAGGCGAATGCTTTTTTGGGGTGGATGAAACGTTTTGTCCGTTTGCTCTTTTTTTTCCTCTATGGTGAAAGAGAGGGAGAGCTTGCCTAGAAAAGAGAGAAAGAGAGAGAGAGGATGGTGGGTCCCGCCTGAGAAAGAGGGAGAAAGAGAGAAAGGGAGGGGCGTTGGGGCCCACGTGCAAGGGGGTTCGCTAATCGAGGGAGAGATAGAGGAGATAAGAGAGAGGGAGAGAGCGCTTGTCCGGGAAAGAGAGAAAAGAGAGAGGAATGGTATAGGTCCCGCCTGAGAAAAGAGAGAGAAAGATAGAGGGGGCGTAGGTTCCACGTGTTAAGAGGAGAAGGGTGTTATGTACAAATATTTATTTTGTATTATTTTTTATTATTGTTGTTAATTACGTTCATTTATTTATTTATTCATTTTAAAGTAATTTGTGATCTAATTTTATTCGTTTATATTAAATTTTTGACACCAATGTAATAAAAATATTATAAATAATTTTAAAAAATTAAAGTCAATTAAAATTATACTAAAATAAAATAAAATACATTAAAATAAAATAAAATTACACTTTTTAATAAAAAATAAATTAAATAAAATTAAATAGAATTAATTTAAAACGCAACAATGAGCATAACATTTACTAAAAAAAATAAAAAATAAATAAATTGTTTCTAAAATAAAAGTAAAAAATATTAAGAACTTGTTAAAAAATTATTTATAAATTATTTAATCCTTTTTGTTTATAATTTTTTTATAAATAAATCATTTATAAAACTCATTAAATTGTTTATAATTTTTTTCCTTTATATTTTGCTTCAGATCATTTCTCATTTTTGTCTTTTTCTATTGATGTCCTTTTTTCCTTTCTTTCTTTTGTTAAAAAAAACAATGCTTCGTACGTGAGAAGTGCACGCTAAAGACTAGTTAAACTAAAATATTAGATTAAATCAATCTTAAACAATTAAAAACTTTATTACTATATTTTAAGTATTTACTTCATTTAAAAATTTACTTGTAAATTTTAAAACCTTTTCATTTAATTATTAAGTTATGTTTAAAATAATATTTAATATGAATTAGGAAGGATAATCTTGATATTTTTAAAAATTTAATATAAATACAAGGCAATATTTTTTAGCATGTTTTATACACACATAAGGTATTTCGAGCATTTATATAATAAAAGAGCAAATGTCGTATTTAGACAAAATATAAAAGATATTTTGAGTACTTTCCCTTTTTGAATGAAAATATTTTATCCCAATTTGGTTCACTGATTTAAATTTTGTTGATTTGAATTTTTTTATTTGCACACGAAAATTTAAACTATGTGGCTTAAATTATAGTTTGAATTGGCATTTGAGTGTATAATTAAGATTTTAATGTGATCAGGAAATAAAATTCAAATTTGTATTTGATAGGTGTGAAAAACAGAGAAAATAAGCACCTTTTATTTTTAAAAAATAGTTTAAACGATTAACTTTGAGGAGGAGTTAAACTCTAGGCCCCCATTTGGATCGCTAGTTTGAATTTTGTTGGTTTGAACTTTTTGATTTGAATAGAAAAACTCAAATTGTGTGATTTAAATTGTAGTTTGAATTGATGTTTGGATGTGTAGTTAAAATTTTATAATTTGAATAGAGAATAAAATTCGAATTTATATTTGGTAAATGTGAAAAGAATAGAAAGTGGGCACTTTTTTACTGTTCAAAAATAGTTTGAACGGTTGAACTTGAGGGATGAGCTAAATTCTAAATTGGGGCATTTAACTTAGTTCAAACGGTGAATATAATTTAAACTGTATGCTTACCAAATGCTAGTTCAAAATGTGTTAACTGTTTAAACTGAGTTAACTGTTTAAACTGAGTTGATGTAACGACTTGAGTTTTTAGACCGCTACTTAACTAACTTAAACATGTTTTATCTTACATTAAAATATTTGCTTGACTATGATCAAGCTCTTGGTTATCAAAATTTTAGGTTTTTTTATTCTCTTTTTGCATAAAATTTCTTTCATCATAAACCTTAAATGTTTCCACTCATGATGTGGGTAAATAGACTTGAACATCAAAGCTAATTGAGGAAAACAAATTTTTTTTTTTTACAGGATTAAATTGAAACATACTTTACTTCCTTGTATAAAAGCGTAACTGAACAAACTACGTATTAGAAACTATTTATTCATTTAAGTGACTATAACTTTAAAAGTGAATTATATAGATATTTATATGACTATCTAGTATATTAACATGCTACAAATAAATAATAATTTAAAATTACACTTATAGACTTTTTAGGAGAAAGTACCATAAGTATAAAACTTGAGGTCATTCGCTCAATAAATTAAGTTCTAATAAAAGAAACTCAAACTTATTAAAATATATACGTATCTTTTTTATAAGATATTTATTATTTGAATAAATGATTTAACTTAAAACTTTGAAATAGACTTATTATCTTAGTGCGAAAATTATATACTTGGTGGTATCCAATACCCTTGCCTCCATCTCCTTACTTCGGCTAGCCAACCCATTATTTAGTCTGATTCATAGTACTCTCTTCATTAGAATAGGGTCCTAAATTGACTTTTATACCTTTAACGATGGTAAATATGGACCCTTTTACACCTATAACGGGCCATCGGGTTTCAGACCTCAATCTAAATCCTTATCTCACTCAAAACATGTTATTTGGGTTTAAGAAGCATTTTCACACATCTAAAACCATTTCACTTAAGTTTTGTTAATTTGTAAAATGGTCCCGGTTTTACAACTTTTACAGTTTTTAGACCTCATACCGGGTAACTAACTTATAAGGAGTTTAATCCTTTAGTTTTCTCTTATTTAGGACAGTGAAAAAACATCCTAAACAACCCTTAAATATGTTGGTTGCCGAATCGAATTTGGTTGCGGAAGCGTGGCGGGGATGAGGGTCGTGTATAACAAAAATTTTCATAAAACCTTTGAGATACTTTATAGATTATATTAATTTATGCACGAATAAATTAATCTCATTAATTCATTTATTAAGAACTCAATTAGGAAAAATACCTGGAGGCCGACTCGATTAATAACTTGAGTTCTTTGACCTCGAACAATCCTTGCTCCAAAGCTTTGTGTTTAGAAAACCAATGTCTTCCATGTCAATTCCTATAATCCACAAAGACGTGTGTGTGGGCACACATGAGACAAAACGGGTTACAATAAACACTCGAATTTTCACAAACACCAACGCATGCATGATGTGAAATTTGTGGAGAAAATTTTTTTTTCTTCCTCTCTACTTGAGAATTTCAGCCAACCTTATCAAAATAAGGCAAAAATTGTTTTCAAAATTGTATTCATAATTTTCTATCATTCTCATATTTAAAGAGTAGAAGTCAAACTTGAAAAAGAAATCAAATCTCTATATCTAAGATAAAGCTTGTTAATTATCTCCTATTTGAATTTGAAACAAAATCTCCTCTTATCCTTATCCATTATGGCCGGCCACCTTAGGGGGATTTTATCCCTGTGTAGGTGCCAATATCAGATAGGGAAGGAAGAGAAAATTATCATTTATCCTGTAGTCCAATTTTGACTCAAATTCAAATTCCAATTTAAGTCAAACTTAAATTAATTTGAATTCTAAATTGAACAACTTATCAAATAAGTTTAAATGGATAAATCTAGATGTGTTCAAATTCAAATTTAAATAATCACATTATTTAAATAATAATTAATTCTCAATTAATTATTTTTGAGCGTTTAATTTTAGAATTCCGTAATTCTAAAATTCCCATTTTGCCCTTTGTGTCTGGCAGAATTACTAGGACGACGCGGGGACTAATAGACTTATAATCCCGAGCTCCGATAAAATTAATAATCAATTAAACACTTTAATTAATTAATTAATTCTATTAATTCCAATAGTTACTCCACTATAAACTTGGAATTGCACTCTCGAAATTATAGATATAAATTAATTCTAAACGGTGAAGTGTCTATTTAATATAGCCATTACATATAGATCAATCCTCCATAAATAATTCATAATTAGAGTCAGGTAGAATCCGTTAACCTCTCTAATTATATTTTTATCCTTGAGTACCATTGATTCTCTAATGGACAATGATTCATAAAACACATTCATGAATCGGAACTCCTACTGGTCCAAGTACCGAATCAACCCTCAAGAGAATTATTTATCTACTTCTTTCTCAATAAGGAATGGATTCCATCTCGTATAATAACATTCCCAGCTACCTACTTCATCATGTCTCCAAAATACAAGGAATAGGATTCAGGGTCTCAGAATCCGTACCAAGTAAATCAAAAGACATAAATTCATAAATAGGAATTTGTTAAGAATTCAGGATTAAGATAATTCTATATATAACCATCGGTAGACTCAATTAGAATTTCTATACTTAATGGAAATTATTAAAAATTCATATTGTGTCTGTGTCCTTGTTTCACATAATCTCATTATGCGAAATACACTCATTCAATATCTCACCATATTAACAGTGCGGATAACACCATTCCATTCTAAATGGGAATGACATGTATTAATAATGTTTTAATTAAATTCATTATGAACATTGCTTTTTGATTATTATCCTTAAACATTATCCTCTCATAATAACACTTATATACAATGTTTAAGATTACATAAATAATCATGGAATTTTCATTGATATTCATAAAATATTCATAAATATATGCACATAAAATAATGAATAAACTCTTTTATTAAATAAATAATAAATATCCTATTACATCTCATGCTTCTAGGACACCATTCCTAACAAAATATTCATAACTTCAACAAATGCAACTTAGCACTTTGGACTCTCCATTTTTTTCCTATTTTTTCAATAAAGGTCCTCTAAACTCTAAATCACGTTTTCGGGTACGTTTCTACTCCATTTACTCTAAAATTTTAACACAAGTGTCTATATCATATCAACTACCATTAAAATAGTTTTACCAGATTCAATTCATAACTCATCCTATTGAGCAACTTAGACTCGGGTTGTTGCAAAAATTTCCTATTTCCATACCCTGTATTCAAAAATTCATAATAAATTGTACAAAACTCGTATTAGGGTCCATGATATCTCGTTAGAGAGCTAATATGTCTAATTTCCACACCTAAAATATCAAGGTTAGATTTGAAGCCCAACTTAAACAATATCTGACGTTTTACATGCTGGTCAGAAAAAAAATGCTGATTGCAACTTAAGATTAAATTTAACATAACAAGGTCAATACAACTTCAAGTCAAATGATTCAACAACCTATTTGTAATTCATTCTCTATATTTTCATGCCATAAAAATATATTTTCATTCCATGTTCAAGACTTAGACGAAAATCACATTTCTATAAGACATATCCTCAAGTACAACTAGATCTAGGGTTTCTAGTTTAGATCTATAACTCTTTCTTCTCTTGGTTGGAGTTCTCCTTTCCTTTTGAGCTCCAAACCTCCTTGATCTCCTTTAAACACTCTCTGGTTAGTTTACACCCAAATAAGGAGGAGAAAATCAACTACAAGACTTGGATCTTAAGCACTTACCTTGTTAGCATCTCTAATTTGTAGACTACTCCATTCAAGCTTCTTAGAAGTAATGTCTTTGAGACTTGAGGGTGAAATCAAGGAGAGTTGGACTATTAAGAGGCGTATCTGAGAGGTAGAAATTAAGTGGGGTTTTTCTAGCTTAGAGGAGTGAGAGTGAGATAGAAAAATGAGTGAGGGAGGTAGGGTTTTCTAATGGCATCTTATTCTTATTCTTTATATATGGGGGCTTTAGAGGGGTAAATTTGAGACTTGCTTTGTCTCCAAAGGGGCTGGAAAATCAGACCACAAACAAGGAAGGGATGTGGAGGAAGAGAGAAAAGGAAGAGAGGGGGAGTGAGAGAGTAGAGAGAGAAAGGGTTTCTAGCATTTGATTGGTTCTTTGACCAAGTTTGACTCCTTTTCAAATTGGTTATTCTATTACATTATCTTAAGCATGCACGGGTCACTATCATCTAGTACTTTGCATGGTACACATTTATGAGACACTTCCTAATTTAGCCATGCAAATTCTTCAAACAAGTTAGATGCATGCAAGCCTTCTTAAAGCATCTAAATAAATCCCCACCCTTGATCAAACTTAATCAAAATCATCTATAATTTCCACCATCGATCTTGTCATCTCTAATATCTACACCATTGGTCAAGCCTAAATACATTCTATACCATCGATCAACTTTAGACCTAAGCTAGACCCTTAATTCAAAACCTTGTCTATAATGGTCTATTAGTTCAAATATCTTCCTAATCATTTGTACTAATTAAATAAAGTTCAACATAATTTCAAGGTACTTCAATATAAATATTTGACTAGAAATGTCATACATCGTAACGTACTAATCCCCTCTAGGATTTCTCACACTAAAGAACAAATATTGAAAAATTCTACCGAGGTTGACTTCCAATTAAATATTAAAGAGTCTAATGTAACTCATTCATGAAGTAGACATTATTGTTCAACGAACACATTATCGCCTCATTATATATTTTCATGAAAGTCATGGAAGCAATCGTTGGGTTTAAATATTCATGAAATAATTTTCACAATCATCAAACAATGTTTATATAATAGGAATTCTACAATTAACGTTTAAATTTCTGTTAAGTTATAAGTCTTAAAATTGTCATTTATTATGCTTTCTTCATTGGACTCTTGATTTAGATCCTTGATCATCAAGACATTTTAAATCATCAAAATTCATGCTAATTCATAATTTCAAACAGAACTTGATCACAGTTAATCATAATGATGATTATGCTCAATACATATACCATCTCATCAGCCTACCGCGTGAGATCTCACTAATATAGAAGTTTACATTCCACTATAAAGGTAATAATATACGGTGTCACAAGAAAAATCTTAAGTTATATTTTACAATTGAAAAAATTCTACTTTAGGATTTTCTCGGGTTTTACAGTTGAACTGAGCTAAACTAGTTAAACAAATAGGGGCTAAGTTGGTCACTTTTACTCAGTTCAAACTAGGAATATTATTCGGACTGCGTGCTTACTAAATATGAATTCAAACAATGATCACCGTTCAAACTGAATTAGACTGAGTAAATTAGTGAAATAAACGAGGCTTTATCTTTTATTGTCGTATTTTACATTCCAACATCCCAACTAAGGCCGCGTTCAGTTGGGCTAAATGGAAAGTAAAGAAATATTGGTCATTAAGAAACCTTGATAAATATCCTTTAAAAGTGCGTGAGTCTTGATTTTTATCTCTTATTATTGATTAATACTTTTTTAGTTAAATAACTATATTAACAAAAGGGTAATAATAAAAAATAGAAGATAAAAATTTAGACGCATACACTTGTAAGGATAAGTTAGTAATTTTCTCTTTTAAGTTCATTCATGTACTTGAGTTGAATGGCCTTTCATCCCATCAGAAAAAGGAATATCAATTCCACGTCTTTTTTTTCATTGTTAGGATGGACACTTCCAAGTAAAAGACCCATGTTAAAATAAGGTGACATTTAGTTCATGGGTTCAGAACCATGATTCATGATTTTAATTTTTAAAATTTAAATATGAGAGAAAAACACTGTAGCAAACTAAGAACTAAAATCGAAAACCAAGCCAGAAACCTCGAAACAAATAAAGCATAAAAGATTTTTGAAATGAAGATGTTGACAAATTTTTGATTGAGGCTCGTATTTAAGGGAACATTTAAAGTAAAAGGTAATATCAAAATTGAATTCTGCAAGCTCTTCAGAGGAAATTAATAGCAGCTTACTTAGTTGTGACCTATTAATTAGACCACATATTAAGTCAAGAATGAAAACTTTGAAGACTCATTTCAAATTGTTCATGAAATGTTAGTTAGGCCAAATTCTAGCGGTTTCGGATGGAATGCAGAGAGAAAAACAATTACTGCTGCGGAGTCAGTATGGGAAGATTATCTCAAGCTACTTATAAAATTAATTCACTACTGAATTTGCATAATTATAAAAGTTATTTATATATTAGCTTTTTTCCATAAAATAAATAGTCACAAGGAAACAACACCATTGAAGACCAAATCATTTCCCTAGTATGATGATTTGTGCATTATTTTTGGTAAAGATCATGCCATCGATAGGAATTCTGAGACTCTTGCTCATGTAGTTGAAGAACTTGAAAAAAAAGGCGGTGATGATATTAATATTGATGATGACACTTCTAATAGCATTAATAATATGATGGATGTGGATGAAGCACAATCAATATATTTCTCACAAGCGTTAGCTATTCCTTCATCTCAATCTTAAGGGTCTTCATTAAAAAAAAAAAAAAAAAAAAGAGAGAATGTAAACAATGGAGAGGCTTATGAATCAATTTATGTTTCTAGCAAACTAAAGAATCAATTTATGTCTTTAGCAAATTATAATTTCAATTCGTTACCGATCCGCTATTGTAACTAAATGCACCATTAATGAAAGCTCAACAAACCCACACTAGTAATGCAAAAGTAAAAATTACACAATATGAGCTTTTTTTAAGTCGAATTAAAATGTGGCTTAATTTTACAAATATTACTTATATAGCTGATTTTTTGAATCACAATTTTTGGCACCCAAAAATACCATTTTAATTGATTTTCTTGTGTTTTTATTGGTAACTAATTTCAACATTTTTCTCATAATTGAAATTCCTAAAAATATGATCCAAATAATTCATCTAGATTTTGAATCACATTTACATTGTTTTCAGATTTCATACTTTGTGTCGTCATTAAAAATATTTATCAAATATTTTATGTAATGATATAATCTTTAATTTGATGAAACATTCTATCATTTACAGTAGTGTTGTTTTTATTCCGTTTAAGCAAATATGTTTTAAGTGTTTCTCTAGTATTTATCTAACTATTTTATGTAATGATATAATCTTTAATTTACTGACACGCTCTAACATTTGGAGTAGGGTTGTTTTCTACTTATTTTTATAACTAGATTGTTACTTATTTAATGATATTGTAATTATTTTAATGAAACAGTTGTTTGTATTAGTTTTCAATTGGGGTATTATTTTAACAATATATATATATTTTTCAAAATTCCAATAATGAAATTGCATTTACATTAATGAAGTTGTTCTGTTACTTATGATCATTAAGTTAAATGTGCTATCTTTATGTCAATGATTCTTATCGTCTAAGGTGGGTTTTTATTTTATTTTATTT
The DNA here is from genome assembly GCA_012066045.3 of Morus alba. NCBI lineage: Eukaryota > Viridiplantae > Streptophyta > Magnoliopsida > Rosales > Moraceae > Morus > Morus alba. The sequence continues at coordinate 12,589,261 of CP050234.2, forward strand.
TATTTATTTTTATAAAACTGTTCTTTAGAGGTTTATATTGGTAGAGATATGGGGAAATCAATTATTTAAAAAAAAAATAAAACTTAAAAAGATGCTATTATCAACAGCATGTTTTAAATTAGTCAATTTGTGATTTAAAAATATCTCAAATATTACTTTAGTTTTGGATTTGGATTTTTTAAAAAAGGAGATAGATATCCCACAAAATGTGGGGAAAAAAAAGGGGAAGATCATGATAACGTGAAAAAATAATTAATGTATAATTATAAGGTTAACAAAGTAATTACATAATATATTATTTAAATATTATTATATAGTTAAGCATGTATGAAACATTTTTAAAGCTAAGCCATATTTTAATTCAACAATAGTAATTTGGTCATTTGCCTAAATCACCTTAAAATAAAATAATAATAAACAATTTAATAAATAATAAAAAGAGCCGGAAACTGAGAACGCGCAAAGTCCCTTTTTCACTTCACATTGACAAGAAACTCTCGTCTCTCTCAAGCAAATCCTTCTCTCTCCAATGCCACCTCTCACGCTTCACATCGCCCATAGTTGATAAACTTTCCGTCACTTTCCCGGGAAAAAGATTCCGGAAAAGCCCTGGCGCAAACGCAATGGGCAGAAACTCCTCGCCTTCTCCGGATAACACCTTCGACGCCAATGGCAACGCCGGCGGGGTGAACGATCTAGGTTTCCGCTCGATCCGCGACCGCCTGCGCTTCAAGCGGAACCCTAACCCTAGCCACGACCGAGACCGGACCAAGGTGTTCGCGGATCGCGCCCCCGTCCGCGGCCGATCGCACTACAACAGCCGTTTCAATCGCAAAGGCTTTCTGTGGTTCAAAGGAAAGTCCACGCTCTATTTGGCGATCATCTTCGCGGTGTTCCTTTTTGGAATGGCGTCCATGGTGTTGCAGAGCTCGATCATGTCGGTGTTCAAGCAGGGGAGTGAGAGAGGGAGGTTGCTCAGAGAAGGCTTGAAGTTCGGGACCACGCTGAGGTTCGTTCCTGGCAGGATATCGCGGCGATTGGCGGAGGCGAATGGCCTCGATCGGTTGCGTAATGAGCCGAGGATTGCTGTTCGGAAGCCGCGGCTTGCTCTTGTAAGCATTTTTTTAAAATTTTTTTTATTTCCATTTCTGTAAGTTTGGATTTGTTTCTGAATTAACGGTAAATTTACTTTCTTTTCTCTTTTTGGAAATTGATTTATTCAATTTATGGAAGTGCATTATTACTAGCTTTTCAACGATTGATTGGGATTTTGGCGATGGGAGTCAATTGGAGCTTGGTTCTTGTAATGATAGTATGTACCGGTGCTCAATCTTAAACGATTACTCTCTTAAGATTTATAATGTTCTTCCATTTTTCAACTTCTCTACTAGACAAGTAATCGCTTCTTCCATTTTTTTTCCCTCAATTTTGTTTTAGAAATGGTTTAATTCATAATTGGTTTAATGATTGATTGAGTTTTTGGATGGGAATCAATTTCTTAAGATTTAAAAAGTTCTTCCTTTTCTCAACTTCTCTACTAGAGAAGTAATCGCTTCTTCCATTTTTCCCTGAATTTTGTTTTAGAAATAGTTTAATTCATAATTGGTTGATTGATTTAGATTTTGGATGGGAATCAATTGGAGCTTGTGATAGCTATAGGTATTGTAATGATAGTAAATGTGCAATCTGAACACTTGCTCACTATTTTTCATTTCCAAAACATTTAGGGCCCATTTGTTTAATATACTCCAATTCAAATCATTGATTCTGTTGCAGTTTTTTTCGCTCACACAAAATTTAAATTTCAAACGTCAGTATTAAAAATCATGGTTTGAATCAAGAATCAAGGTTTGAGTATACCCTCCAAACGGCCCCTTAAAAAGTTCTTCCCTTTTTCTAACTTCTCGACTAGACAATTACCCGCTTCTTCTTCTTCTTCCTCCTCCTTTTTTTTTTTTTTTTTTTTTATATATATATATATATATATAATTTTATTTCAGAAATGATTTAATGCATAATTGGTAGTTTAGCAGTGGCAGTTGGCAGTGCTGTTAAATACGAAAAAGATACGAAAGGATTGAGATATTATCATGTGAAGTATATTGAATAGCTTTTGCGATATAATGATGAGGGAGTGATGTTGGTATTTGTGGGGGTGAATAAAGTGCCTGTCCATAGTACTTTTTGTGTTTCAATTGCCTGAGATGATACGAACTGATTAGATGACATCAGCTTGTAAATTCTTGAAGAGAACGCTTTTAGGATTTGTGACATGATTTCAGTGTGGAGGCATTGTGGGGTTGGATTAGAATGGCTCATATTATCTGTGCAGTTTTATTGTCAACTGATTAACCATATTATAGAGGTTCAGAGCATGTGAGATCAAACAATCGGGCCAAAATTTGATTCCTCTCAACTTCATGTCAATGATTCTGGAGATCTAGGCTTAGATTTATTTTTTTCATCGCGTACCATTGCCTGCATATAGGGTTCATATTTGAAATTTTCAATGCATTAAAGCGCAAGTGTTTTGCATGTTGAATCTAAACCGTCCCTTGTTGTGAATATCAGGTACTAGGAAATATGAAGAAAAATGCACAGTCTCTGATGTTAATCACTATTGTGAAGAATATTCAAAAACTTGGTTATGTGCTCAAGGTAAGATCTTCGTTTGAAATTGATTTTCTGTATGTTGTTCTTCATCTCTGTAATTGATAGGTGCAAAGCAAATTTTCCATATTTCATCAGAGAAGGTGCTTTAACAAGTTGACACTTGACACAAATGTTATGATAGAAAGTGCTAACTGAAAATTCATTTTTCTATATTGGACTGAAAATTGACAACTTATTGTATACCTCCTTATTAAAATATTTTGTATTAAAGATTAGATGATTGAGGAGTTATTTTGTGTCCAGTATGGTGGTTTCAGCTGCTGGATTTGAAAATATTTTCTCACAGTGCCTATTTGACAGATTTTTGCAGTAGAGAATGGCAATGCTCGTACAATGTGGGAGCAACTTGGAGGCCGGATTTCAATTTTAGGTTTTGAGAGTTATGGCCATATGGATTGGTCAATGTACGTTTTCTTCTTTTCATATACTAGCTTTTTTTAAAAAAAAAAAAAAATACTTTTTTTAATCTGCATTACATTCTTGGGTTTGAGAATGCCTAAATTTTGGTCAACAGGACAGTGTCAGTTCTTTGGTTGGCAACTTGGGGCAAGATTATGGTTTATAAGTTTACATGGTCAGATAATTGACGTTGTGTTACTTTCTTTGCAGTTTTGAAGGTGTTATTGTTGATTCTCTTGGAGCAAAGGAAGCAATTTCAAGGTGGGTTAGTTTGCTAGTCTCTTTTAGAACCAAGGATTTTGACTTGCATAGTTGCATACCCTGACTGGTTGATAGTAGTTGATTATTTTGACATGGATCTATTAGTATTCCATTTTCTTTTGTTAATGTTTTAGGCAAAAGACAGCTCGTAAATAACTTGGCAATCATTCTCAATTGATTTTATATATGAGAGAGAAGGAGTGGGGAAGCATGGTCAATCGTTCGGCAATTAGTAAGTTTCAGAACTTATCATGACAAAACAGAGATAGATTGAGAAATAGACAGGAGGGAGCTTTTAATAACAAAAGAATTTTGAGTCCTCGTAGTCATAGTATATAAATTATTTCGTTCCAAAAGATTTTTCTTTTAATAGCGCCCAATCCCAAAAATTAGTTACTTAGATGTGATTAGCAATAAGAAAGATACATGCAATAGCTAAATGCTAATGAGCAATGCCATAAACGATTAAACGTCATGTTTATGGAATTCCTTGGGAGGGTTGGAGTGGCAGTTCCTGTTTCTTCGGATGCACCAAATTATTTACGCACCAAATTATGTCATTCAACAACAAAATGTAAATATGAAAGGGAAATCAGAAATTCTCTTTTTTGGGTATAGCTTATATGTTTCATCATCATTTCCCATTTATTTGCAAATTATGCGGATAAGAAGGTGGCCAATATATTGCTCCTTAGTTTGCTTATTGACCTTAGTGATTACCCTGGATTACATAGTTTCCTGTCTTTTTTAGGCATGAAACATTTTAATTGTGAATAAACTTGCGTTGGATTTAATTTTGTAGTTGTTACTCAACAGAGATATTACTGTCCACTGTCGAGAAACAAGCCCAAGTAGTTTGGATTTTGAAGAAGTTAGGAATTAAGTGATTGTTTTAGCTGAAGATTAAACGATCATTGGGTTTTATGTTTATGCAGCCTCATGCAGGAGCCTTTTTGTACAGTACCATTGATATGGATAGTTCAAGAAGATACCCTTGCAAGCCGTCTTCCAGTGTATGAAGAAATGGGATGGATGCACCTTATTTCTCACTGGAGAAGTGCTTTTAGCAGAGCTAATGTTATTGTATTTCCAGATTTTAGTCTGCCGGTAGATCTGCTATTCAAAGTTTATATTTCACTTTGTTTCAGCACTTATTCTTATTTTGTTTCTCAAATTTTATTTGCTTCTTGTATCAGATGTTATATAGTGTGCTTGACTCGGGAAACTTCTTTGTCATTCCTGGATCACCAGTAGATGTTTGGGCTGCTGAAAGCTACGTCAAGACCCACTCCAAAACTCAGTTGAGGATGGATTATGGATTTGGTAAAGAGGATTTGTTGGTTCTTATAGTCGGAAGCTCAACCTTCTACAATGAGCTAGCATGGGACTATGCTGTGGCAATGCATTCCATAGGACCTTTGCTAATAAAGTATGCTAGGAGGAAAGATCCAGGAGGGTCCTTTAAATTTGTTTTCTTATGTGGTAATTCCACTGATGGATATAATGATGTCTTAAAGGTAATCCATTGTAAAATATGCGTAAAAGTTTACACGTTTGCTCTCTCATTATCACATCTTAAGTTTCTTGCTTCAAAAATGCGTTAATTCATCTGTTTGCAAGTGAATGAATGTTTCATGGTCAAAACGTGACTGAAATTTTGTTTTTGATGCTTATATAATACATGCTAAAAAGTGGGGGATGGATATAATACGAAGATGATGAAACAGGATCGGGAGATTTTCATTGTCTTCTTGCCCTTTCTGATTAATCTTCTGCTCCTTCAACGCATGATTAACGTTATTTGTTTCTTTCCTCATAGGGTTAATTGATTCTTGACTTTTTATATAGGAAGTTGCTTCACGTCTAGGATTACAGGACGATTCCTTGAGGCATTACGGCTTGAACAGTGACGTGAAAAGCTTGTTATTAATGGCTGACATTTTTCTTTATGACTCCTCCCAAGATGTACAAGGTTTTCCACCATTACTTATCCAAGCTATGACTCTTGAAATTCCAGTAATAGCACCTGATTTCCCCGTCTTGCAGAAATATGTACGTTTATTTCAGTCCTCTTTTTGGATATAACTAATTTCTACATCATACTGGATTTTTTTCCCCTTTTTTGTTATGTTACTTTTAAATTTACCAAAGTGCCTTTTGAATGCAGATAGTTGACGGAGTCCATGGAATATTCTTTCCAAAACATAATCCGGATGCTTTACTGAAGGCTTTCTCACTCCTGATTTCAAGTGGAAAACTTTCTAGATATGCTCAAACAGTTGCCTCATCCGGAAGACGGCTTGCAAAGAATATCATGGCATCAGAATGTATAATGGGGTATGCAAGACTTCTGGAGAGTGTGCTATATTTTCCTTCTGATGCTTTTCTTCCAGGTCCAATTTCTCAGCTTCATCTGGGGGCTTGGGAATGGAACTTGTTCCAGAAGGAAATAGATTTGACAGGGGATGAAATGTCACACATAGCTGAGGGGAAATCTGCTGCTAAAAGTGTTGTTTATGCCCTTGAAGAGCTCACATATTCTGCTAATTCTCAAAACATCTCCGAGGATGGAACTGGGAATCTGGAACAAGATGTCCCAAATCAACAAGATTGGGATGTTTTAGGGGAAATTGAAAGCTTTGAAGAATATGAGAGGTTAGAAATGGAGGAGGTATGGCATTCTCTTGGTTATGCATTAATGCGTGACTTGCCAAATGTCCCCATTTTCCGGCTTTCTGCCATATTTTATACTTTTAGATGTTATTCCTGAAACAACATCTTAAATTGTCAATTTTTTCCCTTTCACCTGTAGCTTGAAGAAAGGATGGAAAAAATCTCTGGTGTATGGGATGACATATATCGTAATGCTCGAAAATCTGAAAAACTAAAGTTTGAGCCAAATGAAAGGGACGAGGGAGAACTTGAGAGGACAGGCCAGCCTGTATGCATTTATGAGATATACAGTGGAGCTGCAGCCTGGCCATTCTTGCACCATGGTTCTTTATACCGTGGGCTGAGTCTTGTGAGTACATTTTATCCATGTTTCCAATTTTATACCTACTTATGTAATCTATTTCTCCTCCGTAAGTTCCCTTGTATTTTAGTGTGAAAATATTTTGGTTGGGACATAGTTTTTTCCGTTGTCACCTAATAGTCAAAGCACTTAAAACAATTTAAGAGTGTTTGTAACCACTCAGGCACCTACAAGCAAATGAAATTACTGGTCAGGCACTCACAAGCCGTCATTTCACTGTTTCCATATTCCTTCTAATGATTTCAAGTGGATATTTCTATGTGGTTCGGGTTAATGCATGATTTTGAAGATTATCGACTAAGAAATGCTAACCACTATCTCACAAGTTCTTGTTTAATTTTATGGGAGCTTGTAGTAATTAAATAAAAACTCAAACATTTTACATTGCAATATTGTTGTTTCTTAATTGAACTTATCTTGCATGTATCTGCCAGTCTGCTGGAGCATGGAAGTTGAGATCAGATGATGTAAATGCTGTTGATCGGCTTCCCTTTTTAAATCAAACCTATTACCGGGACATTCTATGTGAAATTGGAGGAATGTTTGCTATTGCAAAAAAGGTGGATAACATTCATGGGAGACCTTGGATTGGATTTCAATCATGGCATGCTGCTGGTAGGAAGGTATTCTTTTACACTGTTCGAAGTTTCTGTTAAATCCAATAAAAATAAAGCAGACCAAATAGCTTGTTGCCTGTGGGATACCAAGTTGGGGCTGTCCAATGTAAATTTTGGTACAAGTTTTTGGTTTTCAAATAAGTTTCCAAATAAGTTTTCGTTTTTGGTTTTGTTTATTTTTCTGTCCTTTTTGAGAAAGCAGGTTTCACTGTCTCCGAAAGCTGAAAAGGTTTTGGAAGAAACAATACAAGAGAACACTAAAGGAGACGTAATATATTTTTGGGCACATCTAAACATGGACGGAGGTGTGACAGGAAGCAAAAATGCACTTACCTTTTGGTCTATGTGTGACATCTTAAATGGAGGATACTGCAGGTACGTAATACATCACATTTGGTATTAGTTATTCTGCCCATATGCGTACAACAAGGGTGAATGACTCGATTGCTGCTACATCTATGTTTGTGCTTACAAAAGTATGGGGTATCTTTGCTTCTCTTACGAGTATAGTAAATGAATATAGACAAGCTTTGGAATGCCGTTATGGCTATTAATTTAGTTACTGCACCTCGGAAGGGTTTCACTTTCAGTCGTCATTGTTTTCATGCTGTCACAAAAGTGTGAATAGCTAGACTAGTAAACCATGCAATATGCTCCAACAATTCATTCAATTGCTCTGAATGATAATATACTTGCTTAAAAATGCGTGCAGAACTGCTTTTGAAGATGCATTCCGTAGAATATATGGCTTGCCATCACATATAGAAGCTCTGCCCCCCATGCCTGAAGATGGTGGTCACTGGTCTGCGTTGCATAGTTGGGTTATGCCGACCCCTTCATTCCTGGAGTTTGTTATGTTTGCCCGGTATTTTTCAGAGGCTTGAGATCTTCTATGTTTCAACTTACAGAATTTGCTGTTTTATTAGTAATAGTTCCTCCATTCAAAGGCACTTGCTGAATGTTGACAAGACCATCAACTGAGGTTTCGTAATTGAACTGCAGGATGTTTGCTGATTCTCTTGATGCCTTGCACGCCAATGTTAGTAAAGAAAATACGTGTTTGTTAGGTTCTTCAGACATTGAGGTGAGTCTTGCAGATTCTTATATTTGTGTTATCAGGTTCAAGTGGTAGTTTAACATTTATATATTCTTAATTCATGAGCAGAAAAAACATTGCTACTGTCGGATGTTAGAAGTCCTTGTCAATGTCTGGGCTTATCATAGTGCACGTAAAATGGTTTACATCGATCCACACTCTGGTTCATTGGAAGAGCAACACCCAGTTGAGCAACGCAAAGAATTTATGTGGGCAAAATACTTCAATCAAACCTTGTTAAAAAGAATTGATGAAGATTTAGCAGAGGCTGCAGATGATGGTGACCATCCAAGTGAGATGTGGTTATGGCCATTAACCGGCGAAGTACATTGGCAAGGTATATATGAAAGGGAGAGGGAACAAAGATATAGGCTAAAGATGGACAAGAAAAGGAAGACAAGAGAAAAGTTGTTCGAAAGGATGAAATTTGGTTACAAGCAGAAGTCGCTTGGAGGATAGCGAGCTTGTAGTATCCAAAATGGTTGAATTCTATCTCACAAAGACTTGACTTAACATGGCTACGGAGACCCTAATTTCTCAACACAGGAATTTGGAAGCGACATGAGGATTGAGAACACGGTCAATTCTTTCTAACAACATCAATATATTCTACTAGATAGTTTTTTCTCCTTTTTTTTACTGGATACACGTAATGAGGTCAAGGGGAGAGAAAAGAAGCTTCCCAGCAATGGTGGCTCTCCAGCATCTGTACCTTGTCACCCCAACTCCCAAGCGGATAAGAGTATACAAAAGGTTTCTTGAGGATTAAACCGACACTTGTTGAGATTCTTTTTTTCCATATTCAGAACAGTCAGCTTAGTGAGTAGAGTATTTATTCTTTATTACTTTGTATATTCTTTGGGAAAGAACAATTTTGATTAGAATAAAGCTATTTATGCTTGATTATAAGGAGAAAGAGAGTGAAAAAAAAAAGAAGCGGATTTAGCTTGAGCATTTTCGGCTGTTCATCTTGAATGCTTTTTACCCAACAAAGAAGTCTCTGAAGTTTTGAAAACCTGCTGTGACTTAGATCAGAGGTTACTGGAGCCTGCAACCATTCAATCTTGTCAACATAGCGCAGCACATGCACCTATTTCCGAAGGCATTTCGAGAATAAAATAGAACCCACCACTTTATCCCCGTCCAATCCACTTTATCTTTGCACCTGCAAAACCTCGAAATATGAAAAAAAAAAAAAAAAAACCGACCATTTTCAAAAGAGAGTGAAAGGACTTTTTCTTTCTATCTGTGTTGTTTGAAGTATTGCAACTGCAAAAATGGTAGTACATTGTTTAAGATTGGGGAATAAATTGATGGGATTCATTTTATTCTTGAAAAGGCTCTTATAAGAGTAGAAAGGTGCTGGGCAGCTGATCAGTGACCACTTTAACAGAGAAATTAAAGAGTGGAACTCAAGGGTCCGTTTGGTTCAGGGATTCGAATCATGTGATTTGAACCATTTTCGATTTACGTGTATTTTTTGTGAGAGAAATCACTGTAGCGAACCACGAATCATGATTCGAATCAGGGGACGAATCCCCCAACCAAACATCCCCCAAGTGTTACAAAAAGCACAACATTGCGGATTTAAATGCTAAAATAAAATGAAGACCTAACTACACAACACAGGATCATTGGAGAGCAATGACACAAATAAGCCTAGTAAGTTGCCATTGGATTCGCTCCACCGTGGAGATCTACAACATTTGCTTGGTTGAAGATCCGTGGGAGATCTCTCTCACCAGTCAAGGCCATGGCCACAAATTTTAGGTTTGGGACTGTTGAGGAAGGGGACAAACGTTGAAAATCTACTGTCAACGTTTTTTTTTTTTTTTCCTTCATTTACATCTTTTTTTCTGATTTGGAATGTGACATTTATGATTTTTTTTGGTACTTTTCAAGTGTTTTGGCGTCGGGGACAGCTTTAGTGCTCAGTATTGGCAGTGGTAGTCGATTTTACGGTGGATGCTCAGGTGGATACCCATGGTTACTGATCGGTAACTTGGAATCCGACCCCTTGCCATGCTTTATTTTCGGTGACCGCTGGCATGTGAACCTCCCATTGGTCACTCTCTTTGATGATGATGATGGTAGCTGAGAGCCGCATACATGGTGACCCAGAAGATGTCTATGTAGCACTTGATCTAGAGGGAGACACTAACATTGAAGAGGTTCATCATTGCCATGGCATCCTTTGCTCAATTCGATGTGATGGAGACTTAATTTAATGCAATCCAACACTTAAGGAATGCAAATGTCTTCCGAAATCAAAGATTGGCGCTCGGAACAATTATTTTACTGGCTTTGGATATGATTCGAGAGCTAAGGATTACAAAGTTGTGAGAATTTCCGGGTCTAAGGGTATTAGAGCTGAGGTATACACGCTGTGAACTAAGAGAAACCGACGTGAAAAATCTCGGGGATATTCATCCTTCTACATGTAAGATGCTATGTTGGAGAGGAGTTTGTTACTGGCTGGCTTTTGAACAACGCACGAATAAGGGCAAGATCCTTTGTTTTGATGTGTGCAATGAGGAGTTTCATACAATGCCAGGTCCATCTGACATTGATTTGCTTGTAGATGCTTCGGGATTTTTCGTGTGGAATGACTCCCTTGCTCTGTTTTTGTGTAATGACGCAATTGATCCTTCTTCTTTATGACGAAAAATAAACTGGGACCAATTAACTAACCAACAAAACTACTTGTTACAAGTAACATCTTGTTGTTGCATCGAACAATATAAATATTGACTAATCTAACTAACATTGAACTTGGTAAAATGAAATGGTTGAATAATTAAAAAATGAGATTATACGGGAACGCACATTGCATGCTAAGATTACGCATTGAATTTACTTTTGAAATATATGTGATGGATAACTGCTCTGGTTTGGAAGGTGTTAAAGGTGCTTGTTCTTGGACCAGAAGTGTGTGCATCGTGATGACACCACAAGCAAGCATCTTTGACGCATTCACATTGCGGAAGAATGATGAGTTGCTCATGGTAGATTTAAATGAACAGCTGGTCTCTTATAATTTGGAAATATTCACTGGGAATTGGGTTTGCTCCTATGTGAAGAGTCTGGTGTCTATTAGAGGGAGATGATGCTTGGCTTCGAGCAAAAAGAAGAAGAAGGAGCTCGATTGAATCAATGCATCTCTATTGTCAAAGAATTTATATTTCCCCTTCGTAGTATGTTTTCTGAGCATCTTCTCTTGCAGCAATTGACTATATATCTTTGTGTCTAAATCTATATGGTGTCCAGAACTTCGGCGAATTCTGTATGTATAAGGTGATGCCAAATATTTATGTTATTAATTATTTAACAACTCGTATTAATTTTCTAAAATTTACAATTTAATGGCTTCGCCGATATCTGTATTCTCTGGTGCATCTCAAGAGAAGAGTAAACTTTGAAGAGAGAAAGAGAGCCCATCTATTATTCACTCTCTTGCAGTGTATTATTAAAAAAAAAATTTAGCTCAATTGCTTGTGTTGTTCTACAACGTAATTATCAAGTTTGTCCATAGAAACATGCAAAAAACATATGCAATATGTTATTTCATGATTTTTCCGAAGGGGTTGAATTTGCTCGAATGTCTCCTGATGGTGCTACGTCCATTTGAATTCAACCCCTTTCTTGAGAAGAGCATTGAAGGAGGAAGAGAAATTAGCCATTCCGAGAATAAATCTCCGAATGTAGGATAGATTTCCGCGCAAGCCTTTGAGTTCTTTCGGAGTCCTTGGAGGAGATGATGCTGCAATCTTTTGGGCTTTGGAGGTATCAACACTTATTCCCTTTTGATGGATGACAAAGGCCAGAAACTTCTCGGAGGAAACCTCGAATGCACACTTCTTCAGATTCATCTTGCGATTGTACTGGCGGTAATGACAGAAGACCTTGGTCAAAGCAGTCTAATGGTCATTCCAGGAGCGGGATCTGACGACCAAGTCATCGACTTTTTTGCCCATCATGTCGTGGAAGATCGCAGTCATTGCCCATTGATATGTTGCTCCGACATTCTTGAGAATGTTGCTTTTGAGTATGTAACTTCGCTAGTAAATAAGGTGCTGATGGAGAAAAGAGTGGTATAGAGGAGTCTTATACAGGTTATTCCGAGAGCATGGAGACTGTTTGGAGCACTCCCTCCGGTGGTGGAAGAGAGTGACTCTGAGGTTGGAGGCTTGAGCACGAAAATAACTCTCAAAACACTTTCAGGTCGTATTGAAAGATGATTGAAAAGTGTTTTCGAGGAGTTTATAAGGAAATTAACACTGGGGGCCTTGACCGTGGCCTTACGCACCTTGGGGGTCTCAGCCGAGCCCTTGCCTGCGCGTTGGCGCTCGTCTGCGTTGTGGGGTGCCCCTGGCGTGCTAGGTGGGCCGTCGTGTTTGCCGAGCAATAACCTTTGTCTCCATTGTCAGATTGGGGAGTGTAGGTGGTCCATTTCTTGTGTTTTTCCATGGCCCATCTGGCCACGGCCTTGGCCTTAGCTTTGGGGTCCGGACAACGATTGTATGTCAAAATAGAGAAATTCATTCAGTAGGGGGTCAATTTCAAGCAGGCACAATGAGAAGTGTCTGGTCGCGTGTGTTTGAGTCATGTACGAACGACGATCATTGTTTTTTAGGACACGATTTTTAATGCAATATTGTGAAGAAGTGGTTTATTATTTGATGCCATTTTTTGCAGGCATAGCTGCACTATTAATTCTTTATTGTGGAGAATAGCTTACTATGGCCTTTTCCTAGTCAATATCTAGGATTATAGCACATTTAGTAACCCTATTATATATATAGAGAGAGAGGGAGAGAGAGAATAGTACCGTGGTCCAAAACACAAAAAAGAGTGGCTTATGTCGACTGTCACGAAATTCCAAAGAGATCAGACTCTTACGACAAGTGATGAAGTCGTTTTCTGTCGTATTATACGGAACTTGAAAGCAAACTGTAGACGAGACTGGACCATTTTCACAAAGAAGTGGTGGGCCCGAAGTTGTTGGCCGAAAAGGCCAAGGCTATAACTGCTACAATAGAACCCTAGACTAGCTATTGGATGTGGAAAAAGGGGTTTTGTTTTTGGTTTTTTAACCCCACACAATCCATTCGTCTTAAATTTCTGAAGTGTTATACAAAGGTCTCGATCACTTCGTGAATTTGAGTTTTTAATTTGAGTTTAGATGTGATATTTTTTAAAAGCTTTTTATTATAGCAGAAAAAGTTAGATGTGGCATTTTCTGAGAGCTTTTTATTGTAGAAACTTAAAACTAAAAACTTAAATCGGTGAAATGAACGAGACCAAAATTTACTCAGCATTTCCATATCGTGTCACGGATTTTATGAGTCCTTCATCCGAAACCAGTGAAAGGCCGTGGACAATAAGCCTTGTGCAATTCACGAGAGGAACCAACAAGGCAAAGTAGTGAGCGTTTGTTGAAGTGCTATTCTACCATTGAAACCATCAAATGAAGTACGTAAGGAACCTTAGATTTCAAACCATTGGCAAGCAGAAATGAAAGCTAAATGCTGTCAAAATATTTGAAACAAAAAAGATAAGGGATACCTGAAAATTGGCCAGGAAAGCATGTAAAGCAACCCAGATACTATGTGAACAAGCTTTCTACTTAAACTCTGCAATCATTAAGATTCACAGAGATATATTTTCATAAACAATTAGATGTGAACAAAAGTATACATATATCCACAAGAACTTTGCTTTCAATGAACATATTCTTCTAAACAAGTCCCGAAAATTCATTCTATAGAAAAAGTGTTATCTATGGATAGTGAGATTTTTTAGGAGTTTATAAGGAGGTTAACACTTAAAAATTACGGAGTTTCTCAAGAATTTAAAGAGGACTTCAAGTCTTTGTAGCAAAAGACTTGAAAAAAGCACTCATAAAGAGTTTAGAGTGAACGCTCAAGAATTTTAGTACTTAAGAGAGTGATAGTGAAATTTGATGTGTTGATCTGGTTGTTAGTTGTGTTGAAATGAAGAAAGTGAGGGGGTATTTATAAGAGTAAATAGGAGTGCTTGACAGCTGCTCTGACAGAGATCTGAACACTTATTTTCATTTGGAGGAATGCTATCAGAGGCTTTTCTTAGTTTGACAAAAAGATAGTATGGAAATGGAATGGAAGCTTCTGGAATGAGGGAAATGGCGACGAGCTATCAGAGCATTCCTATTTGGAGGAAGGGTGTCATATTGCTTTCCAATTTTGATAAAAAGACTCATCGAAAATGGGATGATGAGTTTCTAAAAATTGATCTGGCGACATTCTAATGAAGTGAGACACAAGTCATTCCGTTTGGAGTAAAAACCTAGTTATCTTATCGGAATAGCCAAAATGACACCTTAAAAGTGAAAATACTTTGAGGCCAAGTTTTGAATTTTGGGCTGATACGAAGTGACTTCATATCTGAAATTTTCAAGAGTGTTTGTCTGAAGACTTTCATCTTTAGGGGCTTGATTGCGTGTCAGACCTTTGTTGGAGGTTGTTTGTATGAGAATGACTAAGTAGTCATTGTACTTGCTCTGACAATAGATTGCTCTAACATTAGGTTGCTCCAAATGTGCACGAGTGCTCCGAATGGACAACATAATACGGAAAAAGGTTGGGAAAGCATGCCTGACACGGGGAATCCTCCGAGAGGCATGCTTGGTTGTGAGAAAATCATCTGAATGAGGAAAAACTAATCGATTTCTTAGACCGTTGAGTTGAATAAAATTTTTGAAGGATCAGGCTTGGGTTTTGGGTCTTTCAAGGGCTGAAATAAAAGATTTTGGGCTTTCAAAGACAATGAGAAGGCTTTCTTGTGATGAATTCACCATCACTCATTCATGCTTAATTATACTAATTCTAAAAAACCCCAAGCGAGTTTCAAATTTGGTCAACTTAAGGACAAATGGGCTTATGTGATCACTCATGGCCCACCAAACCACAACCCACAGAAGTTTTTTAAGCGTGACTTGGGTCCACAAAACGAGTCCAATTACATTGCGGAACGTAAATGATTAGGCTTGGACCCTTAATGGGCCTAGTACGAATTCAGGTATTTACATCACTTGAACTAATGAAACGGATGAGGTCTATATCTTAAAATTTGAGAATCACAATGAGACAAATCATATAGTCGGAGGGCCAAAATAAAAAATAACTAAAAATCAAAATCATAAAAAAAGAAAAAAGAAAAGAAAATGGTCGTAACTACCTAAATATAAAATCAAAAGAAAAGGTGGGCTCCACAATAATGTGTATATCTTAGAAATTTATAGTTCTGCTTGGTAAGAGAGAAAGAAAGAGAATGGAAAAAAAAAAACACGTAAAAGAAAAAAATATGAAGGAAATGAATGTAGTTGATTTCCCTTTATATTGTTTGGTATGATCAGAGGACAAAAAAATAGGTAATAAGCAAAGGGAATGTTTGTTTCATATATTCAAACTCAAACCTATGATTTTGCTACAATATAAAACTCTTACAAAAAATTTAAATATTAAACATCAGAGTCTCATGGGTTTGAGTATATCTCCTAAACAGGTCCTATAAAACTATTTTATTAATTATTTAATATTAATTTAGATTTAAAATAAGGACAAAAAGCTTATTTTAGTCATTAACGATAGATTTGAGTTTTCCTCCCAATATTAGAGAGATAAAAATTAGTGGGGCCTCCTATATCCGTCTTATTTTCCTTTTCTTTTTTTCTTCCTTCTTACTATTCCTTCTTATTAATCAACATACTCTACTATTTTCTATCCAATAATCTCTTCACCCACTTACTTCCTTCTTTCCTACCTTCCTCTCTTCTATCATACCAAGCACAACTTACTCTACCATTTTCTATCTAATAATTAGGAATGACAATTCCGATAACAATACAATGACATGACTCGAAATCTGCACGATGTTAGCAGATTTGAGTTTATCATAAATATATTTGGGTCAAAATCAAGTCAAATTCATGAAACACGATTAAATAGTGTGTCGTTTTTAGGTTGACCCACCAACCTGTAATTAACTCGTCGCAACTCATTTATTAAACGTGTCATATTTAGATAATATAAATACACAATACAATTACAACCTGCTTGTTACCTATATTTAAAAAAAAATTAAAAAGTTGACAAGACTTTATTAACACTTATTTTATAAACAGATTATTAAAAACAAATTTACATAATACTATTATGACTTATTTAATAAATAAATTAATCGTATCGTGCCGTGTCAATTTATTAATATATAAATCACATTTAAATTTTATATTTTAATACGAGTAATAAATAAATTATATTTGTGTCAAATTTTACCGTATTAATTAAAAAAATTAACATAATATAAACACGGCATGACAACCTAACGGCACTATCAATAATCTTTCTACCCACTTTCTTCCTTCCTCTCTGCTATCATACCAAGCATATTGTAAATTGAAAAATACCTAAAGACTCGACTCCATTCATAAATCTCACGTGGCGGAGCCCGCTTTCAATTACGGGGCAGATCTAGGGTGACACCCAAAGGAAAAGGACAACTGCGAAGTACATACTACCGACATTTGTAACAGAAAACCTCCTTGCTTTTCACTCTCAAGAGAACAAGAAGGTCTTCGCCGTTCGGGGAGGGTTTTGCTATCATGAGCCACTCATCCTTCACCCACAGGGCCATACTATCCGCTTCCCCTATCCGGCGCCGCCCTTCCTCTCCGTCTCCGGCGGCTCCTCTCCTCCCGCCTAGGCCGCCGTCCTACGCCTCCGTTAGCTTCCGGATCCTCTATCCTCCGCCGGATTCTCGCCGGCGCTCCTCCTTCGCCCCTTCCGGCCTCCCCGTATCCGCCACCGGCGACCTCGCTCGCGATGCCGGAGCCGCCGCCGCCGTCCTCGCCGGCGCGTACGGCCTCGTCTTCAGCTTCGATAGTCTCACTCAACGAAATCTCATCCAACAGGTCTCTCTCCCTATATTATATATATATATATATATATGTATGTATGTATAGGGAGTTAATTAACGTGACAGTAAAAAAAAAAAAAAAAAAAAAAACTTTCAAATTTACTCCCTATTGTTAATTAATTAGCAAGAAAAGGAAGAATAATAATATATCTTTTTTGTTGTTAATACAGAAAATCTGTAGCGATTTTGTGGCTGATAGTGATGGTTATGTAAGGCCGACCCTTTTGTGGGGTCCATGCAGCGTTAAAAAGAATATCATTGAATTTTTTTTTTTTTAATTCTTTCCTTTCAAGTATATACCTCAAATGCAAGACCTAACAACAATTGTAGTAGCTTAGCAAAAAAAGAAAAAAAAAAGAAAAAAAAAACTAATAATTGTAGCAAATCAAAGAAAAAAATCGTAGTAGTAATATAGTCGAATTATTCTTTTTTCTGGGAATGATTTTTAAGAACAAGGCCGTTCATCACTAGTAGGGGACCATGATCGTACTCCATGGGTTTTCAGTTTTCTCTGATCCATACAATGGCTCTCATTTGGGGTCCACTGGAATTTCATATAGATATTTATTTTTTATGAATTTTAAAAAAGTTTTAATTTTTTCTCCTATTTAGTTGAGAAAATTATAATTGTGCCTCCAACTAATAAAGAATTATAATTGTGATTTTCTACTCCCATTTTTCACTTGTATTTTATATGCGCCCCCACTGCAATAATTTCTCAGTTCAGCCACTGGCTTACTAAACTTTCAACACGTGACATGGGAATAAGAGATTTGAGAGAACAACTTGATTGGAATTGTTTAGTGTTCTATGTGAGTTTTTAACAGAGAATTAAGCTGTACGGCAACATTGATAAGTCGTTTCATCGTTCTTTACTATGAATCTATGATTAGGGAAAAATGATGTTGGGTGAAGTTGCAGTTTGGTGTATTTTTTCTGATAGAATGAATTTTAGGGACTTGTTTAGAAGAATCTGTTCATTGAAGGCAAAGTTCTTGTGGATATATGTTTACTTTTGTTCACATCTAATTGTTTATGAAAATATATCTCTGTGAATCTTAATGATTGCAGAGTTTAAGTAGAAAGCTTGTTCACATATTATCTGGGTTGCTTTACATGCTTTCCTGGCCAATTTTCAGGTATCCCTTATCTTTTTCATTTCAAATATTTTGACAGCATTTAGCTTTTATTTCTGCTTGTCAATGGTTTGAAATCTAAGGTTCCTTACGTACTTCATTTGATGGTTTCAATGGTAGAATAGCACTTCGACAAACGCTCGCTACTTTGCCTTGTTGGTTCCTCTCGTGAATTGCACAAGGCTTCTTGTCCACGGCCTTTCACTGGTTTCGGATGAAGGACTCATAAAATCCATGACGCGACATGGAAATCCTGAGTAAATTTCTCCACTATTCCTCATGAAGTTGTGTCGTTTATTATTTTCTTCATACCAGAAACATTGCCAGGGTTAAGCGTCGAGTTTTTGTTCACACTTGCAGGGAGTTGCTTAGAGGTCCTTTGTACTATGTTTTTGCATTGATCTTATGTGCGTTTGTCTTCTGGCGAGAATCTCCAGTAGGCGTGATCGCTTTGTCGATGATGTGTGGCGGGGATGGTAACACCACTGCCATTTTCTGAATTCCGCTCTTCCTTGTGCCTCTCACTCCACTAACTCCTGTAAACTTGGTGATTTCAGGTGTTGCCGACATAATGGGAAGAAAATTCGGTTCGAAAAAAATTCCCTATAACCAAAGGAAGAGTTGGGCGGGTAGCGTATCCATGTTTCTCTTCGGATTCTTGGTTTCTGTTGGGTGAGCTTCAAACCTCTATAGTGTGGTCATCAATCTTAAGCATTCATAATTCCTATAATTCTCTGCATATTAATTGCCATTGACATGAAATGTACTTTTTGACAATGAAGGATGCTGTATTATTACTCAGCACTGGGATATTTCCAATTGGATTGGACCTCGACACTACAAAGAGTGGCTCTGGTTTCTTTGGTGGCTACAGTAGTTGAATCTCTTCCAATTTCAGAGGTAGTAGATGATAATATTTCTGTTCCGTTGGCTAGCATTCTAGCCGCATATTTGAGTTTCAATCTTTAGACTGACACTGTTTTTGAGTATCTGCAAATTAACTAGTCGGAATTATAAGAAAATTTGGAAAATGACGCCAGTCACGAAAAATCAGTTTCATGACACATGATGAAACTGAAATATATCTGTTTTAGAGATTAAAAAAAGTTGGCAAAAAACAGTAATTTCAGTTTTAAATTTCCATAGAATTTTGACACAATACGCATTCATAATACTATAATCTTCGTAAATCAGTCAAAAGAAGGTGTTGGCCAACTTAGGAAAGATCCATCCAAAATCGTAACGGTTTTAGAGATTAAAAAAAGTTGGCAAAAAACAGTAATTTCAGTTAAATTTCCATAGAATTTTGACACAATACGCATTCATTATACTATAATCTTCGTAAATCAGTCAAAAGAAGGTGTTGGCCAACTTAGGAAAGATTCATCCAAAATCAAATTCTTT
This sequence comes from Morus alba, assembly GCA_012066045.3. Taxonomy (NCBI): domain Eukaryota; kingdom Viridiplantae; phylum Streptophyta; class Magnoliopsida; order Rosales; family Moraceae; genus Morus; species Morus alba. The sequence continues at coordinate 12,608,836 of CP050234.2, forward strand.
GCTTTCACCAATGCTGAGCGTTTTAACTCCATGTTTGCGTACAAGTAAAATCCAAGCAAACCAGCAGAATCCAAATGTGGTTACTATTCTGTCTCCTATTATACTATAACCTACCTCAATTTCATTATGTTGATTTCAAGTTCTACCATGCCCCTTCTTTGGTTCATTCCTTAGCGTATGTTAATTGGGTTCATTGTTTGTGCTGAATTTAAATGGATTAGCAATTTTATTAAATAACTTCAAGTTTATAACTGTAACTTTATTATTTAATCTTATAGGGTTAGTATGTTTTGAAATTTAGGATTATATTTGTTTCAAATTAGGAATTAGATTTGTTTTATGTTGTGGCTTCTATAATAATAGAACGCCCTATTAAGTTTATTTAAAGATTTTTAACTAAAAAAATTTATCATTAGAGTGTTACTCTAAACGTTTGGGGTGTAAGAGCATCTTAAGGGGAACTCTTTAAATTTTAGTTAACTTTTAGCTAAAATGGCTAGAAAGCTATTTTAGGTAGTAATTTTTGAGTGATTTATTCCAACCATACTCTCTATTTAGCTAAATGATTATTTTAATATTTTATTGTATATAAAATATAAATAACTTTATTGAATTTAAAAAAAAAAAAAAAGAAGCTTTGCATTTATTAGAGTTAAAAGAATAAAATAATACAAAAAATTAAATGGTTAGCCTTTCCCTGCTAGTTATATTTAGCTAGTGTGAAAGATATTCTTCAAAATGACTAACCATTTAGCTAATGGCTACGGTAAAAAAAAAAAAAAAAAAAAAATCATTAGTCATTTTAATTAAAAACATTAGATGACTAGTATGGTTAGAGTTGCTCTAAGTCTCGGTATTTTTTAGAATCGATGAGTTTTATGTCTACCCCTATTTTCTTTGCTCTCGCGATTATATTAACAAGTTAGTAGATGCCCTATCTGTCTGGTACTCTAATTGAACAAACGGGTTTTGGGAAGGTTGCATCCTTTTTCTGTGTGCATGTTTCTTGTATGCTTCCATGCTACATTACTTTGCATGCTTGCTGGAAGACCAGGCAAGTATTGACGTGGTGAAAAGTGAAGATGGTATTTATGAGAAGGGAAGATCTATCTCTGGCTTAATGGTCTCAGGAGCCGGAGGAGCTGATTAGTGCCTTATTAATTAGAGAGGAATGGTTCTAATGACATTTTTGTCCCTGGCTACCTAAGGGGATTGGTGGGGAAAAGGTCCTATGGAGATTGGTGACAAAAAGGCTGTTTTGGGAAGTATTTGAGTGGTTTGAACATTTAGTGAAGTTGTTTGTGGTTAAGTAAGGTCATTTATGTCAACCTTACAAAAGATCTGATGGAGAGAAATTTAGTGGAGAGTAGAGAATGTCCCAGGGGGCGGAGCCAGAAAAATTAAAGGACGTTTAGTTTATGTATTCAGAATCATTCTCATTTTCGTTTTACGTGTATTTTTTGTGAGAGAAAATACTGTAAAGAACCATAAATCATGATTCAGAATCAGGGACGAATATAAAAACAAACATAGCCTTAGTTAAGGATGGGGGCGTGACTGAAGAGAGAGAATTTTAAAGGGGTCAATGTAGATACAAGTTTTATAAAATTATAAAGTCTATTTGCACCCAGTATATTCATAAATACACCCACCAAATTATAATCTACATTTATTATAATTTTACATTACAATGAAATTACGTTAAAACCCATTAAAATTACATCTTTTTATATATAAATCATATCATCTATAAATGGAAATATTGGTTGACTTTTTATATAATAATAGGTAAGAGACTATTTATGGCTTCTAAAATCATTTTTTGAAAGAAAAAAAATTTATGGGTATTTCAATTGAACTATTTATGTTCCTCTTAAAAAAAGTCTTAATATTTATATTGAAAAAATGTTTCAAATTTCGCTTGTTCTCCTACGTAAGTGTTTTGTTTTGTTTGTTTGTTTTTTTTTTTTTTTTTTTTTGTTTTTGTTTTTTTTTTTGTTTTTGTTTTTTTTTTTGAGAATGAGAAAAACTTTATTATTGTTAAGATTTGTTAATTATTTCTTTATAATATAAGATAAAATTAAAATGAAAGTGCGGGTGGGTGTGGGTATATGAGAGGGTCAAATCCAGAATCATACAAAAAATATTTATAAAAAGATCGACTTTTAAATATATAATAAGAAGCAATAATTAATTGGGTGTATTTATAAGTTTTATGGGTGTAAATATAACCCCTAATGTACAAAATTGAAAGAAAAAAATTTAGCTGGGGCGGCCGCCCACTCTTGTTCGTGGGTGGCTTCAGTCCTACCCCAAGACACTTTGAATTTCTCAATTTTTGGCACTAAAATAGGAAATATTCTAGTGAAATATACTGATACTTACACTTGTTGGGCTTGTTGAACTAAAGAGCCTCCTGGGTTACTACTTGGAGTACCATTGGCTTTTTTTCTTAGAGAAAATTACATATTTTTATTTTTCATTCTTAATTAATACTTTTTATTAGTATAGTTATTTAATTAAAAAAGTTATTTATAAAGAATAATAGATAAAAATTTTGATTCATATACTTTTAAATAATATTTATCTTATTTTCTCTTATTTTACCTCTATTCTTAAGTGGGTCAAGAACTATGTGAACCAAAAACAAGTATGGCTCACCATACCACAGCCCACTCAAATTTCTCAAATGTGGATTGGGCTAACATATTGGGACAATCATCAGATTTGGGCTTCTCACCTAGTGTTACAACAAAATGATAGCAAATTTTTAAAAACACCCCTTAAAATTGAACCCTTATTTTTACCCTTTTAACGTTAACTCATATATTTTTACTTTTTAAATTAAAATTAGTCAATGGATAGAATTTTTTAAAAGAGATATTTTTAGTACGTCAAATACTTAAAAGATGTAGAATTTATAATTTTCTCATGATATGCTAAGTACCAAGCACACAGTTGAAAAAACATAAAAATAAATAAGTAAATAATATATTTTAAAATATTTAAAATAAATAACAGTAAAAAGATTTTTTACCATATAAATTTTCAATTTATGATTAGTAAAAAAATCTTTTTCCATGTAAATTTTTAATCTATTGCTACTCTAAAATTTAGCATTTACTTTAACTATTTACTATAAATCTGTTATTTACTTCAATTATTTATCATGAATCTCTTATTTACTTCATTCTCTATCGAACAAAGACAATAAATATGATGGATCTGGTTGTAGTTTTTAAGAATAGAGTGTGAATTTTATTTTAGGGAGAAATAGGAAATAACATTTTAAACTTCTTCCAGGTAAATAACATATTTTTGAAACAATTGAAGTAAAAACATGTTTATTGAATGAGACGGTGATTGAAAGTTGAAGGGTTAACGAGACTACGAAGATGCTTAGCTAGTTTTGAACCAGAGCAGGGAAGTATAATCGCTAATATAGTATTGATTAATACCCTTTTTAATTAATGTTGAATTAGTTAAAAGGATATTAATTAAGAGTAAAAGGTAAAAATTCAAATCCATGGATAATTTCAACAATTTTCTGTTGGCTTAAACATATTGGGTCGAGGAATCCAGGGGTCATCAAATTAGAGACTAAATATTCTGGCCTAACACTACACCTCATTTCGATTTAAAAAAGAGAAAATTACTAAACTTACTCTTAAAAATATATGGATTTAGATTTTTACCTCTAACTTTCTATTTATATCCTTTTGACTAATATGGTATTGATTAAAAAAGTTTTAACTAAGAGTAAAGGCTAAAAATAAGAGTCATACAATCTAACAAGATATTTGTCTCATTTTCCCTTTTAAACAAATAAGAAAAGAAATGATGGTTGGTTAGGAAAAAATATTAATACATAAAGGTATGTTTACTTTGCAAAGGGAAAGGAGAAGTAAAAAGTGATTCTCTTTCCTATTTAATAATGTGTTTATTTACAAAATTAATAATAGAGATTCAATGGGTCATACACAATACGAGAAATGAGGAAAGAAGAATAATATGGAGATTATACACAACGAATAAGTCTTTAAATGTTCAAGATTCAGGTCATATTACACCTATAACCTATTGCTCATAATCATTATAATCTTCAACTAAATATCCTTTTAATGTCGATGGAGGGAAATTGTTAGATAATTGACGCCAAAAGTGACCTATTGGCAAGAAGAACAATACTAAAATGTGTTTGCATTTAAAAAAAAACAATAAAATGTGCTTTGGACTAATTGTCTTGCTCTCTTTATTTATCAGTTTACTATAAAGGGGTTATGAACTGACTCCTGCTGTAAAGTTCCAAGATCCTCCCATCTCCAGCCTTTTTTATTTTATTTATTTTTATTTTTTTTTTGAGTTGGGAATTATTTTGGCACAAGGTACAAACTCTAAGGGCTCCTCCTCGTATTTTGAATATCCAAAAGTCATATAAAGACTACGAAGGTAAAATTAAAATCGGAACACTTTAGTTGGGGTTTCGTTGGTCTAAAATTTAATTTGAGTAATTTCAAAATGGAAGAGAAACTTTTTCGACTAACAAAATTTATTAAGTGAGATTTTCTTCTGAAATTCGAGAGTACTACTCTACAAAAGAATTTCTCTCCTTTTGTGTACTTTTTACACCCGGGGAAGGCCGGAGGAAAAATCAGGAATTTTTATAAATACAAATCTTGTTTTATGTAATTTTTTTTAACCAATTACTCAATGCTATCATCGTCATCACGGCCAAATCCACTTGTCGAGAATGAAGATGATAAAGATGCATGAGTAGTATTTGTTGATTGGGGAATTTTTAATGTAGGAATTATTATTTTACCTTATTGATAGGAACTATATTTTAGCCGTTAAATTAGTTTTTCAGCGGTCTAATTTTTAAATAAGAGTATGTTGCGCACTATAAATTGTTAATGCGAATACTCACTTATCTAATTGATAAAAATTTAATCTACCAACTAAAACATCAGTTCTTATTGCAATTCAATAGTACCCTTATACAATATTTTTCAAAGTTAGTCAAATGACATCAATTTATCCCCGTTCATTTCACCGATTCGGGTTTTCAGTTTTAGATTTTTACAGTAAAAAGTTCTAAAAAAATGTCACATCTAACTTTTTCTGTTATAGTAAAAAACTCTCATAAAATATCACATCTCAGCTCGAATTGAAAACTCGAATCCGCGAAGTGAACTAAACATATGTCTCTAGAAGTTATTGTAGAATGACATAATTCAATATCAAACAACCCCACAAGGAACGCTTTCCTTTATGATGCAAATATTATTGACAAAACTAAGTAGAGCTGCAAGTTTGAGTCGAGTTAAACGGGTCGGTCTGAGGCCCGTTATTATTAATCCGGTCCAGCTTGACCCAAACATCATATTTTTAAATATATTTTTTTAAAATACTTTATAAAATTACGAGTCGGACTAAGTCAGCCTTAAACTTTTTAAGCTTCAGACCGGACTGAACTGACCCTCTCTCTTTTAGGACTGGACGGTCTAAACTTACACCTCTAAAACCAACCACCTTTTCCATACATGTCATGAACAAAGCTCCAATATTTTGTTGTTAATTTAAAATAATACAAACTTTATTATTTTTGGTTTAATCTATTAAGGGGATGATTTGGAACCATGGATTTTTAACCAACTGTGGATGTCAGAATGTTCGAGATCTCAAATGGATCAAGTAGAGTTGTGGATTGTATGCGTAATCCTCCAACAAAGTGGAAAGATGAATATACACACGTCTTAGTAAGAACAAAATCAAATAGGACACATATTGCCTGCGTAATCCTTCAATATGTCGTAAGGATGAAATACCATATAAAGGTTGGACATGAAATGGGATAGAGATTACAAGCAAGCATACAAATTACCAGCCCTCCAATATTGTATGAGGAGAGATTGATGACATGTAAAATGATATAAAAATAGATAAAATATAACATATTTGTGGATAAATACATATGGCGTTGAAAGAATGAACCAAAACCCCGTACAGAGTGACAAAGGTTAGGTATATAACGTTTATAAATATAACTTAATTGTGTGGCATATATTGGTTTCATCATTCACCCAAAAGTACTAGGTACCTTTTCATGAAATAACGGGATAATTACCTAAACTAAGAATTGTCCACCTCATTGTGTGACTGTGTGAGCATATGAATGATAGCATTGATGATTATAAATTTGTATTTCCGAGATATTTTACCAAAAAAAAGATTATAATTAAAATCATGATAAGTTGATAACATCATCTGTTTAGAAATATAACGGCTCTAATCTACGTAATTGAGAGCAACAAAAATGCTGAAAAATAAATCAAGCAAAACCGACGCAGAGAATTTATATAAATTTACCTTAATATGAGATTATTTCCTCTTCTAACTGCTACAGTTTTTTCATTATAATGAAAAAAAAAAATTATAAGAGAAAAATCGCACTATCTCTCAACTCGTTGTGTTTAGGGTTAGTCTTTCATTGTCTTGACTAGAAGCTAATAAGACTTCCATGACGCACCAATTATTATCGTTCAAATTAAAGAGCAATATATCTAGTACTTATCCGATACGTATTTTATGGGAAAGTTATGTAGGTCCTTCATAGAATGTTAGGTCATGCCGGTAGGGTTTTAGGCGCTATAGCAATTAATTTATGAAAGTCTTGAAACAAGTGTCTCTAATCTCTAAGCGTTAATATAAAAGTTGTAATAAATGTGTACATTAATATACCTATAATTATATTTTATGTTCATTTACAACTTATACTTAACGAAAATTTTCTCTAATCAAATATGCAACAATATTAGATATATTTGGGTCCTTGTTTTACTCAGCAATGATATATTTGAAACTTGATAACAAGCCAGGGCTAATAATTAAGTTGTAAATTGCCTTTAATATTTCTTTGAAAATCATGTGATCATGATAACAAAGCCTATCTAGCTAGGATAAGGGAATTGGGAAATCACAAAGGATATACATGATGATATCAATTACGCACATACTTGATACTACTGTCCTTGTTCGGTTGTTCCTAATAAACTTGTGATGAAGATTTTTAGTTTAGATATTCACTGGCTAGGTTGTAAATAAAGCATATGATACAGGTTGTTTAGTTCGTTGATTCAAGTTTTTAATTTGAGTTTATATGTAATGTTATGTGAGAATTTTTTACTATAATAAAAAAGTTAAAAGTGACTATTTCTTGAGAGCTTTTTATTATAATAAAACTCAAACTCTAAACTTAAATCGGTGAAATAAATAGGGTCTATATATATTTTCTTATTTCTTCCGCTTTTATATTCTAGGCTCACATGCCATTGGAGAATCAGGGTCGGCTAGAATGTCTTGTTTCGATATCGATTAGCAATGGGCCATGTCAAATAACAATATGCTTGCAATTCATGATTACGTGTTATTTTTTTAAATAATTTATTCATCTTTTTTCCGCAATAATTTCAGATTATTGGACATGACATATGCATCATATAATGATGATTGTGGACCATCTTAAATTAATTAAAGCCCTCTTTTTTTTTTTTTTTTTTCTTTTTCTAAAGAAACGTCATTGAACTTACTACAAAAGGAAATATAAGTACTAATGATCAATTATCTCCACAACTAATACATTAACTCCAAGGCCGACCTCTACAAAAGATCATTAAGAAGATTTCAGATGATACGTACGTCAAACATATTGCTCACTACTTTTTAATGCCAAGAATTAATCATAATAATAGTAGTAGTAGTAATAATAAATAATAATAATTAGCACGTAGGATTGACATACACTAAACTTGTCCACTAATGTTTTCTTTTCTGTCTCAGCCTCTAATTCATTTAGCTTTTAACAAAAAAGAAGTTTTCAGAATTCCCCCTAAAACAAAATTATAAGAACTAATTACAAATACTCAGACCAAACCAACTTATATACAGGAGAGAAACCATAATTAACTATTAGTACTAATCTCATCTCTTAGAATAAGTAACCCGAGTATGACTAGTGAACGTTTGGTTCATGGATTCAGAATCATTCTCGATTTACGTTTGTTTTTGTGAGAGAAAATACTATAGCGAACAACGAACTATGATTCAAATCATGACACATCATAAATTAATTTTTTTTTTTTGAATAAGTAAATATGCCACATCATAAATTAACTTTTTTTTTATTTTTAATGAACGTGATACTACGTCACAAATTAACTTATTTGAAAGGGCTGGTGTACAAGCTTCCTAACTTACTTTTCCAAGTTTACCTCACATTAATTGTTTATCCACTTAATTAAGGGCTCTTTACACATATAGCAAAATTTCAATAGTAGAGTTTAAATATAGCAAAATTTTTAAAATATTATAAGAATAAAAAAATTTTGATATCATTAAAATAATGAATATATTATTATATAGTATAAAATGTGACATCATTATGATAATGATTATGTCATTTTTGTTATATTTATAATATTCTGAAAATTTTGCTAAATTTCAATTCAAAGTATGAACTTTTACCATTTAGTGTAATTACGCCTTAATTAATTGCTTGGACCAAAACGTCATGATGTAATAAGTCCGGTAAATTAATAAAAGTTAATGCTATGACGTGGTAGCATTAATTTATATACATATGTAATAGGAGATGAGCTTAAAGAGCTGTTCACCAACTCAAAATAAGAAACAAGTCGGATGCAGCAGATCAGCAACTTTATATTGCTATCAAATATAATGTTAAATTAAAGAGTATTTTACACATTTATTCCATACAGTTTTAGCAATCTACCTTCTGAACTTTAAATTTTAATAAGTTGTTCGTTAGATTTATAAATTTGTTATAATATATTCATTTTATAAATTTAACCTTTTAAAAATAATTTATTAAATCACAACAAGTTTAAAAGACAATTATATTAAAAACCTTTAAATTTAAAAAACGCAATAAAATCTTTATTGTATTATTGTTCTAAAATAAATTATATATTTTTTCTATTAATTTATTAACACGTAACATAATATCACGATATATTGGTAAATAAATTTCAAGCAGTGCTATTCATCCCGATAGGTTCATGACCTAATTAGTCATAGGGATCCAACTCCCTACGAGTCATGGGACCCTGGCATTCTATTTTTTTTTTTTTTTTTTTTATTATTTTGGTGTAATTTGTGTACACCTACGTTGTCAGGGCTTCATACATATAACATGCCTTCCAAGTTTAAGTCTGCGCATCTTATGAGGCATTTAGTATAAGAATTCGTATCATGATTTATGATTTGTTATAATATTTTTTTCACAAAAAAATACACATAAATTAAAAATAATTCTGAATCCATAAACTAAACTTCCACTTAATTTCAAAAAATAAAGAAAAGGAGAAAAAAGAAAATGAAAAAGATATGCATCTTGAAAGGAGTGAAACATGATATACACCTTTTGTTTTGTTGCAAATCTAACTTTTAGATATCGTTCGTTTCACAAATTTAAATTTTTAATATGAATTGAGATGTGATATTTTTTAAGGGTTTTTAACTGTAATAAAAAAAGTTAAATATGACATTTTTTAAAAAAATTTTAACCGTAAAAATTTAGAACTAAAAAATCAACTCGGTGAAATAAATAAAACCTTACTTTTTCGCATTGATTTCATCCGATGAAGAGAGAGCAAAACCTTAGTTTATGTTATCACATATCAGTTGCTTATAATGTGACATATGTTTTTCCTCTCATTCTAAAACAACCTGTCCTTTCAGATACTCGCACCAAATCAAACATAATATCCCATTAATTTTTGCTTCCTTTCGGGTACAGGTGCGGCTTCATACGTACTTACCTGTCTCATTTATGCCTTCTCCATCAATCATTTTATGGCGTGTTTTTTACATTCCCTGATTAACTTGGTAAACGTGTCCATATAGTTTTTTTTTTTTTTTTTTTTTTGTTTTCCCTCGTATATCGTGTTGTCCATATAATAGTTTCCAAACGGATAATATTCTTTTAGCTAGAGCTCGGCAAACTACAGAGGAAAACAAAATGATAATATCTGATATTCCGAGACAAGACTGAAGAAGACAAAGCAAATACATGACCAACACAAAATTCTTCTGCATTATTGCATGTACAACATTTGGCGAGGCCAGTGTGACAAGGAAAACAAAAAACCCCACGACCAGAAATTATATAAGATTAAAACCTTTTTTATTGTCACGAATTGAGTTGTGATTTAAATTATGTATGTGAGAGAAAAATATTATAGTAAAATTTTTGTAAAATAAAACACTATAGTAATATTCTTTTACGTGACTTAAATTATGATTTGAATTGTGTATGTAAGAGAAAAACACTGTAATAAAAAAGTTAAATTTAAATTTTTGTGAGAGAAAACAATATAACAATATGATTTGAGCATTTTGTTTCTTCTTCTTTTTTTTTTTTTTTTTTGCCATTTTGTATAATTTATGTTAATCCATATAATAAATGTCGTGTTCATGTCTGATATCAGCTTTTTATTTACCCTTTTATTTTACTATTTTTTCTCGTGTCGTTTTCTCTTTTTTTCCTAAATTATTTATTTTGTTGCTAAAAAAATTGTTTAATTTTTCTTCATTTCTAGCTAATGAACAAATAATAATGGTGGCACTAGGATCTGCATACAAGGCTTTTGATGTGCCTTGTCCTGACTTTTGGTGTGCGGACGACAGGCTGAGATGGAATCTTTGTCATTAGTTGGAATAAAGACTAGCTTCATGGGACCAAGAAGGAGTCCTTGATGAGAGTGTTTGTTTACCACCCTTCATACGGTAAGATTAAGGTATGATTGTATTATAAAACACTTTATTTTTTTAAGGTAGGCAATTTATTTTATTGTTTCAGAATGGCGGGCCTCAAATTGAACTACTATTGATTGTTACTACTCTTTCTTTTGGTAGGCCCTTTATTTCATTCTTTCGGAATAGAGAGCTTTTTTCTTTTTATAAGGTCGGATCTTATCCCATTCTTTCAGAATGGTGGGCCGTTCCTACAAGTAAGGTCGTTCTTTTATTCCATTCCTTCGGAATGGCAAGATTATGTGAGGCGTATAATTAAAAGGGGTAATGAAGAGGAAGTTATGAATAGTACCACTTTTAATAATTTTATGAAAATAGTTAGAGTTAATATTGACATAATAAGAGTGTTTAAAAAATAAATTTAATTATTTAAAAATTATATGAAGTGTGTGGTTAGAAGGAGGTGTAGAGATTAAAAAAATCGAGTGTAAATAGAATCATTCTTGACTAAAACATGTCTGGCAATGTTTTAGACAACGTTTCAATATTCTCTCTACAAGACATTGAGGCCTCGTTTGGTGTGGAGATTCAGATCTAAAGATTGGAGTCATGAATTCAAATTCCCGTTTGGTGTCATATTGGACTGAGACCACAACTTGAATCACGGATCAATTTTTGGGTCCTGATTCAAAATCAGCCCTCCCTTCGATCCAAGACTCGAATCTTTGCACATTGGCACTGTGCTCTCGGAGAAATTCCTCGTGACCAACCTCCAACCCAACTCCACCCAACTCCATGTTCTTATGCGAGAGAGCTCGACCTTGATCGTGTCTTGGTAGAGAATCTTTGCGCCTTCTCCTGTTTACCTTCTTCAAACAAGAGGGTGGGGTTGATTACTTTTTGGGCCTTTTTGGACGGCGTTTCTTGGTTGCTTTTTTAATTTTTTTTTTTTGTGTTTTTGTTCTCTTTTGCAGATCTCAAAGTATAGATCTAGTTTTTCATTTTTTTAAAAAAATATTGGGCATTTTTCTAAATTTTGAAATGTTGAATGAGATTAGATTTGTTATTTGTTTTTTATCTAAAGATTTGATCTATTGTTTTTATTGTTCCGGTGTCCGATTATGGAGTTTGGTATGTACAGTGTACTTTGAGAAAGGTGAAGAAGACGAAGAAGACGTGTCTCTCTCTTTTTTGTTATTTTGCATTTTTCATTTAAAAATTTGTTGATTTATTAATTTTTAATTTTTTTGAAGTCTTATTTTTATTTTCAATTTATTACTTCTTTTTTTAATAAAAAAATCATTTTTACTAATTTAATTATGACTTATACCTTTTATTAATTTAAAATCAATGCCACATCGTTAGGATTATAGACATAAATAGATGGAGGAGATATTTTGATTCATTTTTTATATATTAGAGGATATTTTAAACTGTTTTAAAAAATGACAATTTAAAATAAAATACATACTTAAAAAATATTTATGAAATTAATCCTACTTTAAAAGTGATGGTAACTCTTCAGAGACAAGTTTAATATATGTTTGGCTTGTTATATAATTTCATTCATATTTTTTTCATTTATTTTGTAATTAGCTTGTTATAATTTTGAGTTATAATTATTTGTATAATTTTTTTTCTAGTACTTTATTTTTTTATTATATAACGAATTATATTTTTTTAAATTACACGTAACGAATTATATTTATTATATAATTTTTTAAGTTATATTTATTTTGATCATGATTCAAATTTAGAAAATAAGACAACCAAACACTGGTTCGAATCACATTTTAGGTTAGAATCAGAATCATGCATATACACATCCAAACGAAGGTTCTAATCACTCTAAATCATGATTCAAATCATGAATCATGGATCTAACTCAAATCACTCTGATTTCAATCCTTATACCAAACGGACCCTGAACTATTTGTCTCTAGTAAATACAAAAAAAAAAAAAAAAAAAAATCGAGTAATGTAACATTAGAACACTTAATTAATTATTAATAGATTTTTTGCATTTGAAAAATACTGACAATGGCCGATCTGGATAACGCTAGACAATATATGACACTTGCACATGCACTTGATCATCATTATTATTATATATGTGTGTGTATATATTGGCGTTATTCAATATCAGTCATTGTGTGTGTATATATATATATATATATATATATATATATGTTGTGATGGGGTAACTCGGCATAATTTCCTTGAAGCTTCCTTCAGTTTGTTGCCAAACATTCCAACGACGACACTTTCAAACTCTTCTCCTCAAAACAAAAAATATAAAAAAAAAATAAAATAAAAAAATAAAAAACCAAATTGACAAAGAATCAATAGATGGGGCCTAATCTTGAAATTGCTAAGAAGCTGGGCAAGTCCATGCAAAACTAAAGTAGTACTATTTCTGCTTAGGCTTCTGGTTCTCAACCAAGAAAAAGATAAAAGAAGGGAACGATTGAGATTCTTGATCACAAAATTAGGGTCCTTATAAAATAGGATCATTTCCACTTGTGCCTCCAAAATTTAAAACCATTTTTTCGTCTAAATTTTAAAAACTATAGAGTGCGTTTAGAGTAAGAATCCGTAACATAGTTCGGATTATGGTTTATGACTCTCTACAGTATTTTCTCTTACAAAAAATACACGTAAATCGAGAATAATTCCGAATCTATAAACTGAACGTTCTCTTATTTACTTTGTTGTCTAAATTATGAATTAATCTCACTTAACTCATTGTGTTAGAATTTTTATTAAAAACGAACATGAAAAGAAAGAGTTGCTCTATCACGTTATCTTATTGTTAGAATTTTCGTTAAAAAAAATACAAAAAATGAAGTGACTGTAATTAACCATTTTTTTTTTTTTTTTTTTTGTCAATGTTTAATATAAATTTAAGTGGGACAACATATATAAAATTTAGAAAACAAACTGAATAGGAGTTTTTAAAGCTGCTCGAGTAAGAAAGTTAAAAATAAATAAATAAAAAAAAAAACCCCACCATACGAAAAGGCACAAGTGAGATTAATATATATCCTATAAAATGTAAACCCCACTATTTTTTTTTTTTTTTCTAATCAAAAGGTAAACCCCATTATTTAGTCCTATAATACAATGTAAACCCCACTTAAAAACTAACTTTTGAGTACTAATCTACATGGTAAGTGATGTGATATTTCACCTTATATGTGCCAATTCATCTATCTTAATTTAGTCCTCATTTTTTTTCTTTCATGGTTCGTCTTCCATTTTTTTTTTTTTTTTTTTTTCCGATTTCCGATCTGTAATTTAGTTTTCTATTTTGTTTGGTTTTTCCGATTTCCGATCAGTAATTGAGTGCTCAAAATCGTGCATTGAGATCTCAATTTCGTGTTCAACTTATGCGAAAGATAGGGTTCATGTATGAATCTGAAAAGCCTTGTGGTAAATCAAGAGATCTGCAAGTTCGAATCCTTGTTTTAAGTGATCGTGAAAGTTGTATGGATTCATCTTCTAATTCTGGTTTTGACTCTGTAACTCTAATCCCAGTTTCCGACGTCTATACAAGCTACAATTTTTTTTTTTTTTTTTTTTTTTTTTTTTAAAAGAGAGAGGACTGAGAATGCTAACTTACACAGGTTTCTTTGGAGTTATTTTTTTAAAATATAATTTGAGTATAATTTTTAAATTACATTTAAAATATAACTTAAATTAAAGTTAAAATTAAAATAAAATTAAATAAAATTAAAATTTAAAATAATATAAATTTAAATAAAATTTAAATTTAAATTATTTTTTTTTTTAAATAAAAGAACGTGGCTCTTTCACTTTCCCTTTCCCATCGATTGTCTTCGTCACTTCACAATCATGCCTAATTTTGTTTAATAAAAGAAAGGAAAAGGAGAAAGAAAACACGGTGTATTATTTTATTATTGGGAGGAATAACAATAAAAGAAAAATACGTATGTATATGAAAAAAAGTAATATACAGACCCCAAAAAAAAAGGATTGAGAAATGACATGGGCTTCTTCTTGCACGTGCCATTGTTTGGTCGTTAATGTTTTTTTTTTTTTTTTTAATTTTTTTATACTGGAAAGTTGTTGTAGTAACAATCTGAGAAAAAGTTATGTTTTGTGATAATCGAGATTTAGATGGATTTTGAAAGGTCATGTGAGGAAACAATAATTAATTTTAGTTTTTGAAAAAATGTATCAGATTGGGGTTATATTAACAAAATGAGGGCTAAATTAAGGAAGATGAGTTGGCATGTGAGGTGGAATGCCACGTCACTTGTTATGTAAATTGGTACTCAAAAGTTAATTTTTAAATTAATGTCTCTAGCATACAAGCGTAAATATATTGGCCTCATTTACTTTGCGAATTTAAATTTTTAATTTAAATTGAGACGTGATATTTTTTTAAAATTTTTAACTGTAATAAAAAAAATTACACGTGACATTTTTAAAAAATTTTAACTATGTTCGTCTTGTATAAGGATTGAAATCAGGGTGATTTGAGTCATTTGATTCGGATCCATGATTCATGATTTGAATCATGATTCAGAGTGATTAGAACCTTCGTTTGGATGTGTATATGTATGATTCTGATTCTAACCTGAAATGTGATTCAAATCAGTGTTTGGTTGTCTTTATTTTCTGAATTTGAATCATGACCAAAATATATTATTCTATAAAAGTTAAAAAATTATATATAATTACGTGTAATCTAAAAAAATATAATTCGTTATATAATTAAAAAAAATAAAGTATTAGAAAAAAATTATACAAAATACTTATAACTCAAAATTATATAACAATCTAACTACGAAATAGGGGACAAAAATGTGCAATTTTGTTTAGACCAATTTCATAGGAAGTTGAAAAAAAAGAAAGGTGAAGTGGAATATATCCGAATATTCTTCATATCCATTCTGATTTTACAATCTATCGTAAATAGGAAAACGACATGGAATTATGCTGCACGAATTTCACTTTGATTAAACGACGTTGTTTCACATAAACCAACGTCGATTTATGGCTTGAAAAACATATTATTATATACAACCCAACTTACTAACAGCAATTATTAAACGATGTCGTTTCACATAAACCAATGTCGGTTTATGGCTCGAGAAACATATTATTATTATAAGTGCACAATAAATTTACTGTGCACTGGGGTTTCAAACGGGTGAATCAGGGGGGACCTGATTCCGAAATCAGGCCCCAAAATGATCCCAATCACTTTTCAAATCACATTTTTTACTGTTTATTTTTGTATCCCCAAACACTGATTTGATTGAAATTAGGGGATTTGAATCCCTTAATCCTCCAACCAAATATGCACATATAAAAATTTAAAATTAAAAATTTAAATAGATAAAATGAATCAGATCATTATTCTTTAACATGTATATACGAGGAGCGTGCAATACATACAAGAATACGCTCCTCAATTTTTCAAAAAGCCTTATCACTTATCCACCTCGAGATTCGAGAAAGAGGAGCCGTTGCTGGTAATGTGATTGGTTGTGTTAGGATAATATTCTTCACGAGCAATATTCAATTCGGATAATTAGGGATAGAATCAAGCACGGCAGCATTTTTTTTTTTTTTTTTTTTCTCTGATAGTTTTAATTTTTAATTGTTAAATTAATTAAAATTATATAAAATAAATAAATTTTAATATAAATTTAATGATTAAAAATAAAATATTATTGATAGTCTACTTTTGCTTAAATTACCCCTTCTTTTCCTATGGGTGGATGATGGGAATCAAACAGTAATTACAAGGGCTATCTTATCTTCTAGAAGGAAAAAAAAAAAGTGCCATAACTTCAAATCGCAATCACTACAACACGATCGAAAATATACATTTACATATTATATATTAATAAAAAATAGAAAAGGTACTCTGTCGTACTGACAACAGGAATGTGAAGAGCATTTATGCTCCAACAGCAGACCCAATTAGAGCCCTCGCCTGCGGTCGTGCTGTGGCCAGTCGCAGCTTGCCGTGGCCGGGGTCGTCTTAGACGCCAAGTAGGTCCAGTAGAATATATTATGTTCAAAGAATGATACATAATATTCGTTCGTGTTAAGCACAACATATTAATATAAAAATACTTATATAAAGATTTTATTTAGTTTATCAATTTGAATTAAGAATTTAAATTTTATTATAGTAAATATTTATTAAAAATAGTTATATTTAATTTTTTTACTATAGTAAAAAATTCTCATATAAAATCACATTTCAACTTAAATTACAAATTCGAATCAGCGAAATGAACGAGCTTTAAATGTTTGTATTTTAACTCCATGTTTAGAATGTCTTTAATTTAACAATATTGACATTCTATTTATTTCATTTCATGACTATTGAGATAATTTATACGTACATATATATTTCCTTTTACTCCTAAAGCTCCAAAAAAAAAAAAAAAAAGAGGGGGGAGGAATATATATAGATTTTTTTATTTTTAGTTTTTTATGATCTTGTTTCTTAGAAATTAGTGGCAGAATAAATTTGAGTACTGTTATATTTTACTTAAAAAACCTCCTGATAAATCAGTTAATTTGTCATCTTTCCCAACCTTTATTATTATTATTTATTATCATTGTTGTTGTTATTGTTATTATTATCAATATTATTACTATTACTACTATAATTACTGTACATTGTTATTATTATATTATTCTTAAATCTTATTTTGTCTATAAAGTTAAGGATCCACATGATCTATAATTGTCATATTAGAAGTAAGCTCGTCTGGATTTTTCTTTTTTTCTTTTTTTTTTAAAAAAAAAAATTAAAAGACCTCATAATCTCATTGTAAATATGTATTCTCAATATTATTGTAAAATGTACATGAACTTATTAATCTTCACTTATATATATATATATATATATATATATATATATATATATATATATATATAGCATTCTGCAGAGTAGATCGGACTGCGTCACAGCTTGTATTCTTGCTATACCTCATCTTTTTGTATATATGTAAGAGATTTTGGCTGTACTTTAAACATTACAAAGTTAAATTTTATTCCTAAATAATTATCAGGACCGATCTTTATCAGATTTCGCTATGCAATTGAAACAACCAAATCCCTCAAAAATTTGTTTATATTATATACATTCTGCAAAAGTTCAATCATGTAGTAACCATTAGCCAATAAAATCTTGACATTTTGTCAAAAAGTTAGATCATACAAAATGAGGGAAAATACTAAACAACAATATAATATTATAGTTTTTCTTTTTCGCTAAATACAATATAGCGTAGTTGTTCGTTCAATGGTGCGGTCCAACTAGCGGAAGCAGAAAAGGGGAAATGAAAAATCAAAATGAGCTGTGTATATATATATATATATATATATATATATATATATATAAAATCAGAAAAGGGGAAAGGAAAAATCAAAATGAGCTATATATATGTGTATATATATATATATATATATATATATATATATATAAAGCAGAAAAGGGAATAATGCAACCAAATTCTTCAAAAAATAAAAAATAAAAAAATAACTTAATTTCGTATGCTAATTCCTCGTGTATAATTCAGCATTAATCCATTTTCTGAAGTTCCAGTGTTTTGAGATCATCATGGATAATTGGTATTTTTGGGGGTTTTTTTTTATTATTATTGTTATATTTAGATTTCTTCTATAAATTAACTAGGGCAAGAAATATTTAAAAGAAAAAAAAATGCAAAGACGAACTTATAAAACCATATATATTATCGTGATAACATAGACAAAATGGAATAAATAGATGATGAGATCAAATAGAAATAAAGGAGTAGCTACAAAATGAAACTAAATGTAAATGACTTTTAATACAATGCTTCACATCACTAATATGATATGTAACTTTTCTTCTTTTTCGTTTTTGAAGTGTAAATATATAATTAGGAATATAATTAATCTATAGAAAGTGTAAGGAGTTGGTTATTTTTCTGATAATTTTCATTCACATTTTAAAAAAAAAAAATGAAGTGATATTAAATGTAACATTGACTAAAAAAATTTTGTACATTTTTGTTACTGATCACGTGAACGTTGCAAATTAATGAATTATGAACTTTTTCGTTGACAAATACTTTTCAATCGGTTTAACCACGTAAAATCAACGAAACACTAAAACTTGGGCACTACAAAATAAAATCAATATTGACCAAAGAGTAATAAACTTGACAAATTTTTTCATAATATATCTAAAAGTGTATTTGTACATATATATAGAGAATTTTACAGCACTATCAATAAGTTTTTTTGAATATGTTTTAAAAATTATTTTTTTCATATTTTTTTTTATTTTGATGTGATTTTAACTAAATTCAACAGTAAAAAAATGAACACTATCATAAGACGTTTTACCATAGAAGAACCATATATGTTTTTTTTTTTTTTTTTTTTTTTTTTTTTCTTATGGATTCAACTCCCATGCATTCTTGTTTGTCACCATTACGTCACTCTAATAATATCCTAGTTAAATTAATTAGCAATATAATGTCATACCAATTGTTGAACATATATACACGAAAAATAACAGGGAAAAAGAGGAAATATTTTTAAAATAAATAAATATGGAATACTTACAGCAAGGATTTATTCTTTTTAAGCATCAATAAGTACTCTTTTTTTCACTGTTAAATTAAGATTTAGTTTGATTTATTGGTGTCAGCTCAAGAATTTAAAATGTGATATAAAATTGTTGCAATCACATATCAAAGCGTTTCAACAGTTAAAATAATAGTACTAATGCTAGTTAAAAAAGAAAGGTCAACACACAAGTCTTCCAAATTGTGTGTGTTCATTTTCTAAAACGTGATTTGAAATTATGTGACAAGCTCAAGCACTGCCACTACAAACCATGCAATTTGGAAATTTAGCTGTGCCCTACATTTTGCATCAAATTTGATGAAAAAGACAAGCATGAAATATTGTAAATGCTTTATATATATAATTCCAAAATTTTAGAGCAAAAGAGATCCCCACTATACAAGTCACAGTAATGGTGTTGTGCTTTTAGGTCTCCTCTTGACATGTTTTCTTCTGCAATGATGTTCTTCATAACAAAAACAAATCAAATTTAGCAAGAAACTTGAACTTGAGTTCAGATTTTAATTTGAGTTAAAGGTATATTTAAGTATGGTTTAAGTTAGGACTCTAATTTGAGTTTACATTTTGATGTGCAAATTTTAAGTTATGGTTTAAATTGAGAATCTATTTGAGTTTGTGTTTGGGTGGGTCAAAACTTGAATTTCTATTTAGATAGTATTTTAATAAAAATTCAATGGTGATGAAAAATTTAATAGGGTATATGGGTGGGGTTTTATTCGTCTCTTCGTTATGAATACATAAAAAAAAAACCATCTCAATTAGAATTAAAACGAAAAAGTTATGGCGTTTTTAAGAATAGAAAAAATATTGTTTATTAACTTGAGTTTGAGTTTAAAAACTTGAGTTAAAGAAAGAACTTGAACTCATATTTTAGCCCCAAACTCAAATTAAAACTCAAGTTCAAACTCAAATTTAAAAAAAAAATAATAATAAACGTAAATAAAGTTGTAACTTGAGTTTAAATATTTTTTGAGTATAGTTACAAATGAACAACCCCTAAACATTTCTCCATTAGCAAGTCCACGGCCAATAATGATATTAAGAAACGTCATTGGCAATGAAAACGAGAGAAAAATTATCAAAAGAAATAGTGTTCTTTCCCAATTCTAGCAAATTAATATTACATATAAACACGTATATATGACCAAAAAAAAAAAAAAAAAAAAAAAAAAGATCCTTAACTACTTGGGCCAATTTTATCTTTTCTATTACGATACAAAACTTCTGCAATGCTCATGAGATGAGAGAATAATTCTCATTCGACCCTAAATAGTTTAACTATTATCTTATTGCCTCAATTCTCATTTGACTCTACCTTACATTTTATCTATTATCTTATTACCTCTTTGGCTTTGCATTGCAAGAAAATGGATGCAGAAAAAGAGTCAATGCGTGGTCAAATTATTTGTCTGCTTTGGAATTAAGTGCGAATAAAGTTTCAACAATGCCCTCAATTGGTTTTGGATGAAAGAGTTTTTGCTCTTTGGTAGAAGGAAAAAAAAAATGGAATTAGATAGGTGGATGAGAGAAATAGTGAAAAGATACTGATCTTTACTGTTTTTAGTAGGAGAGAGAAAAAAAAAAAAGGAGAAGAAGAAGAGAGAAAAGATTGATTAAGCGATTTTTTAAATCTTAAAAAAAAAAAAACAATTCAAATCTCTCCAAATATAAAAGCAATTAGAGAAATAATATATAGACTTGCTTTTAATTTTATTGATAATTACCTCCTAAACTTTGAAATTCAAAGATTGCACATAACAAAATATAAATTCTAAGCCCACACAAATCAAATTTCAATATATATATATATATATATACATTTGAAAATGGGAATTTTATTTTAAATCATAACAATATAATCACTAATCCAAACGCGGAAGACTCAAACGCATTTAGTGACTCAGCCCCGACCACAAAAGTTTGGTTGAAACAATTAAGAGGGTAACAAATATACCAAGGTCCAACAAAGGGAAATCAAATAGGCACATAACCAATTGAGCACATGTTTGGCTATTTCAAACACACCATAAACACCGTAAAAGCTGGTGGGTAACTTTGGTCGACCAAGTCAAAAGATTAAAAGCACAAAGGCCTACCACAACACTATAAAGCACCATAACTTGCAAACTAAACATAACAACAATGCCGGAAGGTAGGCAGACCACCTTTGTTATTACAACAAAAAACCAACATGACAACAAAAACACGCTAACACTAAGGAGTGTTGCACGACCAAAGACAGAGCTCCCGCATCATAGCCCAACTTGAAAAACTGGTGCTTCCCATTGCCAGAACCAACCAAGCCTCCGATCATGGTAACTTTCACTCCATAGCCCATGTTGCCCCTCCCCAAAACCACATTGAAAAAAGGGGTAGGAGCTCAGAGCAAAAACGCCACCCAACTCTGTCAAGATGCAAGATCTCTACTTCCACCACCATCGGACCACACCCATAGCCACAGACCAACCACGCGAGACTCAACCACCGACTCAAAGGCTAAGAGTTTGGCAACCAGCCAGCGATGGTGCCGAACCCCAGCCCTAAGCGAGAAAAAAAAAAAAAACCCTAGCTACAGTAAGGAGAGAGAGTCTCGAGAGGGAGAGAGAGAGTATACAACTCTATAATCAAATTTCACTAATAAAACTATAAAAGAACTAATTATTTATATAAAACATATATCCTAATCCAAAATATATAAAAGAGGCATATGCCTCTCTCCTGTTCACTTCATCATCGTAAAAAGGCACCACGCTGGCGCCTTACTTTTTTTTTTTTTTTTTTGTTTGGAGAGAGAGTCTTGCGTTGATTGCTTGCTCCTTTTTTCTGTTATGCCAATCCTCTATCCTATTGAAGACTGAAGACGCGCAACTGATTGTCTAGGCACAAATATCATTTTATTTTTTTTTAATCTATTATTCATTATCTTTGTTACAAATTAATGAAATGTTGCTAGTGAGTTTTTAAAAATATTAATTAAACTATTTCAATTATTTTTTATTGTGTCCTTGATACAGTAATATAGTTCTTTTTTATTATGTTATTCTTTTATAGTGGAATATAGGGAATTAGGGATTATATATATTCTAATTCTAAGTTAAAAATCCTAATTTTAAACCTTAAACTTAAATACATATAAAAGAGTGGGTGAGAATTATATTATACATTTTTATAGTTCTTCACGCTCCATTTTCGTGATTTCCTTTTTTCACATTTTCTTAATTTTTTCGTTTACTTTAACTCTTTTTTTATGTCTTTCTTTTGTTTTTCATATTTTTCGTTCTTCTTATTATATGTTTTTCCTTTAAACTCTTTTATTTCTTTTTTTTTTATTCTCCATACCCTGTTATGTTCTAAATCTTTAATTTGAAATCCAAAATCTAAGATCTTAATCTCATCCTAAATACATAATCTTGTGGTAATAAAAAAAAATGTGTTTTAAGTACTTCACTTTTTTCCTTTCATTTGTAAATTTCTAACTCCTTTATTTTTTAATTTTGTTATCTCATAAATTATGTTCATCATATGATAGTCGAAAATAGTGAGTTCGAGGTATTTTACTTTTTTCTCCTCTCATTTCTAAGTTTTAATTTTGTTATTTTTTTTGTAAATGAATAATTTAGACTGTTTTATGTATTTATATGTTTAAATGTAATATTTGACTTAAACTACAATTAATGTATACTTTTTATTTTTATTTTTTTTAAACTGAGTAGGGGATTCAAACCCTATAATTTCAAGGAAGATGAAAAATAGACTCCACTAAAACTATAAGCATTTTTTTGAGCCTCAAAAAACGAACCCACTTATTGTGCCATTTTGTCTTACTTTCTTCCTTTTAGCGTATTGGTCAATTCCTTAATCATGGTCCTTTGAACCTTTTCAAAACATAGTGCAAAGAGTGAGATATTCGTTCGATTAAATAATTATACAGATTGTTCCATAAAAAAATGACATATATATTGAATATTAGAAGTAAGATGAGAAGAATATATATATATATATATAGAGGTAACTTATGGTACAAATTTGAAGCAAAATTAGCATCTATATTCAAACTATTTCATCCCAATGGGCTGAAATAGATTGAATATTGCAAGGTAAGATAAAGAGAGAATGTACATATAGAGGCACCTTTTGGTTCAAATTCAAAGTCGATTTTACAATTTTTTAAATGAGAAGTAGTAGAAAATAGGTCAATATGAAAAGTTTAAGAAAGTATATAGGTTAATTTTTAGTTATATAAATTAATAGGTCATAACTTGTTAAGTTATGGTTCATAACTAGATAAGTTATAGGTAAACTTGTCAAGTTATGGTTCATAGTCAAATAAATTATGGATAAAAATCGTGAATTATGAGGTAATGACTTGTCAAGTTATGGTTTATAATCTAGATAAATTATGGACGAAAATAATAATTTAGCCTATTTATTAACTTATGTAAACTATTAATCTATTAATTTTAATTTATCTCAAATCTTGAACTTATTTCTCTCTTTCTCTTTTTTTAAATCATATCTTTCTTTTTTTTTTTTTCTAATTACTTAACTAATAAGCATTGGAGATGGTCAAAAGAGGACTGAGAATTTGCTTAGCCGGGGAAACAAAAACCCACACTAGATAATAGCAAAATAGTAAATACCACCCTGAATAAGCCTTCCACAAAACGATACTATTTTCTGACTTATATATATATATATATATTTGGTATTCAACTAATCATCATGATCATTTCTCTCTCTCTCTCTCTCTCTCTCTCTCTATATATATATATATATATATATTTGGTATTCAACTAATCATCATGATCATTTCTGAAAAACTCTACACATAAATCTAAATAATAATCCAACTCGAATACAAGATAACTCCTATATTCAAATATAAATAATAATCATCATGCATTATTATTAGTTTCTCATCATTCGTTATGGTTGGAGTTGGAGAAGGGGTTAAAACTCAAAATAATCATGAATTAATAATATGAAAACGTAAAAAATTCTTCGATTTCAACCCCCTCCTGAAATTATCTGAATCGGATATGGTCAAAAGAGTACAGATAATTTATTTGAATTTAGAATTTGAATAGTAAAAAAGCCGCCCAATGAATAAGCCCTCCGCAAATTAAAAAATTCGGCGTACTCTAGTTTACTTTGAATGCCTGAATAAGCCCGCATTCTCACGTTTTCTACTTATTTCGTTTTCTACTTATATTATATTTTCTTTTTAAACAAGTCTAACTTATTTTCTAACCTTAGAAAGAAGCCAAAGACATCAGAAAAGGTTTCGTACTTTGTTCTTTGATTTTTTTTTTTTGGCTAGTTGTACTACTTCTTTGATCGTTAGAAAATCCAAATAAAACTTAAGAGTACGTTTGATAAAGAGATTTATTTTCTGATGTTAATTATAATTCGTGATTTATTATAATATTTTTTTTTATAAAAAATATACGTAAATAAAAAATAATTCGAATCACATGGTTTAAATTTTCTAACCAAACATCTTCTAATTTGAATTATTTTTTTTCATCTCTTTTCGTACTACGTTCTTTGATTTTTTTTTTTTTTTTGGCTAGTTGTACTACTTCTTTGATTGTTAGAAAATCCAAATAAAACTTAATAAGACGTTTGGTAAAGAGGTTTATTTTCTAATTTGAATCATGATTCGTAATTTATTATAATATTTTTTTTTTAAAAAATATACGTAAATAAAAAATAATTTGAATCACATGGTTTAAATCTTCTAACCAAACCTCCTCTAAAGGGTTCTTATGGTTATCCTACCCAAACGAGAGGTTCTCATATGGTAACATGATCTTTTATCAATAGTGTATGTTTTAACTGTTAACTCTAATTATAATCACATTAGTTTATTAAAAAGATAATAAAATTAACAGTTTCTAATCAAGATTTAATAATTAAAACTAAAAAAATTACAAGTAGCTTATTTTTTCAAGACTTATTGTAAAAATTTCCATAGAAAAATACTTTAGTTTTTAAAAGATAAAAGATCTAGGGCTTTCAAACTGCCCAATCAAGAAGTAATTGAAATAGAAATTAATTTGCATTATCATAAAATATATTAAGAGCAATCTCTTCTTTTTCTATTGAGATGCCGAATATCAAATTGGAAATGCTAACCCTTTGATTAACTTGGAAGGAGTACTTTGCAGCAGGAAAAAAAAAAAAACACTTGGAAGGAGTACTTGAAATGTAAATATTAAAGAGGTACGGAAAAGATTGAGATGTTTTAAGTCAAAGATGTGAGTAAAGAAATTTTTTAGTTATTTACAAATTATAAAAGGATATCTTCTCATATTCTATATCATTACAAATGGCAGACCATGTTACATTGTTTCCGTAAAAAGTTTTAAAGGAAAAAAAGTATTCATAATATTTAAAAAAGTAAAGAACATTAAAAAATAGTCCTCGTGAGTGATCTTTTTCAATCACGCAATGTCATAATGATATATTACTCTGTAATTGTATGTATTTATATACAATTTATGATAATTAATAAAATTAAATTTTTATTATTTAATTCCATTAAGTTTTATATTTAATATGAAAAGTAAATATCATTAAAAACTCGTTCATATAAATATCTGTGTATTTATATTAACATATGCATAATGTAATTAAATAAAAAATTGATAATATAAGCTTTATAAGTGCTCAAAAATGTTGCAATTTTTTTTTTTTTTTTTATCATTTTACCATATTTTGGTAGAATGTTTTGATGTTACCTTTTCATCCTATATTTTCACCTACCACATTAACTCATTATCAATAGCTCTAATGATAAACCACTTATATTAAAATCCTCAAAGGAAAAGAAAAAAAAAAAAAAAAAAAAAAAAAAAAACACCCAGTAGATCAAAAAATCCACATTAATCATTCTCTTTCTCATCATCCCAAGTGATAAAATCTCTTTATAATATCCCCACAAATATATATATATATATATATATATCTTTACAATATATAGAGTCATAAAAGCTAAACAAAATTTCCAAACACACCCTCCATGCATACAAAAATTATAGTCCCACTCCCAATTCATTCTAGTGGACCCTAACACCTAATTCAATGCCCTCTAAGCACTTTTCATTTTTATTCTTATTTTTTTAGGGTTTTTTTATTTTTTATTTTCAAAAGCGTAAAAAAAAATCCTAAATCGACAAAGTAAAACCGGCTCCTTCTTCCTTATGTTAAGCCTCGTTCATTTCGCGGATTTGAATTTTCACTTTAAGTTGAGATGTGATATTTTATGAGAGTTTTTTACTGTAATAAAAAAAATTAAATATGATATTTTCTGAGAACTTTTTACTATAAAAATTTAAAATTAAAAACTTAAATTAGTGAAGTGAACGATACCTTAATTTTTTTTAAAAGTAAAAAGTAAACCAAAACCCTTCTTTTTGAATTTGAAACGCTAAAAAGCATAAAACTTTGAAACGAAACGGAAGAAGAAGAAGAAGAAAGAGAGAGAAAAGCAAATTAAACAAATAAGAAATCTCCGCGCGTGAACTGCACTCTCTCCGGAGTATCCCCACGAGTCCGCTTTCATGAACCCTCCACGGGCACATTTCCTCAGCAAACCGCGAGTGTCAGACAGTCTCGGTCTCTCCGCGAGTGGGACACCCCAGCGGTGCATAAATATATAAACCCCTCACGTATTACAAGCCATACATGGAAGAGAGAAGAAAAGGGAAGGGCAAAAGGGAAGGAAAAAGGAATACAATACAAACACCACTGAATTGTATACATATACACTTATATATATATATATATATATATACACATATAGATATAGATATACAAACGCCCACATTGGGGGTAACGCTTCTTTTCTTCATCTTTTTCTCAATTTCGTTCAGCCTCGCATTTCAGAGTCTGTCTGTCAACTTTTTTCCCCATACCAAAACCAGAGAGTGATAAATAAAAGAGAAAAAAAAATCTCAGATTAATTCCTCGGATCGTCGACGACGGCGGCGCCGCCACGTGTACCCGAGACAGTGTCGTTTTAGTCTCCCTCCGATTAAAAAGAGAGAAGTAAAACGACAACAAAAAGAGAAAAAGAAAAACTCAGATTCGGAGAAGAGAATGAAATGAAGGCGACCGAAGGAAACCATGTTCTCGCCGCCGACGCCACGTGTAGCTAACACGGCGTCGTTTTAGTCCTCGGCGGTTTCGTGTTTCTTGTTCATTTTCTTTTTATTTTTATTATTTCTTGTTACTAGTAGTCAGAGATGGGCTCGAGCCCGATTGTGGGGCCAGACGGAGTGAGCTGCAGCGGCGGCGGCGGCGGCGGAGGAGGAGGAGGGAGCTGCAGCCACGTCAGCATGAAGTGTTGGTGCCGGTGGGGGTGCCAGCAGCACCTCCACCACCAGCTGCAGCGGTTTCTGCTCTCCTCGGGATTCGTGTTCTTCGTGGCCTGCCTCGCGCTGTTTGGATCGCTCGCCACGTTGTACGCGCGCTTCGCCTTCGCCCCCGGCATCCGAACGACGACCGGTCTGTCGTCGTTTGGTTGCCACGACGACAATGAGGGCTCGTGGTCCGTCGGCGTCTTCTTCGGCGACTCTCCCTTCTCCCTCAAACCCATTGAGGCCGTAAGTTCTAATTTCTTCAATTTTTTAATTAAATTAATATTTTTTGGTTAATTTTGATCTTTTTTTTTTCAAAAAAAAATTATAGGAGAATGTTTGGAGCGACGAGAGTGCGGCCTGGCCGGTGGCGAATCCGGTTGTGACGTGTGCATCGGTATCGGAGGCCGGTTTCCCAAGTAATTTTGTGGCTGATCCTTTTCTCTACGTTCAGGTAGCTAAAATCTCCTTTCAATTTGGCTTTGAAAAAATAAATAAAAAATAAAGAGCTTGTTGTTTTGTTTCGTATTCACCTAAAAAAAAAAAAAAAAAAAAAAATCACTGTCAAGTATGGAGGATAAGAATTTTATGAGGAAAAAAAGGAAAACATTAACAAATATATTCATTCACTCTTCTGCCTTAGCAATGCTTTGTTCTATGAAGGTTTTTTAAAAAAAAAAAAATTATTACTAGGTGGGAAGGTGGTCCTGGGAAATAGAACCTCAGATCATTAATTCTATCTTGTAAGAAGGAAAAAAATAAATAAATTGCACCAATATTCTATAAACTCTTTTGACAATTTGATTTTTAAATTTTTTTTTAATAAAATGAATCCTAAATTATTTT
This sequence comes from Morus alba, assembly GCA_012066045.3. Taxonomy (NCBI): domain Eukaryota; kingdom Viridiplantae; phylum Streptophyta; class Magnoliopsida; order Rosales; family Moraceae; genus Morus; species Morus alba. Next base: position 12,637,452 of record CP050234.2, read on the forward strand.
AAAAAATATAATGTAATTCTTTTCGTCAGATGTCATTTAAAAAATAACGACATAATAATTTAAAATAATAACATTATGATCTTACTTTTTTATAAAGTGATTTTTTAGACTCAATTGAGATTAAAATTTAGTCCCTATTTTTAAATAGTATTTAACGGAAATGATGATATTACACTTTTTTAAATAGTTTAAACTCACTTTGTTAAAAAATAATTTAGAAACTAAACTATCATTTTTTAATAAGTTTAGAGACCATTTGTCAATTACCTTAAAAAAAATTGTGTTCTCTTTTGGTAATTGTCTGTTTGGGAATTTAGAGAAGAATTAAAACTTTCAAGGAGAGAGGCAAATCAACCGTTGTAAACTGGTTTTGGAGGAGAGTTACGATGGCTTCCAAGTACGAAACTGGGTGGGAGACACTTTAAATGATGTTAAAGCAATTGTGTTAAAGCAATTGATGTTCATAGTCAAATTTATTTATTTATTTATTTTAGTAGAACGAAAAGTGAATTATTATTATTTTTTTTTATTAATGTCTGCTGTGGAGTACATAGTTTTCTTTGGGATAAGAACTAAGGTTTCTGCGCCCTGAAAATAAAAAGCCAATGGATATGTTTAACTTCCTCAAGCCGGTTCATTATAATAGGTTATCAATAATTGCAAATTGTAGGGGACCATTGTTAAATAATAATAATAATAATAATAATAATAATAATAATAATACAAAGTACGTGTCCTTGAGTAGTAGGTTAATTTTTGAGTGTGACTTGAGTGTAATTTTTAAATTGAATTTGAGTTATAACTTGAGTTGAAGGTTGTAACTTGAATAAAGTTGAATAAAGTTGAATAAAATTAGAACTTAAAAAAACGTGAACTTGAATTTTAATTTTTTCTGAGTTTTGTTATAAAAGAACAACCCTAGATTTTTCTGTCCAAGGAACGCCTCCATTGAGATTCCTGTATAGCTGTTTAAACGTCAGCCATTGTGTATGTCATATGTAATAGACCTTTCTAGTCTTCTACTTTAGAAATTTTCAGTAGTAGAGATGGAAAACTTTCAACATTTAAGCCTTGTCCAATTTACTCAACAATGTGAGTTATATATTTCAATTGTTAACTTTGACAAGTTTAACCTTTTTCTCTAGCATTTGAGGACTTTAACCAAAGCTTTTAAGATTGTATTTTTTTAATTACTGGGTTAGGATTAATGAAGGGCTTGAATTTTCTTGTTGACGAGGCCCTTTTCAAAGCGACATCGCAAGGTAAAGGTATAAATGTTTGCTGGTCTATTTCTTGATAAATATGTTTTAAGAACCTGAGAATATATAAATGCGAGTCATGAGACCCTCTGTGGACTATGAAATAGCCATTACCCTGGGTAAAAATATTAATTAATTAATTAATTATATGATAACTTGTGACGCCCATGATGTATATTCTCATAAAAATATTCCTTGTCATTATGGTAGAAACATAAGTCAACAGTTTTCTGTTTGTTGCACTTGATTGTGATTTCTTCTCTCTTAATTTTGGGAACTCATCCATATTCCGCCTAATACCCCAAAATCTCTCAGAAAGTGCTTTCATTTGGTGAACGACTATATTGACCAGCTAATTGACTAAATCAGCTGCTAGAAAAGTCGAAGACGTGGTTATGCATGTGTGTACACATGTACCGTGCCACATTGGAAAAACAACTAATTACCATACACGTTTATTTTCCTTTTTTCTTTTCCAGGGTGATGCTTTGTACCTGTTTTATGAAACCAAAAATTCAATAACTATGCAAGGCGATATTGGAGTTGCAAAAAGTACTGATGGGGGAGCAACATGGCAACAGTTGGGCATAGCCTTGGATGAAGAGTGGCATCTTTCTTATCCGTATGTTTTTGAGGACCTTGGCCAAGTAAGTAATATAAAATTTCTTTAATATGCATAAACTTTACAGACATTCAAATACTTCATTCTTCATTTAAAAAAATATGTAGAATGGACCAATAAAATGTTTCAATCACAATTGGTTGGTACACATCAGGCTGAGTTTCCGAGCTTAGGAACTCATGACAATGTTATTTATCTAAATTCAATGTCGTTATTGTTTCTTACAGATATATATGATGCCCGAAGGCAGTGTGAAAGGGGAACTTCGTTTGTACCAAGCGGTTAAATTTCCTCTGCAATGGAGACTGAAGAAAGTAATCATGAAGAAACCTCTTGTTGATTCATTTATCATCAAATACAATGATATGTATTGGCTCTTTGGTTCTGATCACAGTGGTTTCGGAACCCAAAAGAATGGACAATTAGAAATCTGGTATAGCAGCTCAATTCTTGGTCCTTGGAAACCACACAGGAAGAATCCTATATATAACACAGATAAGAGCTTCGGGGCTCGTAATGGTGGTAGACCATTTTTTTATGACGGACACCTTTACCGCATTGGCCAAGATTGTGGCGAAACATATGGAAGACGAGTACGGGTCTTCAGGGTGGAAGTTCTTACCAAAGAAGAATACAAAGAAGTCGAAGTGCCCTTAGGCCTAGCAGAACCAACTAAGGGTCGGAATGCATGGAATGGCGCTCGCTATCATCAACTGGATGTTCAGAAGTTAAGTAATGGTAAATGGATTGCAGTAATGGATGGAGACCGAGTCCCTTCTGGCGATTCAGTCCGTCGGTTTATTCTTGGCTGTACTTCAGTTGCAGTTACTCTCCTACTTGTTGCATTATTGGGTTTGTTGCTTGGAGCTGTGAGGTGCATCATTCCCCTTAACTGGTGCACTAACAATTCAGGGAAGAGAAGTGATGCATCTCTGTCCTGGGAAAGGTCATACTTGTTCTCTTCCAAAGTGAAACGGATTTGTAGCCGCTTGAACAGAGCAGGTTCATACCTTAGAGGTAGGATTAGGCCTAATAGTTGTGCTGGAAGATTAGTTCTTGCCATTATTTTCATAGTCGGAGTTGTGGCAATGTGCAGCGGGGTTAAGTTTATCTATGGTGGGAGTGGTGCAGAAGAAGCTTATCCATTGAAAGGTCATTACTCGGAGTTCACCTTGTTAACAATGACCTATGAAGCTCGCCTTTGGAATTTAAAATTGTACGTGAAGCACTACTCTAGATGTTCTTCGGTCAGAGAAATTGTTGTTGTATGGAACAAGGGAACACCTCCTAGAGTGAGTGATTTTGACTCAACGGTGCCAATTAGGATCAGAATAGAGGAAGAGAACTCACTGAATAATCGGTTCAAGGAGGATTCATTGATTAAGACGCGAGCTGTTCTTGAGCTTGACGACGACATTATGATGACTTGTGATGACCTCGAGCGTGGTTTTAAACTTTGGCGCCAACATCCAGATCGGATAGTGGGGTTCTATCCCCGGCTGAGCCATGGAAGCCAATTGAAGTATCGGGGTGAACATTTTGCCAGAAGACATAAAGGTTACAACATGATCCTCACTGGGGCAGCTTTCATTGATAGTAAAACGGCTTTTCAGAGGTATTGGAGTGAAGAAGCTAGGCAAGGTAGGGAAGTGGTTGACAAATACTTTAACTGTGAAGATGTGCTTATGAATTTTTTGTATGCAAATGCTAGTTCAAGTAGGACGGTAGATTATGTAAGACCAACATGGACTATAGACACATCCAAATTGTCCGGTGCGGCGATCAGCCGGAACACGCAGGTGCACTTTCAGAAAAGAACCGACTGCCTGATGAAGTTCTCCGAGATGTACGGAAGTTTGGCTGCGCATAAGTGGAAATTCAATGACAGGAAGGATGGTTGGGATGTATAGTGATGAAATCTCTTCTTGACTCTTGTTTATCCATTTCCTATACTTTTTGGTAAAGTTCTAGCCGTCTAGGTAATTTTCTTGTCTATACTTTTTTTTTTCCCCTTGTGAACATGAGGTGGGGAATGGGCTTTTTTTTTTTTTTTTTATGAATAGTTTTTTGTTGTTCAGATGGACATTGGTCTTGTTCATGGCTTTTCCTTTTAACGAAAATTCTAGGGTTGGTTTTTATTCCTCCATGTTGGTGGTATTATCCAGAATGGTGCTTTTCAATGCCCCATTCCAGAGGACGTTAACGCTTTAATAGGTTCAAATTTTAGTTAACACAGAGGAGAATTAAAGAATATGGTCTTCTTAGAGCATCTATTCAGATTTATCACGGTTCAAGTTATATCAGTGTCTGAGTAGTTCTTAATACGAATAAGCAATACCATAAACTCCATTATAGCTATTTTTTTCTCTACATTCAAACCTATTTTACGGGTAGAGAATACATAAAGTTGAGCATATCTATAAGTTAATATAAAAGAGGCTATAGATCATACTTTGACATCCTTTCTTGCTTGTTTTCTTTCTTTTTAGTTTCTCTGATTTACGTACAGATGTTCCTCGCAGCCTATCAATAGATGATAAATATAGTGCAAAGTTCATTGGGTTTGAGCCACGTGTTACATTGATTTTTGAGAAAATTTCATTTTAGTACCTGTGGTATATTGAAATATAAGTCTGGTACCTTATATTTTTAATAATTTCATGTACCAATTCTAGTACTTTATGTTTTTAATAATTTCATGCAGGTACCTTAATGTATTAGAAAATCATTTTTTTAGTACCACGAGGCATTTTTTTAGGACGTGAAAGGTCATTTATGCCCTTATACTTGATTTGTTTAGAATATTTGGTACGCTATGTTATATTACAATATGAATCTGGTATTCTATGTTTTTAATAATTTCGTGCGAGAATCTTAATGTTTTAGAAAATTATTTTTTAGTACTCTGAAATCTTTTTTGAGACATGAAATGTCATTTATACCCTTGTACTTCATTTGTCCATAATTTTTTTTTAAATACATTAAAAATATTCAAAAATCTTAAAATGAAAAAAAAAAAAAGAGGGAGAGAAATAGAAATTTGAATTTATTTTTTAAATATTTTTTTAATAATTTTTTTTTAAAAAAAAAACTATGGACAAATCAAGTTCAACGTCATGTCTAAAAATGCACAGGATACTAAAGTGAAAATTTTCTATTGATTTATTGTTAAATTATTTGTTTTTGTGCAATGAGTTTGTATTAATTGAAGGCTTTTGCAACTTTTACAGAAGAAGAAAAAAAAAAGAAATCAGTTTTTATATTATATCAAAGAATTTTAAATTTATTACAAGTAAAAAGTTGTCATTTTTAATTAATAAATATATTGATGAAAATTTACATTTTTGTCAATTGAAACTTTACAACTCATAAACACGAGAGATTATTGAGATTCTAAAAGATATATATTCATAATTAAAGAATTATACATGCATCGGCCTTTAAAATAAATAGTAATACGTGCATCTCTTGCAAATAAACCAAATCAAAAAGTGTGTACACACACGAAGAAATGAATAATTTGTATAAATAGTGCACGAAAAAATAGTATGTCCACGAAGAGTCGTATAATTTTATATATGTATTTTCTCTCAAAAAAAGAATTAAGAGAAAAAGGAGAGAGAGAGAGAGAGAGAGAGAGAGAGAGAGAGAGAGAGACTATCAACAACCACCCAAGTAATTAAATGATATTCAACAAAAAGTAATTAAATGATAAAAAAAATATAAAAAAGACAGCAACAAAAAATCAACCATGACAAAACTACTCTTACGCAAAAAAAAAAAAAAAAAAAAAAAAAAAAAAAAAAAAAAAAAAAAAGGTCCATGTGACTGGAAAGAGAGAAAAAAGACGAATTGAGAAATCAATGGAAGGAGAAATATACGTAAAAAGAAAAGTTCGCTTGCAAATTAAAGATATTGATAGCAAACAGTTGACAATTAATCATCCACTACAAATCAAGTAATATACATATCTTTATAAATTATAATACAATCAAGATAATTTTACTTTAAGTATACTTGTATAGATTATAGATAGATTAGTTACTGCATAAGTTGTGTGTGTATGTGTTTTCTTTTTTCTTTTTTTGTACGTTTAACTATACGCAGTTTTTTACGAAAATGCAAATGATTCACACATCATTTATAATTAATAGTGTAATTGATAATGTCTAAGATTAAGTACGTTCCTTTGGCACGTTCCCAAACTAATATAGTAAAATAAGAAATTAAAATATTTAATTCGCTTGTTTAAAAGTTAGTTGCGAGATTTTCAGACTTACGCAACTCTAACATTTGTGTGCCCAGATTGGCACAGAATTATGTACTCATGTTGGCTCGCTCTCCAACAACGACTCGTCGGATAAAAATAATCCCTGGTCATCATCGCCGTTGCCATGAACTAGCTTTATTTTTTATTTTTATTTTTTAATTTCGGCATGTTAAATAGCCAGAAGAACGTCCAATGAAAAATTATAATAAAAAATTCTGAAAAAAAAATCACATTTAATTTTTTTATTACAGTAAAAAGTTCTCACATAAAATTATATCTCAACTCAAATTAACAAACTAAACAGACTCTTAATGAGGGATTGATGTTATACTTTGGTCACTTGTAACCATGGATGAAAATATTATCGGTGTCATTGAGGTTGTCGAGATTTTGATTTGTGGATAATGTTGAGAAAAATGTTGATGATGATAAATATTGCGAGAAAAAATAAATATCTTAATAAAACTTTAAACTTTTTTTTTAAAATTATACAAAATGCTAAAACAATCAATACTATTTAATTTAAACTACTTTAATAACAAAAATAATACATTTTTATTAGAATATGAGAGTTTTGCTGAATAGTATAGTAGAAAATTATCATAATTATATATTGATTGTGATTCAAATATAATTTTATATACTCATTATAAATAAGGCACAATAATTCAATATATTACATAAAAATTAACTACGAAAATAGAATACACACAAATTTAAAGTACTTTTGGTACTAAAATGAGTTTCTAGCAGGTTAGAAAGCATTATGTATGTTCTTATCTTAATCTAAATAATACATTTACTAAGATATTATTCTTGAATAATTCTAGATGTAGTTGTTAATAGTCACATGTATGTTTTTTGATCTCTTCCCATCATTAACCCATTAATTGGATATTGTTGGTTTATAGAACTTGATGATCCTAGCCTTTAGGGATGTGTATTTACACTTCTAACACTGATTTGTGGTGGATGATACACTAATATATCATACAAACTATCTTGATTTTGTACTTTTGAACTAAATCCTGTGCGAGAATTGTATGTATAGTCATATATGAACTTTGCTATATTCCTAAACTCGTGGAATCAAAACTCAAAGCTGTAGAATCCTCATTAGTTTGACTTAATTGAGTTACACCGTGTTTTTTATAAATGGTTTATTTAAAAAGTCAACATGTTTTAAAAAACTAAATAAGTCTTAATATTTGTTTTTATTTAAACCATGCTGTCACATTTTATTGAAAAAAATATATAAAATATGCGCTACAAAATTGATTTTTATTAAAAAAAAAATCTAAAGGTTTTTGGACATTTTGTGGACATTCTAAAAATATTCTAGATATTTACGGATATTCACAGATTTTTTGGATAATATTGCAGATATTTTATGAACACGCCAAGAAAAATAGCCTTTTCTCTATATTCATGTCGAGACTCAAAATATGAATAATATTGTGAAAATATTGACAATGTCGTGGATATTTTCATCCATCCAGTAACAAAGGTTATTATTCGGCCAAAAAAAAAAAAAAATAAGGGTATTTTAATGAATCAACACGTAAAAGGGAAAGAGTTAAAAAAAAAAAAAAAAATTGATGAATTCACCATTTAAATATGTACTATTCTAAAATTTTCACAATTTAATATTGATTAATACTTTTTTTTTACTAATATAATGCTTTGACTAAGGGTACTAATAAAGTGTAAAATGTAAAAATCTAAGAACTATGCATTCGAAGAGTATTTATCTTATTTTTTTTTGAAAAATTATTTAATAAACCGAATGTATAACATTATTTTACTTATGTGGTACACACACGTTTAATAAAAATTTAACATTTAGATACTTTTATTTATGCCAACTTTTTATACTAGTTTGTCTCTTTCTTAATGTGTATCGCACTAATTATTGTGTCATGGTCACCGTAACTATTATGTATCTAATTTTTTATATTAATCAATTAACTTTTAATAATTATTTTTATTTATCTAATAAATATTTTTATTTGCAAAATATTTTATTTAGTTTGCTTTTTGAAAACGTCCTTGCTTTTAAAGTTGCAATTTATTTTCGCCAAAAATAGTACTACTAAGAAATGAAAATGCTGGTAAAAGGGTTTTCTGTTTCTTGTCTTTTCAAGTCTATTAGTTTTCTTCTTGAACACCAAGGAAGAAAATGGTTTCCATTGGTTTACTTTTTCTTTTTCCTTTTCGTTTTCTCTGAAACCAAACAGAGACTTTAGTTTAATTAAATCTCACGCTATGACTCTGACTGCGGTTGCTGCTGTGTTTTCTGTTTGCAAAGACTCTGCGTGGGGACATTTTCTCGTAGTTACAATTTGAGGTAAAAAAGTGAACGATGACTCAGGTGATTTTACTGTTCATCATCACATTGTCTTTTTTTTTTTTTTTTTTTTTTTTTTTTTTTTTTGATGTCTTTGCACTAAACATCGCATTGGTCATTTGCAGAAAATTAACCAACTATTGCATCAAATTGCTCAGTTGAACGAAGTGCTAATAGCCTGCCACAGAGTTCTGGCTTCAAAACTACACAACTGAAAGGTATTGCGCCTTGTAACTTGAAAATTGCCTCGTTGAAAAGTTAGCATAGTAGTCAAGGAAACACTTTTTTTTTTTTTTTCCTGACCATCAAATAGGAAGTGAGCAATTAACTTATGGTTGAGCTTTGGAGTGAAGTGGAGTTTTGAGAATTTGTTTACCCTTTCTCTGGCTTAAAAAAAGATTAAAAAAAACCCTGTTAATCACTGGGAATTTTGTTTCAATTGTGCTCTAGATATATGTGTGTGTTTGATATATACATATATATATATATATGTATGTATGTATGTGTTTTTAAGGTCTTAAGTGCCCACCTGTTTTTTTTTTTTTTTTTTTTTGTAAAACCATTGTAAATTAACCACTGCCGATATCTGCATTATTGATGTATATTTTATTAGCTGTCTGGCTTGGCGTGAATTGAAAAAGGTGGCGATCTCATAAATTGAATGAGAAACTCGGAACTGTGTAAAAAATTCAGTTTTCCTGGAATTTTTAAATTAGTTCATGATTGTTAGCTGATAAATTTGGTACCAATTCAAGAAATTCATTAATGTTTAAAGTTCAGTATAATGTTCTATCTCAAACTACAACAAAACAGGACAGGAAAGAAAGGTTTGGGAACATCATTTTAAGTTTGGAATTGCAGGTTGATAAGACATTAGTAGAGGGTGGTTTGGAATACTTAACCCATGGAATTTGTCAGCCACAAGCAGCACAGATTTAGCACTAGAGAAAAGATTTGAACTCAAATCCATACTGTTTTGTTTTTAAAGAGTTCTAGAGATTGACATATATAATTTAGTAAATTAAGCCTTGTTCACTTCATGGATTCGAGTTTTCAATTCGAGTTGAGATGTGATATTTTTTTAGAATTTTTTATTGTAGCAGAAAAAGTTAAATGTGATATTTTTTTAGAGAATTTTTTATTATAAAAACTTAAAATTGAAAATTCAAATCGGTAAAATGAACGAGGTATTTGTATTGACAATAAGATTGAGCTTAGAGGACTTATATTCGAAGTAGGGGTATTTAAAAAAAAAAAAAAAACTGTTACAACTAACTCGATCGGGAAAATTGACCAAAACCACCCACATTTAAACCGAACTGAGCGAAACCAACATCAGAATTAATGAACCGGACTGAACCGTTTCTTAATGTTTATAGAGAGGAGAGGAATTGACTGACTAGGTATTACGCCACAGCTTTTCATTGTGTTGATTTCGCACGTAGTAATATTTTTTATGTTTTTAGCGTTTCAAAACTCCCACAACAGCATATGTTTGGAGTCCAACGTCGGAAAGGGGTTAGAATTTCATCCCCTCACCTCTATAAAAATCCATCAATGCTAGAGTTAGCTTCTCACTTGGCCTCAACGGGCCCTCTGATTTGGGCTTTATATTTGTGCAAGAATTTTTTTTTGAAAGTTCATTTCACTTATTTAAATTTAAAATTTAAATTTTTATTATAATAAAAAAATTTATAAATATTTATATTTAATTTTTTTATTACAATAAAATTTTTTTATTAAAGTTACATCTCAACTCAAATCAGTAAACTAAATATGTTCGTAATATATGGACAGAATTCCACTTCAAACTTAATGAAATATCCCTCTTGATCAAAGTATTCCACTTCAGTATCCAACATCAGGAGAGAAATGCAGCAATTATGGGATCAACATCGGAAATTGGATGATTACCGTCAACAGGCTCGGTCCTAATAACACGATAAAAAGAGGAACGTCTTTATTTCCTTGGAGCGGAGTCAACACAACTTTGATTCCCTGAGACATCGCCATTGGTGCTGCTCTAAGCTTCTTTCTCCAAACGGGTTTTTTCTGTCAATTTGATTTCTGCTCCAACGGGAAGAAAAAAGAGGGAAGCAATAAACCCAAGCACAATTCAAGAAAGCCAAGAATTTAGTATGGAATTACCATTTTGCCGCCCAGTCTCACACTTAAAATTTCTCACCTAACATTCATATACGGTGCAAATGATGCGTCATTTCCAAATCACATTTCATGACATTCGTTTAAACTCAACATGTCGTTTATATCCAAAGTATTTTTCAAAAAATTCTCTTTTTTAAAAAAAATTGCTTTTTAGAAGCGACCATAGCCCCCCTAACGCACACAACTACAAACACACACAAAACCAAAGAAAAACAAAGAAAAGAACCCTCAACCATTCTACCATACAAAAATATAAGTGGGCCGTTATGAGTTATAGCCCAACCCTCGCATTTGTGCTTATTAATTAAGATGATTTTTAATATAAGGAAAAAGAGAGAAATAAATCAATATTTGAATTGAATTAAAATTAATAGGTCAATATTTATATAAGTTAATAAATAGCTTAAATTACTATTTTTGTTCATAATTTGTCTGGTTATGAATTATAACTTGATAAGTTATTATTTATAATTTACAATTTTTATCTATAACTTGTCTAGTTATAAACCATAATTTGATAAATTTATCTATAATTTATCTGATTATAAACTATAACTTACTAAGTTATGACCTATTAATTTCTATAACTAAAAATTAACTTATATACTTTCTTAAACTTTTCATATTAATCTATTTTTTACTATTTCTCTTTTTAATATATTAGATATGTGTGTTATATGTATGAATGATCCAAAGTGGAAACCGCGGGATGTCTCTTAGTTTAGCCAGCCGCAACCCTCTCTCTCCAAAGATTAAACAACTTTTTTTTTTTTTTTTTGGTGAAATCGACAATTGTGGTAGGTCATATTAAACTCGGATCCAAGAAATATATAAAGTACGAATAATTACATCTTAGCATAATAATAATACTACTAATAATAACATAAACGCTATTTAGTATAAGAACCAATACAAATTGGCCAATACGATATTGTTAAATTGTTAATTAAAACACGTTAAGATTCACATAGATATACTTAAAACAGGTCTGGCATTGATGTGTTAGAAAGAGTTTTGACACTCTCAGGCCTCGGAGACCGTGTTAATACCTTTTATATAAATTGTGGTAGAAACTTTTAGGGTAATAATTATTTAAATTTAGAATAAGTGAGTTTTTTAAATACAAATAAGTTGTAGATATATAATATATATAATTTTAGGAAAATGATGTAGATAGAAATTAGTTTAGTTTGGTTTGGTTTTATTTTTTTTTTTTAGGATAAAATTATAAACCAAATCAATTTAATTAGTGTTTTAAAAATTTAAACAAACCAAACTGATTACTAATTAGTTTGGTTTGACTTTCTTTTGATTTGATTTGGTTTAGTTAGTTTGAATGTTTTGAATAGTTTGTTGCACATCCTTTACTCTTCTCTTTCTCAAGATATTGAACAATTGTCTCTAATGAACACATAAAATAAAATAAAAAAGCCCTTAATAAGGTATATCTAAAAGAGTTTTTCTAAAGGCCAATTTTATCTGATGGTGCCAGTTTTTTATTGTTAAATTAAATTAAAATTATATTTAGTTTAAAAAGTATGTAAAACATGCAATTTTTGATATATATTTGACTGGTTGAAAATAAAAAATTATTAATTGTTCGTTAATTCCGGTCCAAATAGAGAAGCTACATACATAGAACACTTAATTTATTATTCATAGATTTTTTACATTTGAAATTATTGATAATGGCCTATCTGGATAATGTTAGACTATGACGCTCCCACTCGATCAATATTATTATATTGACGTTACTCAAATAGCCATTTTGTATAAGTTGTGGTAGGGTATAACTCGGAATAATTTCCCGGAAGCTTCCTTCAGTTTGTTGCCAAACAATAGCACTGTAAGGAACTCTTGTCCTCAAAAAAATTCTAAAATGACAAGAATCAATGGATGGGTCTTTGGAATCTTCAAATTGCTAAGAAGGTGGGCAAAGTCTATGCAAGCTAAAGTAGTACTATCTCTGCCTAGGCATCTGATTCCAGATGAGGAAAAAAAAAAAAAAAAATTGCGACTGAGATTCTTGATGGCAAACTTTTAAATTAGGGCTAATAGGATTATTTTCACTTGTGTTTCCCAAATTATAGCACCATTTTATCGTTTAAACTTTTAAATTTCATTTTGTTCATTAACTTATGAAATAGACTCGCTTAATCCATTATATTACGGGTTTATTCAGTTATATTTTTAAGTTATGATTATTTGAGTATAGATCTTGAGTTGAATTTTAATTATAATTTGAGTTAAAGTTGTAATTTGAGTTTGTATTTAGTTGTGTACATTTGAGTTATGATTTAAGATGAGAATCTTTTTGAGTTTGTTTTTGGGTGGGTCAAAACTTGAGTATGTATTTAGATAGTATTTTAATAAAAACTCAAATGATGATGGAAAATTTTAATAGGATATATAGTTGGGATTTTATTTGTCTCTTCGTTGAACGAATGCAAAAAAAAATTATCTCAATCAGAATTAAAATGAAAAAGTTACATCGTTTTAAGAATAGAAAAAATATTGTTTATTAATTTGAGTTTGAGTTTAAGAACTTGAGTTAAAGGAAAAGCTTGAACTCAAATTTTAACCTCAAACTCAAGTTAAAATTTAAGTTAAAACTCAAATTTTACAAAAAATTATGAAGTTAAATAAAGTTATAATTTGAATTCAAATTTTTTTTTTTTTTAGTTTAAACGCAAATGAACAAGCCTACTATTTTCGTAAAACAACATAAAGAAAAAAAGGGTAAAGAATTGTCACGTTGACTTATTGTTAAAATTTTTATTTTAAAACAAACGGAATGGACGAAGTAATTGTAATTAAATTAACATCTTTTATTTCTACCTAATTTTAACATAAATTTAAGTGGGGTTAATTTAGAAAACAAACTGGATAATAGTTTTTTAAGTTCAAAGAACAAATATCAAAAAAAAAAAAAAAAAAAAAAAAAAAAAAACCATAGAAAGCACAGCTGCACAAGTGAGATTGATATCCTATAAAAGGTAAACCGCACTATTGATCAGTTGTATATTTTTTAATAAAAGTATAAACATTATTCCCCAACATTTAGGAGCGTATAATGCATACAAAGAATTCCCTCAAATAATATTATTCAATTTGGATAATCAAGAATCGAGCAAGGCTGCGTTTGGTATTGTTTTTTGCTCCCAAAATCAACTTCTGCTTGTAGTAAATGTTGATTTTAGTATTTGATAAATCTCCACAAAAGTGTTTTTTGAAGAATTTTTAAAGAATCTGTAGCTAAAATCAAAGCAGCTGAAAGACAACTTTAACTTTTAGATTGTGCGGGAATCAACATAATATAATTAATGAAACTTTCATAATACTCATAATAACTCTAATAAAATTTAAAATTTATAATCTTCTAAATCTAAAATTCACACTCATAATATAATATAATATAATATAATATAATATAATAATACAATAAAATAATATAATATGATGTAATAGTAATATTGTAACAAATAATATCATAATTATATTAATAACTCTAATATTATTATTTTACTATATAATATGATATTATAATAATATTATAATTATTTTAATAATATTTTATTATAATTATAATATAATTATAATATGATATTAAAATTATTATTTTATAATAATATTATATATATATATATTGTATTGATATAATTATATTTATTATATTAATAATAATATAATAATTAATATAATTAAATATTAATATAATCTTATAATTCTAATATTATTATCTATTATAATGGGCTATACACGTTATGGTTATACAATATATTAATTATAATGTATTTGTCTAATATAATATAATATATTATATTATAATATAGTTGTAATATTATAATCGAAATATTATTATTTTTTATGTAATATTATAATATACTTTAATATTATAAGTACATTAACCATTTTGATAATATTATTATATTTTATATCATAATTATATAATATGTTATTTAATAATAATTTTATTATATTATATTAAAAAATAATAAATATACATTATATTGTAATTATATATATTATAATATAGTATAATATAATTTAATAATAATATTTCAATTATTATTTTAATTATTTCAATTATTTTAATAATATTATTATATTTTATATCATAATTATATAATATATTATATAATAATAGTTTTTATTATATTCAATATAATAATAAATATATATTAAATTGTAATTATATATATATATATATTATAGTATAATATAATATAGTTATAATTTTTAATTATCCACCGCAATTTAACCTCATAATTTACCAAGTATTATTACATTGATTTTTAAATTAGCACAGCTATTATAATTATAATTTACTAAACACTCAACTACTTTTTATAATAATTATTTTTTTTTTCAGTACAACTAAAAATAATTTTTTCAAAATCTATAGCAATACTAAACTATGCCAGAAGATTTTTTTTTTTTTCCTTTCTTTTCTTCTCTTTTGGATGGATGAAGGGGAACCAAACCTAGTTATAAGTGCTAGCTTTGTCAAATTGCAATCACTTTACCACACAATCAAACATATTAATTAAAAAAATGTACTATGTCGTGCTGACAATAGGAATGTGAGAGCATATATCCAACGGCGGCAAACAGCAGACCCAACTGCCCCGGCCTCCTCCCCAAGCCTGCCGCAACTTGCCCCCAGGGGTCATGTTGCACGCCGATTACAATAAGTTATATCCGAACAATGTTATATGGCATTGATAGTAGTAAACACAATATATTGATAACAAAATAATTACAAAAATATTATTTTTTTTTATTAAACTCCACGTCTAAATGTCTTTAGTTTAATAATATTGACACTCTTTTTACTTTATAATTATTGACATAATATCATTCTAGATAACATTAAAACGGTTTTTTAACTTAAAAAAATTGTTTTTGGTACTCTGAGATCTATGTTTGAAACATACAATTCCAAACTGTCATTTTCATTAATTAAATAAAAACTAATAGCTTTAAAAATATTTTTTTTGAAAACATTTAATTTGTTTTAATTGTTTCATTTTTAAATGTTTTAAAATATTTTTAGAATTAAAAAAATTACTAATTTATGGTTAATTAGTGAAAATGGTATGATGGACATTTTATATTCTAAAAATTGGTCTCATGGTATTTAAAAGTAAATGTACTGTTTTAATATTATTAAAAACACAAAGTACTAATGAGATATTTTGTTATAACAGAGGCTAACGAGATGTTTTGCTGTGGCAGACAATCAACAAAATTTTTTATTATATCTTTTTAAGAATTTCCTTGCATTACTACAAATATACACACACACACATGGCGGTCATTTTTATATTTTCGTTTTTGCTTTATCTCCTCATATATAATTCAGCACTAGTCCATTTTCTGAAGTGCTGATAAATGATCATTGGGTATTTTTTTTTTTTTTGTATTATTTTTTTTTTTTGTTACATATATTTGGTTCTTCTTCTAAACTAAGGCGAGCAATATTAAAAAGAAAAAAAAAAAAAAAAAAAAAAAAAAAAAATCAGTGATGGCCATTTTGATTTCAAAGACAAACGTATAACAGCCAGATTATCATGATAACATAGACAAATGTAATAAAGAAGAGATGAGAACAATAGTAATAAAGGAATAATTACAAGATGAAACTAAACAACTTTTTATTCAATGCGTCACATGTGTTACAAGGCACACAACTTTCTATTGCCAATTTGCCAGTTTCATCCATTGAATACTTTCAGATGTTGATTGTAGGGTCATTGCTGTAATCCACTGCCACAAAAGTTATCTTGTTTCCACATGTCCGGGTATCTTTTATACATACATATACATATATATAGATATATATATATATGTATTATTGTCACATCTACGTACACATCCACATGACCCAACTATTTATCTGTGAGTGTATATATGTATATATATTGTAGTCATATAGTGGTGTGCAATATCATGAAATATATGCAGTTTTTTTTTTTTTTTCCTGTCGTTTTTATTTCGACATGATAATTTTGCATGCAAAAATGCGTACTACGAAACCCACAAAATTTATGTACATGCATGCATATATTTCTGAGACTCGAGAAAGTGTCCCTGCGACAATAATTTCTTCCATTTAACTATGTCTTATCACATCAACTAATATGATATACAAATTTTCTTCTTTTTTTTTATATATAATTGTACATATATAATTAATCTCTAGAATGGCAATAAAATATTTACACGACAAGTAGTCACTTTTTTGTGGCTAGAAAATCAATCACACACAGCTGTTGCAATGTACGAAGTTGGTTATTTTTCTGATAATTTTCATTCACATTTAAAAAAATAATGAAATGATAATAATATTAACTAACAAAAGTTTGTGGACTTTTTTCTTGGGCGAGTACTGATCACGTGAACGTTTGCAAGCGCGTGTTCTTTTATGTGACTTAAGTTATAATTTAAAATATACATGTGAGAAAAAAAATACTATAATAAAAAAATTAAATTTAAATTTTTATAAAAAAAATATATTATAATAATATAATTTGAGTTATGAAATAAATATTTGAGTATAATTTTTTAGTTGAGTTTGAGTATAACTTGAGTTGAACTCTTTTGTAATTTGAGTTTGTGTTTAGTTGTGTACATTTGAGTTATGGTTTAAAATAAAAATCTTTTTGAGTTTGTATTTGAGTGAGTCAAAACTTAAATTTGTATTTAAATAATAAAAACTCAATGTTGATAAAAAATTTTAATTGGGTATATGGGTCAGATTTTATTCGTCTTTTCATTGTAAATGCATAAAAAAATCATCTTAATCAGAATTAAACGAAAAAATTATAATATTTTTAAGAATAAAAAAATATTATTTATTAATTTAAGTTTAAATTTCTAAACTCGAGTTTGAGACTCAAACTCAAATTTAAACTTAAATTTAAACTTAAAAAAATATAAATTTAAATAAAATTATAACTCAAATTATTTTTTTTAAAAATTTTGTTATCCGAAGATCAACTCCTATGTTTTTTTAACTTTTTCGTTGACAAACTTTTCAATCTGTTTCACCCCGTAATAATTACCGAAACACTAAAACCTGTGCAATACATAATAAAATCAATATTGACCAAAGAGAAATAGATATGACAAATTTTTCATTATCTAGAAGTGTTTTCTATATATATATGAAAATTTTATGGAAAATGAATTATTAATAAGTCTCTAATTTGCATCATAAACTATGGGCTAAATATTATTTGTATATTATTATATTATTATATTGGTTGTTCCTATTTAGTCGGTAGATCACAATTTACTAACCTTTAGATTAAGATCGTTTGGTCGTTGTTGAAAACAATACATGTGATCATTGATACGCGTGTATTAAAACTTTAAGCGTGTTTAGAACTCATTTTAAAATAATTTTATTTTTTTGTATAAAAATAAAAATGAAAACGTTTTTAATCTCAAGCAGAAATCATTTTTAAAAATGTGTTTTGATAGTTTTATCAAGAGATTATTTTCAATATAAAAAAAACTGAAACTCCGTTTGGTTATATATTTTTAAAAATATCTAATAGTATTTTAAATAATAAATTAAATAAGAAAATAAAAATATTTCTTTCTTATATATGTAAAGAAATAACCCATTAATAGAATAATTATGTGTATATATATGTATATATCTCTCTCTGTTCAAGAGAGGAGAAAACAAAAATAAAAAATAAAAACAACTAAAAATTATTTTTTATTTCTCTTTAATTTTACATGAAATTAAAAAATTATTTTTATTTTTATTTTTTATCTTTAGTTTCTCTAAACGCTATTTTCTTTTTATGTTTTTCTTTAAAAAAATATGAAAAATGTTTTTGAAATCAATTTCAAACACGCTGCATGTTTCCCTTTCTCCTCCAGCTGGTCCTTTCTTTTATTGACGTGAGAGAAAAAGAAAAGGCATAGTCTCTCTATTGTCTTTTTGAGCGCGTTTAGAATTCGTTCTAAATTGATTTTATTTTTTATATGAAAATAAAAATAAAAACGTTTTAATCTCAGACAAAAATCATTTTTAAAAATGCATTTGGTAATTTTATTAAGAGATTATTTTCAGTGTAAAAAAACTCATTAATGTCTTTATTTCTCTCTCTCTGCTCGAGAGAGGAGAAAATGAAAATAAAAAATAAAAATGACTAAAAGTCATTTTTTATTTCTCTCATTTTATATTAAACTAAAAAATTATTTTTATTTTTATTTTGTTTTAATTACGTCAAACACCGTTTTAAAAATATTTTTATTTTTTTTCTTAAAAAACATAGAAAAATAAAAACAAAATCAATTATAAACACGGCTTTTGTTTCTCATTTTTCTATGAATACACCTTCATTAAAGGAACCGGAGGCCACTCCAAACCCAGAACAACAAAGCGAAAACCAAAAAAAAAAAAAAATGAAAAGTAAACCTTAAGGAAACAAAGGAAAACTACAACACCAACACAAGCGCGCCCTTAGTAAAACCACAAGAAAACGACACAAATTTTGCATATTTAAATTTTTAATTTTAAATTTTTACAATTAAAATCTGTCATAAAATATTACATTTTTCAGTTTTAAATTTTTATTGTTAAAATTTCTACAATTAACTTTTTTTATTACAATTAAAAAATTTTAAAAAATATTACATCTCAATTTAAATTAAAAATTTTAATCTGTAAAATAAATGAGACTATAAGACATTTCAATTTTCATTGAGCATATATATAGTTGTCATGAGTTTTTTTTTTTTTTTTTTTTTTTTTTTTTTGAACTCTACCGTAAGAGGCCTTTATTGTAGAAGAATCATATACGTTTTTTTTTTATTATTATTAAAATGGGTTCAACTCCCATATCTTGTTGTTTGTGTCACTGTTTTGTACCACTCTAATAATATCCTACTACTTAAATCAATTAAAAATAATATAATATCATGCCAATTGAGCATACACAAAAATGAACAAAGAAAAAGAGAAAATGTTTTCACCACAAATTAATATGAAACTTTTACGGTAAAATCTATTCTTTTTAATTATCAATAAGTATTGTTGTTTTAAAAGATTTTAACGGTCTAATTTATAAGTGTCCATGTTAAAATTTTACAAACGTATTATACAAAAGTGTTGCAATCACATATTAAAGAGTTGAAAACTTAATTAAACAATTAAAACAACAATACCTAATAGTAATATTATTTAAGATAAATGGTAAAAATCTAAACTCATATATTTTTAAGGATAAGTTGAGTAATTTTGTGATTTTATAAATCATTATGATCCAAGCTTAAGCACTGTCACAGCTTAAGTTTTGGTCCGAACCATACAATTTGGAAATTTAGCTAGGCCCTACGTCTTGCATGAAATTTGATGAAAAATACAAGCATGAAATATTGTAAATGGATTATATGTACTTCCAAAAATTTAGTGCAAAAGCGATTCCCACAATACAAGTTACAACAACGGTGTCGTGTTCTTATGTCTCGTATTTGCATGTTTTCTTTTCCAATGATTTTCTTCAAGACAAAACAAAACAAATCAACTTTAGCGAGAAACTTCCTTTCTCCACTATTCCTCCACTACGGCCGAAAATGATATAACGAAACATCATTGCCAATGGAAACAAGAGAAAACTTATCAAGTTGTGCCATTATTTCATACATATTCAAGTGAAAATAGTGTTTCATGAGATGAGAGAATTCCCTTTTGACCCTACCCTACATTATCTATTATTGCCTCTTTGGCTTTGCAAGGAAATGGAGGCAGAAAAAGAATCAATGCGCGGTCAAATTTATCATATTTGGCATAAAATATGTGTGAATGAACTTTCGAAAGAGCCCTCAATTGGTTTTGGATGAGAATCTTTAGTAGAAGGAAAAAATGGAATTAGGGTGGAGGATGAGAGAATTAGTGAAAAAGATATCGAGATTTATGGTTTGCCAGTAAAAGAGGGGAAAAAAAGAGAGAAAATAGATGTCCCGTTTATTTTACCGATTTGAGTTTTGCTACAATAAAAATCTCTTAGAAACAGTCACATCTAATTTTTTTACTGCAGTAAAAAACTCTCACATAAAGTCACATATCAACTCGAATCAACGAACTAAACAGGCTATGAGTTAGAGATTTTGAGTTCTTTAAAAATATCAATTCAAATCTCTCCAAATATAAAGAAGTTAGAGAAATAATTTATATCAAATAGAATAAGAGAAAGGTCCCCTCGTCGTCTTCTTTTTTTTTTTTTTTTTTTTCCTTATCCTGGATTGTACAACACTCTTTACGTTTTATTTTCTTTTGTTCTTGCTCTTATTAATATCATAATATGAATGGCAACAGTGGGACGGAAATTAACTGGGAATGATTTCCCATCGCCATCTTTGTCCCCATACTTGTTTAAGGAGATGTCAGACCGGAGATGAGTCAGGATTCGCCATTGAGGGACTTTCTCCCCAATCGTCTTATTCCCAACTACTGAGAGTCCATATTTATTTTCCTTATTTTTCTGTCTCGGTGATTATTCATCCACTAATAACTTATCATGTCATTTAAATTTAAAAATTTAACCACATAAATAAGAATAAAATATTAAAAAATACTAAATAAATCACGAGATTTTAAAATTTAATTAGTATGACAGCCTCTAAAAGAGTAAAATGAGATTGTAGATCTTGATACGTATACATAGAGAGAGGTGCCTCTTGGTTCAAATTTAAAGCAAAATTGGCATTTGTGTTCAAACTATTTTCATCCCAATGGGCAAAAATAGATTGAATATTGAAAGGTAACTTCAAAAAAATATAGATGATATCTTAGGTTCAAATTCAAAATTGATTTAAATTTTTACATCATTCTTTTTTGGGACTATTTACAATAGATCAAGTTATTTTACTTCACAAATAGAAACTTTTACTGTTTGATTAAATTTTCTACAATCAAATTTACAATAAGAATAATAATGTGTAGCATGCTAAATAGTAGAAAATAGGCCAATATGAAAAGCTTAAAAAAGTATATAGGTCAATTTTTAGTTATAGAAATTAATAAGCCATAACTTGTCAAGTTATGGTTCATAACCAGATAAGTTATATGGATAAATTTATCAAATTATGGTTCATAATCGGATAAGTTATGGATAATTATGAATAATAACTTGTCAAGTTATGGTTTATAATCAGACAAGTTATGGACGAAAATAATAATTTGACCTATTTATTAACTTATGTAAACTATTAGCCTATTAATTTTAATTCATCTCAAATTTTAGCCTATTTTTCTCTTTCTCCCTAAATTTTAATATAAACTTACAAAGAATTGATCGTTAAAAAAAATCAACATTAAAAATAACTGTTCTCACTGATGAAGCAGAATAGCATGCTCCTTCATAAAGATATATACCGTTCACTTCGCCGATTCGAGTTTAGAATTCGAGTTTTGCTACAAAGAAAAAAAGCTCTCGAAAACAAATACATCTAACTTTTTTTGCTACAAAGAAAAACTCACATAACATCACATCTTAACTTGAATTAAAAACTCGAATCAGCGAACTAAACGGGCCTATATTTTTTAATTGCCTGACTAAGCATTGGAAATGGTCAAGAGAGAACTGGGAATTTGCTTATCGGGGGAAATAACCACACTAGATATCAGCTAAATAATAAATACCACCCTGAATAAGCCTTCCGCAATACGCTACTTATTCTCTGAATTCTTTTCTTTTCTTTTCTTTTCTTTTTTTTTTTTTTTGGGCGTACTTTCTTTCTTTTTTTTTTTTTTTAAAGCAAGTTTTTACTTTTTTATATTTATTTTCTGACAGGCGAAGGAAACAAAAAAAGATTAAAAAAATATTTATTCACCTCGCAGATTTAAATTTTTAATTTGAATTAAAATATGATATTTTTTTAAAACTATTTATTGTAGTAAAAAAAAATTAAATGTGACATTTTCTAAAAATTTTTTATTGTAAAATTTAAAATTAAAAATTTAAATCGATAAAAAAAACGGTGTCATAAAGTTATACTATAAAGAGGAGGTTCGTCAAACGTTCTCATTAGCAAAGTTGCAAACGAGGATAGATTAAACAAATAGAAAAAAAAAAAAAAAAAAAAAACCTGAAGGTTTAGAGAGAAATGAAATAACAGCAAAAAATATTTTCCTTTTAAACAATCTAATCCAATTAAATTAAATAGTAACTCCTATATACTTGTTTCTCATCATTCTCGATCGTTCAACGTTGCATTAAAACTCAAAATAATCCTTAAGTAACATTAGGAAAATTCTTCAATCTCAACAATTCCTTTATTTTTTTTGCTAAACAGGCTAGCTGCCTACTTATTCTCTTGTTTTATACTTATTTTCTTTTTAAACAATTCTAACTTATATTCTGACCTTAGAAAGAAGAAAAAAAGAGAAAAGGTTTCGTACTTGGTTCCTTCTAAAATCAAATAAATCTTTTATACAAAGTTAGGCCTCAAAATGATTAGAGAAATGCTTCTTTTTTTTAATTTAAAAAAGGGTCCTTTCATAGAGCATCTTCTAGACTTATATCGGTACTGTCTCTTTTTAACTATTAAATATAATTAAAATCACATTAAACTAAAAAATATATAAAATTAAAAATTTTTAATCAAGATATAATAGATAAAAATAAAAAACTATCAGTAGTTCATTATTTTTAAGACCTACTAGTAATTTATAAAAAAGTATTTGAGCTTTTAAAAGATGAAAGTCCTGAACTTTTCAGAGTTGCAGTTGCAGAGAGCACTACTCAAGAAGAAATTGGAATAGAAAATAATTTGCATTACATAAAAGATATAACAGAAATTCTTCTTTTTGCTATTGAGATGCCGAATATCAAGTTGGAAATGCTAATCCTTTAATTAACTTGGAAGAACTTGAAATGTATATACTGAGAGAGAGGTGAGGAAAATATTTAGTTGTTTATACCGTTTAGTTCGCTGATTTAAATTTTTAATTCGAGTTGAGATGTGATTTTCTGTGAGATTTTTTTACTGTAGTAAAAAAATTAAATCTGACTATAATAAAATTTAAATTCTAAACTCAAACCGGTGAAATAAACGGTGTCTTATAAATTCGACAACAACCGATTAATAAGTTGCAAATGAGACTCTCGAATACGATACTGGGATAATTCTATTGGATATCTCCTTTTATATTACTTGCGAGTCACCTTAACATGATGCATTTCAACGTGTACCCTTCCCAAACATTCAAAAGTTTTGTTCTTTTTAATTTTTCCTTTTAGCGTAGTGGATTCGAACTTGGATAATTAATATTGAAGGTGGATAGATAATTATTTATAAGCCAAACATGTGACTAAAGAAATTTTAGTTATTTATAACACAAAAGCATCTCTTCTCATATTAGATATCATTAGAAATGGCAGACCATGTTACATTGTTTCCGTAAAAAGTTATAAAGAAAAAAAAAGAGTATTCATAATCATAATATTTGAAAAAGAAGAGAACATCAAAGAAGACCTTATGTGATTTTATATTAAAATTAATAGTTTTTTATTACTTAATAATTAAGGTTTATGTTTTAAAATGTCTTTCTTACATTTTTAAGGGCATGCCACGTTAACATTTTGTTAAGTTTATAGATAGAATTAGATGGAAGGAACAATTTGATTTATTTTTATATATATCAAGAGGTGTATTGAATTGTTTTGAAAAGTCTAAGGCACTTTAAAATAAAATATATAGTTCGGGAGTATTTATAAAAATAATCATATATAATTCCTTTATTATATATATATATATCTATATAAAATTAAGAACGATATTTTAATAATTATGTTTTCATAATGGTTATTTTTTAAATATAAAAACTTGATGATGTAGTGTAATACGATCAATTCAATCTCATTAATTATTATTAATATTTTAATCAATTACCCAATTTATTATAACCATATCTTGATTAAAATAACGATATTCATTGATAGATAAATACTAAAATAATCACTAAAAACATACCTATATATAAATACATATATATATGTGTGTGTGTGTGTCATGTGTGTAATTGAATAAAAATTGATAATATAAGCAATTGAATAAAAAGTTTTGAAAATTTGTCATTTTAATATATTTTAGTAGGAGTGCTAAAAGTTTTTTGTCAACCGCTTGATTCGCGGGCTTAAAGGATTTGAGTTTTTAGTTTTTCGTATATACGGGAGCAAAAGATGGAAAACAAAAAGTTTTTAAAAAATGTCACATTAAAATTTTTTTATATAAAAAAAAAAAATTCTCAAAAAAAAATTAAATCTTAATATTTATAAAATTTTTACTTTAAAAAAACTTTTTTAAAAAATGAACAAACCCTTATTTGTCATTTTAATAAATATTTTATGAAAAGACTACCACCTGTAGAAAACATTTCAATAAAATTAGAGAAAAATACTTTATAAGCGTCAATTTAGTCAAAAAAACAATTGATAATAGAAAAAAAATAAGAATAAGAAAAGGAAAAAAAATAGAAAGGTTAAAATAAATTTAGATATGAATATGTATGAGAAGAAATAATTTTAATGAAAATTAGAGACGTTTTTGCATTTTTTTTGTGTAATAAGAAAAAATATAAAATGGAAAAAGAGAAAAAAAGGAGAGAGGGGAAATAGCAAAAAGTAGCGGAAACTAAGGGTGCGTTTGGAATTGGTTCCAAAACTGGAAAACAAAAATCATTTCTGAAAATGATAAAAAACTTTTTAATTTCTACAAATATTTTAAAATCAATATTAAATAAATAATAATAAAATATATTAAATAAATATTATTAAAACTACCAATATATTAAATTATTAAAAAATATTTTAAAACATATTAAATTATATATATATATACACGAGGAAAATACATTTATAAGCGTCAATTTAGAGGAAAAAAACAATAATATATAATAAGGAAAAAAAATAAGAATAAGAAAAGGGGAGAGAAAAAATAGAAAGGTTAAAATAAATTTAGATATGAATATGTATGAGAAGAAATAATTTTAATGGAAAATTAGAGAGAAAAATATGTTTTTGAGGATTAATTTAAGGAAAGAAAAAAAAAAAAAAAAATTGAAAGCCAGATTGTGTAATAAGAAAAAAAAATGATAAGAATGGAAAAAAAACGAAAAAATCCGTTTTCATTTTTCTTGAAAAAAATCCAAAAGGAGTTTTCGAGGGGAAATAGCAAAACCGTTTTCAAATTTTCTTCTCGGCGGAAAAACAAAAAAAGAAACTCAACGAAACGTTTCGTTGAGCATCCAAGAGAATCCATTTAAATGGCCACATTAATTATAAGTTTCCAAACACACCCTCCATGCATACAAAAATTCTATTTAGCAGACCCAATCACCTAATGCAATGTGATATTTAACCTCAATAAGCCCTTTTTATTTTTTATTTTTATTTATTTTTTATATTTTCGTCATGTTTAGAAGCGCAAAAAAAAAAAAAAAAAAAAAAAAAAAAAAAAAAACAAAACAAAACCCCATTTAAGGGCCAGTTTGGTATTACTATGCTGTAAATTTTTTTTGCTGTCATAGTTGTTTCGGAAATATTTTCACAAAAATGTCGTGAGTACTAAAAATAGAAATTTAAATGTTTAATAAACTGTATATAAAATTATTGTTAAAATATATAATGACAAAAATAGACATACGTTGTCACACATGTTTATAAGTAGTTTTATTTTTATTTTTATGGTTAATATTCATAACAAAAAAATATATTTTAAATTTATTGACTAAAATAGTTCTTAAAAGTACATTACTATTCAAGAAGAAAATTATTTATCTATTAATATATATTATTGTTATTTTTAAATATTTTGATAATTATTAAAAATGTTTGGATGAAATCTAGCATTACATACTTATTAAAGATTTTTAATTTTTAAATAATTATTTTAAAATATATATTTTTAATTTTGTATTAAAAAATAAAAATAAGTAATTTGAGAATTAAGTTTTATTATTAAGATTATCTTAGTAAATTTAAGATAATGGTAACATAAGCTATTATGCAAAAGTAATTCTAGACATGCTTATCAAATTCTGTTATTGTACAACAATTTTTAAAACCTGCTGAACAAAAGCGGAATTTACTAAACACCCTAAAGTGTTGTAGTTTATTTAAAAGAAACATCTAAAAATAATACCAAACGGACCCTAAATCCTTAACTAAAATTTTTTGATTAACTACAAAAATACCTCATGAGTTATACCATTTGTAACACTTTATTTTATAATCTTTAAAATAAAACATTCGTACTCTCTAAATAATGAAATGATAATAAAAAAAGCCTCATCCATTATGTTTTTAACTGAAATTGACATTTAATTTATTATTTTGAGAACATTTTAATAATTTTATGATTTAAAATTTAATTTAAATATTTAAAAATTTTCATAAATTTTTTATTCTATCAAAAAAAGATTCATAAAACTTTTAACTTACATTCAATTAATAATAAATGTATCATAATTAAAAATTTTAATTTAATTAATTTTAAATTATAGAACTATTAAATACCACAAAGTAATAAATTAAATATTAATTTCAGTTGGAAAAACTTAACAATTAAATTTTTTGTTAACATTTTTTGTTAACAACGATATCCTTTTACTGCTTGTTTAGTTGGAAGATTCGTTATTTAATTTGAATCATGATTTATCGTTTATTATAGTATTTTTTTTAAAAAAACACATATAAATTAAAAATTATTTTAATCTCATAATTTTAATTTATAAATCAAACGAACTCGAATTGAAAAAATATAGCTCCTGAGAAAATTTTATAATTAATTCAAATTTTTTTAATCGACAAAGTAAAACCGGCTTCTTTTTCCTCATCTTAATTAAAAAATTACAAATTAAAAACTGAAAAACCAGAACCTTCTTTTGAATGTGAAACGCCAAAAAACACAGAACTTTGAAACGAAACGGAAGAAGTAGCAGAAGAGTGAGAAGAAAGAAAGAAAAAGCAGATTAAACAAATTAGAAATCCACGTGCATGAACTCCACTCTCTTCGCAGAATCCCCACGCGTCGCTTTCATGAGCGCTCCGTAGGCACTTTTCCTTTGCGGACCGCGAGTGTCGGCCAGTCTCGGGTCTCTCCGCGAGTGGGACGCCCCAACGGTGCGTATTACATGCCATACATGGAAGGGAAAAGGTGATGGAAAAGGAAAAGGAGAAGGAAAAAGGAAAAGCATACAGATACAAACACCCACTGAATTATATACATATACATATATATATATATATATATGTGTGTGTGTGTGTACACACACACACACACACACAGGCACATTGGGGGTAACGTTTCTTTTCTTGATCTTTTTTCCATTTCGTTCAACCTCGCATTTCAGTCTGTCCGTCAACTTTTTTCCCTATACAAAACCAGGGCAGATATCTTAGATTAATCCATATATCGTCGGCGACTATGGCGGCGCCGCCACATGTACCCGAGACGGCGTTGTTTTAGTCTCCCTCCGATTAAAAAGAGAGAAGCAAAACGACAACAAAAAGAGAACAAGAAAAACTAAGATTCGGAGAAGTGAATGAAATGAAGGTGTGACCGAAGGAAACCATATTCTCGCCGCCGACGACGATGACGACGACGACGCCACGCCAAGTGTAGCTGACACGGCGTCGTTTTAGTCCTCGACCGTTTCGTGTTTTTTCTTTTTTTTTTTTTTGGAAAATTTTGATTATTTCTTTGTTAGTAGTAGTCGGAGATGGGGTCGAGCCCGATTGTGGGCCCAGACGGAGTGAGCGGCGGCGGAGGAGGAGGCAGTGGTGGCGTAGGCGGTGGAGGGAGCTGCTGCCACGTTAGCATGAAGTGCTGGTGCCGATGGAGGTGCCACCACCGGCTGCAGCGGTATCTGCTCTCCTCGGGATTCGTGTTCTCGGTGGCCTGCCTCGCGCTGTTCGGATCGCTGGCCACGTTGTACGCGCGCTTCGCCTTCGCCCCCGGCGTCCGAACGACGACCGGACTCTCGTCGTTTGGCTGCCACGACGACAATGAGGGCTCGTGGTCCGTCGGCGTCTTCTTCGGCGACTCTCCCTTCTCCCTCAAACCCATTGAAGCCGTAAGTTCATTTTTTCTTCAAATTTTTTGTATTTTTTTCAAATTGTTTATTTTTTTGGTGTTAGTTTTGAAGTTTTTGATTTGCAGGATAATGTTTGGAACGACGAGAGCGCGGCCTGGCCGGTGGCGAACCCGGTGATGACGTGCGCATCGGTATCCGAGGCTGGTTTCCCCAGTAATTTTGTGGCTGATCCTTTTCTCTATGTTCAGGTAACTAAAATCCCCTTTTAATTTGGTTTTCAATTTGTTTTGGTTTGTGTTTTACCCCCAAAAAAAAAAAAAAAAAAAAAAAAATGGGGCTTCTTGTTTTTTAGTCTTCACCAAAAGAAAAGAACTGTCAATGTCAAGTACGGAGGATAAGAATTTGATGAGAAAAAGGAAAATATTGGCAAATATGTTCACTCCAGGCCATACCAATATAGCTTTGTTCTATGAAGGTTTTTTTTTTTTTTTTTTTTTTTTTTTTTTTCTTGTAAAAATTATTACTAGGGTAGGTAGGTGGTCATGAGAAATAGAACCCCAGATCATTATTCTGGGAAAAAAAAAAAAGTGTTCTCTTTTGGTAATTGTCTGTTTGAGAATTCAGAGAAGAAACAAGACTTCCAAGGAGGGGAAAATCAACGGTGGAAAGGCCTAAGTATATATTTAACTGGTTTTGGAGGAGAATTCTGCTGGCTTTCAAGTATTAAACTGGGTGGGTTACACTTTAATTGATACTCAATCAAATTTGACCTCATCTAATTTGAGTTTTTAATTTAAATTAAAATATCATTTTATATGAAAGTCTTTTATTATAATATAAAAAGTTAGATGTAATTTTTTATAAAAAATTTTAAAAAATTCGGATCGGTTAAATCAACGGGGCATTTATTTATGTTTCATAGAACGAAAAATGGAATTTTTTTTATTCATATCTCTTATGGAGTACATGGTTTTCTTTTGGAATAGGAACCAAGTTGTCTGCACCGTGACCACAAAAAAAAAAAAAAAAAAAAAAAAAGAAATATGTTCTTGAACCTTTTCAAGTTGGTTCATTATAATTGTTAGTAATAATTGAAAATTGTGGTGCACCATGGTTAAAAAGTGAAATAATAATAATAATAATAGTAGTAGTAATAATAATAATAATAATAATAATAATAATAATAAAAAAAATACAGCGTATGTGTCCTTAAGTACTAGGTTGAGTGAGAGACTAGATTTCAACATACAAGGAACGCCCCCCATTGAAATTCTGGTATAGCTGTAAATTTTACTACTTTAAGGAGGAAATAATTCCAACTTATACGACAGCCATTATGTACGTTATATATATATATATATATATATTGCTAGTATGTATATGATGTGTAATAGACCTTTCTAGTTTTCTGCATTAGAAATTTTCAGGAGTAGATATAGAAAACTTTTTAACGTTTTTAAGCCGTGTCCATTTTACTCAACAGTGACATATACATATCAATTATTAACTTTGAAACTTTTAACCTTTTTCTCTAGCATTTGAGGATTTTAAATGAAGCTTTTAAGATGTTTTTGTTTGATGACTGGATTAGGATAAATGAAGGGCTTGAATTTTTCTTGTTGACAAGACCATATTCAAAGCGACATCGCAATGTATACTGGTCATTTCTTGAGTCATGTTGTATATTCTCATGAAAACATTCCTTGTCAATGTCATTATGGTAGAAAGAGAAGTCAAAACATTTTGCTGTTGGTTCCACTTGATTGTGATTTATTCTCTCATACCTTCAGTTTTTTCTTCAAGGAACTCTTCCATTTTCCGCGTAATCCCTCAAAATCTCTCCGGCGCCTTCATTTGGTAACCCACTACATTGACCAGATGCTAGAAAAGTCATTGCTAGAAAAGTCATAGACGTGGTTATGCATCTGTAATTATGAGCATACACATGTACTATGTCACATAGGAAAAACAACTAATTATCACACATTTTCTTTCCTTTTTTATTTTTATTTTTTTCCCAGGGTGATGCATTTTACCTGTTTTATGAAACCAAAAATTCAATAACCATGCAAGGAGATATTGGAGTTGCAAAAAGTACTGATGGGGGAGCAACATGGCAACAGTTGGGCATAGCCTTGGATGAAGAGTGGCATCTTTCTTATCCGTATGTTTTTGAGGACCTTGGCCAAGTAAGTAATATAAAATTTCTTTAATATGCATAAACTTTACAGACATTCAAATACTTCATTCTTCATTTAAAAAAATATGTAGAATGGACCTATAAAATGTTTCAATCACAATTGGTTGGTACACATCAGGCTGTGTTTCCGAGCTTAGGAACTCATGACAATGTTATTTATCTAAATTCAATCTCGTTATTGTTTCTTACAGATATATATGATGCCCGAAGGCAGTGTGAAAGGGGAACTTCGTTTGTACCAAGCGGTTAAATTTCCTCTGCAATGGAGACTGAAGAAAGTAATCATGAAGAAACCTCTAGTTGATTCATTTATCATCAAATACAATGATATGTATTGGCTCTTTGGTTCTGATCACAGCGGTTTCGGAACCCAAAAGAATGGACAATTAGAAATCTGGTATAGCAGCTCAATTCTTGGTCCTTGGAAACCACACAGGAAGAATCCTATATATAACACAGATAAGAGCTTCGGGGCTCGTAATGGTGGTAGACCATTTTTTTATGACGGACACCTTTACCGCATTGGCCAAGATTGTGGTGAAACATATGGAAGACAAGTACGTGTCTTCAGGGTGGAAGTTCTTACCAAAGATGAATACAAAGAAGTCGAAGTGCCCTTAGGCCTAGCAGAGCCAACTAAGGGTCGGAATGCTTGGAATGGCGCTCGCTACCATCAACTGGATGTTCAGAAGTTAAGTAATGGTAAATGGATTGCAGTAATGGATGGAGACCGAGTCCCTTCTGGCGATTCAGTCCGTCGGTTTATTCTTGGCTGTACTTCAGTTGCAGTTGCTCTCCTACTTGTTGCATTATTGGGTTTATTGCTTGGAGCTGTGAAGTGCATCATTCCCCTTAACTGGTCCACTCACAGTTCAGGGAAGAGAAGTGATGCATTCTTGTCCTGGGAAAGGTCATACTTGTTCTCTTCCAAAGTGAGACGGTTTTGTAGCCGCTTGAACAGAGCAGGTTCATACCTTAGAGGTAGGATTAGGCCTAATAGTTGTGCTGGAAGATTAGTTCTTGCCATTATTTTCATAGTCGGAGTTGTGGCAATGTGCAGCGGGGTTAAGTTTATCTATGGTGGGAGTGGTGCAGAAGAAGCTTATCCATGGAAAAGTCGTTACTCGCAGTTCACCTTGTTAACAATGACCTATGAAGCTCGGCTTTGGAATTTAAAATTTTATGTGAAGCACTACTCTAGATGTTCTTCAGTCAAAGAAATTGTTGTTGTATGGAACAAGGGAACACCTCCTAGAGTGAGTGATTTTGACTCAACGGTGCCAATTAGGATCAGAGTAGAGGAAGAGAACTCACTGAATAATCGGTTCAAGGAGGATTCATTGATTAAGACACGAGCTGTTCTTGAGCTTGACGACGACATTATGATGACTTGTGCTGACCTCGAGCGTGGTTTTAAACGTTGGCGCCAACATCCAGATCGCATAGTGGGGTTCTATCCCCGGCTGAGCCATGGAAGCCCATTGAAGTATCGGGGTGAACATTTTGCCAGAAGACATAAAGGTTACAACATGATCCTCACGGGGGCAGCTTTCATTGATAGTAAAACTGCTTTTCAGAGGTATTGGAGTGAAGAAGCTAGGCAAGGTAGGGAAGTGGTTGACAAATACTTTAACTGTGAAGATGTGCTTATGAATTTTTTGTATGCAAATGCTAGTTCAAGTAGGACAGTAGATTATGTAAGACCAACATGGACTATAGACACATCCAAATTGTCTGGTGCGGCGATCAGTCGGAATACGCAGGTGCACTTTCAGAAAAGAACCGACTGCCTGATGAAGTTCTCCGAGATGTACGGAAGTTTGGCTGCGCATAAGTGGAAATTCAATGACAGGAAGGATGGTTGGGATGTATAGTGATGAAATCTCTTCTTATTTATCCATCTACTCCACTTTTTGGTAAAGTTATAGCCTTCTAGGTAATTTTCTTGTCTATACTTTTTTTCCCCTCACTTGTGAACATGAGTTGGGGAATGGGGTTTTTTTTTATGAATATATATACATACAGATGTACATTGGTTTTGTTCATGGTTTTCTTAAAAAAAAAAAAAAAAAAAAAAAAAAAGGAGCTCTAGCGTGGCTTTTTATTCCTGCATGTTGCCCTGAATGGTGCTTCCTCTTGGACCAGATTATCAGAAATTTTAGAAGTCTCTTCCTTCATCAGCATGCTTCGAGGAGAGTTGAACATAGTTGAAGATACATAAAGATGTTCGTTGAACATAATAAATCAAAAATTGAAAGATTTCGTTGAAATTGTTCGTTTAAAATTTTTTCGAAGTTCTGTTTGGTAGTGTCTTAGATTCTCCGGCTCGCACAACTTCAACGTTGTATGCCCAGATAGGCACACAATAAAGTACTCGTGTTGCCTCGCTCTCCAACAACGGCTCGTCTGGAGAAAATACTCCCTTGTCATCATCACCGTTGCCATGAGCTAGCTAGATTTGATTTTTTTTTTCTTTTTTAATTTCGGCATGTCAAATAGCCTGAAGAATATCAATTTGATTTCACAAGGTGGTAAGTGTGACCATTGATTGTTGGTGATTGGCAATGACATGTGATGAACAATCAAGGCACTAATAGATAATGAAAAATATTTAAAGTCCGTTCACTTCGTTAATTCGAATTTATAATTCGAGTTGAGATGTGATTTTATGTGAGAGTTTTTTACTATAGCAAAAAAGTTAAATGTGATTGTTTCTGAGAACTTTTTACTATAACAAAATTTAAATTCTAAACTCGAATCAGTGAAATGAACGGGACCTTAAAAACATCATCACTAATAAAAGATAACATTATTTATCTCATTTGTAAATTTTACAGTGCAGAATTCACTTTTTATTAATAGATGAAGCCCAATAATATTATTCATATGATTGATGACCATCCAACAACTCTAAAGTCTGGTACATTCAATGACCCTAGTGAGCTATTGATGTTGTACTACGGCCACCTGTAATGAAAAAAATCAAGTAAATAAGGTTATCAACAAGGAAACGAAACGGGAAAGAGTCAAAAGAAAAACAATTAAGAGAATCTAATGGTGTTTAAGAGTGGCATAACTCTGTTTTATCGATGGTCATTCACCAAATTTTTCTTTTTCTTTTTTTTATTCTTTTGCTAAATACCTGATTTTTCCTACTCAATACTCTCTACATTTCTCTTTGGAATTAGACTGGAATATCTAGAAACTTTTTCTTTTCAAGCATAAAAATAATTGAATAAAAGAAATATCTAATATTATTATATGCAATAAAATTGTTGGGAAAAAGTTTATAAGGTCACCTTATTGGTGTCCCTTACAATCTTTTTGAAAGAGTTTTATTCATAAGCCATGTGTTGTGGCCCTTTTTATTGAAGGTATGGTCGTCCAAGCATTTTTAAAAACAATTTTTGGACTTAAAAAGTTGAATATTGCTTGGGTAATCTTAAAAGTACCTCTTAAAAGTCTATATGTTAAGATTTTTACTCTTTATTCTTGATTCATAATCTTTTTAGTTAAATAATTACACTAATAAAAGAGTATTAATTAAGAGTAATAGATAAATGGTCCAAACTCATATATTCAGAGTAAATTCTCTATTTTTTTAAATTGGGTTCCAAATATTCTCTACACGAAAAAATTAGTTCAATTTTATAATTAGTATTCATAATCGAAACAAAAATCCCTTTTTATAGAAAAGGATATATACAGTAAGTTATGTTCTGCAAACGAGTTCTGTTGAAATGATATTAAAAGGCAATGTATTTAGTGACAAAGTCAAAAAATTTTAAACTGAATTAATTGCGTAATAGAATATTAATAGAAGTAAAAAATGAAAGTGTAAATGAAAATATTTAGTATTCTACATTAAATATAGAATTAAAAAAATGTTAAAAGGTGCAAATTAATATAAATTTTGTATCAAGGTTCAGGATATAAATAAAACTTTTGAAAATTTTAACTTAAAACTTACAAATAGAAAATTTTAAGGGCTAAATAAGATGACATAGGGTAAAATAATAAATTTTAAAAGCACACTAAAGCAGCTGGCTGGGCTGGAGAGGGCTGTAGCTCCTTCCGGGCCTTAGTTAATTACGTCACTTAGTTTGGTATTACTTTTTTTTTTTAAATCAGTTTTTATTTATAACAGAAGTTAATTTAAGTGTTTGATAAATCTCTTTAAAAGAGATTTTTAAAGAATTTTTTAAGAATTTACAGCTAAAATAAGAAGTAGCCTAAAGACAACTTTAACTTTTAGATTATGCGGGAATCAATATAGCACAATTAATAAAACTTTAATAATGCCTATAATACCCTTAATAAAATTTAAAATTTACAATCTTCTCAATCTAAAATTCAGACTGTACTATAATATAATATAATATAATAGTAATATTGTAACAAATAATATCATAATTATATTAATAAATCTAATATTATTATTTTATCATATAATATGATATTATAATTATAATATGATATTGTAATTATTATTTTATAATATATTATATATTATATTGTATTGATATAATTATATTTATTATAATAATAATAATAATTACAATATCATATTATAATATAATATAATATAATATAATATAATAATGATTATATAATATATTATAATATGATATAATTGTAATTTTTAATTATATTATAACTGAAATATTAATATTTCATATGTAATATTATAATATGTTTTATAATATTGTAATTATATTAATCATTTTAATAATATTATTATATTCTATATCATAATTATATAATATGTCATTTAATAATAGTTTTATTGTAGTATATTAAATATAATAATAAATATACATTATATTATAATTATATATATTATAGTATAGTATAATATAATATAATCATTATTTTTAATTATTTCAGTTATTATTTTAATAATATTATTATATTTTATATTATAATTATATAACATATTATATAATAATAGTTTTTTTATTATATTAAATATAATAATAAATATATATTATATTATAATTATATATATAATATTATAGTATAATATAACATAATCTTAATTTTTAACTATCCACAGCAATTTAACATCATAATTTATCAAACACTATTACACTGATTTTGGAACCAGCATAGCTACTATAATTATATTTATCAAACACTCACCTGATTTTTGTAACAGTCGCTTCTTCCTTTAGTACAGCTAAAAGCAATTTTTTTAAAATCCACAACACTACCAAACTAAGCCTAAGTGTATTGTGGATCCTCATAAAAAAACCTGTCAGCTTGTTGCGAATTGATATGCCTAATGCAGTCGACATAATGTAATTATTAACGTCGCTAAAGAGTTCGGCTGATGGGTTATATTTTGGTCGTTGTAAGATCGAGTTCAACTCGACCTACCTGCGAAATAAAGGAAGAAAAAAAAAAGAGCAAAGAAATTAAGGTTTTGTTCATTTTACCGATTCAAGTTTAGAATTCAAGTTTTGCTACAGTAAAAAACTTTTATAAACAGTCACATCTAACTTTTTCACTACAATAAAAAACTTTCACATAACGTCATATCTCAACTCGAATCCGTGAACTAAATAGACTTTTAAAAAGACCACAATACGAAGATACTTGTTGTTCGAGCCTTGAGGATTCTCGTAGTTACATCCCTTCCTACCTAGTGCCACCTTCTTCCCGCCCTTTCGTGTCATAGCTTCACAATGACTCCCCTTACTAATCTCCACAATGACTCGAATTAAAAATTAGTGAATATTATATAGGTAAAAATTAGTAAATATTGATAAAATATGTACCTACTTTGAGGTTTTGTGGAAGCAAATCTAGTAAATCACGGATGCAAAAAAAATGATCATTGAGTAAATCCAGGTAAATCGCTAATTTTATTAAATTTGGTTAGGGTAAATCTATAATTTTCAGCATAAAACCATATTTGCCATTTAAAAAAAAAAAATTGTGCAATTTTTAAAATTTGGTCTTGGAGTTTATTTACTAACCCATCAAAAGATCTTCCCATTTATTTTTATTCCGTCCAAAACATGCTATTTACTTTCTCCACTCAAAACAAAATTATTAAAATTCAAACATTGCCTTTACATTCAAATTTATTATATATTACGGCCTTGTTCATTTTACCAATTCGAGTTTTTAATTTTAGGTTTGTGTAGTAAAAAGCTCTAAGAAAATATCACATTTAACTTTTTTTTTACAGTGAAAAGCTCTCATAAAATGTCACATCTCAACTCGAATCTACGAAGTGAACGAGACATACTTAATTATTTTTTTATTTTAACGTGTTTAAATAGAAACACTTTTTTATGAAAATGTCTTCAGTTTGGTGATCGTACTACCTCAGTAGTGTAACAGTTTTTGTTAGTTAATGTAATATTGCTTTATATTCGTGTAATACTCATGTTGTTTAAATGCAACACACAATAAAATATAGACCACCGCCATGACACAATAAAATTGTTTTCAGTGTTACCATAATCTATACGAAAAATACTACATTTGTCGTATAATACGATTGTTAGACTTAAGACCATACTTTACTTATTTGAGATAGGGATGTAAGAGAATACACTAGGAATGATTGCCGTGAATTTAAAAGAACAAAACAAAACCATTTTGAAACACTCCCAAATGAATCCTTACGGGGGCAGTTGGCTTTACCAAACAATATCCAATTATCCATTGTCATTATTATTTTAGTTTATCTTTATACTTTTATCCCTTATCGTTTGACTTAAAACTCAAAAGCTTGTCGTTATGCTTTCAAGGGTTCATATGTGTCGGGACCAACAGAAACAAAACATGGGCTTATCCCATGCACTTGGGAGCCCACAAATAAATGTTGTAGCCACTACCTTGGAAAAATAAAGAATTTATAGACTTTTATTTTTTATTTTTAATAAATATTTTTTTATTTATGTAATTATTTAACTAAAAATATTATGAATTAACAATAAAAGATAAAATCTTAACTTATTCACTTTTAAGAATATTGTCAAAATTATTTGTCTATATTCCTCACTGATCTATTAGGCTCACTGCCCGCCTTTATGTTAGAGATATTTAGCGGGCATTCCAGACTTTTTAGAGAAAATTTCAAGAAGTTTAACTATTATTTTTTTAACTCAATTATTTATACCATTATACAAAATTTTAATGCCGTTAATAGAAAATAACATGCATGATACAAAGTGATAATCTATAAGTTACGAAAAATAATCTGCAGCTTATAAAAAATAATTAGTTACGAAAGATACTCTGCAAGTTATAAAAATAAAACTTATAAGTTATTAGTGATTATAAGATAAATTTAACAAGCATAAATAAAATAGTGTAATTTTATTAATGGCATTTTGAAAAATTTCCCACTTTTTATGTGTGGATCGAATAATGCCAGAATTAAACTGTTACATTTTTTGCCGTAGGTTCAAAAAGAATTGAGGTTATAAGGACTAAATACCCTCAAAACGACTAGTGCTAAATTGTTTCTCTCATTCTCTTCTCTCTCCTCCCATCTCATTTGCTCCTCTGCCGGCACTTCCCCCAAATAATTGGGGAAACAATGAAGGCTACGAATATCTGGTCGCCGAACATCGCGGTGAGCAGAGATCCAAACTGCTGGTTCTCATCGATGAGCAAATGAGTTTGAGATCTCTTTGCGATCTCTTCACCTCTGGCAGAGAACGGAGGTTAACCTTCTATGACCAGCCATCGATCTCCGGACAGAAATCTCCTCCGGCACTGCCACCCTTGGCCCTATCAAACGACAAAACTTGCCATCTTGTAGCACCATGGACAGATTCACACAAGAAGATGGATTGTTTTTCGTTTTTTGAATTTTTCAAACTTTTATAATGTTATGATTTTTTTTTTTTCATTTAATGGATCATCTAGATTTGTTTTGTAATTGTGCGTATATTTCTTGCAAATTACTGAGATTTTGCACCGCCAATAACGGGTTCAGAGTGCTTTTTGGTCAGGACACCGTTGGTAGCTGACTAGGATACCGGCTACCTGCCGGTATTTTGGTGGATACCAAAATAGATTCTGTGATTTGGTTTTTTGGTAGGTGGCCGTCAGTAACGGTGGTTTTCAGATAATTTTGGTGGTTACCAGCCGGTAACTTGACAGTTACCGATTAGTGACTGGTATCTTAGAAGATACTAATCGACCTCTTGACCATATACTATACTGACTCAATTGGCGTCGATAGTTGGCACTTGTCAGCGACTATTACCGCCAATACTGGCTGTTGTTAAGCGGATACTGCCGGATATCTTAGTTGGATACCTGTTTTGGATACTTGTATCGTGGTCGAAGACCTATCAGTTTTTAAAAGTATATTTGGCATTCTAAATATAGTGTGATTTGTGGTTGTATTAAGAGTTTATATCTATTTGTATATGTTAATCAACCTAAAATTTGTGGCAATTCCCTATAAAGCCTTATCATAAGCCATGGCAATTTTTGGAAAATATTTTTTTTCAATTTTTAATAAATAACAGATTCCATGAAACTTTAGCTACTAAACAACATTATTAACATATTTATTTTAGGTAGTTAAGCAAATAGAATATTCTTAAAAATCAAGTTGCTTTTCCTATTTTCTCCCGTTTGTATCAATGTTTTTATTTTGTGTTATTTCTTGAAAAAAGGAGATAAATACATTTAGATAACATGAATTTTTAAATTTTTACAATGTACTTTTGATTAATATTTTTAATCAAATAATTATATTAATATCAAAAAATATAAATAAAAAATATAATAAAAATCTAAATTTATACGCTCTTTAAAAATAAATTTACTTTTTTTTTTTTTCCGATCATCTCTCTCTCTCTCTCTCTCTCATGTAAATCCTTTGGGAAATCTCGGGGGGCTTTCTCCACATACCCACCACAATTCACACAATTGATATTTTTAAAATATATATATTGAAGAGAGCACCATTATGTTTGTCGTTGATGAAATCTTTAATGATTATAAACAAAAAAATAAAATTTCCTTATAAATTCAATTCAAATTTAATGTATTACAAGATAAAACAAATACGAAAAATATATAGATAAATTAAGATTGAGATTAATAAATATAAATATATTTTTAAAAATAAAAATATATGTGTCCGAGACACTTACTTTTAAGTGCCAAGGCTTTTCTTATCAGTCTCGAAAGAATGAAATTTGTCCAAGAAAATTCCATTATTCATACATGCTTTATAAACACCAATACTAACACAAATAGATACTCTTTATTAGAGATGAAAATTTTATCCACCAACCTCATTACTCACATGAATCATGTGATTATTAGTTTTTATTATTTTTTTAATTTACATGATTAAATAATTGATATTTAAAACACTAAAATATATCAATAAACAGATAAACGAGTTATCGAGCAACTAATGGGACCATATATTAAAATATCAACGTCTATGAGGTTATTGAGATTTTGATTTATGGATAATGTCAATAAAAATGTCAATGTCGACGGATATTCTGAGAAAAAATGAATTCTTGAGAAAATCTTAAAATTTTTTATTTAAATTATAAAGAATGTTTAAAACAATTAATTTACTTAATTTATACTAATTTAATACATTTTGGTTAGAATATAAGAGTTATGTCAAATAGTATAGTAGGAAACTATTATAATTATACATGGATTACGATTCAAATATAATTTTACATACTTAATACAAACAAGGTACAATTATTCAAATTACATGAAAATTAACTACCAAACATAATAGAGTACACACGGATTTATAGTACTTTCAATACCAAAATGAGTTTTTAGCAGGTTGGAAAGCATTAAGTAGGTTTCGATCTTGATGTAAACAATACATTTGCCAAGATATTACCCCCGAATAATTCTAGAGGCATTGTTGATGTTCCACATGTATATTTCTTGATCTCTTCCCATTGTTAACCCTTAAATTGGATATTGTTAGTTTATCCAACTTGGTGAGTAGTCTTTAAGAATGTGTAATGACATTTCAACACTGACCTGCAATGGATGATACACTAATATATCAAACAAACCATCTTAGTTGTGTACTTCTGAAGTAGATCTGGAATCAAAACCAAGGCACAAAATCCTTTAATATGACTCATTTGAGTCACATCACGTCTTATTATAATTTGTTTTCAATTGTCCTAATACCAGAACCTGCTGTCTACACTTATGATCTTCATCTTATGTAGGATGAGTAAAATCTTCTTCTCTAGTGAACGGACTCAAAGGTAGTTGATTATGAATCATTAATTTAAAAGTAAAAATTATTTAAAAAACTAATTAAGGCTTCATTCGCTTCACAGATTCGAGACATTTTCTGAGAACTTTTAACTGTAGCAAAAAAGTTAGATGCGACATTTTCTAAGAGCTTTTAACCGTAAAAACTTAGAACTGAAAACTCGAATAGGTGAAATAAACGGGCTTAAGTCTTAATATTTTGTATTGCTTTTGATTAAAATCACATTGTCACATTTTATTCAAAAAATAGGAAAAAAATGTGCTAAAAAAATGATTTTTGTGCAAAAAAATTTTCTCGTTGTTTAACATTTTATGGACATTTCTAAAAATATCCTGAATATTTATAGATATTTATAGATTTTACGGATATTTTATGCATGCCAAGAAAATATCTTTTCTTCCGGTTATCCATGTTGAGACTTCAAAACATGAATAATGTTGTGAAAATATCGACAATGCTATAGACATTTTCATCCATGAATGAGACGAGCTTTCCCAATGGATCGGAGAGCATGGAAGGTTGTCCCATCCCGAACCCATCCCATTGTGCTTTTTACTTTTCACCCACCAAAAATTTTAATTTTTTTTTTCTTTGATAAATTATCTAACAAAAAAACTCAAATAATAATTTTGTTAAAATCTAAACAAATATGTGAGATTTTTTTATACGTTTAGCGTACGAGTATACTAAGTTTTTTTAACCATTGGATATATAAACTTTTTAATTTTTACGTAATTTTATGCAGATCTTACGTACATAAAATTTAATCTATTGGTATGCTATTATACCAAAAAAATAAGACTGTTTAGTTTACTGATTTGAGTTAAAATGTAACTTTATGTGAGAATTTTTTATTGTAATAAAAAAAATTAAATGTGATTATTTTTAAAAAAATTTTATTGTAACAAAATTTAAATTTTAAATTTAAATATGTAAAATAAAAACAGTTATAATCAATAAATGAGGGGAATAAAAGGGAAAATGGAAATATTACTTTTAGGAATACAATATCAAGAGGGAACAATTGTTAACACTTTCTTTGTGATTTGCTCTTATTTTGATGACATGAGATGGTGAAGTTAAAGCAAGCCTAAGCTTTTGTTTCCTCAAAATCATAGCCAGCATAACGATCAAGATGAATCCCTCTCTCTCTCTCTCTCTCCTTTTTTAGTTTCCCAAAACTAGAGAGAGAAAGTGAGAGAAAGTGGTTGGCTAGAGAGAGAAAGCAGTTTGGGGAAGGGAGAAATTGAATGAAATGATCTCCATCATTCCCTCCCATGTGCTTCCTATTTTTCTCTTCTCTTCAATCCCCATACCTCCCTCTCCTCCATTCATCATAAAATCATTTAATTATTTTTAGCAAAACCCAAAAAAAAAAAAAAAAGAGAAAACTTTGCACTTTCTCTCTCCATAATCTCAAATCTCTCTCTACTTTCTAGGGTTTTGAAATTTGCAAAAAAAAAAAAAAAAAAAAAAGCTAAAGCCGGTCACATTCCACAGATACCCATAGGAATCCAAGCCATCACCACCTTTTCCTTTTCAGGAGCGAATATAGAGGAGAGAGAAAGAGAAAGAAAGAGAGAGAAAGGTTTTCTCGTCTGATCCA
Organism: Morus alba; assembly: GCA_012066045.3. Taxonomy (NCBI): domain Eukaryota; kingdom Viridiplantae; phylum Streptophyta; class Magnoliopsida; order Rosales; family Moraceae; genus Morus; species Morus alba. The sequence continues at coordinate 12,680,238 of CP050234.2, forward strand.
ATTTCACGGTCTAAGCGGAGGTTTTTTCTAGAGAGAGAGAGAGAGAGGGCGCAAAATGAAATGAGGTTGTTGTAAAGAGAGAAAGTTGGTGGTATGTGGAGGAAGGTCTAGGTAGGTAGAGGGGCGATGTTGGCAATGGAGAAGGATTTTGATGCAAAGTTGAGGATTCAGGGGAATTCTTCCAATGGCGGCAATGTCCAGCGATCCAAGAGCTTCGCTTTCAGAGCTCCGCAGGAGAATTTTACCGTTCAGGACTTCGAATTGGGCAAGATCTATGGCGTTGGTTCTTATTCCAAGGTACCAGCTTTTTTCTTTCTTTCTTTTTAATTTTTTTTTTCTTTTTGGTGTTTCTGTTGCAGATTTGGTAGTTTATTCAATTTTGTTGGCTTAAGATTTTTCCTTTTTCATGCATAAAATTTTTATTGAAGTGATTTTACTTGTATGTTTTTCTGTGTAAATTGCTACGAATGTATTTTTATTAATTTGTAAATCAAGGATTCCATTTTTTTTCCTAGCTTTTGAGTTGTAACGATAATGGATTCATAAATTAGTCACTGGATGGAGGGTTTGACAGATGTCAAGATGACATATTCAATTCCCTGATTTGTTTGTATTTGGCTCTTTGGTGTTAGATTATTATTTTTCATATTTTATTTTATTTTATTTTGTTTATGCTTTGATTTTGTGTCCTAGGTCCAAAATATCAGAACAATTAAGTCATACTCTTGTGTTCTGCTTATTTTTTATTTTTTATTTTTTTTCCCTCCTTCCTGAATCAATTATTTTATTTTATTAATATGGCTTCTGTGACATTGAAGATGTCTGAAAGCTGTGCTCTAGTACATGTTATTGTCAAATGAACTATAAAATCATAGAAAAGTAGAAGCTTTAGTCCATGAGTTTATGCATTTGATACAAATTTTGCGGTGCTTTGGGGAGGTATTGTAAACAATGGTGTCAAACTATTTATGTTGCCTATTTGATGTGGAGTTTATATTCTCCTCTTCCTGTTATCTTCGTGTCAAAAGGTTGTGCGGGCAAAGAAGAAGGATACCAAAATCGTATATGCGTTGAAGATAATGGATAAAAAGTTCATCACGAAAGAGAATAAAACAGCTTATGTGAAGTTGGAGCGTATTGTTCTTGATCAGTTGGATCATCCGGGGATCGTGCGACTGTTTTTTACTTTTCAAGACACCTTTTCGCTATGTAGGTATTCTTTTCTGCGATTTCTTAAAAGTTATGTTTTAATTTTGTCTCAGTTCCTCACTGGCTCACTCTGTTTCTTGTTTTTTGTTATTTTAATTATTATTTGAGTCATAATTCATTGCCTTTACCGTTTACCGTTGTTGTTCTCATTTGGCATTGTTATCTGAGTTTTGTGAAGATATGGCACTTGAGTCCTGTGAGGGTGGAGAACTTTTTGATCAAATAACGAGGGTAAGTCGAGCAATAAAACTCTTCATGTCATAGTGAATTTATCTCCGAATTCTTCTATTGCATCTTTTGATGAAAAGATTGGATTTATCAGTTGATTATGAATGCTTAAGGAGATGTAAAATAAGATATTTTCAACATCTTTATACTCGGAAATTTCTTACGTGTACAGCTTTAAAGTATTACTTTGATCAAGTTTCTGATTAGTTTGAATACCAAAGGCCGGGTGCATAAAATTTTGTGTAGTATTCCTTTAGGTCCTGTTGCTTTGTGTCTTTTAGCTTTTCATTGTACCCTTCTGACTTTTTAACTTACTGGTAAGCAGAAAGGTCGTTTGTCTGAAGACGAAGCTCGCTTTTATGCAGCAGAAGTTGTAGATGCACTTGAATACATACATGGTATGGGACTGATACATCGAGATATAAAGGTATATTTCCTAAATGCTTGCCCAGTTTCAGTTGCATTTGAAGCACACTAAAAATTTCTTGTTACAGCCCGAGAACTTGTTACTTACCTCGGATGGCCACATTAAAATTGCTGATTTTGGGAGCGTCAAGCCAATGCAAGACAGCCAAATTACTGTCCTTCCAAATGCAGCATCAGGTATGTTTATGATCCTATCTGGTGGAGAAGCTATATTTCATTTTTTAATGTTCTGACAGATTGCTCGTTGATGCGCTGTTTAGATGATAAGGCATGCACATTTGTGGGGACAGCTGCGTATGTCCCTCCAGAAGTCTTGAATTCTTCTCCTGCAACATTCGGGTATGATGCTCGTCCTAAATTAATCAGGCAGGCAGATACATAGATATTAGACTGTTAAATGTTGATAGGAGAAGAAAAACCTGTGTAATAGTAATGCTTGTAAATTCCTTGAAAGTCAATGTTTTTTGGGAAGCGATCAGCTATTATTCTTCATTTTTCTTTTAGTTGTTTGTTACCCGTGTAATAACATTGTGTTTTTCCAACAGTAATGACCTGTGGGCACTTGGCTGCACCTTGTACCAAATGCTTTCAGGAACTTCTCCTTTCAAAGATGCAAGTGAATGGCTTATTTTCCAAAGAATTATAGCCCGAGATATCAGATTTCCGGATTATTTTTCAGAGGAAGCTAGAGACCTCATTGACCGATTGTTGGTAAGCTGCTGCCTTGGTATCCTTCATTTGGAACCTTGCTATATTACTTATGGATTTTGTAGTCCCAACTCCCGTCATAACTTTTGTTGCTAAAAACTTTTGGCTTACACTTGAATCTAATAAACTCTGCTATTTTTTGATTGGCTATAAATGCTGATAAATCAGGTAACTGGAAATTATTAGAAACAACTAAATAAAATAAGAAGTGAAAATTAGCTATGTAATTATTATGTAATTACAAACTGTAGTTAAGGTTTTTTATGACATGTTTCTAAAACAACTAGACAATGTAGGATAGAATTTATAACATATCTTTCGCTTATCAAATATTTAAGTTTACTTTTGTGATATATTCTTCCTATGCCAACTTACTGTTCTATTTATCTTCTATATTGGAGATAGAATTTAACTCCTCCCGTTGTGTTTCCTCAGATTATAGTTTTGCATCAAGAATTTTATATTCAAAGTTCAGCCCTAACGTTTAATACATGCAGGATTTGGATCCCAGCAGGCGACCGGGTGCTGGACCTGGTGGTTACACAGCCCTTAAGATGCATCCGTTCTTTAGAGGTGTTGAGTGGACGAATTTAAGACAGAAAATCCCTCCAAAACTTGCTTTGGAGGTAGCCTTATGTCATCATTGTCATCTGAATTGCTCATAGGAAAAAGGCTTATTGAGTTTCGTATTTGAACACACTGATGTAAATGCGTTATTGCTATCATTGTATTTTAGGCTCACTCAGGTGAAAGCGATGAAGGTAACGATTCTTCATGGAACCCTTCCCACATTGGAGATGGTGGAGCAAGACAAAATGAGGGGAATACTGGTGCCACGTCATCCTCTGAAGCAACTGCGCATATAACTAGACTTGCTTCCATTGATTCCTTTGATTCGAAGTGGTATTAGCTCCTAGCTTTGGCTAATGCTCAGCATTACCTATGTTTCACTGTTGATTACAACTGAGCTACATGCAGTTAACTTATAGATCTATCTCTTCTCACCTATATCTAATATGTACTCTGTTGGTGACTGTAAATGCTATATTGTTTTTCTTCTTTATTGGCAACAGTCCAAGACAGGAAAAGATGGCCGAGTTGATACTTGGACTTGATCTTATTTGGTACATTATTAGAAGAGGAGATCCTTTTTTTGCTTTCTTTTCGCTGAAGGGCTTGTGAACGGTGTTCATTGCTTGTTCTTGATATAGTATGCTGGTTCTGTTTATAACCACCGAAAATCTTTGAGCTTTTAAGTGTTCAGTTTTCTATTAGTTGGGGTTTCAAGTGTGAATTATCTTTGGGAGTCTCGTGATCTTTTGATTCTTACTGCTGTCCAAAAGCTCTGTATTCTCATGATTCTTTCTCGCCTTCTGGTCGTTGTAGATTTGAAATAGTCTTTCTACGATTCTCTCTCTCTCTCACTGTCTCTCTCTTTGGGTATGCAGTGTGGTTCTTATGAGTGGTTGGTTTTCTTCTTCATGCTAAATGGGGCATTCTTCATTCTCGTTGGTTTTTTCCTCTTATTTATTTGTTTTTATCTAGCACGTCCTTGTGTATACAAACTCGGAGTATGTGGCAGTGGCTATTATTGTTGTGACTTAAAACGTATCTAATCTGAGTTTTACTGTGTGAACAGGCAACAATTCCTTGAACCTGGAGAGTCTGTTATTATGATCTCGATGGTGAAGAAGCTTCAGAAACTAACAAGCAAGAAGGTGCAGCTTATCCTCACCAACAAACCGAAGTTAATTTATGTCGACCCTTCAAAACTCATAGTGAAGGGTAATATCATATGGTCTGATAACCCCAATGACCTCAACATCCAAGTATTGAGCCCTTCGAATTTCAAGATTTGTACGGTACGATTTCTCTTTTAACATTTTGCCGGCTAAAATCATCCAAGAACAATGATATTCCCCCATAATATGTATATTCCTCAACAAAATCAATGCGGCAGAACCACAGCGTTTGGGCTAATAAATGACATCATAAAAAACTTGGATCTAGAACGACATGCTTTTCTGTATGTCGGTGTCTTTCCCTGATATTTAATTGTTTGATATTTTCAGCCCAAGAAGGTGTTATCATTTGAGGATGCAAAACAAAGAGCGTGGCAGTGGAAGAAGGCAATAGAGGGGCTTCAGAACCGGTGAAATCAGCTTTTGCTTATGACTACACATTCTTTGCATAAAATATTATATTGTAGAGGAACATGGGGAATTCTTTTGAAAACAGTTGATGCCCCCAGTTGATTATTTATTTAATGAAAGAGATTTCAAGTAACAGGAGAAAGCATTTTCTTTTCCTCTTTCGGTTCAAACCAATCTTCCTTTCCAACTCTCGTTTGCCGAGCGCTCGTAACTCGGTTTGTTAGTGGTTTTTCTGGTTTATTCTTAACTTCTCCACGACACAACTATGCGGAACTATGCGTAGGGTCGAGTAGAAGGAAAAGAGGGTCTTGTACTCTTGTTTCTCTTCCAACTGTTTTAAATTTATAAGGCCCTAATGAAAACTTTGCTTTGGAATTTTCGTTTGCCACTTGAAGAGAAATGGCATCAATCTATGCGTTATATTGGTTTATGCCATGTGTAGAATACCAAATATACCTTTAAATTTTAGTAGTATCACACTAAGATGACCAGTACGTATCCCAGTTGGCAATCGGCAACCACCGATATCCTATCATGATAGTTTCCATCGGCGACAGCCATTATCATCTTCGCAGTACTGAAAAGGTATGTCTTGGTGCAGTATTTTCTCTAATAAAAATTTAAATTTAATTTTTTTATTATAATATTTTTTTTTCTCATTTCATAATTAAAGTCACAGCTTAAGTTTTATTGTTAGTGGTTTTTTCATAAAAATTTAAATTTGATTTTTTTGTTACAGTATTTTTTTTTCATAGACACAAATTAAGTTATGATTTGAGCTGTGAAATGAATATTTACTTCGCTGTGATACTCAAAATCTTTAGCACTGGACAAAAGTCGCTTGCTATCTTACCGTCATCCCTTAGAATCGCGATCCAAAGACTCTGGACTTTTGGCATGATACTTTACAATTGCAAGCTAGAAATCGTCAGTACTAGTAGTTGCTACCATTAATTTTTTAATGGAATAAATAATAAATCACAGTAAATTAATAAATTCTTAGATTTTTGAAGAATCGATCGAGCAGAGGCTTGGTGTTTGGAAAGAGAAAAAGTCTCGCTCGTTTTCTCCTCTATTTATGGGGCTTCGGTTCAAATAGGAACTTCGTCTTTAATCTAATCATGCCGTTGGATCATGGTCTGCTTCATTGAATCATTCGATTAAATAGTTTTGATCATTTTCCCGCGAGTCTAATTCACTGAAAACCTCCACAATGATCTTTTATTCACTTCTGCCGATTCCCATTTCTTCGGCTTTGCTGGTTTGCTTAATTCTTTCGCTTTGAACTTACCTTCTCTGGACCTTCTTGACTAAAACCTCATTTTACTTTCCATGACAAAACATCGTCGTTCAATCTAATTTACTATAAAAACGCTGTCGTTTTGTGTAGTTCAATTCTTACTTGTGTGGTGTGGGAACCGTAGTTGACGATAATACACCTGGGAGAGTTGAGTTGATTAGAACCCCCCATAGGTCATAGCGTTAGATGGAGATTGTGCATTGACGATAAAAGACATTCTCATGCGTCTACACTACTAATTGTTGTCAGCAATCAACTAGACAATGCGTCTATATTGCTTGCTTCTGCTGTGTTTGGAATAAAAATTTGTGTCATGATTCGGATCATGGTTCGTAACTCGTTATAGTGTTTTTTCTCACAAAAAATACACGTAAATTAAGAATGATTTTAAATTATAGTTTTGAATCCATGAACCAAACGTCCCTTGATCAGTTTTGCGATGGTGCAGTCGTTCGAGGCTTGGATTGTCTTCTTTCTTTTTTATTTTTATTTTTGTTTTTGTTTTTGTTTTTTTTGAGTGTTGGATTATCTTGATGGCCATATACACTACAAGAAAGTGGTTTTTTAGTGAGGACATATCGCTAAATAGTCATCGCTATAAATTTATTATTAAAAATGATTTTAGCAATGATTAATCTCTCATCGCTAAAACTCGGTATAAATTGTCAAATCCGTCAGTAAAAACTTGTCACTTTTTCGTTCCCTTCATCGTTCTTGTAAATTCAAATACTAACTTTGTGACCCAAAGAAAAATGGTTTAGTAGAATTTTTCTAATTTTTTAAAAAAGAAAAAAATAGAGAATTTACCTTTAAGAGTGTATAAATCTGGACATTTATCATTTACTTTTGATAAATATCTTTTTATTAGCGTAATTATTTGACTAAAAAATTATAAATAAAGAGTAAATAATAAAAATTTTGACCCATGATCCTGATTATGAATCGTAAAATGGTAAAATGAGAATAATTATGAATCGTGATTCTGAATTTATGAACCAAACGTCCACTAAGTTGGACACATGATCCTCTCTCAATTAGATTCTCTCCTACTTAAAATGGTTGACTTAAATATTTTATTTATAGTAGAAAAAAGGATACGACTCCTTTGTTCTGTTAATTTTCTTTTAAAAATACCATATCATATCAACTAAAATATAATAAATATCACATCAATAAAAATGGTATATTAGTCAAAATATTTAGAATGCCCCCCACAAAAAGAAGACATCCTATTTTGTTGTTTTTATTTTTGGCTTAAAGCTCAGAATCATGATTCACGGCAGACATTAATCTATGCATGTATAAGATCCAATGCCGTGCACGTGATTGTATTATTGTATGCATGCTTTTGATTTTTTTTAATTTCTTTAGCTTTTCTCTTATTTCTAAATTAGATTAGATCGATAAAATGTGATACATCAATAAATTATTTCTTTTCCATCTCGTTTATCACATAATCTATTTTTCTAATCGAAAGCAAAGATTATGCAAATGGCCGCAAGAATTGACCGAGTAATATATCACGTATATACATATATATGTCTGTATTTGTGGTACTCGTAATTCCTTTTAGAGAGAGAAAATTGACTTACAAAAAACAAATTTAATTCGGTCTTAATGGTCTCTTTCATATTTTTTATACCAAAACTAAGCCATAAAACTGATCTCTCTCTCTCTCTCTCTCTCTCTCTCTCTCTCTCTCTCTTATTATTATTTTTAAATTTTAAATCTCTCTATAGAAACTAGAAATGTTTAAATTTGAAAAGTTTGTTTCAATTCTCCCTCACACATTTTATAGACAAAACAAAACCAGGGGAAAAAGACAAGACAACTTTAATTAAACCAAATTTATCTTTCGAAAATATTGTTTTCTCTGAGAAAAAATTTGAAAAATAATTACGTTCAAAAAAATACCTCAAGATTTGTTTTTGAAATTCGATGTTTTGTTTTATGGTTTATATATATATATATATATATATATATATATATATATATATATATACTTCTTTTTTTCAAAACTGTAAAATATTTTCAAAAAGTATTTAAATAGAAAAAAGAGGGGTGTCAAAGAGGGCTTTCAAAAAAAAAAAAAAAAACAAAAACAAAACAAAAAATACCAACCTAACATTTATTATGAGGCGCAGGCGCCAATTAGCAATGAAATAATGGCTTACGTCCACACACACATATAACTATTGTTGATATATTCATTTATTTGCTCATTGATTCTTTTATTGGATCGGCCCCATACATGTGCATCTGATCGCACAAGCATCAAATCAATTATATGATCAAAATATTATATTGCTATGGTCTATAAAGATAGAACATGTTATATGTGCAGTTGACCAAGACTATATATACATACACACACATGTGTGTGTGTGCGTGTGTGTGTGTGTGTGTGTGTGTGTGTGTGTGTATATATATATATATATATATATATATATATTCGGAGATCATCAGGCGAGGTCATTGCAAACAAGTTGCATATAATAATAGCTTGGAGAGAAAAAATGGCGAAATGGTTAGGTTTGGCGATTTTGTTCTCTCAACTACTTGGTTATGCAGTTTGTGTTCCATCCTCCAAAGGGTCAAGATATCATCTTCTGAAAAAAGTAAACCGTAAAGGACCATATATTGGCCTTATAACTGTATATCCAACTGAAGAAAACGCCTTCTTTTCCACTTGGGCTTTCAAGCCTGACCCTAACGACCCTTTTCTCGATTTTTCAGGTACTAAATTTAAACTTTTAGCATTTCTTTATTTTCTCTTTACATATATAACACTGTAAATTTCAGAGAAATATAATGGCTTTATAAACACAAATTTGATGTGAAATATTGGAAGATATTTTATATGTCTTTCCTTAGAATTTTGTTTTAAGCTTTGCAGGTAGGCGATTTCGGGTCGGAAAAGTTCTTGATAAAAGAGTCATATATGTTAAATGTGGGGTTGGATTGGTAAGTCCAAATATTTACATGATCTTAGCTTTTCTTTATTTTCTCTTTCTATATATATAGCATGCTTTAACGAGTATAAAACACCGAATCGTCAAATCTAAATAAGATATGTATTTCTATTGTAATTTTATTGGTAACAACGGATAGAAAAAATAATTTATAATCATTGAGGCATTGAAAAGTTACATATTCATTTGCTTTCATAAATAGTTGTATATACTGATAATGAGTAAACTGATGATATTTTTTCAATAAATATAGTTTTACAAAAATTCAATTGGATCAGTAGATGTTCTATTTATTTGTTTTTGAATAAAAAACTCATATCTCAGACAACTTGCATTTAAAAAAAAAAAAACCAGAGTGACAAACGCAATAGAAGGCTAATAATGACCTAGCAAGGGAATGGACATACACTTGAAGCTAAAAAACGGGAGAATACCTCGACACACTAAGATTGAACACACCTACAGATCTATTTGATAAAACTCCTCTAAATAAGATAAGCTTTTGAGCGATGAAGGGAGAAAACATCATAGCACTAAGGCTACACTAAACACCGCAAAGACACTAGTCTAATGTAGATGATGGGGTGTAAACGTTGGTTATTTTAGTAAAAACACACAACACATAAAAATATAATAAACACAAAAAGACCCCAAGACCTATTGTCAAGCGACTCTGGCGAGGAGGCAATCGGTAAGAGCACCACCAGGAAAGGTAGAGGACTTTGAAGGAGATACGGCGAGGTCGAGCAAACGGCGTAAAACTGAAAGTGAAACTCATCCCTCTAGCGACCACCGGCAATCGAAAATACCACCTCCAAGAGAAACCCATTGCTGCACGAAACAAAACACCAAACCACCATCCGGCTAATATGTTAAAGACAACAACCTTAACGAACAACACCCCACTTTCAAAGCGTGTCAAATCTCCTCTAATGAAAGTACCACTCTACACACTACCACCACCACGTAGACAATGACGACGACGAGACGAATTCAGAGACCAAATTTCAGGATTGGAAGCCTAATAATACGTCTGGAGGCGGTCTCGGAATTCCGACCTACTCACTCTCTTTTTTTTCTCTTTTTATCGTTTCTCTCCAGGGCCGGCTGAAAAAAAAAAAAAAAATCGATGTTCTATTTATTTATAAATATGAAATTTACTAATTATGTTCCAATACGTACAAAGGCCACCATGTGTCCAGCCTGGTTTTTTTTTATTTTTTATTTACATTTTAAAGACTCCCGACCCACCACATGCGAAAATATCATATCATTTGGTCAATTATCATACAAGTCCAACTACAATGTTCTCGAGATGCTCATGACGATATAATAATATAGCATGGTTATAGCAACTGTCCAATACAAGATTACACGTATGTGTCTGTGGGAAATTAATTGATTAATGCTATCTTTTTTTCCACTTGGAAGTTTTTAAACTTCACCATGATATTTTGATATAAAGAAATTGAAAAATAAAAAAGTTAAGAAACTGTGTAAAAAGCTCTGAAATTTTTTATTTTTTTTTACTATGAGAGTTTCTCTCGTAAATTTTTTTTTTAAAAAAAAACTATGAATAATTTTTTATTTTAATTGTTAAATTTAATTAAAATCACATCATATTAAAAAAGTATGTAAAATAAATAATTTTTAATATAATTATAATGACTATAATAAAAAATTATTTGTAGTTCATTTTTTTAAATTTACCGGTAAAACTTCGTTTTAATATATATATATATATATATATATATATATAAAAAAAAAACATAAAAGTTGTTAAAGTTTATCCTTTTCTCGTCAAGGATAAGAGTAAAAAATATTTTGCCCATATGCATGTTCATGAAGGTAATTTATGTATGCATGGTATGATTGCCTCAATGACCAGATCAATGCTGCTGCTACAACGCAACAAATGCTGGATTTGTTTCGCATTTCTGGAATTGTCCATTTTGGTATAGCTGGCAATATCAACAATTCCATGTCCATTGGCGATGTCACCATTCCTAAAGAGTTTGTTAATACTGGCATTTGGGATTGGTTGGTAAGTCATCACCTTCCTAATTCAATGAGCTACTACTTTTGGCATTCAGAACACTTGCCCCTTGAACTCGCATGGATTTGACAACTTATACCAACAAGCTACTATTTTTGACATTTTGCCTCCCAAACTCGCTAAACAATTACAACGAACCCCATTTTAATGATGATTATATTAAATTATTAAAAAAAAATTTAACATCTCAATTCGAACCATAATATAAAATTTTCAATTCTTCAACTTTTAAATCTAATAAAGATTAAAGCGAAATGTGTAAAATGATATGCATTGTAATTGTTTTGCAAGTTGATAGGCAAATTGTCCAAAATAAAAGTTTAAGGGACAAGTTAACAAATTCTTAGAATTTTAGGGGACAAATGTCAAATAACATAATCTAACAATTTAAGAGCTTTTATATATTTGTGGTGGAAAATACTTGAGGGGAGTATATAAGTGTTTTAATATATATGGTTAGACTCAAATTAAGCAGTATGAATTTTGGCAGGATTAAATTTAAATCTGATGACTTATTATTAATCTTATTACAATTAAAGGTAATTGTGAAGTCAGTACCGCTAGAAGTTTCCGATCAAAAATTTGAGGGTTCAAAGCATTATTAGTAATTAATAATGTGCTTGTTTACGATCAAATAATCTCTTAATTTTTATACATTACATTTTGAAGAAGTTATTATTTATATCTTAATTATTAAAGTATAGAGCTTTAAATGATTTGTAGCCTTTGACTTTTACTGGCAGAACCCAAATGGGACCGTGGATACCGCTGGTATTGCAGGCTTGGACGTGAAAAACTATAATTCACCAAACGGAGGAGACAATTTATTGGGACACATTGCTTTCAGTTCTGAGCAATTATACTCCAATTCTGGGGAACCAAATACTGCCAAGACCTTGGTTTGGGCACAGGTTAATCAAGATTGGCTTCATATTGCTTCCAAACTTGAGGTTAGAAATATACCCCACTTGTAAAGATTTTCTCTAACTTTATTATAATTACTTTTTTCTTTATGAAGTTGATGGGAAATAAATAATAAATATAACAAAATTAATAAAGACAATAGTGTGAGATTTTTGCGTTTCCAAAAACTTTTATGTTGTTTTGGATTGAGAACTACTGAACAAATATTTGATATTTTTATGGGAAGTTTTACTTTAAGAACTGTCTTCTTTTCTTATAGGTACTGGTGACTGTTATTTTAGTTGTTATATTAATTTCTAACTATTAGTCCGTTTATTTCGCTGATTTGAGTTTATAATTCGAGTTAAGATGTGATTTTATGTGAGAATTTTTTACTGTAGTAAAAAAGTTTGATGTGACTGTTTCTGAGAACTTTTTACTGTAGCAAAACTCAAATTCTAAACTCGAATCGGTGAAGTGAACAGAGGTGAATAATGGTGAAAGAAGGTTAAATGTGTTGGTATTGCCAGATGCATATAATGACTCTGTTCGTTTTATTAGTTTAAATCATAATTTAAGTTTTTATTACAGTATGTTTTAAAAAAAAATTTAAATTTAAACTTTTATATTATAATGTTCACTCAAGTTGAAAACTCAAACTAGCAAAATAAATGATGCCAATGTTGGTCTTAGGAACTTGAAAATAATGGTGAGAAAAAAAAAATCCAACTTCAGTAAAATGCTGATCTGGCGCTGCATATTCTCTTGATTGAATTACAACTTGAAATTTGTATTATCTCAGGGAATTGAACTACAACAATGTGTGAATTCTAGTTTATGTCTCCAAGAGAAGCCCAAGCTGGTTGTGGGCCTCAAGGGCTCGACGTCCGACTTTTTTGTGGACAATGCAGCCTACAGGGACTTCCTTTTCAACACTTTTAAGGTTTCTTCCACAGACATGGAGAGTTCGGCTGTAGTTATGGTAAGTTTTTTAGCTACTTATTTATAAATCCTCTTTTTCTGTTACATATATATAGGCATACTTTTTAAATCCGGCAATCGTACAGTCGGGAAAATGTAATCTTTTTCCATATGTATGTATCATATAGTTCGCTCATATGTGCAACTTCTTTTATAAGTGTATGGCTATTTCTATTGAATGTTACAAGAAAACAAATTGAAAACTACATATACAAAAAAGTTACACACGCATGAGTAATGCAAGTGCCAGACTTATATATATATGTGTATATATATATATGTAAATAGAGCACAGTATCTTATAACAATGTAACTGAATTTGTCAGACAAGCTTGTCAAATGGCTTCCCAGTAATTGTAATTAGAGGGCTATCAGACATAGCTGGGAAACAAGAGGGAGAGAATGCAATTGGTACATTTGGATCTCTTGCAGCTCTCAATACTGCCAATTCTGTTATTCGGCTTTTGAAGGAATTACCTGCTGAGAGGAATCGTCATTGTATTTGAACAAACCATTAAAAACTCGTTCATATATATTTTAAATGATATAATTCATGTTCACACACTTGTGATTAAGATAATTATTGTTAAACGTATTTCATGTTTGTTTATATTAACCCTAAATTATGTCAGCTGTCATGTTTTATCAGCTATATATTCACTTTGAATAGTTCTTTTGTCTGGCATCTATTTCTTTTTTTGTTGTCTTGTTTGCTTTTCCCTTCTTGAGACTTCGTATTCTTTTTTCTTTATTAACAAAATTGTTAGTGGGGGCTAATTGATGTGGGACAGAGCTGCTAGAGGAATTCAATATAGTTGGGATATTCTAATTTCTAATCATATAATAAGGCCTTGTTCATTTTACTAATTCGAGTTTAGAATTCAAATTTTACTACAGTAAAAAGTTCTTAGAAACAGTCACATCTAATTTTTTTTATACAGTAAAAAATTCTCATATAAAGTCATATCTCAGCTCGAATTAAAAACTCGAATCAACGAGATTCCTAAGTTATTCTCTCTCACTAATATTCATACATAAAAAGAAGGGACTTGTTTTATATATGTTAATTTTCTAAATTATATATAAAAGAAGTGCATGCATGTAAGCACGATTGCATATATTAATGTATTCTAACTCATTGGGTTATTATGAAATATAAATCTGACTTGTAAGTATCGGATTGGTTTGGAGAATTAGTTGTTATAGATTAATGACCTGGCATAATTGTATAATTGGGCTGGGCCGGCCCAAGGGTAAGGCAACTGACGCAATAGCCTTGGGCCTCACCTTGAGCCGAGGCCCCTTCGTTTAATATATTTTGGTAGTAAACGTCTATTAGTTCTCAATAATTAGGCCTCTTTTCGGTCCCAAAAAATATTTATCAATTGGTTGTTTTTGTTCAGCAACATTCAATTTTTTTTTTCTTCTTATTGTTAAAGCTGACTACAAAATAGTACAAGAATTTCATTTAAAAAAAAAAAAGATATTTGCTTTTTGACTATTAAATAACTAAAGAAGTTTTTTTAAAAAAAATCTATTTCCTATTTTAATGTTGAATTCACCTCTAGTTTTTCAATATAGTCTTACGTTGTTTAAGAAATTTTTGTTTTTCAAAGATAATGGTAATAACATTTTTACACTCCGTTACAGCCTCTCTACTCCATACTTATTTTCTAAAGCTTTCTCTCAAAATTTTGACAAAACTCCAACCTTATTATCTTCAAAATAATTTTTATTTGCATCTATGTGTAAATGCACGTAATTCTCAAATCTCTCTGGAGTCCTTAAATAAATAGATTTGCAAATATATTATTCAATGAAAGATTCTGTACTCTTATTTAAAAAAAAGTTTTAGAGTCGAAGAAGTTAACTTAGAAGAATAATTTTATGCATAGTTCTTAGCAAAAATAAAATTATGTGTAGAACATTTAATTGTGAAAAAACTAAATATCTTTTTCAATTGTTATTAGATATTTATATGCTTAATCTAAAATTTTTGCCTAAGGCCTCCTATCGTCTTGAGCTGGCCCCGTAATTGGGATGGTTATTTAGTAACGGCCACATTCGTCTTTTTGTATACAAAGTTCGTTTCGTTTAGTTTGAATTATAACTCAAATTTTTGTTATATTGTTTTTTTTTATAAAAATTTAGATTACAATTTTTTTATTACAGTGTTTTTTCATATAAATTTACTTTTTAACTCAAGTTATCAAGGAGTGAAACGAGCGGGCCAAAGAGTTCTGTTTATGAGGTTGGAGGGTCTAATTCTCCATTAGTGAAGCTTGAGGAAGTTGGGGTGATTTTCGCCGAGGATGTAAAATATTAAGATCGAACCTCGTTAAACATTTGTGTGCTTTGAGTGTGTGTGTTTAAGACGTCGATGACAATTTCTTAGCGATAATAAGACATGGTCACTAAAATATCTTTAGTTGGCGACAAAATTGCTCTTTTTCTTGTGGTGATTGTGTGTTTGCTTCTCTACAAGAAATACTTACAGGAAGTTCTAGCCCTGAAAGGAAGTTTTAACGGTTGAAAACATTTTTTTTTTTTTTAATACAGGGAAAGGGAGGAATGCTACTAATTTAAGTGGGATTAGGGTGACAAAAACAGGGAAAATTATCAGTACTTAATTTTTTTAAAACCTATCAGAAAAACTCTTAATAAAAAAAATCTTTTACACCAAGGTATGAAAAAGTGTTACATCTATAAGATGCTGTTTTAGCTGTTCCGTCATTTGAATCTATCAGTTTTAAAATTTATTTTGATGCAATTTTATTAAATTTTGACGTTTAAGAACTAGCATTATTGATGAAAAAGAATATAGAGAAAGCATGTACCCTGTTAGATAAGGAGAACTTCACTTACACCTTTAACAATGATATTCTTTTGATTAAAAACATTTCATGCCAACACTTCTTTAACTTTAGTTTGTTAATTTTAATGTAACATGACTAAAATGCTCAAAAGATTTCAGGCCTTGCTCCAGTATTCGCATTGATCTTAGCCCTTTACAGTGACATTTTTAACCTTAATAATAGAGTGCAAGTTATAGTTGTGTGTACAAAGATCACTTAACATTAGTATATAGAAAATTTATCTGCATTGAAAAATAATATACTGAAAATATTATGTTTTCCGTCATTAGATTTGAATTGAAAACTTGTTTGTTCTACATATTTTTATAATATGATGTAATTTTGACCAGATTCAATGGTAGAAACTGAACCTATCAAAGAAAGATCCTATTTTATATACTAAACAAGGGTAAACTCCTTATATTTTATGTATAGATTTATATAGAAGTGTGGATTAGTGTTGCATATTTTTTTAATTCTTCAACTTCTTGCTTGCATGCTAAGAAATTGTTCTTCCACTTTTGCCTAGATACTCTAATTAACTTTAGTACTAGCTTGTTCTTTTCAAATCTTGTGTTTTTTTTTATTGTTTCTCCTAAAAATACTTTTTCATCAAATTTTTCTTTAAACACCTCATTTAGTATTTTTCTTACTTTGATAAATAATTCAACTTGTGAATCTCTAGACCCTTCATTACATATCTATGTTCTTCATAATAGGGAAAATGCATCTTTTTCTTCAAATTTTTTTTAAACCATCATTTTACATAAATTGAAATTGTTGATTTTTGTACGACCATACTTTTATTTGAAATAAATTTCAAAACTTACGTATAAGTTTACAATGATTTGTAAATATCGTATGATATCATTTTGTTTTTAGTTTCGAAAATAATTATATCTTGCATGTATTTATTAATATTTATAACAAATAGAACATTGTTAGTACGTGATAAGTTGAATTATATAGATTCAAGTCCAACATAAATGATAAGTTGAATTATTTGCATATTTATTTACTTTGCAGAGACACAATTAAAGAAAATATTTTGTATTGAAACGTTATTTACCATATTAAAAATTTTAAACATGCAAATTGCAAAGTACAAAAAAGAAAAAAAAAAAAAAAAAAAAAAAAAAAAAAAACGTTACTAATGGGGACGTACTTTAGGCATGGTATACTAAAGGGAGATTGAGGTGAAGGGCATATTAGCATGAGACAGTTAAAATTTATAGCAGAATGGCATATTAGCATGAGACAGTTAAAATTTATAGCAGAAATTTAAAAGAATAAAAAATTATAGCATATTTGACACCAAAAATGTTTTAATTTCAGAAATACCCTGCATCTCTTCTCTTCTCTCTCCGTGGAACCACGAACAACGACTCAGACCCACCCATGCCCTCCGTGTCGTTGTCGCTATTGTATTTTCTGACAGCTGGAAAGCCATGCAACGAACGACGAGAAGAATTGTGACTTGCAGACAACCATAAAACCAGAGGGCTTTGCGATCTTCGTGGCAGTTTCGTGATCCTCTATTTAGAGCAAGGAAAGAGAAAGAGGTGAGGGAGGAGAGAGAAAGGCCAGCGGACTCAGAAGAGGCGTGTGGAGAGAGAAAATGAGAGGGTGAGCGAGAGAGAGAATAAAATTGTACAACAATTTAGGATTCGAATTTTGGGAATTTTTAGGGTTTCGGTATTGTAATTAGAAATGAGGGTAAAATAGGAAAAATAAATTTGAATTTGTAAAAATCTTCTATTTACTGACTAATTAAAGTAACTATTTATTTACTTTCATAAATTTAGAAACTCGACTATTTATTACAATTTCTCTATATTAAATAAGGGTATACTCCTTATTTTTGGGACCCCCCTAAAATTTATTTTTTATCATTATTTCACATACTAAATTAGGGCTGTTTGTGTCATTTGAAAAAAATTTAACGTACGTTATCATGTTTTCATATTAAGGAAAAAAAAAAAAAAAAACCTTCACTTCATAATATACCATGGAATAGATCCCATGAAATAATAAAATTTTGAGTACTTTTTGAACGTAGGTTGTACCATACACCACATCCTTTTGTAATTAATAGGTGCTCTACACACCTCTAGATTCCCAAGAAAGAAGGTATCAGTCAGCAAAGCGTGGCGCAAGTCTCTTTCTTAGAAAGCTTTCCATTCTAAGTTCCATTCTGTTTCAAATTCCTTACGTTACGATACCTCAGCAATTGGTTTGAAACTTTTCCATATTCTCCTTTAACCATTCAACATTTCAAACCCCCCTTGATATACTTGCACGTAGCTACTATAATATCAATCTTTATAGCCTGATTCTTGTTTTTTTTTTTAAAAAAAAAAAATTTAGTAACAACAAATTAGTTATTTGCTACTAAATATTTAGTACTTAATTGATTCTTATTTTTTTCGTTACCAAATACATTTTGCGATTAAAAGTTTCGTCCTTAAATCTCATATTTTTCGCTACCAAATACCTTTTACTACCGAATATTTGGTCACCAAATCTCATACATTTCTCTACCAAATACAATTTGATACCAAATATTTAGTTCTTAAATCTCATGACTTTTGCTACCAAATACCTTTTGTTACTAAATATTTAGTGATTGAATCGCGTACTTTTTACTACTAAATATATTTTGCTACCAAAATTTTAAGGTTCTAAAGCTTACACTTTTTGCTACCAAAAAAATTTATCTCATGACATTATATGACAAATTCATATGATTATGTGGAATTCTATAGTGTCGAGTGCGTACGTGTGTGGAATACTTGGAGTTTTTGGCAGCATTCCTTCGGGGCTATCGTATACATATCTAAGTAACCAACTTGTAATTAATTGTTTTTCTCACTTAATTTTGTTCTCCTATGTTCGAGGCTCGAACATGAATAAAATAATCACCCAAGTCTAGGAGTTGTGAGGGAAAAGGCTGAGGAGAGTATCGTGAGAAACCAATAAATAAATAAATAAATAGGAAAACTAAAAACCAGTCAAAATAAGAAGAAACTTGATGTAACTAAATTTGACTTCAATTTCGCTTGATCAAATTAATTATTACAAAGGGATAAAATGACTATTAATCTAATAAAGAGTCACTGGTAACCTTTGACTTTCCTTAAAAAATTTGATTCCTTGTCATGAAATTCTACCCTCCCATCGTTTGTGTATAATATAAAGACATAAGTAAACAAACTTATAGCTATGTATAACATGGGAACAATATTAATATAGCGTTAGAGATGTATATATAGGACCTCCAGTAATAAATTTTTGATAACTAGCTACAAGAAGCCCAACTTCCTTAAAGTCCTCTTCTAGAAGAAAAGGACTTGGAATTTATCATCCTAGATATTAATATCTCTTTATTCTGAAAATCTCATTGGGATAACTAGATAGTTATATTTTGAAAAAATAATCTTAAAAAAAATTGTTATCCGAGTATTTTGACGCCTTTTCATGTAGAAAAGGTATTTTTATAATTTTTTGGTTAAAAACATAATTGAAGATAAAATTGTAAAAACTATAATAAAAGATTAGAAAACTAATAAAGAAAGAAAGAATGTCAATGAGAGCCACTCTGGTGTCAAAAAGATGACCAAAGGAAGTCCACACAATATATATATATATATATATATATATAGATGACCAAAGGATGTCGACATAATATATATATATATATATTTATATGCGCCCACGGGGGTGGCCTTTGCTTATAAATATTTGCAAAGAATTGATCTCTTCAAATACCTCTCTTTGTCTACAATACTCACTGTTGTCTGCTATCAATTTGGGAAGCCGTTAACGATTTCTGAACACTTTTCACAAATAATCTCTCTCTCTCTCTCTCTCTCTCTCTCTCTCTCTCTCTCTCTCTCTCTCTCTCTCTCTCTCTCTCTCTCTCTCAAATGTAGGGTTCTTATCCGACCCCAGAAACCGATGATCAAGAAGAATTATTCCGTAAAGAAACTGTTCGAAAACTACAATATTTGATCTTAATCTTCTTCTTCTTCTTCTTCAGATGACACTAAAAAAAAAAAATTTATTAGATAGTACTTTAATTTATCAGAGCGACGTACTTTGGTAATAATTGAAAAAAAAAAAAAAAAACAAAATAGAGTATGACAATTCCTGTTGAAAACATTTGTCATATACCGATCGGGGAGATGATTTCTTCTTCTTCTTCTTCTTCTTTTCTTTCTCTCTCTCTCTCGCTTTTTTTTTTTTTTTTTTTTTTTTATATATAGAGCTCTTATGTACATTTTTTTGTACTTCGGTGATAGCTGTTTATAGTATTATCTAACTGTATTTTTAAGGAATAGCTCGTTAGAGTTATCAGCACTAATTTCTCAAATTACTCTAAGTAATTAATTTTCCCGTACAAGTACGTACGTATCGCAAGCTTTATGATTAACCTAAGAATATGAATAAATTAGCCTCTTCAAGCTTATAAACATTTATTTTGACACTAATAAACTTCTTGAGAACTTATATTTAATTTATTCAGTAACTTATAATATTTATATATTTTCTTTATTTTTTTTTCGAGCACATATGCTTCGTACATATATGGCAGAAAGTTACATAAAACTTGCTACTAGTCATGGCAGTCCTAATTTATTTAATAAATATATTATATCTAGTAAGTAATACTATATATATATATATATATATATATATATATATATATATATATATAGACTGCGCCCTTTCTTGTTTATATAACTTTGGAACATACTTGTCCCACTAACGTCTTCAGAAAGCATACAAGGCACGTATACCATTAATGTCATCTGCGTTCAGCTCCCTCTTAATTGCACCAGGGTTGATGCTCGGATACATTATTGCAGCCGCAACGGTGCTGTGATCAAGCCCTAGAAGATGACCTATTTCATGCACCGCGACGGATTCCAAGTCCATCTGGTAGTAGTTCGGATTCTCGCTCCAATATTCGTCGGCGTCGTAGTGGAACCACCCGACGGACGGAGCGTATGCATGGGCTATGGTGCCTCCGGTTCCGTCGAAAGGCTCGTTGTCCCCGTGGTAGCCGCGGAAGAACCCTATTGAAATATCGGACCGGACATTGGATGCTACTTCAGTGAAAGTAAAGCGGGTTACTCTCGCCCATCTCTGAAACGCCCGGTAGACAATCGATCTTATGTTGCTGGTACCGGGGACTTGGACCCCGGCGACGAAGCGGTAGGTCAGCTGGTATTTATTCCAGCGCGGGCTCCCAGGGAAGAAGGAATAGTGCCTAACTCCATGGATGAGCTGATTGTGGACGTGTTTGTGGTCGTGGTTATGGTCGTGGTCGTGACTTATGGGGAAAGAGGTTGTACCATTGACGGTGTCTGGGAATCCACACCGGGGCAGCATCATTTGCCTCACCGTAGGCGG
This sequence comes from Morus alba, assembly GCA_012066045.3. NCBI lineage: Eukaryota > Viridiplantae > Streptophyta > Magnoliopsida > Rosales > Moraceae > Morus > Morus alba. Next base: position 12,701,444 of record CP050234.2, read on the forward strand.
GTCTAGGGTTCCCGTGACATTCAGATTGTAGTTTCGTTGGTACGCTTTGATGGCGGACTCCAAAACATCATCAAAATAGTCAATACTATTGACAGCGTCATAGTTTTGGGCTTCGGTGACGTTCTCAACTGCTTCAGAATCCAAGTATCCAAATCGTTGAAGATATTGCTTGAGCTCGGAGAGGCCCGGAACGATTTCGCCCTTGTGGCCTCCGGTCAAGTTTTGGATGAAACCAAAGGCGTTGCCGTTTGTGGGTTGGGATTGAATTGTGCCCAAACAAAGGAAAAAGTAGCCAATAAAAAAGTAAGCAGCCAAGAGTACCATTGGGATAGCTTTTGGCACCATAATTCAGATTTAGTGATGTGTAGTTGGTTTGTGTATATTGTGTATTAATGTTACTTATTTGCATATGTTATTATGATTATCCTTCGCATATTTATAGCAAGCCATGTACTTCTATAAACCTTATTCTCAACGTTCTTAACTCTAGATATTATGTAAAACCCTAAATCCTAAACTATAGATATTAGGCAAAATAAATTGCAACCGTAGAGTCTAGAAATCATGCTATTGTGTTTAAAGTCGGGGCTACTTATCTATTTATGGTTGGGGTTTGGTCTAAAATGGGAGATGGAAAATTATAGAAGAAGTAATTAAAACCGATGAGTTTGGGAAATTAGAAAGAAATAAAGAAAGAGGAGAAAATACATACGTTGGAGCATCGAAGAAAACTTTTTTAATTAAAAAATCTTTCAAAAATCAAGACAAAATGTTAGTAATTTTAGAGAAATAAAATGGCTGATTACATAACTTAACAGGGAAAAAAAATGCCACACTCAAATAATACTATCTTTATAGTTATACCACCTAAAGACATAAACATAAGAACTATTTCACTCGATTCACCCAAAAAAAAAAAAAATTAAGTCCAATATATTGAAGGTCAATGGCATAAATGTGAAGTTTTTAAATTTCAGTGGCACGCCATGTAATTTTCTCTAGCATTAATATTTACACATTTTAATCAGGCTAAACGAAAAACCCTATAGCCTGATTCACCCATCCAACCCAACCCAATTTAACATACTTTAACTAATAAAGAGAAAATTACTGAAGTACTGTTAAAAATGCACTAGTTTAGATTTTTACTCTTTATTCTTGATTAGTACCCTTTTTTTAGTATAGTTATTTAATTAAAAAGGGTATTAATCAAGTGTAAGAGGTAAAATCAAGACCCATGCACTTTTAATGGGTATTTGTCAAAATTTCTATTAACTAAACTCAATTTAACCAATCATGACAAAACTAGATTAAACCATCCAAACTAAATTTTCATTGAATGGGTTTGAGTTGAGCTTTTAACTACTCATCATAATCTCAACCCAATCAATGGAATTTATAATATTTTTAAAATATATTTTAAATATATATTCGTTAGTTTTATTATGATTTATGACTTATGCATATTGGACTTTGTATGCTTGATCTTTTATTTTTTATATTTTTTTTTATTAATTGTAAATCTTAAGAGACTGGACTAGCTGTTTAAACTTGCCAACTTGATATAAATTAGAGTAAATTACACTGTTGCACTCAAAATTGTTGGTTTTTTGCATAATATACTCGAACTATTTAGAAAATGCATCATGAACTTTAAAATTACTTATAGTTGAAGTCCAATAGCTAACAATGTTCTCAAATTTACAGTTCCAGACACGAGATAATCTACATGTGACATGGTTTGAATATTAACAATTTTGATCTTGTGTCTTAAACCGTCAATTCAATAATAGTCGTTAGCTATTAGACCTCAATTGATAGTAATTGTAAAGTACAGGATACATTTTACAAAAGTTAAAAGTTTGTGATCCATACTCTCCATTATGCATAAAACAGATAGTTTGGAGTCGAACAATGCAATTTATTACTCTATAGAATATGTGTTGTGAATTTAATTATTTTCTTATATTTCTTTTATAATGCCTAATTTGAGCCTTATTTTGGGTGAGTTGATTTTCTTTTGAGTTGATTGTTTAGGTTAATTTTTTGAATAAATTTCATGAATTCTCCTGAACTATGTTATTTGTGTCAACATGCCTGTTAAACATTGAAACATTATTATTATGCCCCTAATACGTCTCTAGATTCACCCCCGAACTTTGAAAGATATTAATACTAGACAAATTAGCAGGTGCAACATACATAAAGAAAGTAAATCATTAATTTCTCTAAATCCTTTATTGCTCCAATTGAATTAGGGCCGAACTTTGAAAGATACTAATACTGGAAAAATTACCACGTGCAACACACATAAAGAAAATAAATCATTAATTTCTCTAAATCCTTTATTGCCCCAATTGAATTAGGGCCGAACTTTGAAGGATATTAATACTATATAAATTAGCATGTGCAACATACATAAAGAAAGTCAATCATTAATTTCTCCAAATCCTTTATTGCCCCAATTGAATTAGGGTCTGTTCCCCACTTTTCCCTCCTCATTTTCATGCTTTTGAGTAACTACTATAAGGAGATTATATGTTTGATGCTTGGGGGGCAGCGCCCCAACTAACTTATTTGGATTAAAAAAATGAGAGGGGTGTAAATATAAAGACGTATTATATAAACTAAGAGATGCAACATGTATGTTTTAAAGTTCTGAAGGCATGTTTTAAATAAGTGAATCGTCAGTGAAAATTCTCAATTTTTTTTTCATTTATTCCAGTAGTTTGGGTTGAAAAATTCCAATAACCCATCCAATCACTTTATGTTCGACGTTAAAATGAGTAATTAATTTTGTGTACATCCTTTACTTTTAGAAACTACACATGTACCTCTCCCAAATGAACGTTTGGTGTTATTAATATTACGTTTCTCGCAAATTTAATTAAAAAAAAAAAAGTTAGCCCTAGCATTATGAAAATGGTGCTTTTGAATTACTCTAAAATTCTTAATTAACAAGAATAATTAACATCAGAACCAAACCCAATATACCAGATGAGTTCTGCTATTCGTTCACCGGATTTAGCGAAAGGCATACCATTCTCGTCGATTTTCGCCTCACACACCGAGGTCAGCAAGAACAGATGAGAAAGAATATGAAAGAGTTTTTAGGTGTGTTTTGGTTAGTATTTGAGTCTAGATGTGTGCATTGGATTATGAACATTGAAAAATCCTCAATAATGTTTGGAGACAAGGCTTGAAAGGGTAATTTCGGGATTTAAAATAATTTTTCAAATTTATTTCTTGGTGTTAATGGACTGAAAACTTTGAAACTAAAACTTTAAATGTGAAGGTGTGGTTGTAGTTCACACAAATACTATATATGGTAAATATTGCAAACAGGAAATACAAGGGTGGATAATATATTTCCTAGAACTTTATCATTGACTGTGAGGGTAGCTCACTTTTCAAAACAATAAAATAACTGTGTACACGTAAATCATTACATAAATCATTTATTTATAGACTCATAATAACTCATAAAATAACTTTAACCCAAATAAAGGAAAATAATAAACTTACTAGAAAAACACAAAATAATAACTTTACCAAAACTAATTTAAGTTACTTACCCAATCGTTTTTATTAAGTTTCATAAAATTAACCTATTTTTGTAATTTAATTTCATTTTGATGATATCTAACAGTTCAATGTTATACAATTAATCGAATATCTTTTTTATTCCATATCACAAAAGTGTTAAACAACTAAATATGTGTGACTTCTATGGTCCGTCTAATTTTAAAACTTAAACTCATAATTCTAACTCTACTCTTTTAAAAAAATTTGAATAATTAGAAAGTTCCTGTCAATAAATTCTCTTACAAAATTGAATTCAGAATCAAAGTCACTGAATTAAATGCGTGAAATAAACATAATTTTTCAAATGAAAAAGATATTAGGTTACTAGAAGAAGACTATATACCATAAGGCTATTTGTCCCCTTAATATATCTTTAAAATTGGAGACTTAAGGATCAAACTAGACAAATGTGCTGTCCACCTTTGATTCCACACACTTTCATGCTTCTTCAGTTTTTATCCTTTAGCGGTCCCGACACCTATATATACTCTTCTCAGCTTTAGACAGTACTTACTAATTATTAATTATAAGTTGAACATAGATTCCTTATATGGCACGTGACGTTATACATATGAACAGATGCATGTATTGATAATATTCAACCAGATAAGTAACGAAGATTGTAGCCAAAGTCTAGCCCTAATTTTGTTGGTATATATCCACCTATGGTTTTTCATAAAAAAAAAAAAAAAAAAAAATGTGGATTTCTCAAAACTTTTATTTATAACCTTTTAATAGTTCAGAACGTTTATTTTATTCCCCCTCAAAATCTTTATTCCAATATAAAAAATTAATTAAACCATACATCTTTCAAACGAAATTGTTAGCCAAACCAAAATCCAATTACATCTACTAGCTATGTGGAGAGAAAATAAAAGATACGTGGAATCCAAAAAAAAAAAAAAAAAAATTGAGAATAAGGGAATTGTCTTAGATGAATGTGTAAAAAAATCAAAACAGATTGCTTACAATGCTATTGATTTATTTTAAAAAAAAAAAAAAAAAAAAAAAAAAAAGAGAAAGACGAGGTTTGATAGTGAGAAAACTATAGAAAGAGAAGAAACAAGTTAGGAGAGGTGAAAGATCATAGATCAGGTGTAATTATGAGGATCATTCCAATATTTATTTTGGTTTATGTATTCGTTTCACAAAGATGATTTTTATTCTTTTCGTATTGGGTGTTTATGGGTGCTTTTTTCCCCTTCTTGTTGCATATCCAGTTAGCCCATTGATTCACCGTCTAACAATTCCTTAAACAAAAGTTGGAAAAGTGTCAATATCTCTCCTTACTTTTCTCTTTTTCTCTAAAAAAAGATGCACTTTTTCTTTACATTTTTCTCTAAGCACACATAAAGCGTTACACAAAGCACTATACAAAGTACTTATTTATAGATTCCTAATAAGCCATAAAATACTCTCACCTAAAAAACAAAAAATAAAAAACTTACTTAAAAAACACAAAATAATAACCTTTCCAAAACTAATTTGAGTTACTTACCTAATAGTTTTTATTAAGTTTCATCAAATTAACCTATTTTTGTAATTCAATTTCATTTTAATGATATCTAACAGTTCAATATTCTATAATTAATCGAATATCTTTTTTATTCTATACCACAAAAATCTCAAACAACTAAATATGTGTGATTCTTATAGTCCGTTGGGTTTTAAGACTTGAACTTATAATTCTGATTCTACTCTCTTTAAAAAACTTGAATAATTAAAAAGTTTATGTCAATAGATTCTCTTATAAAATTGAATTTAGAATCAGAATTACTGGCTTAAATACATGAACTAAACGGATCAATAATTTTTCAAACGAAAATAATAATAGGTTACTAGATAAAGATATATATATATATATATATATATATATATAACTTAAGGCTATTTGTCTTAACCCTTAATATATCTTTAGAAATTAGAGACTTAGAGGACGTTTGGTTTATATATTCATAATTATGATTTAGAACCATTTTCGTTTTACATGTATTTTTTGTGAGAAAAAAATACTGTAAAAAATCATGAATCATAATTCAAAATAAAAACGAATATAAGAAACAAACGTAAGGATCGAGCTAGACAAATGTACTGTCTGCCTTTGATTCCCCGTATTTTCGTGCTTCTTCAGTTTTTATCTTTTAGCGGTCCCGACACCTATATAAACTATTCTCAGCTTTAGACAGTACTTACTAATTATTAATTATAAGTTGAACTTAGATTCCATATATGGCACGTGACGTTATACATATAAACAGATGCATGTTTCAATCCAGATGGCGTAGGGTATGGGAAAGGTTGCTTGCTCCCTGAACCAATCCCGTTGAGGTTCTTATTTTAGTCTAATAAACAGGCTAATAGACAAGTAAATTGTCATTCATCCACTATTTTGGTTCGATTTTTCTATCAGCAAGATAAATAAAAGTGGAAAAGTTATAAAGGTTGCTTTAACAAATCCCAATAATATTGATACTTAATCTATATTCGATTGTACTGTTAATTTTAACAATATTCATACTAAAGATATGTAATCAAACATAGCAATTATAACAAGTATAATCATAAATAGAATGACAAATGAAAACACAAGAAATAAAATGTTATAGACGTCTGTCACCAGCTAATTGATTACTTTGTTAATATCTCTATTTTTTATATATAAACATAGCAATTATTGTATACTCTTTTTTTTTTTTTTTTTTTTTTTTTTTAAAGAGGATATATGCATCAGTGGAAAAAAAATGAACTAGAAAATGGGAGAAAAAAACAAATAGAATTACTTTAACAAACTATCAAACCTGTTATTGAGGAGAAAAGATCTTGTTAAGTAATAAGATATGTTATTTAGTTCCAATTAAAATTTGCAGTTTTGGGGGGGAATGGAATGAAATTTTTTAGGTTTTTAGGGGGAGCTACGTGTAAATTTGATATAAACAAGTGTCCATAATTGCAAATAGAAAAAAGTTGAGGGGGGCTTAAGTAGCTTCGTCTCTGTTTGGTTGGATTATCGAAGGAAGCTACTTCAATACCTGCAACGTTTCCCATCCGCTAGGTAGAACGGATATATAGTCCTACTATGGCCGAGTTAATGAAAGCCGTCGATATCTATTTCTCAAGCATCTTCAGAGGCGCATTGCGTTTGTGGCAGGCCAAAAGTTGGCTATTAACGTTGCTCCACTAGCAGCTCCTTCTATGTCACTTGATCCACAAACTAGCAATATGAATATTAATATTAGTTCAAGTAGTACTGTTCCAAGTGCAAAAGCTTCTTCTGCCAGTAGTAACATTGCGGTTTTGTATTTGGATAATTATAAACGGCTCAGAAAAGTGTTCTTTTAATTATAATTTAAGGAGATATCTACATATAATATATATATTTATATATATATATATATATATATGTGTGTGTGTGTGTGTGTGTGTGTGTGTGTGTGTGTACACTATGATATGTGCTATATAATATTTGATTGGGAAAACCTCTCAAGCACTTGGTGAATATTCCATGTATAAGCCTTTCTATTTTATTCCTGTTTTACAATATAATAAGTGTACTTATTAATGCAAGTACGTTTACAGTTAACTAATAGGACAAATTTTATATTTGCCCCTGAACTATGGTCTCTCTGTCATTTTACCATCTGAATTTTAAAATTGGTATGCACACCCCCTAAACTTTAAATCGTTATTAACTTTGCCCCTTATGCTAATTTTAGGATTAATTTCAAAAAATCTCCCTGAACTATGACATTTTTAATACTTTTTGCCCCCCGAACTTTAAAAGGTAACATCCGTTTCTCTCGAACTTTGTTTCATTAACAAGTTTTTTCCTTCTGTTATAATGAGTCATGGAAAAAAGATATAAAGTAAAAGGTAGGAATAAAAAACCAAAAAGTGTGTGTGAGAGAGAGAGCCTAGGGGGTCAAACATGCCTTGCAAAAAGGATATCAATCAAGAATAACCGGTAAAAATTCATACTTTTGTGCTCTAAAAGTAAGTTTAGTAATTTTTTAAAAAAATTGTGTAACGAGTAAAAATTCATACTTATGTACTTTAAGGGTAAGTTCAATAAATTTTTTTTTTAAAAAAAAAAAAAAATCACTTGATGAACAAAACTCCTTGCGAAACGTTTGGATCATGCCTCTCATGTGCAAAACGTTTTGCAATATCAAGGGAAGAAACTTATTCTCTCTTGTAGTAAAGATAAAGATATAATTATTTCGTAAACATTATGGCTTCTCTCTTTTGGTTGTCATGAAGGGAGAAGGTCTAGCTTTACCAATTACACTTTCTTTAGAAATAGAAAGCCAGTTGATGCGGAAGAAACGGTCTTAGCTGCTATCTTGCTTCCATAGTTTTACAATTTACAAACACCAAGCATTTAGTTTACAGCGGGATAAAAATTACACGGCCACGTCTGTTAGTTCTTTTTTTTTTATTTATTTGTCTTTCTAAACAATTAAGAGAAATAGTAAAAATTAATAGGCTATAACTTGTCAAGTTATAGTTAATAACTAGATAAGTCATGAATAAATTTATCAAGTTATAGTTCATAGTTAGACAAGTTATGGACAAAAATCGTAAATTATTGACAATAACTTATCAAGTTATGATTCATAACTAGACAAGTTCTCTAGGTGCAATGCATTACTAACTCCATAAATTTTATGGAACAGCCTATTTATTAATTTATGTAAACTATTACTTATTAATTTTAATTTATCTCAAGTCTTGGTCTGTTTCTCTCTTTCTCTCATAAATTAATTAGGAGGTCCAATCTTTTATCTGATGATCCACCCACCAAGAGAATTAAAAATTGATTGGGAGGTCCAATCTTTTATCTGATCGACCCACCAAGAGAAATGACAAATTGAATTAACTACTAGCTTATAGCCTTGATGAAATCCTAAAAAGAAAGATGATTATTATATTAATTTTTATTTTTAATTACTTAAAAGGCTATCATTTAGACATGTCATTGGAACAATGGAAATTCTTCCAACCTCATTCACATGTTTCCATATAATTTTTCTGCAACGAAAACAGTGCGGGGGAAAAAAAAAAAAAAAAAAGTCACTGAAACTAATGTGATATCTTTTCTGATAATAGTGGTAGTAACGACACTCAAAGGAAGCAAATGGTGTCGTACATATCGTAGGAGACGACAGGCCGGGGTTGGACCTTTCCTCCAAATAATGCTTTCTATATACGACATGGGCATCCAATCATAAGTTAGTCGTTGGCGATTCTGTAGGCGCAATGCATTACTAACTCCATAAATCACCATATTATGGAACACCTTTCGACACACTAGTTACAACGCACATAGACAGTCACATTTAGTAAAAATCACTAATTTCGTATTCTTTGTTTTTACATGTTTGAACCAATATTTTGGTTCGTATCTTTTTTGTTATTCACACAATACCTTTCTGTCTTCTTTTTTTTTTTTTCCCCATAAAAACATGTCACGGTTTTGATTATGCAACGTAGAAACTTCCATTTTTATCTTCATAATAGATTTTTTTTCTTTTTTTTTTTTTTGTGATATATCAGATTTTCCTTACAACCAAAAATATTGCATCTCTAAAAATCAGGAAGAATTCCTTGGCATTGGCTCCGTAAGATTTATTTTCAATCCATGGAGGTCATATAATAGTCCATTTTAATCTTATGTATCTCCAATGTACGTATTTGACCTGTCCTCAAAAGCATTCAATCTTTTATGCAACGAAAGATCCAAAAAAAAAAAAAAAAAAAAAAAGTCACTGAAACTATAGAGTTACATTTCTGATCAAAAAAATTGGCTAATAACATGTTATCAAATTTGTTTGCAGACTTTGATAAGTTTAAAGAGGGAACTACTGACGGCGAAGCTATTTTGTCAAAGGAAGATTTCGACAAGTGCGACATCTCCAATCCAGAAGCTGCGGTGGACAGTCCTACTACGGTCACGTTCAGAAGAGTTATCAGTATCTATTTCTCAAGCATCTTACCTTCGCATTGCGTCGCAGGCCAAAAATTTTCTGTTGACACATATATTACGGTTTTAATTTCCCTCATTCAGAAATTTTCAATTTATAATCTTCATATTTTTTTTTTTAATATGTTAGATTTTCTTGACTACGTGCTTAATGTTGCATCTTAAAAGAAAAATGGTTAGTGATACCATGGGTGTTAAATACTATCACAAATAGAGAGTGGCTCCATATACGAGTCTCACATTGTGGGACTCACTTTATATTAGTTAAAAAATTATCTAAGTTTTTAAATGCTTCTAAATAGGGATGACAATCTTATCCATTGATACCCGCCCCCGGGAGGATGCTACAAAGGGGATGGGGGAGAAAAATAGTGCCCATTTGCCAATATGGTGGGGGGGGGGGGGGGTGGGGCCGGGAAAAATGAAAGCTCCCTGTCCTCGAAAAACATTTATTTATCCCGATTATATGTACTTTTATTTAATGCATATTTTATATGTGTGTGTTATATTTTATAAAAGAATCATAAATGAAATATATAATTATTAGTAATTATAGAGGATTGAAAATCTTAAATAAGATATATATTTATAAGATATTAGTGGCTATATTGCTACATTTTATAATAAGTTTAATGGAATTAGCTTTGAGTATAACAATATTACATTTTGTTTTTAAAACTCTCATTTCTTAATAGATAAATGGGTAGGGCATGGAAATTTGTCTCCCATCACCGGCCCCAATCCCATTTTAAATTAAGTGGGTATAGAAACAGATATGGGACATAAAAAAATAATAAATAAAGTATGAAGATAAGAGAAGCATACCCATCCTCGCCCCGCCCCTCATCCCTACTTCTAAAACCCTTAGATTTATATTTCAATATGTGGATGAAGCATATGAGATCTTTTTTAATGAATAACAGTTAACTTTAGAGTTATAGTACTTCTTGAGATGACAATATTTTTAGCCACCAATCGGAGTATACACATTCTTCTTCATATGCTATAATAGTTTTTATGTGAGTACTTATTCTTAGAAATTATAATATATATACTTGTAATATTGTGTAATAATATTTTTTATTTGAGTACTTTGATCTTAACTTTTTATTGTTAAACTGTGTGATTAACACATTTATTTATTTTAGTTGGACTTTTGAGTTGACACGATTAATAAATTGAAATTTGAAATAATAAATATATATATATTTATATATATCTTATTATACGGGTAAACAGGGATGGGTTACCCCAAACGGACTGCTTTTCCTAGATAAGTAGCGCCCCGAATTTGCCCCTTACCTTATTGCCATCCCCTTATAAAAGGGCTTATTACATTAACATCTCTGGTGTTTTATCAAAATAACATGTATTTTATCAAAATAATAAAGACATTTCTTTGATCGAAACTAATCACGTTAAGACTCTTCAATTTTTTATTAAAATTACACGGATACCTCTCTGTTAGTTGACCGTGAATTAACAGACAATTTTGACCATTAAATTTTTAAAATGCCTAAAATGCTTCTCTATTTACCAGATAATATTTCTAAGTTTGACTTCATATTGTAAAAGACAAATTAATAAGACAAATTAATGGAAAAACTGCGGGGAATGAAAACGACAAATTAAAATGATTGTTAAATGATTTTTTTTATTAATAAGATGTGTGAATTGTCAAATGATTGGAAGTTTTGTTACTTCATTCCCTGATGTGATGCCAACTTTAGTTGTATTTTCTACTTCTTTATAAGTTATTCTCTAGCTTTATGGTCACTTGGGCCTGAGTTTTACTTCTAGTTTGGTTTCGTCACTTGTTCGAAAAAATGAAGAATTTATTTTTATGAGTGTACATATTTAAATTTTTATTTTTTATTTTTAATAAATATTATTTTATTAATATAATTATTTAATTAAAAAATTAAATTAAGAGTAAAGAGTAAAAATTTTAATTTATATATTTTTAAAAAGTATTTATTAAAATTATCTCATTAATTTTCAATTATTTATGTGTTGTTACTTTTGTAGTTTGTATCTGTGCGCCGTTAGACAAGTTGTCGTTTGGTTAAATGAAAATAAGTTTTAGCCAAAAATAAAATAGAAAAGATTCTAACTTGTTAGAAATCTTTTTAATGAAATAAAATTTTGAAATTTATAATAATTTTTCTTTTATTACTATGTGGAGATATTTGAAAAGAAAATCAGACATTGTACGTTCTAGTTTAAAAAAAGGACTGTTACAAAATATGAAAACTCATCTTTTTCTATTGTAATATATTTTATAAATTTTTCAAATATGTATTTTGTAGCTATTGAAAAATATTGTGCTTTTTTATTTTATATTTTTCATGTTTTTACTTCGTCAAAAAAATAAAATAAAATATAGTGTATTCCTCCACTAATCGCCGGCTTTGTCACTGTTACAGCGTGAAACCTACGGATGGAGTCTATATTCTATTAGCGCTAATTTTTAGTACCAGTGGTCTAAACATTTTTCATTGCATTAATTCAAAAAAAAAAAAAAAAAAAAAAAAAAAAAAGATCATTTCACATCGTTTAGCGTTTTGACCAACGTTGAAGGTCCTTGCACTCGACTTTTCATGTCTGTTGCCCCTTCAGTACCGCAAAAGTGGTCTTGAGCCATAAATCGCGAAATATGTCAAAATAAAAAAATAAAAATAAAAATAAAAATAAAAAATGAAAAAATTGAGTGAAGTTATATGGTCTAAATAATTAAGGACTCGTTTAATTTATCGATTTAAATTTTTAATTCGTATTAAAATGTAATTTTATTTGAAAATTTTTTATTATAAAAAAATTAAATATGATTATTTTTTAAAAAATTTTACTGTAATAAAACTCAAATTTTAAATTTAAATCGGTAAAACAAACGGAGTCTAAATATATTTCACAACTGCTAGCCCAAAATATGGTAGAAAGAAAATACTTATAATCAAGGGATATCATCATCATCATCATCTCCTTTTTTTTTCTTTATTTTATTTTATTTTATTTTTAAGGCATGTATATATTGTCTACATTCCCTGCCTGATATTTTTACCTTTTACCTATAGTCTTCGACTTTTATGATTCATGAATTAAAAAAAAAAAAAAAAAATCTAATCTAAAAACAATTAATCAGGCCTTGGATTTTGGTATTTTATTCACTCTTAATCAGGCCTTACTTGCTAAGCAGGCGTGACGGTTATTGACTAATCCAAATTAGCTTTACTTACTAATCCAAAGCTTTTCTGCCAAAGTTAGAAGGGGGAATTGGATTTTGGTCTTTTGTTCCTTTGTAATCAGTCCTTACTTGCTAAACAGGCATGAAGGTTGTTGACTAATCCGAATTAGTTTGAAAGACAGCATTAAAAGCAAGATTTTACGAGATCTTTTATCAGCAGGTCAAGGTTATTACACTTCTCTTAAATGACGGTGTTTTGATAAAGAGTTTTCATAAGGGTTTGGGTGTCGTATTGGTGCCGGAGATCAAGTTAAGGTACTGTAAGATCCGTGGATTCGCAGACCTCGCTTATTCAAGCCTATACTGCCGGGAATACCACAGAATCCTATACGGTTTCTGAATTCATAACTGGGGAAAGTCAAAAGGGATTTACCAAAGCTGCTTTACTCTTTTACTTCTACTGAATGTTGAAGCCATTTTATTTCCCTCGGGTGACTTACAAAGGCATGAAAAACCCGGAAGGCTTTATCAGCATTAATGTACGCATTCTCTTCTCGTGTAGCCGTTCCATCTGCTTCAGATTAGGCGTCAGCGAAAGCTTCGTGTAAGAGGTTTTGTTAATTAACTCCCCCAGCAAAAATGATGCTCTGTCCACTTCTGAAGCGCCGGAGAAAAGGAAGATTTTATCTTTTGCTCACTGTCCCCGATGTGATGATGCTTTTGAAACAATGAAACATAGTTTTGTTAGGCTGCAAGATAGTTGGAGAGATCTAGGATTTATCTCTGCTTTTCACTTGAAAATTAAGGATCTGTCACAAACAAAGGTCTTTCAAGGATACTCCACTTCACAGATGGAGCTTTTCCATCAGTACCAGTTGTCGATCCTCCTCAAGTGGATAGACTCCTAATTATATTAAAGAGTTCAAAGCTGTGGCAGAATGTTCCGTCTATCACCAATGGAGCTAGTTCTGATTCCTCCGGGTATTGAAAAGTTTAAAATGAAATGTAGATGCTGAAGTTTCTAAAGGAGACCAGACCATGAAAATTGGAGCCATAATTGGAATCAGTGCTGCTGAAATGAGAGCTGCTATGGCTAAAAGGTAACCCGTGGAATTTTCATCGAGAGAAGCTGAGTTGAAAGCTACTAAAGTTTGGATTGATCTCCATTATATAAAATATGATGATTTAGAGGTCATCATTACTATTTTTTTTTTTCTCACCAGTGTGATTTTACTGAGTTTGGGAAGTTGTTGTATGATGTTTCAAGTGTCTTTAAGCATATTTATAGAAAGGCTAATAGAGCTCCTCCTACACCTGCGAAATTTCCTCTTTCGATTGATGAAAACATTGTTTGGTTGGAGGATATACTCCGCAAAATAGTGTCCGTTATAATTTCCGAATATTCCTATTAATGTTGATATTGTTTTATCTCAAAACAAAAGTCCAAGAAAATAACAAATGATAATAACAATCAACAAACAGCATTGTAATTTGCATCATTTTATACTAGTTGAGCTTCTTTTTTTACTTTTGGTAATTGGTGACAAATAGCAAAGGAAATCCAAGATAACGAAATTAAAAACTAAGCAATCAAATAACTATTTATGCCTCCTTCCTATTTTATATTGATCAAAATATTTTGCTCTAAACTAATATGCCTCCTTCCTCCTCTTTGTTTAGCTCCTATATGATATGTGCCTTATACAAACTTCAAAAAATTAAGCAAACCAGTAATTAGTATTAATAAAGCTGTTCAACGAACCTGTACCACACAACGATGACTATACCGGCAAGATTTCAAGTTGGAGGAGGTTTGCCGAAAGAGCTTTGCGATCCAGAGCAGAAGATCCAAGTAACCGCCGTGGCAAAGATGCAGAGCAAGATGAAGACCAAGACAATGCGAGTTTTGGCATGGAGGAGTTTGGTGATTCGGTCTCCCTCGTCAGGAGCCGTTTGGAGCATCTCAAGCACAATATCGATCAGTGCTTCCAGAAGCTTCCTAGATTGAGAATCCGCCATGTCTGGGGAGTTCAACACCTGAGACACGGCTTTCCTGAGAAGACCAATGACGATCTCAGCCTCCATGGAGTTAACGCATGTCGAATCGCCAACGGCTTCGGAGACGAGGTCTAATTTGACTTCCGACGACTGAGTTAGCTCGGAGTGAAGCGAGCTTGCAGGTGAAACTGACAGATCTGAATCAGGCAGACTACGCGTGATGCTCTACGAAACAGAAGGAAACAACTCGCGAATTTCAAAGTCAAATCAGCTATAATCAATTTCCGCTACTCAATTTCACTTCCCTGCGTTTTCTTTTTCGGTAAACAAACAGAAATGCTTTGGGAATCAGATGGAGCAAAATCAAAATCAACGCAAGAAAATCGGTTATTCGTTCTGTTCTTTATTTTGTCAACCGAAATCAAATATTCGCAAGGAATAATCCACATTTCACATTGGAAGCACATAAAAGCTACCAAAATTCGAACAGAATTTTCAGATCGAAGTGCAAAATTCGAAGGACAAGTAGTACTAGAAATAAGATCAAAATGCAAGCCTTACGTTGGCAATGTCGTCTCCACTGCGACTCTGCTCAGAAAGCTCAGGAGGCGAATCGAAGATCAAGGTTCTAGCACTGAATTTCTTCTTGAATCTGGTAGGCTTTGAAGATCGCAAAGCTTCTTTCTGAAGCACTTGGTTTTCGCTCATTCTCTCTTTTTCCTCTTTCTCTTTGGCGGGAAAGGACGGAGGTAGGCGCTTCTCCCACGCTTTGGATATGAGAGGGTATATATATAATATATATAGACGAAGGATAAGAGAGATTAGACGAGAATTTGGAAAGTGACGATAACAAATTGAGAAATGATAAGTGTTATGCACTGAGAAAAACGACGATAACCAAGAACACAACATACCAGAAAAAAAACGACATCAATAGATAAGACGACAAGAACATTGAATAATGAGAAAAACGGAAAACGACTTAACATAAGTACTCAACAACAATAATAAAAGCAATAAACGACAACAAATAAGAAAACGACAGTAAAATAATACTTGAAAGAATCAATTTAATTGATATGGAGATTTATAACCTGGCTATTTTAAAGAAAAATTCTTGTTTCCATGATGAAAAGTTCTTACGGCTTAATTTTTTTTTTCCTTTATTAAATACGAGATAACATTATTTTCTTTCTTTGCTAAATAAAATGAGATTTATCTCAAAAAATAAATAAATAATATGAGAAAGCAATTTAAGATAGGTGACACTTTAAAATAGAGTGCATAGTTAATAAGGTGAAATGGATTCTTTTTAAAATTTATTAAGCATGTTGAATTAGAATACAAAATTAGACGTTTACGAAATTAGTTCTAGACAAATAGAAGCTTATCCAACTCTCTCCCGTATTCTAATTAATGGTAGATTAATAGGGTGTTTGGTATGAAGATTCATATCATGCTTATGGTTTGAATTATTCTTGATTTACGTGAGTTTTTTTATAAGAAAAAATACTGTAACAAGTCACTAACTATGATTCGAATTATGACATAAATTATCATACTAAACACACTGAACAGAGTAAACTAAAGCCATGTTTGTTACATAAATTTGAAAAGTTCAACTCAATTAAAATGGTGAGCAATGCTCGAACACTTTTTGTTAATCAATAATTTATGCTCTATAAACATCTCACTGTGAGTTTAAGTCAGCTTGAACTGTTCAATTACCTCTCCTCTTTTTGGGCTATTTTGAATAGTAAAAATCATGTCAGTCACTC
The DNA here is from genome assembly GCA_012066045.3 of Morus alba. Taxonomy (NCBI): domain Eukaryota; kingdom Viridiplantae; phylum Streptophyta; class Magnoliopsida; order Rosales; family Moraceae; genus Morus; species Morus alba. The sequence continues at coordinate 12,717,969 of CP050234.2, forward strand.
TGTTCTCTACAAATATCCAAATAAACATTCATATTTTATTCCTTATTTAGTTTTATACTTTAATTACACGTCCAAATATTAATTAAAATTACAATTTAAACCATACAGTTTAAATTTTCAATTCAAATCAACACAATTTGAATTTAATTATGAGCCAAACGTGACATCAATTATGCATAAGAGTTAATTGATTGAGTGATTTACATAATTTTTGGTATGTTTGTTTCACAGATTTGGCTCAATTTGACTTAATTCAATAAATCAAGTTTAAATTCATGTTTGGCAAGTACGCAATCTAAATTATATTTTTGATTCAAATTGAGTTAAGTTATTCAATTTAGAGTTTAGCTCTTCCTCCATTTCAACTGTTCAAACCATTTTGAACAATAAAAAGATGTGAATTCTCTCTAGTTTCCACACCTACTAATCACAAATTTATATTTCATTCCCCTATTTAGATTTAAACTTTAACTGCATATCTAAATATCAATTTGAACTATAGTTTAAACCATACAGTTCTAAATAATTCCCTTTTATTTTTATTGTTCAATTTTTTAATTAAGTTTCCGTTACATCACACGACCAACTAATAGAAACAAGGTTTGAGTGAAATTCCGTTACAGACAAGTTTCCGTTAATGTTCTGTTTGCCTCTTTTTTTTTTTGGCTTTGAGTGAAATTCTCATTTTAGCAAAAAAATAAATAAAATAAAATAAAATACAAGGCTTCACAGAATAATGGACTGGAGGCATGTACCCTCAATCAAATTCTTTGAATCTTAAACTGAGAAAATCTTAGATTTTTTTTCCTATAGGTTGCATTTTTGTTGGTTTTTTTTTTTGGCACTATTTTTTGGTTTTCTTTATCCTGAGACTTTTTTTTTCATTTTAATAAAGATTTTGCTTATTAATATGGGTGTCGTTTACAGGTTTAAACCAAAAGAGATCTGTTAAACCAGTGGTTGGTAAAACTTTTTGAGACTTGATTTAAACTAATGATTTGATATTTTAAATTAAGAGGGGTAGTTTTAGAATCATGAGTGACTCTAGTTTAAAATACCACATCAGATTCTTAATCATAATTCAAAATCATCCAAATTAAACACTGATTTTGAATCATGATTTAAAATCACTGTAAACAAACATTAATTCTGAATCAGAATCTAAAATCATGATTCTGGATTCATCTACCAAACGCCTCCCTAAATTAAAAACCTTAAGAGTTCTTTTGAGTTTACACCCGGCCCTTTTATTTTGTTTTTATTGTTTTGAACCAAAACTTCAAACAACGTATTTCAAACTTTTCTAGGACATTTGTTAACTTGGTTCAGATATTTTGAATCCCAAAGTTCAGCTGAAAAAATCCTGAATACAATTGCTAAGTACTGCTTGGATAACATCAAGGGAATCTCATGACTATAAGAGGCGTTTGGTATGCAATAATCTTAAGGGTGAGAATGCGAATATTACTATGTTTGGTACAATAATTATAATTTTTAGATTCATAATAAAGTGATTACCATGGGATTCACTTTCTCGCATTTTAAGATAATTTGAATACCACCCAACATGGTTATTCAAATTTCCAGGAATCTCAAAATCATGGGAATCAATTATTATATTTATTATTATTATATTATTATTATTATTATTATTTATTATTATTATTATATTTTATTGTTATTATTATATTTATTATTATTGTTATTATTATATTTATTGTTATTTTTATTGTTTTATTATATTTATTATTATTATATTTATTATTGTTATATTTACATATTATTATTATTATATTTATTATTATTATTATTATTATTATGGATCTTCTTTCATGCGAACAACCAAACACAATAATTAAAAACCTAATATTCACCCGAGAGAATTTTTTGAAAAAACTTCATATGGAAACTTTTCTATACATTTGTCAACTTGGTTCAGATATTTTGAATTTCAGCTGAAAAATCCTAAAACAATTGCCATTACTTTCCTAATAATAACATTCAAGGGAATTCTCATGAAACTATAAAAATATTTTGTAGAGACAGGCCAATATGTTGCCCATTAGACTGGTAATGAGAGCTTAGGCTTCAAAGCTTGCCAAAATTGATAGCTAGAGCAGCCAATTAATTAATATAATTTGGGTTCATCCCCATATGGTTAACATTGATTTTATAATGGTTGGGATCTGGAAGAAGCCAAACCTTGACAGAGACTTAATGAGCAAGTCAAGAAAGCAGAGAAATTTTCATTCTGACTGATTGAAATTCTGCAAGAAAATTAAGGCATGTTGTTTTGTTAGTTCGAATTTCACCTTAAGTTTTTAATACAGTGTTTTATCTTATAAAAATTCAAATTCAACACTTTTTTTTTTTAGAGTGTTTTCTTTATGAATTTTCTTTTCAACTCAAGTTTTAAATTCGAATAAATGAAAAGAACGAGGCCTAATTAGATAACAAGCAGGCAAAAGATGATTCAACTTCAAAATCTTGTTGTGGACCACTTTATTTCTCAATTTTTTTTTATATTGCTTTCTCTCAAATGAATTCATATTTTATTTCAAGTTCTCAACTCGAATTAACAAAATGAACGAGGCCTTAGATAGCTAAGCACGCATAAGATGGTTCAACTTTGAAATCTTGTTGTGGATCACTTTATTTCTTTCATTCCACTAAAGTTTTGTTGAACGCCAGACATTGAGCATTAATCTAGTTTCATATAACTTGGAACAATAAACACAAACCTATAAAGGGTTTTGGTACATTTCAAACCATAATCACTTCGACACTATGATCTGCCTTTATTCGCAATATTATGTATGATTATATATAGGGAATTTTTCCGGTGTTGTTTTTATGAAAACACCAGTAGTTAGATTTGTATTATCTTTTTTATCTGATTTGATTTTTGATTAGATTTATTACAGATCTTGACGGTTGATAAACATAAAATACTAATTTTTTTTTAAAAAAATGAAACATCAGAGAAAGTCCCATATAGAGATTATTTTAAGTCATAAGTAAATACTCTTAACTAGCGCGTACATATATGTATGTATATATAACCTATAATATCCAATATCCAATCAATTCAAGCCATACAAAGTACGTATTCCTCTCACATCATCCTCATGCAAATCCCTCTTGGTCGCCCCATAGGAAAAGGTCGGATACATGATCGCATTAGGAATGTTGGGCTCGTGACCGAGACCATGAACGTGCCCTATCTCATGCACCGCAACAGACTCCAAGTCCACCTGGTTCTGACCCGGGTTCACGCTCCAAGACTCGTCGGCGTCGAAATGGAGCCACCCGCGGCTCGGCGCAAAGGCGTGGGCCAGAGTCCCCCCGAACCCGTCGAACGGATAGTTGTCCCCGTGGTTGCCGCCGTGGAATCCGATCTCAATATCGGCCTGTGAACTAGACGACACTTCCTCAAACGTGAAGTGGCTCACACGTGCCCACTTCTGGAACGCACTTGCGCAGGCGGACCTTACGTTCTCCATCCCGGGCGCCGCCGATGCGCTCGAACGGAAGCGGTAAGTCAAGCGGGATTTTTGCCAACGAGGGTTTCCTTGGAAGAAAGAGTAGTGAGAGACAAAGTTTATGAGCTTGCGATTTTTGTTCGACTTTTTTATCAGAAGAAGTTTGCTTCTTGTTGTTGTTTATGACATCCGGGATCCCACATCTTGGCATGGTCATCTGCTTCACTGTGGCGGAGTCTAGGGTTCCGGTGACTTCGAGGTGGAAGTTCCTTTGGTAGGATTTGACGGCGGACTACAAGGCGTCATCGAAAACGTCGTCGTTGCCCAGGTTGTTGGCGACGACGTCGTTGTCGTGTTTGTGGTTGCGATGAACGACGCCATTGTAGTCCAAGTAGCCAAAGTTCTCAAGATATTGCTTGTGGTGGTGGAGTCCGGAGACGTTCTGGCCCTTATGGCATCCCTTCACGTTGTTGATAAACTCAAAGGCGTTCTGTTTGCTTGGTTTGGATTGGATATTTGTGACTAAAGAGAGCGTTAATGCTAATAGAAGCAAAATAATTGATCTCAGAGTTGAGATTTTTGGGGCCATTTTGGTTAATTTATACTTTAGCAAGATATGGAAGATATTGAGTAATTTATTTAGTTGTGTTGTGTTTTGGCTACTCTTTGCATGCCTTTATATATACAGAAATTAGAAGTTGGTACAGAACAACAATGTAAACCAATATTTCTCATTTTCATACTAGCTTGTTTATTTACTGCATGTACAACGTGAAAGGAACGTTTAAATATAGTCTTGCCCTCGAAATTAAGAGCAAATTTCTTCTTATCTGACTGGATGGTAGCTTTTTAATTTTATTATTATTTTTTTTTTTTTAAGAGCGGATGGACGTGCTTCTGTGATACAAATTTCTAGCTTACTTAATTACGTCTTATTTAATTGTCAATTAATAGTGATGATTTGTTTGCAAAAACTAATTTATCTTAAACTATTTACAACTTTGACCTGTGAAATTCTAACTCTTTTGAACCCTTTCTGATTAATGACATGTTACTTCTATCAGATTAATGATTTCCTATTTAAGATATTTTTAGAATTTTACATGTCAAAAATGGGTAGTCGGAAGAGAAATTAAGGTACAATTCAAAAAGATAAAAAGTGCAACAGGCTAAAATGCAGGTCATAAAAATATAGATTTCCCAAACATATTTTTTACTTTTATGTATTTATATTTGTGTTAGTAAGCTGTCCATGCATGCCAAAAAAAAAAAAAAAAAAAAAAACTATATTGTATAATACTTATATATGCTAGCTAAATTTTGCTACAAAAAATATCAACTAATAAACAGTACTGCATGTGCATACGGTATAGTAAATTTGGCAATATCTGGCAAGCAAATTACTTATAATACGTCTAACCTAATTTTCCTATTAATATTGCGAGCCACATGATTACCGATCAAATGCTTTTTGTAAAGTTGAAAGAAAGAGAGATTATCAGTCCTAATTATTAAAGATCCTCCCAATTAACTAGGACAAAAATAAGGAGTGTTTTCTTCCCCTTACCACTAAAGTCATTCACGGAGTTCTTGGTAATTAACATGTCTTTTCTCAGAAAGTGGAAAGAAAAAGAAAAATTGTTAGTCATATTAATCGTCACGAGCCTCGAAAAACCAAGTCAAGGAGAGAGTTTTCTTCTTGCTACGATGAATAAAGACTTCTTTCGTTAACAGTTTGAATCATAACTCAAATTTTTACTACAGCATTTCTTTTTATAAAAATTCAAATTCGTGTTACAATATATAAATTCACTTTTTTTACTAAAGTTAAAAACTCGAACTAACGAAACGAACGAAGTCTAAATCCCTATCTACTTCTCAATATAATTTTTTTCACTTTTAAAAATTAATTCTTTTGCCCAAAAAACTCAAAAAAAGACAACTCAAGTTTCAACTTTATTCAAGTTCACGTTCTTTTAAGTTTTAACTTTATTCAATTTTACTCAACTTTATTCAAGTTCTAACTTCAACTCAAGTTATAACTCAAATTCAACTCAAAAACTACACTCAAGTTACACTCTAAAAGAACAACTCCTAAATTTCCATTCAAATTTATAGATCAAACGGACAAACACAGAGTTTTTGGGAAAGAAACAGAGGAGAGGATGAACTGATCTATAATAAGAATAGGAAGTTACAACTCACTCAAATAAAGTGTGAAATTAAGGTGGAAAGAATAACTTGTTTATTGGGCAACAATATTAATTGCAGTGGCATACAAAAACCAAAAGCACGCAAGACCCTCTAGAAGTTCAGAGTGCATGCCTCTCCCGTTCGACAAGGCAATACGTACGTCCGCGACTTACATTCATATACTCCACTACGTGCGCGTCGTGTCTACATAACTCTATATATATATACACATATATATATTATATATATATCACAGAAAGCACAAGAAAGCGATATATATATATATATATATATATATATATATATATATATATATATATATATTGACAGAGCTAGGATTATCTCCCAACGAGTTGAGATCTGTTGCTAAAAAAAATTCCAGTCGTCCCTTTTGTTCTCTTACAAATCAAATTATGCAACATCAGTTAAAAGTTAATTGTCACATCAGTTAAAAGTTAATGCTTATAAAACTTTCAAAACTCAAGTTTTATATAAGAAAATACTATTTCTTAAAAATGATTAATTATAGTGATTGATCACTTGGTGATCAATACCTAATTGACTAATTTATTGACCGATATTAATGTTTAAACATTGAGGGTTGTGTATGTGAGAAAAAAATATTATAATAAAAAAATAAATTTAAATTTTTGTGAGAAAAATATTGTAGGCGATAAAACTTAAATTATAACATGAGTTGTGAAATGAACAAAGCCTTAACTGTCATTTATTTATTGACTTGATGATCAATCATTTGATTGCATCTAATTGATCAGCCTATCAGCCATTTATTAATGCCTACAAACTATTTTTCTTGAAAAGGAAGGCATTCATTACTGTGAACTCAAAAAAAAAAGTCCACCAAACCCCATTTTTAACGTTGGTTTAATTTTTCAACAGTCAGATTTATACAGGTTTATATTAAAAATTTACGTCGTGCCACACAAAACGCTCATGCTGCAGCTCTAACCTCATTTAAAAGTTAGGCCACTTATTTAAAAAATAAAAAGTTTGGGCATTTATTAAAAAAGGTAGTCCAAAAACAGTCATTTACCTAATTTTTTCTTTTTCAAAATCTTAAAACTATTATGCAATTGCCCTAAATACATCCCACCAATATCTTCTACCTTATGAAAACAGTTGCACTAGAAAATCAAAGAAATTGGAAGGAACCTAGGTGAAGCTATAAGGAATTATCAATTACTGGGCAAATTGAGACTAAAGATGAAACCAAAAGAAACCTTAAAAACACCCCTAATAGACAACCAAATAATACTATTTCAGAACTATAACCAAATACAACCTTAATTATGTTAGAATTCTTTATTTAACGTGGCATAATTTTATTTGGGAGGTACACCAACGGAGTGAATAAGTTAGATTTGAACTTCATATAACATCTCCATTCTCCAAATTCTCGACTCAGTTGTCTATCTTTTCTTTCTATAAAATAAAATAAAATAAAAAAAAACACAAACTAGCACTTGACCAAAATAAATCAATTTAAGAATAAAAAATAAAAAAATAAAAAAATTGTTGAATTTACTCTTAAAGTGCATGTGTCTGAATTTTTTCCAATGTTCTTGAGTACTATTCTTTTAAGTAATATTGTTATTTAATTGAAAAGGGCTTTAATAAAAAATGAGGAATAGAAATATAAACTCATGCACTTTAAAAAGTATTTGTCTTTTTAATATAAATTAATTTTTCTATTAATTTTAAGAATGTAAATAAGAAATTCCTTGACCACAGCATGTGATTCAACCAACCAAATACCATCTTGCTTCACAAGAATTCTTTTCTGTGTATTTACTATTTATTGTTGATCTTAGTTGGCTTGTGGCCTAACTCTCGGAAATTTTTGGATTCAATCGAGCATTATGAGCATTTTGAATTTTTTTTATTTCTCCTCCACAATTAATCCAGAAAACGTTTTTTTTTTTTTTTTTTTTTTTTTCAGATGGAGAAGATGATTCTGTGTGGCACATTTTAGTGGAATCGTCACATGTCAATGGGAGATAGGTCTGTTTCATTGGTGGGATCCGCATAGGTAGAACATGAGATGCCACGCGTCAGGTCACAATTGGTCAAAGAAAAGGCGTAATCCTGAAATTAGTAGACCACATCGCACCAGAACGCGCTTGGAAATGAGGTGGCCAACAACCTTGACATGTGTCACCCACTTGTTGGCTGGAGCGAGTAAGTAGCGAGCCCCAAGCATCTGCCGCGCCTGCCGCGCTGTAGCATCAACGCTACGATCTCAGTCTTTTAATACTTTGATCCGGCGGCCGTAAAAGATCCAGTTTTATTTTTTTATTATCATAATTATTTTTGTTCGTTTATCAATTTTTAATTTATTTATAGTCTAATTTTGTTCATTTTAATATAATTTTGTACTAAATTTCCGTTACTACTCAGATAAAAATATTATGAAAAATTTGAATGAAAAATTAAACAAAAATACACTAGACTAAAATAAAATAAAATAATACCAAATTAAATAAAGACAAAATTAAACAAAACAAAATATTCTTAAAACAACAAATTATATTTTTTTTTCTCCCTCTGGGAATTGTCGTTTTAGACCATTACATTTATTCAACACTTCTCCTTCCAAAGGCAATGAATTGGACGAAAAAATATTCTTAACATGGATTAAGACGAACTGGCTGAGAAAGCTTACTCAACTGAATGGGAATCGACCATACTAGGCTATCAGAATGATTCATAATTATTTGAAGTTTGGAAACGGGATCTTAAATTTATATTTAGGGCCCGTTCACTTCGCTGATTCGAGTTTTTAATTCGAGTTGATATTTGATTTTATGTGAGAGCTTTTTACTGTATCAAAAAAGTTAGAAGTGATTGTTTGTGAGAGCTTTTTACTGTAGCAAAACTCGAATTCTAACTTCGAATAAGCGAATTCTAAACTGTAGCAAAACTCGAATTCTAAACTTGAATAACCTATTCTTTATCGAATAGGTTTTAAGTAGGTTTTTCTCTTTGGGTCTCGGTGTTTATGTTTGTCCCTTATGCTTCAACAGTATTTATCAATGGATTTAGTCAATAATCGATAATGAGTAGTCATTTGCGACTTATTAGGTCTTCGTTAACAACTCTGAAGGATAGAAAGGATATGTCATATCCCAAATATTTTTTGGTCTTTAAAAGTAGTCCTATTAATGGGATTATTCAGTAATAAAATAATTTATTACAAAGGGTGTAGAAAGATTAAATTAAGATTGACAATAGATGCCTTCTTTTTATAACGTCAATACACTATTTTAATAACACTAAAAATATAGGATACCAATATGATTTTCTAGCTAAAAACATAGAGTACTACCAAAATAATGTTTTCCCTAAAATTTCTAACAGGGCATTTTATACCGCCAGCATATAAATACACGACCATTTTAACACATAATCAAGCTCCAGCATTCTGTTCTGACAGAATCAAGGATCATGCTTGGATTTTGAGTTTTTAAAGATTGAAATAAAGACTTTTGGACTTCCAAAAATAAGGGAAGATTTTCTTAAATTGAATCCTCTATAGCCCATTCACACTTAATTTAACTAATTTTGCAAAACTCCCAAACGAATTTAAATTGAGGTCAAATTGACAAATAAGTCTATACGATCACTCATGGCACACTAAACCACAACCTATGGGAGTTTTCCGAGCACAACTTTGATCTATGAAATGAGCCCAACAATGTCCTGGGACACAAATAATTGGGCCTAGACCCTTAATGAGCCTGGTACAAATTTAAGTATCAACATTAGCCCCATTAGTCACGTGGGCTATGCAACGTAACGAGATAGTCTGCATAAGTATCAACAAAGTTCTTACCTACAACGCAAGATATAATATTTTGAAAGTTATTTTCAGTACGATTATATTTACTATGTTATGGTTATGACTTTTCATTTATTCAAAGGAATATCCAGAATTTTTATGTTCATTATGTTGAAGCATTGCACTCACTTTATTTAGGAAAAAATTAAATGTCTATTAATAAGACAACAGGAGATACTGCCTAACTAATTTCTCAGAGATTGTGAACATAGAGCTCAATAGAAGTTATTAAGCCAACAAATAGCAATAAAAGATGTGGAAATGTTGCACGTAGTATTCTTTAGGACCCTAAGAGAAGAAAAATGAAGCAAATCAGGAGCATAATTAGTTTTTAACTTTCATGTGGGATAATAATTTTACTTACTAAGCGTTAGCTCGTCAGTTTAATTATACTTGTAGGTAAAGGGAGAAAGAACATTGAATTAAACTAAAGGATGAATAAGACACTAAGTTGACGTGTTAGTACATATGGAATTGACCAGTTGGGAGAAAGTTTTTAAAAAGTACCATTATATTATTTTAATAATTACTGAGTGTTTATTTAAGAATCCATGGTGTGAAATTTTATGAAGTATATTATGTAACAAAAATTTAAATTTGTACGAATTTTTATGTAATATGTATTTGGTAGTATTGTGTAAATTTTCAATTATCCTTGTAATTGTTTTGTTTTAAAAGGAGGATGCTATATGTAAGTAAGTATATATGTAATTATGATGTAATCTGAATATTGTGTTCTACGACAGTTCTAATACAAAGCCCAAACCCAAATCAAAACCCATTTCAATTCTTAGTAGAATAGAACCCTGTTATATTTATGTTTAATTTTATTATTAATTTTATGACAATATTAAAAAAAAAAATGAGATGAATTACAAAAGTCAAGCTCCAAAACATAGGCTAATAAGCGAATCCCTGCAAAATCTGTTGCAAATTGGATTGTATTGAAGGTCTAATAGATTAGTAACAGATTGAGAATTTTTTTATTCATAGTAACAAATTAAATTGTAGATTAACTCTTAATCCGCACAATTCGACCTGTAAACACCACTACAAATTTCCATTAATAAACTAGTAGATTTTTTTTTTTTTATAAGGGATAATTTCAGTTAAACAAATTTTGTTGACGTTTGATTAATGCACACAATTCAAAGCTCCAATACCTTAAAATAAATCTAAATATAAATTTTTGTTGGGCATTCCTTATAATCATGGATGCAAATGTCCACGACATTGTTTATATTTTGAAGTTCAATATGGATAAAGGAGGGAAATATATTCTTTTTAGCGTGTCTATAAATTATCTGTAATATTTAAAGATATTCGTAAATATTTAGGATATTTTAAAAAATGTTTAAAAACATTGGGATTTTTTTTTTTGTGTAGAAAATCAATTTTTCTGTACATTTTTCCTTTTTTTAATTAAAATGTGACAATATGATTCAAACCAAAAGTAATAAAAATATTAAAATTTAATTAGTTTTAAAATTATTTTTACTTTTTAAATGATTGATTCATATCAAAAGATTAATATTTTTACTCAACTAACAACTAGACAGCATCCAGCATGTGATTATTTAATTTTTGGCCTTTTCTTTTTAAAAATATGATCGTGAAGTATTCACATTTTCATCTGTTATATATACTCACTTTAGATTAAGATTAGAACCTGCTTAATATTATTTAACCTGCTAAAAACTCACTTTGGTATTAAAAGCACTTTAAATTTGTGTACTCTATTATATTTGATAGTTAATTTTTATGTAATATATTAAATTATTGTACCGTATTTATAATGACTAATGAGTTGCAAAATTATATTTAATCATAATCCATATAATTATAATAGTTTCCTATTATACTATTTGACATAACTCTCATATTCTAATTAAAAACATATTATTTTTGTTATTAAATGAGTTCAATTTAAATAATATTAATTGTTTTAACATTTTATATAATTTGAATAGAAATATTTTAACATTTTTTAAGGTATTTATTTTTTCTAAAATATCCGTCAATATCGATATTTCTGTCGATATTATATGTAAATCAAAACCTTAAGAACCCATTGACATTGACATTTTCATTCATACTCATAATTATCTTTTTATATATAAAAAGCGCAATATGCACTTCCCCCTTCAACCAAAACGCCGTCGAAAATTTTGAACTAAAACACAGTTGTTTTGGTGCCCCTTGTATGTGTCTTTTTTCTTTGTTTTTTTGTTTTTTTTTTTTTTGTTTTTGTTTTTGTTGCTTTCTTATTTTTCTTTTAGTCCTTATTTGTCTTACTTTTTTTTTCTTTTGGTCCCTCTTTTTTGTTCTTATTTTTTTTTATCTTTTCCCGTTTTACCTCTCTCTGTCTCTCTCTCTATTATTTTGTTATTTTTACTCATTTTTACTCAGAAACTTATTTATTTCTTCATTTCGTCTCTTTTAAGCTTTTTTTTTTTTTTTTTTTTTTTCTTATTCTTTTATTATTTTTGTTCATAAATTTATTTATTTCTTCATTTGGTCCCTTTTAAGCTTTTTTTTTTCTTTATTTTTTCCGTTATGCCCTAGAGCATTATTATTTTTTTTTTTTTTTTTTTTTTTTTTTTTTTTTTTTTTTTTTTTTTTTTCCGTCAAACATTTAACTTTTCATTTTAGTCATTTTTTGACTCTTTTTTTTTATTGCTTGGCCTAATTTTTTTTTTATTTTAGTTCTTTTTGTGATTTTATATTCCAACTTATTTATTTTAGAAAATTTTTATTGTAATGCGCATTTTCCTTTCTCACCTCATTTAATTGCAACTATTATCTTTTAGTACATACACTCTCTAATTTATTTTTGTTAGGTGATTTAAAAATGTGATTTTTCCTTACTTTGCGCCTATTAACATAATTTCTTTCATATAGTGCCCATGTTTAACCTTTTTTACTTTTTATTTTGCTTTGTCAAAAGATTACAAGATTCCCTACAATGTAATCTTTTTTTAACGTTCATTTTTTTTTTTTTTTAAATAGGTTCTTTAAGGAGTCTTTTCATTAGAATATATTTTTCAAATGGGTTCCTCTTTAATTTTTTTACCTTTTATAATCTTTGTTATTTCAATGGCGATACTTAAAAAAAAAAATTGTATTAGTTGTATATTTACTTTTAGTGATTAACTATTACTTTTAGTATTAGGGAGTGTTTGGTTAATAGAATTGTGTCATGATTTGAATCATGATTCATAGTTTGCTATAATATTTTCTCTCAAAAAAACACACATAAATTAAAATAATTTTTAAATCATAATTCTAAATTATCAACCAAATGCCCTCTTAATAAATTAAAAATACCACAATAGTGAAAACTTTAAGGCACAGATTGTTTTGGAATTCAATGAGTACTTTTTATAATTCAATTTAATAACTTTAGTGTGCGCTCAAGGGCCAGACAGGTTGAGGGTTTGGTGAGCTAGGTGGTGTTGTGAATAAACACGTTTAATAGTTGAATTAAAAATTATTTAACGATTCACAGATTTAAGTTTTGGAATTCAATGATCACATCTAACTTTTTACTATAATAAAAACTTCACATAAAATTACATCTTAACTTGAATTGTGTCAACAAAGTGAATCGGATCCATCATAAAAAAATCATATTTTTTTTCTCTTAACACAGGTTGAGGGTTTCACTATTCATTGCTAGGAATATAAATTTTCAGTTTTATCAACGTTTTAATTTTTTTAAACCCATTGTGTTCTACATTATGTTATTTTACGTTTATTTTTTCCATTGTCTAGCGATTTTTGAATTTTTAAAATTGATTTTTTCCGGGATTCACTATTCATTGTTTAAATGAACAAATTTGAGTTTTTGTCCTGAGTTTTTAATGTTAATTTTTTATATAATTGTAATGTACAAACTTTTTACTAGACTTTTTAAAAACCTTTCAAACAAAATTATATATCTATATATATTACAAACTATATATATATACGAAATAAATTAATATTGTAATGTAAAAAAATCATATTTTTTTCTCTTAACACACATAAAAACTAAAAAAGACATATAAACGACGCCGTTCAAGTTTCTTCCACATTACGATCTGACATTCTTTACAAAAGTCAGACCTGGCAGGCCCATAAAACAAAAAAAAAGAAAAACATTAGTCGAATCGAAAGAAAAGAAAATTTTCACATTAAACTCAGCTACCTTATGAACTGTTCTTCTCTCTGTTTCTCTCTGCAAAAGTATATATAATAGCAGAGAAATATATATATATATATATATATTTTTTTTTTTTTCCCTCTGAATAATAAGAAGAAGAAGAAAAAACAAATGGCGCTTTCGCGGCTTCGGCAGCCCGTGATCTCTGGGGCTCCTTCTCTGCTAAGAGCTCGCCTTCTCTCATCGTCTTCCTCCAGATCCTTCTCTCGGTACTTTTCCCACTTCATTTTATCGCTCTTTTATTTATTTATTTTTGGCGAATTTAGTTGAGAACTTTCCTTTACTTGAACATGTGATTTCGACGAGAATTTATTCGTTGTTTTGATTTCTGCGAAGTGGGGCTCGTTTGTTATTGATAGTCCTGATTTGGGTTGTGGCCTGATTCTGGGGTTTTATTTTATTTTATTTGGATTTGATCGAGTTTATTTTGGAATGACGAGTGTTTTGAAATTTTGGGGTTTTGTGGGAATTTCTTGGAGTAGGTTAATATTTTTCAAACTTTAGAGTATAACTTATTATTGCAAGTGGAATTCTGTTGTGCTACTATTTTGTATTTAATTATGTATCAGAATGTGTGTGTTTTGCCTTCATGAATCGTGATAGAGAGATGAGTAATGGGTTTTGTTCATTTTATTGATTTTGGAATGTATGTACTGGATTGTATCCCAAAATGCAGTCTTTCATACTGCTTCTATATCCTACCATGGTCAAGACCTTCCATTGACCTCAGTGTGGCAAGCCGAAGGCTTGTAGTTTCGAGAAATTACTTTCGTTGGTTTTTGTTTTAATGACTTTTTTTTTTTGTTGGAAAAATGACCTCTTATATGTTCCTAGAATTTCTATAGAAGTTAAGACTTAAGTTTACTGGATTATATGTCAATCACTTTTTATTTCTTTATGAAACGGATTTATGTTTAGAAATGAGTGCGAAATAATGCTTGTGGCTCTAAAATAAATCCCGAAGGCACCATTTTTGCATCTCCATGCGCTGGTGAATGGATTAGTTACTGAATGTGCTCGCACTTAACTAACCTGAGCATAATGGGGGTGATAGCATTGGTTATTTCTCTGCGTGTGATTTTTTTTTTTCCGAAAAAAATTAAACTTTAGATATGTTTTTTATGGACTACTCTTAATGTATTTGATCATCTATATAGTGCTAGAAATAATAGGTTCTTAATACTTGTAAATGAGATTAAAAACTAATTGAACTATTGAATCTAACAACACACTATCGGATCTTGAAGCATTTAGAAAAATTGATGGTTTTTGAATTACCTCCTGCTGCCGGCAACGGAACGACGTGAGTCATTTTGGCCAGAATCCGATCTGAGAAAACCAAAGGAAGCTTGGAGGGATTTTTGAATTCTTCTCTTCTCATCCTCTCTCCACACTCACGCAGACCCCCATCCACATGCACACACCCACGGGGTTAAAAACCAAATCCCCCTTGTTTATTTCTTTTGTCTGCCCCTTAATCAAAAAATGGGCCTTTTCGGGCCTTAACGAGAAGGTTGAGATAGAGAGAGGAAATTTGGTCCAATGGGCTGACTAAATATTTAGAGAGAGTGAGTCCAAAGGCCCCAAGCACATTAGTGATAAAATTGTCCATCCCATTATGGCCCTTGTTATAATACCATGCATAAGCCATATTACAATATATAATTATCCATAAAGCCATGCTCTAATTTGTGACATATTTGAGTGAATTAACAATGATTTGTGCTAGTCCATATAAATATTCCAACATATAGGTCATCGAAAAACTTTTGAATTCTTATTTAGGACAAAATAAAAGGTGATGAACCAAGCTTTGAATTTTAAATACTAGGTAAGAAAACTAAATAATCAAGTACACTTAGAAAACTGTATGGTCGCTACTATAATAAATGTCCTTAAATATAGAAATCCACCCTTTTTATGACAACAACACGCAGGCTCAGAGAGCGCATAAAATTTAGTCCAACTCTAGGGCAATCCCCTATGGAGAATTCTTTTGGGCTCAACAAAAAGAATTAATTGATCCTTTCATATTCTCAGCTCCTCAAATTTATGATGCTGACCTTACATTTATGATAATTGAACTTAATACTGTTAAATTAATGCTTGATTGAGTTATAGACCTTCATCTTATAGAGCTGCATGGCCAAGTTGATAACTTTTGACAATTTTTCTTTATGATGTGGCAGTTACAGTGCACCAAACTATGTTGTGCATGATAAGGACACTGTGCGAAGGTTTGTATTTATCAGTTTCCATTTGTCTGCTGTTCCAAACTACAATTTGATTGTTTTACCTACTTCCAATGCCGGAGAGTTCACCGTGGCAAGATTTCTTTGAACTTTCATGATAAGTCGGGATGAAATCTTTATTAATTAGTTTTTCTTATTAAAGTTTAAGAATTTTGTTTTATGACTAGAAAGAGCAATTTTGATTTGGATTAGAGAGATTAGCGTTGAAACTTGAACCAAAACCACCTGTAGGTTTGTCATCCTCAGAACCACCTGTAGCTTTACATTAGTACATTTCTTATTTTTTTCAATTGTTACCTTTTTCGGGAAGTTTATTAATAGTGAGATTGATCAGGCCCTCGTCTTTGCCCATTCTTGGTAGAGTTCGGAATAAATCTTTGGATTTCAAGGTTAGCACATTAACCTATAGAGATTTAAAACTATTTCTACATAAGGTTCTTCTCTGACCCTTGAACATTTTCAGCCATGGACTGGTGTCAACTACTTCTCAACTTCAGGTATGGCTTATCCATTTAGTGATAACATCTTCTTGAACTAAATTTTGATTGATCTGATAAAACAAGAATATGAAGGAAGAAAGAAACTAAGAAAGTATAATCCTTTAAGCCACAAAACTAATGGTCTCATCTACTGTAAAAGCACGGATGGAAACTGCGTCTCAATTTTATTCTTTAACCATTTAGCGATATTATCTCCTTTGACTTAATTGTAGCGAACACTCAGTTATGCTTGTTATGCTTTATGCTGTTCCAAATGTCACTAGAAATTTAATTGCTTATACAGATCCTTCTCATCAAGTTCTTGGGATGCCAGCCTTGTCTCCTACAATGGTAAGGAGGTGGTTATAGACATTATGTTGAAAATCTTCAGTTTTCTTCTTCATCCTTCTGTTTTGGCCAATAAGTTTAGTTGCTTTCTTGTTACTCTTTTGCAGAATCAAGGAAACATTGCAAAATGGAGGAAGAAAGAAGGAGACAAGGTTAGCTTTATACCACATCAGGATTCATTAGATTTATGTTTTCTTGAGGTTTATCTGAGTTATATCTGAGGATGTCATATCCTTGGATCACTCGTATAATATTTTCATAGTATGAAAATTTTCTATGAGATATAAAAACATGCATTTTCTGGATAAAACAGCGACTTCTACATCCGTCTGATCTGTTGATATCTATTTTCCTGATTATTGGTTTTGATTTAACAGATTGAAGTCGGCGATATACTATGTGAAATTGAAACTGACAAAGCTACTCTTGAGTTTGAAAGTCTTGAAGAAGGGTGAGGGACATTTGATAGCATGCATGACAGTTGATGCATTTACTATTGGATTGGAGTACCCAGTAACACACGTTGCCACAGATATGCTTTGCTTGCTGGGGAAAAAAAAAAAAAAAAGATTTTTGTTTTTTTTTTTTTTTTTTTTTTTTTTTTTTTTTTTGTTTTTTTTTTTTTTTTCTACCAAACATCTATTACCATACCTTTTCCCCTCTACCATGTTAAATTTTCAAAGTTTCAAAGCAAACAAATTAATCAAAATCCTTTGTGAACTAATTTTGATAGTCTTAATTGGATAAATTGTCAGGTTTCTGGCTAAGATATTGGTACCTGAAGGTTCAAAGGATGTGCCTGTGGGACAACCTATTGCAATAATGGTAATGTGTGATAAACCTTTAACCACTGATTTTTTTGTTGCTTTTGGTGAGTCCCATACCCATTTTTCCTTTATTAATTATTTTTCCGTCATTTATTGGAAGAGTTGTCAGCATTGTGAGCAACCTTTTAATCATGCTAAGAATGCCAACTTCTTATTTCTCTATGCATTTAGTTTACTTGATACTCTCAATTTATGAACTCATTATCGATTCTTGTTATTTGTATAGAATTTACTAATTACCACTCAAGCATTTAGTTTTTGTAAACACTAACTTATGTGTATTTTTACAAGGTTGAAGATGAAGATGATATCCAAAATGTGCCTGCTTCTGCAGCTGCGGGAGGATCCGAGGTTAAAGGGGAGACATCATCATCAAATCAGGATGCCAAAAGTGAGGACAGGGCACAAGAAACAAGTACTGTAAATATAAATACATCCGATCTTCCTCCGCATATTCTTCTTGAAATGCCAGCTTTATCCCCAACAATGGTACAAATCGAACTTTCTGCTTTTCTCATATTGAATTTTCTTTTCCTCTGATAGAAGCTGAAGGCTCTTGTTTTCTGTACAGAACCAAGGGAACATTGCTACATGGAGAAAGAAAGAAGGAGACAAGGTTAGTTATGCTTAATCTGATGTTTTGACTTTATCACTTATTCTGACTTTTCTATCTGGACAAGTCAACTGTTATCTGCCTCAATGTGACTTTCTTTCTTTCTTTTTCTTTCCCCCCCCCCCCCCCCCCTCTTTTTAATGTACTTAATTAAACAGATTGAGGTGGGTGATGTGATATGTGAGATAGAGACTGATAAGGCCACCCTTGAATTTGAAAGTCTTGAAGAAGGGTAATGTTGTTTCCTTACGCTGGATTTTAACTTAGGCTTTTATTAGTTATACTAACTAGTATATTCACCAAATCTTTCCATTCGTGTATGGTCTATGACTCTATGTTACCGTCTTTATAGTTTTTTGCTTCATGTCCAAGAATATGTGGACCGTAGTCTTATGAAGAATGTGTCATATTGACATATTTCCAACGTCTTGAAGACAGTGTTGTACTGAACGTGCTTAATTGCCACTTGAGGCTAGCTCAAGTAGTTTGGGTGCGTAAGTGTGTGCCTGTATCTGCCAGGGTTCGATTTCTGGAGGTTTCGTTTCTTGTGTAAAGTGGGAGCCAAATGCCCCACACCATATCAGAAAAAAAAAAAAAAAAAAAAAAAAATTGAACGTGCTTAATTAGTACAAGTTGTCATGTAAGCATCTCCTATAAATAGATGACACTAGGAAAAGCAAATGTTTTTGCACGTTCTCTCATCCTCTTGGTCTATATGTATGGGAACCTTCCCTCTTGGGAGTCTAATTTAAGATGTTAGATTCTAATCCTAGCAGCTGATTTCTTAAAATCATTTTTAGGAGAAAATTTGATACAAGAATTTATTAATTTTCAGCGTAACATTTTAAGAGGATAATATTGACTTTTTTGGGTAAATGTTATTAGGTACTTGGCTAAGATTCTAGCCCCCGAAGGTTCAAAAGATGTGCTGGTGGGACAACCAATTGCAGTAACAGTAAGTGTATAATTTTTCTATTGCTGTTTGGGCAACCATAAAATAACGGGAGAGAAATACACTTGCTGTCAGTTTTATTCCTTAATCTGTGCAACTTTATCCTTGCCCTTGTCCTTGACAGTTAGTGTAATTGTAAACTCAATTCATATGAAAACTCAGTTCAAAAAAGGATAATAATAATAATAATATGCACTGCTGGCTATTGCAAGGTTGAGGATCCAGCTGATCTGGAAACGGTGAAAAACGCTGTAACCAGTGGCTCAGCAGTTAAGGAGGAGGGGAAGTCGGTTGAACCTGATGTTAAAAATGAAACGGGAGCACAGAAAGCCCCTGTTAAAAGGATCAGTCCATCTGCAAAGATACTCATTACAGAACATGGATTGGACACTTCATCATTGAAGGCATCAGGCTCTCATGGTACATTACTAAAAGGGGATGTTTTAAGTGCAATCAAGTCAGGAATAGGATCTTCGAAAGTTTCTTCGTCTAAAGAAAAGGCAAAGCCATCTCCTCAAGTCCAACGAGAAACCACTCCAGCATCATCAACAGGAACAAAATCCCACTTGAAGAAGGAAGACTCATTTGAAGATTTTCCAAACAGTCAAATAAGGAAGGTAGGTTTCATCTCATCTGACAGGTAGCTCAAAGCAAGACACTTTAAGTTTAGAATATTATTCATATATATATATATATATATATATATATATATTCCTTCATTTTGATTACAGAATTCATGTAGTTCATTTTCAATCAAAAGCTTAGTATTCATTTATAATTCTATACATTATAAATTTCTTGTTAAGACGTAAACTTTAAAAAGTATGAAAAAAAGGCGGACCCCAGTGCCAAAGAGGCTCCCGTACTATGACAGGCTCGGGGAAAAGCTTAATCCCATATGTACGCGGCCTTAGTCCCCGAAGGAGAGGCCGTTTCCGGGATTCGAACCTTGGACCTTGGGTGCAAACGCAAGTGCTCCCACCACGGTGCCAAGGCCCGCCTTCAAACTTTAAAAAAGTATATGTGCGATTAATCATTTATTTCAAATTAGAGGCTCCATAAGTTGTCGTAAGATTGTAATTTGTTTTACAGGTGATTGCCAGAAGGCTGTTGGAATCGAAACAAAATACACCACACTTGTATTTATCATCTGGTATTGATCTTCTATGCTCTATTATGCTGTTGATATTAACTAATCTGTATATAAAACTTCTCTTGTTCTTGTTTATCAGAGGTTGCACTGGATCCTCTTCTTTCGCTTCGAAAGGATCTTAAAGGTATGGAACATAATCCCCATTGTCAATTCTTTTTCTTGAGATACTTTGAGCTTGGTGGATAATTTATTCTCATTGTCTCCTCACTGCAGAGCAGCATAATGTTAAAGTTTCAGTGAATGACATTGTGATTAAAGCGGTGGCTGTCGCATTGAGAAATGTACCAGAAGCTAATGGTAATAACTTCAAGACACGTTTCAATTTGTATCCTCATTTGCCAAATTGATGCAGTTTTTTTTTCTCCCTTTCAATTTTGTTTCATGCTCTAAAAGTGGCTTTTCTGACTTGATACATGGCAGCTTACTGGGATGCTGAGAAAGGAGAGGTCATTCCATGTGACTCTGTTGATATATCAATTGCAGTGGCTACCGAGAAGGTAATGCTGAGCTTCTTAGTTAAGCTTAAGAGTTCATACCATATCCAATCACACTGTAATAATTATGATGTTCCAGGGTTTGATGACTCCAATAGTGAGAAATGCTGACCAAAAGAGTATATCAGCCATCTCCTCAGAGGTACTCTGCTGCCGCGCCTTTAATTTTGTTGTTATATAATGTTGCTGTCTTGTTCTTTGTTTCCGTCTCTTTTCTTACTTGGGGCTAAAAAAATGTCGTACAATGTGAGGCATGCATCATTTAAGCTATTTACTTTGTTTGGTATGAATTTTCACCTGTCAATTAAGAGTTAAAAGAAATCTCGAGGGTGTGAAATGATAGGAATTAGTTGGACATTCATTTTATCTGTTTCATTATATGGACACTTTTATCGGGAGCTTATATTTATACTTCATAGTCATTTTTTTTTAAACATTTTTACTCAGGTCAAGGAATTAGCTGAGAAGGCGCGGACAGGAAAGCTTAAACCAGATGAATTCCAAGGGGGAACTTTCAGGTGAATTTTGAAAGTTCTTAATTTTCTTTTAGTTTTTGCTTCAATCCCTATACCTGTCTCTTTCCTTTAAAGCGATAACTATAAATCTCTTAATCTTTATGCAGCATTTCAAACTTAGGAATGTTTCCAGTGGACAACTTTTGTGCGATTATAAACCCGCCACAGGTCCTTCCCCTCGCTCCATTTTGTGTACTGTAGCATGTGTCTATCCCCTGTTACCTCTTTATTTAGTTCAACACCGACAAGATATTTGGTGTTACTTTTGCAGGCTGGTATCCTTGCTGTTGGCAGAGGCAACAAAGTTGTTGAGCCAGTTGTTGGAAGTGATGGTAAGATGAAGATATTCGTTTCATATTGTTTGCTATTAGATATTTAGTGCCTTGAGGATTGTACTATATAACGTGACTTTTCTTTCTGTCTTTCCTGTAGGAGTTGAGAGAGCTGCAGCTGTCACCAAAATGAACTTGACGCTGTCTGCTGATCACCGTGTTTTTGATGGCAAAGTTGGAGGTACTTAATGCTACAGTATTTAGTTTCTAATTCTTTTTTTTTTTTCCCCCTCGGAACTAGAGTCTCTAGTTTGAACTTCCAAGTTTGATATGCTGTATATTTGGATGTTTAGCACTTGTGGTTCTGGTGTCCTTTATAAGATTAATCACATTCAGTTTTGATTTAGTCAGCCGCGTTGCGGACGCTAACTGGCCATTCTGGTGATGAAAATGTTTATATTTTTTGACTGCTTGCTAATGGGGAATATACAAATCTTATTTTACAGGTGCATTCTTCTCAGCTTTACGTTCAAACTTCGGCGACATTCCGAAGACTTCTTTTGTAACAACATTAAGAAGAGCCTCAAATTAATTTTAACATTGCCAGGTAGCAATAACGGGAGCTTGCTTGAGAACCCAACTCAAAAAATTTCGGAGGAGTCGTGTTTTTTTGTTTGTTTTTTTTTTTTTTGTTTTTTTTCATTGCTTCAATGTTTGCTTTTGTTGTGCCATCTTGTTACTAAATTATTGTTGGCGCATCAAAACATAGTTCCTTGATGGCAAAATCATTAACATGTTAATTGTTGCAAAATTTTGACAACTTGATTCCAAGCGTTTTCTCCTTTCAAATATGGGAGAGAGGATGTACAAGGAGGCTGAGAAAATACCAATACCTATTTTAATAAAATTTCCTTCCCGTTCAATATCTTCTGTTTCCCAGTATCCCCAGCTCAGAATATGAAGTATTGATGGCGTACTATATCTACATACATATTATTATATATATATATCCACAAATATGAAGGCAGTGATAATTAAATCTTAGAATTTCTTGAATATGACAGACAGTGATGGCTATGGAGATTTCTGCTGAGTGCATCATTCCTCTAATATCTTTCATCTAAGGGTCCGTTTTTCAGCATGTGATTTGAACCATTTTTTTACGTGTATTTTTGTGCATCATTCCTCATGATTCGAATCAATAATCTTTCAAACATCCCCTAAGTATTTGCAGATGCAACTTTGTCTGGGAAAACTAAAGAGAATACCATTTTTTTTTTTTTTTTTTTTTTTTTAGAGAATCGATATACCAACATACCACTTATGTGTGAATTTCAAGGCTTGTTTACGCATACAAAATTGTATTGTTGAATAACTAGACTTAAAAAAACGGTATCCTGCCTAATTTATATGAACCGGTCAACCAGATGTGCTTTAATTAACACGAGGATACATAAGAGAAAAAAAAAAAAGTCAAGAAATTATAATAAATAGCAGATTTTTAAAATTAATTTAAATAAATATTAGATTTTAAAATTATTTAAAATAAATACAATTTAAGTGATAAATGATTCATTTATAATTGATAAAAAAAATAATTTACATGATAAAAATTCTTAAAAAATCTTTATTTACGGAAGAAAAAAAAATCTTTTTACTAGTCATAAAAAGAAAATTTATGAAAAAAGTATTTTTTTACTAACTATAAATGAACCATTTTTGCAGTAAATAAATCACTCATTTACCACATAAATTGTTATTTATTTTATAATTTTAAAATATACTATTTACTTAATTTAGTTTCATAAATCTACTATTTACTACATTCTCCTTTTATCATTGCTCAAACCAACTTAGCAAAAGATAGTGGAACCGGATTCAACTTGTAAGAATAATTGCATATTGCGTATAAAATCCATTTGGATCAAAATTTCTTTGTTTGTTTGTTTGTCTTTTTTTTTTTTTACTATAAAATTTCAAAGTGTGGTTTGAAAGGCACTGTAGAAGATGGTTGGGACTACTTGAATTTGTGAGGTACAAGTTCTACAATTGGTGGTTTTGATTGGTCCAAACATCACGGGAAGATTCAAAAACTCCATCTCCAATTTGCCAATCCAAACGCCATTTTGAACTTGGCTCATGGGTTTAAATCACATGAACCCTTGAACCAAACACCAACGTGACAAAGCTATTTATGCATTATATATAAAAATGAAAATACAAAACAAACAAACAAATAGGCTGAAGCAGTAATTGATTTTTCATGGTAGGCCAACGAGAGGGTCATTGGAGGGTGGTCTCTTTGAAAGCCAGTGGTTGATACCACTGAGGGCCAAACCCAGCAGCTTTTCTCGCCTCTTCATTGAAAGGCGGCTTCAACGGTCCCCTGAAGTGTGTTCTTACAATATCATGGAACTTCTTTATTACTTCTTCAGTTTCCTCCTCTTTAGCTTCACTTTCTTCCTCACCCTCTTCAGATGCCAAACTATCTGTTAGTGAAGCAGGAACCAGAGGCCTCAAGCAGAGATACTTGAACCATTTTACGCCTGCAGCGCAATGGGTAATCTCTTCGGGGTAAACCACCCTCTCAAGTAGATCAGCTGTTTTGTCATCGCCTCCATTGCGAAAACGACTGATGGTTGTGGGCAAAACATCAAGCCCTCTTGCCTGTGTTTATCAAATCCCAGAAAGTAAAGAAAAACGAAAACTACATCTACTGAAGAATATTACTGAATACATAAAGGATGTATCATCGCATCACCTTTTCACCCCAAAATAATAACAAAAATAATGAAAGATAAGCCTTCTCGGGCATCATGGATCTAAAAGGAATATTTTAGTATTCATTGCAAAACTCAGAAGCCCATGACAGTCATCGTGGGAAGGAAATTCCCAATTTTTCTTTTGAAATAGGAAAATTTTTAGTTTTCACCACTAAATGTAGGAAAACATCTAATTCTGAAATGAAATCATTTCACCAAATCCGTAAACTTAGTGTAGTCATTGTCCCAATCATTCCAATTTATTTAGCGACTTGGAAGATTGTTGACATTGACTACCTGCCAAAGGCAAAAGAACACATATGCATGCGGAATACTCAAATTAAAAGTAAAAATTTGGCTCAAAATTTCACCAAAACCACCTTTAGATTGCAAGATTATCTACGCAACAATCGTGCTAAAAAAATCTCATGTTGACCCTACTATACGCTAACTAAAGAAACTATTCAAACGCTCATGCTCAAGACTATAGGAATCTAAATTCTAGCTAAAGAAACTATTCCTTCTTGATTTTCTGGTATTTCAAAAGTTTCAATCATCTGAGGACCTCCTAATAGTAATACAGGCACTATAAATGTGCATTCAAATATTTACCTAAACTTTGTTAACTCTGATATGTGATAAACAGGCAATATTAAAACAACGACTGTAAGCATTTAAAGTGATGAAGCACACCTCATGGACGCAATGCTCGACTGCTAGACGTGCGAGAAGATCCTTAGAAGTGGCAATGGCAGAGTCCCAAAGGCCGTCATGAGCTGGCAAAGCTCCATAGTGAGAGTCCAGCTCTTTGAGCCTTGCTGCGAGGAGGGTAAAATGCCGGCCTTCATCCTGAGCTACCTTGACAAAATTGGTGAAAAACTCTCTCGGCATTGCCTCTTGCTTGCCAAAACGAGCAATAATATCCTACAAAAGGAAACACAAGTTTAATGAAAAAGCCAAGCCCCCAAACAAATTCAATGGTGCAAGGCTGCAAGCATCTCTACAACTGTTTTTTTCCCCATCTTTCATATTAATAGTAGAAAGCAAACAGTGCAAAAAAACTAAGAGCATCTCCAAAGCGGTGCCAATTAGTGTGTTGATGCTAAATTATGGCATTTAGGCAGGAAATTTACTCATAATGCAGTGCTACTTTTGGTGTTAAATTTGACAATATACTTAGTTACAAAATTGCTATCAAGTGCCAAAATTTTAATATTTGCTTGTTATTGGTTCATATGTTAGACCTTTTCATTCAACACGTACAACATTGAAATTTTCAGATTATTTAAAAATAAAAAGTTAAATTTTACAAGTTCTAAACCTCAATAATTATGAGAACCAAATACATATAGCATTTGAAAGAACATTATGCATTGAAGAAGAATAACATATAAAATATGTCATTTTTTACAATTTTTTTTTTTTCCAAAACCAAATATTACATTGGCATTGAGTGATTGACACTTTCATAAGCATTTTCCGAAATGCAGTTTTATAACACAATTCGAAAAGAAAGTTGTTGACTCTCTACTGCCAAGTGAAAGGTGGTATTATACATACATACATACATACATAAATACATACGTACGTACATATATACATGTATATATGAATGAATAAAAATATATAGAAAGATTACCCAAGACAAGTCAATAGCCCAGCTTTCAGTGTGGGCAAGGCTATGAACAATGGCCTGTCTGCTCTGCAAGCTCCCAGCTTTCCCAAGCTTCGGCATAAGACTCGGCGACACCAACTTAACCTGAAAAACAAAAACAAAAACAAAAACACAACAAGACCCATTCAGGCATTTCATCAAACAATGCGTGGGCAACCATTTGTCATACAAAAAAAAATTTGTACGTCGGAGAGCCTGGCGGGGCGATCGGGCACGGGAAGGTCCACTGAAGGGTCGTAGGGGCGAGCAATGGCTCCTTCGAGCCATCGAGAAGCGACGGACTCGCCGATCTGAGCCTTCTCGAAGGGGTCGGCTGTGTTGAGAACTCGCAGCGCCGCTTCCACCAGCGTCTCCTCCTTCGGTGGGCTCATTTCTCTGCTTCTGCTCTGCTCTTCTCCGTCTCGCCACCGCAAACAATGCATCTGTGAAGTTATGGGCCTGATGGGAATTGGGCCTGGCCGAGAAGTCGGGCAAGCCCAGGCCCAGTCGTGCCTCTTTCACGAAGCTATTAAGCTCGCTGGTTTCTTCTGCAAAAGTTGCTTCCAGAAAATCGAGAGAGTAACTAACCGAGTTATCGGCAACTCAGATGAGTCACTCGACGGGTCCACGCACCGAGTCCACTCACTATCGTCTCTACGAGTTTGCCAAATCTGCCCTCGTCAAGATCTTTGTCCATCCCTACGCCACTGTACGTGCCTCTCTCTCTCTCTCTCTCTCTCTCTCTCTCTCTTCATTTCTCTCTTTCTCTCTCTAGACTTGTTTGTAAATAATGGGGTTTTTTT
Organism: Morus alba; assembly: GCA_012066045.3. Taxonomy (NCBI): domain Eukaryota; kingdom Viridiplantae; phylum Streptophyta; class Magnoliopsida; order Rosales; family Moraceae; genus Morus; species Morus alba. Next base: position 12,744,831 of record CP050234.2, read on the forward strand.
TGGTGGCGTCTGCAAAGGTGTGTGATTTGTATTGCGGAGGAGTGGACGCAGATAAATGGGACGAAGCCCAAATTGGCCACTACATTGGAATTGGTACAAAAAATTGTTAATTCTTATCATTTCATTTGTTACTGAGCAATATATATATATATATATATATATATATATATATATATATATACATAATATGTATGTATTTTGGGTATTTGATTGGTTGGTGGGTATAGATGTTTCGTCGTCTGGTATTAGCCAAAGAAGAGAAGCATGGGAGAGCCAGAGGAAGGTTTACACTGCTGAGTTCTTTGAGGTTGACCCTTGCATGGTAAGCATATGATATAAATATAGGCAATGTATCCAGTCCGGTGGCCGTATGTTATATTTTGGTGTTCATCATTATAACATCGTTATGTATTTTTGTGTAAATTCTCATTTTGTTTACGTGTAATACTTAATAAAAATGTAGGCCGTCGCCATATTACATTAAAGTTACTTCATTGTTGCCATGTTATAGCAAAACGTTACAAGTTTGTTTGAAAAATGTTATAAGCTCCAGACTCTGGACTGATTTAGAAATGTTGGCTTTTATAGTTTGACTTCAGTGTGTATTTATTTGGCAGGAAAGCATAGAAACCCATTTGAAGGAGGAGAAGAGCAATTCTGCTGATTTTGTTTGCTGTTTACAACACTTGCAGGTATATATATATATATATATATCCATTTTCCGTTACAGCTTGTCCAATCCTTTCATGCAAAGATGTAGCTTCTTTTTTTTTTTTTTTTTTTTTTTTTTTTTTTTTTTTTTCAGAATTTGATTTGCAATTCAATTTTCAATTACAGCTCTGTTTCCAAACTGAGGAGAGAGCAAGGAGGCTTCTTCATAATGTTTCATCTTTGTTGAAACCAGGGGGTTATTTTTTTGGTATTACTCCTGACTCATCTACAATATGGTATGAAAATATACTTGTAAAAACCAGCTATTTTACTTCGTTTTTATAGTTAATTACGTTACTCTCGACTTTGGCGTTAGTGCCTTCCTTTTACCCTTTACTATATGATAGGGAAAGGGAAGAGGAAAAGTGTTTACTGTATGTTAAGCATTCTGATCGTGATACTTTGTATGAAAGAAAAAGGGAAAAAGAGGAGTGTTTCTCTTTTCCATTTGATCATGTGTTTACTTATGAAAATCAAGAGTGGTAGCTTGGTGGTCCCACACAATATAGGAAGTGAGGAAAGGGAATGTTAATTTGAGCAGCCTGTTAGTATTAATTCGTGATCAATGGAAATGAATACCAAATTTACTTGTATACCCTTGATAAGTTTACAGCGTAAATGCCATTTTAGGAAAATTGAGAAGATTCCTATTCGTATGTCTGGTGAACACTAGAAAGGGAATTCAATTGGTCCACATCCTAATATATTAGTAAACACCACTACATTAAAAAGAAAATCAATGATCACATTCCATTACGGTTTGGTAAACATGCCCCCTATACAGTTTGAGTTGGCCATTGCTTCTAGTTATCCTGCAATTGAGCACAGTTCAATCATCGTACTGAACCATTGAGCAATGAACATGTGCGCTTGTTTATTAAAGGGCAAAGTACCAAAAGAATGTGGAAGCATACCACAATAGGGGCAGCAGTATGAAGCCGAACATTGTTCCCAATTGCATTCGGTCAGAAAGTTACATGATCACCTTTGAAGTCGAGGAGGAAAAGTATGTATGTGTACTTGGCATTGCCACAAACTTCTTATTCTTCTTTAGTTGGTGAGACTTATCAATTTCTTCCACTTGTGCATCTTATATTGTTCCAGGTTCCCATTGTTTGGGAAGAAATACCAGCTGAAATTCGCTAATGATGTCTCTCCTGAAACCCACTGCTTGGTTCATTTCCCAAGCTTCATCAGGTTTATGCTCTGTCTTAAGTAAACTAGGTACTAAAGAACTAAAGGTTTTGTAGTATGATAAGAGGTACCTATCTCATGTTGACGGCTTAGGTACCAATGCTTAATAAAAAACCAGTGGCTTAGCACACCAGTTTTTAGGTTTTTCTTTTTGATTGCATGGAATGTTCTCACCATTTCTGGGAATATCGATAAACCCAAATCGAAGCTTAAATTTTTGTTCCGATTCAAGGTGATTTTTCAAACATGTAGGGGGACCTTGGGTTGCAAATGTTACACTATGAATGAACTCTTTAGCTTTCATTTTTCTTATTCAAAAAGAAATAGCGATTAATGAAGAAAAAGAGAATTCCTTCCTTTTGCTATATTGGTTTATTCTTGATTTTTCTCACTGGCCGTCTTATCATATCTTCATGTATGTTTACCCAGGCTGGGCAGAGAAGCAGGTCTGGAGTATGTGGAGATTCAAAACTTAACTGAATTCTTTGATGATAATAGGTCTGTTGACCAGTCTTCTTTCTTTAGTTCCTTGCATATTTGTGAGAATTGAAATTTAAATTTCTGTTAGGCTTTCACTTCTTTCTATATTTAGATGATTTCATTTTCAGAATTCTTTGAACCAAAATATTCTTTTCCTTGTGGCGATTTCGCTGTAAGAGCGCAATTAGCAGGCTTGATTACTACTTTGTGTCCAAACTTGGTGGACCCGAGAGGGAGACTTCTTCCTCGATCATTTGATGTGTTAGGTGATTCATTTGTTGCTTTTGGTTTCTATAATGGTGGCATTTTTCATGCAGTTAGCAGTTACTAATCAGATAATTTCTTTTGGCTCTTTCCTCCGTGCAGGTCTGTATACCACATTTATATTTCAGAAGCCTGATCCAGATTTTGGTCCACCCCTTATGACACCGTATTTGCAAGATGGAAGTTACAACCAAGATGAGGCAAGTACTTGTGTAGTAACCCAGAAAATCTGAATAGTGTCCCGTTCAGTGCAAAAACACCTAAACAACTTGCCTGCTTAAACCAAGTGAAGAAATTTGAAATTCTCGGTCTGATAATTATTATGAAAATTTTATTTTATTTTTCTATTATGGGCATGTTTACTGACTTATGGAATGTCCTTGGAAAGGGAAAAGTGTTGGAAAGGAAATGAAAAGAACAATCCAATTTACTTCTCGTGTTTACTAACATTAGAAATATAAATCCTAATAAGTTTAAAAAATCTACTTATGCATATAATGATTAGTCAAAATCTAGCAAGGCTAAAAAAGTAATTCTGGTATATTTTAATTGAAAGGGAGACAATACATGAGATAACTAAGGATTGGCTTTCTGTTTTCTCATTCCCTACATGGGCCTTATCACACATCTTGTAAGTAAACACGTGAATAGGCTGGAAGGAAAACATCCCAGGGAACGTGCCCCATACCACAGTTCTTCCATTTCAGAAATGCTTTTACATGATTTGGATATGTTGTTTTTCAGTTATTTACTCAAGTCTTCTTTCTTAACTTGCTTTTGCTGCTTGCAGAGGGAGTGGCAAGCCACGGGCTGGAAAGACGATGAAATGGCCGGACATGCAGAGCAAGCTGCACCACCCACCCTGCCGACACTGGGCACCCTGCCGACACTGGGCACCCTGCCGGCACCACCTGCTGGGCTTGGCAACATAAGTGAACAAAAGGGGATTTTGGGTCCTGGCCCTGCAGAGTTACGTTTTGCCGAGGCGCTTTGACACAAGGGTTATGAGATGCTATAGCGATACGGACAGAACAGAAACCACCTACACCTAGAAAGCTGTAGATAGATTAGCTGTCTAAAGCGGGTATGTTTATCATCTGCCTAGAACTCTACTTTTTTGGGCTGTTGTAGTTGAAATATGTGTAGGATGAAACTTGAAAGAAGTTGGTTAATGTACAGATTGTCATAATATAGTAATGTAGTATTAGTTTTTAACTTTTTATGATTCAAAGTGGTCATGAATCTCCTAGTGGAATCCTCTCAATAACATGCGCTATAGATGAGGGCTAAGAAGAAAGATTAATACACATGCACATTATAAAAATTAGAAGTTCAAAGACCAATATCACTTAAGAGCAAATGACATGGGATATGACTCGGGTTTAGAAGCGTGCAGCTCCGATGCTGCATTGTGTCCCAATTCTAGAACTTGTTTTCTGTTAGCAGCTGATAAAGGCTAAATTTGACAGACGTTATAGTTGTGAGAAAACTACAATATAGACAAGCAGTTCTGTTCATCCGAATTCCCAGCTCAGGTTGGGTTAGGCGGTAGCCTTTTATCCAACTCGGGTAGAGGCGGGATCAGAGGGGGCAGTCCGGATGAACAATTATGCGAAATTACATTCTATAGTGCTTATAAAAGTTGAAGGATCTAGAAGTAAATCCAAGTTCCTTCACAGACCTAGGTAAACGTAATAAATATTAGTTTCAAAAATTAGTAAATGTGTTCTTTTCCTACACATCTTTAGTTAGTTTTGTGTCATTGTTAGAATTCTGCTCCTCTTAATTTTTGGTTGATTTATGAAAAGGTTAATTATTTACTACAAAAATGGGAGCCCCACAACTTGGCATGCTTTACGGTCGTTTAAGGGGGCTAGGCAAGGGTGGGACTCATGTGCAATCTGACAGCAACTGAAACGTGTGAACGCCAGGAGTTTTGATGGGCTGTGTGTGAATTGGAGTAGGATAGCCTCAGTCGGATTTGGAGATTCTGTGTTATTGCGTGGGCTATTTGGTCACACAGAAATCAATCTATTCACCACAAATCTCCTAGATCGGCTACTTAAAACTTTTAGAGATGGCTGGGCGAATCCTAGGTGATTTTCAAAAATGCTAGAACTCGGTAGTGATACCCCAGAAGGCGCCGATTCAGAGTGGTTCAAGAAGTCAATTCTGAGGATTTAGGTTACGCAGGGGTTATTATTAGTGACATTCTTCATTCTCTTTCTGGTAATTTGGCCTGGAAGTTCTGTTTTGTTGCGAGTTCTGGGAATTATGTTGCTCATATCCTCGCTTGTTCTGTGTACCAGGCTGAGTTAGATGTCTTGGGAAGTGATTTTATTCCGCTGTTTGTTGCTCACTTTGCCAACGCCGATTTGGCGTTCTATAAAAGCAACTTTTCCACACAAAAAAAAAAAAAAAAAAAAAAAGGAAGGGGCACAATCCGGGTTCATGACTCGGCCAAGTATAGCATGAGAACCATAAGTAAAGACCCCTACATACATATCTCTCGTCTTATTTTTGAAACTACTCGGTTTGTGGAAGCAAAACGTACAAAAAGCAACATGCAATGTTACTTCTAATCTTCGAGCTCAATCATCTTCACAACTGATACATCACCAACTTTCTGGCAAACAACGACACGATCATGTGACTTGATTAAACCGGAGGCCTTGCCATGATCCAGAGCAACCTTTAGAATGGACTCGTTCGTCTCATTCCTAGACTCGGCCTGCAAATACAAGCATATTGTAGTTTAGTGTTAATTCCTGTAAGTAAATCAAGGAAAAGCTCAGGGAATGACAAATGAGGGTACATATTCTGCACCTTACAGGCCCCACAGAAGCTAATATATATATATATATATATATATATATATATATGCATACGTGACTAAGATGTTACTTGCATCTATGATATACCAAATTGAAAAGTTTATGATGGTGTGATATCGTGCTCTGTTAATATTTTACGGTTTGTTCTTTTGCCCCAGTTTGAGTTTTAACTCAAGTTAATGTTCTTTTGCAAAATTAAGTTTGAGTTTGAACTTGAGTTTGAAACTAAAATTTGAGTTTAAGCCCCCTTTCAACTTGAGTTCCTAAACTCAAACTCAAGTTAAATAAACAGTATTTCTTCTATACTTAAAAACGTCATAACTTTTTTGTTTCAACTCCGATTGAGATGATTTTTTTTATACATTCACAAGAAGAGACGAACAAAACCCCATCCATATACCCTATTAAAATTTTTCATCATTTTTTTAGGCTCTTTACACGGGATTCACTTGATGAGGTAACTGTTTGTTTCCTCTTAAAAGAAGATTGAAACAAGTTCCTCACTTGTATCACTATGAAATAACTTGTGTCAAGCTAACCATTTACCAAATGCATAATGCAACTAGAAATATCTCAAAGTACAATGAATTAGATCTTACAGGATGTCGAGGATCTGCAAGCATGGGGAAAAGGCTCCTGACTATAAGTGATTGCCTCGCCTGCCAAAAATTCATCAAAATAAGCGAAGAGCAATAATATTAATAATCTTTCATTCTTGTATTGGACAATGACGCAATGCAACCCATTTAACACAACAAGAAGATAATAGTTAAAATTCTATTTTCCTTCCCAGATATAAATCTCGGTAACCACTGGCACCATCCCCAATTGTTTTTCCAAATCTCAAGGCAAATCAAAATGAATAATATTGCAAACATGAACGTCTTCTCTTTAATGGTTAAAGTTTCGAGGGGGCCATTAACTTAAATATTAATGCTACAACTAAGTGGGGTATGAGAGATTTGGCCAGACTTTCCTCCAAAATTTTTGCAGGCACTGGCTACTTTTGAACGTCAAAACCATATGCAAAGGTTAATTATCCCGGAATTTTTCTCTCAAACCCATAAACCTGCAAGGTTAATCTATCCACTCCCCTTCTTTTGCAGCATAATTGGATCAGTAAACTTTGCTTCTGTACAAGATAGTTAATTTTGCAGGATATTTAGCACTCCACATTTCTACCAAAACCAAAACCAGGCAAAATAAACCTCTAAAGGAGAAGCCAGATGTAATTCAAAATCAACAACAAACCTCAAAAGCACCAGTGAAAGTCCATCGAAGTTGGTTTGTCTTTAGCCGGGGGATAACAACAGAAATTACAGGCATTGTTGGCCTGTACTTTGCAATCAACCTACAACAATACAAAAACAAAAGAAGGAATATAATCTTAGCAAATATCTAAACAATAATTTAAAAGGAAAAAAAAAAAAAAAAAATCTAAACAATATGGATGAAAATTTCAAGATATCTGGTGACATTACAAGCCATCAAATGAACTATTGAACTAAAGCCCAATGTAAGTCAAACTCTAAGGACACCTTACTTAAAAACATATGCAACTATATAATTGTGCATACAGAGAATAAGAAGAAGAGAAAGAACCTTGCGGCTCTTCCAGATGAAGTGAAGCAAATAATTACAGAGGCCTTGACCATAATTGCTGCACGTACCTACAATGCAAGAAACAACAATTATAAACACAGAATAAGAAGTCATCTTATATATATATATATATATATATATATATATATATATATATATTTTCCCCTGAAAAAGAAAAAGTAAAGGGAGAAAGAAAGATGAATAAGTCGTCCTTTACAAGATACACCGGCTAACCTATGGTCTTTCAGGCCAATAATATAAATCTTGAGAACAACTAGAAACAAAGTTTAAAAGGAAAATAGAAGCGTACTGCTGAGGATGCAATAGATTCCAAATGGGTCATTGGTTCACCAACATATTTCGAAGTCTTCTTGAAATAAAGATCTTGATTGAAAACCTTCTCCGCCTGCAGACAGCATTCAGATGAGCATCCATAGACAGAATGCAAGGTTAGGGAACGGCTGGATTGGGATAGAAAAAGAAAACATCATAAACAATGGAACAAATTATGGTCAATAGACATTCCAGGTAACATAAGCTTAAACATGCAAGTAAGAAAATGAGAGAGAAGAAAAATGTATTGGTTGTTTCTCGGTTAACAGCATGTGCTTGTATGATCAACTACATACAACCAGCAAGATGATTAAAACTTAAAGTAGTATGTACACAGAAATATCAAATTCTGTAATATGAAATTTTTAGTATTGAACAGGTCCAGAAGTTACTGAATGACATGTTAAAAGGAAAAAGATGAAAAGTCACAATAGCAAGAAGGAAAAAGCAATATTCCAACGTGAAAGGACACAGACAGCATCAAGGTATGACAATTGTTTTTTTTTTTGGAAACTAAGCAGAAAATTAGACTGCATGGCGACCTTTTTCTTTCTTTTGAATAATTTCAAAGGGATCTTACTATTTAAGGAAATTGCTTTAAAATTAGTCATAGATGGAATAATCTATATCTTAGAATTGCAGGCATTTGGGGATGTCTAACTTTTCACTGACATACACAATGAAGTCCAAACATTAGGCAGTTCGCCTAAAAGATTGTGACATAAACCTTTCTGGAGAAATTATATCTATATGATTAAACGGTAGTCTGAACCACAAGAAAGGAGAAAATAGGAATGTTTCTCTACAAGAACCTTTTACCTCAGCACAAATCTTTCCAACGGTGGAAATGGTCTCAACAGGGTATAGTCCCCGTAGAGTCTCCGCACCTAGAAGAATTGCATCACTTCCTGAAACAAGAGTAAGGATAAAACTATTATATGACAATTGAGATTGGTATTTGATATTCAATATTAGTAACAACTTTTTGCTCCAGCCTCATCGACATATATATTCTTAATGGTACTAAACACAGGAGAAAACATCTGTTATCCAGGAGGCAATCAAACTATGATATACATCACAAAGCAAAGAGAAACATTCATGTCTGAAGACTAGATTACCATCCAATACTGCATTGGCAACGTCAGTGGCTTCAGCACGAGTGGGCCTCAGATTTTCGGTCATACTGTCCACAACACGAGTCACCACTGCTGGCTTTCCAGCCATATTGCACTTGTAGACAGCAGCCTTTTGGAATAAAAACACCTGCAATAATAACAAGATAATTTTCGGTACTTTCAAGCAAGATTTACAAAGAAATGTCTAACTAAACTGAAAATCCACATTGGGGAAATGAGCCTAAACGAACATGTGAGATTTCTAATAATTTACTGTAAATATATCATATATATTATTCAGGACCAGAGTGAAACTGAGAAACCAATCTATTGATCTATGAAACCTTTTCTTTTCTAATAAAAATTGTTCATATTCATATCAAGTATGGTAAATGTGTGCATGGCATCATACATCCCATCCGTGCAGGTACCACTTGTATTATTCACTTAAGCCATGCAAATAATACTTGTAATCTTGAAATAACTCTATCTGATTGTGAAGTAATGCAGCAGGTTATTCCTCATCATACACTGATATAATGACTTAAGAAAATCGTGTCCAACACAATGTTTGTTGTTTCTATGATATAAAAGCATTCAATTTGAAGGTATAAAAAGCTGACCTTCTCCGGTGGCAGATCTATTCCCAAATTTCCACGAGAGAGAATGATCCCATCTGCTTCTTGCAGAATCTCGTCAAAATGAGTTAATCCCTAGAAAAGTAAATGAGAAAAGTAATTTTTATTTTTTAGAATCACGTGCAGAAAATTCATGATTTCATAATGGAAAAGAAATGATGAGTCATATTTGTATACATCATGCCTTCAACCATTTCTTACCACCTAGATTACATGGAACCTACACCCCCATTTTTGCATGTTCGTGAGAATTGAATGTCTCTCCAATTCACGGAAAAGCTTTGGAAATAGAAAAATGCAACACTTACGCACATATCAAGTCTATGCAATACGTCCAGTATCACCACTTCAGTTGACAGAGACAGGGCCCACATATGGCACTCATGTGGGGCCACTGTACCTAGGTTGTAAGGTAACTCTAACAGAAAGAAAATGAGAAATAGGAATAGAATACTTTTAAATGAAACTCACCTCCGTGTTTTCAATCTTTGCGAAAATTTGAGTTTGGGTGAGGTCACCTAACTTGGAAATAAACTCACGAGCCTATAAAACAGACAGAACAGCCACTAATTAAAGCAAGAAGAACAACTGGATGCATTGAAAGCTGAAACTAACTACAGACTGAAGGAAGTAAGGAATGGACATGAAAAGAAGTTGGGGACTCATTTGGTTCACGTGCTTCAAACCATGATTCTAATTCTGCTACAGTACTTTTCTCTCACAAAAAATAAGAATAAAAAAAGTTCCTACCAACGAGTTCTCTCGCAAAATTTGAATTTAAAATCAAAATCACTGACTTAAACATGTGAAGCAAACAAGCCAATATCTTTTTTTTTAATGGATTATACACTACTTGCAAGAAGAAAAAAACGACCAAGTAAGAACTCTCCTCACTTGACGAACATCTTCAGCATGCCGCGTATATGACAATGACAGGAAGTCTATATTGTTACGAACACCCCATGTGCTTATGACCTGAAAATTGCCATCGCAAAAGTGAAATTGAGAGGAATTCAAACGTCATTTGTGCATTAAAAAATAAAAATAAAAAGACACGCCAGAGTGAAAACGTTTAGGGAATAGGTTCTCCCTAATCATTTTTCTTGCATTCGCAGGTGTATAATGCAAACACCAACTCTTCAACAACAAAAAAAAGTTCCTTGCTTTCTTGTAACATTTTGCATCTGGATTTTCCAGATTTTTTATAGGAAAACAAACCTACCTTCTTATCATTATCCGTGAGTGTTGGAAGATCAATACGGATTTGAGAAACATGCAAAGTAAACAATGATCCAGCCAAGGTAGCAGAGTTCTTTATCAAACAAACCACATCTTCACCATGCACCTCAGTTACCTGCATCAGAGAAGAGAAACTCAAAAATTGGATGCAAGTGTTTTTATTCCAATTTCTAGAATATACTCTCTAAAGCAAATAGAAGGAAAGGAAAAGGAGCAAGGAGGCAATCCCTTGGCCTAACCTTCAACGGAAGTTCATTATCCAATAAATAAATAAATAAATAAATCTACGGAAGTTGAAGGTACAGAATAATCAAAGCAATTTTTAGGCCAAAAAGGCAATCCATAGGCAACATAATGATCAAACTTACTAGAGGTTCTTATTATGCTCCTAGGAAAAAGAGGCCACAAGAGTATGAATCACATTTGATACTTGCTTTAGGCTCGGCAAGGTCTACTCCAATCACTCAACTTTGCATCATTGATCCGAAATATGATATTGGCATCACTCTTTTGTATAATTGAGTTCCTAAATTTGAGTCTTTACAAGCTTACTAAAAATTGAAAGGCAAGTGATGAATCTAGAGATTCTTACCTCATGCTAGACCAGCAAATAAAGAACATACATATCATATGGGAAGTAGTTGATTTCTATGCCTTACTTTTGAATGGAGTTAAAAAACAATCACCAACTTAATAATTGAACTCTCTTTTCCATAATTTCCTTACCTCCAACCACACTGATGTGGTTTCACTCCCTGTAAAAAGGTATTGCCCAATAAAAATAGCGTCCCCCTTTTTCACTGCCTGAAATGATAAATTCCAATGCGAATCACGTCAGTAGTTCAAACAAACATGTAGCTTCACTTGGACATAAAATGAATTTAGAGAGAGAGAGAGAGAAACTGAGAATCAACTAAATAAAGTAGACAGATTCCATCCCTGAAGGATAGATAATTACAAAATAGGGTAGCTAGTTCAAAATTTTTTCCATCTGTATTACAGCACCGTAGACAAGTAAAAGAAACAGAAATGTTAAAGGCCGACACTAAAATAAAATTATAAAGCCTTGAAACTATTTTCCTATATATTCTTCATTCTTCATCAAGAAATTATGTTAACTCAGCAGAATAATAGAAGCGATTAATCCAACCAACATATTTGAACTCAATGGAGACTCTAAATAAATGAAAGTACATAAAACAGATAAAAGTAAATTAATATGAGACCCACATCAAAATAGTTATAAACTATTCTCGGTGATGGAACAAAATGGTGGAAGCACAATATGTGGCGAGCATATGTACTTAAACAGGACACCAGAACTTCAACATGAAAATATTTTTTTTTATGCACCTCAAGACCAAGTAGCTACTAGGGCAAACCACATCCTGACTTAACTAATTTCCTAAGTGTGAAAGTTTCCTTCATGGCACCCCTACATATCCTGACAGCGATTGGGGTCAGGCTTAGCATTTTTCTTTCCTTCATAGTCTATGGGAAAAGAATGGAGCTATAATTGTGTGGAACATGTCCTACATAATGACTCAAAAGATGTCCAGAACAAGAAATTAAAGAGTAAAATCACACAAACCCAACCTTGGCAAGCCCTGTAAAATTAATGGGTAAAAGATTTGAGGTGGCCTCTTTTTCTTTATCTGGTGTAAGGATAACCAAACTGTCCGCCTGAAGTGAAATGGGATTATCAGTTTTATTAACTACCTGCAACTCCGGGCCCACTGTGTCTAGCATAACCTGAAAAACCAGATTAATGTAAAAAACAAAAGATCAGATGTGGGTGCATATTTGGTGACTTTGAAAGACATGATATTCAGAAAGTAAGCAACAACAACCAAAAAAAAAGAGAGAGAGAGAGAAAGAAAGAAAGAAAACCCTATGCCTAAAACCCTATTGACCAATTACTTACATACTTAAACACACAGTTACTAGTCTACTAGGGAAAGAGGAAAAAGGATAAAATGAGTATAAGAGGAAATCACAGCATATAAACAACAGTCTTACTGCACAAAGCTTCTTGGTACTCTTGATTGCCGTCTTCAAGTTGTCCAATGTCTCTTGGTGGTATTCATTATCGCCCCATGAAAAATCAATCCTTGCCACTAACATTTAGAGAAAAATAAGGGAGCAGAAAGACAGAAAAAATAACAATTAAGAACCAGTGAAACAATTAAGAACTATTGTCCTCAAAGACAGAAAGCTTCTCAGATTCAATTCTGCCAAAGATAGTAATCTGAGCACAACGAAAGTATTGAAATAACAAGCTAGAAATCATTATCATAGTTTGTTCAGTTCCAGAGAACATGAAAACCAAAACAAATATTGTGGAGTACCTTGCTTTTTATTTGGATACTACACAACAGGAAAGTATATAAACTTCTTCTCAACAGCCTATATATAGTTAAAAAAGCAAGGAAAAAAATTATCTGTATATCTTGAACCCGCATAACAGCATGAGAGTCCAGCACACACACACACACACACACACACACACACACATATATATAAATATATTTTATTGCCGTTTTACTAAACTCTCATGGAGAAGGTATGAGTGAACTACAATGACTGACAAAATAGAGAATATCGGGTGCTTAATACCGGACATTCCTGCCTTAAGGCAATCGGAAATGATCTCGACAGACCGCGATTTCGAACCGAGTGTGCCAACTATCTTCGTCATTGCAGGATATACTGTCTGCAGAATCAATCCAGTTAACGCAAGAGATTATCAGCCGTGAATTCAAACTCCTATACAAAATTTGTTAACTGCGAGAGAAAAAAAAAAGCTAGAAAATCTAATAGCCATGTTCTGTTGCAAGGAAATTTGAAAATGAAAAAGAAAAAACAAATAACGGAAAATAACAAATTCTAAGCTGTATTGGTTCATTTTGACCAAAAATTTTAACAAAAAGCACAATTCTTGCCAGTAAAATGAAAAAAGGACTGAAATTATCAAATTTTCACCAGAAGAAAAATCATATCAACTCAACATTATTCCATAATCCAAACATTTTCTCTTCAAATCCCCTCCCTTTTCCCGCGTTTTTTTTTCCCACAACCAACCATCGCAAATCTCAGAAACCAAAGCAAGATCGCGAAATCAAAAAGAGGAGGTACATAACAGTAAAAAAAAAAAAAAAAATGATCGTCCAGAAACAAACTTAAATCGTAGTGCGAGAAAGAGAGGGTGAAAGGAACTAACGCGCTTAGAAGGCTCCAAAATGGAAGCCATGCGTATAGGCTCCTCGAGAAGCAAGTGATTCCCGTGCATTTTTTCCAAGACAAAGATTCGCAGAGATCCGATTGAGGAATCGCGTAGGATTTTCTCAGCTCTTCTTCTCTTATTGGGTCTTTCTTGTCAAGTATTTTGTAGACTGAAAAGGGACAGGTTTCCACTGGATCTAAATAAAGAGAGAGAGAGAGAGAGAGAGAGAGAGAGAGAGAGTGAAGTGAATTGTACGTACACGCGTCGAATGGAAGAGAAGACAATGCAAAGGAAAACCACCCCTAATTCGGTGGGAAGGAGATGCTTACAGTTACAGTTGCAGACAGGTGACCGCTTTTTCTGTGTTGGTCACTCTGTGCTTTAATGACTAAAGTCAATATATATGACTACACTCCGCAAACTCAGCTTAATTTATTAGGAATCGGATATGGTGGGCTTACCTTTTTTATTTTGAGCAATACGGTGGGCTCACCTTTTTCTTTTGAGAAAATTGGTAAACTCATGATACATCGCTCTATGATTGATATATTTTAAACCACTGATGATTTAATTTTTTAATTTGAATTAAGATATAATTTTATTTAAAATTTTTTAATTATAATAAAAAAATTATATATAATTTTTTATGAGAGTTTATAATAAAATTAAAATTAAAAACTCAAATTTGTAAAATAAACGAGATCTTAATATAAAGATTTAAGCCTTATTCATTTCACTAATTCGAGTTTTGTTACAGTTTAAAGCTCTCATAAATAGTCACATTTAATTTGTTTACTATAGTAAAAAACTCTCACATAAAGTCACATCTAAACTCAAATCAGCGAACTAAACGGGTCATTGATATATTTTATGAGGTATTTACCTTCCTTTTCCTTCATTTTTCTTTTTTTTTTAGATGCTATAACAAACAATTGTATTTAAACTGTTCATAAGATTGTTGAATTTAAGAATGGTGAAGTTTAAAATTTACAATTCAAATTGGTCCTAATTATAAAATTGTTGTAACGAGCCCTATTTTAAATGAAGGTTGTTTTAAATTAGTAAAGGGAAAAACACGTTTGGTGAAAAATTTTAACATTTCAATTCAAATCGTAATACAAAATTTTCAATTTTTCAACTCTAAATCCCTCAAATTCAACGGAAAAATCATGGTAAAAATAATAAGATACGACACATTGCAATAATTTTACTCATTGCGTAACAAATTATTAAAAATTTAGGTCTCGTTCACTTTACTGATTCGAGTTTAGAATTTAAGTTTTGTTACGGTAAAAAGTACTCATAAATAGTTACATCTAATTTTTTTTTGCTACGGTAAAAAGCTCTCACATAAAATCACATTTCAACTCGAATCAGCGAAGTGAACGGAGTCTTAAAGTTTAAGAGAAAAGTAATTAAAGTTAGTGGGTAAATTTGATATGAGAGAATAAATTTGCAAAATAATGAAACAAAAATAAAATGGAAATTGTAGGGAATAGGACTACATTTAAAATTTATGAAAGTAAATGTTCAATTTACCAATATATAAAAATTAATAAACCATTTCATGTTTTTAATTTTTAATTTTTCAATTTTACCATTTTTTCTATTTCTTATGATAAATCTAAGTATATTCAGAATTTACGAAATTAGAATCATTTGAAAAAAAATAATATAAATTTTAATGTTAAATATCAAATATATCTGATAAATTTAGGATTTATCAAGTCCATATTAATAGAAAAAATGTACAAATTATAATAGTAAATCCTAGATATGCCTAATAAATCCAGAATTTATCAAGTTTGTATAATAGAAAAAAAATGAAAAATCTAATGGTAAATCCTGATATACTTGATAAATTTTAGATTTATCAAATTCATATTAGTAGGGAAAAAGTTTAAAACTCTAATGACAAATTCCATATACTTAGTAAATTCAGTATATACCTAGTAAATATAGGACTTATCAAGTTCATATTACGAGAGAAAAAGTGAAAAATTTAATGGTAAATTCTGAATATATCTAATACATCTCGGATTTATCAAGTTCATATAAGTAGGAAAAAGAGCACTACAAATTCTAATGGTAAACCTCAGATTTACTAAATGTGTATTAGTAGGAAAAAAGTGAAAAGTCTAATGGTAAATTCCTGATATACTTGGTAATAAAAATAATTTTTTGATTTTAATATAAAATGATAGAGGAATGAAAAATAATTTTTAGTCTTTTTTATTTTTTATTTTTATTTTTCTTCTCTCAAACAAAAAGAGACATTGATAAATTTTTTTATATTAAAAATAATCTCTTAATAAAATTATAAACTTATTTTTAAAAATAATTTCTATTTGAGTTGAAAACTTTTTTTTTCCTATTTTTATATAAAAAATAAAATTATTTTAAAAACAAATTAGAAACGCAGACGCGCCCATAGTGAGTCGGAGTCCGTAACAATTTCAATTTGGGGCAAAAAAAAAAAAAAAAGAAAGAAAGAAAGAAAGAAGGAAAGAAAGAAAAACCCCATAGCTCAGTGACCCACGAAAAGAAAGAAAGCCCATAGTTCAGTGACCCACGAACAGAGGAGAACATTTGTGGCGTCGCGAAAGGAAGCCCCTCTCCCTGACTACCGGCCAAGCTCCTCCTTCCATGGTTGGTTTTTGTTTGTATTTTTTTTTTTTTTTTTTTTCATTTTTCATTTTTGTAGTTTCTGTTTGAAGTTGGGATTTTGTGGCGGAAAAACAAAGTCTTTGAGGAGATACGAACGTTTCTGTTATAATCGTTCATTTCCCTTTGCTTAGATTATGAGATGGAATTTTATTCATAGATATTACAAATCGCAAGATGGGTTTGCTTTGAGATGGAAATCTTTAAGCTCATTGGATGTTTTATAATGGTTATTTGGGTTATTATTTGGTTGTTATAATTTGCTTGCGAAATGGGTTGCCTTGTGAAGATGGAACTGAGACACTGAGGAGTGGGAACAACGGAGATAATAAGCCCAAGCTTGGCTTTTGTTGACTATAAGAATGAAAAGATTCATTTGTGTTTGTGCTTTTTGTGTAGTTGGGTTTATAGATTATTGAAGTTTTGTTTTTGGAATTTTTCTTTGTCGTTTAAATTAAGGAGATAGAAATTGGTTTACAGAATTCATTTGATTGTGGAATTTATTGATGTTTTTGGAATTTGGAACAAAGAAAAACATTTTTCTTTCCATTAGCGTGAAAATTATCGTTGCAAGTGTAGAATCAATTAAACTCATATTTTGGTGCTAAATAAAGGTGAAAGCATCATTTTTCAGGACTATATAGCTGGAAACGGTTTCTGATGTAGGGAGATTTTTTTTTTTTTTTGATACCTGGAAATCTCCAGGAAACCGACTTTGTAAGTCCCCGAGTTAGAAATGAGGGTATTTTAAAAATATTTAACTGTCAAACTTTCCATCACGTACCTGTAATTTTATTGTGAAAATTCATGGGGGTGTTGATGTAATTTATTTTGGTCTAGGGAGTGTAAATGTAAAGAGTCTTCCTTTCGATGCTTATACATTGATTGGCCTTGAAGCGATTGATTAGTCAAAATATCTTGGTTCTCAATTCTGCTAATGCCTTCCGTTCTTTTTTTTATTTTTTTATTTTTCTCTGTCTCCCTTTTCTCAGGAAGTTTTTCGGAGTGCCATACTGCAACCCTGGGCCACCTGAAACTTTTGCTCTGCAAACAGTTCAACAAGTGATAAAACCACAGGTAGCCGTTACCCACAATACGTTCTTGCTGTTTGGAATTTAAGTTTTTGTAATTCTGTAGATACAAAAGCAAGGTGTCCATATGTTAAATCTCTTTATAAATGTGCATGTACTGTACTAATGGATTTAGGTCCTTGTTATGTTGTATCTACAATTCTACATGTAGCTTTTGTTTTTGTTTTCTGTTCTCCCCAACCCCCGAGAATATGCTAGGTGTTAATCCTGGTTAGTTTTTAAATTTTCGCATATCATTTAGGGAAAAAAAATGAAACAAAGTAGTACCTTAGTGCTTCAATATAAATATATTTCTAGGAAGTTTGTGTACAGCTTATTTGAATTTGCATCAAATATGGGTTGCTTATCAATCTGCAAAACTGTTGAAGCTTGGTTAATTTCTTTTCAACTGAAGATGAACTGGTGGTATACTGGTACTTGTATATCTTGAGAGAAGAAATATCCTGTCTCACGTCCAAGTTAACATTTGGACGATAGTAAATTTGGAATAAAAGACATTCTTATTCTTAAGGTGGGCTGTTCTGCATACTCTGTGTGTGCACACATGTGTATATATTTATAGGCTATCTTAATCACGTTAGTTTATGCTAAGGACTAGGATTAAACTTTAAAAAAAATTTTTTCTTCTCCGTCTTTTCTTTTCTTTTTCAGAGTGAGGCTCCTGGTATTGTTACTCCTACTAAGGAACGATATAAAACACCAAGTTACACATGTTTTCAACTACATTTTGTCTTCCTTCCACATTCTAAGCATAAAAGTAGTCCGTCATCAACATTCAACTACCCCAGTATGTTACTTATTCAACCGTATTTGTTCTTTTATGGGTCTAAACTCATTTCTCAACTTTTTTTTTTTTTTTTTTTTTTTTTTTTTTTTTTTTTTTTTTTTTTTTTTTTTTTTTTTTGTGCCTTGTGCAATAAAATTTATGAAACAAAACTTGCACCTTCTGTGTGAATTCACCTTCAAGAAAATTTTAGTAATCTGTAAAATGAATTACAGTTAAAGTTTTGTCCCATGCTAATCAACTAAGTGGGCTAGTAATAGCAGTATAACCGAAAGATTTCTCTTCCTAGTGTTTCTTTTTTCTTGTTTGTTTGTTTGTTTCTCTTTTCCTGTAGTCTTCTTATGGTTCCATTTGGCTGTGGACTGCAGGCCTATTTTTGAGGCATTCATTTAGGTATTCGTATGTTACTATTTTCTTTTTCCTGATGTAACAGAAACAAACAAAGTTAGCCCAAGATGAGAATCAGTTATTGGAAAATATCATCCGGACTTTACTTCAGGAACTGGTGGTATGTTTCTCTCTCTGTTCTTATTCAGAGAAGTTATGATTATTTGACTATTGTTGTGAAGTATGTTGGATATCGAGCCACAGTTTGTATTATGCTAATAAATGGACATTTTCATTACACCTTCAAGGAAATTTTAGTAATTCAAATGAAGTTTAAAGTTTTGTCCCATGTTTTTAGTTTTAGGTTTCTAGCAGTAAAAGCTTCTCGAAAATGTCACATTGTTTTCCCTGTAGTCTTCTACTGCAGGCCTAAAAAAGCATTGATTTAGGTATGTCACATTTTCTTTTTCCTGATGAATCAAAAAGCTCTTATTGGAAAATATCATCCGGACTTTGCTTCAGGAACTGGTGCCTTCATATTTCTTGAGAGAGTTGGGGATATATAATTGAGATCAATTTTTCTATGTTTCATATGAGTAGTATAAATACAGAGGTTGGAATTGATGAGGTTAGGGAATTGTTTGGTAATCATTTGGGCTTGGGCAACCAAGACAAGGGGAGTTAGATAGTCTCTCAAATACATCTTACCTAGAGTTTCCTAGTCGCTTGTATCAGTGATTTTCATGAAATGGATCAAAGTTCATTTTTTTTCATTCAATTTGTGTGTGTTAGAACAGTGTTCTATCAATCACACACATGGTTTTGTGTTTCTTGTCATATGAATATGATTTTCCCGTTGAGAATGCGTGTGGGTGTTTGATCAACACACAAATACATGTGATTGGTGAATGGATACATATACATTTGCTTATGTTTTTCTGTTGATGTGTAAATGGATATAGAGTTAGCCATATAGAGTTTTGTAGTGTTTAAAGGCATCTATATGTGCTTCGAGTTAGGGTGGTTTTTTTTTTTTTTTTTTTTTTTTTAAATAAGTTTTTAACTTGCATTTGTTTGTTTATCCAAGAGGTTTTATGCTAAAAATCAAGGGATTGACAGTAATAAACTTGGATATGCATATGGGCATGGATGGAGCTACATGGGGGCCCCTGCCCCCACTCACTTTTTTATCTATATAATTTTCACCTATAATTTTATATAATTTTACAAATGTGCCCCATCAAAATATTTTCTATAAAAAGTGACCCTGTTTTTTTTTTTTTTTGAACCTATCCCACTATTTTAAGTTATTTAATTGGTTTTCTTACTTAATCTCCTAGATAGCCACTATTCTTTTGGTTGAATAATCTTAGACAATATTTGATCTCTTTTTTTTTATCCACTTTTTTTCTTCCATGCTTTTATAAAAGTTTTGTTTGATTTTGAATTAATACTATTTTAACAGAATAAGTTTGTGTTGATTAATTATGTGTTAATTTTACTTCTTAATCTTGGGGATTAGCTTTGACTTGCATATTTATAATTTATTTCTTAAAAGAAAATTGTCAATAACTATAAGGAAAAAAATAAAAATGGTGAGAAATAATAATTAAAAAAAAAAAAAAAACTTGTGAGTACCCCCACTGAAATAAAATCCTATCTCCGGCCTTGCATATGGGTGCATAATTTCGTTATCAGTGTGGACATTTTTACATCCTAGACATCAACAAGACTTCATTTTTGTTGCTTGTATTACAGTCTTCTGCAGTACAGTCAGGGGAGCCAATAATGCAGTATGGGCAATCAATTGACGAGGGAGGGAGTACTCAGGCTCATATTCCTCGTCTTCTTGGTATGTTCATATTCTAATTTGCCTAACATTTGCTCTTATTATTTTGAAGATGTTGTCTACTTATTTTGTTATTTTGTTTTGAAAGTAGAGCTCTTAGTTCCCTTTCCTGTGCCACTTACCTTCTTTTCATATCCAGTGTTTAATATATTTCTTATTTCTTATAAAACGGGAAAAAAGAAAAGTAAGACACCTGAATTAAGACGTTGTCGAACTTTATTTGACTATGATGGATGTTGTGATGATTTAAAAAGCCACAACAGACCTTTTGGTCTCTGAACTTGCTTTTTTCTGGACATCTTCCAGCATGCGTCCCTCTTATTCTCACAGTTTTGTTTCATTTTATTTTTTTTATTTATGTATTTGTTTTTGTGCGTATGTGTCTTTTTTCTCATCCCCTCCCAAACAGATGTTGTGTTATATCTCTGTGAAAAAGAGCACATTGAAGGTGGCATGATATTCCAGCTGTTGGAGGACTTAACTGAAATGTCTACAATGAGGAATTGCAAAGACATTTTTGGTTATATAGAGAGTAAACAGGACGTATTAGGCAAGGTTTGTGCTTTTCTGATTGTTTTAATTTTTTTTCCAGCACTAAAAGTTTAATGTAATCTATGAGAAAGGAAAGGATTTTTATTCATTTTTTTTCCTAGAACATTTAATTATTTTTGTAATGTTTTTTTCTTGGACCTTTTTTCCTCCTGAAAATGACCAAATTATCTACAGCTTGAGCTTTTTGCTCGTGGGAAACTTGTTATGTTGAGGACATGCAATCAGCTTCTTCGTCGTCTATCAAAGGTCTGCTGCTGGTTTATCTTTCTTTTTCTTTTTTTTTTTTTTTTTTTTTTTTTGTCTTTTTCAGGCTATTTCAGCAATAGAGTTCAGGGATTTTAGTTTTATGGTTAAATTGTTTATACATGCTCTGAACAAAGTTACAGTACAATTACATAGCTGACATTATGAAATGTCTAAAATTTAAGAAGAAGCTGATGGCAATTAAAAATTCAATAGTAAGAATCTACTGTATCGTTCCAAAGGAAGGTTCTTATGCCTATTGTGTTTTTCACGTTGCTTCATGATGTGAGTCTTATGTATATTTAGTATGCAACTCAAAGCAAAACGATGCTTTAAGTATTCTTTCTGGGCACAATTTTTCTTTTTTGGCAATTAGTGCACAACCAAAGGAAAAAGGATGCAAATTCTCTTTTGAAAGAGTTGTATTTAGCTTCATCGCATGCTTCTACAGACAAGGTCTTCAAAGACTTTCGTTTTCTTTGACTGTTAAATTGGAAAGATGCTATGGGCTACTGATGTTTTTAGTTTTTTTTTTTTTTTGTCGTAATTTTATGAGGATACTTGTCCTCTGCATGTTGTAATGTTCTATTTTTTAAATAAAGTTTTGTTTTTCTTTTTCAAAAAAATAAAATAAAATTTTTGTTTTGTATAAAACAAAAAATAGTACAGAGTTTTTTAGATTGTGTTAGCATGAAAGTTGAGGCCAATTAAGAAATCCTCAACACTTTATAAACGTCAGGATGGGAGAGTTGGTTTTGGAAGGATGGTTGGCATTATTTTTCCAAGTCTTTTCCAATATATTATTTTTCTTAGTCTCAACACATCCCATTTCTTCCATGTTTTCTTACTCTGATCCTAATACTTGGAAGGGAATTTTACTCTTTTCATGATCTTAGTGAGAGAGGGACTTCCATATTTTTTTTTGTTTGTAGTTAATGTTCACTTAATTAAACTGCGTATACTTTGTTTGCTTGCTTTAAGGGAAAATGATAAAATGGAAAGTCTCTTTTGTGGCATATAGCTGCTTGTGCAGTAGTGCAGTGTTGATAGCTAGTTTCAAACTGATAACCGACTTCAATTTGTAAAAGTTGAAATGAAACTCATGCTTTATGATGATATATGGAAATCGTATTTACAGGCAAATGACGTAGTCTTTTGTGGACGAATTCTCATGTTTCTAGCACATTTCTTTCCATTATCTGAGCGCTCAGGTATTTGCTTGTAATCTAGAATTCTCTTTTGTTTTTTGTATATTCATCTTAACTCCCCATATCTTTTATTTATTTTATTTTTGTTTAATTTTCCCTTTCGGGTTATTGCTTGCAGCTGTGAATATAAAAGGAGTTTTCAACACGTCAAATCAAACAAAATATGAGAAAGAACCCCCAGATGGTGCATCCCAGTTACTTTGATGAGAATCTATTCTGTGTTGTAACTTGTAAATGTACTCGTTAATATATTACCTTTTTGTTCATTCTACAATTTGCAGGCATTTCCATTGATTTCAACTTTTATAAGACCTTTTGGAGTTTACAGGTACACTTTGTTATAGTGTGATTTATGAGAAATATAGAAAGTGTTGTTTTCTATTTTCTTTTAACCATGTAAAACAGTCAAAAGTATAATTTATGTATGTGTTGTCATAGTATAGATATACTTGAAAATATAATTGTCACGAGTTTCTAGCACTGTGCCCATCTGGCTTTACACTTTACCATTATAGTAATGGATCTATGGGAGCGTCTTGTGGCAAGTGCTTGAAATATGCTCTTGTGACCCCTTGTTTCTTATGTGAAAAAAAAAGGTTATTGCTTTTTAATTGTTGTAGCCAAAGGTTCCTCATTGTTTAGTTCTTGTAGCATCTCCAGTAGAAGCCATGCTGCTTGCGTGTATCAGTTGATTAATACAAAAACTATCTATTTGGATCTAAAGGAACATTTTTGCAATCCGGCTTCCCTTCCTCTTGCTCCTTCAAAGTGGCAGAAATTTCTGTCCAGTTTAATGGTATAACCAAATCTTGTTGAGTTTTCCGTTTCCTTGATCTTGGCATCATCACTCTTTATGTTTGTTATGCTGTCTACACTGTTCAGTTAACTATGCTAAATACTCTTTTTTTTACGTGAATTTTGAGTTATATAGGTTGTGCTGAATACATTTGAATCCCAACCTTTAAGTGATGAAGAGGGAGACGCCAATAATTTGGAGGAGGAGTCAGCATCTTTCAGTATAAAGTATCTTACAAGCAGTAAACTTATGAGTTTGGAGGTAAGCAGTTCTGGAAATCATTGACGTTAAAGGAGCTTTCACTTTCTGGTCAACCATTAAGTTAAATCTTCTGTTCTGTTTTCCTCTGGGGATGGGTTGGAACAGTTAAAGGATCCAAGTTTCCGACGCCATATTCTTGTGCAGTGCCTCATACTGTTCGACTATTTGAAGGTAGCTGCAATTTTACAAAGATCTATTTCAGTTATTATATGTGTGTACCCTTATTTATTTTGGCCTAGTGGTAGATTCTCTGATTGGGTCTTATATGCATCTAGGCCCCAGGAAAGAATGAAAAGGATTTGCCTTCCGAGAATATGGTAAGTGTTAGTATCATTTGTGTTATAGTAAGTATTGTGTCCTTTTATTTTTTAAATAAATGTTGTGAAGGAGAAAAGGAATGGAATAAATTTTTTTCACATAATTCAAGACTCCACTTTTTGAGAAGATGTGTGGTGGGGGGTAACTTCTTTCCTTGAGGCTTAAACTAGGCAAACAAAAAATTTCACTGCAAAAAGCACTAGTGCAGTGTTTATCAATTCTATTAAATGCTTAAGCTGGTAGTAGTCGGCCAACGCTAGTATTTAGGATCAAAGTCTTCTCAGCAAATGCACAGAAAACTCATTTGTACATGATCATATGTCCTTTTAAAATGTCTTTTTTTAGCCCCCCTCAGTGGCCATCCCTGCATACGTGGGATAATTTGCAAAATGCCGAAGGTGCATCCATTTTGAGGTTAAAGATGCACATGCACATGGAATCTCAATTGTCTTTGAACAAAACCATCTTACTGCCTACTCCATTCTATTTATAGTGGCAGAATTTGTCACTTGAGTTTTTCTCCTTGAAAGTTGCGTTAGTTTTTATTATTATTATTATTATTATTATTATTATTTTTTACATACATACATACATACATACATACATATCTGCTTGATTAAAAGTCTTTTCTTTTGGTCATGATTTTATGTGTATGATGGATACATAACACGTGTGTAACAACACTGTAAGTTTGTTTAACACTTTTAACTACGTTGCTTTTGTTTCAGAAAGATGAAATAAAATCTTATGAGGATCATGTTAAAAAGCTACTTGAGATGACTCCACCAAAGGGTAAAGATTTCCTTCATAAAGTTGAGCATATATTAGAACGTGAAAAGAATTGGGTGAGAATACGTCTGCTCTCTATCAGCATCTCCTGCTTTGACTTTTAAAAATTTGATGGGCGCAATCAAGCCTCTAAATTTTTGGCAAATGTTTTGTGCTCAGTTATGGTGGAAACGTGATGGGTGTCCACCATTTGAAAAGCAACCAATAGAGAAGAAAGTGGTTCAAGATGGAGTTAAAAAACGGTTAGCTGATTTTTAACTTCTACTCTCTAACTCTCTCCGATAATGCCTTTTATATGTTCCGTTTCTTGCAAAGCATTTTTTTTTCTTTTAAATGCTATAAGCAAAATACTTCAGAAGATTCAAACAGAGATCAAGCCTTTATCCCCTATCCTATCAACGGATTCTGTGTAAGTGGACTGGGCTCTAGAGCTGTCTTTGTGGCCATGATAGGTTTATTTTTCACAAATGCTTCACTGTTCAGTTTTGTAAATCCTGAAGTTTTCAACCTGTCATTTAATTCTGATTATGTTCTAATATCAATCTTAACTTTTTAAGAAATGTGGTTTTTTTATTTGTCTTCTTTTTATGTATTCTTATGTTTCAGTAGGCCAAGGTGGAGACTGGGAAATAAAGAGCTTTCTCAGTTATGGAAGTGGGCAGATCAGAATCCGGTGTGTTATTTTCACTTTCTAATCTTGACAGGAAAAAGGAAAACTTATTTTACTAAAGATGGAGCTGCTAGTTAGCAACTCAAATGATTCTGTGGAAAACGTGATCTTATTATTTTTGTAAATAGGATATATTAGGAAAGTTTGAATTTTATATTCTGTATCCCTAGGATTAGGGTGATCGGGTAGTTTCTTGATATCCCATGAATAATGGGATAAGGGATAACCTAGGAGATTCTATTCTTTTGTATAAAACCCTAAGGGGCCAGCTGTATAGAATTTATTCACAAATAAGAAAAAATTCTTCTCCTATTTTTTCCCACATGGTATCAGAGCCTTAGGCTTGAATCTCTGGGATTTTTTTTTTCTTTTGGCCTTCATTGCCGCAATTATCAAGGGATTTTTTTTTCGGCCTTCATTGTCGGAATTATCAAGTTGCTGTCCAGAAGTGCTCTGATCAAACCAGCCTTCATCGCTGGTGGAATCTGCAATATAAGACCGGCCTTAATTGCCTTCAAGACTGCTTTGGAAGATGTCGGAAGTGGCAGAAACAACATGTGCAACATTGCTGGAAGAAACAGAGACTATGTGGTCTCAGCAGGTTGGAGAACTGCAGAATATCCAGGCTGCATATAAATTGAATGGGAAGAACTATCTTAAATGGTCCCAATTGGTCCGTACTGTGCTGAAAGGAAAAGGAAAAATCAGCCATCTCTTAGGGACAAGACCAAAACCGGAGGATCTCAAATTTGAGGCATGGGATGAGGAGGATTCAATGATTATGGCATGGCTGTGGAACTCGATGACTCTGGAAATTAGTGATACATGTATGTTTTTGGCAACCGCCAAAGATATATGGGATGCAATTCAACAAACATACTCTAAGGTGAGAGATGCGACTCAAGTTTACGATGTTAAGGTGAAGACAATCGCTATGAGACAAGGAGAAAGAACACTCACTGAGTATGCAAATCAAATGAAGGCCTTGTGGCAAGAACTCGATCATTATAGGGTGATAAAAAACCAAGTGCCCCGAAGATGTTGCAATTATAAAGAACTTTATTGAGCAAGATAGAGTCTATGATTTTCTTGTTGGACTCAATCCAAAGTTCGATTTGGTTAGAATTCAGATTCTTGGTAAACAGGAGGTCCATGTTTCAATGAAATGGTGGCAATCATTCGGGAAAAGAGAGCAGAAGAGAAATAATGCTTGAATCGAAAAACACTGATGGCTTGACTATGGTGGCTAGTGGCGGCAGCAAACCAGCCATGAATGGAGAAAAGGCACTAGCACCTGAGAATGTCAAGGCTGGTCAGCAGAAGGCCCAAAACCGTGACTACAAGGATACTTTAGGGTGCACTTATTGCAAGAAGGCACGCCATACTCGTGAGAAATGTTGGAAGTTGCATGGGAAACCCCCAAGCCGAGATTGGGGGTAGAAGGGAGAGCAACCGAAGGGTAGTGGACAAGCTCATGTTGCAGCGGTGCAGCAAAATGAGGGAACATCGCAAGAGATGGGAAGTCTCAGCCAAGAGGAAATCGAAAGAGTGAGATCCCGTATCGGCAATCTCGACAAATTGTCAGGTACTTGTTCATTGGCGTATTCAGGTAAGTCTTCATTTTCTATTGGATTAAATGTCTTAGATATAACCCTTACCGGCTCCTGGGTCATTGACTCAGGTGCTATCGACCACATGACCCATTCACCAAACATGTTTTCCTCATGTCCTATGTTCAAGCAGTAGAAAAATCACTATTGCAGATGGATCATTAACTACTGTAGCAGGCATATGAGATGTTAAAATAAGCCCATCATTGACATTAAAAAATGTTCTTCATGTTCCTCGATTGACCACAAATCTTGTTTCTATCCAAAAGCTTACCAAAGATTCACATTGTAGAGTGTTTTTTCATCATAGTTATTTTTATTTCAGGACAAGGATTAGGGAGGACGATTGGACGTGCTAGAAATCGGGATGGACTCTACCTTCTTGAAACACCCTTAGCAAATCAAGCATTACCAAGGGCAAAACATTTCACTCTTTTGTCTTAGAGGTCTTCTCATCAAAAAAGAAAAAATTTGGCTTCACCATCGCCAACTTGGACATCCATCATTTAGGATTATCAAAATTTTGTTTCCTTCCTTATTTAAAGGTCTAGATATTGAACATTTTCATTGTGAAGTATGTGAATTGGCTAAACACAAGCGTGTACCTTTTCCAATCAATAACTAAAAGAACCTCTATTATTTTTTATCTCATTCATAGTGATATTTGGGGTCCTTCTATTATTCCTAATGTGACAAGGGCAAAATGGTTTATCTCATTTCTTGATGATTGTACTCGAGTCACTTGGATTTTTTTTGCTTAAATAGAAATCTAATGTCAGTCATGTTCTTCTAAATTTTTTCTCTATGGTAAAAACCCAATTTAGGTTCAATATCAGGCGATTCAGATTAGACAATGCTAGGGACTATTTCAATCAAGTCCTAATTCCATATTTCCAAAAGAAAGGAATCATTCATGAATCATCGTGTGTCAATACTCCACAACAAAATGGAGTGGCAGAAAGGAAAAATGGCCATCTTCTCGATTCCACCCGATCCTTTATGTTCTAGAAAAATGTGCCTAAATCCTTTTGGGGGGAAGCATTTCTTATCACCTTATAAATCGTTTGCCTTTTAGAATCTTGGGTTTCAAAAGTCCATGTTCATATTCCAAACATAGGGAAGTTAGATCCAAGGGCAGTAAAATGTGTTTTTGTGGGCTATTCTTCTACTCATAAAGGATATAAGTGTTATCGTCCTCCTTCAAAAAGGTTCTGTCTCGGTTGATGTTACTTTCCATGAAGAAAAATCATATTTCAATGTTTCTTATCTTCAGGGGGAGAATTCAGTAATGGAAGATAAGGACAGGGGGGATTTACTACCTCTTGACCTTCATCCATCAAAACCCGAGCCTCAATCCACTCATTCCACTAAACTCGAGTCCCATTCCACTAAAATTGAGCCTCCCGAGCCTCATTCCACTGAGTCCGAGTCTGCAAATCCAAACAACCTGAATTCTGTCATTGAGAATGTAAGATTTGGCAAAGGCAATGTGTTTTCAAGAAGGAAGAAGGCTATCTCGGAATCTGTGCAAGTTCAAGACTCTAACCTGAGTCCTAGAAATGAGGTAACAATTTCTAATCCTTTATCTCAATCCGAAACCTACATGAATAATGATGATTAGGATCTTCCCAGTGCACAATTTCTTTCCTTTGAAAAATTCTCACTATCCCATAAAGCCTTTCTGGTCAGCCTTAACACTATTGCCATCCCTACCAGCTTATCTAAGGCTTTAACTGATGAAAAATGGAGACATGCTATGAATTTGGAGATGGAAGCATGGGAGAAAAACAAAACTTTGGAGCTTGTGAAATTGCCTGAAGGGAAGAAGCCAGTGGGATGTAAATGGGTGTATACAGTGAAATATAGAGCCGATGGCTCAATAGAAAGATACAAGGCTAGGTTGGTTGCCAAGGGTTATACTCAGACCTATGGGATTGATTACCAAGAGACATTTGCTCCGGTGGCTAAGATGAACACAGTAAGAGTTTTGTTATCATTAGCAGCCAACTACAATTGGGAGTTACAGCAGTTTGATGTCAAGAATGTGTTTTTGCATGGAGAATTAGATAAGGAAATCTACATGGAAGTCCCACCGGGTTATGGGCATAATCTAGCTGCACACATAGTATGTAGATTAAAGAAGGCCTTGTATGGGTTTAAGCAATTGCCGTGAGCATGGTTTGGAAGATTTACAAAGGTAATAACAGCTATGGGATATCGACAAAGTCAAGAAGACCATCGTTGTTTGTCAAACATTCATCCTCAAGGGGAGTTACGGTCCTCTTGGTATATGTTGATGACATAATAGTGACGGGTGATGATGATGAGGAAAGACGGCATCTGAGTCAGTGTTTAGCTAAGGAGTTTGAGATTAGGATGCTAGGGAAGCTGAAGTATTTTCTAGGGAATCGAGGTGGCTCATTCCAAGCAAGGCATTTTCATCTCACAACAAAATATGTTACAGATCTTCTCAAAGAAGCCGGGAAGACTGCATGCAAGCCAACAAGTACTCCAATAGATTCAAATTTGAGGCTCGGAGAAGCGGAAGAAGATGTTACAGTGGATAGAGAGATGTATCAACGCTTAGTGGGGAGACTTATCTACCTATCTCATACTAGGCCAGATATAGCATACACGCTAAGTGTGATTAGTCAATTAATGCATAATCCAAAGGAAGCAAATCTACATGCAGCATACCGAGTATTGCATTATCTCAAAGGGACACCAGGTAGAGTTATTTTGTTCAAAAGGAATGGAGGAGTAGTGCTTGAAGCGTATACGGATGTAGACTATGCTGGGTTAGTGGCAGACAAACGGTCAACTTCCTGTTATTGCACTTTTATTGGTGGAAACCTTGTGATGTGGAGAAGCAAGAAACTAAATATTGTAGCTCGTTCTATTGCAGAGGCTGAATTCCGAGCAATGGCTCAGGGTGTGTGTGAACTACTATGGTTGAAAATTATTTTAGAAGACTTGAAGATTAAGTGGGATGGCCCAATGAGACTCTATTGTGACGATAAATCTGTAATTAGCATAGCTCACAACCCAGTACAGCATGATCGAAAAAAGCACATTGAAATCGACACACTTTATCAAAGAGAAGCTGGATAGTGGTTTGATTTGTACACCCTATGTATCTACACAGGGTCAACTTGCTGATGTACTCACCAAAGGACTAAGTAGTTTAGTGTTTTAAGGTCTTGTGTCCGAGCTGGGAATGGTGTACACCTATTCACCAGCTTGAGGGGGAGTGTGGAAAACGTGATCTTATTATTTTTGTAAATAGGATATATTAGGAAAGTTTGAATCTTTTTTATGTATCCCTAGGATTAGGGTGATCGGGTAGTTTCCTGATATTCCATGAATAATGGGATAAGGGATAACCTAGGAGATTCTATTCTTTTGTATAAAACCCTAAGGGGCCGGCTATATAGAATTTGTTCACAAATAAGAAAAAATTCATCTCCTATTTTTTCCCACAGATTCTTTACTTTTGGTTCGTTAGAATTTTGTTTTGAGTTGAGTGAAGAAAAGGACTCCTTTGGACCTGCAAACTGAAATATCAAAATCTAAAAGTTGACCTAAATTATAAGTCCTTCGCGTTGGGAAATATGGAACACTATAAAATTACTGGTGTCCAACTGAGAAACAAATGTTCATTTTCATTCTTGAGCTCTGGATGGTCGCTATGAAATGAAAGTTAATCACATAAGAAAATTAATTGATAAAATTCGCACACAATTGTAATGGCATTAGTCTCAATATCAGCTCAAACTCTACTTTCTTATTCTAAAGATTGTCAAAAAGAAAGCATTTGTATATAGGAAATATAAAATGGTATAATTGCAGTTTTTTTTTAAAAAAAAAAATAAATAATGATTGATGGTACTTTCTTAATTTTCTTATTCCTGACATGTCCAGAATGCTTTAACTGATCCTCAACGTGTTCGAACACCGTCCATCACAGAGTACTGGAAACCCTTGGCTGAAGATGTGAGCAGTTTCATTTGCTTGTTGATCTCAATTTGAAAATTTGATAGTTCATTTTATATTCTCTATCAAACATATTCTGTTCTCATTTATATATAGGTCCGTATCTGGTTAAATGTTTAACCATTAAATATTGCTTTATTCTTCCATTACAGATGGACCCATCAGCTGGAATAGAAGCTGAATATCACCATAAAAATAACAGGGTAGGTTTTTGGTTCTTGTGCACGTTGGCTTTCTAATTATTAGCAGCTTAATGTGTTTTCCTCCTCAGAAGGACACTCTTGCCACTCCTATAAATTGATTCCTGATAAGTGCAACCAATCTTCTTCAGGCCTCAATTAATCCAGTCCCTTTATTAAAACGAAAAATCGTTGATTCAGATTGGCCCGACTGTGTGCAAAATCCAACATCAGTGATAAGCTATTTGATATTTTTTAGCACTTTAAGAATTTTCTGTCATGCCAAAGAAGCGAGTCCTATAATGTCCTTGTACCCCAATGCCTTGACGCATCTGGATTCGTTGGACGAGACACGAATTTAAAAATTTATCAATAAGAGATTTTTGTTTATATTCAAAAATAAATTAAAGGAAAACTCTCTAGATTCAATTTTTTCTTTTCCATTTCCGAATTTAAAATATTTCTCAAAGGTAAAACTTGACGTATGTTTAGTTTTTTCCATGCTTGCGCAATGAAATTGGATGCACTTTGTTATTTATGCTTTCAAACATAGAAAGAAGTATGAATAATCACTTAGAAGTTGAGTTTGTCCAATAACCAGTGGTTCTTTGCAGGTTTATTGCTGGAAAGGTCTACGCTTTTCAGCTAGACAGGACTTGGATGGATTCTCTAGAGTATGACTACCCGACCGACTACAAAGACATCATCATTGTATAATTTATTGAACTAATCCTAACAGAACATTCATATAACTTTTGTTGCAGTTTACTGACCATGGCATAGAGGGAGTAGTGCCCTTAGAACTTTTACGACCAGATATCCGCTCAAAATATCAAGCTAAGTCAAATGAAAGGTCTAAACGCGCTAAAAAGGAAGAAGCAAAGGATGCTGAAAACCAGGTATTATTGTCAATTTGACATGATCTGAATTGCCATTATTTTCTTTAGTTTTTACTTGTGAGATACAGAGTTGAGCAAGTTAATGACAAATTTAGAGAATCTATCTCCTGCCGAAATTTTTACAAGAAACTCCTAATATTGCAACGAAGTGAAAAGACATTTTTTTCCCTTCTCATTATTCTATGGGTTTCTTATTTTAAAGATTGCAACGCCTGCAAGTGAGATAGACGAAGGGATCACGTCTACAACCACAATGGATGCTGAAACCATAGCTGGAACAGGAACGGTGTCCCAAGGTGGCAGTCCAATGCCTGATGAGCACCAGAAACAAAGCTCGGACGCAGATGCTGGTCAAGAGGCTGGCCAGTTGGAAGCAGATGCCGAGGTCGAGGCAGGGATGATAGATGGTGAGCCAGATACAGAGGTTGATTTTGATCCAGCAACCTGAGATACGTGGCGGAAGTTTACAAAGGATTCCCCCCAAGTCCTAGAGAATAGCAACAAAAATGTGTGCTAAAGCAAAGAATGTCAAATTTCTGTCCCTTTTTGTAACTTCCGATAGTGTGGTTTTATTTAGTGAATTGCCAATTGCGTAGGCAAAGAATGCCAAATTTCTATCCCTTTTAGTCTTCTTTCCGTCCATTGGGATTAATTTGCCATAAAAAGTTTCACCTTGGGGTAGCGGTCCTCTTTTTCGACTCGTTTCCGTTCTTTAAAGCATTGCAATTTTGCGCCATCGCCCTTGACGTTGCACAAAGTTGATCAACACTGCATATCAATATAGTTTTTTGCTACTGGCATAATCTTGTCTTATTGTTACCTTTGGCTTATGTGAGTGTGGCTTGCTGCGTGTACTAACGTTTCATTACCTTTTCTTTTTTACGTTGCTCTTTTTTCTTTTTTTTGGGGTATGGTTGGTTGTCGTTTCTATACCCATTTATATTTATTCGCTTATGTGGGTGTAGATTTTTGCTTGGGTTGTCGTTGGGTTGCTGCACTATATATATATATTTCCTTTTTTTTCGCTTGATAATTTGTTTCTATGTTTTATAATAAGGCAAATAATAGGTCCACCTAGAAAACAAAAAAGCATTCCTATGTATGTGTGGGTGTGCGTGGCAACTATTAACGTATAAAAATGTATTCATTTCACCGATTCGAGTTAAGTTTTAAGTTTTTACAGTTAAATTTTTTTAAAAAATGTCACATTTAATTTTTTATTACAATTAAAAATTTTCAGAGAATATCACATCTCAGTTCGAATTGAAAACTCGAATTTGTAAAGTGAACGGGACTTAAATAATCAATCACCATTATCGGGAAGTGGATTGGCTTAAGGGTGGAGATCGTAACACAAAATTTTTCCACTCTAAAGCTTCCAGTCGGCGACAGAAGAATGAGATTAAAGGGTTTTGAAAAGGCTGAACGAGAAGAGATTGTCGAAGCTTTAGAAAACTATTTCACCGGGTACGCTTGCAAAATAAATACACATTAAATAGGAGGGAAAGAAAATAATAAAATAGCAAAAATTTATACATTGAACTGTAGTAAGATTTTAGAATATATTAAGAATGGTTATGCAATAATTAATGTAATGATGTTCATAATTTATGTTATAAAACTATGTAACAAGTATTATATTGGTGTTACTTTTTATTATTTGTAAAGAATTCTATTTTTTTTTTTGGCTATATTTTAACCTTACTAGTAAAGATTATGTCATATATCTAACTACCCTTTGAAATCTCTTATTCAAATCCATTTTTGTCCTTGTTGCACCACAGTTGAGAAGTTGACTACTCCTTTGATTGCCAAGCGCGAGACGTTCTCAGTCGAGAGTTGGTCGCTGACATCGAGGAAATAGTCATATGTAGAATGCCCTCAAGACAACAAGAGTTCATGCAGGAGGAGGATATGCGTCAAGAACTCCGCCTAAGCCGTGAAGTTCACGACGTCGAGAGAGCAAACCGGTCATATTCAAATTAAATCCTCGCCATCTCAAGAAGAGATAAGCTGCAATAACTATCAATATTCAAATTAGGAAATCAGAATAACCGATAAAGGTGATTGAGCCGATTCGGTTGCTCAAACGTCGACATACAATTGTCAGATCCCAAGATTTAGGGATAAGGGGATGATCCCTGCGTGAAGTGTAGATGATGTCTATGATTTGTAAAAGGCCTATAAATAGAGTATGCCTCCTCCATTTAGTTTTTTACGCACTGTTTTACTACTCCAAGAGAGATTGTAATCTTGATTATACTAGTGCATCCACAAGTGGATGTAGAAAAATTTTTTTTGCCAAACCACTATAAACTTATGTGTTCTTTATCTTTCTACAATTTTTTTTTTTTTTTTTAATTCGTGAGAGACGTCTGCGAGTATTCCCGGAGAGAGTTAATTTTGAGTTGACTAAATTTCATTGTCAACAATCCTCTATTTATTTTTTCTCCTATCAAACAGCCATTCATCTAAAATGCTTTCAATAATTCCCTCACCCTTCTGCCTATTTTGATTTTCCCACTTATAAAATTAAGCTCTTATTGTTGAAGAGTTTACATTTTCTCCTTTCAAGTTACATTCTCATATGAGATATACATAGTTATAGAGTTATTATCACTGTTAGTCCATTATCTTTGAGCATTGTAACATTTTGATCCTAAACTTCTAATTTTAATAAATTACTCCTAGAACTTTTACTTTTTGACAATTTCGGCCTCTAAAACTAAAATTGACAAAGGATTTATCAAATTTAATGTAGATAGTTACATTCCAAAACTTGACAACTGAAAATTTTACATAAATAATTACATTAATAACAAAATCATTTTTTAGAAGTTTTAATAGTGCTGAAGAGTACATTTTGTACATAATGTAATTATTTCTGCCAAGTTTCAATGGACACATGATTATCCATGTTGAAATTCGAAAATCATTTTCATTTTCAAAGTATTTGCAACCAATTCAATACCGTTTTAGAAACACTTAATAGTACTCCCATTTTTTTTTTTTTTATTGTAGAGTACTGTATTTGTTTACTAGTAGATATAGTTGTTTGAGTGTGGCTATGAGAATATTATTGTGGAATCTTAACTGTATTAAGATATATGTTAAGTTTTAATTAACGTATTATTATTTTATTTTTAAATTTATTTAATAATAAAGATATCAGTTAGTTAGTACACAATTAACACAAACACTTTTATAAGTATCGCTATTAGAATAACAAAAAATTATAAAAATAAATAAATACAGACACGTCTGGAAAAATATATTTCCATGAGAACACTTGGGAAAAAAGTATTTAAAAAGAGATTGCATTATAGAGAATCTTTAACAAAATGAAAATAAAAAAATAAAAGAAACTATGTTAATAGGAGTAAAGTAAGGGGAAAATGTGTTTTAAATCACCCAACCGAAACAAATTAGAGAAAATGCATGTATTAAAAAATAAGAATTATTACAAACATTCTTGAACTATATGACTCGTACAACACTTTACCTTCTGATTTTTAATGCGTAACACTCATTTCCCCCAACTTACAATTGTTAACAAAAATGCTCCTTCTGTTAATATTTTGATGGGATCACCACATGTCACACAAATATTAATTATTGCTAAACAGTTTGGTGCATAATTACTCTTCTACCCATGATTCTTAGATTAATATTTTTTAAAAATGAATTTTAATTTTAATTCAATAAGATAATAAAAAATAAAACAATAAACAAAATTTTTATTTTTTTTTCTAATTAATTAATTAAAAGAAAATTACTTGGAAAGTTTCAGTTTATAGTTTGTAGTATTTTTTTTCAAGAAAATACCCCCCAAATTATGAAATATGAGCCACTTTTCTATTAGAAAACTAACAGAAGGAGCATTTTTGTTAATGATTCATAGCTTAGGGTGGATGGATGTTATATTTTAAAGACTGAGGGAGAAGGGTAAAGTATTACAAGGATCATAGTTTAAAAGGAATTTTTGTAATTAATCCAAAAAATAAGAGTTGCAAATAAAGGAACATGCACATCACAATAAAGTTTTAAAAATAAGACACGTATAAAAGTACATAAAATCCCAAAAAGGAACCAAAATAATTTTTTAAAAAAATTCTAGGGCAAGAAGTAAACAAAAAAAAAAAAGGGTAAAAAAAGAGCCAAAATGGAAAAAAAAAAAAAGGAACAAATTTTAAAGTAAAACACAAAATGAACAAAAATGAAAGAAAAAGGATAAAGTTTTAGGAAAAAAAATTTTAAAAAAAAAGTCATAGAGGACCAAAATGAAAAATAAATAAATTTAGAGTTAAAAAATAAAATATAATAAAATAAAAGACCCGGAAAAGGGGGAAGGGGGAAGGGGAAGGGGGGAGTGACGGAGGTTCGAACAAAACGGTGTAGTTTTTGATGGAACCGTGCGTTTTCAAGATTTCTATGTGTGTATAGATAAATGAGACATTTTTAATATTTATTTCATGTATATATTCATGAAAAATACAGGTAGCTATCAAAAAAATATGTCACTTGCTGAGACCCAAAAGACAGGAAATGTATTAGGTAACGCACTTTTAGCCACCAAAATATATTGTGTAACCGAATAGAAAAATATAAGAATATTAGTGTATATAAATATATTCTATTAAGTGTGAAAAAAAATGATTGCACGATAATCGTGTGTATATAACATATGTATATATATATATATATATATTGGTCTTGTCATATAAACGTATAAATAATCAAGCGACACAATATGTTGTTTGTGGTTACCTCATATTTAATAAAATGTTTCAATGCTAAAGTGTCTTCCAAGTAGAGTATCTTATAACATTATTTTACATGCATTTGGTATAACTAGATAGAAAAACATTTCTCATAACATTATTTACATGCATTTGGTGTAACTAATTGTCGTTTATTTCATTTATTCACCGTATAAAGAAAACTGTCTGAACAGATTTGGGAAAAAATCGTGTATTTAATGAATAAATTGTCAAAATCACTAAAATAGTAAAACTACTGTAACTGCTTATTTATACATAAGTTACGCTACTGAAACTTATAGAATAAGCTTTACTACAGAAACTTTATACTATAAGCTTTGTAAACAGAAACTTATACCGGAAGCTTTGTAAAGCTTGCTCAGAAAGTTAAGGCAACATAATTAAGGTTTCTTAACACACCGCAGGGCCGTATAGTTCGCTGATTCGAGTTTTTAATTTGAGTTGAGATGTGATTTTACGTGAGAACTTTTTACTGTAGCAAAAAAGTTAGATGTGATTGTTTGTGAGAACTTTTTACTGTAACAAAACTCGAATTCTAAACTCGAATCAACGAAATGAACGGGGCCCACATCTTTTTTTTTATTTTTATAGGACAGTCAAGTCCAAGAGGGCCAAGACATCATTTTCATTGGTTATCCGAAAGGAACAACAAACTAAACAGATGAATCATTGACATGTAAACTAATTGTCATTTTGTTCAGTGTCTTTTAATTTGAAATTTGTTCTTATGATTTATTTCATAAATGTGCCTTAACTACATATGTCCCGTTCACTTCACCGACTCGAGTTTAAAATTTGAGTTTTGCTACAGTAAAAAGTTCTCAGAAACAGTCACATCTAACTTTTTTACTACAGTAAAAAGCTCTCACATAAAATCACATCTAAACTCAAATTACAAACTCGAATCAGCGAAATAGACATGCCGAATTTTGAAAACGGTTCTTTTCACTCTTGAATTATGTACTCTAGTTTAAAATACTATCTTTTATCTGTAATACTAATGCTATACCACATTTTTCACAAGTCAAAGATCAACATCCTACATCGATAATACCAAAGCTCAGAGCTCAAATTAGATCTAACCCAAATCATTTAAGAAGTACTAAATGCCCGCTAACTACATATTTTAGTTAGATATACTTCGTGAATCTTGAAAATAGTTCATTTCACTATTGAATTATGTACTCTAGTTCAAAATACTCTATTTTATATGTAATACTAATGCTGTACCACATTTTTCACAAGATCTAACTCAAATCATTTAACAAGCACTAAAATGACTTAATAAACACACTATCCGTAGATTTGAAGTCGCCGTTGGAGCTTCTTGCTTGATCCTACAGCTTCAAGCTCAATCTTTAAAACTCTGTGAAAGGAAACTCTCTTACCAAAGAAAGGGGAGAAAACGTCTTTGACAGCAATCCAACAAGCTCGCATCTTGGTAAGTACGCATAATCAAGCGGGATAACTACTCGAGTAACCGCCACACATGAATTATTGATTTTGTGTCAACTTACTTCTCGATCTTTTAAAAGGTCAGAGAGTTAGCTGATATAAAATCAATAATCTAGTGCATTTATAAAATTATATTAGTTTAAGAGAGTGTTTTGAACCTCTTTTACATAATCCATGAGGTGAAAATAAAATTAACATTTTTAAACTTCAAGGAACGTGTGAATTGGAGAACATAACTCAGGGATATTTATTAATTCTTGTTCTTATGTGTAGTGGCTTGTTACAACTAACTAGCAAGGTAAGTGATTAGTAGTCGCAGGATATAAGCGATATCTCTTTCTATTTTATTAGTTTTTTTCTTTCTAATTAAGGAAATATATGGCAATTCAGGTGCTTTTTTTTTCCCTTTTTTACAACAATTTTGACTCATTTCAAGAGTCGCTTTTAGTTAATAACACATCCTATTAATATATATATATATATATATATATCATTTATTTTAGTACTCTCACTGCTTGTTAAGTTCGAACCAAACATGTAAAGCAAAGAGACATTTGATTTGAACCAACTAATGTACATATTGCACTCAAAATATTTCGCGCACAACAACGTAATTCTCGAAAAAGAAATAAACACACTGATCGGAAATGCACAACCATATCTGATTGCCGAGGGAATAAAATAATATAATGATCAATTTATCCCGAAACCTAAAGGGTAAAAAAAAAAAAAAAAAAAAAAAAAAAAAAACGAAAAGAAGAAGCAAAAGAAAAAATAAATAAATTTTTAGATTTAATAGCTTATTCTCTTTGCGCCATATTTTGGATATCCAAATCAAGCACAACTATGTAAAAAATAAAATAAACTCAAATACTATGGGGCCGTTCAGCTGAGTGAAAAATTTAAAAAAGACAATTCGACTTATAATTTTATTTGAGTTCATGTTCTTTTAAGTTTGAACTTGAGTTTAGGATTAAAACTCGAATTCAAGTTTCTTCTTCAACTCGAGTTCAGAAACTCAAACTCAAATTAATGAACAATATTTTTTTTTTATTCTTAAAAATGTTATAACTTTTTCGTTTTAATTCTTATTAAGATAATTTTTTTTCTATGCGTCGACAACGAAAAGACGAATAAAACCCCTCCTATATACCCTATTAAAATTTTTCATTAATATTGAGTTTTTATTAAAATACTATTTAAATACAAATTCAAGTTTTAACTCACTCAAACACAAAGTTAAAAAGATTCTTATTTCAAACCATAACTCAAATGTACACAACTAAACACAAACTCAAGTTACAACTTTAACTTAAGTTATAACTCAAATTCAACTCAAGAATTATACTCAAGTTAAACTCTAAAAGAACAAATCTATATATTATTTACATATACCAATAAATACCGACTCATAAAGTTATTAAGTTGCTCCACTGAACAGATTAAAAAAAAAAAAACACACACACACACACAAGAATTAGAACAAGAATAAGAAAGGAAATTAATAGAATTTTAGATTTAATAGCTTATTTTCTTATCAAGCACAGCTACTCGGTGGAAGAGAAAGATCCAGCATCAGTGACAACGTAGGTTGAAAAGAGAGATGTATTGAAGCCATTGAAGCTGGACTTAAAAGCTGATGAATACGCACCCATGTTGGGAAATATAAGCCAATCATCCACCACAAGTTCCGGTAGCCAGTAGCCTTTCAGAACAATGTCAAGCGAATTACAGGTTGGTCCATACACCGTTGAGCTGAAGACCTCTTTGCATGTCCCTGCAAGAGGCATGCACCTACTTAGATTTCCATTTCCGCACTCCAAAGCCACTTCCCCTGCCAAAGACCCATGGATTCCGTCGTTGATCCAATACTCTCTCACCTCCCCACGAACCCGCTTCCCAATAATGTTGGTGGCCAATGTGAAAGCCGACTCGGCAAAAAACCGGCCTGGTTCCGCCATGAGGTTCAACCCTAATGTGTCAAAGTCATAAATTTTTGTCAATAGGGCAAATAATAAAAAAGATTATTCACACCAGCAATATCCTTAACACTTTGAGACCATTTTAATTTTCTCCTAAATTATTAAAATTCTTACTTTATCCTATGAATTTTGACTTAATCTTACTGAACCTAACTTGTTAGAATTTATATTAAAATCATTTAAAAAAAAAGGACTATAAACTTGTTAGAATTTATATTAAAATCATTTTAAAAAATAAGAATATAGTCATGTGCTATTTTTCGCTTGTTTTTAACTGAAAATCTAATAAAAAGATGATCACATGATCGTATTAGCTCCTTTTTCTATTTATTTTTAACAAAAATTCTAACAAATAGAGTTAAGTGAGTTTAAATCAAAACTTAGGGGGTACAACGACAGTTTTTAAACTTTGAGGAAAAGATTAGAAATGACACAAAAGTTTAAAGAGCACCCGTCAGAATAATCTTAATAAAAAAGACAAAGATTTCATTCATTTCATTAGTTTGAATCAGAACCTAACTTTATTTTTTGTTATAATGTTTACTCTCACAAAAATTTAAATTTAACCCTTTATAAATTCACTTTTTAGTTTAAGCTCTCAATTCGAACAAGCGAAATGAACGGGTCTAATAAGATTATAAGATCAAGTTTTCATCGTTTAGTGTTTTTTTTAAGGAATTTTAGTGGGAGTTTTGTATTTTGGTATAATAAATAACATATCTAAATATATGTTTAAAAAAAAAAAAACAGAAAACAAAAACAAAAACAAAAGTTGAGTGGGGACTTGAGCTCCCCACTTGGGACTTACTTGGCTCCGCGTCAGGAAAATAAGTTTGTATAGCGGCTCTAACCATTGAAGCCGCTTCCTCGAAGCTGCCTTGGCCGGCCGTGAAGCCGCCGCCGATGTTCAACACTCGCATT
Organism: Morus alba; assembly: GCA_012066045.3. Lineage (NCBI taxonomy): Eukaryota > Viridiplantae > Streptophyta > Magnoliopsida > Rosales > Moraceae > Morus > Morus alba. Next base: position 12,785,839 of record CP050234.2, read on the forward strand.
TGAGGCATGCCGAGACGAGTAGCCAACTCGAAGGCCGCCTTGGCAGCCTCTATGGCGGCGGCATAAGCCCTAAAATTTTTTACGGCGGTTCCGACATGAAAAGACACGCCAACCACTGGGATCTGCGCCGCCTGTGCTGCCCGGAGGAGCGGGACGACCTCCTCGGGGAGCGCGCCGAACTTGGAATCCGAAGCTTGGCGCTGCACTCGGGCGTCTTCCGGGGACTTAAGCCGGATGAGAAGGCTGCTCTGGGGGTGCCATTTTCGGATCTTTTCCACTTCATCCAAGGAGTCGAATGTTGTTAGGTTAACACCTACAGTTGCGGCGTACTTTATGTGAGACTCCATTTTACAAGGGTTGGAGAAGATGATTCTGTCCGGACCAACTGATCCGAGGGAGAGGACGGATTCGATCTCGGCCCGGCTACCGCAGTCGAAGCCCGAGCCGAGCGCAGCCATGGCGGCAAGCAAAGTCGGGTCGGGATTGCATTTGACGGCGTAAAAAGGCCGAACCTCCGGGAGGGAATGGACCCACTGGTCCATGAGGTTTGCGACGGCGCCCAAATGAAGGACATAAAACGGTTGCTTAGTGTTTTGGACCTCGTCCTTGAGAATGACGGATTTTATGAAATTGTTTAAGCCGTCGTCTTTTGGAAAGACGGTAATAACTTTGCCGCTCAAAGTGGGTGCTTCCATTACAGCTTGGACGCTCTTAGGATCTGACTCCATGGAAATACTAATATGTATTTGAAGAAAATGATCAGAGCTTATATCTCACTATTAGGCCGGCAATCTAACTGTTAGGCCGGCAATACGGGTAAAGACACACAATACGACTTAAAAACGACACAAATTTTACGGGTTAAGATTAAAAAAAAAGATTCAGATCAAAATTGAATCGACTTAAAATTAATACGAAAAATACAAATTAATTTTGAATTAAATATGTCTAATCCGAACACGACAAAAACTCGTAAAAAACTAAAAAATACATATATTTTTTTATTACATATTTTAGATTTATTATAAACTTGTGATATCATGATAATTATATTCAAAATCTTATAATATTATTTACTTAATTTTAATGGATGTTATTATAATTTAGTGTGTTATAAATTTTAAGCTATTTCTAATATGTAAAAAATAAATAGAAGTATACAATTTTCGTGTCAATTTTAGGTTCACAGATCAATTTTGTGTCGTATCGTGTCATTTAGTAAAGTGATCGTGCCATATTCGTATTGCAATTTTTAAAAATTTTATGTCACGAGTCGTATTTAAATTAACTATAAATTAAAAAAAGATCAAAATACAATACAAACACAACACCTAATACAAGTTGTCATTTCTATTCACTATATATGGCTAGACAAGTTCACCAACGTATGAGAATCAAGTTGTGGTGACTTGTGTAGCGCGTTAACGCGTTGCACGATATTTATCTTTTCAATATTTCTGACTTTTTTTTTTTTTTTTTTTTTTGTTTGAAGTTGCACGCCTACTTTTTCCAGGAATATGATATTAGTGATCACACCTTCCACGTATATAAAATAAAAAAAAAGGCTAAAAAATTTATCCTTATATGGATTTTTTTTTTTTTTGATACTTTTGAACTTATATAATTATTGAACTAAAAAATAATTTTACAGGGTATTTGTCATTTTTTTTTTCCAAAATTGTGAAAGATGCAATTGCCTTTCCCGAATTTTTAGTGAAAGGAGTACCTGACATTTCTTATGAATTCATGTTGACGTCATAACTTGATATTCCATATAACATGTATGAAAAAAAAAAGTTATATTGCCACCCCCTAGTAAACAGAAAATAATAATAATAATAAAAAAATAAGTCTCGTTCAGTTTATCGATATAAATTTTTAATTTAAGTTGAGATGTAATTTTATATGAGAGTTTTTAACTGTAATAAAAAAGTTAAATATGACTTTTTATAAGAATTTTTAACTGTAGTAAAATTATAATTAAAAACTCAAATTTATAAAATAAATGAGGCCGCAATCTTATCTTTCAATTTTCTACTGTTTTAAGTATCAATACAAATTTGTAACTTTATCTTTTTTTACTATTGAAATCTCTTGTTTGAAATAAAACTAGCTCATCCAGGAATGGTTTTTTCAATTTTCCTAATGCTTCTCCTTTCTAGAATAAACTTCAACAATTCTCACCATCCACTCTTAGGAAACCTCAATTAGCTCTTAAGGAACTAAGCATTAGTTTATTGGTGGGTTCGATCTGATCAGAAGCACAAAAATCATGGTTTCACTTTATAGCACAAGTTTGGAGAGATAGTGAAGTCATTACGGGTGCTTCTATGGTGCCTTCACAACGCTCGTGCCTGTTCACAAGTCTATTGTAGCATTTACAATTTCAACATTTAAAGTCCGTAAATACATCATTCAAATGCAGAAATTATCGTATTCTTTTAAATTTCACAAATCTATCGTAACTTACGTATTATTCGGCAAATTATGAAGTTTGAGCAAATTGTTCCAGCAGCATGGTTCTGAGAATTCTCTTTCCAGCATCATAAAAGTTTACAATGTTTGATTTGGGACTTAGACTCGAATATTTTATAGTGAATGCTCTCTTGACTCTGACTTCCCCAGATTGGAGCTCCGGCTGCTATCAAGCTTTCATTTTGTAAAAAAAAAATAATAATAAATACCCTTTAAAATGTACGAATATTTACATTTTTATCTTTTATTTTTAATTAATTAATAGTTTTTTTAATTAAATAACTATATTAATAAAAAAACATATTAATCAAGAATAGTCTTTTTTGTTTAGTTTAAGCTTAATCTGGACAGATGCATTCCTTTTTTAATTTGCAATTTCGATGCTAAACTTTCAGTCATGATATTTTGAGTCTCGACTTTGACAATTTTTGATAATGTAACGGATGCGAAGCAATAAAGAAAAGTTAACGTACCAAATATAAAAATTTGAGATCATCCCTGAACTTTCTAAATAACAAAAAATTTTAGTGTGTATGTGCAGAAATTGCGAGGAATTTTGTCTTATTAATTAACATCAATTTGCTATTGGACCCGTAATTATAAATAATTTTCAAATTTAACGTTTAATTCCTTTAAATTATAAGTTCGAGATTTAAATTATCAATATCAATAAATTATTGAGGTTTAATCTTAATTGTCTCTGAAATTGAACCGTATTAGTAAAGATTGCAAAATTTAAAATCTTGTTCATTTCATAAAATTATGTAAGTAAACATATTTTAATTTTTTAAATATATATAAAATTTAAAATTTAGGGTGCATCACACGACTCACAAAAAATTTAAGGCACGTTTACTTCGTTAATTCAAATTTATAATTTGAGTTGATATGTAATTTTATGTGAGAATTTTTTATTATAATAAAAATATTAGATGTGACTATTTTTAAAATTTTTTTATTATAACAAAACTTAAATTATAAACTCAAATTAATAAAATAAATGGGATCTCAGAGTGCATGAATGTAAATTATCTAAAAAAAGAGGAAAAAAAAGAAAGGAAAAAAAAAAAAAAAGTGCGTGCTTACGTAAAATCTTCGAGACAAGTTCGCGTAGCTTCAAGAAAAGGATCAAAGCGTCATCATATGATATCACACCAATTAAAAAAAAAAAAAAAAAAAAAAAAAAAAAAAAAAACAGTCAACCAGTACATTCCAATTCATATTTCTCTTTCTCTTTCTCTTTCTATGCATATTTGTCCGCTCTCTAGGTAGAATATCGTAGTATCCGCCGCCTTGAACCTCAAACCCACATTCATACTGGACTTTTCTCTTCCAAAAATGTCTGAAAGCTCCGAAATCGTCACCAAAGAAACCGACCCAAAAGAACCGCGAAACGTTTTCGCACTTTTCACCAAGTTCAAGCTTCTACTGCCGTTTCTGAAGCCCGAAGATGGCCCCGTCGCCGAAGATGGACCGAGAGAACCGGTGGTTTCCGACGGAGGGACCGAAAGTCAGAAAGTTGATTTTGTGAGGATTCCGAAGGCGCAAGTGGCGGTTCCGCCTCCTGTGGCGGTAGAGAACGAAGAGGCTAACAAGACTTCGAATCCGATTATACTCTGGCAGGTTTGGGTTTTCTCCTTTTTTTTTTTTTTTTTTTTTTTGTAAATTTTGTTTGGTTGCCGGGAAAATGGAATAAGAAAATGTTTTGATGGATGACTTGTTATTGCTCTTGTTTTGCTTATCGAGTATGTGCTTGAATTGAGTTGCGAGAATTTTGATGCTCTAGGAGTTGAATATTGGGGATTTTGTTCGAGTTTAGTCGTTCTTTATGGTTCCGAGAACGTAAAAATTAAAACTTGCATTGATTAATCAAGAATTGTGTCTATACAATTGGAAAACTGTTGATAAGATGTGGAGGAAAATTGAAATTTGAGCGGTATAATTGGCTCAATGATGTTGCAACCTTGTATGCCTCTGATCCATTGGAGAGAAAAGTGTTGGAAGTTTTATGTTGAACAAAGTTGGCTTAACGTAATAGCCTAATAGTAGATGTTTGGCAATGCAGAGATTATAGGATCAATAAGAAGGTTTTGCTAATGTGACTTGCATTGCAGAGGTGAAGGATTGTGGTGTTATTGAAATGATTTTTTGGCGTTGGGGGAGTAAATTCTGACCACTAATGTTATAGATATATTTTTAGATTATTTGTGTTTCTGAACACTAATGTGCTAGATATCTTTTAGGTTTTTTTTTTTTTTAATTGTTTCTATAAAAAGGTTTGCATTTTTCCTTGTCGGTCAAATTTCTTGGACAATATTGGGGATCTATGGTTGCGTGGACAATGTAATGGCTTTTCAGAAGAAATTCTTTGTGGGTGTGTGGCGTAAGAACATTAGGAAAAAAAAAATGTAATTCTGGAGTTGCAGTGATTTATTTGTCCTGTTCTTTTGCCTGGAGACATAATCTTATTGATTCAGATTGATCATGCATTATCACGTCATAATTCGGTTGTATGTTTCCCAACAATAATTTCAATGAAACTAGTTTTTAGTTTGGAGGCTGTTTTTGAACTCTGTTTGGACAATAATTTGACTAGTGCAGTTATCCCTTGAATTATTTAGGAACAAGATAGAGCATTCTGAATCATGTTAGATTGTTAGTTAGAAAGGCTTTGTTGAATGTCGATTCCACTACCATTTTTCCACTTTTATTGATGACTGATGGTTTTGTTTGATTGCATTTTCTAGTTCTGTTTTGTCAGCGTTGGATGGATACCTCATCCATATTTTTGTCTTGTACTTGTACTTTCTATAAGAAATCCTTTTAGTTTCTTATCCAAAAAAAAAAAAAGATTTGTGCATTGGCAAGGTTGTCAGGATGAAAAATATTAGTTTTCGGTCTTATTGCTCTATTTTTATTGAGACTTTTAACAAGACGATTAAAGGGGCGGGTGTCCACGATATACGTCAGGCCTTTCAAGTGAATATTTTTAAGCATTAACTCTGTGATAGCTGGCCCGGGTTGGAGCTAACAGATAACAAGGTGCATGAGAGGCTTAAAAAATGGGCTGAAAATGAGGCCCAAGAAGGGGGAGTAGCATCCCCCAAGAAGGGAGAGCTCTGGGGAAAACGACTGGTTTTAAGGGTCGTTTTGAGAAAAGGGGCAACAGAAGGGCGAAGAGCAATAAGGGAATTCTAGAAGAGGGATCTGGTGTTGAATGCGGAGCCAAAGTGCGTAGGACCCTGGGGTGACTAGACGGTTTTGAGCTGAAGGGAAAATGTTGAGAGGTGCTAGAATTCCAGGCAGTTATGGGAGTTATTTTGCTATTTTCTTTTCTTTTCCATTTGTTCGGGGTCCCCGTTGTAAGAAAATGGAGATTTAAAAGGAAGAAGAGTTGTAATAGTGAAATCAGGTGAATAAAAGTTTTCTTTGAGGAGTTTCGCACTGACTCAAAGAGTGAAAATTCTACCATTTTTGTATCACTGGTGCTTTCATTGGGAGACTGTTAGGATCCTGGTTGAGTCTTACATTACTAAAATATGAGCTTATCATGTGGGTTTATAACTACTTGGGCACCCTCTCCCTACAAGCTAACTTTTGGGGATGAGTTCTACCCAAAGGTTATAACAATTGGTATCAGAGCATGCATCACCTCAGGCCCACGTTCCGGAAGGGGTGACCTGGAAAGGCCAAAGTAGGCCATCCAGAGTGGGCCGCCGTGGACATCGGTGTTGGAAGTGTGGTGGTATGTTAGGATCCTAGTTGAGTCCCACATTGCTAAAGTATGAGCTTAGCATGTGGGTTTATAACCACTTGAACACCCTCTCTTTACAAGCTAACTTTTGGGGATGAGTTCTACCCAAGGGTTATAACAAAGACAAAGAAAAAAAATGACGAATGAGGAGATTGTTGAGTTGATGAGGGCAATGGAGGCAAGCTTCAAGCAACACTCAGATGACCAGCTCGCGAAGTTTTCCTCCTTGTTGGAGCAACACATGGCCAGCACAGAGCTCCAAATTTTCTAGTGTGCACAAGCCAACCGTGGGACCCGTCCGGAGACAGAACGTTCGGCGGAGAATGTGGAAGTCGAAGCAGGGGGTCACCAAGGCGGGAGAGTAAGGATGGGTGCAGCACCCACCACGATTGATATTCAAACTGTCCTGAAAACTCTTCGGGTGGATGTTCCACGATTCAACGGGACCAACGTTGAAACCTGGATCTACAGGATTGACAAATTTTTTGCTTTGCACAAGGTGGAACCAGTGATGAGACTTGCCGTGGTGTCTTTTCATCTCGACGGTGAGCCCTAAACTTGGTTTCAGTGGATGGAAAAGGCCAAAGCATTGACCAGCTGGGAAGTGTTCATTTACGAACTACGAAAACAATTTGGGTCCTCGATCTATGATGATCCCTTGGGTCGCATTTCCAAATTGGTGCAGACTGGACCGTCGCCAAATTCCGCGCAGAATTTGAAAGACTCATGATGTGAATAACAAGTGTATCCGAACCTTTGTTCCTTAATTTCTTTATTTGGGGGTTAAAAACTGAGATTCATCGTGAACTATTGTTGCATAGACCTATTACTTTAGCTGAGGCAATGGCTCAGGCTCAGCTGTATGAGGAGATGAACGTGAACTAGTTGGACGGACAAGACGGGAAGGGTACCGTGCTGCTAAAGGCAGCTCTCACAGAGCTGGACAGACAGGGGCGTTTCCAGCTCCTCGTCAGGGGAATGTTGCAATTACAATCCCAAATCAAGGAGCTCTGTCTTGGGGTGAAATTAGGCTTCCGATCAAACGGTTGTCGCCAGGCGAGATACAAGCAAAGCGGGAGAAGGGGTTGTGTTTCAATTGTGACGAGAAATATCATATCAATCATAAATGTAAAAGTCGGGCCTTATTCATGTTTGGAGACGAGGAGGAAGATTAGTCAAAGGCGAAACAACAGGGAACGGAGGAAATACCGACTGATGACGACTTGGAGGTAAGTCTAAACACCTTTTCAAACTACACTAATCCCTGCACATTCCGGATAATGGCTAAACATGGACATGAGGACTTAGAAGTTTTGATTGATACGGGAAGTAACAATAATTTCATACAAGAAGCACTGGTAGGAAAACTTGGGTTAAGTTGTAAAGAAGCCAAGAAGTTCAAGGTTTACATGGGAAATTGGCAGTTTCTTGTGTGTGACAAGAAGTGTGTCAGGGTAGAACTTGTCCTCCAGGGAACTCATTTTGAGGTGGATCTGTTTGTTCTACCTATATGGGGATTGGATGTGGTATTAGGAATGCAGTGGCTGCGGACTTTAAGTCCCTGTGTACACGATCATGATGCTTTGACGATGGAATTTAAATGGCAAGGCCAAAGTGTGAAATTAGCCAATAATACACACCTTTCACCTGGGCAAGTTACCTTCTCACAATTGAATGCATGGTTCAAGATGGCATTGTTAGGGAGGAAGATAGCGAGGCTGTAGCTGCCAAGAAGGGAGAGGTAGAAGTGTTGGAGCAGGAACTGCCACCAGAGGGAAAAGGCTTGATCCAGCAGTTTCGAACAGTGTTTGAAGAGCCACGGCACCTACCCCCCATTCGCAACGTTGATCATCGGATTCATTTGCAACCCGGATCTTTCCCCGTGAATGTGAGACCGTACAGGTATCCTTATTTTCAAAAGGAGGTGATGGAGCGGTTGGTTAAGGAGATGATGGAGTGCAGATTCATTCGCCACAGCACAAGTCCATACTCATCCCCGGTTTTGCTGGTCAAGAAAAAAGATACGACTTGGAGGTTTTGCGTGGACTACCGTGCTTTAAATGCCCTTACCATCAAGGATCAATTTCCGATTCCTACAATTGATGAATTATTGGATGAACTTGGTGGAGCAGCAGTATTCTCCAAGTTAGATCTCCGTTCGGGCTACCACCAAATCTGAATGGACAGGAGGGATATTCACAAGACCCCATTCCGCACTCATGAAGGCCATTATGAGTTTGTGGTAATGCCATTTGGCCTAACAAACGCACCATCCACATTCCAGACAGCAATGAATCAAATTTTTAAGCCTTATCTACGCCGATTTGTTATCGTGTTCTTCGATGACATATTAGTGTACAGCAAGAGCTTGGAAGACCACGAGAGCCACCTTCGGGCAATGTTGCAGTGCTTAGCGGATGGTGAATTCTACGCCAAGGGAAGCAAGTGAAGGTTTTTTCAAAGTGCCATAGATTACCTAGGTCACATTGTATCGCAAGAAGGGGTATGGGCCAACCCGGCCAAGGTGGAAGCAATGAAAAACTGGCCGCAGCCAAAGAATTTGAAGCAACTCAAAGGTTTCTTGGGCTTGACGGGTTACTACAGGCGTTTTGTGGCTCACTACGCGGCTATAGCAGCTCCACTCACCGAACTGCTTAAGAAGGACAATTTCCTGTGGGGCGATGAGGCAACTATCGCTTTTGAGAGGCTTAAGAGCACCATGATGGACACTCCTGTGTTAGCCTTACCAAATTTTTATAAGACTTTTGTGGTGCAAACAGACGCCTCAAACATAGGCGTAGGGGCAATGCTAATGCAAGACGGGCACCCTGTGGCGTATTTCAGCAAAAAACTGGGGCCTAAGTTGATGGGTGTGTCGGCCTATCTGCAGGAGCTGAGGGCAGTGGTTGAGGCGGTCACTAAGTGGAGGCAATACCTCTTGGGAAGACACTTTGTCATTAGAACTGATCACAAGAGTTTAAGGGAGCTTCTCACCTAGGTTGTTCAGACCCCGGACCAGCAACAGGACAGCAGTTTCAGTTTACAATCGAATACAAACCAGGTTCGGAGAACTCGGCGGCGGATGCCTTGTCACGAAAACATGAACCATCAGACTATCAACTTAGGGCAGCAGTTTCTATAGGACAATTTGAATTTTTGCCGAGAATGGAACTTGTGGCGAATTGCTGGAGTTGCAAGGTCAGCTGGCAAACGGCACACGAGATGATTCAATTTTTTCCTTTCGAAATGGCTTGTTGTTCCACAAGGGAAGGCTGTATTTAAGCAAAGATTCTAGGTTGAAGAGTAAGATGTTGCAGGAGTTCCACGAAACTCCCATCGGAGGCCACGCAGGAGTGGAGAGGACGTTTATGCAGCTAAGTGCCAGTTTTTATTGGGAAGGTATGCGAAAGGATGTCAAGGACTATGTGAGCAACTGTGTGACTTGTCAAACTGTCAAGTATTCAACCGCAGCACCTAGTGGATTGTTGCAGCCCCTAGAAGTTCCCGAACGAGTCTGGGAGGATTTGGCCCTGGATTTCATTGTGGGAATGCCGAATTCAAAGGGGCACACTACCATTCTCGTGGTAATCGATAGACTCACCAAATATACCCATTTGGGTCCTTGCCGACGGACTATACAGCCACCAAGGTCGCATAACTTTTTTGCGGAATGGTTATTAAGTTGCACGGCCTTCCATGCTCTGTTGTCTCAGACAGAGACCCCATTTTTACTAGCCAGTTTTGGAAGAAGCTGTTTGAGTTGATGGGCACTCGGTTGAAGATGAGTTCCGCCTATCACCCACACACCGATGGACAAACGGAGGTGTTAAATCGCTACCTGGAGCAATATTTGAGAACATTCACCGCCGACCAACCTAAGCTCTGGAGTACATACTTGCATTGGGACGAATATCACTACCACACTTGCTATCATTCGGCCATTGGGATGAGCCCTTTCCAGGCTTTGTATGGCCAACAGCCTCCGACCATTCCAACATATGTCAGTGGTACTACCTCGGTACAGGCTGTTGATGGGGCTCTTACTGCTCGAGATGCCTTGCTACAACGCCTCAAGGAGAACTTGACACAAGCCCGAAACCGCATGAAACAGTTGGCTGATGAAAGCGTCGAGATGTGGAGTTTCCAGTGGGGAAGTTAGTTAAGTTGCAGCTGTATAGACAGTCGACAATGGCAAGGCGTTTGAATTCAAAACTTTGCCAGCGATACTCCGGACCTTTTCCGATCATTGCTTGAGTAGGACCAGTCGCGTATACACTGGAATTGCCACCAGGAAGTTAGATTCATCCAACCTTCCATGTCTCACTACTTAAGGAATTCAAAGGGGACAAACAGACAACTAGCTACCCACTACCTGACATGAGTAAAGCCAATCGTCCTGTTCTCACACCAACGGCTTGCTTCCAAGCAGGGCACAGCCGTGAAGCAAATTTTGGTGCAGTGGTCGCATAGTCCTCTAGAAGATGCCACATGGGAAGACCTTGCGGAGTTTGGCCAGCTGTACAACTTACCCGACCTTGAGGGTCGATTTCAATGGGAAGGGAAGTGATAGCTGGGCTGGGCTAGAGCTGACAGATAACAAGGTGCAGGAGAGGCTTAAAAAATGGGTTGAAGATGAGGCCCAAGAAGGGGGAGCTCAGGGGGATGCTGAAGCCCAAGAAGGGAGAGCTCAGGGGAAAACGACTGGTTTTAAGGGCCGTTTTGAGAAAAGGGGCAACAGAAGGGCGAAGAGCAACAAGGGAATTCTAGAAGAGGGATCTGGTGTTGAACGCAGTGCCAAAGCGCGTAGGACCCCGGGGTGGCTAGATAGTTTTGAGCTGAAGGGAAAACGCTGAGAGGAGCTAGAATTCCGGGCAGTTATGGGCAATTCTATTATGGGAGTTATTTTGCTATTTTCTTTTCTTTTCCATTTGTTCAGGGTCCCCGTTGTAAGAAAATGGAGACATAAAAGGAAGAAGAGTTGTAATAGTGAAATCAGGTGAATAAAAGTTTTCTTTGAGGAGTTTCGCACTGACTCGAAGAGTGCAAATTCTAGCATTTTTGTATCACTCTGTTGCTTTAATATTGGAGTAGCTGTATTGAGCAAAGAAAAATATTGGAGTAGCTGTGTAGAAGTGATAATTTGACATGTGTCTTTCGACCTATATTTTCAATGCTTCTTTGTCATGGTAGGCCCTTTTCTTGTGTTGCCAGTCTGACCACTGACAATGCCTTTTCTCTAGCAGTTCTCTTCTATAATCTGGTTGCTCTGTGCTTTTAATCGTTTAACATTAACATATTTTCTTTTCTTTGTACTTTGCTTAGAGCTGATTCTTTCCTTTTCTGTTGTGAAATTGTTTAGAGGCATTTGTGACTATCATCCATCTATTTATTGTGATCAAGAGCTTTCAACTGCATATCTTCTTGTTATTTTCTTTTCTGTTCTGGCTTCTGTAGCTTATCTCTTGTGGTTTGTCAGGAAATTTTGCTTACATTTTACTCCAGCGTCTAATGATGTAATGGGCCCATATCAATGAAACAAATAAACATGAATTTGATAAGCTAATGCCAGATGAATGTAAAATAATCTTTTCGTACATTAAGTAGAGAAACAAAAAGGAGGTGAAGGCTTCTGCTGGAATCTCAGTACATGTAAGGGAATCGTAATCTTTGGTTTAGGCAATTCCTTCTATGGTTGGTAAATTTACCTTTTAATTGGCTTATCTTTCAAAGTTTTAAGCAGTCCTAGCTGTTTGCTCTTCTTAACTTGTATAGAAAAATTACTTGTGCTACTTTTGTCTACACTCAATGGGCTAGTTTTCCGGTTTGCCTGTGAAATTGGTGAAAGGGTCACATATTCATTGAACTTTGGACTTTGAGAGGAACAAAGACCAGTAAGTAAAGTTCTTATCTACATGTTCGTCGAAGAAGAAATTATAGTACAACTGTTTAGGATACTGGACGGTTGATGAATTACCTGGCTATCATCTTCAACTAAAAGAGAGAGAGAGAGAGAGAGAGAGAGAGAGGCTGAGAAGGCATAAAAATTTCCCGTCAACAAGGTATTATTCTTTTTCTTCAGGTTATTAAATCGTTTCTTGTGCTCAGGTTTATGCACTTGGAGGGTTTATGGTTATGAGGTGGATTTGGGCAAGATGGAATGAAAGGAAAGGCAGAAAGGAGGATTCTTCTGAGGACGATGACGATGAGCATTTAGATGAATAGGTGTTAGCCTTACCGTGTGAATCCTTCAAACATCAGAATTTTGAGAACAGAATTATTTGTATTTTCAGTTCTTAGTCATATTATTATCTTTCCATATGTGCTTGCAATCGTTGTTTTTGTGTATTTTCCATGTTGGTTGCAGATCATGTAGTTTCATGCTATGTGGGTGTTTTTACCTCGTACGTTTGTGCAATATTACTTAAGAAAAACACTTCAGGACCACATTGTATCAGACTCCAACCAACTCAACAGCGGTTCGATCTATCCAATATAAGATTAGTAACCTTAAAAAAAGTACTATTTTCCAGGGACATGTAAAGGGTAAAGCAAACTTTGTTGATAGGATATTCAAAGGTTATTTTTATAGTGTACATGTTATTACAAAAGTTTTTTTTTTAATTGAATATTCAAAGGTTTTTTTTAAAAAAAAAAAAAAAAAAAAAAAAAAAAAAAAAAAAAAAACATTGTTGATAGGATATTCCAAAGGTTTTTCATGTAATTGTAAATACATGGCTCGGATTTTCCTTTGAGATGCAAACTGAATTACGTTGTAAAGTAATTGACTCATTGGTCGAACACAAATTCTCTCACATAATCTTCGATGAGGATGGAAGCATGCGCCATATCTACGTGAAAAATATATTCCGCAACTCAAGTAGCAATAACTTAGGGATTGCTTTTATTATTGTTATTATTCTCACGGAAATAGTAGGAAATATGTCAAGATGAAAAGTTTAACAAAATATATAAGTTAATTTTTAGTTATAGAAATTAATAAATTATAACTTGTCAAGTTATAGTTCATAACTAGATAAGTTATTGATAAATTTATCAAGTTATGGTTCATAGCTAGACTTATAGATAAAAATTGTGAATTATGGGCAATAACTTATTAAGTTATGGTTCATAACTAAACAAGTTATAGACGAAAACAGTAATTTAGTTTATTTATTATCTTATGTAAATTATTGATCTATTAATTTTAATTTATCTTAAATTTTTAATTTATTTTTCTCTTTCTCCTTTATTCTTACTGCTGTTGCTTTTGGAGTGAGCTTGGAGTTAGTTTTTAGCAGTAAAGTGAGAAATGTGTTTTATTTACTTTTTTTTTCAAAAAAAAAAAATAGTAAATTGTTGCTTGCATGCAGATTCAAGGCATACAAAAGCCTACCTATCTTTAAAAAATAAAAATAAATAAAATAAAAGGCCTACCATAATCCCCTTGGACTGGATATCGATATCCTTTTCACGAGGATTCCTCGCAAAATACCACAAATGAAGCAATTGGACAGTGAGTTTTGGGGCCACGGAGAATACTCTCCTCTTAAGTGGGGATATCTAAAAAAAAAAAACACAACACGGTGTACTTTTGGTTCTGGGGCACTATCGAAATGGATATTAGAATATATCCTCGGAATTAGTATTATAAAGCATAGCATTAGAATTTAGGTAGGGATGGATATATATATATATATATATATATATATATATATAAAACCTTTTGAGTTTTTTTTTTTTTTATTTTTTAAACAAGGGTAGTCTTTGTATGTGAACTCCGAAGGAAAATAAATGAAAAATAACAAATAATCCATTTCGATTTTAAAAAAAAAAAGAACAAAAAAAAAAAAAAAAAAAACAAACAAACAAACAAACAAATAAATGATAAAAAAAAATCCCGCAAGGACAGGCACAGGCGCCTCCTTCCCTTACTCTCACTCTTGCCTCGCCTGGTGGAGGGGTTTTTGTGGGGTTTTTGTTTTAGCTTCACATCTGCAACTCTTTCTTCTTCTTCTTCTTCTTCTTCTTCTTCTTCTTCTTTTTTTTCCCAGAAACCAATCACAATTTTGTGTCAGTCTTTTTGTCTGCTTTGTTTTCTGGTTTGTTTCTCACTTAGAAATGGCTCTGCTAGTGCGACGCATTCTAATGCCAAGCCTGCCACAATCTTTATCTTTACCACCACTCAATAGCAACAACTTCATCACAAATCCTCGTAATTCCTTGTCTCTTTTACCAAATCTGCACAATCCATCTGCTACTAATACTGCTGCTAGAAGAAGAAGAAGAAGGAGATTATTAGTAGTATCAAAAGATCCCTCCAACGAAACAGATAATGAAATTGAAGACGACGATGATGACGAACCCAAGATTAATGATCCTTATTCAATGGATGAGGAAGAAAGACGCGAATGGAGAAGCAAGATTAGGCAAGTAATGAGCAACATTGAAGATGACGTTGAAGAGGAGATTGACCTTGACCAAAGGAGGAAGAAAATGCAAGAACTTGTGTCTCAATACCCTCTTGTTGTTGAGGAAGACGACCCCGATTGGCCCGAAGACGCTGATGGCTGGGGCTTCAATTTGGGTCGCTTCTTCGACAAGATTACTATCAAGAACAATCCCAAGAAACAAGACAGTGATGATGATGAAGATGGATACGACAGTGAACAAAACGAGATTGTGTGGCAAGACGACAACTACATCCGTCCTATCAAAGACATTTCCACCTCCGATTGGGAGGATACCGTTTTCAAGGACATCAGCCCTTTAATTATCCTTGTTCATCATCGCTACAAAAGGTTTTGGTTTTACTTTGAACCTTCTCCGTCTTTCTTTTCCAACTAGAAAGCATTTTTTTTTTCTTCTCTTAATTGTCTGTCTATTCGCATTCCCATTCCCATTCTCAGGCCGAAAGAAAACGAAAGAATTCGAGACCAAATAGAGAAGGCTGTGCAAATCATCTGGAATTGTGGGCTACCTTCTCCAAGAGTAACCTAGCAACCAAATCTAGTACCCGTTTATTTATTCCTTGACATGGCATTTGTATTCTGTATAATTAAATTTAATAACGTTTGTCATGTTGTGCAGTGTGTTGCTGTTGATGCTGTCGTTGAGACTGATTTGGTCTCTGCTCTTAAAGTGTCTGTCTTTCCTGTGATGATTTATACCAAGGCAGGGAAGATCTTATTTCGTGACAAAGGTAACATCAACTCATGCCATTGCTTGTGCTGTGCGTGTGTGTCTGCTGTTTCTCTTCTTGGCTATGCCTTTTTATTGTCTATTCTCAGTTCTTAAATCCTATTTTGCTGTTTTTCCAGCAATTCGAAGTGCGGATGAGCTCTCAAAAATAATGGCGTTTTTCTATTATGGAGCAGCAAAGCCTCCTTGTTTGAAAACTGTTGGAGATACCCAGGAAGTGATCCCTTCAGTTCCTGTTAATGCCCGCCATGAGTAGAATAGATGAGTTATGTATAATACTTTGTGATATTTTGTTGTTTCATCTGTATATCCCAGATTTTTCAGTTCTATATGGAAGTTTCTTTATAATGAAATCTCTGTTATTCTATTAAATATCTGCCTGCTAGTGTGCCAAGAACTAAGGGATACTTGAATGTCCGGACCTGAGGGGGTCCACTGTTTTATTTCAACAACGAAATGCCAAATAAACAGTACACGTTCCAAGCTGGAAAGACACCAACTTTTTTCGTTTATGAGATTATTTGTCATATTTAATGCATATAAATATATGAAACAGAGTGTTGGCCCTGAACTAGTTGTTATGAATGCCGCAACAACAAAAAGCTTTGTGGTAATGAAAACGAAAGGCGAAGAGCTGGGCAAGATTTGAGCCATCAAACTTGCAGTCATCAACACCTAGTTTTCGTTTTGTGCTCTTGCCTCCAAAAACTGTGAGGCATTTTCCCGTACTGTGTGACACCCAGAATCGGAATCCATGGTGGTTTAGTTTCTTTGGTGGATTAACTGATTTCCAGTCGGCATCCCCTAAGCTATGAAGAGAGCTCAATGAACGGAGACTCACTTTGCCATGCTCGTCCACTGTCAGATAGCTTTGCCCTTTTGAGCACTTGTCCATGTAATTGCTAAACCTGTATCATATGTGGTACACAGACCGAGTGAAAGGCAAACATGCTTTCTAGTACTGTGTTTTTGTTTAGTAAATGTAATTCCTTTCCTGTACTTATTTCATGACATGAGCATGTATAGAATAGAATTTACCTGTGGTAGCCTGAAGCTGAACCGGAAGAAGAATTCCATCCAAAATAGGCATTGTATTCTGTGGACTGACCACCTTTGATATTTGGTACCGCGTAAATGCCTCTGTCGCTCATAGGCACATAATCAGATTGCAAAGCAGCGGCAATAAGAGAATCATCAAATGCTGTCATGTGGGGGTAATCTTCATTAGGAGGGCATTTCCTTGATTCACATTTGGAGCATTGTCTGCATAGATTCTTGCTTTTTAAATCTGCAACATTCATCGTTGCGCCATCATCACCGTAGGCGCTGTTATTTAACACCACCAGGATAATCAGGCACACACCCACCACAATGAGTCTGTCCATTCTCAGTTCTTGAATTTGTTTCTTGCTTTCTCTTGTTAGAGGTTAGTAATATTTTTTTGTGGCTCATCAAGCTGACCGTGCTTATATATACAGAACACATTGCCTAGCTTTTGTTGTTGTTTTATTGATGTTATCAACTCCTTTTTGTTTCCAAATGGTAAAAGGGAATTCAAGTTGCTGTCACAACGAAGCTGACAATTTATGGTAGAATATAAAATGTGCAATTGTGAATATGTAATGGTCATAATAGCTTGGAAGAGGTTGTCCTTGTTTGCCTTGGGTTGAAAACATCGACAATTTTGGTCTTATATTTCTTGAGTGCTTCCAGTGATGCTAATGAAACCTTTTTCTATTATTTACCCCTAAGGAATAATGATCATATTTACGACCCATACCGTAATTGTTGGTTTATAAATTAAATATTATGCTTTTGACCTGGACGCTTAGGCTATCTGTGCAGTTAGCAGCTTCATTTGCGTGCATGGATATGTTTGTTGGAGGTCATTTAATTATTGTTGTTTTTAACATAATAACTTGCACGTACTTGTCAGACGACCATCAACAAACACTTTCATGCTATATATAAAAACATAACACGGCAAATCTAAACCATCGCACAGCGTAATTACCGTTTCACCGTGCCATATTTTTCAAAAAGTAAGCATAGATATTTTGCACTAACATGTTACTCCAGTACATTTATACATGTATCTGCGAGTCTACACGTCCGTGTACCACTCAGAGATACCAAACATAACATCATATTTGGTACCAAATAAATATATCATATACCACCAAATAGTTGTGTGGTGATAAAAGACGCCTTTGTTAAGTTTCCTCTACCCATCTTTTTAGAGTTCAATACTACGCACCCACGCTTTGCTGCTCTACCTCTTGTGAGAGATGTAGTGAGCCTCCACGGGCCTCGCAAAATAAAAGAGATTGAAAACTAATTAGATAATCAATAGATTAATTTAGACCCTTTCTACAAACTCAGTGGTCTCTGGAATTGTTGCTATAACTGAAAGGGCTAGAGAACATCAAGTGCACCACCAGATATCTTTTTTCATTCAAAAAAAAAAAATAAATAAATAAATATATATATATATATATATATATATATATATAACATCATATGAAAATCATGAGGCAGAAACATGGGATAACGAGCCTTAAAAGAAACTTTATTTACTCTTTTTTTTTTTTTTTTTTTACTAAAAATATTCAACAAAATAACTTGGTGAAGAAAGTTACAGCACATTAATAGATAGACCGAAACCTGTACAAAGGCCAACCTTATTTGGGAAATGAATGGCAATGTATTCAGCTGTCTATGTTTCACTTATTGAAAATTGAATGCGATGAGGACCACCAAAATACAAGCATCTATTCCATGATTTCCAACTCTTTGCTCTTGCCATTTCTCAAGAGTCCATGCCAATAAGATGGTCCAAAGCTAACTCTATATTCTCTGTACAGAGTCCCGAGACCCATCCCGAAATTCAGGGTCCATTTGACGGCAAGCTTCCAAAAAGAAGGGGGGGGGCGAAAGAAAGAAAAAAGAGCCTCTGAACTACTCTAACCAAGAGATCTAATTCTGAACTGTATATGATGATCTACTATGCACTGTGAAGAGGCAAACTTTCACCGATTCCAATTGATGGACTACGAAAAATTCAGCTTAAACCAGAAATCATTCGGGCTGAAAGTAACCATCATAAATAGAAAGTCGGTCGAATGCATCAAAATTTGCCTTCATTCCGACAAATTGGCTGCCGAGCTGAGCACATCCTGCATCTGGCCACTTGCAGCCTCCGTCTCGAGTGCGTAGCGGACATAAGGTTTCACACACTCGACTAATTGGATTGCCAGGAGCAACATCATCAGCTGCAACTGTAATTGAAACAGAGAGATCGGATTTCTCATCGTTCTGCATGATACTTTCTGATTCTCTCCTTGAAGGAGAATAATTAAATTTCTGTGGAGCAACAATCAAGCTATTTTCAATATCAAGAGTGCAATCACCACTTCGTGAGAAGTGGACCTTGCATCCAAGTGATTGTATTGCTCGCTTTAAAGCCTCACTTTCCTTGCCGGCTCTCTTGGCCAAGCTCATAGCTGAGCTGCTGACATGCTTTACATCTCGTAATTCTGCACTTAAAGATTCCATTGCAGTGGTTATTTCCCTAGATTTCTTTTCTGCAGCTTCTTTTTCCTGTAAAACAATGCATGCATCACGCAAAAGTTTATAGGATTTTCACTAGAAGCATGTTAACAATTTACCATATTCTTGGATGAAAACCCAATAGTGTAACATTCATTTGAGAATAAGTATCCCCTGTAAAACAACTGGCAGACCTTATCTATATGAATAGTTTCAAAGTAAACCTCAAGATTTGATGTATTTATACTATTTGGCTGTCCCACAACTTAGCTTTTTATAGTCAGATCTCCTGAATAAACACGTCATCCTAACACGATGACGAAAGGCCTTAGGTTTACCTATGATGATGTTAACTATGTATCCTTTGCGGTTTTTATAGGTTTACCTCTTACGCTTGCCTCAGATTTCTTAATAACAACAACCCAAGTTACTAAAGTGATTGGTTAATACGGTAGAACCCGACAAGATCAGAGTAATCTATTACACCATCAAATCGGATGAAATAGGATCAATGTCTTTAATATTAGATAGATGAGGTGCAGATGGAAGCATATAGACTTAGGATCAAACTGGCAAACTTGTTAAATAAAAATGCTTAAGAGCACGGTTAATGTATCCTGGAAAGTCGCACTTAAGGTTAGATCATTGATATTCAGAATTTCATTTATATTGAATTTAATCTTTATCTTATATTATTTTGCTGATGGGGTTGGAGCAAATAACAGCTTTTTGATACAGAAAAAAAAAAAAAAAAAAAAAAAAAAGATAGTTTAAAAATTTAATAAAAAGCTGTCATTTCCTCTAACCCCATCAGCAAAAATAATATATAATAGAGGAAGGAAATAACAGCTAAAGAAATGATAAAACGTATTACCTTCTGCAATTCGGAAAATTTAAAAGCCATCTTACGGCATTCAGCTTCAGCTTCTGCAGCTTGTGCTTCCGTGGGACAAGACCAACGAAGATGGAACTGCGGCCAAAGAGTTGGTGCTAGAGCTGCAGCTGGTGGCAATATTGGACCATCGTGTTTCAGTGGATCATAAAAGAGGTTATAGTGCACATGTGAATTTCCTTCAACACGTAGATCAACCAAATATGCCCACAAGCATCCAGAAGCTTCAGAAATACCACATTGCTGCCTCTCTTTTTCACTAATTTAACATAAGCAATCAGTATAAAGGTACTTAGCAACCAGCAAACTTAACGCTATAAGAATAGAAGAAATCTTCACGGTCCATTGATCACATCAACATCATTGGATTGCATTTGCACCAAATAAAAAGTTCCATGTAATTAAAAAAAAAAAAAAGGAAAGAAAAAAAAATTAACAAAGGAAAGAAAGAGCATACTTAGGCTTTATTTAGGATAACTACTTCTAGGCTGTAATTTGTTGGGAAACAAAAAAATAAAAATAAAAATAAAAAAGAGAGGTGGAGAGATAGGCTTTAAATTAGTGTAGGAAAATTTTCATTAAAAACAGATTAACAAGACACGATGGCAATGTTTAAATTTGTTATCAAGGGACAAGAGAGTAGCTTTTAAAAGTTTCACTAAATTCTTCACAATTTCCCTTTCTTCTCTTGAAAATCTTTTTCAGCACATTTCACCAAGTTTTAACTCAAGCCCCTTACAAGCCCAGACCATCTTACATGGCAGCATACCAAAACCACTTCTCCTTAACAGTCCACTCTACGGATCGTCTTTTGACCTTTTGAAAACTTAAAAGACATTTTATTAGAACACTAACAAACTATTTGTCACAGAGAGAGAGAGAGAGAGTAGGAAAAAACAAAGAGTAATAGCAATAACAAGCAAGATCCTAGTATTCTTCGCCAAAAAACTGTGTTCTATCTTCACAACAATTCATCATATTTTCTAGTTTACCAGCAGTGAGTCAAGTCTTAAATCATTTCAAACTTTTCTCTGATATCATGGCATCCAAACGACTTATAATTATTACCAACACACCAATATATCATAACTCGCCTCACTTTATGCAGTACGCATCCAACAGCAGATATAATTTTGTAAACCAGTGCACTGTTTCACAATCTAAACTTCTCGAGTAGAGACGTGTAAACACACACATTGGAATATAATTAGAAAATAGGATCATAGCCCTTTAGTTAAACTTTACTACAATGAAATTTCTTAAACTTATTCTTTTGAAAAAAAAGAGTTGTTTTCAAAGATATGGAAGGACACATTAATAATAACTAGCTTTTTCAATATATTTCACATCTCGCTGTCTATCAACAAGAGAGAAAATTAACTGATACTGATACCCATTAAAGAATAGAATAAATAGAGAAAAATCAAGTAATTGCACCCCAGAAACCAAAAAGGAGTACCTACCTATTACACAAGAAGTTCCCAAAGCGACAGGAAAGCACACAATCCAAGAGATCCACTAAGAAAGCCTACATCGCCAAAAGGGAAGGTTACTTTTCTGTCCAAGAAAGGGAGAAAAAAGTAAAAGAAGGAGATGATTTTCATAAACGTAAAATAGAACACCCAGCCATTTAATTGAAGTGGAAAGTTCACATGCTGAAGAAGGATACATACTGATGAGAACTCGAAAGCAAAAGGATACATCCGCAACAATTGTGAAACACAATCAATCCACTGCACAAAAATTGTGATCAAATAAGTGCCAAATACAAGGAAATGTCAAAAACCACCTGAGTTCTTGGACAAAGCCTCATCTTGTTAGCTAGCACACCAGTTGACTCATTACAGGAGATAAAAGATCTCCATTAGTCTTAAGGTTTAAAGCATAAATTTCCCAATATCAAACATTAGTTTAACAAAGAAGCAAATTTGTCTCTTCCCATTAGGCTTACTTAGGGCCCAGCAGAATTTTATGGACTGGGAAGAAGTCATAGTCAGCTGAAGGCCAGATGAGTCCCCTTTGGAACTACAGTCCTGCTCTGGGAACCCACCCATGCCCTGCACAGCCCCATTCGAATTTCACAGAGATCTTCTCTGTAATAGAAGAGCCCGTAAGGATTCAGAATTCACTTTTTACAAACCAGACCTTTCAAAAAAAATGTTGAGCCCACCGCATTATATATTCTATTACCTATGACGCGAAATACAGAAAACAATAATTCTTGTGGAAAGATGAAACTTTTTTATAAAGTCATGAACTACGCCAACAAAAGATTGTCAGCATAATATATCCCTAGTACCTAAAGATGATAATGCACGCACCTGCAAAAATATGGGAGAATAATTGTTTGAATGATGCGACGAATTAGGATTTTGAGATCCATAGGATCCTGATGGTTGGCGCATGGGTGATGACGAAAAACTTCCGGTGGAAGACTGCCTTGATAATTCAAAAGGTACATTCACACCACCAGATACAGTTGGCAAGCCCACACGATCTGAAAATGGATGGCCAAATGCGAGCCAATCTTTTTCAACAAGTGCCTACTCAAAATATATATTGAATTCATGAGGTCATATTCCAGGCAAATACATCCAGTAACAATGGCAGGGAGACGGGAATCAGATTCCGGTAAAGATGTGATTCAACCAAGTTTTAAACCAAACACACACACACACACACACACACACACCGTTTGGTTGGGGGACAAATTCAATCATGATTCACACTCTCACAAAAAATACACGAATCGAAAATGATTCAAATCACATGATTCAAAATACTACAAAGAACATAGCACAAAAATCTATATATTGTACAATCACTAGGAACAACATTCAGCAGATTCCTATAAGTGCCTCTTAGATAATTTTCAGTGTCTCATAAGACTTGAGGCTAAAACAGAAGAACATGCAACTGAAGAAGTATATTAATGTCAAGATTATACCTGAAACCCTGTGAAAGTCCGATAATATGGATCAAGCATCAAACTGGCAAGCGAAACGAGTTGAGTTGTTCTATCCCAACCATCACTAAAAAATGGGTCATGAGAACGTTAGAAATGGCATCATATTGAAAACACCAAAACGTTACTGTTTCTATGAATAAGCAACATCAAAATGGCTCACCTGCAATGAACTAGTACAGATGCTGATTCTAAAGCAACACGTGCAGCAATCCAAGCTGAGCCAGCCAAGATACTTTGTATATGTATTAACCAACCACTGTCTCCAAGACTTGATACTGAAACAGACATACTGCTGAGATTGCCTCCACCCCAGGTCCACCCACCATGTCTCTGTCAACAGTCATGGTACAAAACAATCTTACTTTCTTGCTGAAGTTTGGTAAAAAGTCATAAAGAAACTTCACATTCTTTGTAGTGTGAATCCATGACAAGCTTTCATTTTTAAAATTTATTTTGACGAACACCAACAACATTTAGGATTTAACTTGAATCCTCAATAACATTTCTTTTTTTTTTTTTTACTTAATTGTGGCAGACACTCCTAGGGCCTTTAGGATTATATCGTTTAACCCTTCTTATTCTTTTTATAAGAAAAACCTTTCATTGATAAAAATCAATTACAAGGAGAAAGGATAAAGTATTCTCAAACAAGAAATAAATGTCATGGTCGATGCTCATAAAATGACGAGTCTATAACAAGACCGACCAAGAATGATGACATTCCATCTGATGAATTTGCACCATGTGTATCCAAGTAGTCTCTTAGCCGAGCAAAACTATCTCGCATCGCGTGGATGTTATCTATCCCAAAGAAAACTACCTGGTGAAATATAACAATAAAAGAAATTAGCAAAACCATGATGCCAACTTTTATTACTAAAATTTCCCTCCAAAAAAATTATTCACCAAGTGAAGCATTAATGTAATTCTCAAACCTGAGACAGACCTCAGATTGAAAATAGTTTGAAGAGGACTCCGAGCCACCTCCCATTGCACTATTAGCCAAAGCATTTTTTCTAGGTCTAGCATCAGCTATGTATAACTTCCTGGTTGAGGAGGGAATAAATAAAATTAACCCAAACAATACAGTTTTCTGGAGAGGGGGAAAGAATCAACTGTCAGCTGAGAAAACAAAACCAATAACAGGTCAACCCTTATTCCTTACCTCCTTTTTCCCCCTGCACCACCAAGTTGAGTACAAAGTGCAGCAACAAGCTTCTCATCAGTATTGCTGCAAAGAAAAAGTAGAAAATGCGAACTTGTACAAATTCTTGAAAGTAAGAAAAAGCAGTCATCTCTTTGCATACGTCATTTGGTATATAGTGGTTTTATTTTGACAAATTACCTCCTCATGTTCATCATAAGACCAACTAATGGTTGGGATGACCGCGCAAGAACTGCTCCCGTTCCTGTAATTTGCCATGTCAACAAAGATATGAATAAAAATTGTGACAAAATATAGAAATAAGTAAGGTTCACCGCATACCTGGATGACACCACGTAATTACAGGCAATCGACATCTTGCTCGAAAGCTGGAAGCTTGAAGCAAATCATCATCACTACCATTTGCAGCAATCAAAGTGTCATTAGCATAATTTGTCTATCAAAGTAAACCTAATCAATGGTTGACATCAAATCAGAAGCGAAAACAGATCGGATGGGTCTCAAAAGTCTTACGTAATGCAACTTGGTACAATCAAGGAAAATGGATAAGTCTGGCAGATTGTATAGCTGGAATTTACACTACTTATTCTCCATAAGTCATTGGACAATGTGAAAGAACCATCTTCAACCATGCTTACTGATGCATGGGAAAAGCCCTTTCCAAGAAGCCGAAAATATTCATTTAATAATCGCAACTGTGGGTTAGTGTTACTGAACTTGGAAGGCCCAGAAATTAAAGCATAAAGATCCCAGAGTCTTGGTGGCTTCACACACCTCAACAATGCGTCAAATACTGCACGTCTCTGTAGGTGCCAAAATGTATTAGATCAAACAAGAATACATGAAAGAAGCAGCCAACATAACACTGATTTCTGAACTCACTATTATGATTTCTGAACTCGTTATACTTCCACTTACAAAAAAGTTAACACAAGCATAATAAACCACTTTTGAACTATAGAGTTGACTTGAAATTCAAAGAGAGAGAGAGAGAGAGAGAGAGAGAGAAGAAGAAGAAGAAGAAGAAGAAGAAGGACTACAGACAATTAAGGAAGTTCACTGACTAACAAGAAAGAATGTATTTTACGCTGCAAAAAGACAAAAGGCATATACTCATGAAAATCTTGCTAACTACAGCAAAGTAAAACGTCCAACTAGTCTCAATTTAATGTAAATTACGTAATAAAACAACGCTGTCTGATCGATGGTCATATAGGAAGCATAACTCCAAAGTCAATTTGAGAAAATGTGACATGCTCCATAGTTTGACTCCTCTTTTAGACTATTGACACCATGACAATGAGTTTGAATCATCCATTGTCCCAAAGAAACACGACACTCAATCCGCTAGATCAATCTGCAGCTACCCTCAAAAGTAACTTGCCATCCATGAATGTCTACATCTCACATGCCGTTTTAGGATTCACAAGCACTTGACTTTGCAACTAACAGATCACAGAAAAATTTGCAAGCAAGCACCTCGGCCGGATAAAATGTATGGTTGCATGTTATTGTTGCTCATAAAAATACTTCAGAGTGCAGAATGAGACTCCAAAACTAATGTATAGTAAAGGCATCATTATGTAAAGCGTGAACTTCTCCATCCTCTTATTATATGATTATTAAATGATAAACAAACATTGAACATTCTCAGAGCTTATGTCTTACGATGAAAACATGCCTCTGATTGCAATGTTGGCATCCGGAACCATGGATATAACAATTGTATTATCTCTATTTTATGTACTATTGCAACCAAATGCAAATATTAAAGATGTGAAATTAATGACCTATGAGATTAGAACCAAATTAATGAGCTATAAAATTGAACCAAATTAATGAGCTACATAAAAACTTTTATCAAATGACTACTTCCAGGAAAATCTGATTCACGCCATGCGCGTAGTAGTAATAAAAACAAAATATAAGTAATTCAATATTAGAAAAACAGGAGGAGGAGGAGGAGGAGGCACCTGCTTTGTTCGAGGTCGAAATCCAAAGACAATAATTCTCATGTCTTTTCCTGAAAAACAGATAACAATCCTTTATTTCTCTCATTGCCTTCAGAAAGAAGCAACAACTGATAAAACAAAATGCATTTGATTTTGTAATGTAAGCAAAAGAAACTACAGGGGACATGTATTACTCAACTAGCAAAAGATAATCACCTATTCGAATCTTTTTTCCTTCGTTTAAATTGTTAAGGTCTTTCCCAAATTTTTCCCATTAAAATATAGGCTCCTACAAGTATTTGGAGTATTTATTCGAACTTTCAATTTCTGATTTCCATAAGTCCAAAGCCATTTAAATTGGTAAACTCTTGCTGAATTCATACCAGACAAATTCCACAACATTATATAGCTTCGAAGGCTGAAAATACATGAATCCGTTACAAGTTAATTCTTGCAATGTACCACACGTGAGCGCACGCGCACAGAGAAATAGAGAGGATCTAAATGAAGTCTGAAAGTACTAGTTCTTATGCCAAAACCGGGCAAGCTACTATATGACTACCCACGATACTAATATTAACTGCCACCATGTTATGACATCACATATCTTTTAGGTAACCACATAGTATTCCAAACACCATGTTGTAGAACATAGAAACTATGTTAAAAATGTTGTCAATCGTCATAACATGAATTCACAATTTGACACCAAATTCAGGAAAACAAATAAGGATGATTTAAAGAAATATCTAAAAGCATACCAATAACCTGGAGAAGTCGTTGAGATGGACTCTTGTCAAACTGGCGAGGAGCTGATTGCATCTTCGAAGCCTAAAACTCCCAGAAATGATGTATTCAATACACAAATTACTTCAGTTTAAAATACATACATAAATAAATAAATAAATAAATAATAATAAACCAACATCTAGCCACAAAGCCAGAATACATATGTTACTTTTATTCATGTCAGATAATATGGCAATAATATTTACATATTTGATTTTTCTTCTACCCAATATTTTGATGTCAAAAAAGTTGAAAAAAGTAAAATAAAGTCTTCTAATGAGAAAGAGAAATGAACTTGCAAATAGTTGATAATTTAGTTATTAAAAAAAATGAAGACAAATAATTATGTTCAACTGTTTCTAGAAAAGTAGAACAAGGTGATGCGTGAAGAGGATGCTAAAAGGTGAGAATCCAACAGTGAGTTGATGAATGATTTACTCTCTCCACACGATTTTGTCGACCAAATGTACAAGACTACAACCATGAAAACTTGAATTCTCAACCGTCTTTTATCGGACAGAAAACAATGACAAGCCACTAACTGAAGCTGGGTTATATGTGGAGGAGTGAGAAAAGTTATACAATAGCAAAACATAGAAAAATAACTCACAGTGCATGAAAATGACTTCTCTTAAGAAATGCAGCAAATACCTCACATCAACACAATCAGCAAATAATATTAAGACACTTCTCTCATGATTTAAGGGGAAACATGTAAATAATATATTTGCAGATCCAAGAGAGCGTTTATAACGAAATCTAAATTCTAAAAAAGTTCAAACACAAATTTATAAAGTAAAAAAAAAAAAAAAGGTTTTCCTCCACAGAACCCAAAATAAATTCCTCCTCCTATGAGTTTTTTATTTTTTGATAATAAATAGCATTCCATTAATGATAAAATCATTTACAAAGGAAAAGAGGACAAATTGTCCTCAAGAAAACTCAATAAACAAACAAAACCGAGAATAAATGGGAACAGGTCTGAAACTTACAATTTTGTTGAACTTCTCAATTGTCATCAATGGTATAGTACCCAGGGGGATAATATTCCTTGTTCCCTCACTCTTGGGGAAAAAAAAAAGGAAACGGAAAAGTTACTCAAAACAAATAAAGGAAAAAAATGAAACACACACCCAAAGAAGCATAAAAACATAATTACTTTCAGTACATTTGAGTGATACGGCTATATTAGTTGAGTTCTTCCACACCACAGACAACACACGGGCAGAGAATTCAGTCAAAACTAAGCAAGAATACATGCAAAATAGGACATAACCATGTGAAAGAACTATCAAACACTATATGGTTCTAATGCCAAAAGGACGTATATATATATTGGCTCTCGTACAACAGTTATCATAAAAGAGACAAAGAGGCAGAACAACCTCTCCTCGTATCCATAAGTCTTGTCCTCCATGTGTGTGTGTGTCTATATATATGTTCGCATGTATGTGCAGTGTGGAAAGGCGTGTGCCACTGTGTATGTGTCCACTGTGCATAATAACTTAGCTACAGCATAGCAGAACAAAAAAGATGATAAAATACAAAGGGCTGCATTTTATAGCTTGCAAGTTCCTGCCATTGAATGATCACTAAACATGTTGCTTTTATGAGCCATTGAATGATCACTAAACGTGTTGCATACATCACTTACCAGAAAAAGAAGTCGATAATTGGTTACTAGCAAAGTACCTGCCTCGTCAATGTTAACGAGAACAACACCATGACCCTGAAAGTAAATGTTGAAATCACTGTTTATGATCTCAAAAATACATATGTACAAGGAAATAACTGTTAAATACTTATATAATTAATAATATAAGATCTTCAACAAACCCCAGGACAGAGGAAAAAGAATATCATCTCAACCAAGAAATGTATCTCACACATATTCTAAACTCCTAATCAGTTTTGATCTTGCAGGACCGATCTCTACCAAATGAGCTGAACAAAAAAGAAAAATCGAAATTTTCACAAACCAGTTAAACTAGTTGTAGTTTGCTTCCATTGACTACTAAGATAACATCTCATAAATGATTTTATTATCTGGGCTTCACTACACCCACTTAGGAAGTCCGATAAGAGCGAAATGAAAACACGAAATGCACTAAGCAACTTTAAGATTTAGATGAACCAGCCGATATGATACTCTTTCTCATCTCCTCATAATTGCTCTCAAACACTTAATGGATGGCCTAGTCAATTCCATTTAGAACCAACAACCTTCAAGGAGGCTTAGTTATCAAGTCTACAGACATCCATACTTTATGGTTTTCACCATATCAGAGATTCACCACATTGTTATTCTACTAACTCATTTGCATCTTATCAACATGGCAAAACCTAATTTGATGTAAAGTCTACACTACAATACAACCTATCCAACAACGAAATTTCTGTATCCATAGTTTACACACGATTGAAACTATTACAAAAGACGGTCAACTCAACAACAAAGAAATTCACCAAAAAAAAAAAAAAAAAAAAAAAAAGAAAGAAAGAACAAACAAGCAAGCGGAATTCTCTAAGTACCTCCACTATGACTTGCTCTGCCTCAATCAAGAACTCCAAATTCGTATACGAAATTGACCGCGAAACCGGCTGCAACAAAAACAAAAACAGAAAATGAAAATTTTTTCTTTCTATCTCAATTCTCATTCATGTCGAAAATGACTGATTAGGAAACCCTAGAAGATAGAGAGAGAGAGGAAAAAAAAAAAAAAAAAAGAAAAGAAAAACCTCAATCTTGGTCCATTCGAGGGCGTCCCAGCTACCGGTGCCCTCCATTCTCTCGGAGGAAAAGTCTCTGAGAGGCATGGATCCGTCGGAGCGAGATTTCGGCGCGGCCATAAGCGGCGAACCGACTCTCTCCGAGCTTTTCACAGAGTCTGTGATAGAAGAGAGAGAGAGAGAAAAAAAAAAAAAACCAAATGAGGAGAGAGAAATAGAGAAATGGGTTTTGGTTTGTTATGTATTGTCGTGGAATGGAAGAGGTTGCATTGCAACCAACCTGCCGTTCAAAGGGGGTGTTCCTGCTCTGCGCCCCACACGCGATTCCTTGTGATTACGCTGCACCACGTCACTCGACCTCAACAATAAACTAATCATTATTTGTTTTTTTTTTTTTTTAATTTTTTGTATAGCACATTATCTACTCCATTGATCAATTTTTTAAATTTTCAATTTTTTTTTCCTATGAAAAAAAAAAAAAAAAAAGCTAATCCCATCAGCCAAAAAAAAAAAAAACAAAAAAAAAAACTTTTTTTTTCCTATGAAAAAAAAAAAAAGGCTTGAATCTTCCGATTTAAAATGAATATATTTATTAGGGTCTTTTATGTAAGTTTCCTTTTCAAATTATAACGAAGTACCACGATCTATAGAGGTTTACAGAATTGAATACATCCAGAGCCGCATAGTAACGCTTATTTTTCAAGGTTAAGTTATATTTTAAAACACAAAAATATAAATATTAGTGTTGATACAAATGATCTCACAATACAAATATATTTTGACTCCGACTATTTACCGGTTCCACTGCTTACAAGGAAAACAGTAAGGGAGAAAGACGTGCACTGAGCTCCTACAACGGGAGGTTGGTACGGAAAATGAACACACATATGGCACTTTAAAACGCCCATCTGCAACGATAGACAACTCTAATCAATGAGTCTAAGATACTTATAGACCAAAGATCAACCATAACATTGTTAAGAAACACCTCAAGCGAATAGAACATAACAAAATAATCACCAGCGGAGAAACTATCTCTACTATTGGGGTCTTATTTGGAGAATAAAAGAAGAAGAATGTTAATAAGACAAAAAAGATAAGAATGAAAAAAAAAAAAAAAAAAAAGACAAAAAAAGAAAAAGAGTGGGAAAGAGGATAGAAAGTATTAAAAAAAACCTCCCACTTACGAAATATTTTACATAAGATTTAAAAGAAATTTTGACACAAAAAAATCTTTGGTGTGCAGGTTTCGTTTGGATTTTTTTTTTTTTTTGAAAACTTGGCGGTGGTCACAATTCTCTTGCGGTGACTCTGCTCAATTCTAAGTTTTTTAGCTTTTTGTACCGTGGTGGTTGGCTTGTTGCCAATGTTTCAGTCATTCATAGTTTTCTTAGTGCTTAGTTAATTTTAATAAAAGCATTGTTATTTTTGTCATGTTTATGTATTATAATAACGATGTGATTTTTTCACATTCTAATTTTCTTTGTGTGTCACACACATCTGAGCTGGTCATTAAAGGTGTGTGTGTTCGTTTATTTATTTCTAGGTCGCGTTGCTTGTGTCCTCAGTATTTAATGTTTGGTCTTGGTCGACTGGTTTTATCCATCGATTGTGATCCTACTTAATTTTTTTTTGTCAACCATGATCTTTACACATATTTCTTTTAAAAATAAATAACAATATATAAAAGAGTCAAAGCTTTTTTCTGGTAACCCCTCCACTAACTTTTTTTTCATTTTTATTTTTTTGTGAATTTTTTACATTTTAATTTTGTGTGTTTTTTAAAAATTTATTGTTCCCCACTTTACTCTTATAAAAGTAATTTTTTTTCACATGTATTCCTATTTTATTTTTGATTGGTCAAAATAATTTTCTTCAAATGTGTTTCTACTTAATTTTTTTTTTTTTTTTTTTTTGTCAATTGTGGTCTTTACACATATTTCTTTTTAAAATAATTTTAAAAATCCTTAAATAGTTGTATATATGATTTTTTATTATACGGTAAATAATAAACTTTTTAGTTGTCTTCAACACAGTATTATATGTGGAGTATGTTAAAAACTAGTAGGATAAATTAAAAAAAAATAAGAACGGAAAAAGAGGGACAAAATAATAAAGAAGAGAGGAAAAGGGGAAACAGTGAAAGAAAAATAAAAAAGAAGATGGAATGTGAAAAAAAAAAAAAAAAACCAACAAAACGTTTCGTTTGAAGTGAAAGAGAAACTCATTATCTTTTAGTATACGTATACGTGTATAGATATGGATATAGATAAGATAGACGTACAGATTCACACCATTTTTCTTATAATTTGAGGGTCATTGCTATTTTATTGACAAATTTAAAAACTCTTTCTTTGTCAGTTTTTTTTTTTTTTTTTGGCTAAAGTCTTTTACTTTGCCACTTTTTTAAGTGGCATACGTATTAATTCTGTTTCAAAAAATTCAAAAAGACGAAGTGAGAATGAAGTAAGAAAGATTGTAAAGTAAAAAGAAAAGTGGTGACAATAATTCTGAAAATAATAATCCCATCACATTAAAGTGTTCACACTCAAAGAACATACAATTAAAATGTAATTAATGTCTAAAAAAATACACTTCTTCTGTTGGTGGGACAAGACAACGTGTCCTAAAGTAGAATTTTTAAGTTCCATTTTATTTTTATTAATTCTCTTTTTCTCTCAATTCTCGTGAGTACTCATTTCTCTCTCATTTTACACTCAAAAAGAGTTGATTTTAATATTTTTTTCGTTGAAAATCTAGTGTCCATCTCGAAACCACATGTCCTTATTTTTTGTTTAAAAGTCTAAAAAGCGACGTTCTTATTATTTTATGCAGGAACAAACAAAGACAATGCTTTTATTGATGATTTGTTGATCTTAAGAATCTTGGATATTCGGGGAAAACAGAGGAAAGCTCCTTGTGTTGTTACAATTCAAACTTCGTTCATTTCACTGATTTGAATTTTCAGTTTTAAATTTTTATAATAAAAAATTCTCAAAAAATATTGCATCTAATTTTTTTTATTACAGTAAAATTTTTTTAAAAAATATCATATCTTAATTTAAATTAAAAATTTAAATCCGTAAAATAAACGAGATCTCAATAATTTTTCTCTTTACTCGAGTAGATTAAAGTCAACACTGACGTTGAAACGAATGGTTGACCGATCATGCTTCGTGTGGTAGAGTTTTATGCACTTATTAAGGGGTGCTCCGTACGTCCTATTCGTATAACTTGTGAAGCTGAATTAATTGGCATTATCAGCTGGAATTACATCTGGTTTGAGTGTGATTTGATTTGATGTAGTTGAACTTTTAAAGTCTCACAACCTTTAATACGTTGGAATTATAAGACTACAAATATACTTGATTAAGAAATGTCAGTATGACTATTTCTATCACCCTTATTCTTGTTTGACACGTAAATTATATTAATATAATATATTATTATGTAAATAAAAAATGAGATAATAAAATTTATATATCAAATAATAAATGAATAAAATAACAAAAATAGTATAAAAAAAATGATGTTAGCCTTTTTCCTGCTCGGCTCTATGGATTTTCAAGTCCTCTAGAAAAATATTGCATCACAGCCAACACAATTACATGACATAGTACGAAGGAAAACGTGAATCAAATTTTGAGTTAAGATGTGATTTTATGTGAGAACTTTCTACTGTAGTAAAAAAGTTAAATGTGACTGTTTGTGAGAGCTTTTTACTGTAATAAAACTTAAATTCTAAACTCGAATCAACAAAATGAATAAGACCTAAGCTTTAAGCAGATGAAAATTCTACGTCACCTCAAATATTTTTGAAGGAGCTTTCTTTGAATTTAGATCACCAAACTTCAAATTTAGGATCACACAGGCATGCACTCGACTAGTTGAGCTAGCCTCAAGTAAAATCTCATAAAAATAAAAATAAAAATAAAAATAAAACTCATGCAAAGTTGACAAAGTCGGATTCAAATCCAATTGTTTAAAACAAAGTTCTACCGGTTCAGTATTCGTAGAAATCTTTATGTTTAAATCCCGTTAACCCAGAGTAAACGAAACAAAAAACAACAAAAACAAACACAAACACAAAAACGGAAAAACAAGAGAGACCATATATAACCCTGCAGCACTAATATGCTGCCACATGATAGTTTTTTGGACCAAATGAACTGAAATCTCCCATAAGATTTGAACCCTAAAGAGCCTCGTAAGAAGGAAAAGGGAACAGAAACAGTGCATGAGCTACAAGAGAAGACTAGCGTCACAATAAAAGAACTAGTTTGAACATCTGTTTAGCTAGTTTGGGCAAAGGAACCCGACTATACTACACATTAACGATGAAAAATACCCTTATGCACACCATCTATAAACGAATAAACAATACGTATCTTGCCAACTATATGAGTTTGTAAGAACATTTTGCAATATGATGAAGCACGACATATGAAAGGGGGAAAAACAAAAAGCAAAAACAAAACACACCACAAAACAAGAGAACATGTTCAAATATTGGTTGTTGGACAATGCTAACGGCGCGATGCTCATAATTGAACTGCTAATGCACCAGGTAAGCCCATATGGGCGGAATCTTGAATCGGATATAAGTATAGAAACATATACGCTTCAGTTACAACGCGGCATAAAGCTCACCAAGCATAAAGTTACAGACAACTACCCAGAAAGAACGATGTGCGACCCTTTACAGGTCTTCTATCTATGAATATAAATAGTACTTTCATATAGTAACTTTACAACAACTACACAAGAAGAGTATAGCTAATAATAACCCCTCTGGGTGCAACGGCTTAACTTGAAATGGCAAACAAGGGTTTTATGAAGGAGAGTAGGTCCGGTGGCTAGAAATTCTCACTAGAAAGAAAAGAATTAGCAGCTAAACCAATACCTTTTTTGTCATCAAGCATGCGTAGTGCCCTGAGTAGACTGTTTTCTTCTCTTCACTACCGAACAACCATTGATATCGTTGGGTAGGATTGAAAAGGTCGTGGACTAGCAAGGTAGCAGGGCTGTTTCCCAACACAACTGTAGCCAGTCTCAATATCAGAACTCACGTGGTAATTACCATAAGCAAAAAGTAACATCATCCATCCAGATCCAAGTACTCATCATATATCCTACTGCTTGCACACTCTAACAGAGCCTTAGCATTGATTTCTCTACCAAATCTCCAGATGTAATTCAGACCAATGAGAAGCTCGGTAATCGTTGCTTCTGTTTTCTCTTGATTTGCGAAGTAAAGGGTTTGCACGAGCAGCACATTTGCTCTTGAAACCATGTTCTGCTGTTCAAAACTCCGCTCAGATTGCCATCTTATCGTATTATGAGCAAGAGGCGCCAACCATTCTAATATTGCCGCCATTGCCTCACTCCACTCTCTTGCAAGAAGAGTATCATAACTTGCTGAGGCCAAGCTCTTGCTGTACGGCTTTAGCTTTGCCTTAAGGGCACTTCTCACACTTGAAGGCAACATATTGTACAGGTCATCTCTCGCATCAAGTCCAATCAAGTGAGGAGAAGCTGCTAGCTTCTCAATGACAACAACAACATTTGCATAGTGAAGTGCCAAAGCCGCGGCACCAAGGGTCAAAGGTGGCGCAACCAACAGCTTACCCTTGAAAATAGAACTTGATGGATTAAGATGCACGAGGTTGCCAGGCATAAGTGGGTCTGCATTGGCATCGATGACTCCATTGAGAATTCTTGAATGAACTCCATTTGAACTCAAATGACAATCGGCCACAGGAGAACTGATTCCAGCCATCATGCAACCTTTAAAAGGTCCCACTTGAGTCATTCTATTAGATTTCATGTGTGATTTCTTGGACTGTGAGCGGTCATGAGACTGCCACATCTTCTTGGTGTATTTATTCATTGACTTTCCAAGTGGACCTGAATAAAAAACATTTCTATTTTTCCCAGAAACAGGACCCGATTTCGTACTTGAGGCACCAACACCCAGAGGCCCAGAAAAGAAATTATTGGTTTTGCTTGGTTTTGAAATCGGCCCTGATTTAGCTGCAGACTTCCCAAGGGGACCAGATGCAAATTTAGGAAGACCCTTCTCATATTGATGACGTGAAGATCGCAGAAGTGCAGAAACTGACTGGCTTCGATAAATATGATCTGAGTCTATAACCCTAGAATCTTCGTATTCACCAATATTTTGTAGCACTCCAAAGACATGGTTGACCCTACTGAATATCGTAAAGAGAGAACGTGCCAAGAGAAGAACTGTGTAGTCATAAGTCCTGTTCCACAGTGAGATATCTTTCAAATTCTTCACCTCGTGCTGCTTCCATGTGACCTTCTTCTGAAACTCAAGAAAACTGGCTACATCGTGGTCATCATTACCCTTCATTCTCCTCAAGGTCTGCTCAAGATCTGCAAGCACTTCCATCTCCTGATACAAATTTGCATTCAGTGCAATAAATTTTTCCATCTTTTTAGCTTTCTTTTCCATTTTCTTCCATGTAAACACCCAACCATTCGGATCAACACCAAATTTCATCCACTCGTTGAAAGCTTGCTCAAAACTCTTCAAAGTGGGATCACTGCATTTCTGTCCAAGTCTGGCCACAGAGTTCACCACATGGAATATGTTATCAATTAATTCAGCACATATTAAACTCCCGATGTACTCATCGTCATCCGACACCAGTTTCTTTATACCAACCGAGTTTGCAATCTCTTCTCTTAACCAAGAAACCTGCTTATCGGTCAGGGAGTGCCATAAATGGATCAGCTTGGACATCAAGCTTGCAACTTCAAACGCCAAAACTCCAATAACCGCTTTTTCAAAAGCAGCCCCATGCTTTTTGTGAGTCTTCCAAAGGCTGCGAAACCACGACTCCGCAACCATCTCTTCTTACTAATATGATCTCTAAGCAACACTCATCGTCAAAGATGAACTAAGATTTCAGCCGACAAAAAAGACTGAAAAAGGCACCTGCAGAATGAAAAATTAGTTACCAATACAATCCCAGAAGATAGCTAAGTTAACAAATGGAAAATTAAGAAGAGTTTAATTCGGATCATTTTTTGATTCCTGCATTAAGAAGTCAGAAATTATAATGCAGAATGTCCCAACCTACTTCTAGAAATTAAACTGAATTCAAATTTTAAGTTTCCTTCTTCTTTCTCTTTCTTTTTGACTGCAAAAACTACAGATTTTCTTCTCAGATAGGAAACTGAGAACGAAATTAGAAGAATACGCATCTAACGGCAAATAATTCACAACAAAATACGCTGAAACCATAAACGAATATGAGGCAAAAAAAAAAAAAAAAAAAAAAAAAAAAAAAAAAAAAAAAAAAAAAACTTAAAAACCTAAAATTCCCCTCAGACAAATCGGTCTAATTTCCTAAATCGCTTAACACTACATCAGAATCAGACAACTTGACAAACTAAAAATCTCACACCTAGATTCATACAACAGGTTATTCCTTCTAATCATGCGCAAAATTTTCCCGGAAAATTACCGAAAAAAAATAACGAAAAGAAAATAAACACAAACAAAATTGGTAAAGAAGAACGAGAAAATAATCGAAACAATTAGAAGACTCACCGATCAAGCGAAGCGCAACTACCTCAGGTATCTTCCTAGCACGAAATTGGAAAATAGGAAGTTAGAGAGAGAAAGTAAGAGAGAGAGAGAGAGAGGAAATAGCTGGGAAGTTTCAGTGGGAACTTGGGCCACATGGAGAGAAGAGGTCTTGCAGAAGAAAATAGTATAATGAATGAGCTGAAAAGCGAGTGAAATTAAAAGAAGATTTGAAATTAAAAGAAATTCGAGTTGATTTAATTTTAGTGATTAAAATGTTTATTGTTTGTGAGAGAGCTTTTTTTTTGCATTTTAAACTCGTCCTTTGATTTTTTTTTTTGCTTTTATATTTTGATTTTCTTAACTGTCCCTCTGGCTAAGTCCTTTTGCCATCTTTGTCCTCTTGCACTTTTCTTCCCGTCCTTGTGCTCTTTCCTTTTCGTGAAGACTTTTCTCTCTTTTCTCAAGCCTTTTATTTTATCGTTTGTTTTATTTTTCTTGTTTTGGCTTTTTTGCTGGCTATATGACCTAAATTCACTGAACTTTTTTTTTTTAAATAATAATAACTAAAAGATTATACCCCTCAAAGAAAGTTGCTTTTGTATTACCTTTGTTGACTCTCAAAAGACATGGATCTAATATTTTTTTTTTTTTTCTTTTCTTTTTATAGGTGAAAGAAACATATAAAAATTGACTGAGTCTGTTTTAGTTAAAAAATTCGTTTTTTGATTCAAATCATAATTCATAATTTGTTACAGTATAAATTAAAAATAATTTTAATCTCATGATTTTAATTCATAAACTAAACAGTTCTATTATTCGAACATATATACCCAACATATTTTGATATATGGTAAAGATTTCCTAACAAATGGTATACGTTATTCTAACTTTAAAGTAAATATCTTTGGCCCACTAATTTTTGGAAAGATGGTTGCAACATTTTTTTTTTTCTACGCCAATCCCATCTAGAGAAAAAAAAAATCATTAGTTGTCAAATTTTGTTTTTTTTTTTTAATCTAATAAATAGTATATTAGGATATGTATTTTTTTTTTCTTCAAATCTAGTCCAAATATTCTCAATGAACAAGCACCTCACTAGCATGCTAACCAATACCCCGTCATGCTCTACATTACGATAATGAAAAATAATTGGAATTTGCAACAAGTTGCCAAAAAAAAAAAAAATCTCTCTCTTTGCTAAATATTTTCTTATTTTAGAGTATGATTTGAAATGTTAACATAACAATAAAACTCAAGTTGAGCACTCAATTACAAAAATAAGAAATGGAAAAGATCCGTCGCAATCATTTATGGTGACCACGCAGAAACTTATCGTTTTACACATTAACCCTCATCCCTCATCAAACGCCAATGTATTTGGGTCGGGTCAAACCGTACTTTCAAAAACAATGCACACGTGAAATACACGGTAAAGAAAAGCCGCCAATATACAGGATTCGAAAAAGCATTGCAATATGCAACTTTTGTTTGGCAAGCATGCTTTTTTTTTTTTTTTTCATGGCATGTTTACTTATCAGGAGTGAAGAATGAGAATTGAGAATCGAAATTAACCCCATGTTTACTTACCCATTTTTATTTTAGAATGAGAGTGAGAATGTGTGGGTCTCACACCAATTTGAGGTTGAGAAATGAGGTTGGTACTCTTCCCATCCCCCATCGGATTGGCACTCCTCCCACCCCCCATCGGATTGGCACTCTCAATCTTGATAGTAAATGTGAATTACGATTTTACCTTTAATTCTACTAACAAATTTGTGAATAAAAAGTAAAAAATTAAAAAAATCTCTCTTATGCTCTCAACGGCCAAGCTGCTAATCCTAAAGACATTTCAAGACCAATTGACCAATCTTGATAGTAAATGTGAATTATTATTTTACCTTTAATTCTACTAACAAATTTGTGAATAAAAAGTAAAAAGTAAAAAATTAAAAAAATCTCTCTATACTCTCAACGGCCAAGCTGCTAATCCTAAAGACATTTCAAGACCAGTTGAAATAATCTGCTTTGATCATCGTAGTTTGTATTTTTAATTTTCCTCTTTGCTTCCATGGTAACTTATGTACACTATGCTCTGTTTTAATTTATTTTATTTCATTTTTTCCTTTTATTGAATCACAATATCTTGTTACAAAAATGTAGGTCTATACCTCTTTTTTTATTTATTTTTTTAAAAAAGTCTACCCATCTTGTTTGTAGAGTGACAATTAAATATCAGAGTCTTTTAAAAAAAAAAAAATAAAAAAAGTCAATTATGTAGATTTACAAATGAGAAGAAAATACTAGAAAGAGAGAAATAGAAATATGAGTTAGAGCAGAGAGAGTTTCTTTTTTTTTTTTTTTTTTTTTTTTTTGAAAGAAAGAAAGAGAATTGATTAAAGACAGGGAGTTGGTTTTATTTCTTGATAAAGAAAAATCAATTAATTATCGAAGTCTTTTTTTGGTTAAAAAAATTAACTCGGGCAACCATTTACATTAAAGGAGAGTGAATCAAATAGGAAGGAGAGAAAATAGCATAAACAAAATACACTATATATATATATATATATATATTTCAAAATTTCATGATTAATACTTTTTAACCATTTATATATATATATTATTTATTTATTTATTTTAACCATTAATCCCTTTTATTTTGTTTCAATATATATATACATGATTAATCATTTGTTTTTATTTTATTTCATTATTATATTTTTTTCTTTAAATTATTTCAAATTTTATTGAGAAAAAATAATTTAGATAATTAATTAGGTGTGATTAAAAAAATTTAATTACTAATTAATTATCCTAATATTAAGATAGTTAGCATAACATACATTTTTTTTTTAAGTTCAACACACAAAAATCTATTAAAAAGTTGGTAAGTAAATTTATAACAGTTTATTCTGATTATAGGTGTAAGTAAACGCATGAATGAAGATTGAGAATGATTCTGACTCTAAAACCTAAAACCTAAGTAAACAGCTTATTTTAACTCTGATTCCTGTCTACTCCAAATTCTGTCCACTTTAATTCATGTTCACTCCGATTACGGATTAGTAAAC
Organism: Morus alba; assembly: GCA_012066045.3. NCBI lineage: Eukaryota > Viridiplantae > Streptophyta > Magnoliopsida > Rosales > Moraceae > Morus > Morus alba. Next base: position 12,825,940 of record CP050234.2, read on the forward strand.
ATGCCACCAATGTAATGTGTTCCTTTCATTAAGAAATAATAAAAAGAGTAGTTTTTCTTTTTTAATGAATAAAAAGTTAGTTCTATTTAAAGATCGAGGGATAGATACAAACACATAATATAAATGTGCTCAATCCCATTAAAAATAAACTCAAAACTGATCTTATTTCAGATTAGATTGTTTAATTCAATGATTAAAACACAACAATAGGTTATTATTTCTTATCAGTAAAAATATTTTTGGCCCTTCTCTTTACTTTTTAGTCTAAAAAATTCTTTTAATAGGGAATGCCTAACTGTAAACTGCTTAATATTTTTTTTAAAGCACCTGATATTTTTATATAATTATAAAACATCTAAAAGTCAGTACCCTAATATTTTTATAATAACAAAACATATTATTAGTACTCTATGTTTTTAATAAAATTAAAACGGTACATTCACATTTAAAGAAATATTCTTTCAATATTCTTATATTAATTTTTAAAACATACAGTATTTAAAATGCCATTTTCATTAATCAAATAGAAACTAATAACTTTAAAAACATTTTACTTATTCTAATTTTTTTCTTTTTAAATATTTTAAAGTATTTTCTGAATTTTTTAGAAAAATATTAATTTGTTCTTAATAAGTGAAAATGATAGAATGAATATTTTATGTCTTAAATATTAATTTTAGGGTATTAAAAAACGTTTTTTTTTAAAGATAAGAATATTATTTTTAAAATTAATAAAAATATTAAGACACTAGCAGATGATTCATCATAAAAGAAGTAGACTTTCATCATTTCAAAAAGTCACATTTAATTTTTTTCTAAAAAAAGCTAGTTTTTGAAAACTTAAATTTATCATTTAATAATTTTAGTTAATAAGTTGTTTTTGTCACGGGGATTACACATATTGACCTGCAAAATAATATATTATATTTTAAATTATACGTCGTATTCTATCATAAAGAGCGAAGAGAGATTGGATTCATCTAGACTAATCAACTGCAGACTGTTGATACAAATTTCTACTTTACATGTCATGTTTAGGTTACAGCCGGCGCACGTTTCCTTTTCAGTCTAGTCCTCGGCATTATCTAGTAGTTTTGTTTTTATTTTTATATTTTTTTAACTAATTTAAACTCTATCCTCAATAGTCAATAGTATATTAAAAAAAAAAAAGGTGTGGATTTACCGGTTTTTCAAGCCATTAAAATATATTTGCCTATAATAAAAATAAATTTCATAGACATTCTAAAACATTAGAGGTTATTTTTTTACAATAAAATTTTAAAAAAATTTAAACTCAGAGTTATAATTTTATTTAAATTTATGTTCTTTTATAAAATTTGAGTTTGAACTTGAGTTTAGGGCTAAATTCGAGTTTAAGTTTTCTCTTTAACTCGAGTTTATAAACTCAAACTCAAATTAATGAACAATATTTTTTTATTCTTAAAAATGTCATAATTTTTTTTTGTTTTAATTCTGATTGAGATGATATTTTTTCTATGCATTTATAACGAAAAGACGAATAAAACCCTACCCATATACTATATTAAAATTTTTCATCACCATTGAGTTTTTATTAAAATACTATCTAAATACAAATTTAAGTTTTAACCCATACAAACACAAACTCAAAAAGATTCTCAATTCAAATTATAACTCAAATGTGCACATTTAAACACAAATTTGGGTCTGTTTAGTTCGTTAATTCGAGTTTTTAATTTGAATTGAGATATGATTTTATGTGAGAGCTTTTTATTGCAGTAAAAAAGTTAGATGTGACTATTTCTGAGAGATTTTTATTGTAGTAAAACTCAAATTTTAAACTTGAATTGGTGAAATAAATGGGATCAAACTTAAGTTACAACTTTAACTCAAATTATAATTCAAACTCAACTTAAAATCATCACTCAAATTATCATAACTCAAAAATGCAAAAGAAGAACCCCTTAAAAGAGTCAAATTCTTAAAAGCAAACGTGATTTTTTTAAAGGGTAGATCATCAGTCACTCTATTTCTATTAATCATAATTTTAAAAGTAGTTCTCGTCTGACTTTGATCCCGAATATTTCTGGAAACATTTCAATCCATTCTCCATAAAACTTCAAATGTTTGCTAAAATGTTTCATCCATCAACGTATCAGAAAAATTTTAATAGATTCCACATTCTTGAGGGCATCATCTCTCTTTTATATCACAGTGAAATAAAAAATAAAAAATTTCAAAAAAAACATATATTTTTGTCATTGATCCCATAGTAGATGTCTTCACACCCAAAAATCTGAAGCTTCTCCAACCGTTCCCTTTTGTGCGTTTAGACCAACAAACCTTTAACTTATACGACTCTCTCTCCACTAAAAAGATCTTTTCAATCTGTTACCAATCAACTTGCATTTATGTCAAGTACCCTCTAACAAATGTGGAAAATAGAATTCGCTTCATTATTTTGCTTAAAGATTACAACAAGATTTAGATTTCGTTCGTTTTGTGGATTCGAATTTTCAATTTGAGTTAAGATGTGACATTTTTTGAGAGATTTTTAACTGTCAAAATTTAGAACTGAAAACTTAAATTGGTAAAATAAACGAGACTTATATAACACAAGAGTTGCGGAATCCGATTTCAAAAGTCAAAACACTTTATACAAGAAAAAAAAAAAAAAGAGCCTTGTTACGTAGACCTCCAATTAATTACAAAATTGAATAGAAGAGATTACAAAATAAAAATCGATGCTGTGAAAATTAAGATCGTGTTTAGAATTGATCTTGTTTTGGTTTTTTATGTTTTTTGATAAAAAAAAAATAAGAACGTTTGTAAAACGGTGTTTGGTGTAACAAAAACAAAAAATGGACATGAAAACGATTTTTTAGTTTAGTATAAAATGAGAGAGAAATGAAAAACGACATTTAGTCGTTTTTCATTTTTTATTTTTGTTTTTTCCTCTCTCGAGTAAAGAGAGAAAGAAAAACATTAATGAGTTTTTTATACTAAAAATAATCTCTTAATAAAACTAACAAATGTATTTTCAAAATGATTTAAAGATTAAAAATATTTTCATATAAAAAATAAAATTATTTTAAAATGAGTTTCAAACGCGTCCTAAATTTCCTTCTTCCTGCAATAAGAAGATCTTAAAAATTGTTACATGCCGCTATAAGACAGTTCTCTCATTGGAGTTATTGTTCTAATATTGGTTCGAAAACAATAGACAGTTTGAGATGAAAATGGTTTTATTAATACATCAATCAGTTGACTCGAATAATATAGAAAATAAGCCAAAAGATCAAGAAAACGACAGAAGATCACGAACAAAATGTTGATCAACGGATATGTCTTTATTTTGGAATGAAAAACCAGATAATTAATTCAAAGTGGCTCTAATGTTGTTACAAAAATAGTTGGACATTTTAGAAGGGAGACATTAATTGCTCGTTTAGAAAATATATTTAAATTATAATTTGAGTTTTGATTTAAATTTTTTTATAAGAGAACAACTTACGAAAATTTTTATTCAAATTTTTTGTGTGAAGAAAAATATTGTAATAAAATTATGATTTAAATTTAAATACATGTGACAAACAACTCTTTAACTGACCCAGCAAAATTCGGATCCACAGAACAGAACTAAATGGATTGAATCATTGAATGGTCTAAATTGCGGTTAGTTCAAAATAATTTGTCCTCTTCTACAAAATTCCTCCATCTTTTATTTTGAAGTAGTGCAAACCATGATGTGATGAGTGTAATTCTACTTGCAATGATGAAGGCATGAGAATTTGTAAAATGACGTTAATTGCACTACACAAAGGGCTTAACTATTCTCTATATTATTCAACCAAAAACAAAAAGTCATTATTGTCCCCAAAATTATTCAACTGTAAAAACTATATTTGGAGCCCATTTAATTTGTTAATTCGAGTTGAGATGTGATTTTATGTGAGAGTTTTACTGTAATAAAAAGATTAAATGTGATTGTTTTTGAGAGTTTTTTATTACAATAAAACTCAAATTAGTAAAATGAACAGAATCTTGATATATTTGCATCAATGATGTCAGTTAGATGGTAAAATTCAGCAAGAGAGAGAGAGAGAGAGAGAGAGAGAGAGAAAGATTGTAATTTTGAAGGATTAAATGTGACTGTTTTTTAGAGTTTTTTTACTGTAACAAAACTTAAATTCTAAATTTAAATCAGTGAAATAAACGGAATCTTGATATATTTGCATCATTGATGTCAGTTAGATGGTAAAATTCAGCAAAAGAGAGAGAGAGAAAAAAAAAGATTGCAATTTTGAAGGATTTGATTGTGTATTGTGATGGTGCCCCATTAATCTTATGTTGGAAATGATTATTGTCATTATTTTATATTCCTCTTTAATCTTTGTCACTTTTAAAATAATAATTGTAATTTATGCCTCGAGGCTTGTTGGACACTAGGATTAGCATTTAAGAATTCTTATAATTTAGGTAGTCTCGCCCTGAAAATAGCATTTTATCTCACCATTAGATATCTTTTTGATATGATGGCGCGTTGACGGTTCTTCAACATGATCTCTTTTCAAGGTACAAGTTTTTCTCCGTGGATGCTTCTTTCTTGACCACTCTTAAATCTTTGATTATAGAGAGGATAAAAACATTAAAAAAATGTCAGTTTGTGTTTCTCACGGATCAATTAAATTAGTGCAGGCGTAGAACGTCAAACTTGGTAATATTTTAATATACATCTTTCCTTTTCATAATAAGCCACAATATTAATATACAGATACTTTGAAGAATAATGTGATTCAAATACCACCTATCTAATTTTTAGCGTTTTAAAATAGTGTCTGGCCAACTATATTATGACACGCTGTTTAAAATTTTAAAATACTTTTTAACTAGTTGTTACATATTTTAATATTGTAAAATACACATGACGCACACGTGTACATATTGTAATATCAAATTATCCTAAAGTGAAAAACTATTAGTCATTGATTTAGAGAGTTCATCATATTTGTCTTAGAAAAAAAAATCTTTGCGAAAGTGTGAAATTTGCAGTACTTCATCAATATTCCTATATGTTGATAGGTCACCAAGCTAACCCGCTCGGTTATGTCATATTTCACTCTTATTTTTTACTCGGCGATATGTAGCTGGGCGCTCTTGTTAGACTTACTAAAATAAGGCGGTGGCCAACTTGATTTAAAGGTGTCCATAAAGAAGATTGGAATACCTAGAAATATAGAAAATTCCTCCACAATATAAGTGTTACGACTATTAGTTGGCCAATTTATTAGAAAAAAGGTTGTAAATTCAAAAATAAAATTAGTAAGATTGTGGACTACTATGGAAACTCTATTCTTAGTTACTTGTACTGGATTTGAGATGATGATTTCCTCAATAAAAGGAAATAACTTTATGGAGCTGATTTAGTTGACTCTTGGTTAGGAAGAATCCCTGGAGGAGAAGTTACTTTATTTAGAGTGATTTTAGTGGAAGACATAGATGGGGACTATAGATCAATTTGGGGTGTATATATTTGGTTTGCAGTCATGAACGTGGTAGTGCTTTTTGAGTGAAATATTCTGCAAAAAAAAAAAAGCTGCTTTGATGTTCTTTGAGTAAAAAAAAAAAAGGTGGTTCTTTGGGAGAAGAACGTATTGCTTTCGGGAGAAAGTTTTCAAAGACAAGTGATGCTCGCTGGACAAGGGCTCTAAGAAGATTCTACACAGCGGCGACAACATCAAGGTTGGAGTCTTTGAGTGTGTAAGATTGATTGATATTTGCAATCTCTTTATCTTAGTGGATTGTTCACTATCTGGGCATGGCCCCACAAATGTAACTGCGATATCAATTCCTTGTGTCTTTTATGCTTTTATTGATCTTTCTGTACTTATAATTTGTTGCTGCTGAATCAAAGAAAAAATATATCCATATGCATGTATCTATTAGTGTTACAATACTCTTTGTAACATTGACCGAAAAACGGCCCTTTCAATAAGGATAAGTTTCAAGATTAGAATAATCAAGGATAACTACCAACTAAGAATGGTCATATCATTTAGATTTATTTGTTGTGTATAATAAAAGTGGTTGCGTCGACTAGGAACCTGTAATGACTGAGAAAATCCCAGACTTTAAATAATACAATTTATTTATTTAAGCCAAGGATTTTCTTAGAAAATATTAGGTGACTGAAGGATTTATGGAATCAATATCTGTATTCTCAAAATTCTGTAGCAGATTTCATGTTAAGTTCATGTTTTCGATCAAGTAAATTTGATCGATAAATTATTGCCGTACTTTAAGGCGGAATAATTTTCAGTACAAGTATAGTTTGAGAATCTTAATTTCAAGAATCTCCAAACACAAAGATGATGTTAGCAAACAGAAAAAAAAAACGACCGACATTTTAAAGAAGAGAAAATCCTTAATTGCCGAGACAGCTAGATTAAAGTCACAAGATAAATACCCATAACAGAAGGGTACAATGTGAGCTCGGATTTGACACCATCGAAACAATGTCATTCCCGGGATATGATGCGTAAAAAAGTTAAATGTAGAATTTGTTCAGTCTAGAATTAATTTCAAGATTTGAAACAGTTCAAGATATTACGCAAGTAAGAATTTAATGTGATGTCAAAGTAGTCAGGAATTAATATTGAACTGTAAATGAGTAGTAGAAAAGGAACTGTCAGAAACTAGAATTTCCTGTCGGCTAGGTACTTCCTTATAATCAGTATAATTTTTATCTGATTCAAGGAAAATTTAAGTAGACAAGAGTACAAAGGGTAGGTGAGATTTTTTCTCTCTCTCCTTCTCCACTTGGCCGGCCATGCATAGGAAAATAGAGCCAAAATTTGGCTAGTTAAGTGTGCTAGAAGGTTACATGTAAATGTGATGTGATGGGGTTAGGTTTTATTTTTCTCTCTCCTTCCTTCACTTGGCCGGCCAAACTTAAGAAATTAGAGCCAAATTGGCAAGTTGAGTGTGCAAGTGGATGACATGGTAAGGTGATGGGATATGAGAGGTTGAAGGGGAATTAATGGCAAAGTTGCTTCTTCTTTTCTCCTTCCACAACCGGCCATGAATTGGGGGATTTAAACCAAAATTTTGGTTGACTAATGGAGTGGACTTGGGGTAAAATTAAATGATTTCCAAGTTTCTATAAAAGGAGCCATCATAAGCTAGGCCTCATTTTTTTCTCCTCTCCTTTTTCCCACAATAAATCCGGCCATACCACCCATTCTCTCTCAAATATTTTATCTCACTCTCCTAAATTTAAGCCACTAGCAAACCATAGAAGAAGAAGAAGAAGATCAAGGGTTCTAGGAGGAGTTTAGTCAAGCATTTCTCCAATGGTATAAACTCTAAACCCTATCTTTTTATGGTCTAGTAAAGTTTGAGATGTAGAGATATTCTTCTCAAATTTTCTTATACTCCTCTAGTTCCAAGCCATTATCCAACCTTAGAGGAGGAAGAATGTGAATAAGAAGCTAAGAGAAATCAAGTATATTGGCCTTCAAGGGTAAACCCTTAATCTCTCATCTTTTAGTAAAGTTTAAGTTTAAGAATCCATTAATGTAATTTGTGGTTCTTGAGGAAATAAGTTTGTAATAAGGGTGTGTGAGTTTTATGTTGGTTTTGTGAGTTTTGAGGTTAGTTTGATGTGGTATGTTTATGCTTGATTTAAGTTGCTTATTTCCGGTTAGAGGGAAAAATTCCGGTTACTTTGAACACGGAAGTGAGAACCCTAGAGCAAGATTTTTAGGTGTTCCAAAGCTTAAACTCATAGCCCTTTATGTTTTGAACATTTTATGTAACTATGACAAAACCTAACCTTAACTCTAAAAGCAAGTTTGAAGCCATTTTGCTAAAAACGGACAGGATGTCCAAACACAGTTTTGGAAAAAAAAAAAAAGATTTGCTGTAGCAACCTACGGCATTCTAAAAGATTGCTACAGCAATCTTACAGCATTTTAAAAGAGAGTGCTACAGCATTTTTAAAATGCTGCAGCATTCTAGGTAAACAAAAGAAAAACATCAGCCACTGTTTTCAGCCAAACGATGCCTTTAGAGGCTGAATTTCAGTTTTCACTAAAAACAATAATTTTAGATCGCATTGAGACAAAGAATTGTCGCGAGGAATAGATTTTCAAAATCCTATTCTAAGATGCAGTAAAACGTAGATTTCAGAAACTGTACAGTTTTAACAAAACGAAACTAAAACAGTGTCGTTTCTAACAAAACGTTATCAAAGAACCCGAGATGTGATTTTAGTAGAATAATATGGTTTTAGACCTCACTTTAATGAGGAATAACCATGAAGAAAGATTTCAAAAAAAAAAAAAAGGGGGTTCTACAACATAGTTTCACGTTGGTTTGTAAGTTAACCATAAAACGACTTGGGGAATAGTTTTCAAAAGTCGGTATTCGAAAAGAGATTTTACAACGGGATTTTAGTGCTTGTAACTAAATGAGTGAGTTATCGTTTCATAAAAATTGAATGATAGTTCTTTTAAAAGCTTAATAGTTTTCGAGCAAAACATCCTGACGGGCACCCACGAGCCCAATACGATAGGTCCGTAGAATTTTGAAGGTTGATGTGGGTCCAATGCCCGCATTAATCTAAGAGACTCCGTTTGAGTTTAAATTTCAACGGCCTACGAGTTAGAATGCCGTGAATAAGTTCTAGGCCGAATTGGGCCTTAATATCGTAGTAAGTCCAATGAGAAAAATTATGGAGAATAAGTTACTAGATTGGATAATTGATTTCCAACCTAGACATAAGTACGTTAAGGGCAATTAAGGAAAATAAGATTTTAAGGATTTAAGAAATCTATCCTCATAGTAAATTATCCTTCAGTAAAGGAAAGGAATACATGCCTTAAGTAAAGGGCTAGATTTTCTTCACAAGTTGCTAAATAGAATAGCAAACGACAATTAATCGACACTCTTAATGGGTGTTCATTTTCGAAGTAAGCAAGAAGAGAATAGGTTGTTTGGCGAAAAGTGGATTCCAAACTCTCTGAAATCGGTAAGTAGGAATCTCGCCTCAAAGATGAATAGATTTTTTAAAGAAAAAAAATTTACACATGTTATATATATACATGTTTATGCTTTAAGTATTGTATGCGATGTTATGTGATGTCGCATACACATAAACAAAGGCACATGAGTTATATGTGTTTAAATTAATTTAATGTTATAGTATGCTATGCTAGGTCATATTGCATACACCTTAATAAGTCAAGAGGAACTTATAAGAATAATATCGGTTGAGTGTCGCACCACCTCCGACCTAAGGGAGGTAATTCCACTCCACAAGGAGAACAGAAAAAAAAAGATGTCCTTCGACTTAAGGGAGGCATTCAAGTTATAATCACGGTGTCGCGGGGGACCTTGCAAACCCTCACGTCCCGATGATTGCGCCGCAAGTGGTACGCGAGCACTCGGGCCCATCAAGAAGAAAGATAAGATAAGATAATAAGACTATGATAAGACATCATAATTAAGCATAATCACTCATGCATATTTATTCATGTGTACTCACAGTTATTTTGCGAGATATAGTTCCTACTTGTCGAGCGAAAGCTCAATCGATATGTTCATGCTTTGTAGGTAAGAAACCTATCGCAATTCCTGAAGGGCAATGGTGAGCGGCAGACGAATGGTGGAGATGGGAATAGATACCGCTCACGCAGTTATTTTCCGCAGTAAGTTTAAGTAAAATCATGTATATATTTATATGATTCAGAGTTTCAAGCATGTATATTTTTTTTAAAAAGTATATGTACATATGTATGTTAGGGAAACTGAGATTGTAGCTAACAATCCTAGTTTTGAGTATTTAAGTTTTAGAACGTTGCAATAGTACATGCAACAAATAAATAAATTTTAAACACGACGATTTAAATGATTAATCTTAAAAGGATTTTAAGATGTACTTGAACTTAAGATTTCTCACGAAATCAGTTTTAACGCCAAATGAGATGGCCAATTGTTTTAGAAAAACTTTTAAAGAGTATTTGAAACAAGAGTTCAAATGCTATTCCATTTGAAGGATATTTCTTAAAGGTTTTATTTTAACTAAAATTAAGAAAAGCTTTAAGAAATTTAGTGATTCACTTATTTGAAATTATTGTTACAAATTATGAAAATATTCCTTCTTATGTTGAAAAAAAAAATGTTCCGCAAATTTTAAGAAATTCTAGTAAGTATTAGTTAAGACATAAGTTACGGTGACGGCCTCATAGGAGGGTCGTCACAGAACCCTTGTCGCTATTTTGCATTTTAAGCCATCCGTGTACTCAACTTTTAGAGTAAAATCCTAAATACATAATGGACTAAGCTATCATATTGAGATTTTTGCACTTTTTAGTCCTTGTTCATATTCATTTCGATTGTGGTGACGTGAACGCGAGTGATAATCTTGTTAAGCGAATTTTCATTGTCAACACTTATATGTATTAAAAATGTTAGTGCATTTTTATGTTGGTTTATTTTTGGTAAATTGGTTGTAAGATTGGTTGACATTGTAAATTGGTAGTCCTCTTAAAGAAAGTTTGGTTGTCATGTTTATTGGCTGAAAATCAAGAGTGGACTTTTTGGAGCATTATGGCTGGCTCTTTTAAGGAAAGAATTGTGAGAAATATTGGGAATGCTTGTCTTCTTACTGTCATTAGAGTTGGTGACCTGATTTGTGATTTTAATGGAGGAGATATTACTTTTTGGGTGTGCTTATTGTCGGTGGGAGAGTGTTGTTGATTGTTGGATGAAATACAATGCTATTGCTATATATGTAGCATATGGGTGTACGTGAGGTTAGAGCCTTGGAAGTGAGAATATTGGGCATTTATGTTTTTGAGGTTTTAAAGAAATTCAAGGCTGCCTGTATGGAGTGTGATGTTACAGAGAATATTTGCAGAAGAGAAAGTCTGTGATTAGTGAGCTTTTGAGTATTGATTGAAGATCGTCCTTCGGGAGAAGGATTAGAAGCTTTCGGGAGAAAGCATACTGCCAGCCGAAGGGATTTCGCCTTGCAGTTTTGAAGATGAGTGGTGCTCGCTGGACAAGGCCATTAAGGAGATTCGATACGGCGGCAATAACGTCAAGGAGGGAGTCTTTGGGTGTATAAGTCCGATTGGTATTTGTAATATCTTTGAACTTAGTGGATTGTTCATTGTCTGGGCGCGGCCCCGCAGAGTAGGTGTGCGCACCGAACTGCGATACCATTTTCTAGTGTTCTTTACATTTCCGTATTAATTTCCTGCATTTTTGGTTTACTGGTTTAATACTGTCATTTCCATTATAACAGTGTTACAGAAAAGTATTGTAACGCTTTCTGTGACACCAGTAACCAAAACAGACCTATCAAAAAATTTTAACCTTTTTCGCCCCGTCTTCTCCCTTGACTCATAGGTTGCCGGCATTGCTAGTGCTTCCCAGCTTTTGCTAGCAGTGGCCAAAGTTGAGGCATGAGCATGTCGATGTGAGGCCAGAGTAAACCTAGGCAATCATGGCTATTCAACTTTTCTTGGCTGCTGGCCGCCAAATCTAGCGTGAATCCGGTTCAAGGTTAACGGACGTCCTCGCGAATACATGATTGCACCGTTTCTAATGTCAGATCTAGCCGGGATCTAGTGTAGCCAACGAGTTGTTGCTAAATCAAATTCGTTTGCTTTGCACTCACCAATAAGCTAAGCTGAAGGAAAGGGGGTACTGTCGTGTTCACAACGTTTTTCTCAATTGTGAGGTCACCAGTTCTATGTAGGTGACCGATGGTAACCTACTGAGTCAGTCTGATAATCCCCTAAAGGTGACTCGTAATCGCCAATCAACGTACCAACACGTCGAGAATAAGTCATGCAGTTGACAGTCACCGACTTTATTACCAATGGCAACATGCCAAATAAGTGGGTGAGTGAAGGAAATCAGATAATAGCTATAAAAGAAAATATTCTATTGATTAAAAAAAAAAAAACTACTATAAACCTGCTACAAAATCCAACAGTTTAAAATAGAGGCTTATCAGTAGAGTATTTTCTTTACACTATACCGAAGAATCCTAAAAAAATAAGTGTAAAGATTCAGTTTAAAATGGTATAGATGTTCTCATTTTTAAAAAATTATGGAATTAGTTTACAAATTTACTTTATCCCACCTGGTTGGCCATCGTAGAAAGTACCATATACCTTATTATTGAAACCCTAAGATCACGCTGCACTTGAGTTTAAATGTCATAATGCAAAAAACCATTGGAATATATATATATATATATATATATATATATATCAACCGGGAAATTACACATAAAGGCATCGAAATATCCAATGAAATCTCGGAAAAGATGAAAGCGTTGCAGCCATGATCACCGATATTGACTGGAAGTTCAAGTACCCAATTAAGTGGGACAACATTATTGAGTCAAAATTGATCAACTTTAGTTTTGGGTTCCCACGAGTCTTCTCTAGCACGTCATTTGTTGCTTGCAAATGTATATGCAATCATGCTAAGCCACCATTCTAAAGACTTCTTAGTGGTGTTTGTGTGTCTATTAATTGCTCTTGACTTCCTTATAGCGGTCTTGAGAAGTTTTTGGTGAAATGGAATAATAGATCGGCCCAATAATTACATTTATTTGATTTTACATAATTTCAATAGTTATTTGCGACACGTAAAGTTTTTAATTGCTTGGGGACTTTTTTCGGTAGGATTTTTCTATTAGTAGGGTCAGTTTCAATTGTTGAATTCATATTGAAAAAATATACAAAACATATAGGCCATGTTTAGAGTTGATTTTGTTTCTGTTTTTCACGTTTTTTGAGAAAATAAAAACAAGAGAGAAACGGCGTTTAACACAATTAAAGACAAAAAATAAAAATGAAAACGATGTTTTTAGTTTAATGTAAAATGAAAGAGAAATGAAAAACGACTTTTATGTTTAATAGTCGTTTTTTATTTTTGGTTTCCGTTCTCTTCTCTCTCGACCATAGAGAGACATTAATAGATTTTTTATACTAAAAATAATCTCTTGATAAAACTACTAAACACATTTTTAAAAATGATTTCTGTTTAAAATTAAAAATATTTTCATTTTTATTTTTATACAAAAAATAAAATTATTTTAAAATAAATTCTAAATGCACTCATAATTTTTAATATAAATTTAACAACTGAAAATATAAAACTATAATAGTTTATTTTTTTTTGTTCTATCAAAACAATTCCCTTTTAATTGATAAAACGTTAAATATTGAAAAATTATCCCTCATGATACAACATCACACCTTCACTAAAAAGGGGAGACATTGATTGTCAGTGGAGTCAGTCAGCAGTTCGCTCAATCCCTAATTGTAAAGATGTCAAATATTGGAGTGGGTCGCCTGATAAGTGTGACGGTCACGACATAACACAAAGTTATATTTGGGCGTGTGGGACTTATGGTTTGAAATATGTGAGTTTTGCATGAAACGAGACGTCGACAAGCAGTGATACATGACGTTGTTCACTTTATTAATTTGAATTTTAAATTTAAATTTTATTATAGTAAAAATTTTTAGAAATAGTCACATTTAACATTTTTATTACAGAAAAAATTCTCACATAAAATTACATATCAACTCAAATTATAAACTCGAATCAGCGAAGTGAAGGGGATGACATGGTCCATAGAAAGCGGCAGGCCAACTTGACGAGCGTATTTTTTTTTTTATGTTTTGTAATTTTCATGTTTATATCATGTATTTTTTAATAACTAAAAAAGTGCAGATAGAATAAAACACACACATTTATTATGTTAGTTGTGTGTTAATTTATCCTTATGTTAGTTGTTCTTTTTTATTATGCACATGCATGTTTGTGATTTACGATAGTATCACGTTTTTTTTTTTTTTTTTTTTTTTGCTAGAAAATATGAAATAATTATTTTCTTTTGAAATGTTACTATTTCTTTTAATTTGTATGAATTGTCTTTTTATTTGAAAAGTGTTCGAAACCTATTTTTATAATACAAAACTAAAATTTTGTGGAAAGGTTGAAGGGCTTGATGAGTCGGCATGATAGTTCTATTGTGCCAAGCATGTGTACACAAGATGTGCTCAAGTCTAAGATTTTAAATCTTAAGTCTCGTTTGTTTTATTAATTCAAGTTTTTGTTATAGTGTTTTCTTTTACAAAATTTTTTTTTATTACAGTATTTTCTCTCACATGATTTTACTTTTTAACTTAAATTTTTAACTCAAATGAGCGAAACGAATGGGGTCTTAAATTTATATACAAACATGGTATAAAAGTTTAGTGAGTCAAAACCTACACGAGATAAAACACACATGAATCTAGTATATCATGGGCTAGAACGGGTCGCACATACATCATAATTGATATATTCGGTTGAGGTACCATGATGAGTTTGAAACTTATTATTATTATTATTATTATTGTTTGGCTAAGGTGATGAATTTGGAAATTACTTGACTAGCAGTCGAGATTAAGAACTTGACCAGATCCAGATCAAGCAATAACAAAAAAATCATGTAGAGGCCTATTATTTATACTAATATTCTAAAAATAGAATGCCCTCGTGGCTTTTAGTTTTCTCTTTATTAATTGAATACCAATAGTTTATTTTTAAGTGTAATGACATAAATAATATTTTTACCATCTTAAGTGAGACTAGGATTGGAAATTTTTTTTCAAGAGACTATTTCTATATCCTATCCATTTATCCATTAAGTGTTGAAAGAATTAAAAAATTAATTATAAGATTCAACAAGATAGTCACTAATACATATGAAAACAAACGAAAATCTCAAAACTAAATCCAAACTCAAACAATAGGAAACTGAAAATTTCTAAAACTTAATCCAGAAACATTAAAACCCTAAGAACTATTCTTCTTTGTCAATTCCGTCCATGCTAACTTTGTTACTTGATCCTTTTAAGTATTGTAGTTGATAGAACATAATTAGGGTTGGGGTAGTTTCCCCTTTGCTTCCAGTTTATTTTTTCTTTTTTTTTTTTCCCTCCATTTTTGATTTCATATATTTCAATATATATATATGTGTATATAAAGTGTGGTTTTAATGGTTATTTTAATATTTACCCACTAATGGTATCATTAATTTAGCCTAAAATATTGATGTAAAGATTATAATAAATTGAATAGTTCATTAAAAAAATTTATAACAATTAGTGCGATTAAATTTTTATCACTTAATATCACCAAATTTCTATATTTAATAAATAATTACGGCAAAAACATCACCGTTGAAAACTCATATATATATATATATATATATTATTTGTAAGAGTTTCCATTTTACCTCCCTTCTTTTATTTCATTATATATATATATATATATATATATATATATATATGGCTCGGGGTTGTTCCCATACTTTGGTTTATGTAAACTCGGGGTTATTTTAACCCCATACTTTGCTTTATTCTTACACAATATTCCTGATATCCATTTGAATTATTAGGAATGGATTACCTGCAAATAAAAATATCATCCCAACAAATGTACATATATAAATACACTTGAAAACAAAAACAATTCTAATATAGCTAATAATACATAGCAAGAGATATTTTATTTTAATAAGGAGAAATTTTTTAATAGGAACACTATAAAAAAAATTATAAAAAATCTTTTTTAAAGATTAAAATTATATATTTAATTTTAGGTGAGGTACACTTATGTTTTTAACTATAAAATAGGAACAACTAAAAAATTTTAAAAGAATTAAAAAAATCAAGATTTTAAAATTTAAGTGGAGCATGTGTCTCACTCAGTACCATGTGGCTGAGTCACCACTGATAAGGCAAAATAAAGTCTACTGCTGTACAATTTTTCAAAGAGATAGGAAATAAAAAAAATTAAAGGAAGGGTCATCATTTTTACAAGTGAGGGGTTTGGCTCTTGATCAACTAATGAAAATGTATTCTTTTTTTTTGGATTGAAAATGTATCATCTTATTTATAGCATAAGAAAACAGACCCAAAATATTAGTAGCCATGTCCTTATATTGAGGTCTTCCAAGTTGTGCTTGGTCCTCCAAAACGATAGACAAAAGGTTGTAAGCATAAAAGGAAACCGGCCCGGCAAGAGTCATGCTAAGAATCCCTCCGACCCATCCCAACATGGCTAGAGCTGAGGGAAGACGGAGTAGAGCCGGCGACACGATTGATGTCGTCAAGTGATAGTGTAACCATGACCCTTTTCCAAACAAAACATTAATATGCGTTGCATTTTAAGTTCATTAAAAATGCTCGTCACGCATTTTGGATGTTCTCAAACATTATAACTATGAACTTAATTTAATCCTGTACAAAAATATAACTCTTCTTTGCTTAACTTTGTAGTTTTCACTAGTTAAACTAATGATGACTTTACCCTTTTAAATATTATGTAATTAAATACGTACCAAATCAAATCTTGAATCAATCACTGATAATTACGGGACATATGAATCACTCATGAAGTCGATTACCTCGTGATTTGAGTACAAACAAGGCTCCGGTACCGGCCTCTGTTGGAGGAGGCGTGCTGCCTTTGAGAATGCCATTTTCCATGTTGCACACATTGGATGTGTTCTTAGAATTTTGATCCATTTTCACGTGACAATCTTCATGAGTAGTTCCCCATTTCTAACTTTCTGTGGATATATAGTTAATTATCCCTATAGTGCTACTTCTATGGTTACAACATATTTATAGTATTTCATTCAGTATTGGCTAGGAGTCGTTCGTAGAGACTCCTTTTTTATTGGCTCTTTGGGCGAGGCTAAATCTGTGACATACATACTAATTAATACATCTTCATTCTCTGATACTTGTTAATTATATTGAAGGGGTCGGTTCTTTCGTGTGTATATATATATATATATATATATATATATATATATATATTATATATATAAATAACTAAATAACAATTATATATTTTTTTCAAAGTTAATGTAAATAACTTATACATATAATTCTTTTTTCGTCCCCTTCATTTTTCCATGTGACATCGTCCTTAACTATGAGTTTTTATAAATTCTTCCTTTGGCAAAATACTTTCAAATGGTAATAATAAAAAGAGATTCATAAAGGCAAAAATTAATACATGATACGTAAAAGATTCAATGGGTTGAAATTATTAATTGATTAGCTAGTACTTGACGATGAAGCAGATACATCTGATAACAACATTAAAGATTTATTGCCTATTGGATTATGGCTTTTTTTTTTTTTTTGGCTAATTGTCTTGACTCTTAAGAAGTTGTACAACCAAGTAAGTAATATTCAAAGTTGGAGGCAGGACTGATTTTCTCCTTAAAGATTAAGGATTATTGCTTTTGGTGTCTATTAACCTTTTGACGTCGTCATGGAATATACTTGACTTTTGCATGGGCTAACTAGGTTATGAAAATTCGAAGGGGGAAAAAAAAAAAAAAAAAAAAAAGAAAGAAAAAATATCACGACTTTTTGAATTAGCGCGTAGTTGGTAACAATAAATATTTTCTCATTTTTATTCGCCTTTAGAATCAATTAAAGAAATACCACTACTAGGGTGTACGAATAGGAAAATGTCATTTGTTTTTCCTTTTAAATGATATCATTTCATATTTTAAAGATTATTTTCATTAAATACTCCTGAATTATATTTTGTTTTAAAATGCATGTGATTTTATAAACAGGTTAAACAACCATTTCCATCCAGTTCCGTGTATCAAATAGACAGAAACTACATATGTGGCATTAACAATCAATTAACGGAAGGAATTTAAGTAAAACTGTGTAAGGTAGGTATACTTCCTTCTCCACGTCCGGCCACCATCTCCGATCAAGATTCCGGCGTCAGTTTTCGGCACTCTCCCGCACCGACTGAAGCTCTCGACGAGCTTAGTTCGGTAACGCTAATCGGAGGCGGATAAAATTTAATTATGAATGTACGTAAAACATGATATATAATTAGAAAGGTAGATATTCATATGACATAATATGCACAAACGTACGGACAAAGGATATATAAGAAAATTTACTTCATTACTGACCTAGTTAGTAGGGCATGCCGCATGCACTTACATGCACACTATAATATCTTTAGAAACTTATAATAAGCTGCGTTCACATATCGGCAAACAAGCGATACTCGTTGGCGTCAAGAATTATTTGGCGCAGAGACGCTATAGACCCAACGCCAACCAACACCAAAGAAGCTGCCGCAATGAGTGTGTTCACCCAAAAAATGAGGCCTCGCTTAGAGGGCTTGAAAGTCACATTGTAGAAAATCATGGGCAAGATGAAATCCAGAGGGATGCATCCGAATGCCCCGAACAATGCCATTAGATCTCCGAAGAAAGGCAGCATTGCGGCGAAAAGAGTTGCTATGACGACGGAAAGTGACCGGAAAATCAACCTTGGAATGACGTTCCTCGCGGAGAATTGATCCTTATTTGGGTCTGCAAAGTTGCTTTCAAACACTTCGTTCGTCGGCTGCAAGTAAACCTTTGCATACACAAACATAATCACATGTTTTGCTGGCATGATTAAAAGAAGGGAAAAGCAAAAGCACATGATGCATACACTTCTCATAGTTCACTCGTCTAGAATTTAGTTTTGAAACCATAGACTAAAGTGTTTGTTTAAATTAGGAAATTAGCTGGAAACGATATAGTAAAAACGCGCATTTTGTTTTCTGAGTGTCTACCAGAAAGAATGCCATAGTTCGTCGACATTAATATTGTAATTGTCTATTTTTAGACCAAAAAAATGTTATATAATTTTGTGTGTGGTTGTGACAACTATCAATTCTTTGAGACATAGGGCCAAGAAAGGATAAGTTATACAATCTCACATCGCATAAGGATAAATATAGATTATGATTTATAAGGAATGACATCACCTCTTAATGGTATGAGGCATTTTAGAGTGAAACCCAAAAGTAAAATCGTGCAGGTTCAGACTCAAAGCGGACAATATCATACTAAATAGAGATACAGGTCGTTACAGTGGTAGTTGTACAACGTTTTCACATTATTCATTTTTCTTGAAAAAAAAAAGTTTGTATTTCTTGAAAAGAACGAAAAAAATATGTAAGAACTAAGAGTATTGTTGTTGCACATTATGTTTACCTAACAATAATAAAGGTGTTGGTTAATTAGTGGGGTAGCGATTCATGTGACATGTGGATTGTATTCATATCAGATTGATGGCCTTTACATGCAAGTGTTTAAGTCAATCGAGACACGTAACACGAAAATTTTAGGAAAATCATCGACGAGTAGTGAGAGTGCGCTTTACCAGAGTCACGGCCAAGACTTGAGTAAGAGTAAAGATGTTGGTCATGACAACGAACCAAGTGGGAAGCAAAGAGCTCTTCTGGGCGTCCATAAAGTTTGAAAGAAGTGTTCCCTGGGCCTGATTCCCAAACGCCCAATATCCAGATATTCCCACGCCTAAATATGTAGTTGCTATTACACTATAACACACGCACAGCCCTTTCAACATCTTCCCTTGCACTGGTGGTGCTATTGTGGCCTGCAAAGTTACAAACCAGTGTAATTTGAGAAATTTACGATAAGGTGTGAAAAGATACTTTACCATACACTCTATTTTGAACTGTCATGTCCCTTCTATTTTACTAATAGACTCTGTTTTGAACCGTCATATCCGTTCTAATGTTTAGAAACACGTATTGAAGCTCCACTTTAATTTTGGTAAAAAAAGGCAATAGTAATTATCATTAACTGATAATTAGCAATTTTTTTTTTTTTTTTTTTTTTTTTTTTTAAAGTAGCTCAGGAATCACTTGAATTTCAGGAATTATTCCGCTGGCGTAAGTTGTGGCTATAATTGAAATAGCATTGAAGGTCCCAAAAACCCGATCCGCGTCACTTCCAGTCACGGAGTAGTGTCTTGTTGGTGCATCCTTAGAATGCCCTGTTCATGCGAAGAAACTTAAAAAAAGTATATCTGAAAAAATATCTAAAAGAACAGATGTGTTTTATTATTATTATTATTATTATTATTATTATTATTATTATTAGTCTTGTTATTCCAAACCCGCTTTTTCTTCTCTTTAGAACTTCTTTTTTTTTTTAAATAATTTTATCCATTTTAAAACCGATCCTATCTAAACAAATATATAGTTTACTAACATAATAAATATAACTGCATATTTAAAAAAATGTTAAGATAAAGTGAATGTCTCGAAACAAAGTGAGATAAACAAATATTCACAGTGTTAATAGGTGATCATAACCCTTAGATATAGGTAAAGAAGCGCTAGTATCACCCTAGTGAATCAAAATTGATAGTTTTTAACTGAAATTAATTACATAAAGACCCATATAGGGTCTTTTTAAAAAAAAAATTTAATTCAAGAAAAGACCCATATAGATATAGTTTTGTCGAGCCTGAAAATAGTAGTACTGCGGTTTCTTACCAATATATATGGAACCAGCTGCAGCGCAAGCGCTGAAAGCAAGACAAAGGATTAAAGAGACAAGGTTGATATGCCTTAGGGAGTGAAAGGATGGCATTTGTGCAAGAACCAAAACTACGCCTCCAAACATGCTAATAAATTGGCAAAGCTTCATTTTTCCATCCGGATTTGCCACCAAGTAAATGTACTGCCAAAAATGACAAGTGATGTAAATTACTCTGTTCTGTTTCAACTGGGAGACATATAATAGAAATTTGCCCTAAATGTTCCAATAACGAGACACTGACCTTAAGGCTCTGCCCAGCCCCAAGAAGAGTGCAGGCAATAACCGCCCCAAAGCATATCCATAACTGCAGTGGCCCCACAAAATATTTGCCCCATCCTGGACCTGATGATAATCAACATCATAAATGTCCGTTTAATTCATTAATTTACGTTTTTAATTTGAGTTAAGATGTGATTTTATGTGAGAGTTTTTTACTGTAATAAAAAAGTTAAATGTGACTGTTTCTGAGAGTTTTTACTGTAATAAAACTCAAATTCTAAACTCAAATCAGTGAAATGAACGGGACCGAAATGCTTACAACATCAATGACCCATATCCTAATAACATATTACCAAAAAGTTAGGTATACTTCGTTATTATCAAATTAACATTTTGTCTTTAGTCTTGTTTTGTTTGAAATCAACTTAAACTCAAAATCTCATACTCTGATACCATGTCAATTTTTTTTTTTTTTTAAAAAAAATATACTAATTAAGGATTGCGTACTCACCTAAAATATCTCGCGCCATGTCTCGGAACCGGAGCTGACGTCGTCCAAGCTTCGCATGGTGCTCCAGAACCAATGACAAGAGGTTGTAGGAATAGAAAGTGACCAAGCCTGCCAAAACCAGGCAGATCACTCCTCCAACCCAACCCAGCAATGCCAGGGCAAATGGAAGACTCAGAAGCACTGGTGCCACTATTGATGTTGTCAAGTGGTACCCACAGTGCAGCCAAGACCCTAACAATTAATCTCAAAATTAGGGGAAAAAAAAAAAAAAAGAAAAACCATTTCTTAATTCATGTCAATCAATTCTTAATTCATGTCATCGCATAATGGTTATTAAGTAATAGAGACGACTTCAAATAGATTTTATAGTTCCAAAACAACCATTAGCAAGAAAATTAAAAAGCAATGGTCAAAAGGAGAGATTCTTCTTAATGTCTATACACAGTGAGTAGGTTTGAAATATATTAAATGCCCAATTACGAGTTATAATTTTAAGTCTTGTTTATTTTATTAATTTGAGTTATTAAATTTAAATTTTTACAGTTAAAAATTTTTTAAAAATTATCACATTTAATTTTTTTTATTACATAATTAAAAATTTTAAAAAATATTATATTTTAATTTAAATTAAAAATTTAAATCCGTAAAACTAATTAAACTTTAAAAAATACAATTATAAAAATTTGAATTAAGGACCTTTTATTAAAATACGATGTTAGTTGGATAACAAGGAGATCCTGGTCCGAGAAACGAGGGTGAGAACATTAGTTAAAGTCCATGAAGCAAAAGTAAAGATAGAAGGGTGGACACGTGGATCAAAACAGAAAATATCTACTACCCATGAACAAGAAAAGTGAAAATAATAGTAGAAAAGACCAGCTTGTATTGCCTTTTTGTTGTATTGCTTATATAATTACCTATACATTTCAAGCGTTAGACTTAGGGGTGTTCATAAACCCGTCGTAAAAACCCAAAAATTCACCCTGAAAAAAAGTAATCCGTAACATTATTTTTTATTTTTCGGGTTAAACCTCCAACAGTGTTTGGGGCGGATTGTGGGTTGAGCTCATAACACCCCGCAGCCCCCAACCCAACCCGCACAAAATAGGCTTATGTTTCGCTATTTTGTCTATTAAGTGTGATATGTGATGCAGGGATCACTCATGTTTTCTTGATCTTTTAAGTGTTTCTCCATTCTGCAAACTCATTATGCCTAATATTTACTTAGAAATTAGAATTCCTTTGTCAAGTAGTTAGTTCAGTTCGGTCTAAAGCCCTTGTTTGATTAGAAAAAAAAAAAAAAAAGTGAAAGAAAGGAATTGGTTGGGAGAATACTAGTTAAAAAAAAGACTAATTTATAAGTGTAGACTAAGTTATGTTTGTTTTGTATTTGATGTTTGATGGACTATTTTGCTTCATTTTGATGTTAAATGGACTGATAAAGATGGTTATTTCGACTAATGATGAAGTTTAAATATTATATTGAACTTTAAGTCATTGATTTTTTTGAATGTTGAAACCGACACTAACCCTTTGAAAATTTTGAGAACGGGAAAAAAATTTCTACCCCGCACCAACCCAACCCATGAACACCCCTAGTTAGACTAGTAAATTGATAATTCTGAAGACACTAACCCTTTGATTTGAGAACGAACATAGCTCCGGCATCGAGCTCTTTCGGAGAGTCGCCGACTCCGGTTCCATTGGATACTCCCATGAAGAGAGGAGCCACGGCTCCCACCTCTGTCTTGGTGGTTAAGATTAGTATCTATTAGGAAAGATTCAAGCTCACTGGCTACTACAAAGGATGGTATTAGAGAGAGAGAGAGAGAGAGAGAGAGAGAGAGAGAGAGAGAGAGAGAGAGAGAGAGAGAGAGAGAGAGAGAGAGAGAGATCAAAGAGAGAGAGAATGTCAGAGAGAATTCAAGAGAAGATTGAGAGAGAGAGAAAGATAGAGAGAGAGAGAGAGAGAGAGAGAGAGAGAGAGAGAGAGAAATCTCTTGTTAATGTCACGCTAAAAGTAAGATTGGGGTGTCTCAAAATTCACTTTATAAATTTAAATTTTTAATTTTAATGTTGAGATAAAGATAAGATAAATTTAAAAAATTATTTGAGATTTAAAATTTTTTTTTAATTTAAATTGAGATATGATATTTAATATTTAAGATTTAAATTTTTAATTTAAGAGAGAGTATCAAAGACTTGTTAATGTCACGCTAATTCAAGTCAAGGTTGGGGTGCAAAGATAAGACAAATCCCACAAAATTAAGGGAGCTTCGCTAGTTGGTTAGAAATGCATGAAAACTGTGTTATCTATAAATTTTGATTTAATATGATTTTAATTAAATCAAACGTGGTTAAAAAATTAATTCTACGAAACTCTCAAAACTTAAATATAAGGAGGACGTTTGGTATGCAATAATTTTAAAGATGAGAATAAAAATCTGTAATATTATCATGTTTAATATAAGAATTATAATTTTTAAATTTTTAAAAATTAATTAGATTCATTTTTTTTAAGATAATTTAAATACAACTTAACATAATATTATTTAAATTTCTAAAAATCTCAAAATTATAGGAATCTTAGGGTCCGTTTGGTTGGGGGATTCGTCCCCGATTTGAATCATGATTTGTGGTTCGCTACAGTGATTTCTCTCACAAAAAATACACGTAAATCGAAAATGGTTCAAATCACATGATTCAAATCCCTGAACTAAACGGAATTTTATTATTAATAATATTTTGGATTATTCCCCGCTAAATACCAATATTCTTCGGTGCTCTCTGAAAAGTGTTTGTATTCAAAAGGAAAAGAATTGATTATGGCCTCGTTTATTTTACCGATTTGAGTTTTTAGATTTTTACAGTAAAAAATTCTCAAAAAATCTCACATTTAACTTTTTCTGTTACAGTAAAAAGCTCTAAAAAAATATCATATCTCAACTCAAATTGAAAATTTAAATCTACGAAATGAACGAGGTTTATATAAACTTTGAGATTTCGATGGAGTGACGGTGACCTTATTATTGGTATTTAGCGGGAACTAGTCAAACTTTAAGAGCTAAGCAGTAAGCACTCTTCGGCTTTGCCTTTGGGTTCTAGTTGGAGGCAAAAGGCCTTAATAAGTGTGACATTTTGGCCCCTTTAGGCTTTAACCGAGTTTTTTGTTTTTGCTTTCAAACGGTAGAAGAAAATATCTAAAAATTATGGTTTTTTTATTAAGTATTAAGAATTAAGAGCTTAATGAGTCGAGATAATTTTATAAATTTTTTAGTAAGTAATAAAAATATTAGAATGAGATTTATAATACCTTAATGAAATTCTAATATAAAAAGTTTATATATCAATATTTTTTTTAGAATTTATATTTTTTGGCCTTGATTATGAATTTTTCTAAAAAGTTGAAGTACTTCTCATAGATCATTTATACATTTCTGAAAATAACTTTTGGACCTAGAAAACTAGAAGTAGCTTTTAAAAGAGAGAATGAGAAAAATAGATTAAGACTTGAGATAAATTAAAATTAATAGATCAATATTTTATATAAGTTAATAAATAAGTTAAATTACTATTTTTGTCTATAACTTGTCTGATTATGAATCATAAATAGACAAATTATTTACTATTTTTGATTCATAATTTATTTAACTATGAATTATAACTTGAACAAATTTATCCATAATTTATCTAATTATAAACTATAACTTAATAAATTATGACCCATTAATTTTTATAACTAAAAATTCACCTATATACTTTATTAAATTTTTCATATTAACCTATCTTTTACTATTTCCATTTTTAAAAAGCTCTCTGAGCAACGCCTATTATTTAAGAAAAGCGATTTATATGCAACGTACCAATCGCAATGAATGTATGGTTGGTTACCAATTTGTATGTACGTACGTACGTATGGTTCCTTCCAATTTAAAGTACCAAATCGTAGTTTGGAAAGAAAAGTAGTAGTAAATATCCTATAACTTCCTTTAATCCTAAAAGAAAATTTTCTCGGTTTTTAAATTATGTTTATTTTACTGATTCGAGTTTAAAATTTAAAACACTAAAAAAATTTTAAAAAATAATCACATTTAATATTTTTTTGTTACAATAAAAAATTCTCATATAAAGTCAAATCTTAAATCAAATTAACGAACTAAACAGACTTTTAATTTTCTTCCACTTCAATTTCCTTTGCTATCACTCACCAATTACCAAAAATAAGAGCAGAAGAAGACACAAACATGTATAAAAGATGCAAGTGCGCTGAGAAGTACTTACAGAAACAAATCAAAAAAGTTGAAATTATGAAGGAAAATAATTCGAAATGGTTTTAGAGGTTAGATGTGACTTTTATAAACTATTGCCATGGTTATGAAGGAAAATAGAAATGGTCTAAAGGTATGATTTTATTATATTGCCATGGTACAAGTTTTTGAAGGAAACAAGTCAAAAAAGTTGAACTTATGAGGGAAAATATAAATGGTCTAAACGTATGATTCTATATTATTGCCACGGTACAAGCTTTTTCTGATGATTTTTTTTTTCTTTTTTTTATGGATAACTCTCAGCCAAGCTTGCTTTCTTTCTTCCCCTTTTTTTTTTTTTTTTTTTTTCTTCTATGTAAGTACATTGTGCAAAATGTGCTGTGACATGTATTGAGTTTAGCTTCGATGTGAACATCCAAAACACAACCAGATCATGTGGAAAATGATTTCTCTCTAATCAACTGAAGTTTTGTAATCCAGAATTTCCTCTCTACCCATTGTCAAATAGAAAGAAAGAGGGAGAGAGAAATGCCGTATATATTTATAGTCCTAACTCTATGTTAGCGAAAAAGCTGTACTCGTTGGCATCAAGAAAATCTGTCTGATAGAAGATAAATTGCTCCTAAAGCGCCCAAAGCAGAGTAGATTGAGGCGATCGCCGTGTTTCCCCAGAAAATGAGGCTGTTTTTGGAAGGCTTGAAGGTGACATTGTAGAAGATCATTGGAAAAATGAAGTCGAGAGGGATGCACCCAAATGCTCCAATCACTGCATTGATATCTCCAAAGAAAGGAAACATGGCTGCAACAGTTGTGGCTATGACCACCGATAATGATCGAAAAACCAATCTTCCCACGGTGTTACCAATGGAGAATTGATCAATTTTCGGGTCTACAAACTTGCGTTCAAGCACTTCATTTGTTGGTTAATTGCAAGTTAACCTGATAAAGGTGCAGAAGTTTAGTGGGTGGAAAAAAAAAAAAGAAAAAAAAAGACCATTTTGTGTTCGTTATGTTATGGCTACAGTTGATTGTGCCTCGAATAAATGATTACAGCCAAAAGAAGAGATAGAGCTGGAAGTTATTTAAGATAATTTGGGAGCCTGGTCAGAATTTTTAGTTGATTGGAGAGATCAGCTTAAGTCAAGTTTTTAATGTAAAGTTCACAAGTGTTTCTTGGGTTTTAAAGGTTTGACAGAAAATAATTAGGTGGCTGAAAAAAAAAAAAGCCTTGGTTTTTTAATTTTATTTTTTACACACAACATATTAGGCAAAGGATCTTACTGAAGCCACAGCTGCAACTTGCAAGAGGGTAAAAACATTGGTCACCAAGAGAACCCAAGTTGGTAATAAAGGTTTTCCATCAACCAAAAAGTTGCTCAGAACTGTTACTTGTGCTTGATTGCCGAATGCCCAATAAACCGAAATTGCAACACTGAAAAATGTTGTCACCACAACTGCATAGCACACACACAATCCTTTGAACATCTTGCCCTTCACTGGTGGTGCTATAGTTGCCTGAAAAATATAATGGACCAACGTTGAACTTACTAATGATTTTGTACAACAATCACGTAAATCTGTTTGCCTAGGAATGCATGGATAAATGAAAATAATTGAGAAGATGCAAAAGGAAAACCTGAATCTCAGGAATAATTCCATTTCCGTATGTGGCGGCGATGATTGAAATAGCATTGAAGGATCCGAAAATGCGATCTTGCCTATGCCCACTTACGGAATAGACCTTCTCCGGTGCATTCGTAGAATGTCCTGGAAGTATGGAAGGATTTGGAGTATTAAGTGACAAATGATCCTCTCTCTCTCTCTCTCTCACACACACACACACACACACACTTGTATAAGTTTTTCTGTTTTGTACAAAATATTCTTACCAATGTATATTGAACCGGCTGTTGCGCAGGCGCTATAAGCAAGACAAAGGACAAGAGATGAGGTTGACGTGTCTTAGGGAGTGGAAGGACGGAATTTGGACCAAAACCAGCATCAATATCCCAAAAATGGCGACAAATTGGTAGAGCTGCATTGCTTCTTTTGAACTATAGAGCAAGTAACTATACTTCCACAAGACAATGCAATAAAGAAGATAAAGAAAATGTAAGAACACATAAATCTCAGATCAAATAAACAAAGTTGTTTACCATAAGATCTTTTTCTCCAGGGTTGAGCTGAATATTGTTGATGATAAGGTTATTTACCGACAAATTAAGTATTTTGAGTTTAAATATTTGTGAGTTTTAAATATTTTTATTAGTTTAATGTGTTTTTTGATGTTATTTTGTAAGAAAAACAATGAAATGGGACTTGTGACTTTTGGAGTAAAAAATTGGAGCAAAAAGACACTCAAAGCCGCACAACGGCCCTCTTGGGCAGAACCACCTGTGTGAGCACGCCACTTGAGGGGCGCCCGCGCCACATTGGGCTCGTGGGTGTGCCACTAGCCGGGCGGGCGTGCCACTGAAGCGCACAGCCGCACCCCCTGCGTGCCGATGATGAACTTTGGGCCATTTTTCATCCCTTTATCAATATGGATGGTTAATTTTAAACTTTTAGATGAGTCTGATTGAGATTTTATTAGTTTTTGTGTTCTAGTTTTAATAGTTAAATTAATTTACCTTTTTGGGTTCAATTACTTAAATTCACTCATTTTCAATCACCTAAATAAAATTTAGTTAATAACACACACGGTACTTAGTTTAATTCTCAAAAATATCATTACTTTTTAAGATGATAAAAACTACAGATAAATATTTGCACAAGTGTTGGTTCCTTGTGAATTTATTATACATTCAGACAAGTTCTAGTTACTTTTTTCTATTTTTATTCTCCTAAACCAAGTACACTTTAGAATATTCTATAAAATGGCAAACGAATTAAAACTGAGTACCTTAAGACTTTGCCCTCCAAGAAGAATGAAAGCTATAACGGCACCATAGCATAAACCAAATTGAATTGGACCAACAAAATACCTTCCCCATCCTGGTCCTATACGTGCATACAAATGATCATCTTTATGCATACTTGAAACCACTGGAAATAAATTTTTTTTTAAAGAAAAAAAACCTTACAAGAAGATATCACGTAAACATTAGCAAAAATCTTGCACATTTCAACAATTTCACACATTTTAATACATGACATGAATTTATAGGCCCCGTTTATTTTACCGATTCGAGTTTTGAAATTTTAATTTTACTACGGTAAAAAACTCTCAGAAATAGTTACATCTAAATTTTTATTACAATAAAAAAAACTCTCACATAAAATCATATCTCAACTCAAATTAAAAAATTAAATTAGCAAACTTAAATGGTACCGTAGTAGTTGAGAAAAAGGCAGAGCAGATGTGGAAGCACCTAAGATATCAGTGGCCATTTCGCGGAAGCGGAGCTGACGCCTTCCGAGCTGAGCAAAGCTGATATTACAATGCACGAGAACCCAGCAAACCAACCCAGCAAGGATAAAGCGAAGGGAAGACTAAGCAGCGCTGGGGCTACAATTGTAGTTGTCAAGTGGTATCCACAGTGCAACCATGATCCTATATTACATCATCAACAAGAAAACACTTCAATTACACAGCTTATGAACTTGAATATTTATGTATTAATATTCTTGTTTACACTAATTAGTAATTATATATACCTCTAGATTTGAGCACAAAAAGAGCTCCGGCATCAAGTTTCTTCTGAATGTTAGCTTCATTAGTATGATTTTCCTTTTCCGTGGTTGTAATTTCCATCACTAAATTGGGATTGATTGATCCGTTCGCTTTATGTGTTTGAAGAATGTAAAAATGGCTACAAGATAATTTTATGGGTTGGTTTCTTTAGTTTTGTTGAACTGATAATGTGGTTAGTTTTGTTAATTTTTCGGCGGTGAAAATTCAACTTGGCCTAAAGTTAAATGAAAACCTTACATGATTTTTTTTTTCCTCTTTAGTGGAAGAACAATTTTACAAGAATATTGAGGTGATGACTTACGATGCCACATGAGATTAAAAAGAACTAGCTATAGGGGAGTGGTTTAGGATCAGAAAAGGATATGAATTAAATGAAAAATTCAAAAAGATTCGGGAAAATGAGACAAATATTTTTTAAAAGTGTACGAATTAAGATTTTTACTATTTATTCTTGATTAATAACTTTTTTAATCAAATAACTATACTAATAATAGGATATTAATCAAGAATAAATAGTAAAAATTCATACACATACACTTTTAAAGGTAAATTCTACGATTTTCTCAAAGGACTCTTGTTGTTTAATTTCCTAATATGAGCTTTGGCAAAACCTGAGATGATAGCAATATTATTGGACACCGGTGATACTCAGTGCCATCTGCTAATTCAAATTCATACACTATTAAAGGTAAATTATGTAATTTTCTCAAAAGATTCATGTTGTTTAATTTCCTAATATGAGCTTTGGCAAAACCTGAGTTGAATGAATAATATTATTGGAAACCGATAGTATTTAGTGCCATCTACTAAGAAATGAAATTTATTTTCTATTAGTGATGGTCTTTTTAAGTATTTTTCATGTTGAATTTGTACTTGTAATCATTCTTGAATATTCCACTAAATTTACAACCGAGTGAGCCGAACAAATATTGGTCATGAGAAAAAAAAAATAGAAAAAAAGAAAAACATATATGTCGTTTATATTCCATGTGAAAACGACATATAGTTTTTTTTAAGAATCATCGTAACATGCTCTACAGTTGTGAAATTCATAGTTTAGATAAAACGACAATCTTTTTCGGTAGGAGGAAATAAGTCACTTGGAAACGACATTTTGATTCTTCGTCAAACCAAAACAATATGTCGTTGAACAGCAGAAACAATATGTCGTTTATTTATATCCCACCAACGATGTATTTCACCAATTCACTCTCCCAAAAACGACGTGTAGTTTAGATTTAGATGTTGCCATTGGACAAAAAAGTAATTGCAACCCGAGGCCAATTTCCCATTCACATTCAAGGGAAAATTGGTGAATTCACCATTTTATAACATTTTTACTATAGTTCTTTACCTATGGTATTAATCAAAATTTAATTAATAAAATTTTAACTAATATAGTTCTTTACCTATGGTATTAATCAAATTTAACCAGTAAAAATTTAAAACTCATGCATTTTAAGAGTTTTTCCTTATATAAATGATGTCAAGACGTTTGGTTCATAAATTTAGAACTATAATTCTAAATTATTCTAAGTTTACGTATATTTTTTTGAGAAAAAATACTGTAGCGAGTTATGAACTATTATTCGAACCATGACACAAATCATCATACCCAATACCCATAACCCACAGGACAAAAAAGTAATTTTAGCCTCAGAAAATTAGTGAATTCACTATTTAAATTAATCATAAAATTTTTACTTTTATTCTTAA
Organism: Morus alba; assembly: GCA_012066045.3. Lineage (NCBI taxonomy): Eukaryota > Viridiplantae > Streptophyta > Magnoliopsida > Rosales > Moraceae > Morus > Morus alba. Next base: position 12,856,806 of record CP050234.2, read on the forward strand.
TTAATAGAATTTTAACTAATATAATTATTTGACTAGAGAATTAATCAAATTTATAAAAATCTAGTAGTCATGCATTTTAGGGTTTTCCATATGTAAATGACGTACAAACCCTTATCAATCATCCCAAATAACGGAATTGCACTTCGGCTTAAACCCTCCGTTCCAAATTTCCAACCTCACTTCAAGACCTCTCTCTTTCTCTCTCTAGATTCTTTTTGCTTTCTCTCTCCTTCTTTCTGCGTTTCCATGGCGAAAGGAAACGACATAGTGACGAGGAAGAAGAACAAAGCCAATCGGAAGAAGCTCAACAGTCAGACCCAGAGTTCCTCCTCGGTTTCCGCGCGCGTCGCCGCCCTCATCGCCGCCAAGAAGCGCCGCAAGTCCGGCACGCGCCGCAAATGCCAGGTGATTCCACGAAGGGCAACGTCGTTTTCGCTTCATTTGATTTGCTTTTGCGGTTTTAGTTATGGAAAATAGTTTAATCTTTCTGTGGTTTAAGTGGATTTTTGCTTGTGGAAAAGGAAAGTGGCGCTTTTGTTTTGAATGAGTTTTTTTGCGATGAATCTATATGATTTATGAGAGCGTAGATTAACATTGCTAGAGAAGTAATTCGATTGTGTTTTCTTATTGAATGATTTATCTGATGAGTTGTGCACAATATTTTTACTTGATACGAGTGGATATCAAAATGACACTGATGTTGATAATGTAGGCATGGTAATGGTTGATCATGTATTTATGTGTGTATTTTTCTATTTTATAACAACAACAAATACAACTCTTAATACCAAATTAATTGGAATCGACTATTTTCTCATTTCTAATATGTTATATTAAACACGAGACCCTCTTAAAACCTTAGATCTTGAAAGTCGTGTCTAACTACGTCGGTCTAAGTAATTCTTAGTTTACCCCTTGCTCTCTTAGTACTAGGTATTTGGTTATTCTCCCAAGCACGAACAGGTACATCTAACGATCTACGTTGTACATGCCCGTACCACCTTAGGCGGTTTTCCCGCACCTTATTTTCTATTGGTGTTACACCTACTTTACTACGAACAATTTCATTCCGTATGCGATCCATCCTCGTATAGCCACTAATCCATCTTAACGTATGTATCTCTGCTACATTCATCTTGTATATTTGTTGTCTCTTGATGGCCCAACATTCACTACTATATAACATAACTGAGCGAATTGTTGTCCCATAGAATTTTCCTTTCAACTTAATATGCACTTTATCATCACATAAAATTCCCGTGGCATTCTTCTACTTAACCCACCATGCCTTAATCCTCTGTCCAATATCCTCATCTATATCCCCTTCACACTTCACTATGGACCCAAGGTAACTAAATTTCCTAAAAGTCCCAATCACCACACCATCTAAAGAAATTCCATCACTCTAATCTCTCAAATTACTAAACCTATAATGCATGTACTCAATCTTTGTTCTACTTAACTTAAATCACTTTGTCTCAAGGGTCTATCTCCATAGTCTTAACTTACGTCCCGATGTTCATCAACTAAAACTATATCGTCTGCAAAAAGCATACACCAGGGAATTACATCTTGAATTTCTCTTGTCAGCTCGTCCATCATGATAGTGAAAAGATAAGGACTAAGAGCGGAACCTTAATGAAGGCCATTCTGAATGGGGAACTCTTCCGTGTAGCCTCCAGTAGTTCTCACACTTGCAACAACTCCATCATACGTATCCTTTGTTACCTTGATATGCCTCATATGCGCTCCTCTCTTCTCTAGTACCTACCATAACACTTCTCTCAGTACCCTATCATATGCCTTTTCTAAATCTATGAAGACCATATGCAAATCTTTCTTAGCTATTCTATACCTTTCAATCAGCATCCTAAGAATAAAAATAACCTTCATGGTTGATCTACCGGCCATGAACCCAAATTGGTTACCTAAGATGGTAGTTGTGGTCCTTAAATCTCTTTTTAATAACTCTCTCCTAAAGCTTCATAGTGTGACTTATGAGCTTTATGCCCCTATAGTTGTTACAATTTAGCGCATTTCCTTTATTCTTCTTCATTGGAGATTCGCATATACCACATATAATCTATATATATAGCTTTGGTTATATTTATATTTACATGCTGTGAATATGAATTCAGTTTTTGTAGCAAATGAGTCAATTGGATTCTTGCTAAATGACCCCATTGCATTAGGCTTGAGGCAATTGGTAAACGTTTGTTTATTTTTCTGTTATTATTATTATTATTATTTTGGTAAATGTCGTTTGGTCGTAAGTTGAATTCTTTTATTAAGTTGTATGATGCGCATAGTAACCAGTGATTGCTCATTTTGCCCGTTATTCTTTTTTTCTTTTTCTTTCTAGTAGTATGTTTAAATAATGTCTAAAGGAAGTGTCGGATTTCCAAATTAAAGTTGTTCATATCTTTTCTCATGACATTACAGGGGATGTGTTTTAGCGTTCCTACCCCTGACGATCCCTTCAATGACAGGCATGGTAAAAAAGATCTGGAAACAAAGGTAACCAGAAAAGTTAGGCCTTGCAAAAAGGATGAGAAGGCGTTTTCGAAGGAGAAGAAAGTACCTCCATGCAAACCAACTCTTGGTAAAATTGATGCGAGTGTGAATGACATTGATGACAAAGCTAAGGCTGCAACTTTGAAGAATGAAAATATATCGTTGAAGTCTATCAATGATGTGGTGCTAAGAACAAAGACTCAGTTCAATGGGAATGAAGGTGTGCGTGATCACCAAGAACAGGACTTTGAAAATTCAGAATGTCCATCTAAGTATCTTATTATGTGCTTGAATGAAATAGAGAATGCACTGCGTCATGATGGCACCCACACTGCCGAGGAGGACAAACCTTTGTTTGTTAGTACTTGGGGGATTGAGTTTTGGAAATGTTATTCAGCTGGAAAGGATATAATAGAGACAAACGCGTCTTCTACTGTAGAGCAAATTTCATGGATTGTTTGCAGTGCTGCTGACACCATTTCAAGAAAGGAGGAAGAAGGTCTATCATATTCCAGCCCATTTCTTTTGTTTCTTGTGCCATCCCAAGAGAAAGCTGTGAAGGTTTGTGCTATATATTGTGTCTTTTGAGGCATTTTGGAACTCTTCAGTTCTGTGAATCTTTTCTTGAAAATGAAAGTTTTAGATTTTAGACATTTACTCGTTTAATTTTGAAGCTTGCATGGGACCTTTCAAACATGCAAGTTAACTTAATAAAACATGTTAAAGAGTGAGGTAACAACTAATAAGGGATTAGTTTGTGCCCAACAATCATTTTTGTGCCTCTTATTCAACCATTCGACAACAACAAGCGATAGTATTGTTGTGTTTGTACATCAAATGCAGAGGATATGTTAATTTCTATTTTTCCCCTCTTCTTCTATTGTCATATCAGGTACGTTCAGTGTGCAAACCTTTGAAAGTTCATGGAATACATACAGTGAGTATACATCCAGGTGCTTCCATAGACCACCAGATTCAAGGGTATGTAAATGTTGACTATACAATTTAAATGTTATTTTACTTAAAAAAGAAAAAGAAAGAAAAGAAATGAAAAAAAGAGATTGACAAGTTGCCAGTCTATCCTGCTATTTTTGTTTAGGGAAAATTTTATTTTGGCACCCTATGTTATATCAAAATATGAGTTTGATAGATTTTGTTTTTAACATGCCGGTACCTTAACCTTTTAGAAAATCTTCTTTTGGTACTTTGGGACAGTTTTTTGAGACACCAAAAGATAAAATTACCCTTATTATTAACTATATAAAAAGCTTTCTAAAAAATCTTAAACCTACGACTAAGATTTTTGCTTTATGTTTGGGACAAAGTGAACTTTGGGTGTCCGGTTGCAGCTTTAAGATTTTTTAAAAAGTTTTTATACATATTATATAATGAGGGCAATTTTGTCATTTCATATTCAAAAAAAGTATCCAAAGGTACCAAAAGAAGATTTTCTAAAAAGTTAAGGTATCGACATGAAATTATTAAAAATAAATGGTACCAAACTCATATTTTGATCTACCACAGGGTACTAAACTGAAAATTTTCCTTTTGTTAAAATATGCATTTTACATGACGCCTCTCCATAGGTTATTTGGTTAGAACATTACGGTTGTTGCTGAGGGCATTCTTGCATGAATTCATGTAGCTATCTTCCTGTTGTGTTGTAATGTTATTTGCCAAGTTCTTAGCTCTCATGCACTTGTTATGTCTATTCTCTAGCATAACTCAACCATATCTCTGTCTTGTTTGATTTCTCATTAAAAACTTCTTTTCATCAATAGGTTGAAGAATTGTGAGCCTGAGTTTCTCATATCAACCCCTGGGAGACTTTTGGAGCTTATTGCTCTGAAGGCCATTGATATATCTGGGGTCTCTTTATTGGTAATGTTTTAATCTGTTTATTTACTCTGCAATAATACTCTTTTTTCTCCGATTCAACTTTGTTATGAATTATAATGGATAGTGTAAAGCAAGGTTTAAACCACAGTTTAGTTTTGTAGGTTATCATTACGTCTTTGCCTGGAACTCTTATTTTTATTTAAGTTATGAAATTAAATAATGAATAAAAGTGTAATGATACACTGATTTTGGTTTTCTTTTCTGGATCTCTTTGATACTGAAAATTTGTTTTTAATTAACGGTTTGATGTCTTCTTCAGTTCTATTTTTCATATATCGCAAGACTGTGTATCAAGTCAGCCGGGCTTTATATTTGGAAATTTATTATTTCTGTTGCATACTTTTCGATGGCTGGTGACAATTTCTTGTTCTTCATCTTTGCCTGTGGTTGCCCTGTGTTGTTTTAACTTTTTTATGTACTTTTTTGTTCTTCATTTCTTGTCAACACTTCGATATGCATTTACATTAAGGTAGTGCAATAAGTATAGCTGCCACCAGCTACACCTAGCGTGTGAAATAGAAGCTCAAGAAGGAATACCAAAACCTAGTTCATAGAACTATACAATATTATTTTTCAAAAGGATGTAAAGAGTGAAAGCACTGACTGTTAATTGAATAATAACATATTGACTTTCACGTATATGTTTCAAGTTTGCCTTCTAAATATTGGATGGGCATATTCACAAGTAATGCATTTTTAACTAGTATAAACTGAAATCATCATTTTTCAGAAAATGGGAGGCTATGATACATTCATAAGTTACTATACAAAACTAAAGTCTTTCCACAAAGTCTGATTTCTTTGATTGCTATTAGAGATAGGTTTAAATATTTGATTGGGGAACATTTTTGCGGACTTCCAATTTTGTTATATTTTTATTATTTAACTGCATGGACATTATATGAGTAACTATCTCTTTCTAATCATTGCTAATGTTAAATGCGGTGATTGATTTTACTGGTGTAATGAACATATGTTTGTCATCACATGAGCTGTGAATTCATTATTCATTTTACAAATCTCCCAGGTCCTAATAATTAGACGACATGATAGTATGAGATGTCTCCTATATTAATTCATTTCTCATGTAAAATAGGTTGTTGATGGATTGGATGCTGATCGCAAACAAGGTTATGTTGATAGCATTAAGGCCATTACGCAGTCTCTATCGGAAAACACTCGTCGCTTGGTCTTCAATGATTGCTTTAGTCCTTCATGTGTCCCTGTGTTGCAAGATCTTCTACTGGGACGAGCCTATAAATTATCATCTATGAATGATTCTCTTACCGGTAAAAATATCTATTCGGCAGCACGAAAACTAGTAGAGGTACGGAAATTAACCCTCTGACTGGACCAAGACACTTTTGGTCCACCTCATCTTTTGCATATTTGGTAACACTTGGACTCTTTGAAGTGTTTCCCTGAAGTCTTGAACTATCACTAGGGATGATACTATTATGCGTTTGAGGCTATCCTAGCTTTATGATTATGCGTTTGTTTGTTTCCTTGAAGACAGTAAAAGATTTTTTTTTTTTTTTTTTTTTTTTTGCTGAATTAAATGAATTGACAAATAATTGTTTTTGTCCTTGTTTATCAATCCTGGGTGTGTAGTTTTCGGTTTATGCAAAGGTTTTAGGTGTTTAGTGTCGTACATGTTTTGGAAAAAAAGAAAAGATATTAGAATGACTAATTCTGTCTGCTGTTTTTCTGTAGAAGTCTACTGCTTCTTCTTGCATGTTTATATCCTTTTGTGCGAAGGACTAATATTTAATCCTCGTCACTTTTTCCAGTGTTGAATTTAACAACAGAATGAAGCATTCAGTCTCTATAAGCAATAATTGAAGTTCATTTAACTGATTTAGCGGAGTATGAACTTGTGCTCGATTTTTTTCCCCCTCTGGCAAAACAATTTGCTTTCGAAACCTCACGAAGATGACGGGTGAAGCTGCCAATAATAATCGATGAAAAGATTCGGTAGTTGCTGACCGTTGATTGAAAGAGCGCTGAAAACATGCCTCAATTCAAATTCACTTAATTTTTTTTCCTTTTCTTTTTTCATACTGCTTGTTTAGCGTTGCAAAGGATGCATAATTGTGGATGGTCGGAATTTGATGCGTGTTAAAGCTCGTTGAGTCCTGTATCCAATGAAGTTTTATAGATTATATAATTGATTCTTGTATGGAAAGAAAAGTTGGGAGCTGTAAGTCGCTAGAAACGGTTTGCTTAGAAATTGTCTTGTGCATTCTTTAGCGGTTAATTATGAAATTGCACATGCAAGCAGTGCCATAATTTACTCTAATATGTTTCGGTAGTTGGGATTTCTTGATGCACCAATTTTGAGTAAGCTTGATATTTTCACGTAATGTTTGAATTTCGTCCTCAGCTGATTCAATAAGGTTGATTCTCTTAACAACCGATTCTGTAAAGCCAATTCAATTAGTAGAATGTGAAAAACAAAGCTAGAGTGCTGAGCTTTAAGCGCGAGAGGTGGGAAGGCCCTCCACCCTTTAACCGTTACTTTTCTTGCAATGCTGTTGAACTGTTTGAATGAGCTGTCCGAACGCGGAGTACAAAAGACGGTCCGTCTTATCACTTTCCCGTACACCCACGGGTCGATTGATGCCATTTTTCTTGTTGTTTTACGTTCAGCCTCAGAAAAACAGAAGTTTGGCCATTTGTTATGGTAGCAGTAAGAAGCACCATTGGACTTTCATTTAGGTATGCATTGATAACTCATGTTTTGTCACGTCCATTACTATGTAATCTCGTAGTTCTTGAAGCGCGCGCATGTTAGATACACGTCTCCTTCACACACTGGTATAGTAGTAAGCACCCGTTACTTTGGTTTGAATCGAAATTTGATCAAATGGCTGTCAGATTTTCCTTCGTATTCATTTGTTAAAATAGTGAAAATTACACAATGGCGATGAAAAACAAATTGGCAAAATGCTTCAGTTATTGATATGGAACCCATTTGGTATTGCTTTTAGAGAGGCCGCTTTTAACTTTTTTAAAGAAGTTACAGCAGGTATTTGGTAAATCCTTCTTTTGACCAGCAGTTTTTAAAAATTATTGTCAAACAACATATATGAGAAGTAGATCATGGTTGTTTTAACACAGCTGTTTCTGTTGTCATTGTCCAAATTTATTAAAAAAACCTTAGTAATAAAACCTAATTCTCTATTTACTCATTTTATTTTTTAATACCAAATTGAAAAATATATATTTTATCAATATTTATTAAAAATTAAAATATTTTATGAAATACTAATTAAATTCTACTTAAATATATTTTTTATAATTATCAAAATGTTTAAAATAACAAAAATAGATAACAATTTATCAACTTATTTTTTATATTAATTTTAAATAATAAATTAAAATAATATTTATTTTTTAAAATATTTTGGTATAAAAATACTATAAATATTGACCTTAAAAATAGAAATTAAACTTTTTTTATAGGAAAAAAATAGAAACAATACTAACTATAAATATGTGTGCAATTATGTCTGTTTTAGTCATTATACATCTTTACGCTAATTTTATACATAGTTTACCAAACACTTAAATTTTTACTTTTGGTATTCACGGCCGTTTTTTTTTTTTAAAAAAAAAAGTTACGGAACACCTATATGCTTCTGGTCACAGCAACTTCTAACTAAAAACACAACATCAACAAAAATTTTCAACAGCATAACAATGCCAAACTGGCCCATAGATAAGTAATGGTCACCTAGAATTTCCAAAGGGATATTTACCTTTTTATGCCCTATGTTTTGGGTACCTTTAGTTTTTTATCTAATTAAATGTATACCTTCAAATTAGATTTAACATCAAAATTAATTTATACCTTTTCACATTTAACTTTAAAAATAAGGGTGTGCAACAGACCATTCAAACCATTTAAACCAACTAAACCAAACCTAACCAAACCAAACTAATTAATAATCGGTTTGATTTGGTTTAAATTTAAAAAAAAAAAAAAATTAAATTGGTTTGGTTTGTGGTTTTATCTCTAAAAAAATAAAACCAAGCCAAACGAATTTCTATCTATATATTTTTTCTAAAATTATATGTATTACATATATCAATAACTTATTGATATTTAAAAAATTATTTTATTCCAAAATTACATGATCATAAGCCTAAAAGTTTCTATCATAACCAATATATGGGAAACTAACACTGCCTCAGCGGTCTACACATAAGCACTTCTGCTCCTCTTCGCTCATTCTCCAGTCCTCTGGGTTATGATCGTGATTCTTTCTAAAGCCTTATATCTTTCTTAACGTGATGTAGCCTTTGTAATAATACGTGTCTCTAATTTGCCTATATTCATTTTCTTTCATATATTTGAAAATGCTATATATCATAAGAAATCATGAGTCACAACTAATATTATATAAATATATCTATAAGTTAACTGCTTTGACTTCATTTTGTCTTTAAAAGAAAGAGAGAAAGAGACAAAAGAGTAAATTAAAATATTAGTACCAGTTATAGTGAAGACTTGAAAATATGTAAAATATTCATTCAAACCAATTAGAAAACTAAACCAAATCAATTACAATCGGTTTGGTTTGGATTGAATTAGATCCCTTAATTGGTTTGGTTTGATTTGAAAATCTCTAAACCAATTTTGTAATTAGTTTGGTTTGCATTTCAAATAAAATAAACTATTTGATTGTTTGTACACACCTATTTAAAAATACCTAAAATGGCATTGAATAAAAAAAAAAATGAAACAAACTAAAAGAAACTTTAAACTTACAATTTTGATCTCAAAAATACCCAAAATACCATTGAAATGGGTGTTTTTTGTGTTTCTAATTTTTATTTTTTGTAATATTCAAAATTTTAGTTTTTTTTTTCTCTTTTTTCTTAACGATAGTTTGGTCATTTTAAAGGTCAAAATTAATTATTGATCGAGATAAGATATAAATCTGTATATTAAACCTAATTTAAAAGTATATATTTTGAATAAACCTAAGACATAAGGTAGACAAATATAAATATCCCATTTCTAAATTCTCTTTTCTAGGCGTTGTGCAGGATCATATAAACGTTTTTGTTTTTTGTTTTTTTTTTTCATGTTTTTTGCTGTATGTTATTGAGCCAATGACTTTTTTTAAGGCGACTCGAACCAATTTTATTAAAGAGAACGAGCGGCCTAACTATCCTTTGATTTTTCGTCACGCTCTATAGGAGCATCAACGTTTTACTAATATAATCTAAAGTAAGGAGGCCTAAAAACCGTAATAGGCTGTACTCTAAGGTTGCTTCGCTTTCTTAGGCTCTGTGTCTTTTATCTCGGTGAACAATGTTCTACTGATTAGGTGGGGACAAGATTCGAACTTATAGTCTTCGGGCATGAGCCCCCAATGATCAATGATAAATTCTCAGTTTGAACCTTCAGTGGCAATGTAGACGGGCGTCATTCTTCAAACCTCATAAAAGCAAGTTAAATCTTAAATCGTGATGAGAGGGAAATGCCTTAAATAATAATAGTGACCACTGAATAAATTTGTCCCAACAAATTCTAAATGTTGCTATGCTTGTTTAAATAATAACCCGTCACATTCAAAATCATTTAAAATCAAACTTTTTTTTTCCCCTAACGCGGGAAACATTTATAAAACCTTAATTACGTAATTAAGACTAAGAAGAAAAACAAGAATGAAGGACAATTTGTTTAGACCGAAATTTCAAATAAAAAGGGAACATGGCTACAAACAGGGCTGTCGTGTGGGGACTTTGGGAGACCTCTCACCTCTCCTGTCCATACTTGGACTCTAAGAGCACGTTTGGTTGATGTATTTAAAATCATGACTTAGTAATTATTCTTAATTTACGCGTGTTTTTTTGTGAGAGAAAACACTGTAGCGAGCCACGAATCATGATTCAAACCATGTCACGAATTCTTAAACCAAATGCTAACTTTTTTCATGTAACTAATTGATTTGTTTATTGGGAATTTTTGTGGTGAAAAAGACTATTTTACTCTATTAGTAGGAATTATTTTTGTAAATCGTTAGATTTTTTTTAACGATTAAATTTGAACATGTTTATATTAAAAATTTATCATGCGTGATACATAATTACTCATATTGCATATTAGACTGTTGAAAACTAATACAACGGTTAAAACAAAATTTCTACCGTAAATGCACCTTATTGGTTTTAATATTGTTGGTCCAGCCAACAACAACAACAACAAAAAAGAATAACAATAATGTAATTACATAATTTTTTTTTTTTTTTTTTTTTTGGTTTCAATTAGGAAGCCAGTTGATTTGATTAGTAGTATATAGAATCTGCTTTTAATGCAACTGACAAGTTGGAATATTTCAAATCCATGATTTAAGATTTGGAAATTCAATAGAAACACTCCCACAAAGAATTGTTGGTTTAGTTTATAAGGTTGTCGTTGTTGCTTCTTCTTAGTTGCAACTTACAAGAGTTTCTTTTGTCGGCAGGACCTCTTTTTTTAGTGGGACGTTGCGTTTTTCTCACACAACTTGTTTTTCTTTTTTTTTTTTCTTCCTTTTCTCTTTCGTGCTCGAAATTCTCAGTTCTTCTTTTTCTTGTTTTGCTACCGAATTTTTTTAGTACTGTAGTTTTTTTTTATTTTTTTTTTTTTTTTAGTTTAGGACCAGACCATATATAACAAAGAAATTATATTTAATAACCAGTGGCATAAACCCCGTAAAAATTGAAATATTATACACGCATAGTCCCAAAAAAAAAAAAAAGAAAGTTAATTTTAGAACTTAACGTTAGAAGAGGTTGTATGAAATCAAAAAAAGGTTGTAAAAATCTAGATTTATTCTCTAATTCAATTATAATTTAATTTTAGAAAAAAATACACATAAATAAAAAATAATTTTAATCACATGATTCTAATCCATTAATTAAACATTAAACTAAAAAAAAGAAGTAAATAAATAAAAATGTTAAACAATTCTTTATCTGTTTGATCGGCTTAATTTTTTTTTTAAATCAAATCATTTTAAATTTAATTTGGTCGGTTTAAACTTGTAATTAAAATGAATCTTGACATATGAATATTTTGAGTCGATTTTGTCAAATTAACGGTTAACGTTTTTTTTTTTTTTTTTTTTTTTTTACTTTTAAATTAGTTACCTTGATCACTTAAATCATAAAAATGAAAATAACATTAAGCTGTAGAAATATAACAAGCATGAGAAATAATTTTTTAAAAAAGATTAAAAAAGAATTTTTATTGGTTTTTTTTTTCAAAATATCTAAAACCGCTAACTAAATAAATAAAAAATAGAACATTCGTATCAATCAGACCAAACTAATTATAAATAATAATAAAAAAATCCATTTCGTTCGTTTAGTTTGGTCCATTTTCACGTTCTCTCGGTTCTTGACTAAGGTACTTCTTTCCTAGAAAGTCACAAGGTAGCAATCATTTTGTCTAGGCATCGGACAACAAGGCTTATTGACAAAGGTGCTTCTTTTCTTGAAAGGTTTGATAAAGTAATCTTTCAAGTTCGTTTTATGAAAGCAATAACAATATATTCGAATTCGCCTCATTAATTCTGTTGATCTTAGTGCTAATACATGCATCGATCATTTCACTTATTTAGGTCTCGTTCAGATTACAGATTCAAATTTTTAATTTAAGTTAAGATGTAATTTTATATGAGAGTTTTTTACTATAATAAAAAAAAAGTTAGATGTGACTTTTTATTAGAGCTTTTAACTGTAGCAAAACTGAAATTAAAAACTCAAATTGATAAAATGAACGGGCCCTTAAGGTTTCAATTCTAATTTTACCACAGTTAAAATCTCTCATAAAACAGTCACATCTAACTTTTTTGCTACCGTTAAAGGGCTCATTTAGTTCACTGATTCGAGTTAAGATGTGACTTTATATAAGCTTTTTACTATAGCAAAAATTTTAAATGTGACTGTTTTTTAGAGTTTTTTACTGTAACAAAATTTGAATTCTAAACTCGAATTGGTAAAATGAATGGGGCTAAAACCTCTTATATAAAATCACATTTCAACTCGAATCGACGAAATGAATGAAGCCATATTTTCCAGAACAATCACGATGTAATTTTCCACCCGAAAATCAAACTACAAGATTTCTCTATGATAAGTACTCCTGGCTAGCTAACAGTCACAAAAGTCTACTGCTTTGAATTAATGTCCATTTTCGGACTTTGGCTTCCCTCTCAAACCGTTGATCACTCGCTATCATATGCGTTTATATATTTTCGTGGAAAATCTCTCCTTTCTAAACGTTAATTCATTGACCATTTTCTCATTAATTAATATAGAAAATGAAGCATGCATGCATGGAAAAATCATTACATATATATCAGATCCTGGCTTTAGGATTGATGCTTACGTTTCTTAATTTGTCTAATTTGTTCTGTTGAATGTCGCATAAATTAATCAAAACGCATGGAATACGAGAAACTATGATATGGTTTTATTTGCCCGTGAATCACACACACACACACACACACACACACACATATATATATATATATATATATATATATATATATAACAACACACGCACGCTATATATATATATATATATATATATATATATATATATATATATATATATATGATATGTGAATATAAGCATGGTAGCTACTTGCTAACACTTTAATTTGTCTTAGTTACGTTCAAATAGACTGCCGATTTGCTAATTTTTACATATTATGACTTTCCTAATTAGGCAAAGATTGCATACAATCTAAGCTAATAAAATATCTTTTAAAGAAAATTTCTGACATGGAATAATTTTTGTCAGTATATGTAAGTTACTCATGACTGTCTTGTTGCGTGAATAAATACATATACATCTTTAAATATTTCAATTTATTATTTATTAGTTTATGTTTCGAGAATCCTATGCAAAAGCAATATATTTCAATAATGTTGATTTACCATTATGAACATTTCCATCGGGCATATGATTCCATTTAGGAACCAACGTATCTCAAACACACACACACACACACACACACACACATTAATTTCTTTAAAGGATGCACGTTGAAATCAATTGGCAACAGTACTACCACCTATTCTATATTTACAGGGTTGTACTTAACGATCATTTTTTATTTTTAAAAAATGATCGTCACATGTACAACATAACAAAAAAAGTCTTTTTAGGAGATCACATTGATTAAAACCATCGTTAAAAACCGACATTAAACGAAGCTATCGTTAATTAAATATCTTATTAAACTCAAATGAAAACCCTAGCCACCGAGGCTAGTCCCGTTGCCCTAGCCACACTATTGCTCTCTGCTTCAACGGTAGTGCCAATATTATTGCCGTTTTCCACCCCTAATTGCAAGCAAATTAAAAGAGTCTTATAAAAACTTTCTTTCCCTATTATAGTTATACGTTCATGAGTCACTTTTTACTTGTTCTTAATAAACGTAACACATGCATTTTAACAGAAAATTTAGGCGAAAATAAACCTTTTTCATTAGGCGTGCGTGTTAGTTTTTATGGGTTTTATTTTATAAGAGTTGTACACGGTTTATAATTCATATATAGTCATTATACAAAAAGTATACGACCAAAAGCATTACATTATGTCGGTGTTCAAACGATTAATAACGCCAAAATTACGGAATTCCAAATTAATCCATATATATGCACGTGTTATACGTCATATAATACATCATACGTATAATTAATGAAAGAAACGCAGCCTTTCCAAAAAAAAAAAATGAAAGAATAAACACAGCTGACGAACTTAATTAATTATGTCCACTAATTATTAATTATCATTGTTAATAAATTAAAGTAGTGCTACATTATGGTCATTTTAAAAAAATTAATTAATTGATTAGGACTTAGGCTTTGAGGTCATGCTTTAATTATATAACCTCTATTTTTTTTTTTTTTGTTAGAAATTATCCAACCTTTAGTTGATTCTATGGGTATTATTCTACATATCACTTGTACTGATTCCAATTTTTTTTTTTAAAAAAAAAAATTTGACATTGTTTTACATTCATCGATATAATAATAGCTAGCAATCATCACCTTTTGGCCTAAGCATAATCATTATTCAAAGAAATTAATTAATTAGCTGAAAGTGGTTCTTGGCAATTTTTTAATTAAGGGCAATATGGTGACTTTAATTATATGGGTGGTATTGTTGTGGGACAATGGGCTACTACAATGGTTGGTAAGAAGTATCTGGTTCCGCCAGCTGGTTCTACAATTTCTAATGATACTAAAATGATGTGCTATCAACCATGACTTCTGAACCCTAAAATAAATATTCAACAGAACAGATACGACAATCTGCACCCTTAATTCTAATATTAACCATGAATATATATTGTGAGAGTTCGATCCTAAACTCTTTATTTTGGTTGATTATTTCTTAAGTTTTATTTGACAAATTTGGTCCTTAATATTAAAATTAGCGAAGGGTGTTTGAAATTTGGGTTTTTAGTACATTTATCCTGTTTTAGCAATTTAACCTCTAAACTTTTAATTTTAGTAAGTTACCCCATCATCTTGTAAAGTTGTTGCGATATGTCTCATTTTGATGACTATTGTATTAAATTAGTGTCAAAAAAGTACGTTCAGCTAAAAATTTTAACATTTCAATTCAAATGAAACACAAATCTTGCCATATATATCTCAATTTTAATCCCTTAAATCTAATAAAAAAATTTGAGTAAATTTAGTTAAATATAACACATTGCAACAAATTTACAAGTTCAGGGGACAAGTTACCAAAATTAAAAGTTTAGGGAGTAATTTACTAAACCACGACAAATGTGAGGGACAATTGTGCTAAAAACCCTTGAAATTTAACAGAAAGAATCAAATCTCCATCACGTGAGTATAATATTTACATTATGTACAAAATGCCCTCTTCACTATTGTTAAAATCCATTAAAAATTTATATTTTATACTTACTGTAACTTTTAATGTATATTTAATTACAGCTATAATGCGATAAAAATTAATGTGATTATTTATGTTAAATTTTAGAAATATTTCGTCAATTTTAGTTTTAGGTCTAAAACTACTAAAACAACATAATAAATTCGGCCAATAATCTAGTAAAATTAAAAGTTTAAATACCAAAATATTAGAATGCTCATAGTTGGGCGACTAAAGATGAGTGCTATAATAACCCCATTCGGAATTGTGTCCCAACCCATCCATATTGTTTGACCTAGACCCTGCACCACACTTCCATATTCTAAACCTTTTTCTAATCTTATTTCCCAAGGGTTAGACAAAGCATAGCAGTACTTTATTATTGACCCCACACAAAAGTTACAAGGATCTTTCTTGACCATCTTTCAATAGTTTGACACTAATAATTTGAAGAACAATATTAGTAGTCTAAAACTTAGGCTAGCCTAAAATTCGTTAAAGTTTCATTGGCCAGTCTCTTTAAATAGTTAATCCTGATAACAGTAAACTGTTTTAACTACGAGATATGGATGATAATTTTACACTTTTAAGCGTCAATCTTTTGCAAATAATTGCCTCCTTTAGTGAACGCCAAGAACTCATGAAACAACTGATTAGACAAAAGTTGACATGACATTCCAAGCGCAAGCTCAGCAATATTTCTATCTAAACAATATTAATATTGATCGCTAAAGCTTTTATAATCATGATCTCATAACAAACACCCGCAATGACGGTTCTAAATTAAGCTTTCAAATATATATATATATATATGTATATGTATATGTATTCTCCTGTAAAATTAGAAAAATAAAACTATCAGTCATTTTATTTTATTTTTTTAGCCATTTTCAACCATCAGATTTATATTAAAAATTATTTATTTTGCATATTTTTTTAATTTCATTTGATTTTCACTAGATCTAATGATCAAAAAATTAATTTTACCGAGCCTATCAGAGATAGTCCATATATATATATATATACATTAAAAAAAAAAACTAATTATAAGCTTTTAAATCTTGGAACAAACTTTTGTACTTTTATTGGTACAACTAGAGTAAGGCAGCTAATAACCCAATTCAAGAATCATAATTTTCATACCAATTTATATTTTTATATATGATATATTTCCTTAATTTGTATATCAATCAAAAATTTGATAATATTCCATGTCTTAACAACCTTGTAGGTATTACCAATTAAACTGTGGACCCTGATTGGTGGCCTTTATATCAATTATGTTCTCAATTGAACATGCAAAACATGCAAGGTACTAGATTACCGTCCAGTTAGCGGCTAGCTCTTTTAGCAAAGGTAATGACCTAGGGCACTTACGGCATATGGAGCTTGACTCTTATATTTAAGTCTCGTTTTATTTCACTTATTTGAGTTAAAAACTTAACTTAAAAAGTGATTTTATGTGAAAAAAAATGTTGTAGCAAAAAAAATTAAATTTAAATTTTATAAGGACAAACACCGTAACAAAACTTAAGTTGTGATTCAATTAATCGACGAAACAAACGAATCTTAGAGTTAGATGCCTTACAGTTAACAATTACTCTCCTGCTTATTAGTATGTTTATATCGACATATATATAGATTAATATGCACCAATTATTTCAAATTGAATGACTATCTACTGCATTTGAAGATACATACATATAAACATGCATTATTTAAATATATATATATATATATATTTTTATATTCCAAATAATGGTTCGTACATGCGTCATCATTTGATAGTTCCCTTACGTTTTGGCAAAACTTGCCTCGTGACATAGGGCACTTACGGGGGCATATGGGGCTTGACTCTTATATTTAAATTCTGTTTATTTTGTTGATTCGAGTTGAGAACTTAAATTAAAAATGATTTTATGTGAGAGAAAATGACATGACAGAAAAAGTTAAATTTAAATTTTGTGAGAAAAAACACCGTAATAAAAACTTGAATTGTGATTCAATTAATCGACAAAACAAACGAATCTTAGAGTTAGATGTGTTACAGTTAACAATTACTCTCCTGCTTATTAGTATGTTTATATCGACATATATATAGATTAATATGCACCAATTATTTCAAATTGAATGACTCTCTCCTGCATTTGAAGATACATACATACAAACATGCATTATATATATACACATTCAAATAATGGTTCGTACATGCGTCATCATTTGATAGTTCCCTTAAGTTTTGGCAAAACTTGCCTCGTGAATTATATGACATTCTGGTCCTCCTTAAAAAAAAAAAAAAAAAAAAAAAAAAAAAAAAAAAAAAAAAGGGGGAAAAAAGTTCTATATATCATGTACTTATGGTTAGCGGTTGCAACCTGCAGGATATTCTTGGAATACAGACAAGATATTCCAAATCATATATTGTGATGCTCACCCATTTAATTTGTGATGTATATATGTTTGGTGATGACACAGCTGGGCTATCCATATTGCCACATGTGCTTTTTATTTTTAATTTTGTTAGTATTATTATTATTATTATTATTATTATTATTATTATTATTATTATTATTATTTCTAGGTTTAATGTGTGATTTCGCATTCTAGGTTTATGTGTATTTATAAAGGCATATATATATATATATATATATATATAGTCAAACGGAACATTTATAATTACTTTGACAAAAAATGGAGTGGCCAATAGCATAGACACACATTATATATGATCATTGTTAAAGAATAGAAATAAAACGTACGCGCTCATATTTAATTTTGAGAGGTACCCTCTTTGTAAGGTTGTCACAACATGTGCCTCGCTAGGTATTTTGTCCTAACGAACGTCTAAAGAGGTGTTAAAAACTCCCCCAGGAAGGTCAATGGGGAATTAATATAATATATAATGACGGGAAGTTTTCTAGAGACTTTAAGTCTCATTCACTTCACGGATTCGAGTTTTTAATTCGAATTGAGATGTGATATTTTTTAAGAGTTTTTCACTATAGCAGAAAAAAAAATTAGATTTAACATTTTCTGAGAGTTTTTTACTGTAAAAACCTAATATAACTTGTAAGTTTTTATTTTAATCAGCTACGACGAAGACAAATAAGGCCGTTAAAGATTTGCAAAATATAATTATTCTCTTGAGTCTCAATTGAAGCTTCAATTATGGTAGCTTGAAGAAAAACCAAAATATAAAGCATGAAAAGTACTACAGAAGTAATTGCAGAAGTAATAATTGAAACAATTGATTAGCAAAACAAAAAAAACAAAAATGAAACAATTATACATATGTTTATTTTTAAAATATTTAAAACAATTATACATATCTCAGTTCAAATTAAAATTTTAAATCTGCAAATTGAAAAGAGATTTAAAAAAAAAAAAAAACCCTCATGCATGGACCAATATGGCAAGTGGAATAAAATAGAAAATTCCCAAAAATAAAATAAAAAGAAAAGAAGAGTATTACAAATTAATAAAGTAGGAACATTAAAAATTAAAATCTCTTGTAGGTAAACGGATCTCTTCATGATTGAATGATGATAATTTGGATTAAAAAAAAAAAAAGGAACTTCAAAATACATGTGCAGTACAACACTAAACAAGTAGTCAAGAACCATGATTTAGGTAAAGGGATACGTAAAGGGAGCAAAGTAGAAGTTGAAGCCTCCATTGTGCCTGAAAAAAGTATTCCATGTTGGGAAAGAATCAAAAGTCTAAAAAAGCACTTATAAATGTGTTGTTGGCTCAAATGGGTTCAAATTTAGCTCTCATTGTTTATTTTAGGGATTAATATGGTGAATTATTTTAATCCGTATATTACGTGTACATTTGGACAGATAATATCACAAGAGACCACTAATCGACAGTCATTTCCCTCTTATCTCTACTATTTTATCTTATCTAACCATTTTGTATACAAAAATAAAAGATTAATTCAGTCATCGAACCATTAATTAGACTTCTTTAGCAATGCTCCAGTTTTGCCCTTTTTCTTTTGGTTGACAGAAAAAAGTGCAACCCGTTCATATATATATATATATATATACAAAAAACTTCGTTGATTCGAATTTATAGTTCGAGTTGAGATGTAATTTTATATGAGAGCTTTTTACTGTAACAAAAAAGTTAAATGTGACTGTTTCTGAGAACTTTTTACTGTAGCAAAACTTAAATTTTAAACTCAAATCGGTGAAGTGAACGGAGCCTAAATTTTTTAACATATCAATATCAAATTGAAAAAGTATAAAAAAAATTGTATTAAATTTACGGTTCAAACACAATCTTATCAGTATTTTTTTTTTCAATCTTTATAAAAAAAAAATTATCTATAAGTTGCCACAATAAGCCTAATTCCAGAAATAAACAAAGTATAAAAAAAATAAAAAATAAAAAAAAAAACATGTGCAAACAAGTAATTTAACTTGAGATAATCTCAAAGTTTAGCTAGTTTCATTTTTTTTTTCCCCTTGAACATTGAGTTACATTTGAATTTGCCAAAAATCAACGGGGAAATGACTAAGACATTGCCGGCATACACCTTCTCAGAAAAGGATGTCTAAACCATCAGCAATTAGTTACACAACTCTAAATTAATTAAGAAAAATTAAGGGAGAATGAAGCAACATAATTAAATAATTAATTAATTAATCAACTACAAAAAGTGGGGACAGAAGAGAAATAACAGAGGGTGATGTAGGAAGTGTACAGAAACATCTGGTCTTCTTTTCAAGAGTTGTAACTCAGACGCCTTTGCCTGAATGTTAGATCCATCACTGTTTTTGATGGTTTTAAGGTCGACTGTCTTTGTCCATTTTTGACCAAAATTTTTTATTCCATTTTATATTTCATCGCTTGTGTTTATGACCATATATATATATATATAATATATAATCACACAAATAAGAACCTCATTTTCTCGTAGCCTCAAGCTCACAAAGTCCTCTGCTCCTCCAATTCCTTCTCTTTGCTCTGTTTTCTCTCAGAGCAGAGAACACATTTGTGAAAACAGAAAAATACACAACGCACACACATATATACATACATAGAGAGAGAGAGAGAGAGAGAGAGAGAGAGAGAGAGAGAGAGAAACCATAGATACAAAGAAAATTCATAAACAAGCCTCCAGTATAAACAAACAAACAACTTATTTTCCTTCTTCTTGGAGTGAAAGTCTCAACCGAGTTTTTTTTTTGTTTTTTTGTTTTTTTTTCCACACGTTCTGTTCTTTATTTGCTTCTTTCGTTTTGCATGTGATCTCTCATAATAACATAAACCAGCCAGTACGTGGGTCTTCAGAAATCTCTCCTTCCAGCTCTTTCGCATTACCTAATTAACTCACGTAAGTCAGAAGCAAACCAAACACCATAAACAAGTCGTGTCCTTTTCGCAAACTCTGAAACACAAGCACACACACATATTTGTATCTATATCTATACACACACACACACATATATATAGTTACATCTAAGTGTTTGAACGTATATACACCACTAGTACTGTAAGTTTGACAAAAAACTATGGAGCGGCTGACGACGACGACGGTGATCCCGGACGAGTTTGAAGGGGCGAGAAACGACATCGCGGGGCAAATGGCGTTGGTTTGGGAGCAGGCGAAGGCGCCGGTGATTGTGCCGGTGCTGAGATTGTTGGTTGTGGTGTGCTTGGCAATGTCTCTGATGCTTTTCATAGAGAAGGTGTACATGGGAGTTTTTATAACGCTTGTTAAGTTGTTTAGAAAAAGGCCCGAGAAGCGTTACAAGTGGGAGCCTATCAAGGATGATGTTGAGCTTGGGAACTCTGCTTATCCCATGGTTCTTGTCCAAATCCCAATGTACAACGAGAGAGAGGTAAATTCTTTTTCCAGTAGTTTTCCTTTTTCTTTTTTGGGAAAGTGTGTTTGTGAATTGTGATATGTATCATTCTCCACAGGTTTATCAGCTTTCAATTGGAGCTGCATGTGGGTTATCATGGCCATCTGATAGGATCATAATTCAAGTACTCGATGACTCAACGGACCCGGCAATTAAGGTTAAACCTTCTTTAACCAATCTGATGATTTGACTACCAGAAAAAGAAAAGATAAATAATAATAATTTGATGTTACTTTTGTACTTTGCAAGCATTATGTCACTATTTAAGAGTTAAGACCATGTTTAAAAAGTCACTTTCCAGTTTTGGGTAAAAGGAGTTCCTTTCACCTAACCTTATTTGGAAACTCTATTGTTTATACAATTTCACTATGTTTTGATTTACCCATAAAAAACCATTAGTCAATTCTAGAAAAAAGCCCCCAAATAGATCACTTTTGCTTCTTTTTTTTTTTTTTTTTACCTCCCCAAGTAAGTATTAACTATCAAAATCTTTTGACTCAACTTATGCCATGTCAATCCCTTGTAAATCAAGACTAACAAAAAAATATAACAAAATTATAAGACATCGGTGATATCAACAATACACTATTCACTATTAAAATATGAATCGTGAAACATGAATCTATTTTTTATTAGTAGTAATGTTTAGAACCGATAGTGTCTCTAAACATTTTTATAAAAGATATTTACCATATCCATGCAAAAAAAAAAATCTCAAACTTCTGACATGGGTGTTTTTGTTACTTTTCTATGTGGGGGAAAAAACAGAGTTTGGTGGAGTTAGAATGCCAAAGATGGGCAAGCAAAGGAATAAACATAAAGTACGAGATAAGGGACAACAGAAACGGGTACAAAGCAGGCGCTCTCAAGGAAGGCATGAAACACAGCTATGTCAAACATTGTGATTACGTGGCAATCTTTGACGCTGATTTCCAACCTGAGCCTGACTTTCTGTGGCGCACCACACCATTCCTAGTCCACAACCCTGAGATTGGTCTCGTCCAAGCTCGTTGGAAGTTTGGTAATCTCTTTGGTTACTTCTTAACTAAACTTGATTACTACAATTAATCTTGTGTTAAACTTGGGTTTAAAATATTAAATTTTGAGAAAAAATAGAGAATTTACCCTTAAGAATGCACGAGTCTGAACCTTTATTTCTTACTATTAATAAATATCATTTTATTAGTGTAAATTATTTAACTAAAAAGATTTTAAATCAATAATGAAAAATAAAAATCATGATTCATATATTTTAATGGGTATTTTTGTCAATATTACTCTTTATTTGATCCAACTTAGAAGGGTCGGTGGCTGAGACTTTAGATGAGTGCGTTACTAATTAGCTTTAAAGATTCTTCCTTTTTTTAATAAGGAGAAATAAGTATTAGAGTATCTTTTTGATTATGTATGTTACAACATCCACATAAGTTGTATTAGTGTAGTCGTAATCAACATGCTAATTAGTCTCCTTCCAAAATAAAATAAAATAAAATAAAATAATTGCTAATTAGTCGTTAGGTAAGGAAGACGCTTGTTGGGCTTTACCTTTCGTTTTGGTATGTGGTATTACACCGGGAGAAAGAAGAAAATAGATTAAGATTAGAGATAAATTAAAATTAAAAGGTTAATAATTTATATAAGTTAATAAATAAGTTAAATTACTGTTTTTATAGTTATGAACCATAACTTGTTTAATTATGAATCATAACTTGACAAGTTATGATCTATTAATTTTTATAATTAAAAATTAACCTATATATTTTCTTAAATTTTTCATATTGACTTATTTCCTACTATTTCTCTATTATATTCACTCGTTCCGATCTGAAAAAGAAACGTGTGTATATTTTTTTCTCCTTAAAAAAAATTGGAATTTCCTTACATTACAGCTTTTTTTTTTTTTTTTTTTTTTTTTGAAAAACTCTAACAAGTCCTAACCTCATTTAAAAAGACGAAGCTGCTCAAACCAAAAATGTCTATTTTTAACTAATGATTTGTCAAATCTACTACGGTGGTCTCCAAAAGAGGTTTCTTCATCAAGTTTTTTTTTTTTTTCTTCATATGGGGGCCTCTAATTTTCAAAGACACTTTCGTAATTTTCAAAACTTAATCACTTTGTTGAACCAAAAATGAAGACATGGGATAGTTTTATAACATTCTTAAAATAGAAGGAATAATTTTGAATCATCAAAGAATGTGGGAGCAAATGTGGTATTTAGTTAAAACTCGAGAAGTACTTTCTATAGTTTTCCTTTTTTAGGCCAAAAAATTTGAATTTTAAGGACTTAATATTAGATCCAGATAGGGGCCTATTGTTTTAGGCCAAATTTGATATGACATGTTACAAAATTGTAATATAATTTCTCAACTATCGCATTTATTCTATGTAACAATAGACTTTGTATTCTAGTCCTAACTTTACATCGCAAATTTGTTAATGAACTTTCATGTTCAATCTGTATGAGTGTTGTTCTTGGATTTTATATTGAAAATTCAAGAGAATGTGTATGATATTACCTCCAGACCTTTTGGAACACATTAGGCAATTATATAGCTTGCATTTTTATAGGAAAGAGGTTGTGATGTTTTTGTCTTCTGATTGGTATTGCAGTTAATTCGGATGAATGCTTGATGACAAGGATGCAAGAGATGTCACTGGATTACCATTTCACAGTTGAGCAAGAAGTGGGGTCCACTGCGTACGCCTTCTTTGGCTTCAATGGTAAACCAAAGATCTCTAGGGAATTGTTAACCAAAAAAAAAAAACAATCAATGTTAAGCCTGAAACTCATTGCATAAGAGAATGTGTGGTGCAGGCACCGCTGGTGTATGGAGACTTTCGGCCCTCAATGAGGCCGGTGGATGGAAGGACCGCACGACGGTGGAGGATATGGATTTGGCCGTCCGGGCTAGTCTCAGAGGCTGGAAGTTTGTGTATCTTTCTGACCTCAAGGTAAAGTGTTAGTGATTTTCCAATCTTGTTAAAAACATTGTTGAGCTATAACAAGTTTACGTCATATGTATATCATAGTCTTGTTTAAACTTCTTCTAAAAGTACCAAATCTTCAATGAAATTCAGGTGAAAAGTGAATTGCCAAGTACTTTCAAAGCTTTCCGGTATCAGCAGCACAGATGGTCTTGTGGCCCTGCAAACCTTTTCAAAAAGATGGCCATGGAGATAGTAAGAAATAAGGTATAGGAATCTTCTTTGTCCTTTTAGTTGTGCCTCCTAATAGTGGATTATCACTAATGGTTAATGATTTTTTTGTTTTCCTTGTTACTAATACTTTGGTAATCCGTTGCAGAAAGTATCCCGCTTGAAGAAGTTTCATGTGCTTTACAGCTTCTTCTTTGTTCGGAAGATCGTAGCTCATATTGTCACATTCGTCTTCTACTGCGTCGTGTTACCGGCAACTGTTTTGGCCCCGGAAGTAGAAGTTCCCAAGTGGGGTGCTGTGTATATTCCTTCAGTCATTACTTTACTTAATGCAGTTGGAACTCCAAGGTATCTTCTTCTCTCTGCTTGTACTTATAAATCTCTTTACCATATTTTAGTTCTGAAACAACTCTAAAGGACCACAAGTCTTACCTTGAGAGATCTTACAGTGTAGTTCTCTTAACTCTATTGCTTTTGATGTATGCAATGCAATCCTGCAGATCATTCCACCTATTGATATTCTGGATCCTCTTTGAGAATGTCATGTCGCTGCACCGGACTAAAGCAACTTTTATCGGTTTGTTAGAGGCAGGAAGAGTGAATGAATGGATTGTCACTGACAAATTAGGAGATGCTCTCAAGACCAAAGCCGGCGCAAAGTCCTTCAAGAAGCCTCGATTTAGGATCGGAGAAAGGTATGCTTTGTTGCACAGAATCTTTGAACAGAAAAGACATTGATAATCTAAACTCTTCATTCTAATTCCCTGTTACAAAGCTGCTCATATTCTCTAATATGTTAACAATTGTCATCACCTGAAAATTATGTTCAGCTTGAAATAGAAGTGAAAGAGCTTACAATTCTAATGATCTTGTGCTCATTCTAAGCAGACTCCATTTACTTGAGCTCACTGTTGGGGCCTACCTCTTCTTCTGCGGCTGCTATGATCTTTCATTCGGGAAGAACCGCTATTTCATATACCTCTTCCTCCAATCATTTGCCTTCTTCATCGCCGGAGTCGGATATGTTGGCACATTTGTCCCCAGTGCTTAGTGGAGAGGATATCAGCATCACATGTCAGCTATTCTTTTTCACTTCTCCAACAAAATGTGACGGCATACGTTGCCCTCTCCTGAGGATTTTCCTTCAGATTGTATTTGTGTTTATATTATATGAATCAAAGCTGGTCATTCTTTTTGTTTTCTTTTTGTTTTTTTTTTTTTTTTTTTTGCACAATGGTTTAAGATTAAATTATTTGTTGTTGATAAGAGTGTAGGACATACAGAGGAACAATGCAGTGGCTAATAAAACTATACAATTGACATTTCATTGTACAATTGCAGCATGATTTTTTTGTCGAGTTATAACAAAATGGGCATGTAATCACCTTTATTAAATTTATAAAAATCCATCATCAATGTTATGGATGTGGGACCAAAACTTTCTATGGAAAAAGTTCAGGAACTAATCAAACTGTCACAATATTAAATTATGGTCATGTTTGGTAACTTGTATTGTATTATATTATATAAGGTGTATTGTATTGTATTGTATTGTATTGTGTTATATTATCATAATATAATACGGTATTTGGTATTAAAACATATTGCATAAGATGTCAAAATGTAAAATTTTAATAGTTTTAGGGTCAACATATAATTTTTCAAAAGTTTTGGGGTTAAATGAAATTTTATAGAAAGTTTGGGATCAAAGTGTAATTTTACAAAAGGTTAGGGTCAGGGTGTAATTTTGCAAAAGTTTTAGGGTCAAAATAACAATTTTAATAAATATAAAATTTGCATTGTGCCCCCTAAACTTTTTGGCAATTATAGACTCTGACATGATATTATATTAGTCCGATCCCGACCTCTAATCGTGCTCAATCCCAACATGAATCATTGATCCACTATAAAATAATATAATAAAATATGTCAAAAATAAGTTTATTCAATAATACGACATAAACCATATTAATTTATCATCTGTATTAGTTTATATAATATCATAATCACATCAAATATTATATTATTATATTATTATACAATACAGTATTTTAATATGGTCAAATAAACATATCAGACTAAATTACAGCACCAAAAACTAAAATAATTAGCATATAATAAGTCTTTTCCTTTTTAAAACAAATTAACATGGAATAAGTTGGTAAGAGGTTACGCATCCCTTTGAAATACACTAGAACTAGCTGGCAACATTGTTGTTATTAGTTGGAACTTTCTTCTATGAGATACTTACGCATAGAATAAACTTTTATTTCTCCACCTTAACAAACTTGGTAGTGATCACTTTCTTCTTTTAGAAATACTACTTTATGATTCTTTGTATCTTATGTAAATGAAGGCTTCATTCATTTCACCGATTTGAGTTCAGAATTTGAGTTTTACTATAGTAAAAAACTCTGACATGATCCTATGTTAGTCCAATCCCAACCTCTAATCGTGCCCAATTCCAACATGAATCATTGATCCACTATAAAATAATATAATAAAATATGTTAAAAATAAGCTTATTCAATAATACGACATAAACCATATTAATTTACCATCTGTATTAGTTTATATAATATCATAATCACATCAAACATTATATTATTATATTATTATACAATACAGTATTTTAATACGATCAAATAAACATACCAGACTAAATTACAGCACCAAAAACTATAATAATTAGCATATAATAAGTCCTTTCCTTTTTAAAACAAATTAACATGGAATAAGTTGGTAAGAGGTTACGCATCCCTTTGAAATACACTAGAACTAGCTGGCAACATTGTTGTTATTAGTTGGAACTTTCTTCTATGAGATACTTACGCATAGAATAAACTTTATTTCTCCACCTTAACAAACTTGGTATTGATCACTTTCTTCTTTTAGAATACTACTTTATTGATTCCTTGTATCTTATGCAAATGAAGGCTCAATTCATTTCATCGATTTGAGTTTAGAATTTGAGTTTTGTTATAGTAAAAAACTCTCAAAAACAGTCATATCTAATTTTTTTTATTACAGTAAAAAGCTCACATAAAATCACATCTTAACTCGAATTAAAAACTCAAATTAACGAATTAAACGGGCCAGAAATATATACTTTGTTAATCTAGCCAAGGTTCATAAAAGACAACCAAAGCATGAATAAGCTAGCAAGGTACCCTTTCGAGCCAATTATTTGAACACATTTGTCCCTAATTCTTAGTGAAGAGAAATATCGGCACTACCTGTCAGCAGTTCATTATCACTTCTCCAACAGAATAGGAAGAGACACATTGCCCTCTCCTGGAGATTCTCCTGCAGATTGTTTTTGTGTTTATACTATCATCCATCAAAGCTGGCCATTCCTTTTTTTTTTTTTTTTTTTTTAATGAACAATGGTTTTAGATTTTAGTTGTTGTTGATAAAAGTGTAGGAGATACACTGGAAAAATGCGGTTGGCTAATAAAACAACACAATTGATAGTGCATTGTATAATTAAGGAGACGTTTAGTTCATGAATTAGAATCATGTGATTAGAATTATTTTCGATTTACGTGTATTTTTTATGAGAAAAAACATTATAGCGAATAATGAATCATGATTCAAATCATGGTTTGACTCCTCAAACTAAACATCCCCTAAAACTTTTTTTTTTTTTTTTGCTGAATACTGTATGATTTAAGTGCCGTTGGTTTTGTTGTAGCAAAGATACACACACAGATATATATATATATATATATATATATATATATATTTTGTTACTAATAATGCTAACAAAGAGAAAAAATAAGTAAATTGAAGGGACACAAAATCTTCGACCATACTCCTAGAGTTGGTTTATCTCAACCTCAAAGCTCAGGATCACATTGTTTGGAACACACCTTTAGAGAGAACAAACAAATATACTAGCAAAAGTTAAAGAAGTATTCGAACATAAATATTTTCTATTAGAATAATGCTAAGACAACAATTTAAAAACAAACTTTTAAGTATCATGACATGTAATGTGTAATTCCACCTTATATGTCAACTCATCACTATTAATTTAACACTTATTTTAGTCTTCATGAGGGAAAAAAACAAAAAAACAAAAACAAAAACAATTTTAGCTCTTTTGCACTCTTTTCAGTCCCGTTCATTTTGCTTATTCGAGTTTAGAATTCGAGTTTTGCTACAATAAAAAGCTCTCACAAACAATCATATCTAACTTTTTTGCTACAGTAAAAAGCTCTCACATAAAATCAAATCTTAACTCGAATTAAAAACTCAAATCAGCGAACTAAACGGGCCCTTCAAATGTTTGACGGCATTTTAACCAAAAAAACAAAAAAAAAAAAGAATGGTGACCAACTCATAATTCAGAGATCAAGGAGCAATTTATACAGTGCGTTTAGTCTGCTAATTTAAATTTTTAATTCAAGTTAAAATGTAATTTTATATAAAAAAATTTTATTATAGTAAAAAAATTATATATGATTATTTTTAAGAATTTTTTACTGTAATAAAACTCAAATTCTAAACTCAAATCGATATGTCTCGTTCACTTCACCGATTTGAGTTTTCAATTTTAAGTTTTTACAGTAAAAAATTCTCAAAAAATATCACATCTAATTTTTTCTATTACAGTAAAAAATTCTCAAAAAATATTACATTTTAACTCAAATTAAAAACTCAAATTCACAAAATAAACAAGACTTAATAAATCTTATTTATTTCATCAATTTAAATTTTATTATAATAAAAAATTTTAAAATATAATCATATTTTAATTCAAATTAAAAAATCAAATCAAAAGTATCCGTTTTGTTCCTCCCCAAACTCTCTCAGTAAAAAGCTAAGTAAAACCCACCTATTCCCGAAAAAGCCCTGTCAATCTCGCCGGCGTCGCACCACCCCGCGGGAACCTTCTTACTGCTGCCTCGCAAACCCCCCTTCGGACCCACGACAGCCGTAAGCCGCCACCGCCGGTTCCGGGGACGGGAACCCCCGTCAACGCAACCCTTCTCGTCCATGGAGGCTTGCTCTGATGCTTTTGCTCGTGCTCTTTTCCATTTTTTCTTTTTTAGGATGCGTTATATTATATTCAGAAATTAAAAAAAAAAAAAAAAAAAAAGGGTTTACTTTTTAAAAATTAAAATTGCTAAAGGAGACTAAATTGTCATACAGTTAAAAGCTCAGGGGCTGTAGAGTTTTAACCCCAAAATAATATTCGAAGATTCGTGGCGCCTTAACCCAAAGATTTTCCCGCGCTTTTCCGACACCAAGTTTTTGCTTTTGGGGGTTTTACCTTTTTTCCCATTCTGAACTTGTCATTCTGGATCTGTCCTCCTCTCTCTGTCTCCGAACCAGGTATATTTCACGACATTTCAGTTTTCGTTTTTTTCTTTTTTCTTTTTTTTTTTAATTCCTGATGTTTGGGACTTTTGAATTTCATTAATTGCTTTTTAGATAGTGAATTTGTGAATTCTGATCTGGGTTTTTATGTTACTATGGTTCTATTCCAGTATTCTTCTACTTAATCTCATGATTTAGGAATTAATTGATGCAAATTTGTTTTAATTAAATCTGGCTATTGATTTTGATTTTAATTACTTGTTCTTTTTTTTTTTTTTTTTGCCTCATTTGCAGATTATACGTGGACGAAAGATAAATGATCCATGCTTCTTTCACTGCTTCTAGGGCTTTGTAAGATCTCTTTTCTTTCATATTTTTATAATTCTGTTTTAAAAGGTTGAAATTGAATTCTGGATTTGTAATTGTAGTTACTAAAAAGTCAATTAACATCCCAAAAAATGGAAGAAATTAGAAGAAAAATTGTGGGAATTGGTTAGGATATAACATGATAGATCTTTTTCATTTTAGATCATTGAATAGATGATAGTTTATGGTTTTGATCCTTTCCTAAAGGCCCCATAACAAGTATAATTGTAATTATTCAATTTTGATAGACTATACAGATTGAAGGCTTTTGTTTTCTAGGAAATTTGGAGCAATAACAGCAGAAAGGTCATTGCATTTTCCGTTGAACTGTACCCAAAAGGGTTCCATTAGGTACATTCGAATGGCAATGAACGACAAATCTAACTCAAGCGGTGACAGAAGTGACTCCAGAGGTGCATTAGTTGTTCTAGAAGGCTTGGATCGTTGTGGCAAAAGTACGCAGTCTAACAAATTACACAAGTACTTGGAAGGACTGGGGCATTTGGCTGAATTATGGCGATTCCCTGACAGAACTACAAGCGTTGGACAAATGATATCTTTTATCTATCCAACCAATCACAACTTGATGATCGTGCTATCCATCTTCTTTTCAGTGCCAACCGTTGGGAGAAGAGGTTGGTTGTGTTGTTTTATATTCCTAACGCAATGTGGATCATTCTTGCTTTGTGGTTAAAACAGGAGAAGATTTTTGATAAAAATTAAATGTTGTGTTGTTTACTTTTAAATATGCATATTTATACAGAGCGGATGTTTCTTGTGGTAGTATAATAGTCTTGTTGGATTGCATATGTTGTGTGCTACCAGACTTGTTCAACATTGATGTATTCTTTCTTCTTGAAAAAGAAAATATTGAGATGCTTGTTTTTACATTTGTATCTGCATGTTTACTGACTGAAATTTAATTGAGACAACCAAAAAGGTGAATGATGTCTAATGTTTTTGCAGAACATTGATGGAAAGTAAGCTGAAATCTGGAACCACTATCATTGTTGACCGTTATTCATATTCTGGGGTGGCTTTCTCTTCAGCCAAAGGACTAGACATGGATTGGTGTAAGGTGAAGACGTGCTAAATTGTTGATGAAAAAGTTTTTGGTTCTTATTTGAGTTCTGCTAAATAGTGTCGTTGTCTTCTGTAGGCTCCAGAAATTGGGTTATTGGCTCCAGATCTGGTATTGTACCTAGAAATACCACCAGAGGTTAGTTTTTATGGTTTTGAGACTATTAGGCAATATACAAATTGTCCCAGATTCTTTCAATGTAAATTATTGTGTTATAACCTCTTTTTTTCTTTTTCTATTTTGCCTTTTATGTTTGGATACATAGCCCACTTTCTGATTTACAAACATACGTTTAAACCTCAAAAAGCAAGTTGAAAGATTTGTTGGGGTTTTCTGCTGACCTTTTTGCAAAGGTGAGATGTACTAGTGTTTTCCTAAATCTTCTTTTGAACCAATTCATTATGTTACAATTCTCAGAAAGCTGCAGAAAGAGGTGGTTATGGAGGAGAAAGATACGAGCATCTAGAGTTTCAGAAGAAAGTTAGCAAAAGCTATCAGGCTCTTCGTGATGCCTCTTGGAAGGTGATAAATTTTTCATTTGTTGATATGGCATTGAAGAAGTTGTGAGTCTGCTTTTGTTGTAATCCTTTCTAAAGGGCTTGCTGTGACTTTTAACATCAAGTACTTTCGTAGTTTCATGTCTGTATTTTTTTAGTGGTAGTTAAAGCATGAAAGTAAAGAAGCAGAATAGTTGCTTTGGTAATACAGTTATCTCGAGGCTCATGCAAACATTGGTCAGCAGTATAGCTATTTGTACATAATACAATTATACACATACATGCATACATGCACACACGCACACACATGCATATATAGTAGACACGCACACACTATATGCATACAAACACACACACACACACACGCACGCACGCATGCACATAGACTTAAAATCATGAAGTCTACCTGCTCTTTTCATGGTTGCTGAAGAATAAATCCAAGACCAAAGTGTAGACATGCAAGTTGCGCTAGGCATTAGTTTATTTTTGATTCACATGGTTTTCTTTTGATATACATTGTCTAATTCTTTACCTCCCTTCTGTTTGACTTTGTAAATAGTAAATGCCAGTAAAGGGAAGTCTAACTTTGACCTGAACCTAATTATGAACTGTTAGAGCCCTGAGCTTCTTTTCGCCTTTCTCCAAATTTTGACTGTTAAATGATTTTTTTTTATATATATATATTGTAAGGCAGGGGTCCGCTGAAATTGATCACTGCAAATCAAGCTGAATCAAGTCGTTGACCTTTTTGGATTTTTATTTGTTAGTTTTGTTTAGTTTTAGACTAGTTTTTGATGTTAGGTAGACCCATATGAATGCTCTTGCTCTTTTAGATATTTTCCTAGACGTCATCTTTCTATTTGAGTATTATGACCCTAGATCACAATTATAGTATCCAAGGAAGTGTTATTTTCGAGCCTTGACCCCAAAACTGAAAGGACAAAACCATCCAAAACCCATTATTTTTGGTTTGGTTTCCTTTGGTTTTTCTTTAGAACATCAAATGGATCAATCAACAAAAACAAAACAGTATTTTTTATTTGTTCAACGGTTTTTGCTTTAAAATTGACCAAACCAATCGTGGACACCGGTAGTTGAAAGAAGTCTCGTTGTTTTGGAAAGTCCCCTTGTCATATCCACTATTATAGCTGTTAGAAGTGAGATTTTAAACCCACTGAGCCTGCTATTAACTCAAAAACTACACTCAAAGCTTGTCAACATGATCAATCTGCCTTCAAAAAGAGGTGGGACAAAGTTAATTTGTCAATCACCCAGAAATGGCAGTGATCAATGACAAGGCTTTGGGTTGTTCTTTTAGAGTGTAACTTGAGTGTAGTTTTTGATTTGAATTTGAGATTATAACTTGAGTTGAAGTTTTTTACTGAATAAAGCTGAGTAAAATGGAGTGAAATTTTTCTGACTTTTTACTGTAACTTGAATAAAATTGAAATTTGAGTTGTCTTTTTTTGAGTTTTATGTGTAAAAGAACATGTAGACTCTGCACAGATATTGTTTAAATTCCCATTTCACCTGATTGCAGATAATAGATGCTTGTCAACCACTAGAAGATATTCAGAAGCAGTTGCAGGAGATAGTTTTTGACTGTGTGGCAACATGTCAAAGAGGGAAACCTCTAAACTGTCTCTGGAGGAGTTAAATTTCGTCTCTTTTGAAAGATATTCGAAGCACTATTCTAGCTACGAGTTTAAGATCGGCATGAAGTTTTCGCAGTCTTTTCTTAGAAGATATCTGCGATGGCCTCTGACAAAACTTGGGATATGTTTTGAGGGCCATTGGCATGAATGGGAGGAATGTGAGTCTTATTCCTAGATATGCTTATTTTCCATATCCGGTATTTAGGTTTTAACTTATAAAGAAAATCTTCATGGTTTTGTTTGTTTTTATTTACTTTCTTGAAAGAAAGATGGTTTTTAGAGTTTAATACATTAGAATATTACCAGACTATGACAGACCTTAAATATTTGCCATAAACGTTGATGTTTATCCATGTTGGTAACAAAACTTTATACGTATGATACATTCTCCAATACGCTTTGGTGAAAGATAAAATATATGCAAAACTAACCAAACTTACCTGATAATGCGTCACTGCAGAATCCTATCAACGAAGTGTTATACATATGCGTGTGCTTATATATGTGTCTATAGTTTAACTCAGAAGACCTTATTTCAGGTAACATAGAAGGACAACATGATGTTTATTCAATTCATGCTAATATTAAAAATGTATCAGTACGTGATATTTATTTAACTTAACACTAACATCAAAAAAGTATAAAACTAATATGAAAATTATTATTATTTTTTTTATGTAGAACTTTTTTTGTATTAGGGACAATGTTGAGAATAATATCACTTTAGGTTTTTCATGAAATACAATCCTCCCGTAAAGATTGTACAGTCTTATTCACTTCACCGATTCGAGTTTAAAATTTGAGTTTTATTACAGTAAAAAGCTCTCAGAAACAGTCACATTTAACTTTTTGTTACAATAAAAAGTTCTCATATAAAATCACATTTCAATTTGAATTAGTGAAGTGAACGGACCTGTAGATAAAAGGAGGAGAGGAGAGGAGAGTGGGGGGAGAGAGAGATGAGGCAGCAATATCAATGGCCATCGTGTGGCTAATGTTGCGACGTTGGTTTTGTCATTTTGGTGTAATCCATAGTTCTTAACCGAAATTCCAACCAATATATATTTATAGCAAAAATGTTATATAGCATGATTAACCTTATTTGTGGGATCAAGTAGGACATGGGGCTTTTCATAAGAAAAAAAAAAGTAGGATATCATGCCATCCTTTATGAGAAGCCAGAGATTTAACCTCATAAAATGTGGGGTTTAATTTATGAGTTTAAAATTATAATTAATTTTTTAATTTTTAAAACTTATATTTTTAATAAAAAAAACACTATAACAGAATTAAAAATTATAATCTTAAATTAAATAAAATTCTTAAAATAAAAATTTAAAATAAAATTATTTAAATTAGAAAGATGTTAGGGTGACAAATAAAACTGTTAATATGAGTCTCATCTTATGTCCTCGTCTTGCCATGATTTTATGCTCACATCCAAGGTCGCAGATTTGGACGAAGTGATAGTCTGACAGCCACTGGCCAATGAGCTTCTCTGAAAAGGAAATAAAACAGAACATTATTAAGCCTCGTTCATTTTACTGATTCGAGTTTTTAATTTTAAGTTTCTACAGTAAAAAGTCCTCAGAAAATATCACATCAAAATTTTCTGCTACAGTAAAAAGCTCTCAGAAAATGTCACATCTCAGCTCGAATCGAAAACTTAAATTTGCGAAGTGAACGAGGCCGGGTACCAAAAGAAACATCATAACTAAAAATTCTTTTGGGGCTTGAGTAATTTTTTTTTTTAATGTTCGTTTGCCCTTAAAACTTGAAAAAAAGACCATTCTGAGTAAAGAATTTAGATGTCTTTGTTCAATAAGGACTGTTTGAGTGAAGACTCGAGTTTATATTTGAAAAAAGCAATAATTCTTGAGTGCAACCTCACTTCCTTGATTCAAATTCAAGTTCAGTTATAATTATTGACAAAAATTATTCTCTTATTTTAATAATAAATTTCAAACAAAAATAATTACCTCTCATTTATTTTTAACTATTCACAACTCAAGTTTAGATCTATCAAACACATATTCAAATTAAATTCTCAAGTCAAAAATTAATGCAAATGTGCACTTCTAAACACAAACTCAAATTATAACTCAAATTCAACTCAAGATCTACACTCAAGTCACCATAACTCAAAAATACAACTAGCAAGCCCTTAGATTTTAAAAATTAGGACCTTTTTTGGTACGTCAATATAATGGTAGGCCAAGTCTTTTATCCATGAGATCTACATAAAATCATGTAAAAGTTAAAAAGTACACATATCTAATAGCTAAAAAAACCTGACCTACCAATACGTCAGACGTATCAGAAAATCTCCCTTAAAAATTATCCCTAAACTTTTAATTTTAGCATTTCACTTCCTAATTTCCTAATTAGTGTGGTTCACCTCATGTGGTTGATTGGAGATTTTAAAGTGATTGTATTAGGGTCTAAGGCTTAGTTTGGTATTGTTTTTTCTTCTCAAAATCAGCTTTTGCTTATAACAAAAGCTCATTTTAATATTTAGTAAATCTCCTTAAAAAAGCTTTTTGAAGAATTGTTTAAGAATCTACAGCTAAAATTAAAAATAGCCTAAAAACAACTTTAACTTTTAAATTGTGTGGGAATCAACATAGTACAATTAATGAAACTTTCATAATACCCATAATACTCCTAATGAAATTTAAAATTTACAATATTCCCAATTTAAAATTCAAACTCGTAATATAATATAATATAATAATAATAATAATATTGTAACAAATAATATCATAATTATATTAATAACTCTAATATTATTTTATCATATAATATAATATTATAATTATTTTAATAATATGATATTATAATTATAATATAATTATAATATGATATTACAATTATAATTTTATAATATATTATATATTATATTGTATTCATATAATTATATTTATTATATTAATAATATTACAATAATATTATTAAATTAGATTATATTAATATAATTATATTTATTATATTAATAATAATGTAATAATATATAATTAAATATTAATATAATCTTATAATTCTAATATTATTTTATATTATAGTAGTTATATAATATATTAATTATAATATATTTGTTTAAATAATATAATAATAATATAATATATATTATATTATATTATAATATAATATAGTTGTAATTTTTAATTATATTATAACTGAAATATTAATATTTCTTATATAATATTATAATATGTTTTATAATATTGTAATTATATTTATCATTTTAATAATATTTTTATATTCTATATCATAATTATATAATATGTTATTTAATAATAGTTTTATTGTTTTTTTAAATATAATAATTTATATTATATTTTAATTAATATATATATTATAATAATATAATATAATCATTTTAATTATTTTAATTATTTTAATAATATTATTATTATATATCATAATTATATAATATAATATAATTATAATTTTTGTAACTATATTTATTATATTATAGTATAATATAATATAATCGTAATTTTTAATTATCTACAACATTTCAACGTCATAATTTACCAAACGCTATTATACTGATTTTAAAATTAACACAATTATTATAATTATAATTTATTAAACACTCAATTATTTTTTATAACAGTTATTTCTTTTTATAGTATATTTAAAAATAATTTTTTTTTTAATTTACAACACTATTAAATCTAAACCAAAAGTGATTTTAGATATTTTTAACCCAACTTTCAAGGCATGCCTTTTCCCACTACATGATGCAGCCATTGGCTAAATTAGCAGCTATTAATAAAATGAGACATATTACAATGATTTTGCATATTTGAACGTTAAAATATTAAAATTAAAAGTGCAGGGACAACTTGTCCAAACCCAAAAGTTTGGAACAAAAGTACTACAAACTATTTCTAATAATAATAATAATAATTGAGAGTGAAAGGTTTCCAATATCAGAACTGAAAAAGTTGACCATAGATTATGGATTAGAATCATCATATTAGAATTATTTTTAATTTATGACCATGGAATTATAATTTAAATCGCTCCAACCTTCACGTTTCTGCAGAGTTTTTTTTTTTTTTTTTTTTTCTCCTACTAAAAGTAGTATCCATGATAATTGTTTCTTTAGTTAAGCTGGTAAATGTAGTACCTAGTAAATACACTTAAAATATTGCTTCACTTCACGTAAAGGGGGAAAAAAAGGCTTCATACATGAATAAGGATTCAACCCAAAAAAAAAAATAAATAAATAAATAGAGATGAGAATATCCAACTAAACAAACATACAATAGCTACTAGCTAGCGTGTAAAATACCTTGGAAGTGCGTGGAAAAGTAATAATCTTATGAAAATGATTGGGGAAAATTAAAATTTTCTAGGATGTGCAAGGCTAAGAAGTATATATAATCTTTTTTTTTTTTTTTTTTTTTTGCATTTGGAAAAATGAATTTCATAATCATGATCTATGGGAACCATATTTTCACTCTATGGCCTTTCCCACTCCGTTTCATCATACATCACGTTTCAACTTTCAAATTAGAACATTAACATAGGCTATTTAGTTCATTAATTTAAATTTTTAATTTGAGTTAAAATATGACTTTATATGAGAGATTTACTATATCTTAAATATGAGAGTTTTTTCTTGTAATAAAATTCAAATTCTAAATTCGAATAATAAAATAAACAGTTAGAAGATACTCTCTGGATATGTTTATATACCCTGGGTGAGAAAATTTTTTTAGAAAAATAGTAGAAAATAAAATTTAAATTTTAAAAGTTATAGACTAATTTTTAGTTATAAAAATTAATAGGTCATAACTTGTCAAGTTATGGTTCATTACTAGATAAGTTATGGACAAACTTGTCAAGTTAAGGTTCATGACCATATAAGTTGTAGATAAAAACCGTGAATAACTTAGTAAGTTATGGTTCATAACCAGATAAGTTATGAACGAAAACAGTAATTTACCCTATTTATTAATTTATGTAAACTATTAGCCTATTAATTTTAATTCATCTCAAGTTTTGACATATTTCTCTTTTTATCTAATGCTAAATTATAAGGAGAGTTCGTGGTATGAAAGTATACCATCAAGTAATACGTAGTTTTGAACTGTTACAATTCGTTTCGTTTTGTTTCATTAAATTACCAATCTGATCTCTAATATTCACTTGTCAAAATTAGCCAAATTAGAGTTTTATTATTGGTTTCTTTCTTTTTTTTTTTTTTTTTTTTTTTTGGCAAGAGTTTATATATTAAGGGGTTGTTCATAAAAGGGTGCGCCTGTGGATGTGCTAGGAAGAGGGAAAAAAAAAATACCATTGACATTGTTTTTTATAAATAAAAAGTGATCATGTTATTGAGTTTATATTTATTCCTTTTAGTCATTTTATATGACGTTATTTTTGTAATGATAAATTTTGGTTTGAAAGGCCTTTTTTTTATAAGTGAAGTTAGACGTTTGAATGTAACAACTCTTATCTTGTTATTACTACTATAATTAGTATTACCATATTGCTATTGTTATAATAACAATAATAATGATTATTTACTATTACTATTAGAAAGTTTCTAAAAAATAATATTTCAGATATAGGGAAAAAAAAAAAAAAAACTATTTTAAAAGGTACACATTTTAAAAAAAAAATATATTGTTCTCTTGACTTAAAATCCTTTTTAAACATGAAATGTCTTTTATACTCTTCTAATTAGGTAAAGTCATGTTTTCTAATGACATTTTTTAATGATATACTTTATTCTTTTAATAATACTTTTTATAAGATTTACTTTCTTTCTCCAAGTAAAAAAATTGATCCAGTTGGAAGCGTTGGCCGGAAGGGAAGGAGAAATGAAGGAAAAAAAAGATTTCCTTTTTACACTTTGTTGGGAAGGATGTTCAAAATAGAAATAGGCATATTGATGATTTTGAACTGTTAAATTTTCATTTTATTTCATCATTTTTTATTTAAAACAAAGACGAGTTAATCTGTAAAATAAATATTAAGTGGAATCAAACCTTACAACCCCCACCTAAAGCGTACACCCAACTCCTATCATGTCATTGTTCCAATGCTATGAAAAATACCGAATAAATGTTCTCTATAAGAAATATTTAAATCTCATTCACTTCACATCATAGAATATATCATTGATTCGTTTATATAAGCACCTTATGACACCTTTTAAAGAATAAATTCCACCGTACTGCTTTCAACTGCTATAGGATAAACAAACCAATTAATATGCATCGACGATGCTGCAAATGCAATAGGCAGTGTCCACTTTAGAAATATGAAAATCTTGCTATCCACCGACTAAGGGGTGTTCATCAAACCTGCGAAACCGTTAAAACAACCCACCCCGTCCCCGCCCAACCAAACAGGGCCATGTCATCATCCACCTATTTTAGGCATTTTTCCAACCCGCCCACCTACTTTGGCAGGTGGGGCCGGTTTCGGGTTTTTGATTTTTTGCTAGTCGCATCTTCAATCCGCGTTGGACTGGAAGGAAAGTAAGAAGTGATTCTTAAAAACTAAGATCCCGTTTATTTCACCGATTTGAGTTTCGAATTCAAGTTTTACTACAGTAAAAAGCTCTCAGAAACAATCATATCTAACCTTTTTGTTACAATAAAAAACTCACATAAAGTCACATTTCAACTCAAATTAAAAACTCGAATCAGCGAACTAAACGGGTCCTAAAATTGTGCAAAACAACCCAAAAAGAGGTGAAAAGAAAATGTGAGAATGCAACTGATAATTAGAAAGATAACCAGGAAACTTCCTAAAGTTGCACTCAGGTCCATGTGTATACCAAATTCTTTGGAGAAAATGAGAATCTGCAAAAATTTGAACAAGTCAAATGCTTGAGTGCAGGTCACTGAAGAAAAGTATTTTGGAACTTTGACACATGTTGCCAATTTGTGGAAACTCTCCTATCGTGAGTTTGATTTATTCTAGTTATTTCTCAAACGAACCAAAATCAACCATGTACACATGCAGTTTTCTGACAGCTTTTGTCCGAAGGAGTCTCCAAGATGTCATAGTGACCATACCCATGAAACAGAACATTGATGGGATTCTGTTCATCCTTTCCATACTCTTCTTCACCGTACTTTGCTATGTTCACCAAAGCCCCAGTGCTTCTATCTCTCATGAACACCCAAATTGGCGTCCTGCAGAATTTAAAAATATGAATAATCAAATCATATAAATCATGCTGAGAAACCAGTTACATAAAAGACTATTTGGAATTCAGTATCGAATATCAACATTAAAAGTCGGCAAGCTATCCACAGATGAAATAACATGAATTCATCATCTCATGGGAGTGACATGAATTGATAATAAATATGGTGAAAAAGAAAAAGAGAACACTCACTTTAAAACATGAGAAGCCATGAGCAGTTCTGGTTCTCCACCCCAAACATAAGGTTGTTGAATATTTTTCACATATGCATCAAAATCACCTTCAATAAACCTACAACACATTACATAAAAATCAACCTACAATTCAGAACACAACCCAAAAACCAAGTGGCAATTCATTTCAGAACACAACCCAAAAACCAAATGGCAATTCATTCCCCTCATGATTCCAATTGACCAAAACTTACCATTCCGACTCTTCACGCCTCTTTAAGAGCTCATTCACAACCTGCAGTCAGTTTTTAGTCAATGAAAGAATTTTAGCGACATTTTCAAACCCCGGAAAGCAAATTCGAATAACGAATCAAAAACAGAAAAAAAGGCAGTAAATTACTTGAGCTCTTAATTCATCAGCGAGTTCTCTCTGACGATTTTCATCAGGAGCTTCCTCCCCATTCCTCAAGAAAGCCACATGAGCTATCGCTCTAAACAGGCACCGACCATCCGCTAGCACCCCTGTTGCACTTGATTATTGTCTCAAATAGTTCTATTCACAATTCAGGTTCATACATAACATATAGAAAAGAAAGATTCAAAGTTTATAAATTCCACAATTCATGTGTCCTTTTAGAAAAAGAACGTTTTCACAACAAATTCTCAGAATAAAAGACCCAAAAAAAAAAAAAAAAAATCTCAAAAATTACATCAAAGAGGTGTTGTTGATTACTTTTTTTTTTTTTTTTTTGAATTGATTACTAGCACACAATTATGAACAAATTTAACAGCTGATGACAAATATGAAAATTAAAATGTCAAAAAGAAAGAAGAAAAGGAAGTCGCAATATACATCTCACTACCACACTTCATATGCGTATAAAACGAAACCTGTAAGCCTTTAATTCTCAGCATAAAACGAAAAGTCATCAGTAATTTTATCAAACAGGTTTCGATCACGACTAAGAATACTATTGCGGATAAATTAATAACAACCACCAACCACAAAGAAAAAGATCAAAAACTCAAAATGAAGGAAAAGGAATTATACAAATTTTTATGGCGAAACTTCATATACGAATACGCATATATAGAAGAGTATATGTGTATACATGCGAGTGTTTGTGTGTGTGTGTCTATATGTATTGTAAATTTACCTGTAACTCTATAATCGGCGGAGCTATCGATGTTCGCACCGGGAAACAACCCATCTGAGGCGGAAGAAACGACAAGTCTCTGTTCCGAAACAACCGCCGGCGTCTCGGAGCTGACGTCCTCGCCATCGCCACCACCGGCGACGTCGAGAGTCGCCGGCGCGAGGCACGCGCAGACGCCGAAGAGAAGCCAAGCGGAGTCAGCGCGGTGGAGCCAACGCGCCGGGCGAGCGTCGACCGCGGCGTTCCACGAGCCCTCCCCCTTCAGGAGCTCGAAATGGATCGCCGGCGGCCTCCAACGATCGAACCTCCGACCGCAGGCGCCGGACGATGGCAGGATGGCGTGCCAGATAGACGCCGCTCCGCCGCACGACGCGCCGAGCTGGCAGGCGCTGGAGTGGCGGCGTCGGCGGCCGACGTCATCGCCGAATAGAACCGGACCGGAGAAAAACCGGCCGTTGTTCTGATGGTGGTAGTTGTGGTGAACCGCCGAGGCGTGGGCGAAGGAGGAAAGGAAGGTGCTGAGGATTCTGGGCTTGGAGCGAGCGCAGAGTACAGCGAGCATCACCGAGACGGTTTGAGGCTATCGTGCGCTACTGACGTGATTGTAGGCGTTATCCTACGCACCCATTGGGGGTTAAAATGCAAATTAAAAATGGGAACAGTGACAAACTTATTCGAGAACTAGTACTGATTGCAGGGTCTGTGAATCATGACGGCGTAGAGAACCATTTTATGGAATTGGAGGAGAAAGAAAGCGATGCGAATGAGAGAAAAGGCCATGTGGGGTCCACCACGAAAATGTGCCAAATATTATTATAAACCCTTTTTATTAAATTGGAGAAATAAAAATAACCATAGTTATTGAAAAACAGCAAATCTTTTAAAAAAAAAAAAATTAAACTTTTTCACAATAGATAATTACAAAAACAATTAAAAAAAATTTAATTGGTTACTTTTAAATACATATACATTGTACAATGCACATATAAATTTTTTTTTTTTTTTATCCTACCACAAAATCTTCACATCTTTACACCGTTTTAAATATAATTTATTATGAGGATGAGATTATTATTTCTTTTTTTTTTTTGGCTCTTTGTTATTTTTAGGCGTCCCAGTTGAAGGCTACCAACTAATAGCTGTCACATTGTAATGCGTAAGTATGATACATAAAATGTGACAATTAATTGACATGTAAAAAGGATAAAAAAAATACGTGATAACACTTTTGCAGTAAAAAAAAAAAAAATTAATATTTAAGAAAAAATATTAAACCCGTTTAATTTATTAATTTGAGTTTTTAATTTGAATTAAAATGTGACTTTATGTGAAAATTTTTTACTGTAATAAAAAAATTAAATATGATTATTTATGAAAATTTTTTACTGTAAAAAAATTTAAATTAATAAAATAAATGAGATTTAAAAATGATTAATTTTCAATCAAAAAAAAAAAAAAAAAAAAAAACTGTTTGTAAATTTCACCTACTTTTTTGGTTTAATTAATGGAGTAGGGCATATCCTGTGAAAAGATTCCGGATTGTTCCTTTTAAGTACGTTTGTTTAGTTTACCCACGGGGTTGCTTGAATTTCACAAACATTATTGATTTGACGAAAATGGGTTTTTGTCGTGGGGGCAAGGGTGACCGGTGAGGTTGGTTGTTGGATTTGGTGAGGAAGGGTAAAGTTGTCAAGACGAAAGTGTTGTTGTTGAGAGAAATTGTGGTGCTGGCACGTGAGAAGGGCGTTGAGAAAGAGCCAATTGGGTGACGTGCATGCCTGGAGAATTGGAATATTGGCTTTCCTCCTTTGCGGTTTTCGAG
This sequence comes from Morus alba, assembly GCA_012066045.3. Lineage (NCBI taxonomy): Eukaryota > Viridiplantae > Streptophyta > Magnoliopsida > Rosales > Moraceae > Morus > Morus alba. The sequence continues at coordinate 12,900,429 of CP050234.2, forward strand.
GAAAATTGGTAGTTTATAATTAATTATTAGGAACGTTTACTTCACTAATTTAAGTTTTTAATTTGAGTTGAGATTTAATTTTAAACGTCAAAATTTTTTTTGTATAAAAAAGTTAAATTTGATTTATAATGATTTTTAGTTATTATTAAAACTCAAATTACAACGCGACTAATCAAATAAACGGATATTTTTTATGTAATACATGAGATATTTTGGCAACAAATGTAAGAGGGACAAGGATTCCAATTCTAAACGTCAACATTTTTTTATATCATCATGTTATTTATAATGATTTAAGTTATTAAGTACAAAGTATAACGCGACTAATCAAAGATAATATTAAATCAGATCAGAACTTATCAACAAATGTAATACAAGTATAACCCGTCAACGTTAACATTAAAAGTAAGAGTGTGTATTCAGGTTAAGTAATGCTTGGAACTAGGAATGAACCTTTTACTCGCGTTGTCGTTAATATTATAATTTTAATAATGATTAGTGTCGTCGCTAATAATATTTTTTATTGTAGTATCACGATCGTTAGCATCCATGTGCACGTATTATATGGGATTAGTGAAAAAAAGTACTCGTGACTCAGAATACATATGTATTTACTTTAAAAATATATATATAGATATACATTTTCTGTTATTTCTCGTTAGACACTCCAAATTTTATAACCATGCCCAAAAATAATAAGCAAGCAATAAAGTTGGCGTGGAAGGAATAACCAAATTAGAGGAATAATATTCTTGGCATTTTTAATATTTTACTCAAAAGACTTTAATTTATTACTTGAGTCTTGTACTGAGATTTTAGAATTTGAGTTTTGATTGGATTGAGAAAACAATACATTTGGAACAACAAGGAGGAAACTTGGCACCTTAACATTGTCAAAATGAGTCACAAAAAAAAAAAAAAAAAAAAAAAAAAAAAAAAAAAAATAGTTGGGCCTTTCAAAAAAAAAAAAAAAAATAAAACATTAGTTAAGTACATTAGAGTGTCTGCTATATGATTTTCAAGATAAATTTTTATATAATTAGAGTAGTATGAAGTATATTATGTTGTAAATTATGGGGTATTTTATTTGTGGGACCAAAGTGGGAGAATTTTTTCCCAGTTACCATCTACTTCCAAAGAGAAATTGCTTTGCATGGCACTATGAAATTTAATAATTGGCAAATTCTTATCTTGATAATTATGGTTGGTGTACCGGTAAAAAAGTTTATTAGACTATTTTCATAAAGCTTTCAAAAATCATATATATGATCTTATGATCTTTGTGAGACTGCCATGCTATTTTGCTAGAATTAAGAACTAGCTTCGTTAATTTCATCAATTTGAGTTTTCAATTCTCAGTTTCTACAGTAAAAAACTCTCAGAAAATGTCACATCTCAGATTAAATTGAAAACTCGAATCCACGAAGTGAACTAGGCTCAAGTTGAATGCTTGGCTCATAACACATATCTCTGCCTAGCTTTATTGATGTAGTGCCAACCGATTGAAGCTTTATGAATTCCAATCCCATGCAATTTTGTTTGGCTTAAGAAAGCTGCTTAATTGGTTTCATCTATCCAATAAGGTTTTGGTAACATTTTGGTATTAACGATCAAAACAACCCCTAAGCTTCAGAAAGGATCTTGGTAACATTTTGGTATTAACGATCTTAGTGTTTCTACAAGATCTAGAAATCTCATATTTTTATGAAACTGACATCTTTATTTAGAAAACAAGATTATTTTTATAAACATCTCCTGAATTATGTATTCTTACAATGTACTCCCTAAACTTTGAAAATAATTTCATATAATAAATTAGTAAGTGCCCGTTTAGTTCGTTGATTTAAGTTTTTAATTTGAGTTGGGATGTGACTTTATATGAGAGCTTTTTACTGTAGCAAAAAGGTTAAATGTGATTATTTCTAAGAGTTTTTTACTGTAACAAAACTCGAATTCTAAACTCAAATCGGTGAAATGAACGAGGCCATGACATGACAAACAATAATAATTTTGTATTTATTGTTTGTTCCAGTACATACAAAATGTTACAAAATAACCGTGTGATACATTTTGTTGGATATGATGGTTGTGGTTTGCAGTTAATTGCTAATTTTTCCTTATCGTGTCGAAAGATTCTAGTGAATGGGGAAAATAATACGAGTCATGTCTTCTTGGTTGAATTTTAAATGTGCTGGTTAATTTGCTTTGTTTTGAATTAAATTTGTTTCTAATTTTATTTTTTTAACAAATTAGTTCTGTTTACTAAGAAAATAAAACAAAGAAAGTAAAGTAACAAATTGAGAGTATAAAAGAGTTAAAGTGGGTATTATACAAAAGATATTTACAAAATAGTATCATTTTAAAGTTATTATTATCATATAAGTAATAATTTGAGACATCAATTAATATTGTCCAAGCAAATATAATCATTCAAAAATATATCAACGTTACATATGTGAATAAATAGATTAAAAAAAGTGAAATATGTGTAGCAAAAAAATTGACTTTGATATTTTTTTTAGTTGAACTATATTTGTTACAAATTCTTGTATTTATTTAATAAATGAATTAATTTTAGCATATTTTTTTAGTTTAAGGATTAAATATAATACAACTTTTGACATAGGGACTACTTTTAAAGAGAGAATATAGTTTAAGAATCTTTTATGATAAAAAAAGTTAATAGTTCCCATTATAAATTTAATAAAGAGGTCATTTATTAGACACGTTTTGAGTTTAGAGATTATTCATAAGATAAAATTGACTATAGAGATTAATTCTAAAGAAAGAAAAAAATTAAAAAAATATTCATAATTAAAAAATGGCAAAAAAAAAAAAAAAAGAAAACTTCTTACCTTTTCCAAAAAAAAAAAAAAAAAATCACTGCCTCAAGAAGCCTCTCGAGTTGAAATAGGTTAAAGTTTTTTTATTATTCATTAGTTAAAATATAACGGGCAAAAAAACATTAGTAAGTAATATTAAACTTTAATTAGTGATTTTTGTGCTAATAAAGGTGTACTGAAAATGGATACTATATAAAGTCGGATCATATATGTTAGGTATTTTTATTAATTGACAATTTATTGATAATCTTGAAAAAATTTAAAAAACATGTTCAAGAAGATTTTGTATTGCAAAAGAAGATTCAGAATCAAATTTGAAGTTAATGTTGCAAATTTTGTTGAGTTGAGATTTGAAGAGATAAGGATAAGACCCCGGTCAAAGAAATATAAGACATTGGTTGAGATTTAAAGAGATAAGGATAAGACTCTGGTCAAAGGAAGATAAGACATTGGTTATTTGAATTTAAATGGAATTCTAGCAAGATAATGTGGAGATTAAGTTGCTATTTTAAAGGAGTAATTCATATTTCAAAAGTAGATGTATAATCTGAATATGCATTGATTTGTTTCAATTTGGCACTATGAGATATACTTCAAAGGCATCATATTTGGATATATATATATATATATATATATATATATATCTTGATTTGAATTTAAAAAGGTGTTGCACAATTCAAAGCCTTTAGAAGTGGTGAAACGTGAAGATAAAGTGATTAATGGATGAATTGTTTGAATTAGATTATCTTCATTTTATTTAAAGGTTTTGTTTCATAGCATATGGAAGGACGGATTTAATAGAATATCTCTAGAGGAAAAGTCTGTGAATTTGAGAGCTTATTACTGAGAAAATATTGAGAGACGTCTGTGAATTTTTATGAGTTATTGAGATCATCCTTCGGGAAAGGGATTTGTTGCTTTAGAGAGGAAGCTCTGCTGGTTGAAGAGAGTTCGTCAAGTGAATAGAAGACGTGTGGTGCATGCTAAATAATCACTGTGGAGATTCATCACAACGACGTCATTGTCTAGGAGGGAGTCCTTAAGTGAATAAGTCCGTCCGGTGTCTGTAATTTCTAGAACATACTGAAATTGTTTACTGTCTGGGTGTGGCCCCACAAATGTAGGTGTGCGCACCGAACTGCGATATCATATTGTGTGTTCCTTTACTTTCTGCACTTTATTTTGCTCGAGTAATTGAACGTAATTAACCTAGATCTAACAAGTGGCATCATAGTGGTTCACTGACCATAAGTTCAGTGAGATCTTGGAGAATTGATCTGTTATGTTTGGAATGAATTTTCTAAAGGAGGGAGGTTTAATTGTACGTCCCCCTCTGTTCGATGGTTCGAATTATTCATACTGGAAGGCCCGGATGAAGGCTTTCATCAAGGCTCAAGATGAGAAGGCCTGACGTGCTGTTTTAAATGGCTGGAAACATCCAGTAACTAAAGATGCACAAGGAAAAGAAACTCTCAAATCTGAAGAGTCCTGGAGTACTGATGAAGACAGGTTGGTCATCTACAACTCTCGTGCTCTCAATGCAATATTCAATGGAGTTAACATCAACCAGTTCAAGATGCTATCTACATGTGAATCAGCAAAAGAAGCATGAGAGATTTTGGAGATTGCTCACGAGGGAACTCCCGCCGTCAGACAATCTAAATTGAATATTCTCACAACCAAGTTTGAAAATCTTTGAATGCATGAAAGTGAAACTATTTTTGAATTTAATTCACGGTTGTGTGATATAGCTAATGAAGCATTTGCTCTTGGTGAAAATAAAATCTTTGAATGCATGAAAGTGAAACTATTTTTGAATTTAATTCACGGTTGTGTGATATAGCTAATAAAGCATTTGCTCTTGGTGAAAATATTCCTGAGGCAAAGCTTGTCAGCAAGACACTGACATCTTTACCACAGAGATTCGCCTACAAAGTCACTGCTATTGAAGAGGCAAAAAACACTGAGATTATGAGACTTGATGAATTGATGGGATCACTGAGGACATTTGAAATGAATCTGAGTCAAAGTAAGAGGGAGAAGGAGATTTCTCCAGGGATTGCTTTCCAAGCCGATGTGAAAGATAATGTTGAAGAGGAAGATGAAGACTTAGCGGAGTCTCTTGCTCGATTGACTACAAATTTTAATAGGGTGATGAGGAAGTTCGACGAGAAGAACCAAACTCCAACTCTCAACAACTCCAACAATTTTCAAAAAAATAAGGGAGCTATAAATTCCTCCAATGATAAGAAGAAAAATAAGAAAATTCAATGTCGGGAGTGCGACGGTTACGGTCACATTCAGTTTGAGTGTGCTAACACTCTCAAGAAGAGGAAGAAGTCTCTCAACATCACATGGAGTGATGAGGATTCTGAAGGCAACCAAGAAGATGATAATCGTGTGAACAACTATGTTGCGTTCAATGTCCACGAAGATGTTCCAAACTGCAGTGTTACAGATTGTGTCACAACTCATGTTAGAACATCATTTGTAACACCCTCAGAAAAACTAGAAAAAAAAAACATAGATTTTTCAAATTCTGATGGTTCTAGCGATGGTGAAGAACTGACTGAGGAGACAATACTGGAGGCATATGAAATCATGTTCAACAAATGGGTTTTGGTGGTTAAAATGAATAACTCTTTGTGGGAGAGAGTCGATGAGCTTATCAAAGAGAATGATGTGCTTAAAAGGGCTGCTGTAAACTATGAATTTCGGGCTATTGAAAAAGAGAAAAAGTTGCAGGAGACAAGAGTTAAATTGGAGCACACTCAAAAGTCATTGAAGATGATGAATTCCAGCACCACAAAATTGGATCACATTCTCTAGATAGGAAAAACGAGTGGTGATCGACATGGCCTTGGCTATATTGGTAAAAGCTCAACGTCCAAGACAGTTTTTGTGAAAGAGAGGACTACCTTTAAGCCTCCGACTTCTTTCAGTAAGAAGGTTACTATCTCATCCCCTCTATAAAGAAGGTTTGTCCCCACGTGCCATTATTGCGGTGTACTTGGCCACATAAGAACGAGATGCTACATGTATTTAAATGCTTTGAAAAGATGTATGCTCATTAATCCACCAAATTTCACAAACTCAGAAAGGACACCTAATTTGAAGATTGATATGAAAAATAATTTGTCTAGACATGTCTGGGTAAGAAAATCTAATTTGGGGTGTCATACGGCTTATACTTCTTTAGAAGCATGCACTAAAGATTGTGGGTGTAGTGATGGTGGTTGCACTAAGTGATTGACAGGTGTTAAGGGTAAGATTCAGAAATTGCTACATTCAGGGGGAGTAAGACACATAGAAGATTTAAAGGGAGTAAGCTACAGAGATCAATGCGTTCGTAGATATCTAGTACGAAGTGTTGCACCGAGTGTTCCAACAAGTGTTACAACATGATCTGCGACATCAGCTGCTGAAGACGGTTCTAGGGTGTGAATTTTTTTATTTTTGTGTGTCTTTGGCGTATTTTTGACAAAAAGGGGGAGAACAATGTAATTTTATATTTTTTGTCATTTTTGAATTTTTTAGGATCTCTTGTTAGTTTTGTCAAAAAATGCCAAAGAGGGAGATTGTTAGGTATTTTTATTAGTTGACAATTTATTGGCAATCTTGTAAAAATTCAAAAAACAGGTTCAAGATAATTTCGTATTGCAAAAGAAGATTCAAAATTAGATTTGAAGTTAAAGTTACAGATTTTGTTAAGTTGAGATTTAAAGAGATAAAGATAAGACCCCAGTCAAAGAAAGATAAGACATTGGTTGAGATTTGAAGAGATAATGATCAGATCCTAGTCAAAGGAAGATAAGGCATTGGTTATTTGAATTTAAATGGGATTTTAGCAAGATAATGTGAAGATTAAGTTGCTATTTTGAAGGAGTAATTCAGATTTAAAAAGTATATGTATAATCCGAATATGCATTGATTTGTTTCAATTTGATCACTACGAGATATACTTCAAAGGCATCATATTTGGATGTGTGTGTGTGTGTGTGTGTGTGTGTGTGTGTGTGTGTGTGTGTGTCTTGATTTGAATTTAAAAAGGTGTTGCACAATTCAAAGCCTTTAGAAGTAGTGAAACGTGAAGATAAAGTGATTAATGGAAGAATTGTTTGAATTAGATTCTCTTCATTTTATTTAAAGATTTTGTTTCATAGCATATGGAAGGATGGATTTAATAGAATATCTCCAGAGGAAAAGTCTGAATTTGAGAACTTATTACTGAAAAAATATTTAAAGAGACGTCTGCGAGTTTTTATAAGTTATTAAGATCGTCCTTCGGGAGAGGGATTTGTTGCTTTAGAAAGAAAGCTCTGCCGGTCGAAGAGAGTTCGTTAGGTGAATAGAAGACATGTGGTGCACGCTAAATAATCACTGTAGAGATTCGTCACAACAACACCATTGTCTAGGAGGGAGTTCTTAAGTCAATAAGTTCGTCTGGTGTCTGTAATTTCTAGAACATAGTGAAGTGAAACATAGTGAAATTATTTCTTGTCTGCCCGCCGCAGCCTCAGTGCAGATGTAATCATATTGTGTGTTCATTTACTTTCTGAACTTTATTTTGTGATATCATATTGTGTGTTCCTTTTCACTTTAAGTCGCACTTTATTTTACTTGAGTAATTAAAATGTAATTAACCCGAAGGATCTAACAATAATAATCCAATATATCACAAAGAATTTTCTATATATCTTACAATTTATGAATAAATTGGGAAAATATATATTTAAAATAATAATAATAATAGTAATAATAATAATTTGACGGTTCAATAACTTTTTAAGAATTATAATAGGGATAAAGAACAATTAATTTTTTTAATTAAAATGTATTTAAATTTTTAATTTTAATTTTATTCAATTAAAAATTCATATAAAAAATTATATTTATTTTTTTTACTATAATAAAAAAATTTTACATAAAATTATATTTTAATTAAAATTAAAAATTTAAATTCACAAAATAAAAGCCTGTAATGGAATTTCCGATTAAAGGCCTAATCCATCCAGTTTGTCACTGGTGAAAAAATCTAACACGTGCTCCTTAGATTACTCTTTTCGTTAGAAAGTTCGGTGGAGTCCAAAGACTAGATTTCATTATTTTCCACAAATGTCCCATCAATTGAATCTCAAAAAGTTCAATGCTCAGAAAAGTTGCGTCAATATTTACACAGTGTTTTTTATAATCATAAAGTAACTCTTATATTTTTAAATTATCTTAAAATTATATCCTAAATTTTTCAAAAAAAAAATAAAATATAACCCTTTTAAGTTATTAAATTGTTAAAAATAACATAAATAAATATAATGATCAATATTTAAACATCATCTTAAAAACTAATAACTAAGAAACTAAATTTAAAGAAAAAAAACTTTCAATAATATAAATTTTGTGTTTTCAAAAAAAAAAAATTAAAAACTTAACCGATCAAATTGTTTTAACTCCCCACAGAATCTCTTCTCCTTATCATTGATACACAACAGGTAGATTTAGACTTGTTAAATCGATCCCGTCTCTATACTTAATACCTTGCAATCATTCAAACGTGTTAACTTCTTTTTTTTTTTTTATTGATTTTATTAATTTTAAAAATTATGTTTTAAAAGTTTTACATAATTAATGTTTAAAATAATATCTAAATAGTACTTATTGAGATTTTTTTGGTATTTTTAAAATGTTGATCAATTAAAGAGTTGTTTTTTTTTTTTTTACTCTTTAGAAAAACGAAGAGGATAATTTTAGGATAATCTAAAATTATTACTTGACGCAGCGGAGTTTAAAAAAAAAAAAAAATTTATTAATCATTGGGAAACTAACTCATAATGTTATGAACAAGAAATTATCTAATAATTAATTACCTCTTATTGACTGGAAACAACACTTCTAACTAAAACTATTTCTTTTAAAAGGATCTCAACTACCTGACCTTTACATGTGTGTGGGCACAATCTCAACAACTTTTATCTTTACCAGTATCTCCTTTTGACCACTACAGAAATGAAAAATTAACCACTAAATGAAAGTAATTAATTTTCTATCTCTCAAGTACTCGCAAGGAGTCTGAGAATAAATGAGACCTTGGATCTCTGTTTATAGAACTGGTTGTACGAGTCTAAAGTCTTATTAGAATTAGGAGATAATTCTTCTCTTTTCTGACAAGGAAAAAAGGCTAACTACAGAGGAAATATCCTTGTGAAATTCCGTCATAATATATAAATTTTCATGTTATATCGTATATTATTAGATTGTATATGACACATATAATAAATCGTGTCACTTCATCTTAAAAGGTTAGTAATAACCTAACTCATTTATTAATCGTGTTAATCATGTCAACCCGATTATAACTAAAACTCATTTATAGTAAACTCAAATCCGCTAACTTCGTGCGGGTTTCATATCGCTATCCGGATTGCCAGTCCTAATTTAAAGCATACCAATTCATCGGATGACTAATAATTAAAACATAGGAGCAAATCACAATTGTATTGGACGGTAAAAGGTTAAAGCAATTGGAACATGAAACATAGTGATTAGCAAAAACGATTTTTGCTTTCGATCGATAGGGTATCGCTGATTTCATAAACTTTAGTGGACGTTTAGTTCACGGACTCAGAACCGTGATTCAGAATTATTCTTGACTTACGTGTGTTTTTTGTGAGAAAAAATATTATAACGAACTACGAACTATGATTCAAATCATAACACGAATTCTCCTACTAAACACAAGCTAAACCAGTACTTGTAAGATAGATGGAATGAAAGGTAATTCACAATGCATTGCTAATTTGTTTGCGTAATAATCCTTGGATTTGTGTGGGGTAAGTGTTTTTGGTAAAAGGAAAAGAAAGCATGGGCCTACCTACCTAGGCCTATACACTGTGGAAAGTGACGTAATGAAAGAAAAATGATAATCATTTTTAATTGAGTTTTGATGCAAAAAGTGCTAATGAAGTAGATTAATAATTAAGTTAAGCAAGATATTAATAATTAAGTTAAGCAAGATACTAATAATTAAGTTAAGCAAGATACCTTTCTACAAGAAGTTCACGTAGAACGAGCTTCAGATATTTTGTGTTTGAAGCGATAGATCAAAATGGCATGAGAACTAGTTGGAGTGTAAAATTACATGGAAATGATAGATTATATCGTCATGGTGATGACACAAACATAAGATAGCTAATATATAGGTTAAATGTTTGTTTAGTTCGTTGATTCGAATTGAAATGTGACTTTATGTGAGAATTTTTTACTGTAGCAAAAAAGTTAAACGTGACTGTTTTTAAAAGCTTTTACTATAACAAAACTCGAATTCTAAATTTAAATCGGTAAAATAAACGTAGTCTAAGTAAACTTAATTAGTATAGCAATAAATAGATAAATCAAGCACTTACATTGCAAGCCAAATTATTTTCATATTCAACTAAAAGGAAGACACGTACAACATTTTGTTCATCGACACTACTAACATAAGCAACACGAGTAAATGTGGAAATTCAAAAAGGTGAAGGACTCGTGTATACAATTATTACAAATTCCGTATGCTACTAGAAATAACAAACCAACAAATGCTACTAGAAGTATATCAAGATAGTTTATTCAAAGTATCCCAATGGTGTAACGCCGTTGACTTAAAAACGAGGATAAGAACTTAGATCTTTTGTTTCGGAGAGATAAGTGGCTCATGAAAATATATATATATATATATATATATATTATTTGAAGACATACTTCTGTTTACTTATCAAGGTATCCGTTTTGGTAAAAGGCATGATCGGACATATTGAACCAATCGTGTATTACTAACATAAGTTATGTGCTGGATCCACCTATCATATGAAAGATCTGACTCTACAATTAGAGTGTAATATTCCGCATTTGATGTAGTTCTTATGTTTTAGTTACTGATCACCATATGAATTGGTGCTCTTTAACATCAGGACATTGATATGCACATAATGAACACATCATCCTATCTCCTGTTGGGGTTAAACGGATTTAAGCTCTGATTTGAATCGTATTTTTAATCATATCATACTTCTATTTTAGTGTAATATGAAGATGGCGTGCGCTTCAGGGCTAGAAATAGCGTTTTAAATGATATTAAACATTGAGTACTAACAAACCAAATGAGCGGATGTTGAGCACAAAACAACATATTTAATATGGATCTTATTTTGTTCAATTAGTTACTGTAAACGCATAGAAAAAATAATGGTAAAAGGAGACAAAAACCTTTAAAGTACATGACTCGGGATTTTATCTAAGAGGTTAATATCTTTTTTAGTTAAATAATTATATTAATCAAAATATATTAATTAAGTGTAAAATGTAAAAATTTATATTTATATATTTTAAGCGTAAATTCAGTAATTTTTTCAAGAATAATTATATTAATTGCAGTTGTAAGGTCAATGTTATGCTTTTTTTAATAAAAAATTATAAAATGAAGCCCAAGAATCTGTGCATTACTGGAAACATTAAGGGTCCGTTTGGTTCAGGGATTCGAATCATGTGATTTGAACCATTTTCGATTTACGTGTATTTTTTTGAGAGAAATTACTGTAGCGAACCACGAATCATGATTCAAATCGGGGGACGAATCCCCCAACCAAACGGACCCTAAGGGTCCGTTTGGTTCATGGATTCAAATCATGTGATTTGAACTATTTTCGATTTACGTGTATTTTTTATGAGAGAAAATACTGTAACAATCATGAATCATGATTCGAATCAGGGATTCGAATCTAGGAACCAAACATCCCTTAAATCAATCATAATGTACTAATTACGCTGATGTCATTTATTAACCTAACCCATTTATTTTAATCCATAAATCTGTGTCAATTTACAATAAAACCCTTACATTTTATTAATAAAATAAAAAAGGCAACTTTAACTAGGAATTGTCACGTATGAGATTCTCCAAAACAACAAATGGACGTTAGAAATCGCCAAAATATCTATATCTCTATAAAAATGTGTTTACAAGACAAATTTTTTTTTTTTTGGATAAAAAAAGGAGTCGTTTGTACCATTCTATCTTTCATTATCTTGGCTTTTATAGAGATCCCATGATTCAATCGAGAGAAAATTATAGATTTTACTTTTTTAAGTATAAAAGTGTATTTTAAAAAAAATTATCTCTTAACTAGTTATAATTTAAAAGGTATTGAACTAATGTTAAGGGATAAAAATAAAAAAAGACTTCATCTCAAGTAAAACTGTAAATTTAGGCCGAGCCAAATGTGTCGGCCCGAGACTTAACACTATTAGCTCGGGCCTAACTCAACTCGGCCCTAAATTTTTACCTGTTGCCTTTTTTTTTTCTCTATACATCTAACAATACATAATAAAAGAGTTAAAGCTCTTTCCTTCACTTACTTCTTCTTTTTTTCTTTTTTCTTTTTCCTTTTTTTTATTTTTATGAATTTTTTTTACATTTTGATTTTTGTGTTATTTTAAAAATATATTGTTTCTCACCTTAATCCTATGAGATTATTATTATTATTTTTTGCATGTGTTCCTATTTATTTTTAGTTGGTTAAAATGATTTTTTTTAAATGTGTCTCTACTTAATTTTTTCTCAATTGCTTTCTTTATACATATTCTTTTAAAAAAAATAAAAATAAATGATTGTATAAATAAATTTTTATTATTTAATAAATAATAAATTCTTCAAGTGTCTCAAACACAATAAGAACACATTACAAAATTAGTACGACGAAAAGTGATAAATTGTCGTAGCTAGGCGCAGTCAATAATACTTTCACAACCATTTTCTTCATTCAAATCCTCTGCTTTTAACCTTTCAGTTTAATATATATATATATATATATATATATATATATATATTACAATGAAATCTCAAGGTTGGTTTTAATGTATATTTTGATTAGTACTTCAGTTGGGATACGGCCACTAACACATATCACTTTGAGTCAAAGGTGTCTTCTTTATGGTTTTGATACTAATATTTTTAGACATTATCATGCGACAATAGATTTTTAAATAATCTTATCTACTCGACTTCACATAAATTTTCATACAAAATTATGTGAATGATTTTAAGTCTCATTCACTTCACCGATTCGAGTTTAGAATTTGAGTTTTGTTACAATAAAAAGTTATCAGAAACAGTCACATCTAATATTTTTATTACAGTAAAAAGCTCTAACATAAAATTATATCTTAACTCGAATTACAAACTCAAATCAACAAAGTAAACGGACCTTGATAACTGAATAGTTTACATATTATCATGTGATAGTGAAATATTAGTTTAATATCCCCGTCAACTCGTCCTAACAAACTAGTCAAGGCTATTTAACAACGCCTACTTTTCTTTTCTTCCTTTTTTTATTATTATTTTAAAGAAAGAGATGCTTCTTTTTAAAAACGTCATTTATCAATATTTTTAAGAAAAAAATTGTTGAATTTATTTTTATGATGTATGAGTCTAAATTTTTATTATTTATTTTTAATTAATATTTTTTATTTAATAATTAAAAAAATTAATTAAAAAAGATAAAAATTTAGACACACGTATTTTAAAGTCTCATTTATTTTATCAATTTGAATTTTTAATTTTAAATTTTTACAGTTAAAAATTTTAAAAAAATATCACATCTTAATTTAAATTAAAAATAAAAACTTAAATTTGTGAAACGAACAATGCCTAAAATTGTCTCTTTTCTCATATTTTTATTACCAAATAATACTTTTTTATTTATTTATTTTCATGTAAATCTTTTTCAAAATCTGCCTTGTAGTAGTTCACACGCTAACGTTAATTAATCTGGTCGAATCACGTGTAAAAGGTCGTGATCAGAGACGACGCAAAGCTCGAGTCTTCCTCTTACACGCCAGATATTTTCCGATGACCAATTTTTTGGAAGCATATATGTGTAGTTACTGTTCTAGCCTTGCCCTAATTTGTACGTATCATTAGACGTACCAAATCCTTGCTAACTCAGAAAAAAAAAATAATAATAATAAAAAATTAAAAAACACTTTTATGTGTCGATAAGGAATAAATTCCCATAGGGACATAGGATTACTCATTACATTATTGCAGTTATTATATTTCCTTTTTTTTTGTTTTTCCTCCCTCATTTATTTTCTCATAAAAAGAAATTTAAGAAGAATATTTAGTAGAGAGATTCATTCTCTGATTCGAATCATGATTCGTAGTTCGTTATAATATTTTTCTCACAAAAAATACATATAAATTAAAAATAATTCTAATCATATGATTTTAATCCGTGAACTAAACAGACTTATAACACTTCTTTTTTTTTTTTTTTTTTTTTTTTTTTATGCTAAAAAATGTATACTTCTATGTTGAAGTTGAACCGACGACCAATAATTTCTTTTTGAGGGTACCGGCCAATAATTTATAAACGTCAAGTTTTTTTTTTTTTTTTTTTCTTTTTTACTCATTACATTTATTCTTTTTCTTTTTTCTTTTTTCTTTTTCTTTTTTTTCCCCTTTATTAAAAGGTATGGGGTACCCTTTTGCTCAAATTCTCACGCCATTCCAGCAGTAGCCCCACAATATAATCCTTTACTTCATGAAAAAAGAAAATAAACAATATCCCAGCTAAAATGGTAAAAGTAAAATATTACACGTACCAAGTTAATTTACTTATTAATTGCAAACGTAAATTTTCTTATTAATGTTCCCTTTTTGTATACTAAGACATCATTCATTTTATAAATTTGAATTTAGAATTTGAGTTTTGTTACAGTAAAAAACTCTAAAAAACAGTCACATTTAATTTTTTATTATAGTAAAAAACTCTCATATAAAGTCACATCTCAATTCGAATTAACAAACTAAACAGAACCCTAAAACTTTCATTTACTGGCTGATATCTCCTTTTTTTTTTATTACGCATAATGTTGAGCACGCATGACCACATAAAAAAACCTATGAAAAAAAAAACTATGACCATATCCCTATAAAAAATTAAAAAAATTTAAAATAAAAAACTTTGACCATTATTTTATTACGTCAGTTTGATTTAAAAAAAAAAAAACACAGTATTCCTATTATTACTCCAGATATAATAATTAATAAGCTTAGCTGCAATGCCACCCAGGTATATCGATCCACACAATATTACAATTTAACCTACAAAATCCTTCACGGCTGTAGATTTTATAATAATAGTGAATGGCGTTTTTCCTTTTCCGAAAGAAAACGTAAATTTATAATAAAGTAAATGCCCTTTTTTTTTGGTTGTTCTCTTATTATTATTATTTATAAAAAAAAAAAAAAAAGTAGATGGCATTTCAAAACGGTCATACATTCTGTCAAAGCTGCTAAAAAGAGAAATACATATAACAAATATTTTCTTTGCAAGGCAACATAATAAATTTCATATCATATACTCATTACCCAAAACAAAAGGCCATGCATTTGAATAAAAGCGAAGAAGGCAAAACAATTAAGAGACGTTTGATTCATAAATTAAAATCATGTGATTAGAATTATTTTTTATTTACGTGTATTTTTTGTAAGAAAAAATACTGTAACGAATCAAGAACTATGGTTCAAATTATGATTTGAATTCTCAAACCAAACATGCCCTTATATTTTAGAAACAAAAAAAAAATGCATTGTAAACGATATGCATAATCTAAAGACGTATATGTAAGTTTTAGATTTATTTTGGTAATTGTAGGGTTAAAACAAAAAACAAAAAAAAAACTAAAGTGATGGATTCTAATAAAAAGAAAACCATTTGTTTTTTGAGACCTACCATTTAAACTGATTTTACCAAAACAGACCCAAAAAAAAAAAACGACAGTCTACAGAGATCAGAAAAGAAATGACATATTCAAATAAATAAACGGAAATATTGCAAATAAGTCATTTTTGTAAAATATTTATGGTAAACAACATATTTTAAAATATTTATGATATATTGTCTATTTTAAATATTTATGAAAAATAGTATATTGATGATAAATGGATCATGTGTGAACCATATTTATGATAAGTTTACCTTATAAATTTACTTTGTATATGAATTATTTATCGTAAATATGCTATTTACTATAATTTTTTTAAAAAAAATACTAATTAGCTTTTTTTCCTTCAAATATATTCAAGTTTACCTCAAATATAAGCCAATAAGAACCCAAAGCACAAAACAAATTTTATTTTCTGTTGAACAATTCATGAAACACAATATGATATATTACAAGGGCAAAATTGAGAAAATAAAATAATAATAATAATAATACCACAAAAGTAGTGCTCTGACTATCATAATTAATTAACTTTATAGTATTCACGCGGGTCCCATATAAAGGCCCACAAAATCTAAAATTAAAATTGTTACAGTTGTTCTTAATATTTTTTTATATAAATAAAAATAATTAAATAAGAGCTACACATATAAAATAATAATGATAATAATAATAATAATAACAAACTCCGCACTAAATGCCGGGAACGTACATTTACGCACTCTCATGCAAAATGCAGTAAAGTTTGGCAAGACAACAAAAGGGAGATTCCAAGTTAATAAAAGTCGTTCATTCAAAACTAGAAAGGAACGAGTGTGTTTATTAAATATATGAGGTGCTGAGTCTGATTCTGTGTATTATTTTAATATATCTATTTAATAAAAGCATAGGCTATATTTACTATTTAAGTTCATTTCTTTTTTTTCTTTTTCCTATTTTTTTAATTTACTCCCTGGTCTCTCTCTCTCTCTCTCTCTCTCTCTCTCTCTTTCTCTCTCTCTCTCTGTTTCACCGCACGACTGACCAAGAATTTTCCGGCATTGACCAATTCTATGAGAGACCCAGCTCCGGTAGTGCCAGATCGGTGAGCTGAGCTGAACCCTGAAATTGCATTTCATTATTTTCGACTCAAATCAGGTGTATTGACCAAAAATGAAGATTCTTTTGAGGTTTCGATGTGTTAATTTTGTTTTCCATCTAAATCCTTGTAATTCACACCCCTCAATCTGAATCAGATTCAGGGGATTTCCTGTTTCTCAACCCACTTGAAGAAAAAACAAAAATTAATACTTTAAAGCCATAAATATGTTTCCATTCCCGTACATGCGTTCCACGTTTTGCCACAGGAGTGAAAAGTGTATTAGCTGGTGTTAAGCTGTTGGGAAAAATCTGGTTAAAAAAAAAAAAAAAAAAAAAAAAAAAGTTAAAAGAGAGGTTCAGTTTTATTTCTATTGCAGTTTTCCTCTTCTGCTGAGAAATGGGTTTTTCTTTAACGTCTCACAGGTTCAGGCAATGAGGTTAAAAGAGAGGAGGATAAGCAGAAAACACTCGGCTTTTGGCATTTCGCAAGCAAAATTCAGCTGCTTGAGGAGAATTAGGATGACCCTGAGAAGCTGGAACTAGGACAACAAGAGAGAAAAAAAATTGGGATATTTTCTCAACAGAATTCAAGAATGGATTTTCGAGGCAAGTTTTCGATTCCACAGCCTGAGGAGATTCCTTTGGAGAGCTCTTGGATGCCGGCAACACCAAAGAAGCCACCCATTTTGGTGAGATCCAATTCAGTCTTAGAAAGCCCAAATGGGAATCTAGTACCGGGGGGTATGGCCAATTGGATAGAACCGGCATCAAATAACAATTGCTTTGCCGAAATTTTCAATACAAATCCACAAGCGGATCAAATTCCTGCGCGGTTCGGGTGCGATGGGAATCCGAATGCTAATGGCATTGCTGGTTCTTATCAACAACAGTCTTTGCTTGATGAGGGTGTAGATTGGAACAATATCTCATTTATGCAGCTGTTGCAGGAAGGGGATAATCCAGATTTGGCTGCCTCCACAAACAGAACGCTGACCGGAGATGTACAAGCAGCAGCAGAGAGGCCTCTTATGCCGATTCAGCGACCCGAAATGAGCAACTTCCGAGGAGATTGCAGCTCATCAGGCGGTCTCAGTTCAGGTTCGAGCTTAAGACCTGAAATGACCAATGCACATTGTCAAGTTGAGAGAAGTTGGATTGGTTTGTTGCACAGAGAAGGAAATCAGTGTCCGGCTTCAGACCTGTCAGATAATGGTAAGAGCTTTACCCAAGAGACTCCAGTGAAAGTGTTTAAACTTTTTATTATTGTTGTTGTTGATTACTTCTGTTAGCTCCATCGGGAATCTGGATTTAGCAATTAAAGGTCTCATTTTTTATTGACAAAATGTAAAGAGATTGAAACAAATTGTCATCTGAAACAATCAAACCAAGGTCATGGAGCACTTGCAGGTTGACCAATTATCCTTGAAACCCCCCTTAACATAAGAGGTTTTTGTGCTCTCGAATGAAAATTATGATAATTCTCTTCCATTTGTAGCAATAATCTTTTCTGGTTTAAGTTCTATGAGATGTGTTTTTGAAAAAATAAAAATAAAAACACGATGCGAGATTGAACCTATAACCTCCCTCCCCAAAGCCCCACCTCACCCGAAACACCCCATGCTACTCGACCAAATGGTCTTAAGCAGTCCTATGAGATGATTATTGCTTCCCTCGTAAAACTTGAACAGCACAATCAGAAATAGCCTTCCTTTAGCATCCAAACACTCCCATAAAGCACTTGTCTGTTCTTAGTGTATCGATGATGGAATAAGAAGAGAATTTCCATAGTGACTTAGCAATGAGCATTCCGTATTCTTGATTTTTCTGAAATTTCTTCATAACAAGTTGAAACTTCATACTATAAACTATAAAGCGAGATTTCTAATCTTATGGTGGGCGTGTTTATATTTTAATATTATATTATTCCTATAGGAGATGAGAAATTGTAGCACTGCCAAAGAACAGTACAATACTGCATCTATAAAATTCAGATCAAACAATCTGTTTACCTTTATGAATTTGCATTTACACTGTCCATAACCAAATTCATGAACAAAACTCTCTCTCTGCAGATGCTTTCCCCAGAGCTTCCAGGCCAAGCTATGATTTGAACTCCTCTCTAAGTATAAATTCTCATGCTCACGCTAATGTTGCCAACTCGCTTGTTTTCACACCAGAACAGGCTGCAAACCTGGAAAAACAACGATCTACATTGGTCACACCTACAGAAGTTGAAAGCACAAGTCAGGAAAAGGACAAGATGGGGAATTTAGTTCAGTACATGGGAGAGGCAATTCAACACGGTGACGAACTCTTGCAAAATATTGTGGACTCATCATCCACCGCCATTTCTACACCACAGAAGGAGAAGACAGACCCTGACAAGAAAGTTGACCTAGGCATTGATCTGAATAAGACACCACAGCAGAAACCTCCCAAACGCAAGAAACACAGGCCCAAGGTAATTGTAGAAGGCAAACCTAAAAGGACTCGAAAGCCTGTACAGCCAAAAAATACAGTGTCTGGGGAGAACCTTCCAGCAAAGAGGAAATATGTACGCAAGAATAAACCGAAGAATTTAACAGCTCAAGAGGTGGATGTTACAGGGGAGACAAGAGACCCTGGTACTGGAACAGCCCAAAAAACTTGCAAGAGAGTCTTAATTTTTGATATGGAAAAGACTGGCGATGAAACCCATGACAATGTGGTCGCACAGCAGGAGGTGCAGAACATGAATAAAAGCACTACAAGTATGGCCGGGAACTATCAACCCACGGGACTGGGTAATGGAACGAATCAAGCATGTGGAATGATGCGATCTGCAGAGAGTGGCTTACCTAAGAGCTTGATGGTAGAAAACCAGATTCCAGGACAGATGAGTAGCGATACACACTTCACGAGAACGCCACCTGATAGGCAAGCAGCTCTTGCCCCATTAGCTTCTACACAGGACCAGCAATTGAGAAATTTTTATGTAGCCGGGAGACCTGTAATAAGTGCCAATGCTGATCAATGGAAAAACAGAATGGCAGATAAATACATTCTCATGCAGCAACAAACACTTGGAGAAGGAACAGGTCAAAATGGCCTTCTAGGAAAAGCTGATTATGCGAACCTTGAAAGGGCTAAAGAAATTATCAACCTTGAGAGGATTAGACTGATAATGCAGATCATGCCTCAGCAAGCACCAATGACTCCATCCAAATTCTATGAAGCAAGAGGATCAAAAAGAGAACATTGTCAAACCACTGAACAGGCGAACCTATCGACCTCAAATCATGCTGGTTCATCATTGTATGACAAGCCATATCAAGTAGATGAATATCACAGAAATGGGCATATACTGCGCACGGGATTTTTGCAAACCCATAAGAAAAATAAAATTGGGGGTGGCTACAGAGACATCCAGAACATGCCTTCTAGCATCAAAGCAGCTGATGGGGGTTTAGGAAACACTGAAACTAAAAGAGCAGATGATGCGAATCCAATTGGACAGAAATCAAGACTCAATTGCACAATTTTGAATTCCCATCTTCAAGGTAGCAGAGTTGCAGATAGAATAAACGATCAGGAAAATAAATATACGAGTGACATGTATGTTCATCCTATGGCTTCAGGGCAAAATTCACCAAAGCAGCAAATTTCATCCAAGATACATTCACACTCAGAAAGGATGGCTTCTACCTGGGGTCTGAATCCATTTAACGGCATTTCCACCCAAACCACAATTGAGAAGTATAAATATCTCGTACACATACCATCTCGCCCAGAAGTGTCTACTGGACCAAGAAATGGCCAAACTTTCCAAACATGGTGCAGCATGTCAGAAAAGAGGCAGACTGTGGGAGCCCCTCTATTAAAATCAGCTTCGTCAAGAGTGGATAAACTGCAGGAGCCCTCGCCGAAAAGAAGAGGTACTTTTCTCATTGGGAAAATTTAAATAGTGAGTTTTGAGGTTTACTTGGTAATTATGTGTTCTGTTTACATGTGATCACGACATATCAATATTTGAATATTTGATGTAGGTCCAACAAAAAAGAAAATTCCAACACTAATTGACGAGATCATATATAGACTTCAGAGGCTTGACCTCAACGGAGGCAGCAATGGACTGCAACAACAAGACCAAAATGCACTTGTCCTATATAAAGGAGATGGAGCAGTTGTTCCTTATGATGGATTGGAATTTCTTAAGAAACGTAAACCACGTCCCAAAGTGGATCTTGATCCAGAAACAAACAGGGTTTGGAATCTTTTGATGGGAAAGGAAGGAAGCGAAGACGTAGAAGGAACGGATAAGGAAAAGGAGAAAAAATGGGAAGAGGAAAGGAAAGTGTTTCATGGGCGTGTTGATTCTTTCATTGCACGTATGCACCTTGTTCAAGGTGCATTATCTTATACTTACAGCCCTACATATTTTTACTCTTACAGAATTAATGATGCTTTATGTGCTTTATAGCCAACATGACTATCCACAGTTTAGACAACCAAATGATTATTTTGAAATGAATATTAAATCTTGTCTAAAAATTCAACTACCCTTGTAAATACAAAATTGACAAATAAATGTATGAAATAGAGTTTAAACTGCATACAAATGTGCTAACAGAGCAGAGTAGATAGCACCCAAAAATGAGCACGATGGTCATTTGCATTTTGTTTGAAATCCTACACTATGCAACAAATAAAATGGTATTCAGACTTATACTGAACATATATTTACTTAGAATCTCTCAAATAAAAAAAATAAAAAATAAAAAATAATGAAAAAGAAAGACTAAAAGTTTGTCAAAGATCACACACGACTCTTATGGTGCATAACCACAGTTCTACGGGTGACTAATAGTTATGGTACCTAGAACAAGAGAGTAATTCATCAAAAAGCTTCTTCAAGTCGCCTAATGTACATTAATTTAAACAGAAATACTGATTTCAGCAACTAATGCAATATTACTCTTTGCAGGAGATAGACGTTTCTCACCGTGGAAAGGATCTGTTGTGGACTCAGTGATAGGGGTTTTCCTTACTCAGAATGTCTCAGACCATCTTTCAAGGTAACCATAGTAGTTTTGAATGGTTTTGTAACAAGTGGCCCATAAGATTAACATGCATTTACTTTTCTCTACTTTCTGCAGCTCTGCCTTCATGTCTCTGGCAGCTCGATTTCCTCTCAAGTCAAGGACCTATAGCACAAAAGACAAGGCCGAAACGAACATAATAGATAGACAAGCACCAATCTCGATATTGAATCCAGATGACACCTTCAAATGGCGCGAAGTATTTGGTGAACCAATTAATAACCCAAACATTGCATCCCATCAGTCTGAGAACCAGTGGGGAAGTGATATAAGAGGGACTGAAAGGACCTTGACAGAGGCACAAAGTCAAACTTTGGATGAAGAATTCGTCTTGTCCCAAGATTCTTTTGATTCCACAATCACTCAAGTTGCTAGTGGAATAAGATCCTGCTCAGGCTCCAACTCAGAAACAGAAGATCCCTGTACTTCATGCAAACCCAGTAGCGTTCAACTTTCATCCTCGACTCATTGTCTACAAATGGAAAAGATGACCTCGGTTCACGAAGTTTGCGGTCTTGTGAATGGATGTACAGAATTGAATGAGAAGTCCAAGCACGGGTTGGTAGAATATGACCAGCTAAAGTTGAGATATGATGCAATGAAACATCTTGATTTCCCTTCATCCACTTATTCAGACAGTCCTGACTATCTATACATGCAATCAGCTGGCCCTGCCACAAGTAATAAGTTGCACATTATAAACGACTCTAGAGTACCTGAATTATGTTGCTTTGAAACCTTTAGTGAAGAAAGCACGTCCTCTTGGCATTCAACTGCTTCCAGATCTGCTAAAGGACCAGAGGCAGTTTCTAAGAGCTCAAGAACCGGTGAACCAGCTGGAAGTTTTGGTAATTCCACCAAGGAACTGAATGGAGAGTGTAGGTCTCGAGAAGCACGCACAGCTGACCCTTATCCATCGCTAAGTATGCACTTAACAAATCAACAACACATTCCTCAACCTGCACCCGATATTGGACAAAATCATCAATATAATTGCAGCAGTTATCAGCATGAGAGGAACAATATGTTCCACTTGGAAGGCGCTTCATCAACAGAACCTGTAAGACTTGATGAAGCACACACCAAAATGAAGAATGCAACAACGGAGAATGTCCCAAAATTCAATAAGCTCACAGAAAAAACATTTGAAGCTGTAGAAAGTATTTCTGCAACAAACACAAAAAAACACACAGAAAATAGATTGGCTGAGACAAATCTAAAGGAGCAAACTTCTTCTCATCATGCTTCTGTCGCTGCAAACACAAAAAGTTCAAAAGGCAAAAAAGGAAATTCCGAGAGTCAAAACTGGGACAATTTGAGGAAGCAGGTGGAGAGCAATGGTAGAAAAAGGGAAAGGGGAAATCATTCGATGGATTCACTTGACTATGAAGCACTTAGAAAGGCCAATGTTAACGTAATCTCTGATGCCATCAAAGAACGGGGGATGAACAACATGCTAGCAGAACGAATCCAGGTTTGTCCTTTCTTATTCCACATAAGCACAATTAGATATGTGTAAAATATAAAGCAGACTGCCCTAGCACTATGATAGGAACAATAAGGAACACGTTAAGGCTCCTTGAATATGAAAATGGTTGCACAATCTTGCAGGAATTTCTAAACCGGCTGGTCAGAGAACATGGAAGCATTGACCTCGAATGGTTAAGAGATGTTCCTCCAGATCAAGCAAAGTAAGTTACTCAAAATATTTTAGCTTCCTCAGCGATACTACAGGTCAAACAAAAATACCAGAGACGGGGTTATTTATAGTAAACACTTACAATAACTATATCACTTGCCTTTATTCTCTCAACAACGATTCCACTGCAGGAATTACTTACTAAGCATACGAGGACTGGGCTTGAAAAGTGTGGAGTGTGTGCGGCTTTTAACACTCCACCATCTTGCTTTCCCGGTAAGGTCTATTTGATTGTTTATTATTATGTAAAAGCTAGACGGAGATAAGTTTAGAACCAACTTATGGCTCTTTCCCATGTGCTTCCTCTCCCCACACACACTAAGCCATCATTTTGCATTTCTGTTTTCCTGAAGGTTGATACAAACGTTGGAAGAATAGCAGTACGACTGGGTTGGGTCCCCCTCCAACCACTTCCCGAGTCGCTTCAATTACACCTTCTGGAACTGTAAGCACCACATGCTACCGATAAAACTTAAAGCTTATGATTGAAGAATTCTGACTGCAGTCTTTTACAGATACCCCATGCTGGAGTCAATTCAAAAGTATCTATGGCCAAGATTATGCAAACTTGATCAACGAACGCTGTAACTCCATAATTCCCTCAAATATTCATGTTAAAATAAAAGCATACTTTTACAAGTCCGAAATTTAGTTTGAATGAACTCTTTCACCTTCCATTAAAGTTGTTGTTGACTATCTACAGATATGAGCTACACTACCAGATGATTACATTTGGAAAGGTTAGTTATCCGTCATTTCTACATATGCTATTCCACTTGACTACAAATATTAATTTAGAGTTAGTACTCAAAAAAAAGTTCTCACTCTTTCATATACATACACATGCAGGTGTTCTGCACAAAGAGTAAACCAAATTGTAATGCATGTCCAATGAGAGGAGAGTGCAGACACTTCGCAAGTGCTTTTGCAAGGTGCACATGCTAATGCCTCTGCACTTACTGTATATACTGCCTCCACTATGCACCTTAAAAAACAAAGGAAGTAATAAAAACCCTAAAATTCAGGCACAATATCAAACCCAGTTAATTTGAAACTAGAAAACTTTTAAAATGGTTAGACTAGTGGATAATTCCAGAAAAAAAAAATGGAGGCATCAAGTATATTCAAAACATTATTCGCAGTTCATTATATATAACGGCAACAAAATTGATAAATGAATCAGGAGTATTTTGCTTTTTGGTTTGGATATTAGGTGGGCGAAAAATAGTTTTTATTCCAACAATATGGAAATAAAAATCTCAGTTCAAATTTAACCACTAGAAGATGAATTCCAAAGCATGAATTGACACAGCCTAGTGCACTATGTATGTAAGTTTTAGGAAAGAAAGATCCATTCTCCTCAAAACAACCCAGTAAGTGTGCATGAGACATTTGTCAATGATAAGTCTGACAACCATGCTGAATGCAGCGCAAGATTAGCCCTGCCAGGGCCAGAAGAGAGAGGTATTGTGAGTTCAACCGTTCCTATACCAACAGAGCACCCCCCCGCTGTTGTTATCCATCCTATGGCATTACCCCCACCAGAGAACGACTTGAATAAAGAAGTTGGCTCCAAAACTGGAAATTGTGAACCAATCATTGAAGAGCCAGCGACACCAGAATTAGAATGCACAGAGATTTCACAAAGTGACATAGAGGATGCATTTTACGAGGATCCCGATGAGATCCCTACTATAAAACTCAACATGGAAGAGTTCACAGAAAATTTGCAAACCTACATGCAAAAGAACATGGAGCTCCAAGAAGGTGATATGTCCAAGGCTTTAGTTGCGTTGACAGACGTTGCCTCTATCCCTATACCCAAACTGAAGAATGTCAGTAGACTTCGGACAGAACACCAAGTGTAAGTATCTTCCTACAGCAAATTCATCCTTTTTGTAACTTACATCTAGGTTATAGAATTCTGCTAAACTGAAATCAGTTTTGAGACAGTGCAGAAAGTTTTACTTGAGCAATAATCTCTATTCTGTTATTAGTTACAATCACTACTACTGGATCATAGTGTTTAACCAGATGGTTAGAGCCCTATGACAAACAAAGCAACTAAGGCTTCTTAATTTTATTTCCTGGAAACAAGGCAATTAAGTTTTAGCCACATAAAGTACTTTTTTAAAATACTATATATTTAACACCATAACATTCTGATCCCATGCAGGTACGAACTTCCAGATTCACATCCTCTATTAGAACGGGTGGGTTAATTTGCATCCCTAAATTTTGATCTGAACCAACTATATCAGCGTACCATTCTCATTTGAGCATTATTTTGAAATTTACAGCTTGATAGAAGAGAACCTGATGATCCAAGCCCATATCTTCTTGCTATATGGACGCCAGGTAAACAAAAATTAAAATACTCCTGAAATTGTATACTAATTAAAATCTTTTTACTTGATTAAAGAAAACAGAAAAATGCGACTAATATCATCCATAGCATTAAGGGAAATATGAGAAACATGGTTGAAATCATAAATGCAATTTAGTATTTTATAGGTAGAAATAAAGATACGGGAAAAGGACTTGCCAAGGGTTTGTTCATTAGCTACAAAAAATAAAGACAAATTTGCCATTTTGTTAATTAGTTACGCTATTTTTTAACACACATTCTAGGAGAAACTGCAAATTCAATTCAACCATCTGAACGAAGTTGTGGCTCCCAAGAACCAGGCAAACTGTGTAACGATGAGACGTGCTTTTCATGTAATAGCATGAGAGAAGCTAATTCACAAACAGTCAGAGGGACAATTTTGGTGAGAAATATCGCTACTGATTATGTACAGATAACAATTAAAAGCAGCAAAAGTAGATAAGTATCAGTTGCTTACTAAAATTTGTATTGACTTGCACCAGATACCTTGTAGAACAGCAATGAGAGGGAGCTTTCCACTTAACGGCACATACTTTCAAGTTAATGAGGTAAGTCTTCCTCGTATGTTCTGCTGACTTTTACTTCCTAGCCAATCATGAATATTATAATTCTGATATGGGCTTAGTTTACAGTTCTGCTCAAGCTCTTTCATTTTGCATTCGATTCACATTGGTTGCTTAAGCTGCATATAGTTATGATTGACAGTAAGCATTAATGTAGAAATACAGATATGGTTGGTTTACCCTCATCCGACAGTAGAGCATTTATTGTTTTGTGCATGTCTAAAACCAGTGAAAGTTCTATCACCCTGCAGATGTTCGCAGATCATGATTCTAGTCTCAATCCAATCGATGTTCCTAGAGAATGGATATGGAATTTGCCAAGACGGACAGTATACTTTGGAACCTCAGTAACAACTATTTTTAGAGGTACTGAAAGACTAGTGTTCAAACATTTACTGCATGATCATGCCAATGGAAATGATAAGATTTACTAACAGATAAAGTATCTCTATTTACTAGGCCTATCAACGGAAGGAATTCAATACTGCTTCTGGAAAGGTATGGTACACCACCTTCAGTTTTCCTACTAATGCCAATTTTCCCCCCTTTGTAGTTGTGTGTGTGCACGCGCGCGCTGTGGCTGAGGGATCTAATAGCAGTCAGGCATAGAGGACGTAGAAATATCATAAATTTTCCCATTGTATATTGCTTGGCATCGGCATCTCATCCATGACTGATGATTCACTCCTATAAACTAATTTAACTAACTTAAATTTACTCAGGATTGAGTCTGCCTAAAGAAACAAATAGTGCAAAATTACCACAATTCAACGAATGGATTTCATGTCCCCGTTCATTGGCTTCCAACATCCTGTTTGTTCTAGTTTCCAACTTACCCCTGCATGTTTTTTTTCCTTTGTGTGTTTGTTTTAATTTTTATCATTCTATACCCGTTGTAGTTTTTTCTTTAGTGAAAGTTTAGGTTGGCTAAGAAAGAACAGTCATCCACTAGGATTCAACGAATTTTTCTAAATGTAATGTTATAATTTATAATCTTCAATTACCTGCATTGAAAACAATAGTTAAAGCATTCTAGTTATAGAACAGTTTTAAGTGTTTTTTAGGATAATTGTATGTATTTTTCTCACTATTGTTTTAACAAATCCTAGCTGCTAATATAAATGATGAATCGGACTTTAGCATAAAACATCATTAAGCTTGCTTAGTCATTTCTTGCTAACCATCTACGATAAGCCCACAACATAAAATTTAGCTTTGCTATCCCTAGAAAAATCCAGAAGTAGATGGCAACAATATGTTGCAAACCTATAGAAGTACTTACAAGACAAATCACTATGTGGAGCCAAAAAATAAAAATGCAAGTTTAAATTGCAACTCAATCAAACAGACAGGTTTTCATGGCGTAAAATCATCTATCAATTTACATGCTCAACTGTTTACACAATTATTTTGCAGGGTTTGTTTGCGTGAGGGGATTTGACTTGACGACAAGAGCACCCCGGCCTCTGATGGCCAGATTGCACTTCCCCGCAAGTAAGTTGGCCAAGGCAAAAAATGATGACAAAAGGTAAAGAGTAGATGGGACAAGCGGCTATCAGAACGAGGCACAAAGCACGGTCTGTAGAACAAAACACATAAGATTACTGACGGGATGATACAGAAGATCAATGACTAACTTATTGTTGTACATTCAACCATTCTTCCTCTAACACAAAATGCATTCGCCACATCTCGGTCAGGGAGCACAAAGCAATTTCAAGACGAGAGATCCATAATAAGAGGAAAGTAGTTTGTACAAGACTAGATAACCATTTTTACTATTTCCGGTCTGCTCGAACCAGAGCAGTCTTCATTGTTTTAGCCAATTTTCACAACCCCAGAAAAGGAAATAATCGAGTAATTTGATTCATTATAATTGATAAAGCACGTGTATGGATTGGATAGCAAGCATATAAAGCACGGCCTATGTGATAAAGAGAGCATTTTTTCGCAATATCAGAACAGTTGACAGAGGCTTAAATATAGACCAATTAACTCGTTATGTGATTGTGGAAACCATGTCTGAAACTCACTTCTGGATGGTGTAATTCGGGTCTAGCACTAGCTGAGATTCATTTAAAATAAATTTGTAAAGGCCAAATTCTTACCTCTGCAACAATGTGAAACGCCAACGACCAACTGAAAGAGCACTTCTTTTAATCCTTTAAGTTCACCATAGAAGAATCAGATTTAATCTGTTTTCAGTGAATAAGTGTTAATGCCTTTCTTGATATTTATTAATTCAATTTGAACCCCAAGTGAAACCATGTTTATGAGTTTCAAAACTTAAATCGAACTAGGCATGACCCTATCCTAAAACACTGGTTCATAACTAAAAGTTAATGCACAAGATGTCCCCAGTTTTGGAATGGAAATGCACACTCTCGTAGTCTGCTAGCAAATACCAGAACCCTATAGTCAATTTCATGCTGTAAAAAACAAACAAACAAATAAACAAACTCACGCACCAAGTGTACATCAAAATCTATTACCTTCACATATGAGCATATGAGCACTTACGCATACCTTTAACGAAATATTACATCCTACACAACGTCCTTCCACAAGCTTTATCAAAACACACAAATTTTTAACAGCAACAAAAGTACAAGTACTGCAATAAAAATGACCAAAGTTCACGTACGAAACTCACAAGATTCACCATCATCATCAATCTAAACTCTTTCATGAATTAAAATGCAATATTTTGTACCTGTACAATAACTTAACAATCAAAACTTGTAATTACGCTTCCAAATCAAGGGTATGTGGCAAAAACGACTCTTTTTTAAAAGCATATTTTTAGTAAATATCTCAAGTTTTGGTTAAATAAGAAAATGCTCATTTTCTCAAAAATGATCAATCACTAATTGACTTGACAGTCAACTAATTGATTGAGCATTTTTAATAACTATTTAACAAATATCAATTAACAATTTACTAAATGGCTCCTTTTAAAAGTATATTTTTAGTAAATACCCCAAGTTTGACTAAATTAAGAAAATGGTCGTTTCCTTAAAAATGCTCAATCACTAATTGACTTAATGGTCAATTAATTGATTGAGCGTTTTTAATAACTACTTAACAAATATCAATTAATAATTTGCCAGTCTGATTGCTCTGATGATTAAACCAAAATTAATTGATCAGCGCATCAACCATTTAAATGGTCACCGGTCCGCCTTCTTTATTTAAAAGCAAAAAAGAAAAAAGAAAAAAAAAAAGTTCTAATATTTTTTAAAAGAGGTGACCCCAAACGGCCACCTCACCAAATTTCTCCCAAACCAATTAGGAACAAAAGCAGCATAAGCTTTCTGACCAGACCAACAATTATCAGAATCACTGTGAGATCCTTGCGAGCTTAATCAACGCCATCTTAATTCTATACTCTTATAAGAACCAACAATGACACAAAACCTCCAACACAACCACCATCACAAAAACCGATAAACATGAAAACAAACGCATCAATCAAAACATACAGAGAGGCGATTTTGGAATCGTAGCGTTCATAGGCAAATCTAGGGCTCTAGATTGCGAGCGATTGATCTGAGACTGATATGCGAAGAAGAAGAAGAAGAAGAAGAAAAAGGAAAACGTACCAGATTGGTGGCCGTATCCCTTGGAGACGGCGGATTTTGAGACGATGAGAATCGATTTTCGTCTAGAATCCCTGGGAGGAGAGAGAGAGAGAGAGAGAGAGAGAGAGTGCGCTGGTGTTTGCAAGATCGGAAAGAAGAAGAAGAAGGAAGGACATATTTTTATTTTTTTATTTTTTTGTTAGGCGAAGGTAGTCGTTTTTGTATGGGAAATTGGGGGAAATGAGAAATGTGTGTTTTGCCGCCTTCTGAGCTGAGCTTTTTCCCTCCTTTCTTTCTTTCTTTCTTTCTTTCTTTTTTTTTTTTTTTTTTTTTTTTGTTTTGTTTTTTGCTTGAAGAGCTTTTTCCCTCCTTTTGCTATTGAAAAACTTTGCAACTTTTATTCGGTGACGGCTGGGTTCACTGATTTTTTGGTCAAACGACTGTCTTGTGACTACACGTGTAAAGTAAGAGTAAGAATTTTGACTTCGTGCCCCTGAACTTTTTGTTAGTTAACACTTTCTTTTCTTTCTTTTTTCTTTTTCAGATAATATCTCAAATTCTGGTACCTGTATTTTTTACTTTCTTAATTCGGTACCATAATGTTCCGTAAATCTCATTGGAGAATCTTTTTATTCAAAAAATGTTTGTTACCTAAATTCATTTCTTGATTTAAATTATAATTTATGATTTGTTATAGTATTTTTTCTCATAAAAAAATACATGTAAGTTAAAAATAATTCTAATCACGTAGTTCTAATTTATGAATCAAATGTCATACCACGAGCTCTTTTTTTATATACCATGAGCTTTTTTTTATGCTATGAAAGGATAATTTACCTTTTCAATTCAAAAACAATTCTTAAGAGAAAAGAAACAAGGTATTAATGTATATATTTAATACAATTCTCTTTTTTTCTTGAGTATAATCTGCAACCACAAATCTTATCATATCAAAATTAATCCAAAAAAAATCCACACACAAAACAATATATATATATATGTGCATATAGGGGTAACATCCTCATTTTATAGTTTTTTTTTTTTTTTTTTTAAAAAGAGCTCAGAGTAACGTATAGTATTTTTTTGAAATAATAAGGTATTCAAACAAGCTTGAACATGGGAGTACAAGGTGCCAAAATGATATATATTTTCCTTCTTTCTTTACATAATTTAACTCTTTCTTTTCAAGAAAAACATTTTGGCAATTTAGTCTATAATTCCGAGAATTGTATAAATTAACTCCTTGTTGATTCGATTTAAATTTTAAACTAACTAGTTTTTGACAAGTACATAAAATTTTTTCAGTCAAAATTTTCAGATTTTAGCATCACCGATACCGAGAAACGAATCATATGATGTATTAAATCAAGGCGCTTTCACTTTCAAATACTTTTTCTCTTTGCTATCATTATTTTCTCATCTTGTATCAATTTTTGGATATGAGGTACCTTTAGTAAGTTAAACTTTAGTAATGTATTTTTTTTTTTTTTTTTTTGCATTTATTACACCTAATTTGTAATGTGTGTTTCTTATTTATGCACTACGGTCACTTCTTACTATGTATTAATAGTATATTTAGGGATTTGTTTCATATATTTAAACTCAAATTATTGATTATGTTACGGTGTAAAACTCTCATATAAAATTTGAATTTTAAACGTCTGAATCGAAAATTATGGGTTTGAGTATACCTCCTAAACAGGCTCTTAGTATTTTAATTGATAATTCCATTAATATATTAGTAAAATTTAATGTGTTAAAGATAAATTTTTGTAGGTTTTGTAAATTTTACATCAATTTTCTCTAATTTATAATTCCGTTAAACTTTTTGTAAAATCTAAATATCGACATTTGAACATTTCCATCAATATAGATATTTTCACTCGGTTTTATGAATTAAATGACTAATAAGTCAATAACAGATTTTGAATAAATTTTACAAATTTGTCATGAATGAAAGGATAAGAAAAGCATATGGTAAAACAGAGGTGTGTGCAGACAAGTTTTTAATAAGGATTAATTACAAAAATTCTTCATGAATTATATCTCGTGTAACACTTTGTCAGTTTGTAAAACATAATATATGTTCTCCTAAACAATGAAATATTAATAAAAAAAAAGCCCCCTCTGATGAGTTTTTTTAACAAAAATTGACATTTAATTTGTTATTTTGGGGTATTTTAATAACTCTATGGTTTAAAATTTAGTTTAAATTTAAACTTTTAATTATGATACATCTATTATTGATGGAATGTAATTTAAAAATTTTATGATTCTTTTTTGTAGAATAAAAATTTTATGAGGTTATTTTTTAAAATATTTAAGTTAGTTTAAATTATAATAAGATTTTAAACCATAAAATTCCTAAAATGCCTTCAAAATAGCAAATTAAATATCAATTTCAGTTAAAAACTTAACGGAGGGTTTTTTTTGTTAATATTTTATTATTCAGGGAGAACGGATGTTACATTCTAAAGATCATGGAGTAAAGTGTTACAAAAAGTATAATTGATGAGGAATTTTTATAATTAATCTTTTTAATAATTATGTTTTAATCGGTGATTACCGATCAAATTATAGAATAAGTGCATACCTTTTATGTAATAAAGAGAATAAAGTGCATATATGTGGACCAGTTTCGCATTGGTGTGGTGTTAAAATTTTTTGTTGTTATTGTTATGTTGTTGTATAGTCGTTTAATAATTCTTTTTCAAAGCTGTTGTAAACACCAGAAATAGAAATTTCGATGTTTGATAAATCATGTATCAAACTATTGTGAAGATGTATAATGACTAAAACAAACATAACTTAACACACATGTTTATAGTTAGTTTCAATTCTATTTTTAAGGTCAATGTTCATAATATTTTTACACCAAAATATTAATATATATTTTTTAATTTATTATTTAAAATTTTATAAAAAATAAAATTTTAAAGTTTTTATTTATTATTGTTATTTTTAAACATTTTGATAATTTTAGAAAATATTTGAATAAAATTTAACGTAGTATATTTATAAAATATTAAGTTTTATATAAATATTTATAAAATATATAGCTTTTTTTAATTTGGTATGAAAAATAAACTGGATAAATAGAGAATTAAGTTTTATTATTAAGTTTCTTTTAGTAAATTTGTACAATAACAGCAGAAGTAATTGTACAAAAGCAATTCATGACTTGTTTTATTTTCTACTGTTTGGTAATATTTGTAGAAGCTGCTAGATAAAAACAATATTTACCAAACAATCGAACTTACTGTAGCTTGTTAAAAATAAAAAATAAACGCAAACAATGTCAAACGGACCTATATAATGTGTGTGGTGTTTATATAAACCCTATAAATGGGGCAAACCCACATGGTAAGTATTAAATATTAAATAAAATTTTCTCCCTTTAAGTTTCTAATAATATTATATTATTTTTTGTATTTTAAATAGTGTACTTTCAACTAAATGAGTGTTTGGGGCGGATTGAATTAATGAGAGATTAATTAAGGTAATTAAGATTATTAGTGTGCCTAATCCCAAATTAATTGAGTTTAAATGATTCCAAGGTATTTAAATTATTTACATTAATTTATTTAAATCCATGTGTATGGGCGCATTTTTGGGATCATATTTTCATGACATGTCATTTTTTCTTTATTTTTTTCATTTTTTTCTTTTCTTTTCTTTTTTCCTTCCCTTTTTCTCCCGTGTTTCTCCTCTCTCTCTCTCTCTCTCTCTTTCAAAAATCAAGATTATTTCTAATATTTTCAACATCAAGAAATTAAATTCCTTTGTCAAGTTTTTAGTTCAGTTCGAGATTTTTTTTTTTTGAGTTCTTGGGTTCTTTGGATGTTTTAGCTAAAGCCCTTGTTTGATTAGAAAAAAAAAAAAAAAAGTGAAAGAAAGGAATTGGTTGGGAGAATACTAGTTAAGTGTCCAGCCTCTGTGTTTTGCTTTGGGAGAACCCAAATTAATTTGCTATTTGTTTTATATGTTTAAGACTAATTTATAAGTGTAGACTAAGTTATGTTTGTTTTGTATTTGATGTTTGATGGACTATTTTTGCTTCATGTTTGATGTTAAATGGAGCCTGTTTTCAAAGAATGTTTTGGCCTTGAAAATGTTTTTAAAAGATGGTTGTTATTTATGAAAATCCATGATTTAATGATGAAGTTTGAATATTATATTGAACTTTAAGTCATTGATTTTTTCATAATGAATGTTGAAAAATAAGACCACCCATAAAGTCTACCAAGCCCCAAGACCATCCCCAACCCAAACCCGAACATCGTTGGGTTGTGAAAATTTTACTAACATCGTTGGGGCCAAATTATTCATCCCCATATTTCCTTTGAGAAAAAGGATGTGGGTTCCTACTGAAAAAAATTTTTATTTTATTCTACCCATTTATTTATTCGATTTAAATTAACCCATTAACACCCCTAATAATGTGGTGCTTTATACAACGTGCTATAATGGGGCTAAGCAATTTGTTCATGGTAAGTATTAAATATTAAATAAAATTTTCTCCCTTTAAGTTTCTAATAATATATATATATATATGTATATATTTAAAGAAAATATAAAGTGTATTTTAAATAGTGCACTTTCAACTAAATGAGGCACTGTTGGTTAAAAGTGCATTATTTATCTTTTTTTTTTTTAATCTTCCATTTTTTTTTATTTTTTTATTTTTAATTCTAAAACTTATTCATTTTATCATTTTTGTCCTTTTAACTTTTTTTTTTTTTTTTTTTGCCTTAAAATTTTATTTGTATTTTCATTTTAGTTCCTTTTCCCTTAAAATTTATTTATTTTTTCATTTTGGTTATTTATTAAATATTTGTCTTTGCTTCTTGCCTTAAAGCTTTTTTTTTTTTTTTTTCAAGTTCTTTATTTTTATTTTATTTTTTTACTCTAAAACTTATTTATTTCTTTATTTTAGTCATTTTTTACTTTTTTTAATATTTTTATCTTAGATTTTTTTTTTGTTTTGGTTTTTTACACTAAAGCTTATTTATTTATTTATTTGTTTTAATCCTTTTTTTTACCCTTTTTCCCTAAAATATCTTTTTTTCTTTTCCATTCCTTTTGCTTGAAAACTTATTTATTTTTTCATTGTAGTCCCCTTTTAATTTTTTTTTTTTTAAAATTTTGTCCTAAAATTAATTTTTTTTCATTTTGTTCCTTATACTTTAAAACTTAGTTATTTATTCATTTTGGTCATTTTTTGACCCTTCTTTTTTTTTTGCCCTAAAATTTTAACATTTTGTTTTTGTTCCTTTTGCCATAAAACTTATTTACTTTTTCTTTTTAGTCTTTTTTTTTTTTTTTTACTTTATCTTGACTTCTGGCCATAAAACCTTTTTTTTTTTTTTCATTTTCGTTCCTCTTTGGGATTTTATATTTCTTTAATAATAACATAATAATTAGTTAATTACATCTTAATACACAGATTATTCTTCACGTGCAAAGCACGTTCATCTAGCTAACATAGAAAATAATTAATCCTTATATCTAAAGAGCAAACGCGCGCATTGCCATGCGAAAGTGAGAGGTGAGAGAGAGAGAGAGTGAGAGAGAAGAACTAAAGAAGAGAGAGGGGTTCAGCCAACGCTTATAGAGAGAGAGAAAAGAGGAGAGAGAGAGGGGGAGAGAAGAACCAAAGAAAATAGATGTTCAATCGATGCTTATAAGAGAGTAAGAGGAGAGAAAGGGGGATAATAACTAAAAAAGAAGAGAGAGGGAGTGCCTAAGATCACAAGAGAGTGAAAAGGAGAGAGAGAAAAGTGAAAAAAAAAATAAGATTAGCATCAAATTTTTTCAATGACATAAATAATATAGTTATGAAAAATACTGACTAAACTTAAAACTTTCTTCTTTCTTTTTTTATAGAATGGGGATACATTACTTATGGTTCAAATTAGAATAACACAGGATTATACCTTTAACGACAAAGGTTGAATTTATGGCAGATTTTGCATAGAATTTTTGTCTCTTTTGAAATTGCTTTTATTATTTTTTTATTACAAGAAAGTGATATTATTTGATAATTAGGACCCTATGTGATGTGAAATCATTCAATCCGTTTAGTTTATGAATTAAAACTATAAGATTAGAACTATTTTTAATTTATGTGTATTTTTTATAAGAAAAATATATATTATAACGAACCATGAACTATAATTCAAATTAGAGAACGAATTCTCTAACCAAATAGATACCATCCATAATATTGTTTTTATTATCTTTGATCATTGATAATGATATTTACATTCTATGTTGAAAATTCCTTTCTCCTTACCTAATCTTTGCTTACAATACATGCAATAATGTTATTTTATCAAGGTCCAATTATTGTGTTCGGACTTCCGAAAACTTATGTAGTAAAATAATAATAATAATAATAATAATAATAAATACTCAAATGAACTAAATTAAAAATAAAAAAAGTTGAAAGGTCCCCACAAAAAAAGTAAGCCTTTTTTAAAAAATAACCTTATATTGGCTATCGTTTTAAGTCACTAGCGCTCAATATAAAAGTTTTGCATTGATTGACTCCTCTTTTAATGAAAATTTTGCCTTCTTCAAAATATCCCTCGTCATACAGAAAACAAAATTACAATAATGAAAAAAGAGAAATGACAAAAAGAAAAAGAAAAAGAAAAAAAAAAGGAACCTCTTCAAACCAAAATCCCCTCCCTTCCCACTCTTTTTGGTGGCGCGTGCCAGTCGGGGGTAATCGTTTTCAATTTTTGTAATTTTTTGAGAATAAGTATAAAAATATTTTTAATTTTTATTTTTAAAAAATACGGTGTCAAACACATTTATGAGAGTATTTTCATTTTTTTGTTATTAAAAAATGTGAAAAATATTTTTAGAAATGATTCCAAACAGGCACAAGGAGACTTGGGTTTTTTTTTTTTTTTTTTTATTTTTATTTTTTGTTTTTTGGGTATAATATCTGAAAGTTTAGGTCTTTTACGTCTCCTTTGTTTTTTGTGAATTTAAATTTTTAATTTGAGTTGAGATATAATATTCTTTAAAAAATTTTAACTGTAGTAAAAAAATATTAAATATGATATTATCTGAGAGTTTTTAATTGTAAAAAACTCAAATTGAATGTGAAAACTCAAATAGGTAAAATAAATGAGATCATACTTATTTTTTTTTTTTTTAATTTTATTTTAAACAGGGATAACATGAGATTTGTTTAATTTATTAATTCTAATTTTTAATTAAAATTGAAATGTGACTCTATATGAAAGTTTTTTACTGTAATAAAAAATTAAATGTGACTGTTTTTAAAATTTTTTTTTATAGTAAAACTCGAATTCTAAATTCAAATTAGTAAAATGAAAGGATCGTTGAAATGTAAGGAGCTTAATGTCCTTGTTTATTTTACCGATTTGAGTTTAAAATTTAAGTTTTGTTACTTTAAAAAGCTCTTATTAATAATAATATTAATTTTTTACTATAATAAAATTTTTTTACATAAAATTATATCTCAATTTAAATTAAAAATTTAAATTAGTGAATTAAATGAGTCCAAAAATATTAATTTGCAATCAGATTCTACTCGGAGGCTGTTGACTGAAAAAGCCCATTTCTTTGTCACCACTGAAAAGTTTTTTCCGTCGTTGTAAACTGACAGTCAGGAAAAAAATCTTCTTCCAAATCTCAGTACTTGAACAGTGTGTTTGATAGAGTGAAAACAGAGAAAAAAATAAAAGGAATTTTATAGAGAAAAATAGAATTTTAAATTATTTAATAGAGAGAAAATAAAGAGAAAGAAAAAATTTATTAATTTTTAATTCTTTTAACTTAAAAAAAAAAAAAAAATTAATAAAAAATAAGATTTAAAATAATAATTTTAACCTTATCTATTTATTATATTTTGTATTAAAATATTATTATAAAATACTTTAAATTTAATATATTTTTTTACTTCTACCAAATAACATAAAAAGGCCTATTTTTTCATTCATTTATATATTTTGAGGTGCGTTTAAAATTTATTTTAAAATAATTTTATTTTTTTTATAAAAATAAAAATAAAAATATTTTCAATCTCAAATATAAATTATTTTTAAAAATACATTTAATAATTTTATTAAGATATTATTTTTAATATAAAAAAACTTATTAATGTCTTTCTTTCTCTCTTTATGCTCGAGAGAAAAAAAAATAAAAACAAAAAATAAAAAACTAAAAATTATTTTTTATTTCTTTCTTATTTTATATAAAATTAAAAAATTACTTTTATTTTTATAACTTTAAATGTCATTTTAAAATTTTTTTTATTTTTTTAAAAAAATATAAAAAATAAAAATAAAATCAATTCTAAACACGCCATTTACTTTTCATTTTTTTCATTTTTTCTATTCATCCTATCAAACATAGGAGGAGAGAAATAACAAAGAAAAAAAAAAAAAAAAAAAAGAAGAAGCAAAACGACACCCAGTTCTTGAGCGCTGACGTTCTCGGATGGCGTCAGGGAGTACTGGCCTCGCCGTGCATGGCGGCGGCGATTGCCGCGAAACGGCGTCGTTTAAGAGCTGGCCGTTGCAGGCTCAGGAGAGCTATCAGCTGCAGCTGGCTTTGGCTCTGAGGCTTTCCTCTCAGGCTGCTTCTGCCGACGATCCCAATTTCTTGGACTTCAAAATCAAATCCCATGATTCGATTTCAACCTCCACTTCTGCTCAATCCATCTCACATCGTTTCTGGGTAATCTTTTGCTTTGCAAGAAATACCCAACAATAATTAAAAAGAAATCAGTTATTTTGTCTTGTGGGTTTTCTCGAGTTCACCTTTTATTGTCTGTTTTTGCTTTGTGATTTGTTTTTTGACAAATTTGTGATGGTTTTCTTTTACTTAATCCATGAAATGGGCTTCTATGCATGGCACAGGAATTGTAGCTGTATTATGTTCACTTTAGGTGGTTTAGTTTGCTTTGTGATTTTGTCATATCTTACTAGGTGAATGGGTGTTTATTTTACTTTGTGAGTGCGTGCTTATCTTACCATGAAATGAAGCCTTATGCACGGAATATAAGCACTGATCATCTGTCTGTGATCATTTCTGTTTTGTTGATCTTCTTTCAGTTGTGGGATTTAACGAAAAAGCAATAGTTGGTTCTGCGGAAAATATAGGGAAACAAAGAAGATTATGCACAATTATAATTTCATAATCCACTTTTGTATTCAGTTTAGGTTGTCTTTTTTGCTCCGAGAATTTTACCATATTTGTGCTATTCAGCAGGTGAATGGCTGTTTATTTTATTCTGCTGTAACTCATGATAAGTTTTACCTCTTCCATGGAATTAACCCGATGCCATGGATTTATAAGCACTAATTAGAGATCAGTTTTCTTTTACGGGGTTTCTTTAGTTTTGGAGTTTATCAAAAGTCAACAATCGGTTCTGTACAAAACATAGGAAAGTAAAGAAGATGACAATTGACACCATCATGGTTCTCAAGCTAGTATCATTTTTACTGTGTGTGATCTAGTTTGCTTTATGATTTGTCATATCTCTACATTTGCACCAGGTGAATGGCTGTTTGTCTTACTCTGACAAAATTCCTGATGGGTTTTACCTCATCCATGGAATGGACCCATACGCATGGAATATAAGCACTGACCAGGGATCCTCTGGTCGAGTTCCGTCTTTGGAATCACTGAAGGACATTGACCCTCATAATGATTCGTCTGTTAATGTGGTTCTGATAGATAAATTGAGAGATCGGGGTTTAAAGGAGCTACAACATTGGGTCCTTTGTCTTTCTGGTAGTTGGAGCACTACAGTAGATGTGATTCAACAGCTTGCAACTCTTGTCTGCACTCAAATGGGGTGAATTCTATGGTTCCTTTTCATAGTAACTTTTGATCTTGAATGATTTCTTGTTAATGCTCATGATTCGTCGTTTCTTCTAATGAGCATTTACTGTTATCTCAAGGGGTCTTCTAATGAGCATTTACTGTTATCTCAAGGGGCAAGGCTTCCACGGAAGAGGAGTTGGCTACACGGTGGAATGACTGCACTAAGGCTCTGAGAGACTGCATAGGCTCCATTGTAATTCCAATTGGGTACTTGTCTACCGGACTCTGTGTCCATCGTGCTTTACTATTTAAAGTAATTCTCACAACTTTAGTCTCATGTGCATAATTTTGTATTTTGTCAGTTGCCACGTTATTTAGCTAGATTCCCCTTTTTCTGTCATTTTTATTTTTCTTAAATGATTTGAACCAAGATTAAGCAATTTATTATGCTCTGTTAAACAATTGTCTGATTAGCAATATGTTTACCTTCCCTGTGCTATGTTAGGATCTTATGTATTATCCAGAGTGCTTATTCTGTATTATTTTGTAGATTTTGGCAGACATAGTTAACTTACCTTGCCGAATCGTCAAGGGATGCAAATATTGTAGTAGCGATGTTGGTGCCTCCTGCCTTGTACAATTCAGTTCTGAAAAGTATGTTGCGTTGACTGTACATTTCATTTTACCAAAAGAGAACAGAATTTCTAATGATTCATGACATTCTCAGAAAAACTTATTTATGTGATTTTCCCAACTAAGGATGATTATTTGTTTCACATGATATGGTTAGTATTTCTAGTAAGGGCATGTTGGGCTGAAAAAGGTTGGAAAAGATTATAAAATGACAGACTTCATAATTGTTGGCTGCATAGAAAGCAGTTTAGCTTCGTTTATTACCTTGTTAAAAATAACTTTAAAAATATTTACATGACTTACATGGATTACACGCATCGAGTATCTTTGTTTAAGAGCAAAATTGAAACTTATTCTGTGTGTTTCTTCCAGGGAATATTTGGTTGACTTGCTCCAGATGCCAGGAGTATTAAGCCAGCCTGACTCTTCACTTAACAGTGCATTGTCTACACTAGTTTCATCCCCACTATGTCATCCAAAATTTAAATCGGCCAAGACCATGCTGGACTTTCAGACACTGGCTAGACTTTATTTCTTTGACTGCCAATCACTTGCTCTTGCATTTGATGATGCTTCTACAGGTGATTCCCTTGTCTTATCATGCATTTGCTCTTACACTTTGCCCATGATTGCATCTAATAGGATATCCATTTCCACTGTTGCTTGAGACTTGGACTACAAACACATTATTATTTTGTCAAAAGTTTTGGATCTCTGCAGAATCATTTACTTTCGGATGCGAATCTAGTTGCGAACCCTCTGTTGGAGTTTGCTGTGGAATAAAATTAATAGTGATAATTTTGTTTACTACTTCTGAAATGAGGAAAATATGTTATAATTCAAAAATAGTCTTGATAGATCTATGATAGTAATAAAATAACAAACATGCTCTTACAGTTACTGTAATTACTTTTGAGAACATTATGTTGATCATTATGATATAGGTACTGCTAAAAATACAGATGAGAAGGAAGGTCCAAGGATAACTGAAGCCTTTAATATGAATTACTTTAGAAGGAACAATGCTGTGCCCTCTTCTTTTAACAAGCATAAATCATCTGCATCACCTTTGCTCCAAAGATCTGCTTGGAATGCCACCAATTCTAGGGATCATCAGAGGCTAGTCTTTTCTGATCCATTTCCGAATATTATGGACTCGACATTCTTGGTCCAAGATTTTATTCAGCCACGTCACATCCTACCGTCTTATAATAGAGTTGCTCCCCCTGTTTTCTCTAATCGCGTGCATGATACATCAAGTCGCGAATTCTATCTTGGTGAGGACACTGAGGAGGATTCAAACATCCAATGGAATGAACTTGTTTTAATGAAGAAAATTGGATCAGGTATTTGTCATTGTTTTAAGTCACGTTTCTCTTCATGCTATGGTTTTTATCTTAAAAAAAAGAAAAAGAAAAAGAAAAAGAAAAATCTGAGATCATAAATGCTTTTCAGGCTCTTTTGGAACAGTCTATCATGCTAAGTGGCGTGGTTCTGTAAGTATTCTTTCTTTACTTTTGATATATTATTTTGCTATATCTTGTTGCTCTTGAAGTTCCTTTTTGTTCTAAATCATATATCACTTAGAGCCACTTTGTTCTTTTGTGATAAAAATACAAATTATTAAACCAAACAATTAACCTGCATCTGATGTTAGATATTTGCGTGCTGGACTTATTTTGTTTTTCCTTACATTTTATAATTTAATTGTGATCTTAATTGAGTATCCACTTTTGGGGTGGATTTGATAGAGTTACCAATAGACTGCTCTCTTTGCTCCGTTTTAAAGGTTATTGTTTCATAATTATGTGTGTAAAATTTCTTACCATGCCTTTGGTTGTACCATTCTGCATTCCATTGTTTGGTTTTCAATCTCAGTGGAAGTGTCCCTAGCAGCTTCTGAAATCGAATATTCTAATAATCTTAGGATGTTGCTGTCAAAATTCTCAAGGAGCAAGATTTTCATGCAAGTAACTTCAGAGAATTTCTTAAGGAGGTATACTTTGTTTACTTTGGGCTTCCTGTAAATTAAAAAAAAAAGGAAAAGAATAAATTGTTTAAGTATAAATGAAGGTGTACTTGTACTTTATTTTTAATTTTTTTAATTTTATTTCTATTTGATTAAACAAACACATACTATTTTTGGTGTTTGTTATGGTTGTAGGTCAATA
The DNA here is from genome assembly GCA_012066045.3 of Morus alba. NCBI lineage: Eukaryota > Viridiplantae > Streptophyta > Magnoliopsida > Rosales > Moraceae > Morus > Morus alba. The sequence goes on from CP050234.2 coordinate 12,943,041, forward strand.
TAATGAAACGGTTGCGGCATCCTAACATTGTTAGCTTTCTTGGTGCTATTACTCATCCCCCAAACTTGTCCATAGTTACAGAATACTTATCAAAGTAACAAGATTGTCCAATGCGATCTCTCGTGAATTATTTTTATTTTATTTTATACTTGTTCCATAATTTTCAATATATTGCTCTTTGCTCCGTGCTTTAGTTTTTTATGCACTAAGCGCTGTTATTATTATTATTATTATTTTTAATTGCAGCGGCTGCTTGTATAAAGTTCTACGGATGCCTGATGCTGCAGTCATACTAGATGAAAGGCTCCGGTTGAGTATGGCTTATGACGTGGTATTGTCTTGGTATAGTTAGATTGATATATATATATATATATATATATATATTTTTGTCTCTATCAATATCTCTACATGCAAAAGACTTGGTGAAAGATCTTTGTCATGATATTGTAAGTTCTTTTGGAACTTAGATTAATTATTGATTTGTACAGGCAAAGGGGATGAATTATCTTCATCAACTTAAACCTCCCATAGTCCATCGAGATCTGAAGTCACCAAATCTTTTAGTTGACAGTACATATACAGTAAAAGTAAGTATGGAAAAAGAGAACTTTGTTATGAGAGATTTATATGATAGTCCCTGTTTAAGACTTTGAAAGAGTGTTTTCTCCTTCATATCTTTTCTTGAGCTGCATAATGTCAAGGCAAAGCAACTTAGAGAATTCATTTTGTTAGCCATTTTCAAAGACAATAATGATGTATGTGATTGCTCAGGTGTGTGATTTTGGCCTTTCCCGCTCAAAGGCGAACACATTTCTTTCCTCCAAAACCGCCGCAGGCACAGTGAGTTTCATCAACCTATCTGTGTTGAAAGCATGCATTTGTGCATTAAGATTCTAAACTCTTCTCCTCTCATGTTTATTTTCAATAGCCCGAGTGGATGGCACCTGAAGTTCTCCTTGATGAGCCATCGAATGAGAAATCTGATGTTTATAGCTTCGGCGTAATCCTGTGGGAACTGATGACCCTGCAGCAGCCATGGTGCAATTTAAGTGCGGCACAGGTTGTTTTTTGTTTTGTTTAAGCGATCATTATAAGGTTGCCGAGACAACTTTATTATACTTATGAACTTGATTTTTACACAACTCGTCGAATTGTGTTGGTTCTGGCTTCTCCCTTCTCCTAACTTTGCTTGCAGTATATAATATACCCTCGTCAATTGTTTTCTTATCATCCAAGGTGGTTGCTTTTTCGAATTTCGGAGAATAGGAGGATTGAGTTGGAAAGGATGAATAACAATTTTAGGCGAATGCTTAGTAATTGTTATGTTGGCTCTGTGGAGCCTAACTATTGTCCTCGCACAGAGTTAGCTTGCTGTTGGACCTGTATATAGTGATTTTCACGTGTCTTACGGTTGTGCTAATTACACTTATTCCCTTGTAAACTATTTCTTCATCATAGTGAAAAAAACCGTGGCAGCTGAAAGTGGACGATTCTTGTATTAAGGGTGAAGCACTATAAATATTATATGTGCTTTATCCCGCCATTCCTGACTAAAGGAATGGACTATGGAGTAAAGGGACAACCTTCTCTATTTGTTGGAGGAGTTGCTGTCATGTTATTTTGCTCTCATTTCATCATCCCTTTTGAGCTTCTCTCTTTCACTAGCCTCTCCACGTTAATTCTGGATATAAGTTATTGTGCATGTTACTTGTTTTGTATTTCATATCAGTCTGTACTATGTTCTCTATCCCATTTCTTTCCATTTTGTTCAAGGATTGGTACTATGCGAAGTCCATACATAATTCGAGTTATGATTATTATGGGCCTGAATTTCTGGCTTACTAAGTTTGAACTTCTTAGTTCGTGAAATGTGAAATATGATGTATCAAAATACTTCGCAGGTTGTAGCAGCAGTTGGTTTCAACAACAGGAGGCTTGAAATTACCCCCGATGTAAATCCTCAAGTAGCCGCATTAATTGAGATCTGCTGGGCCAAGTAAAAAGATCCTAGAACTTCTTTTGCAATTTAGTTTAATTACTTCACACATATATTGTATATACCTTTCTATGTCTCTAATGGTGATGGTTGGTGATACTGATCTGATGTGCGGTTAACCGCTGCAGGGAACCATATCGACGACCCTCGTTCGCATATGTCATGGAAGTCTTGCAGCATTTGATATTTAATTCCACACATTGACCGACCCGGTTAAAATATGATAAGAACCAGAGGCTGATGGTTTATAGTAAGAGGAATAAACGTCAGTGATTAGTGCTGACGTGGATTGGTTTGCTGAATAAACTTGTTGAGGAAGTTTGTACCTTTTACCTTCATTGTGTTCACCGATGGAATCCCAACTATGGAATTCATGGGAAGTTCCATGGGCCCCTCCCCCTGCTCCGCTGCTGACTCCCGCGGCTCCTCCTCAACTACGGCATCAACACCGTCCCCAACAACATACAATTTGACTTGTCAGTGCCACCAAGAGCAGTTGGTTTATAAGCGTTTATTTATTTATTCATTTATGTTTGTATAGTTTGAACTTACCAAAAAAATAGTTTTGTCATCTGTGTCACTTGACTTGTAAAACCTAAACGTGAAATTGAACGTGTATGTAGCAATGAAACTACTTGAAAGCATAGTTTGATGTCTTTGCGTTCTCCTTGAGTTCGTTCCTGCCTTAGCTTTTGTCAAATTCTATGATCTCTCTTTTGGGTCCTGTAATAGGACATCATACCGGTACTGTTACTGTATTCTGACCATCATATCATAGCAAAAATCATAACGTAACAGAATGAAAAGCAAAACTGTAGGAGTATATTATTTATTTTAAGGAAGTTTCTGCACTACCGCTTTTTGTGGTAGGTTTGTATTAAAAATTATGAGTGTGTTTTGAACTTATTTTAAAATAATTTTTTTTTTTTTTTTTTTTTTTATGTATATAAAAGTGAAAACGTTTTTAATCTCAAATATAAATTATTTTTAAAAATGCATTTAGTAATTTTATCAAGAGTTTATTTTTAGTATAAAAAAATTCATTAATGTCTCTTTTTCTTTTTCTTTGAGAGGAGAAAACGAAAATGAAAAATAAAAAACGACTAAAAATTATTTTTTATTTCTATCTCATTTTACATTAAATTAAAAAATTATTTTTATTTTCGCCTTTTATTTTTATTGCGCCAAACGTCATTTTAAAAATATTTTTATTTTTTTCTCAAAAAACGTAAAAAATAAAAACGAAATCTATACGTTCTCTATATTTTTATTTTAATATGATTTTAATTATATTAATAGTGAGAAATGAAATCCTATTTTTAGGATAGACTTATTTATTAGAAAAAAAAACATGATTTATAAACCCAAAATAACAGAATAGGACGTAATAGAGCTTTATTACCAACTACTTGAATCAGAGATCCTTCGAGGAAAAAAGAAAAAAGAAAACAATATAGTAGTAAAATATAATGAACCAATGAAGAAAAAAAGAAGCTGAGGAAGTGCGAACTTGGTCGGAGGTCATCTCAAAGTTCGCGACAATAAATCCATTGGAAACTTCTAGAAGAACGTTAACCGAAATTCGAAACTTCTGAAGCCTGAAACTAAGCAATGGCGCTGAACAAAGCCACGCTCGAGACCATAAACCCATCTCGATTCATCGCCTTCACCTTCCCCAACCCCCAAAATCCCACCTCCCTCCTCCGAATTGCCGTCCTCGACTCGCCAGGTCGACCGGCCGATCCGCCTCGAGTGGCCGCCATGTTCGTCCCCGACCGCCGCGAGTCCGACTGGATCTTCTCCACCGAATCCGGCCACCTCCAGCTCCTCCTCCACTCCCCCGGAATCTCCCGCCTAATCCTCGCCGGCAATCAGCCCGGAGGAGATTCTCGCCCTTCGATGGAGATTTACCGTCGTCGTCCGGTGGAAAACGACATGTCGTACCGGAACGACCTCGAGGTTAGCTTGAACCCCCTTTTTCTCGCTTTGTCGCCTAAGTCCTGCTTCGAACACGGAATTCCCGAGATTCCCATTTTGAGTTACGAGGATAATGTGATTTCTAGTGTGGTTTTGGGGACTTTTGTTGGGTCTTTGGTTGGTGAAATGTTGGTTGAAGATGTGGAGATTGAAAATAAAAAGTGCTCAGAAAGGGAATTTAGGAGGCGATTGAGGTTTAAGAGAATGCCCAATTTGGTCCAAACTGAAGTACGCATTGTTCCCAAGATTGGTTTTGGATCAGATTGTGGGGGAATTGGTGAAGTTGAGTTGTTTAGGCCTGATGTTGGGGTTTTAGTACATCCTTACTTGTCTCCAATGGTGGCAAGCCTTAGGCTAATTAGTGGTCATATTGAGGAAAGGTTTTGTGGTGGGTTTATGCCAAGAGCTTTGTGTTTAGGAGTTGGTGGTGGGGCTTTGCTTGCATTTCTCAGAACCCAACTGGGTTTTGAGGTATTGGGTGTGGAAGAGGATGAGGAGGTTTTGAAGGTTGGTAGAGAGTTTTTCGGATTGGAAGAATGTGAATTTCTCAAAGTTTTTGCTGGGGATGCGATGGAGTTTGTTGAGAAAGTTGCTCTTTGTGCTCGTGGGGAGAATGCCAGTTCTTTGAATGGTTTTGACATGGATGGTGTTGGTGGTGAATTTGATGTTATCATGGTTGATTTAGATTCGTGTGATGCCGAAAATGGTGTGTGCGCTCCACCGTTGGCGTTTAGAAGGAAGCGTGTCCTTTTGGCTGCTAGATCGATTCTCTTTGATAAGGGAATCCTGGCTATCAATGTTGTTCCTCGGAGTAGCGCCATTTATGAGACAATGAAGCATGATTTTCGAGAGATTTTCAGTGAGTTGTACGAAATAGATGTGGGAAATGGAGAAAATTTTGTTCTTATTGCCATGGCAACACCCGGTACACCTTCAATAGGCGACTCTGATTATTCTTTTATTAGTAAGCTGAGAGGGGTTATTTCAGGAGCATTCATGGATTCGATAAAGAAAATTTGAAGTCTTGTGATCTTCGGTGGTAGAGGAAGATCTTATCCAAAGACCCTCCGGGACCCAGAGTAATATTCGGAATATAGTTAGATTCCTTCTCGTTCTGTGACTTCTGTCATTTTTATTTTTCTTTCATGATTTACACCAAGCACTAAGCAATTTATTCTGTTCCTTTGAACGACTGTCTAATTAGCAATATGTTAACCTTCCCTGTGCTATGTTAGGCTCTTAGGTATGCCTCGAGTGTTTATTCCGAATTCTTTTGTAGATTTTGGCAGACACTTACGTTGCGTATCATTAAGGGATGCTAATATTGCAGTAGTGTTGTTGGTGCCTCTTGCCTTGTGCAATTTGGTTCTGAAGTATGTTGCGTTGACTATACATTTCATTTTACTAAAAGACAGAAGAATTTTTAATAATTCATGACATACTCATAAAACTTATTTATGTGATTTATCCAACGAAGGACGATTAGGTTCTACCTTCGATGCTAGGGAAAGGATATTTCAAGTAAGGGCATATGGGCATATCAGGTTGAAAAAGATTATAATATGACAGGCTTCATAAGTGTTGGCCGCACAGAAAGCAGTTTAGCCTCGTTTATTACCTTTTTAAAAATAACTTTAATAGTTTTATGTACATGACTTGCATGAATTACAAGAATGACAAACAACATCAAGTACCTTTGTTTTAGAAGAAAAGTGAAATTCGTTCTCTGTGTTTCTTCGCAGGGAATATGGTTGATTTTCTCTGGATGCAAGGAGTATTAAACCAGCCCGACTCTTCCCTTAATAGTGCATTGTCCACAGTAGTTTCTTCCCCACTATGCCATCCAAAATTTATATCGGTCAAGACTGTACTGGACTTTCAGACACAGGCTAAACTTTATTTCTTTGACTGCCAATCACTTGCTCTTGCATTTGATGATGCTTCTTCAGGTGATTCCCTTGTCTTATCATGCATGCGCTCTTATACTTTGTCCATGATTGCATGAATTGGCAGCTAGTAGAATAACCCTTTACACTATTTCTTGAAACTTTTGCTGCTACAAGAACACACTGCTATTTTTATTTGTCAAAAGTTTTGGATGTGTCTGCAGTATCCTTTATTTTCGGATACCAATCTAGTCTAGTTTGTGGGTTGATATAGAGTTTGTTGTGGAATCAAATAAGTAATGATAATTTTGTTTACTACTTCGGAAAGTATGATTCAATCACATTAGTTTGGTACGGAAATTGCAGGAGTTGAATAATTGAGTAAAACAAATAAAATCCTGTATGGCTCTGCCTGAAGCGGTTTCTGACATGCTTGCGCATGACATGAATATTGTGTATGCCTTCTCGCCTTTCTTTCTTTCATAGATTGCTCTTGTTAGTAAAAAAAAAAAATATATATATATATATATATATATATATATATAATAGGGCGTTTTATCCGTAACATGGTATTGGCGAAACAACATGAGCAAACGAATAGCTGTCTATAGCCACTTTATCACTTTCTTCACGTTCTTTTGCTCCTATTTCATCATCCCTTTTGAGCTTTTCTCTTTCACCAACTTCTCCATGTTAATATGTGGTATTAGTTATTGCAAATGTTACTTGTTTTGTATTTCGTATCAGTCTGTACTATGTTCTCTATCCCTTTCTCGTTCCTATTCGTTCCTCTTTTTGTTCTGAGGAACGATACTATGCAAAGTCTATAGATACATTTGAATTATGATTATGAATATGGACCTGAATTTCTGGCTTACTAATTATGAACTTCTTAGCGTATGAAGTGTGATGCATCGACATTTTGCAGGTTGTAGCGGCAGTTGGATTCAACAACAAGAGTCTTTTGAGATTCCACCCAATGTAAATCCTCTAGTAGCCGCTGGACCAAGTAAGAAGATTCAAAAAATTCTCTTTACAATTTTGTTTGTTACTTGTATATGTAGTATATATCTTTCCATATCTCTAATGATCATGGTTGATGATGCTGATCTGATGTAGGGTTAAGCTGGGAACCATATCGACTCCCCTCATTCTCGTATGTCATGGAAGCCTTGCACATATGATATTGAATTCCTCACATCGACCTGGTTAACATATAATATGACTTGTAAATACCACCAAGAACAAACAAGTGGCCAATGAAGGCTCCTCAACCCTTTTTCTTTTTTCTTTCTTTCTTTCTTTCCCTTCTCAAAAATTAAAAATACAATTTTATACCCCTAGATTTTGTTGTAGTTATTAGTCCTGTCTCATAAAATTTTCTTGCTTTGTCACTGAGAACAAAATCGTCTCTCTCTCTGGTTGTTGTTGCTTGTATAATTTGAACTGACTTGCCAAAATATAGTTTTGATTATCTAAGTCACTGAACTTGCAAGACCTAAACCTTGAAAGCATAGTTTGATGTATTTTGCATTCTTCCTTCCAGTTCATTTCTGGCTAAGCTTTGTCAAAATCCTATGACCATCTGTTTTGGGCCCTTCCATTATCTATACTATAACATCCTACATTGTTAGGATCCCGTCCTTAGCCTAAACGTTTTGAACAGAAAGAAAGAAATTCACTGAATCGTATTATTATTAGAAATAGTCGCCGGTAAACAGAGGTGAGCTCGTCAGAGCTCAGTGGTACAGTCGGAATGGAAATTACAGAAGAATGAAAAGGATAGGGAGGGATTTTCGAGGAATTCCACGGCCAGCTCTAAGGCAGCCAATACAACGACCCCGTTCCCCACTTTCCCCCTCCCTACTAATACCCCTCCAATTCTCTAACTAACTTCCCACGTCGGCTTCCCTCTCCCCAGCCAGAACCATATCCCCAGGTGGGCCTGTCTTGAGCCCCAGCCCTTTATCTTCCATTCCAATTGGGCCGGAGTCTCCCACCAGACCACCCCTGGTCCTCCTGGTGTAGACCTTCCTCACCGGAGGCCTGACATGCATCATATCATATTATAGCAAAAATCATGATGGCATGCAAAACTGAGGGAACATATAAAAATGGAAAACTCTTTTTGACCCGACGGGTCATCCCCATAGACATGAAGAGGTGGGCTTCACATGGTGGGACTCACATAGACCCTATAAATGGTGCGTACGTTTGTGCCTGATAGAGATAAATTCCTATCTGAACAAATATAATTGCTCTGTAAAATTTGTCAAAATTTATCTAGATTTGTCTTGAATGGGGCAGTACTAATAGGATATTTGAAAATATACATTTTGATAGTTTTGAAAGTATCTCCATGGTCTGCTTTTTTTTTTTTTTTTTTTTGGTTCTATTTTGCTCATTAATAGAAAAATGCTTATAAACACTACCGGTGTTAAACAGGTAAACACCATCATTTAATAAAAAGTGAGTCTCATACTATGAGACCCACCCTTCTATTAAATGGTGGTGCACCGGTGCCATATAATATAGTTTTTTAGTTTATTATATCTTCGTTTGGTG